>CM066032.1:1825423799-1826738650 GCA_033557465.1 Ichthyophis bannanicus | reverse complement strand
GAGGATAGAGGCCCAAGAAAGATTTGTGCCTAGAACCCCTGAAAGCCAAGTTCACATCAGATGCATTCATGGTGCTGCATCATCATATCCCACCTATAGGCTTAAGGTTAAGTACCTGGGGGATCAAGAGGAAGTCCTATTAGCAGTGGTGCCTAGGCTACCCTTTGATTTGGTTCTAGGGAAGGACTGGCCAAGATTTAAGCAGGAACTAGTGAAAGGGCTAGGAAAGAAGGAGGGAGAAGGTTTAATAATGGAAATAGCTCCCGGGCCTTTCTTTGGAAGTCCTCAGTCCCTAGCTAAAAAGATGGTTAAGCTTCCAGAAAGCCAAACTATGGGTAATAAGAGGGGCCTTGTATCCACCCGCTCGCAGGCTAAGTTAGAGAGCCAGCAGAAGGAGGAGGGGGAGCAGGCAGAGTTATTAGGAGACTTACCCTCTCATGATGATTTAATAACCCCATCATCTGGTAAAGTAAGAAAGTTGAAAGCACAAAAGAGGCGTGAGAGACTTTGCAGAGCACAGGGTAGGGCTGAGATGTTAGCTGGTCAAAGTTTACCCTGGGTGCCAGCTGAGTTGGTGGCAAAGTTTCCTAACTTTCCACAAGAGCAGCGAGCTGATCAAGCTCTCACCCGAGCTTTTAAGTATGCTCAGGAGGTCAGGGAGGAATTGCCCAGATTCAGACTAGATAATGACATATTATATAGAGAGAGTCAGGACCCCAGAAATGGTGCCATACGTAAACAATTGGTGGTACCCACAACTTTCAAAGGGCTAGTACTTAGGCTAGCACATGATCATCCAGTGGGAGGTCATAAAGGTATGCAAGGAACGCTGGATCAAATACTTGTGCGTTTTTACTGGCCAGGTATATTCAAAGAAACTGCCCAGTTTTGTGCTGCATGTCCAGCATGTCAGCGAGTTACAGCGGCTCACCCACCGGTGGTGCCATTGATCCCCATGCCAATCATCACAGACCCAATTGGTCGCATTGCCATGGATATTGTAGGCCCATTAGTTAAAACGCCCCGAGGTTTCCAATACATCCTAGTTATGGTAGATCAGGCAACAAGGTTTCCCTGGGCCATACCATTGAGGAATGTTTCTGCAAAAACAATAGCTTTAGAGCTAGTAAAATTGTTTTGTGAAGTGGGATTCCCAAGAGAGGTGTTGACTGACCGAGGGTCCAATTTTGTATCCAAATATTTGGCCCAGGTCTGGGATGCCTTTGGCATTCATCACGTGAAAACCTCAGCCTACCATCCACAATCAAATGGTTTGGTGGAGAGATTCAACCAAACTCTCAAACAAATGTTGAGAAGGGGGTTAGCAGGAGAGGTAAAAGAATGGGATATGTTATTACCCTTTGCCTTATATGCCTGCAGGGAAAGAATTCAAGTGTCCCTAGGTGTAACTCCTTATGAGTTGATGTATGGTAGGGCTCCACGGGGTTTGTTGGATATTTTGAGGGAACAATGGATTGATCCTGAACCAGGAAGTCAGGAGGTGCCACTGTTTCTACGTGACTTGAGAGCACGTTTGAAAAGGACGTCGCAGGTTGCTGAGAGGAACCTGCAGGACAGTCAAGTTCGCCAGAAAGGGTGGTATGATAGAAAGGCCAAAAGCCGCCAATTAAGCATTGGTGAAAAGGTTTTGGTTCAAGTAGCAGGAACTGCTCCAAAATTTGAGGTACAGTGGAAAGGGCCATGGGAGGTTGTTAAACAAGTAAGCCCAGTGTCTTATATGGTAGAAAATGCCAGAGGGCATAGGCAGACCTACCATATTAATGTACTTAAGTCTTGGAGGGAGAGGCCTGTAAATAATGACCTTGAACCCAGTCAGGAAGTAAGTGAGCTTCAAGAAGATAACACTCTCGTAGGTATTACGGACTGTAGAGAAGAAGTTTCACCAGTAAAACCAGTCCGTAATAACTTAAGCAGGGGGGTATGTGATAAGGAAGCTTATCATAGCTCAGGTAGGAGCTATAGAAAAGAAGATGTGACTCTGAACAAGCAACCTGTCAGTTCTGGTAGAAGCAAGAAAACAGAGTTTTCACATAAAAGACTACCAGTCCCAGAATGCACCAGGTTTCCAGCAGCCATGAGAGGGGCTGAAGTGAGAAAATGTGTGTGCAATCAAGAGAGCTATGAGGTAATCCCTAGGCACTCATCTCAAAGGGCAGGGCCTGATTCAGGACAGCTGCGCTGTGTTAGGGAGGAGCACACATTAGGAAAGAATAAGAATAGAGATTATTCTTCAGATAACAGTTACTACAAGCTCCAGCCCGGCTTCAGGGAGAGCTAGAAGAACAGCTTCAGAAAGAGATACAGAGACAGCAACGGCTACAAGCTCAAGCACCAGTATCACCTGGAGAAACAGAAGCCAAGCCAAGCGGATAGAGAAAGAAGGAAACTCTCTGGAAGGAAGAGAAGAAAGCCCATTGGAAGGTCTGGGAGATTCCAAGGCAGTACCCATACTGGGAGGTATTCCAAATGCCAGCAGAGTCCATTGGACTGGATTCAGCCAGAGGAATGGATTGGCAGAGATAGGAATCACCAGTGGCTACCTGGAAGAGAGAAGACTGCATGTGGAAGGGACTTTCAGACCAAGGCCAGAAGGTATGTGAGAGGAGATCCAGTGTCCAGGGATCAAGATTGGAAGGCTGGACATCAGAATTGGATTACATATTGGCCAGGCTTTACAGAGAGGAATTATGATGGCAGGAGAGGCTCAGGTATGAACACTGATCCAGACCCTATCTATAATAGAGAATGGCAGCAAGGGAATAAGCATTCTCATGATAGTGCCTTAATGAAAGACTCATCTGTGCCAATGTATGATATTGACCCTATGATTGTTGATGAAGGGGGAGATACAGCAGATGAAACTATTTATATGGACTGTTCTCTATCTAAATGCTATTGCTAGTTTTCCGTGAGCAAACACATCAGCCATCACAAAGAAACCTAACTTTGTTCTTTATTTCCACTGCAAACAGCTCTTAAAGCAGGATTTGGGCTCACACAGTAGCAGCCAGCCAGCTAAAGGCTTTCAGCTGGTCCATTAATAGTAATTAAGGCTGCACCTGATTGTGTGTGTGAGCAAGGGAGAATCACTGCTGAGATCAGCGTGGAAAATAAGCAGAAGTTAACCTAACCAGCAAAGTTTATTCTTTACTTTGTGCCTTTGTATTTGGTAATTACTTGCTAAGAAAACATTAGCTAATTGCCTGACAAGCTGAAGGTTGTTTTCTGGTTTACTTTGTGACTTTTTGTTATCCATTTTAAACACTGCAAGCAAGTAACCTCATTTATAGTGCTATCAAGCATACATGTGCTGGGTGAATTAAACCCCATCAATAAAAGAAGTATTTTATTGATCTTACCACTTGGTTTCACAACTCAAATTATTGTCATCAGCTGTGTTTGGGAGTGAATGAACTACAATACCCACAATACCTTGCAAGAATCATATGAATATATGCATCATCAAGATTGTGTAAGTTCTCACCCTAGGCAGCCGTCTGACAACCTTTGAGGTCGAGAATCCGACGAAAGGTCCCTCCCTTCTTTGGGACTACGAAATAAATGGAGTACCGACCGAAACCGCATTGGAGTGAGGGCACTCGCACCACCGCTTGGAGTTCTAATAGCTGCTCCACTGTCTCCCTGGCAGCGGCGGCCTTGACTGGTGCCGTGCACGGAGAGCGCACAGACAGGTCTCTTACTGGACGTTGCAAATCCAGGGCATACCCCTCCCGAACGACCTCCAGAACCCACTGGTCGGACGTAATTTTGGCCCAGGCCTCGTAAAAATCCCGCAGCCGACCTCCTATGGGCACCGACGCCTGAGCCCTCCAACCTTCATTGTGATTTGCGCAGATTGGAGGAGGAGAAGGTAGTGGCCCCGAAGCCCCTTCCTGCCCCCCGAAATCCACGAAACCCTTGGTTCCTGTAGGGAAAATGCCCTCTCGGCGCCTGTCCAAACCTAGGACTCCGGAATCTACGAAAATCTCTCTGCTGCCCTTTGGCCGGGGGAACTGACCGACCAGGCTTCTGCTTATCCTCCGGAAGTCTACCTCCCTTAGACTCTCCGAGTTCCTTCACAAACTTATCTAGATCTTCTCCAAAAAGCAGCTTCCCTGAAAAGGCAGCTTACTAAGCCTAGCCTTAGAAGAAGCATCTGCCGCCCCATTGCGGAGCCAGAGATACCGTCGCGCCGCAACAGCAGAAGCCATGCTCTTAGACAGCGCCCGAATGAGATCATAATGGATATCAGCAAGGTAAGCCATCCCAGACTCCAGTCTGGCCGCTTCCCCTGCACTGTCCTCCTCACCGTTGCCCGGTACTCTCTGCGACCAGTGTAGACAGGCTCTTGCTACCCAAACCCCACAGATCGCTGCCTGCACAGACAGGGCATTGACATCAAAAATCTGCCTTAACAAGGAATCCAGCTTTCTGTCTTGAACATCCTTGAGTGCCGTACTGCCTTCCACTGGAATCGTGGTCTTCTTCGTCACTGCCGACACCGTTGCATCCACTCTGAGAGACTTAAATACTTCCCGATCGTGCTCCACTAATGGGTAAAGACGGCCCATCACTCTGGACCCCCTAAGAGACGCCTCCGGGATATCCCACTCTTCCTGTATCATCTCCCAAACCACTCTGTGTACCGGAAACGCCTTCTGAATCTTCCGGAAGACTTGCAATAACGGATCCTCCAGGGTATCATCCTCAGGAGGACCCGGCGCCGGCATGTTCAGTGCCTTCAATGCCTCTGCTATGAGGGCCGGGAGTTCTTCTCTCCTAAACACTCGGATGACCCTAGCCTGATCCTCCCTATCCACGATCTCTCTTTCTAAGCCATCGTCCAAGTCCAACTCGCGGTCTCCCTCATCGGAGTGCAGATCTTCCGAGCCTACTCCCAGGTCCCCCAGCACCTCCTCCAACCTGGCCTTCTTTGCCGAGACCTTTGACCCCCCCCTGTACTCAAGGGCGAACCAGGCTGCTTACTCCCCCCGATCCCATTCTGCAGGGCGTGGTACCAGGCCTTCCCGGTTCCCCCCGAGGGCTTGCTGTATCAGGGCCACAAACTGCGGTGAAAAAATTGCTGATAACCCCCCCCCCCCCCCCGGCAACGGCTCCTGCTGTGCTCGGAGATCCGGGGCTGACGACGGCCCAGCTATGGGCTTTCGTACCAGCTCCCGGACAGGCTGCTCCTGCGAGGGAACCAGGACCCAGTGTGTCCTTCAGCCCCGTCCTCCAAAGTGTGCTCCATAACCGCGGCCTCGTGCACACACCTTTTACAGATGCCCGCTTCAGAAAGGGTCTCTCTCTTAGAACCGCAGAGCAGGCAATGAGGCCTAGACGGCATCCCTGAAGAAACACCAACACCTGAAATCCTCACCTGATACCCCGCTACCTAAAAAAATCAATAAACCTAACCAGTTAAGTTTTAGGGGTTTGACCTTTTTTTTTTTTAAATCACTTCGCTTCAGGACGGGCCTGGCAGCCGGCCACTGAAATTAGTTTATCAAAACGAAGCTACCTGGACTCTACCGCCCTCGTAGAAATTAAAATCACCCGGATGAAACAGAGATGCTGTTAGCTGTAAAAGCAGAGCGGCGGTTTCCCGCGCAGCGCACCACGGCCTGCCTGTCAGGATCGTTGCTGCCTCCCTCTGAATCCTCCGCTAGATCTCCTGCCAGAAAAAGACCAGGGAAGAGCTCCCCTTACTTGAAGCCCATGCTCCAGACTGCTGGCTGACGCTGCTTTGAGCTCCGGTGCTGTCAGTCAAGTCACCGCACGGAGAAAGCTGCTCAGCAATCCTTGCAGTGGACGCGTCTCCGACATCGGGTTCTGAGCGCTGACGGGCACCACTTCTGTATGTGCTAGAGACCCGACTGCACCGGCTCTACCCCCTCCATCAGGCTCCGCAGTCAGAAATCTCCTGTCCGAGTAAACTGACTAGTGCCAAGACCAACGGTAGCAGAGAAATAAAGATGTTGGGGGGGGGGGGGGAGGAGCGGGGGGAGAAAATACCTCAGCACTGGCTCCACAATCTGACACTAATACCCCGAAGGAAAAGTGAAAAAGAAATGATTTTAGAAAAAAGAACCCTCAGCTAACTACTCTAGAAACCTTAATTGTCCCTTTAAGTGAGCCAGGACCTCCTGGCTCACCGAACCTCCAGCTGCTTGGAGACTGAGAGAACTGATCAGAGGAGGTGGATCCGGGCAGGATATACTGGTGTCATCAGGAAAGAGATGAAGTTTCCTCAGTCTCCAAGCTGCTGTGAGAGGTGCACAAAACTAAGGTTCGGGACTAGACTGGAGAGGAATGGCTTGTGCCCCACCCCTCTTTCTGGTGGCAGGGGAGGTATGGCAAGCTTGGCAGGCCATGTGTTTTGGCACACACGGCCTACTGTTCCGGAACCCCCGAAGTTATGTCAAAGTGTAGCAGCAAAGCGCAGACAAACCAATGATACCAGGAGTCTGTTCAGAAGGTCCAAATCATTTATTTGTGCACAAGTCTCAAGCAAGGCAATTTCAAAATGGCTGAGCAAAGTTTTCAAGCATTACAACAACTTTTATAGACTTCTGTTCCATTCTAGGTATAGAAAAACATTTCATTGGTCCCGGTACGCTCCCGTACCTCCCGTAGCCCTTCTATTGGTCCCGGTACTGATAAGTTTCTCCAATTATGTTCCTTCTGTGGGCTTCTGTAGGCATGACACCTGCCTGCCCCCCTTCTAGTCCCAATTACAATGGCCAGTTCATCAACTTGTTACTTTCACACTCTCAAGGTTATGGGACCATTTGTGCGTGCAGAAGAGCAAGGTTCTGTAACTCATCTGTCAGCACTCCTCAATATTTCTCTGCAAATGTACTTTTTCTTATCAGTAACTTTAAAACACATCTTTTCTGTATTTTTCCATTTCTCAATTCTGCAATTCTGCTTATCTAAGCTAATTCAATATTTCTACTGAGTTCTTTCTTTCAATAGCAGCATATTGGGGGATGTGCAATCCTATATGCCTCTCCACAGGCCTCATTTACAGGTCAAGCTAGCCATGCTGGCCTGCCTATGTCAGACACTGTGGGTCACAGGCCTGCACCTGCCACATTCCCCCCTTTGATTAATCTCACCCTATTACTTAATAAGGTGTGAGAATTAAATCACTTTCTAGAAGATTCACATCCTGATTAAAGGATTCTTACTAGTTCCACTAGGGCTGGCTTTGTATAAAGCCATTATTCTAGTTGCGGTCTTCCGCTCTACTGTACTATCAATAGCACTATGAAGAGAGCGCATACAACATGGGATTAAACATGGTAAGCAGAGCACAACAGCAACAAGGATTAGTACTAAGATAACGAAAGTCTTAAATCCTCCCAGCCAAGAGAAAAGGTTAGCAAACCAATTAGGAAATTTCAATGCGTGCCAAGTCTGTACTGGCACATAAGCATGTCTTTGCATATCTTTAGCAATTTCTTCAACTACTTGACCTTTATCATCTATTTTCAAAAAGCAATTAGTTAAATTCAGTTTACCACATACTCCTCCTTCAGCTGCTAGCAAATAATCAAGGGCTAAGCGATTCTGGTATATGGCAGTGCGCATCTGAGTACTTTGTCTAGCTAAGAGCGTGAGAGCATGACTAGTTTCATTGGTTATTATTTCAACTACTGCTTGTAAGCGAATAATACGATTGATCATATAATGTGGGGTACGATAACCATACATACCATCATCATTCCAAGTGGCAGGTCCATAATACTCAATAATTCTTTCTGGTGGCCAATCATCACCTCGCCACTTCTCCCACTTGCCTATCTGTAAGGCCTCTCTTCTCTGTCTTGATGCTCCTTTGTGTTTGTGGGTAGTATATACAGGGTATCCTAATTGTTCTCCATGTTCAGTGTTTAACAGGAAGAAAGAAGGTCTGATGGTTCCCAAGACACATGCTCCTCCCCATTGTGGTGGGAGTTGCGCATATGCTCGGTTTCCACAGATCCAATATAGGCCAGGTGGGGCTTGCCAGGCTTGGACTTTGGCAAGGTTAGTCCATAGACCTGCAAGTTCAGAAAATCTAGCTAATGGGTTAGGAGGTTCAGGATGTCTGATTCCTGACCACCATGCTGTCTTTTTGGTCGTGGCATTATAGTATTTCTGGCTAAGACAGACCAGCTGTCCAACCTTTTGGGTGAACTGGGGTCCAGTTCTGGCAAAACAAAGACGTCCAACGATTGAGTGCGCTAACACCCATTCACTGGTTGTCTTGTGTAATTCAGTCTGATTGTAAATCATGGAATAATTCAATTCTTGGGCTTCCCAGGGCCATTGGTCTCCCATTTGGGTTCCGCCACAGAAATAACAATCTGTGATCTTAAGACTAGATACTACTGCTCCGGCTAATTCTAAAAACAAATTCTGTGAAGGGTGAGGGATCTCAAACTTATTTACATGCATAGCTTCATAAAAGGTATTATGAATATGATATTTAGATGACTTGTGGGCTTGGGTATTCAACCTAACATACACAATGGTCCCTGGGTCTGTTCCTCCTCCAGCAATACGTAAACCAAACTTATATCCTTGTTTCCATGCCTGGGGGTTATGTACACGCAAGTGTAAGGGGTTGCAAGCATCTTTCTGACATTTATCATTTGTGGTTGGCTTGGTTAGAGTAGCCATCCGCTTATCTATTTTCTCATCAGTTATACCAGTGTTCCAGGTAGCATAGAAAACACATTCCCAATACGGGCAATAGTAATCTGCCGCTGTAGCAGTACTATACCCTGATCATGTTTTACCTGTACACTTCCACCAATTTGTGGCACTTTCTGGACACATATACTTATGGTCATTCCGATACGCTTTCTCCCATGTACCACAGGTGGACTGACTATCTCTATTAATAGCATTACATGCATCAAAATTCAAAACAGCAGGTTTAGTAATGTCCTTAAGTGGTGGTGTAGCAGCTAATATAGGTCCATCTGCATCCTTCCATCTTATTTCCAACGTGTAATAAGATGGATTCTGATGCGGATTATAGCATGCTTTAATTTTGCCATGAGTGCAAACATTTAGTTCAGTGGTGTTATAGATACACCGAGTTATTGTTCCCTTGCAGGTATAGTAAGAATGGTAAAGCAAAGTCTGAGTTACTTTCAGTCCAGTTCTAGTAGAAGTAATGCAAGCAGTGCATGGAGGTAGAGCATAAGTCTGTTCAAAACCTCCGAAGAAGGCAACCAAGACAAAGCAGAAGCAAAGATACATGTTGATGTTGATTGGAGTTCTTCTGAATCCTCAGCTTGCTGATCTTGATCACGACGGTCTATTATTCTTCGTCCCGTTTGCTAATGAAGCAATTTAACGGTTGCTGAGTGTTGATTGAAGATCCTCAAGATGTCCAACACACATTAACCAACTTAGCAATTCAGTTGGCTTGTGAAATCTGGCTTAGTCAATGTAGTCTCAAAGTAGTAGTGTGTCAAATCACACACAAATCGGGTTCGTTGAAACAAAACTGTTGCTGCATGGAAAACAGCAATCCTCTTCGAAAGACTTGGCTGCTGCAAAGCACTTGTGATGAAGTGTCTATGCTGCTGGTTGCCGTCTCAAAGTAACTCGCAAGGGTACATCAGGGTGCTGCTCTGCTGTCCACCGCTCTGGTTCAGGATCGGCGGCGGGCTTGACTCTGCTGTGGTGGATCCAGGCGTCGATCTCGGCTACCTTTACTGCAGTTGGGGTAGACAGGATGACGGTGTACAGTCCCTTCCAATGGGGTTCCAACGGTATCTTCTTCCAATCTTTGATCCACACCGAAGTTCCAGGCTGGTAGGGATGCAAGGGTTCCGTCAAGTTGATGGGCAACTGGTCTTGGATCCACGTATGGAGAGTCTGCAGAACAAAACTAAGAGCTAGGAGTTCTTGCCTGGTTACTTCTGAACCAATCTGGGCTAAACTTCCTTTGACTCCCTGCACTATTGGTGGGGGTTTACCATACAAAACTTCAAAAGGGGAAAATCCTGTTGACTTTACAGGGGCTGAGCGTATTCTGAGTAAAGCTATGGGGAGCACTTGGGGCCATTTCAAGTGTGTCTCCTGACAAAGCTTAGACATTTGGGCTTTCAAGGTACGATTGATTCGCTCAACTTTCCCTGAACTCTGGGGTCTGGTATGCAGTGTGGAGTTTCCACTGTATCTGCAAAGCTTTTGCTAACTGCTGAGTGACTTGGGAGACAAATGAGGGTCCATTGTCTGACCCTATTACTGCTGGGATTCCAAATCTGGGGACAATCTCTCTCATTAAGGCTTTGGTAACTTCTCGGGCTTTCTCAGTTCTGGTTGGGAATGCTTCTACCCACCCAGAGAAAGTACAAACTAATACTAGTAGGTAATGGTATCCATTGGCTTTTGGCATTTCGGTGAAATCAACTTGGAGGTTGTGCATGGGGGTCACACCTCTTGACTGAACTCGGGGTGCTGTAATAAGGCCTTGCTTGGCATTATTTTTGGCACAGGTTTGACATTGACGTGCTACTGAGGCTGATATGGTTGTCATCAGAGGGATGTAGAAATGTGGTCTGAGTGCTTTCTCCATAGCACTCTTCCCATAGTGTGTGGCTTCGTGGAAAGCTTTGACAAAGGATGGTCCTAACAGTTCAGGAATTACTATTCGTCCTGGAGGTTGACTGCCCTCTTCTGGTGGCAGCTCAATCCATCCATCTTTCAATACTCCATTTTCTCTGTTACAATAGTAATCCAATTCTTTGGTGGTATATCGTGGGGTCCATAGATTCAAGGGTACTGGAAACAATGCTGCTTGCATTGGCATAGCTTGTGGGGCAATCTGTCCTGTCATAGCGGCTTGTCGTGCTGAGGCATCTGCGAATCTATTTCCTCGGGCAACTTCTCCTTTTCCTGCTTGATGTCCTCTACAATGCATGACAGCTACACGTGTTGGGGCCCAGACTGCGTCAAGTAACATCAATATCTCGGGACCATACTTGACTGATTTTCCTCCGGATGTGATGAGTCCTCTTTCTTTGTAGAGAGCTCCATGGGCATGCAAGGTAGTGAAGGCATATTTGGAATCTGTATATACGTTCAGCACAAGTTTTTCTCCTAACAACAATGCTCTGGTGAGTGCTATCAATTCGGCTTTCTGGGCTGATGTGCCTGAGGCTAGAGCTGATGATTCAACTACTTCGTGTTGAGTGACGACTGCATATCCGGCACAGCGTCGTCCGTCAAGGATGAGACTGCTCCCATCAACATAATAGATCTGGTCGGGATTGTCTATGGGCACATCTGTCAAGTCAGGTCGACTGGAGAACACAGTTTCCATGACTTCGATACAGTCATGTTCTGGGAGTTCTTCACTGATGGGTATCAAGGTAGCTGGATTCAAGGCATGGCTCACTTTAAGTTGTATCTGTGGGTTTTCACATAACATGCTCTGGTACTTCAACATTCGGGAATTGGTGAGCCAATAATTTGCTTTTTGTTCCATAAGGGCAAGGACTGCATGTGGCACAGTGACTCGTATGTTCTGTCCTAGTGTGAGTTTGTCTGCTTCACTCACTAGTAGCGCTGTAGCTGCAACTGCTCTCAAGCAAGGTGGCCATCCTTTGGCCACAGGGTCCAATTGTTTCGATAGGTAGGCTACAGGTCGTTCCCAATTTCCTAATTTCTGAGTCAACATGCCTAAGGCATTTCCCTGTGCTTCATGTACAAACAAGCGGAAAGATTTGTGGACATCTGGTAGTCCAAGTGCTGGTGATGACATCAATTCTTCTTTTAACTTCTGGAAGGCTGTATCCTGCTCAAGTCCCCACTCCAGTGGTGACTTCTCTTCTCCTTTTGTGGCTTCATACAGTGGTTTGGCAATTTGGGCAAAGTTGGGTATCCAGATTCGGCAATATCCTGCTGCTCCCAGAAAGGCTCTAACTTGCTTTCTGGTTGTTGGAGTTGGAATTCTACATACTGCTTCTTTTCTTTCTCTGCCTAATCTTCTGCTTCCTTGGGTAATACGAAAACCCAAGTATTTCACTTCTGTTTGACATAGTTGTGCTTTGGCTCTGGAAACTTTATATCCAGCTTCATTTAGTAACTGCAAGAGATCTTGGGTGGCTAATATACATTCTTTTTCTGATATGGCAGCTATCAACAGATCATCCACGTACTGGAGAAGCACTCTCTTCCCCGGGGCTACTGGATAGCTTGAAAGGTCTTGATTTAGTGCAGCGCTAAAGATGGTAGGTGAATTCTTGAATCCTTGGGGTAATCTTGTCCAGGTGAGTTGGCCCCCTCTTCCAGAGATGGGGTCTTGCCATTCGAATGCAAACAATATTTGGCTTACAGGGGCTAATCTTATGCAAAAGAATGCATCTTTCAAATCCAGTACAGTGAAATGGGTAGCTTCCGCAGGTATCAGTCCTAGAAGAGTGTAAGGATTGGGCACAACTGGATGTATAGTTTCAACTGCATCATTTACTCTTCTCAAATCTTGCACCGGGCGATAATCATCTGTCTCAGGTTTCTTTACTGGCAAAAGTGGGGTGTTCCATGGGGATTGACATACTTTTAGTAGGCCATACTCGAGCAATCTCTGTAGGTGGCGATGAATGCCTTCAATTGCGGCTCTTGGGAGAGGGTACTGTTTGACGTGCACCGGGGTAGCACTAGGCTTGAGGGTTACAATCACTGGTGCTATATGCTTGGCTAGGCCTGGGGGACTGCTTTCTGCCCATACTTCAAGTGGTGCATGAATGTTCTTTAAAGTTTGTTCAAAATAGGTATCTTGAATCGAATCATCAATGTAGTATCTCCATTCTTCTTCTCGGGGTACTGTCAGCAGCATTACTCCTGCTGGTTTGGCTTGAGAATTCACTGTCATTTGCATTTCTCCTTGTTCGGAGAAAGATATTTGTGCTTGAAGCTTGGCTAGCATATCTCGTCCCAGTAGTGGTACTGGACATTCGGGCATGTAAAGGAATTGATAAGTTACTTGCTGTCCTCCTAGACTGCATATTCGGTTTTGAAGAAAAGACTTTGTGGCTTTGGCACCAGTTGCTCCTATAATGGTGACTGCTTTTTTGGTGAATGGGGCTATCTTTTTGTCTATTACTGAATGTTCTGCTCCAGTATCAACCATAAAGTTCATAAATTGGTCTCCTATTTGTATTTCGACCATAGGCTCCTGGAGACCTAAAGCAAACTTGGAGCCCGGTCTGTCCTAATCCACGTCATCTTCGTCATGGGCTTGTGTGGCCAATGCTTGGATGGCTCCTCCTCCCCTCTCTCTCTGGAATTGTTCTCGATTGGCTCCTCCTCGGCCTCGGGGACGGCCTCGTCTTTCTTCTCGCCACTGATGATCGTTGTCGTCATCTTGCTGGGCGTCTTCGAGTTGCGGGCATGTATCTCTCCAATGTCCTTCCTCTTTGCAATAGGCGCATTGGTTCACGCCTAGTCTCTGGGTCCGGCCTCCGCCTTGACCCCGCCCTCTTCCTCTGCTCCTTCGATTAGGGACACCTCCCCTTTTCTTTTCAACTATGGCCGCAGCCAAAAAATCAGCTTTCTTCTTCATCTTTCTATCACATTCTCTCTGTCTTTCAGTATCACGATTCACATACACTTTATGAGCGACTTCCAATAACTGTGTTGCATTCATGCCCGCAAACCCTTCTAATTTCTGTAATTTACGTCTAATGTCTGGTTGAGACTGGTTTACAAAAGCAGAATTCACCATGCATAAACTTCCTGGTGCCTCGGGATCATAGGGAGTATACATTCTATAAGCTTCAGTTAATCTTTCATAATAATCTGCTGGACTCTCATCTATTCCTTGGATAACTCCTGCTACTTTGGAAAGGTTCATAGCTTTTTGGCCTCCTCTTCTCAGGCCTTGTAAAAAGCCTTGGCGAAAGCGGGCTAGGGCTGTGGATCCTTCATCTGTATTTGGATCCCATTGGGGGTCTTCATTCGGGAATTCTCTCTGAGCTGCTTCTCTACGATCTATTATATTCTGCCCCTGCGCTGGAGCTGCAGGGTTTTCTGCCATCCATTCAATAGCTGCTTTTCTAATTCTCGCTCGTTCTTCTGTAGTGAATAGGGTGGTCAGGAGCTGACGGCAATCTGGCCAAGTGGGTTGGTGAGTTTCCATAATACTAGTTACTAATTCTGTCAGTTCCTGGGGCTTGCTAGTATAGGAGGCATAGTGCGACCTCCAATTTAATAAATCAGTTGTAGAGAAAGGGATATACACATAAGTTAAGGGTCCCGCTACCACTTCATCATTATCATTCTTTACGGGCACTCCCGGGACTTGCCTTAAGGGAAACAGTTTGGCTGTCCCAGGCGTCATTTGGGTCTGGGATCTAAGGGCTATTGTCGTTGTCTTTACAGGAGTCGCTTTCTTTTTCTCAACTGGTTTTGCTTTGGGTTTTTCTTTCACTGGCTTGCTAGTGCTGGCGCTGGCTTCCTCAATTATTTGTACACTGTCCTCCTCTTCTTCTGGGGAATTTCCTTCTTCTCCTCCTTCTATCTCCGCTTCTGACTCACTTTTTACGTCCTCCTCTTCTCTTCCCGCTAATTCTTTCTCTTTCTCTCCTCCAGGAGGAGGGGGGTCAGGGGTTGGGTCCCGCCTCGGCTCTGGCCGTCTCTGGGGTTCTGGGGCAGGACGCCGCCGGGCTATTCTCACTGGACCTGGGGTTCGGGGCTGCCTGAGGACTACTTCTGGGGAATCAGGATCTGCCAGGATGGGTTTCTTCGTGGCTTTCTTATCCTGCTCTTTCATTCTAGGCTGTTCCTTTTTCTGTCTAGAATCTGTTTTAGCTAACATTATTCTGCACTGTTCCTCATAACAGCGCTGCGCCCAGGAGGGCGGATCTTCACAAATACTTAACCAGGAATCTATATAGGGGTACTGATCGGGGTGCGCTACCCGCACTCTACGATGTATTGACTGAATAATCTCTACGGTGAACGTTCCTTCTCGGGGCCAGATGGGGTCTAGATCGGGCCACTCCCTAGTACACAAAATCTGCAAACGGGCTGCTGTCATTTTAATACCATAATCTCCTGAATATCCCTCTTTGAAATGTGCGATCATACATTCTAATGGAGTGTTCCTAGTAGACTCCGCCCCTCCCATTTCGATGTGTGCGCGCAACAGACAGAAGGGAAAAGGTGGGCGGACCGTGGGTAAGGGGTCCTCACGGTCCTGGAAACGTATAGGGAATACAAATAACAAGACAAGACGACAATCGCTTCCCCCTTTTCGCGACCTGAACGCGGTCGCCCGGTCAGGAAATGCGCTAATCAGGGGTCCGCCTTCACTTGGTCCGTGCTGCCAGACCTCTCATTCACACTTCGTTCACACAATCATGCTAGCAACGTATCCCAGAATGCATTCGTTTCTATCTGTTCTGACTAGTCTTTTTCCCAAGTACAAAAAGGATGAGGGTTTCACCTAGCGAATTCCCATGCCAGGCTACTCGGCTCTTCCTTGAGAGTTGATCAGGCTCTCTTACCAATTCCCAATATCTCGAGATTACAAATTCCAAGTTCCAATGGCAGTACTGCTCTTTCTATTTCTGTCTAGACCCAAAATCAAAACTATACTCACCGGATCCGGTCCTCAAACTTCCCAAGCAGGCGCATGAGTTGGACCTCGGACTCCCCTCACTCGGGTTCGAGGCGTTGGCTCCGACCGGGCCCGGCACCCGCCGAGGTCCGACCAGCTCCCTCCGATACAAGGGACCGGTGGCGCCAGGGAGCGGCCCTCGTCGGAAGGGCGCGATCCCGGCAGGACCAAGCCTATAGAGGCGGAAAGTCGTGGTATATTGCCCTATATACACTTTGATTCCACAACTTCCCGGCCAACGCACCAAGGAATATGTAGCAGCAAAGCGCAGACAAACCAATGATACCAGGAGTCTGTTCAGAAGGTCCAAATCATTTATTTGTGCACAAGTCTCAAGCAAGGCAATTTCAAAATGGCTGAGCAAAGTTTTCAAGCATTACAACAACTTTTATAGACTTCTGTTCCATTCTAGGTATAGAAAAACATTTCATTGGTCCCGGTACGCTCCCGTACCTCCCGTAGCCCATTGGTCCCGGTACTGATAAGTTTCTCCAATTATGTTCCTTCTGTGGGCTTCTGTAGGCATGACACCTGCCTGCCCCCCTTCTAGTCCCAATTACAATGGCCAGTTCATCAACTTGTTACTTTCACACTCTCAAGGTTATGGGACCATTTGTGCGTGCAGAAGAGCAAGGTTCTGTAACTCATCTGTCAGCACTCCTCAATATTTCTCTGCAAATGTACTTTTTCTTATCAGTAACTTTAAAACACATCTTTTCTGTATTTTTCCATTTCTCAATTCTGCTTATCTAAGCTAATTCAATATTTCTACTGAGTTCTTTCTTTCAATAGCAGCATATTGGGGGATGTGCAATCCTATATGCCTCTCCACAGGCCTCATTTACAGGTCAAGCTAGCCATGCTGGCCTGCCTATGTCAGACACTGTGGGTCACAGGCCTGCACCTGCCACAAAAGGGGGAGTCAGAAGTGTCAGGCCAAGTTTGTTGAAGCAGAAACCCTTGGACCGGCCCTGGGATAGTTCCACCTGCCTAGGATAATGGGCAGTGTACACTATTGAGTGAATGAGCCCAAGTCATCCCAGTAGGGGGAGGGGTGGAAAACTAACTTTCTGCTAGACTCTTTCACAGGCATCAGGGTTTTGATTGCAAAATAAAGAGAAGTCACAGCGCTCTTCTGTGGAAGGTTAGAAAACTGCTCGTAAACTCTTTAAGGCGCAGAGACGGGCGCACACCAAAGCTCAAGTAAAAGGAAGAGCAGGAAAGCAGCTGAGTACTATCGGGCGAAGGACGACCACGACGCCTTCTTCTCTGCGCGTTTCACGGCCGTTGGGCTCCGCGCGCGCACCGCCAGGGAGAGGCTGCTCCTCCCCTTCCTAACACCTCTTATCCCGTGGGGCCTAGCGCGGTGGTGACGTCACACAGCCGCTGCCAAGAACGATAGCTCTCAACTAATGCGCAAAGGAGTGAAAACGGACGGACAACGGTTACGCAGAGGCAGGAGTGGCTACCGCGAAGCTTCGGTAGGTTACCTCGGGGTCTTAAGCGTTTCTCCTGTCGTGGAAGAGCGTTTATCGTGGGTTTCCTTGGTTCGGGAAGCGAGCTCTGGTTGGTTAGGTGTGCGAGACCCGTTAATAGCTGTGCTTGTGAGGCGCACGTGGTATTATTCCAGCACGTTTCGAGGGGAAGAAGGCTATTACTGAAGTCTTTAGATAAAGAACGGTTCTTAAGGTGGGGTTGGCTTATATGCCACAGTCCACTCCTCGGTTGACTTTTTCAAGCTCGCCTAATATAGTAGGGGCGGAACTAGGCATGAACTTGGGCCCTGAATCTCACTCGGCGGAGACCTACAGGGCGTTTGCTGCTCCCGTCCTTCTCTTTACAGACATTTTACAGGAAACCTGAGCAGAGGGAAACGGGGAATAAAAGTATCCGTATCTGCTTCAATTCTGTAGCCTTTGCTGTATGTTATGTGTCTTTTTCTACTGTCTGGGAACCCCACTCCCACGTCCTTGCTTCCTGGGCAGCAGCTTGTAGGTACAGTACCGGGTGGGGGAGGAGGGAGAACGGTCTGCACTAAAGTTAGTAGAGCTCAGAAAAGCTACTTTGCTCCCGAAATGCAGCCCATCCTTTTGTTCCCTTGCCCACCGTCAGGGCTGGGGTAAGACTATTGGGTGCCCTAGCTGGACCTTTAGCGTTCACATAACCGCTCCTCCTCGATTTTGATAACTAAACTCTGCAATCATGACGGCCTAACACCACTCCTCCCACAAAAATGCTGTAAGAATGTATACATCATATGTTTAAATGCTAAACTTTGCTCAGTACCTAGATGTGGCTGTCAAATGCCATTATTTAGCTGCCTTGGGTGATTGGTTAGTCTTGCCTAATGGTTGGGTTGGACCAGTCCTGCCCACCATGGAAGGTTTTACTGTTTGCTTGGGGAAAGGCTGTATCATGTAGCAGCAAAGCGCAGACAAACCAATGATACCAGGAGTCTGTTCAGAAGGTCCAAATCATTTATTGTGCACAAGTCTCAAGCAAGTCAATTTCAAAATGGCTGAGCAAAGTTTTCTAGCATTACAACAACTTTTATAGACTTCTGTTCCATTCTAGGTATAGAAAAACATTTCATTGGTCCCGGTACTCTCCCGTACCCCTTCCATTGGTCCCGGTACTGATAAGATTATCCATTTATGTTCCTTCAGTGGGCATGGCACCTGCATACCCCCCTTCTAGTCCCAATTACAATGGTCAGTTCATCAACTTGTTACTTTCATACTCTCAAGGCCATAGAGCCAATTTGTGCATGCAGGGGAGCAGGGCTCTGCAACTCATCTGTCAGCACTCCCAATTATATTCCTTGCAGATGTACTTTTTCTTATCAGTAACTTTTAAACATGTTTTTCTGTATTTTTCCATCTCTCAGTTTTGCTTACCTAAGTTAGTTTAGTTCTCTTACAGAGTTCTATCCTACAATAGCAGCATATTGGGGGGGATGTGCAATTCCTATGTGCCTCTCCACAGGCCTCATTTACAGGTCAAGCTAGCTAGGCCTGCCTGCTTATGTCAGACACCGTGGATCACAGGCCTGCACCTGCCACAATCAGAGTTCCAAAAGAGCAAATAGGCAGGGCTGGCCTATCCATTCACTGTCTGCCTAGGGCAGCAGGCCATTTGCTTCTGAAAATATGGCTGCCTTCCCCCCCCCCCACCCCCCGAGTGTTGAGCAGCGCCCCCCCCCCCCCAATATACTCAGCCATGCTGTCGCTAATTCCAGCAGAAAGGGGGGGGGGCAGCTAGGCTCGGTGAACCCCTGAAATTGTTAGGGAAGAAGGGGGTCAGAAGCAGCCGGCCATGTATGCTGAAGCACTAGCCTGCTGCTTAGCTGCACCCTGTTACCGGAATTGGCCAGGGGTGGGCACAGCCACATCTTCTGCCTAGGGCGGTAGAAACCATTGGGCCTGCCCTGCTGGACAGATTAGATGGACCATACTGGTCTTTATCTGCCATCATATACTATGTTACTATGAGAGCAGGACCGATTATTTAAGAGAAGGAAATACTTTGTGTCTGTCTTTTGGCTCTTTATTGGTATTGTGGCTCTAATAATCTTCGTATAAGCAAACAATAGTGTTTCTCCAGGAACAAGCAGGAAGTCAATCCTCACTTATGGGTGATGGCACGGATGGAGCCCGCGCAG
Organism: Ichthyophis bannanicus; assembly: GCA_033557465.1. Classification (NCBI taxonomy): domain Eukaryota; kingdom Metazoa; phylum Chordata; class Amphibia; order Gymnophiona; family Ichthyophiidae; genus Ichthyophis; species Ichthyophis bannanicus. The sequence continues at coordinate 1,826,719,337 of CM066032.1, read as the reverse complement.
AGCAATTAGCCAGCTTTCAAAGAAAGCCTTTGGGATTGCTGCCATGTATGCGTGGTCCTCTTCCCGCCCAAGGGTGCCATCTTGCTCAGTCTCCCTTTTTCCACGGAGCCCTTTGGACACACGTCCTCATCCCTCTGAAAAAGTGTTTTGTTTTCTGACCTTTGGCCTACTATTTTCCCCCTTGCTCCTATCCCTTTTGCGCAAAGGGGACATTTTTTCCTAACTTTTGTTGTTGGTGGGCTTTGTCCTTTTTTCTCCTAATTGCTGGCTGTGTGGGTCTTTGACCTCTCAGGGGCCCTTTTTGCCCCACTGGCCACCGGTTTAAAAAAATGCGATAGATGCTCCAAGAACATGTCTCTTACGGACACCCATGACTGCTGTCTACAGTGTCTTGGATCCGATCATGATCCAGAGCTCTGTTTGCTTTGTAAGAAAATGTCCTCCAAAGACACAGTTTCAGGAGTTTTCTGAAGTCTTGTACTATTAATGGCACAGGCTCTGGACTTGTAGTGTTACATGAAAGTAAATGTCTCATCAAAGCAATGTAGAAAGCTTGCACACATTTTGTCAGGTTTTCATTACCCAGATTTTAATTATTTTGGTTTATTTTACGAAGGGAAACTTGTATTTTCTCAGATATCCTTGCAACATTCTTGACCCTTGACTCTGGCAACTTCCAATTATTGTCACAGAAAGAGTCTCAAAGATTAACTCTTTGCTGCCAAAACCCTCCCCCCCCCCCCCCCATTTTTGACTCCAAAGGGATCATGCAGTCATCACATTTCTGTGTTTATTTATCTATGCATTTGCATCAGCATATCAGACCAGGCTTCATTTTGCAATGTAGACATGCAGGACCCTAGAAGCAGGCAGAACTCTGGAGTCCCAATATGGGGAAGAGAAGATTTCAGAAACCAGGCATCATTCTGGGGAAGAAGGGGCCTTTTCCAGAAGAATGGGCTCCACCTTAACCAGGGTCGAGTCAAGTTTCTGATGATAACCTTACTAAAGGAGAGAGAGCAGCTTTTTAAAGTAGATATTATAAAATTGCTTAATGTTACATGTATTGGTTTAGTTACACATTGTTCTCTGTATTTTGATTTTATTTATTTATTCTATACCGCCCCTTCCAGAGATCAAGGGCGGTTTACATGGAACAGTTTTATTTATTTTATTTATTTATCTATATTTTTCTATACCGCCCCTTCCAGCGATCAAGGGCGGTTTACAAGGAACATTTTAACAATTGTACACAGATGTATACATTTACATTGAACAATCAGATTCAACTATTTACAATGAACGGTTAAGTTTAACCATTTACATTGAACAAAACTTCAACTTCATGATGTATTAGTAATACAAACAACCATTAAATTATTTACATTGCATATTTACAGTGGTTGTGTGTTGTGTATATTTTGGAATTTGTTTCCTTTTATGACGTAAATCGGGGGTGTGTATGGGGTGTCAGACAGGGGGGGTGAGTTATTTAGTTTTGAGTAAGGGGGTTCGTGTGTGTAATACCATGGTTATGGAGGTGTTTTGGGGGAATATGGGATTTCAAAGTGTTCAGTAAAGAGGTAAGTTTTTTTTAGCTCTTTCCTGAACTGATAGAGGTCATTTATGATGCGAAGGTCTATTGGGAGGTCATTCCAGAGCGTAGGGGCAGTGAATGTGAATGCTCTGGAGCTAGTGGTTTTCTTTGTCTTCCTGAAGGCTTTTGGTGTGATAAGGGAGTGGGTTTCGTTTTGTCTGAGATCTAGTTTTGTTTGGTGATTGCAGTAGTATGGATAGGTGTGAGGGGGCTATGTCTTTTATGAGTTTAAAGGTTGTTAGGATAGTTTTGTATCTGATTCGGCTATTGATTGGGAGCCAGTGTAGTTCTAGCAGTATTGGGGTTACGTGGTCTGTTAGACGTGCTTTAGCTATTACTTTTGCACAGATGTTCTGAGCTCTTTGAAGAAGGTATGTGCTTTTTTGAGGGAGGCCTATTAATAGACTATTGCAGTAGTCAAAGTGGGGGGTGATTAGTGTATTTACTACAGATCTAAAATCTTGAGTTTCTAGGAGTGGCCTTAGGTGCTGAATAGTTTTTAGTTTGTAGTAGATGGTTTTTACGGTTTGTTTTATGTGTGGTAGCATGGTGAGTGTGTGATCTATTATCACACCTAAATATTTTACTTCTTTTCTAACAGGTATGGATGTTCTGTTAATTGTGATTGTTTCTGGGAAGGTGTTCTCTGTGGTTGATGACCTTGTTATGAACATTGCTTCCGTTTTTTTGAGGTTGATGCTGAGGTAGTTAGATTCTAACCAGGAGGAGGTCTCAGTCATACATTCTGATAGTGTGTCATATGAGGGGTTTTTAGCGGTTATAGGGATAGCGAGCATGATGTCGTCGGCGTATATAAAGTGGTTAATCCTGTGTTTTTTAAATATGTTTGTTATTGGTTGTAGATACAGGTTAAATAGGAGGGCGGAGAGGGCTGATCCTTGGGGTATTCCTTGGCCTTGGGGGAATGGTTCTGATGCTTCTTGGTCAATTTGTACGCGTATTAGTCTGTTTGATATGTAGGACTTGAACCAATCAAGGACAGTCACGCCTATTCCTAAGCTTTGTAGTCTGTTGATAAGTGTGGAGTGGTTAATGTTGTCAAAGGCGGCAGAAATATCTATGAATAGAAGTAGGAAGCCTTGGTTGTTGTCATCTGTACCTCTGATGAGGAAATCCATTAGGGTGATTAATAGAGTTTCTACTCCATGGAATGGGCGGAACCCAAATTGGTGTGAGTCAAGTGGTTTATGTTCATCAATGTGTTCTTGTAACTGTATTTGAATTGTTTTTTTTCTATTATTTTAGCTATAAATGGGATGCTGGCTATGGGTCTGTATGAGTTCGGGTCTTTTGGGTCAAGCTTGTTGTTCTTTATTATTGGTCTAAGTGTTGTGAGTTTTAAGGCATCAGGCATTATGCCTTGTGAGAGGGATTGGTTCACTATGTGTTGTAGATTTTCCGCCAGTTCCTCCTTTGCACATTTAATCCATGATACAGGGCATGGGTCTAGTGGGGAGGTTGTTGTGTTGATCACTGTTACGATTTTAAGGAGTTGTTTTTGGTCTATTATGTGGAAGTTTGTCCATTCGTTTGAGTTTAGTGCTTGTAAATATTGGTGTCAGAGTAGTGGTTTTGTTTTTTAGTTTCGCTGCAAAGTGTGTTGCTAGTGTTTGTACATTTATTGCTGGTTGTTTAGGCTCGGTGTTATTAGTTTTAGTTAGTGTTTTTACTATCGCAAATAGTTCTCTCGGGCGGTTGATGGCTGAGTTTAGTACTTTAGAGTGGTAGTCTCTTTTTGATTTGTTGATTGCATTTTTGTATCTAGTAAGTATTAACATGTATTGGGATTTGTTTTCATCCGATTTTGTTTTCCTCCATCTCTTTTCTTGTTTCCTTAGTTGCTTTTTTAGTTTTGCTAGCTCTTTCGTGAACCACTTTTCGGTCTTTTTTGTTTGTCTATGTAAGACTTGTGTGGGGACAGCTGCATTTTGAATGGTTGAATTCCAATGTGTTATGGTTGAATTGATGTCTGATGAGTTTGTGTTGAGTTTGGGTAATACTTCGTTGAGGAATGTATTCTTGTTAAAGTGTGCGAATCGTGATGTATGTGGAGGTGTGCTTGTAGTGTTTTTTGGAGCTTGTATTGGTAGGTAAGTTGTAATAAGGTGGTGGTCGGACCATGGCACTTTGGTTATGGTTGGAGTGGTGTGTGGCTGGTGACTGTAGAGCATAGAGGGAAGGAAGATTAGGTCAAGTATGTTACCTTTATTGTGTGTGGGGGCTTGTATTATCTGTGTATATCCCATTTGTGTCATAGCTTCTATGAAGTTATTCGATTGTGAGTTGGTCAGCGATGGAAGGTTCAGGTCACCAAGGAGTATGAGTGGTTTGCTTTGAGATTTTGTATACTTCGGTATACTTTACATAGAACGGTGTTTGTAACTATGTACAGGTAACATTGCATGGAACAGTTTTAAACTATTTACATAGGACAAATAGACATTAGACAATAGATACTGTGTTGCATAGGACAATAGACGTTAAACATATATTTCAACTGAAAATGTGCGAGTTTTGGGTTTTCCTTTTCCATCGTTAGAGATGTGTATTAATAGTGGAGGGCCTGTCTGAGTTAATCATTTGATTTCATGAGCTTTGTGGGTATGATTTTGATATTGTTTGATGTAAACCGCCAATGATCTTAGGAATTGGCGGTATATAAAAGTATTGCAAATAAATAAAAATAAATAAAATAACTTGCGAGACTATTTACATTTTATCCAAGTTCTCATACCTGTTCGTTGTAAACACAGTTCTGTAAAGGCATTGTGTATGTGTTATATTCCATGTAAACCACACTGATGTTGAATAGCGCAGTATGAAAGCTGATGGTTGCCCAGAAGCGCATTGTTTGGAGTAATGTATTTTTAAAGGATTGCTATTACTACTACTTAGCACTTGTAAAGTGCTACGCACGCAGCGCTGCACAGCTAACCTAAAGAGGTAACCAACATATAAGAGACAGTCCCTACCTGTCAGAATCATGCTCGTTGGAGCTTACAATCTAATTAGAACAGTACAGAGCATTAGTCAGTTCTACAGAAGGCACGGTGTGGTACAGTTTTGTCATAAACATTGATGGAGGTTAGGGAAGATGAGGATGGAAGTCAGGATCTGAATGCAACGGTGAAGAGGTGTGTCTTAAACCTGAATTTGAAAAGTGCCAGGGAGGATGCCTGGCGCACAGATGGAGGTAGGCTGTTCCAGGCGTATGGTGCAGCAAGGTGAAAGCAGCACAGCCGGGAGTTTGCGGTGCGTGTGAAAGGCATTGATAGAAGTGATTTGTTAGCGGAGCGCAGATTTCGAGCAGGGATGTAGGGAAAGATAAGAGGTATTGAGGGGCCATGGAGTGAATGCATTTATAGGTCAGCAGGAGAAGCTTGAATTGGATGCAGAATAGGACAGGGGGCCAGTGAAGTGACTTGAGAAGGGGGGTAATGTGGGCATGGCGAGGCTGGCAGAAGATTAGTCAAGCAGCATGATTTTGTATAGATTGAAGGGGAAGGAGGTGGCTCATGGGGAGACCAGCAAGGAGTAGGTTGCAGTAGTCAAGGCGAGAGGAGATTAAGGAGTGGACAAGCGTTTTGGTAGTGTGTTCAGAGAGAAGGGGCGGATTTTGCTGATGTTGTAGAGAAAGAAGCGGCAGGTCTTAGCTACAAGCTGGATATGAGCGGAGAAGGTGTCTGATAACCCCTAGATTGTGGGCTGAGGGAACAGGAAGGATAGTAGATCCATCCACCTGGACTGAGAGAGGGGGCAGTGGGGGGGAGGAGTTGGAGTTCAGTCTTGGCCATGTTCATTTTCAGTCGGCGATGAGACATCCAGGCAGCAATGTCCGAAAGACAGACAGATCTTGGACTGGGTTGTCAGAGAGCTATTAGGTGTAGAGAGGTAAATTTGGGAGTCGGCATAGAGATGGTACTGAAAGCCATGGGAGGCGATAAGCGCTCCAAGGCCTTGGGTATAGAGAGAGAAAGGGAGGGGGTCCCAAGACAGATCCCTGAGGTACACCTACCTGGAGCGGGGTAGGGGAGGAGGTGGAGCTGCCAGAGCATACACTGAATGAGCGATAGAGGTAGGTGGAGAACCAGGATAGCAAAGAGTCCTTGAAGCCAAGTGAGGAGAGGGTGGTGAGGAGAAGGTTGTGGTCAATGGTGTAAAAGGCAGCAGAAAGGTCAAGAAGGATGAGGATAGAATAGAGGGCCTTAGATTTAGCCAGGAACAGGTCATTGGTGACTTTTGTGAGTGCTGTTTCAGTGGAGTATAGGGGACGGAAGCTGGATTGTAGTGGGTCCAGGAGGGCCTGGGAGATGAAGTCGAGACAGCGGCGGTGGACTGCTCGTTCTAATAGTTTGGATATGAAGGGAAGGAGGGAGATGAGTCAATAGTTGGAAGGGCATGTGGGATCAAGTGAGGGTTTCTTGAGGGGTGTGACAACAGCATGTTTGAAGTCAGTTGGGACAGTTGCAGTGGAGAGAGAGAGAGGTTGAGGATATAAGTGATGGAGGGGACAATGGTGGGGGAGATAGGGTCTGATGAACAGGTGGTGGGTTTGGAGGAGGAAAGGAGGAGTGTGGTTTCTTCAGAGATTGGAGGGAAGGAGGAGAGGGTGGTGGAGGGGAGCATGGATGGGTGAGGAGAGTTGGGGAGGAGGGGAGGTAGATGAGGGTAGGGAATTGGAGGGTAATTTTGCAGATTTTATCGTGAAAGTAGTCAGCGTGGGATTGGGGGCGGGGGGGACCTTGAGGAGAGAATTGAGGGTATTAAAGAGATGGCGAGAATTGGAGACAAGGGAGTTGGTCGGATAGATGTAGTAATCTTGTTTGGCAAGTGCCAAGACCGACTAGAAGGAGCCAAGCATGAATTTGAAATGTAAAAGGTCTTCCAGGGAGCGGGATTTGGACCAAGCTCGTTCGGCAGAACGGTCACAGATGCGTAGGTAATGGATTGTGGGTGAAAGCCAGGGTTGGGGAGTAGATCGTTTTACAGGATGTGTGTGTGTGTGGGGGGGGGGGGGTCAAGAGTGTCAAGGGATGAGGATAGTGCCTCGTCGATGGACTCTGATGATAAAATGGAGGAAAGAGATGGAGAAATGGTGGAGGAGAGAGTCTGGATCAATTGATATTAAGGTTTCTAAATAGGTCAGAGAACACAGGATGAGGTTGGGATGGCAGAAGCTGAAGAGTAAATGTTAAGAGGTGATGGTTAGATGAGGGAAGGATTGATTTGCGGACGTTTGAGGGAGAGGTATTTGAGAAAAGTATTAGGTCAAGTCAGTGGCCGTGTAGGCGTGTGGGAGCAGTGAGGCAAAGTTGGAGGTCGAACGAGGAGGTAAGAGTGAGGAACTTAGAGGCATGGGGTCGGAGGGGTTGTCGATGTGAAATCGCCAAGAATAAGAGTAGGGGAGGAGGGATCCATAAAGGCAGAAAGCCAGGAGTTAAAGTCGGTGAGGAAGGTTGATTTGGGTTTGTCGGGTGGGCAATAAATAACAGCTACTCAGAGGGGAAGTGGTGTGAGGAGGTGAATGGAGAGGCTGGAGGGACGAAACCTGGAAACAGCACAAGCACTGGCAAGTCAAATGCAAGGCATTGATAAGGCATGCAAAGGGAGAATTTGAGAAGAAGCTTGCTGCGGAAGCAAAAACGCGAAATAGACTTTCTCAAGTACATTCGTAGCAAAAAAACCTGAGTCAGTTGGTCCATTAGATGATAGAGGGGTTAAAAGGGGCACTAAGAGGCGACAAGGCGATAGCGGAGAGACTGAATGAATTCTTTACTGAGGAAGATGTAGGGATGTTACCCATGACTGAAGAGGTATTTAAAGGTGCGGAAGAATTGAAGGAAATATCGATACATCGGGAAGATGTATTACAACTATTAGATAAACTGAAGAGTAGCAAATCACCTGGGCCGGATGGTATATATCCAAGGGTGTTGAAAGAACTGAAATATGAGAGAGTTCACAGATTACTAATAGCAGGTTTGCAATCATTAAAATCATCTCTAATACCTGAAGACTGGAGGATTGCCAATGTAACACACCAATTTTTAAAAAGGGTTCCAGGGGTGATCCGGGAAACTACAGACCGGTGAGCCTGACGTCAGTACTGGGAAAAATGGTAGAAACCATCATAAAGAATAAAATTACTCAGCATGTAGATAGTCATGGCCTAATGGGAGACAGCGAACATGACTTTAGACAAGGAAGATCTTGTCTTACTAATCTGTTATGTTTTTTTGAGAGTGTAAATAAACAGGTGGACAAAGGTGAGTCGGTTGATATAGTGTATCTGGACTTTCAGAAAGCCTTTGACAAGGTCCCTCTTCAGAGACGTTTGGCAAAACTAAAGAGTCATGGGATAGGAGGCAGTGTACTACTGTGGATCAGGAACTGGTTAAAAGATAGAAAGCAGAGGGTAGGGCTAAATGGCCAATTTTCCCAATGGAGAAAGGTGAATAGTGGTGTACCCCAGGGATCTGTGCTGGGTCCGCTGCTTTTTGACATATTCATAAATGACCTGGAAAGTGGAATAACGAGTGAGGTTATCAAATTTGCTGATGACACAAAACTATTTAAAGTTGTTAAAACCCAGGAGGATTGTGGAAAATTGCAAGAGGATCTTGATAAATTGGAAGACTGGGCATCAAAATGGCAGATGAAATTTAATGTGGAGAAGTGCAAGGTTATGCACCTAGGGAAGAACAACCCAAACTATGGTTACACGATGCAAGGTTCCACATTAGGAACCACCACCCAAGAAAAAGATTTAGGCGTCCTTGTGGATACCATGTTAAAACCCTCGGCCCAGTGTGCAGCGGCGGCCAAGAGAGCAAATAGAATGCTAGGTATGATAAGGAAAGGAATGGAAATAAAACAAAAGATATTATAATGCCTCTATATCGTTCCATGGTGAGACCGCACCTTGAATATTGTGTGCAATTCTGGTCGCCATATCTTAAAAAGGATATAGCAGTTTTAGAAAAGGTTCAGAGAAGAGCCACCAAAATGGTAAAGGGGATGGAAGGCTACTCCTATGAAGAAAGGCTAAAAAGGTTGGGGCTCTTTAACCTGGAAAAGAGACGGCTGAGGGGAGATATGATAGAAGTCTATAAATTAATGAACGGAGTGGAACGGGTAAACGTAGATCGATTGTTTACCTTATCAGAATATAGAAAGACTAGGGGACATGCAATGAAGCTACAGGGTAAACTATTTAAGACTAATAAAGGAAAATATTTTTTCACTCAACGTGTAATCAAACTCTGGAATTTGTTACCGGAGGATGTAGTAAAGGCTGTTAGTGTAGCTGGGTTTAAAAAAGGTTTGGACAAGTTCCTGGAGGAAAGGTCCATAAACCATTATTAAGAAGGGACCCAGGATATCAATGCTTGAAACCAATACAAGCATTGTGGAACCTGTGTCCCTTGGGGAAACTGCTAGGTACGTATGACCTAGATTGGCCACTGTTGGAAACAGAATACTGGGCTTGATGGACCTTGGTCTGACCCAGTATGGCATATCTTATGTTCTTATGAGCTGAGGAGTTACAGCGTTGCTTCGCAGAGAGGGATGGCGGTACAAATGGCTGTATCCCTTTGGACTTCCGGTAACAGTGCAGGGTATCTCATGCAAAATCCAGACGGCAGAGGGGGCATGGCAGGTGCTGAAAGAGCTGGGGGTGAAGAATATCCCAGAGAGCCAGCTGAGAGGACAGCCGCGGGAGCAGCGCATGCAGCCCAGAAGTGCGGGGACGAAGTGGCAACGCGTGGAGAATAAGAGCAGGTGGCTCACTAGACTGTCCAGAGAACAGGAACAACAGCGACCTGTGGAGGGGGCCTGATGGTGCATTCTATCGTGGCAGGAGGGGTCTGCGTAAGGTTTTCTGTCATTTTCTAATATTCTTGTTTGCTAACTGAATGAGGATGATTTGTAGGAGGGGGGGGGGATTGCTTGTGGGGGAATGCTGCTATGGAGGGGGGGGAAGGGAAGGGGAAGGGTACTGAAACGTTTTTGGATGGGGGAGGGCAGGGAAGAGCATTGCTAATACAAGGTAAAGAGGGCTAGGCTGGGGGCGGGGAGGTTGGGGGGAGAGGGCAGAGAGGTAGTACGGGTAGGGAGATAGGAGCGAACACCATGGGGTGTCACCGGGGCAATGGTGAAGGCTCCGGAGGGAGTGGTAATGATGGGGGAGAGCAGAGGAATGGGACCAGCATACTGGCGATAGGGAAGGGAATGGGGGGAACGGAGGCTTCCATGGGGGAGTATGGGGAGAGTAGGATCCATTAATGCAAAGGGTTTGAATGATCCAAGCAAAAGGCACCAGTTGTTTAGAGAGGTTACAAGATTGGGTTGGGAGATAGTACTGGTGCAGGAGACTCATTTGCGGAGGAAAAATGAAGGGTTGCTGTGAAATGCACTGTATCCGCAACTATTTTGGGGGCATAAGGGGGGCAGAGGCGAGCAAGAAGGGGGGGAGTGGCCATACTGCTACGGAAGGGTAGCTCCTTCAGGGTGAGAGTTGAAGCACGGGACCAGGATGGTAGGGTGCTGTTGTTGGGAGGGGAGTGGCAGGGGGAGCTAGTTACATTGGTCAATGTATATGTGCCAAATGAGAGGCAGGCCCAGTTTTGGAGAGAGGTGAGCGATTATTGGCTCAACACGCCCAGGGGAGGCTCATTCTAGGGGGCGACTTCAAACTGGCCCTCAATCCGCAGTGGGATAGGCAAACCAAGGGGGGAGATGGGAGGAATAATGCCAGAGGGGCGTTGAAGCGCATTATGAGGAGATATCAATACTTGAGGGATGTGTGGCGGCAGCACTATGAGGGGTGTAGGGAGTACACTTTCTATTCATCCCCTCCACGACAGCTACAGTAGAATAGATTACCTCCTGATAGATGATCGGTGGGGCAACCTGGTACAGGAGGTAGAGATTGGAAATATCACCTGGTCCGATCACGCACCAACGTGGGTGACCATTGGTCATAGCCCGGGGGAGGGGGGAAGTGTGCTTTTGGAGGCTCAACAAAAGCCTATTGAAGAGGGAGGAAGTGGTGAAGGACGTTAAGCTTTGCCTTCAGGACTATTGGAAGATCAACGATAATGGGGAAGTGGGGAGAGTGGGACTATGGGAAGGAATGAAGGCAGTGGTGAGGGGGCGGTTAGTAATGTGGGTGGCCAGATATGGTGGCCAGATATGGTGGCCAGATATAAAAAACAGACTGGCACGAGAGGAAGCCTTGCACCGGGAGATAAAACAAGTGGCGGAGAGGTACAAGGCCGGGGCAAACAGGACCTTAAGCAGCTAAATCAGCTCAGGATGGAGCTAAATAAATTACAGGTAGAGGAGATTGGGTTTAAGCTAGACAGGATAAAGCAGTGCTATTATGAGTGGGGGGATCGGGCAGGGAGAATGCTGGCCAAAAAAACTACGGAAAAGAGAGGCACAGACGGCCATAGAAGGGATTAAGGGGGACAAGGGAGGGATAGAAACATAGAAATAGGCCATGTGGTCTTTTTCTGTCATATCTAGTCTGTCATTCCATAACAACTATAACAGTCCCCTTTTTACCTTTTAGAGATCCTCTGTGTTTGTACTACAGTCTGAGAAGGACATTGGGGAGCAATTCTGTAAATTCTACTGGGAACTATATAAGAGGAAGGAGGGAGGGGGGAGGCCTATTTAGACGGGATTGAGTTGGCTCAGTTGGGGGAGCTGGAAATCCAGGGGTTGGAGGGGGACATCACTAGGGCAGAGGTGGAGCAGGCCTTGGGGGAGTTACCGCAGGGGAAGGCCCCGGGGTTAGACGGCCTAACGGGAGCCTTTTACAAAACATTTCGGGAGGAGGTGCTAGATGGGTTGGTGAATGTAGCTAATGGGATACAGCAGGAATGGGGATATTTTGTCCTCGGAGATGCTTACAGTGGGGATCACAGTAATATTGAAAGGGGGACGAGATCCATTGCAGTGTGGGTCCTACTGCCCAATCTCATTGCTGAATGTAGATGTGAAAATTATAGCTAAGGTGCCGGCCAAGAGATTGGCTGGGTTGCTGCTGGGATTGATAGGGTTGGATCAAACCGGATTTATAATGGGGAGGCAGGCCTCCGACAATATAAAACGGGTGCTGGAGGCAATTTGGGGGGGCAAGGGAGCAGGTGGAGCAGGCAATGTTGCTGTCTGTAGATGCTGAGAAGGCGTTTGATAGGGTGGATTGTGAGTTTTTATTCATGGTAATGAGAAAGATGGGGGTGGGCCCCAAGTATATGAGATGGGTGCAAGCATTATATCGGGGACCACAAGCGAGGGTGAAGATTAATGGGAGGTATACGGCGGCCCTAGAGCTGGAGCGGGGGACGCGGCAGGGTTGCCCACTGTCGCCGTTATTATTCGCTATATCTATTGAGCCACTAGCCCAGGCAATTCAGTGCAATGGGAAGGTATGGGGTTGCAGGGGGGGGGGGGGGGGGCGCCACCAGAAGATTTCATTGTTTGCGGATGATGTACTACTGGTAGTGACAAGGCCGGAAGAGTCACTATCGGAGCTTATGGAACAGTTGGGAAAGTATGGAGATGTCTCCGGGTTCAGAATGAACCCAGACAAAACTGAGGCCCTGGACCTTAGTTTGCCTAAGCCAGTGGCGGAGAGGCTGAGGACAGGGTACCCCTTTAAATGGGCAGTGAAGGCTATTAGGTACTTGGGGGTCAACATTACGGCCAAGCCACAGGGATTGTACGAGGTGAACTATAGTGCTCTATGGAGGGAGATAGGGCGGGACTTGCAACGCTGGGAGCGATCAATAGCGGCAATTAAAATGAACGTACTCCCGAGAATATTGTAGTATTTTCAGGCATTGCCGGTGCCTATTCTGGGGGCCCATTTAAGAGGGATACAGAGGAAGGTCAATCAGTATATCTGGAGGAAGAGACTGCCCCGTATAGCACGAGCAGTGATGTACAGGTGAAGGGAGGACGGAAGGCTGGGGGTACCAAATCTATGGGGGTACTATTGGGCGGCGCAGGCACGCCATGTGATGGATTGACGGGAGGGAGCAGAAGAATTATTTGGACATGGAAAAGGAATGTGGGGAGGGGCGACCGTTGGCCTGTTTTCCCTGGATGGGGATGGGGATGGGGAAGGGGGAGCGGGGGATAAAAGGGGGGGGGGATAACCCTTATGTTTTACATGTCTTATGAGAGTGGGACAAAATTAGGAGCCGGGGGGAGGGGACCCAGTTTTCGCTGATGAGGGAGCTGTGTCACACAGAGGAGTTTTGGCCGGGGGGGGGGGGGGTTTATAGCAGGGGGGTTGTGAAATTTTTATCAGTTTGTGGATGGGGGGGGGGGGGGGAGAATGAGTTCCATTTGAAAAGTTGAGGAAGACGTTTGGACTGCGGGAAGTGGATAGGTTTTACTATGGGCAGGTGGTGCATTTTCTTCGGAAGAAACTAGGGAAGGTAGACCTGGAGCAAGACTATACACCACTGGAGATAGTGTGGTATGGGAAAAAGCTCTTGGTGGGCCTAACCTCTGCGTTTTATATAAGGCGATACAGGGGCCACGGGTTAGTAAGCACAGATATATATGCGAGTGGGAAAGGGACCTAGGGAGGGAGCTGGAGGAGGGGCAGTGGAGAAGTCTACTGGATCAGGTACGATACTTGCCACTGTCAGTAGCTATTAGGGAGAATTGGTATAAGGTGGTGATGCGATGGTACTACACGCCCACACACCTGCATAAGATGTTTCCCAGAGTGTCCTATAGGTGCTGGAGGGACTGTGAGGGGGAGGGAACCTTCTTTAACATATGGTGGAAATGCCCTAAGATACAGGGTTTCTGGAGGGAGATCCAGAAATGGATTAGGGAGGTGGTTGGAGGAAGAGAGGTGGTGCTCGATCCCAGCGGGTACTTGATGGGGTGGTGGAGCATGGGGGGACCGGAACAAGACAAGACAGGCAGATAATGGCATGCCTCAGTGCGGCTCGTTGTGAGTTGGCATATAGATGGAAACAGAAGGAAGCCCCACAGGTGGAGCATTGTGTGGAAAGACTTAGGCAGGTATATTTAATGGAAAAATTAACAGCTGTAAGGCGACAAAAGAGACCGATTTGAGAAGCAATGGAGCAAGGTGCTGGGGTATCTGCGAACAGAAATGAAGGGGGAAGGGGGGGTCTGCGGAAGAGGGGGTCGGATGGGAGAAGATGAGGTAAAGGAATGAAGGGGTAGGGGGGGTGGGGGGGAGACGGGAAGGGGTAGGGGGGGTGGGGGGGAGACGGGTAGGGGAGAGGGGGGGGTGGCTATGAGGGGGGAAACTGTAAAAACAAAGATGGGTAGAGCAGCATGTTCAGAGTAAGTTGGTCTGTGGTTGTTGGATTTACTCATACTGCATGACATTGGATGTTGAGGGTAATGTGATCTATGAGGAGTTGTTTTTTTGTTTAAAAATATAAATAAAAAAAAATAGAAAGCAGAGGGTAGGGCTAAATGGCCAATTTTCCCAATGGAGAAAGGTGAATAGTGGTGTACCCCAGTGATCTGTGCTGGGTCCACTGCTTTTTGACATATTCATAAATGACCTGGAAAGTGGAATAACGAGTGAGGTTATCAAATTTGCAGATGACACAAAACTATTTTAAAGTTGTTAAAACACAAGAAGATTGTGGAAAATTTCAAGAGGATCTTGATAAATTGGAAGACTGGGCATCAAAATGGCAGATGAAATTTAATGTGGACAAATGCAAAGTTATGCACCTAGGGAAGAACAACCCAAACTATGGTTACATGATGCAAGGTTCCACATTAGGAACCACCACCCAGGAAAAAAATTTAGGTGTCATTGTGGATACCATGTTAAAACCCTTGGCCCAGTGTGCAGCAGCGGCCAAGAGAGCAAATAGAATGCTAGGTATCATAAGGAAAGGAATGGAAAATAAAACAAGATATTCCTTATCGTTCCTCCAGTTCAGTCCTCTACGTCTGGGTTGTCAATCTCCTCCTGCAGCTTGGAGACTGGTATGTCAAAACAATGACATCACTGGATATAGCCTGCTGCACTCTGCCTTCCATCCCAGTGTTACCAGTCTCCATGCAGGAGGACTTGACGAGCCTTGTAGAAGGGCTCTCTGGAGGAATGGATAAGGAGCTAGTGTAGTGGTAGATAGGCTTAAAATATTTTTGCAGAGTCTTGGTTGGGTGGTCAACCCAGCTAAAAGTCAGTTGAAGCCAACTCAGGTCCTCGAATACCTCGGGGTTCGGTTCGACACCAAGAGAGGACAGGTGTTTCTGCCGCACAAGCGGGCCGAGGGGTTGAGAACCCTGGTCAGACAGTTTCGGTCGGTGTATGCGCTGTCGGCTTGGGACTACCTCCGACTCCTAGGCAGAATGGCGGCGACGTTGGAGGCGGTGCTATGGGCCAAGGTACATATGCGGCCTCTCCAAAGAGCGCTGCTTCGCTGGTGGTCGCATCAGACCGACGCCTTGAGCAAGCGGCTTCCTTGTCCGTTGCCCGCCAGGCGCTCCCTGCGTTGGTGGTTGGTCAGGTCATCCCTGGCGGCGGGCATGCCGCTGGAGCAACCGGTGTGGGTCCCGTTGTTGACAGACGCCAGTCTAGCAGGCTGGGGGGCTCACTGCGAGAGTCAGTTTGCACAGGGGCTTTGGTCTCCGCTGGAGGTGTCGTGGTCGATCAACCGTCTGGAGCTGAGAGCGGTGTTCCTGGCCCTTCAGGCGTTCGAAGTCCTCCTCCGCGGCAGGCCCGTAAGAGTGCTCTCCGACAATTCAGCGACGGTGGCGTACATCAACCGTCAGGGGGGGCACGGGAAGTGCCGCCATGGAGGCGGAGGCGGACGAGTTATTCGCCTGGGTGGAGCTTCTGTTGCCAGCGATCTCGGCGGCACACATTGCCGGAAAGGACATTGTCACTGCGGACTTCCTCAGCAGGGTGCACTTGGATGCAGGCGAGTGGGAACTGCATCCCGACGTTTTCGCGCAGATAGTAGAGCGTTTGGGGTCCTCCGGTGATGGATCTCATGGCGACCTTTTGGTCGGCAAAAGTCGACCGGTTCTTCAGCAGAAGGCGTGAGAGGATGTCCGAGGGCATCGACACGCTCTTACACCCGTGGCCGGCGGGTCTTCTGTATGTGTTTCCCCCATGGGCATTGATCGGCAGGATAGTTCAAAGGAGAGGAGCGCACAAGGGAAAAGTTCTGTTGGTGGCGCCCGACTGGCCGAGGCGGCCTTGGTATGTGGATTTGGTGCGCCTGTTGGAGGGCGTTCCCTGGAGACTGCCGGAGCGGGCGGATCTGTTGCGGCAGGGGCCACTGTTCATGCCGCAGGTGGATCGATTCTCGCTTACGGTATGGCCATTGAGAGGGCTAAACTGAAAAAAGGTTATTCCTTATCGTCACTCCAGTCCAGTCCCTTTACTTCTGGGTTGCGCAACCCTTCCAGCAGCTTGGAGGCTGAGCCCAACCTTTTTGGGGATGGAGCGGTATAAATACCACTAGGACCACCCCCAGGCTCCAGTATTCTCAGCCTCCAAGCAGCTGGAGGGTTCCGTAAGCCTAGGGCTTACTGGAGTCTTCCTTTTTATTCCTTTTTTATTCAAATTTTACTTTTTACTTTCTTAATAATTTGATTTTACCTTTTAGTTGTTTCAGGTCCTGTGCCTTTAATTCTCCTGCTTCCCCCCCCCCCCCCCCCCCCCGACCGGGCCGGGTATCGGAGGTGGTTTTCCTGTAGGCAGCAGTGTGGAGGACCGCGCAGAGCTCCTCTGCTGCTTATCCGGCCGGCTCCTGCACAATTTCTTTGCAGACCTGCCCTGCCTCGCGCCGAAGCCCTCCTGGTGGCTGAGCGCTAGAGGCAACGCCGCGATTCCATTCTCACCGCCGGCCCCGTCCCGGAGCAGAGGGACGCGGAGGCGAGCTCCGGAGGCCGCGATTCCAGCGGGGAGTTGTTTTAAACGGCGGTTTTCCGGCTCGAGGGGAATCGCGGTGTCCAGCCCTGATCCTGCATTCGGAAGGAAGATAGGTGCTGTGAGCAGACTCGCGGCTCCCGTTTAGGTCTCCACGTGGTGCGGCCTACCACGTGTAGAGCCAACGGTGGCAGATCGCGGAGTCGGGCCCAGACATCTCAGCAGAAGAATACTTAAACTGCAAGTACTGGGGATTGTTTTAAGGGATGTGTATTTCTTTAATTATTTTAGTTTTGGTTTAATTTTGGTTATTTTAATGTTGATTCGATTTTGATTCAATCTTTAAAGGGGAACTACTAATTTTTCAACTAGTGGAGAGAGCATACACACTTAATAAAGGAACGGGTTAACTCTGTATCGGAGCGCTACAGTCTCTCCTTGGTTAGACCCAGCGTTTCAGCCTCGAAGCTCAGGAGGGGCTCCTGTAACCTTTTTCAAGGTCATGGCGGGCAAGTCTCGGTGTCCATCCTGTGGCACCTGGCGAGGTACTTCCTCGGAGGTAGGGATCTGCAGGGGTTGTGCTGCAGTGGCTGCCTCCGTGGAACAAGAGATTAACTTGGCCATGTCGCAAGCTTCCCAGGGCTCCGGAGATCCCCTACAAGGGGAGGGGGGTTCCCAGCTCCCTCCTTCTACGTCCTCGGATTTATCCACTCCTCCCTTGCCCCCTCCCTCTTTCCTACGGGAGAAGGGGAGGCTGGGGATTTTTTCTCCCCTGACTTCGTCCTGTTACTACACAAGGCCTATTGCTTGCGTAAGCAGGGCTTGGGGTCAGGAGATGCTGGAACGTCGGCAGAGGTCAAATCGGCCAAGCCCACGAGAGTAGGCAATCCGGAACCAGGGATTCCGCCTAAGCACCCCCGTCTGAGCTCTGAGGAGCCTCTCCCGTCCCTCTCACAGGATACTCCTGAGGAAGAGAACTCCGACAAGGAGTTGGACGAGGAAGAGGAGGAGCTTGAAGAGGGGGAGATCCCTGAGGAAGATCAATCACGTGTAATCAGGGTCTTTCGTCGGGAGGAGCTCCCGGCATTAATTAATGAATCCCTGAAAGTTCTCAATGTAGCCTCGGATACGCCTGCAGAGGAGGCGGCGTTGGAAGATCCTCTAATCCAGGCCATCAGGAGATCACAGAAAGTGTTCCCTGTCCACAGAGTTGTGCGTCAGATGATCCAGGAGGAATGGGATCAACCAGAATCAAGCTTAAGGGGGGTCAGATCCATGACCCGCCTATATCCGCGTCCAGAGTCAGATAAAGAGCTGCTGAAGTCTCCCAGGGTGGATGCGGCGGTGTCAGCGGTTACGAAGAAGACTACCATCCCAGTCAAGGGCAGCACGGCCCTGAGAGATTCTCAAGACAGAAAATTGGACACGCTTCTGAAGCAAGCCTTTGATATTAGCGCTCTGGCATTGCAGGCCTCCGTTTCAGGGGCCTGGGTAGCACGGGCCTGCTTAAGATGGTCACAACAGCTCCAATCAGCGGAGGGTCCCGCAGACG
Organism: Ichthyophis bannanicus; assembly: GCA_033557465.1. NCBI lineage: Eukaryota > Metazoa > Chordata > Amphibia > Gymnophiona > Ichthyophiidae > Ichthyophis > Ichthyophis bannanicus. Next base: position 1,826,701,259 of record CM066032.1, on the reverse strand, counting down.
AAGCTCAGGCCAACGCTGCTAGACTGGAATCCGGAGCTGCCTACTTGGTGGATAGCCAGTATGACCTCATTAGAAGCCTGGCCAAGAACATGGCCTCGGTTGTGGCTGCTAGGCGTTATTTGTGGCTACGGAATTGGGCCACCGATGCCTCCTTCAAGTCACGCCTCAGTCGCCTTCCCTTTAAAGGAAAGCTGTTGGAGAGGATTTAGAGAAACTAGTAAAGGACCTTGGCGAATCTAAGGGAGGCAGGCTTCCGGAAGACAGACCGAAGCAAGGGCGTTCCCTGGCCCCTGTACGTAACCAACCTAGGGATCCCCGGAGGTTTCGTCCAGCCAGGTCAAACCCCTTTCCCGGGGGCCGTTTTCCTTCAAGGGGTCAAGGTTTTAGAGGGTTTTGAGGAGCAGGTAGAGGCTTTGGTGCCTCTTCCTCCTCCTCGGGCCCTAGAAAACAGCAATGAGACAATGGGGGTCCAGGGGGACGGACTGCCAGTCGGCGGACGCTTAAGGCAGTTTCTTCCCGCCTGGTCCCGGGTCACGTCCGATCAATGGGTCCTAGAGGTGATCAGAGAGGGCTATGCTCTCGAATTCGCAAAGCAAATACTGCCAGCCTTTGTTCAGTCTTCTCCCTGCGGTTCGCCTACGAAGAGTGCGGCGATAGAGGCAACTCTTGCCCGACTAATAGCTCTCGGGGCCGTGGTCCCGGTTCCACCAGACCAGTACGGCTCGGGTCGGTACTCGATTTACTTCGTGGTCCCAAAGAAAGAAGGGTCTTTTCGCCCGATACTGGATCTAAAGCAGGTCAATCGCTGTCTCAGAGTACCTCACTTCCGGATGGAGACCCTACGTTCGGTCATAGCAGCCGTAAGGGACAGGGAGTTCCTGACAGAAGCCTACTTGCACATACCAGTCAGAAAGTTGCATCAACAGTTCCTGAGATTCGCAGTGCCCAGAGGCCACTATCAATTCCAGGCTCTGCCCTTCGGTCTAGCTACGGCTCCAAGGACTTTTACCAAAGTGATGGTGGTAGTAGCGGCTTCCCTACGGAAAGAGGGAATACTAGTGCACCCTTACCTGGACGATTGGCTGATCTGGGCAAAGTCGGAAGAGGAGAGCCGCTCGGCAACGGCCAGAGTAGTCCAAGTTCTAGAGGAGCTGGGGTGGATCATCAATCGAGCAAAAAGCAGGATGACCCCCTCCCAGGAACTCGAATATCTCGGGGCAAGGTTCGACACCAACAGAGGCAGAGTGTTTCTGTCACGAACGAGATCAAGAGACCTAAGGCTTCTGGTCACGCAGTTTCTGCACAGAAGGAGCCCCTCAGCGTGGCATTATCTTCAGGTCCTGGATCCATGGCGGCGGCTATAGAGGTAGTTCCATGGGCCAGGGCCCACATGCGGCCGTTGCAGCGGGCCCTATTGCGGCATTGGTCCCCTCAGCATCATCCTTTGTCAATGCAGTTACCCTGTGCTCCACGGACCAAGCAGGCACTCCACTGGTGGCTTTGCCCAAGAAATCTGGATCGCGGGATGCCTCTTGAACCTCCTCAGTGGCTACTATTGACGACGGATGCCAGTCTGGCAGGCTGGGGTGCCCACTGTGAGGACCAGTTCGTCCAGGGTCGCTGGACATCGTTGGAATCTCAATGGCCCATCAACAGGCTGGAATTGCGGGCCGTTGTCCTAGCCCTCAAGGCTCTCGAGCCCTTAGTGCTGAAAAGAGCAATTCGCGTCCTCTCCGACAATGTCACCGCAGTGGCATACATGAACCACCAGGGCGGCACCAGCAGCCCCGCCTTAGAGAAGGAGACGGATGTCCTATTCCACTGGGCCGAGGTTCGGTTGGAAGTGCTCTCAGCTCAGCACGTGGCCGGCACGGACAACGTCATGGCAGATTACCTCAGCAGGTGCAAGATAGACCACGGAGAATGGGAGCTGGACCAGGGGACCTTCGACCAAATAGATGCCCGTTTCTTCAGTCGGAGGAGGGAAAGAATGTCCGAAGGACTGGATGCCCTGTCCCAGAAGTGGCCTTCGGAGGGGCGCCTCTGTGTTCCCCCCCCCCCCCCCCCCTGGGCTTTGATCAGGAAGGTCCTCCAGCGGGTGGAGGCTCACCGGGGATTGATAATTCTCATAGCCCCGGATTGGCCTCACCGTCCCTGGTATGCGGATCTGGTGAGGCTACTCGTCGACCAGCCTTGGCGGCTTCCCTACAAAAGGGACCTGCTGAGGCAAGGGCCGGTTCGGATACCTCACGTGGATCGATTCTCGCTTACGGCCTGGCTATTGAAAGGGCGCGGCTCCTGAAGCGGGGCTATTCAGGAGCGGTGATCACGACGCTGTTGAAGGCGAAGAAGCGCTCAACCTGCCTTTCCTACGTGAGAGTTTGGCGCATCTTCGAAGCGTGGTGTGCGGAACACCGGAGGAATCCTCTTTCGGCCTCGGTCCCCGAGGTCTTGGAATTCTTGCAAGCAGGTTTTGACAAAGGTCTAGCGCCCAGTTCCCTACGGGTCCAGCTAGCTGCCATCGCTTGCTATAGAGGTAAGATCCGCGGCAAGTCCCTAGGGGCCCACACGGATGTGTCCAGGTTCCTAAGAGCGGTTAAGCGACTGCGTCCTCAACGAAGGTCGGTCATCCCCCCTTGGGATCTCAACCTAGTACTAAATGCCTTGGTCGGGGAACCCTTTGAGCCGGTTAAGAGGGCCTCCTTAAAGGACCTAACCCTGAAGACAGTTTTTCTGGTCGCTATTTGTTCGGCCAGGCGGGTCTCAGAACTACAAGCGCTGTCTTCTCAGCCCCCCTTTCTATCTTTTCTCAAGGACAAGGTAGTCCTGCGGACGGTTCCTTCATTCTTGCCTAAGGTTATCTCCCCTTTTCATGTGAACCAGGTAGTTACTCCTCCGTCCTTTCCGGCCGAGAGGTTAGAAGGAAGGGGATAGCAAGCTTCGCTTACTAGACGTCCAGAGGGCTTTGAAGCGTTACCTCTCCCGCACAGCCTCCTTCCGGAAATCAGAATGCCTTTTCATTCAGTTCAGAGGTCCACACAAGGGGGAGGCGGCGGCCAAGGCCTCCATCTCCAGGTGGATTAGAGAAGCTATTGTCTCCGCCTATATCCTGAAAGGGATACAGGTGCCAGGGGGCCTGCGGGTGCATTCAACTCGGGCATAGGCTACCTCTTGGGCAGAATTCAGTCTAGTTCCCCCTCTGGATATTTGTAGGGCAGCGACTTGGTCCTCCCTGCAAACCTTTACCAAGCACTACAGGCTGGACGTACAGAGTTTAGCGGACGCTCGGTTTTGGTCTTGCGGTTCTTCAGTCCGGTATGTCGGACCCCACCCAGTGTTGAACTGCTCTGTTACATCCCAGAAGTAAAGGGACTGGACTGGAGTGACGATAAGGAAGAAGCAATTAGATCTTACCTGCTAATTGGTGTTCCTGAAGGAACGACAGTCCAGTCCCTGATCCCACCTGGTTTTCCGCCAGCCGTTAAGGCCTATTAGTCAAGGGCGGAGCGGCGGACCGAGCGTGGGACCGGTGCTGGGGGGAGGAGTGCAAGTGAAGGACGGCTCGGACAGATGCAAGTTAACCACCTCCTCCCGTTGTCCTTCCTCCTCTCCTACTCCTAATCCTTTAAAAAAAAAAAAAAAAAACAAACAAAAAAAAGGGTTCAATTTGTTTAAGTATGGGTTTGTTTTTCGGTGTTAATTTATGTAGGTCATTAATGGAAGTTTGTTAAGTCTGCTTTTTCATTCGATTACTGGAGCCTGGGGGTGATCCTAGTGGTATTTATACCGCTCCATCCCCAAAAAGGTTGGGCTCAGCCTCCAAGCTGCTGGAAGAGTTGCGCAACCCAGAAGTAAAGGGACTGGACTGTCGTTCCTTCAGGAACACCAATTAGCAGGTAAGATCTAATTGCTTCTTCGTTGGCGGTTGTAGCGACTCTGCTTAGGGCGCGGAAGCATTCGACATCCTTGGCGTATGTACGGGTTTGGCGTATCTTTGAGGATTGGTGTTCTCGGCATTTAGTCCGAGCTCTCACTGTGTCCGTTCCGGTGGTTTTGGAGTTTTTGCAGGATGGTTTTGATAAGGGGCTCGCCGCTAGTTCCTTGCGCGTACAGTTGGCGGCCCTGGCCTGCTATAGGGGTAAGATCAATGGAGTGCCGTTAGGGGCTCACACCGATGTAGTCCGATTCTTGAAGGCGGTCGCTAGGCTCCGACCGGCGCGTAGGGTGTGTATTCCACCGTGGGACCTCAATCTCGTTCTCGCGGCCTTGGTCAAGTCACCATTTTGAGCCTTTGCCCCGGGCGTCCCTTAAGGATTTGACGTTGAAGACGGTGTTTCTAGTGGCCATTTGTTCGGCTAGAAGGATTTCCGAGTTGCAGGCGTTGTCTTGCCGGGAACCTTTCTTATCTTTTTCCAGGGAGAAAGTGGTTCTCCGTCCGGTGCCGTCCTTTTTGCCTAAGGTAGTTTCACCTTTTCATTTGAATCAGGCGGTTTGTTTGCCCGTCCTTGGGGCCCTGGAGGGCGGCGGTTCGAATCGCAGTCTTCATCTTTTGGATGTTCGGAGGGCGTTGCGTCAATATTTAAGGATAACCGAGTGCTTCCGTAAGTCGGATCGGTTATTTGTGCTGTTCGGTGGTGCACGCAAAGGGGAGGCGGCGGCGAAGGCTTCCATCGCTCGGTGGGTAAAGGAAGCGATTGCCTCCGCTTATTTGATTCAGGGTCGAGCAGTGCCCGTCGGATTGCGGGCACATTCCACAAGAGCGCAGGCCTGTTCCTGGGCGGAACACGGTTTGGTTCCGCCGGGAGACATTTGTAGGGCAGCGACATGGTCGTCGCTACATACTTTTAGCAAGCATTAGACTTGACGTCGCAGCAATGGCTGATGCTCGCTTCGGGTCGGCTGTTTTGTCCACTGGCTGGAAGGGTCCCTCCCAATGATTACTGCTCTGGTACATCCCAGACGTAGAGGACTGAACTGGAGGAACGATAAGGAAATCATAATTACACTTACCTGGTAATTGTAGTTCCTTGAGTGACGACAGTTCAGTCCTCCTTCCCACCCAGGGATTTTTAGGAGATTCCAGCCATGGTAACAGACAGTAGAAGGTTACAGGTGAGCTCAGTTTTCTTTCTCTTTGTTAAGGGGTTTACTCTCTCTATGGCAAGGCAAGGGTTAAGAAAGCCTGATCGGAGGGGGTGGATGCTTAGGAGTTTAGTGTTTTGGTTTCATCTATTTGCTATGTTTTGTAGTTTGCTACTTATTTGTTGCTCCTATGAGTCTGCTTTGTTAATGGTTCACACTGGGATGGAAGGCGGAGTGCAGCAGGCTATATCCAGTGATGTCATTGTTTTGACATACCAGTCTCCAAGCTGCAGGAGGAGATTGACAACCCAGACGTAGAGGACTGAACTGTCGTCACTCAAGGAACTACAATTACCAGGTAAGTGTAATTATGATTTATAATGCCTCTATTGTTCCATGGTGAGACCAAACCTTGAATATTGTGTGCAGTTCTGGTCGCCGTATCTTAAAAAGGATATAGCAATTTTAGAAAAGGTTCAGAGAAGAGCCACCAAAATGGTAAAGGGGATGGAAGGATACTCCTATGAAGAAAGGCTAAAAAGGTTAGGGCTCTTTAACCTGGAAAAGAGACGGCTGAGGGGGAAATATGATAGAAATCTATAAATTAATGAATGGAGTGGAATGGGTAAACGTAGATCGATCGATTTGTTATCAGAATATAGAAAGACTAGGGGACATGCAATGAAGCTACAGGGTAAACTATTTAAGACTAATAAAAGAAAATATTTTTCACTCAACGTGTAATCGAACTCTGGAATTTGTTACCGGAGGATGTAGTAAAGGCTGTTAGTGTAGCTGGGTTTAACCCTCGGATACACTCGGTAAATCGACTGACACGTATACACTACCCCCGGGTCACCCCTGACCCATATGTAGAAATATGGTAAAACATCTACTTTTGTTTGTAAAACATGGTTAAATTGTGAAGAAAAAGACATACTTTTATTTATTTTTTATAATACTTGTTATTAATTCACCCTTTCAAGTGAATAATGTGCAATGCTAGCCAAGATCAGGCAGGACAAGTTGTACAAGGTCAGATATATGCTGCATAATGTCAATACCTGTTAACTATTCAGTTGCAAGCTTGAAAATGGTGTGCAGCAAACTACAATAGTTCTATATTTATTCGCTAGGTGGACAGCAACAGTCAAAGTATGGTGCCATTATGTCAAGTAATACAATAGCAAAAACCTGCAGGTAAGGGCTAATTAGCAAATAGGTCAAAACCCAACCACAGAACCAAGACCTTCAATTTATTTACATATAATTTTTTGTCGGAGCTGACCGGAGGAAGGTCGGATAAAGAGCCGACCCACACCAAGCGGGCAACCACTTTTTATTATATTAAGGTTCTTCACCATACGTAAAAATATTCAAAAATATCATAAAAATAAGCTGAAAACATATCTGAGATTGAAACGCTGGTTTTGGAGAGATCTCAACACGACGCGCGCGTTTCGGGCATTAGCACCCTGTATCAAGTGTAAAATCCAAAATTCACAAATTCAGCAGTCATCCTAAGTAACGCTGTCGTTGCAGCATAGGTCATATCTTTTGTATAATGGCGGAACAAACGCCATTTAAAGAGAGAACCAACCTATCAGATCGGGCAAACCCCCACATGACGGGGAACCCCTGATCTGATTGGTTATAATTTGAGTGACGACAACATTCATTCATAGCAAACTCTGCCATTCAATTTCTCTATTGAGACCTCCCGGCTCAATTGAGTCAAGATAAAATATCCAACGTTGTTCCAAAAATTATGTCAAGTAATGGCATGATGCAAATTGTGACAAAAAAATTACCGTGTTATAACAAATTGACAACGGTGCATTGTAAACAACAGAAAACTAGTAAGCAATACATGAAGTACACTGACTGTTTTTCAACAACAGTTTATGCACAACGTGCTAGTAGTTGTTCTTGAATGTTCAGGACACACTCGCTTCGGACAGATTTCACATTCGATAAATACTTTTCGATCTCTGTCACTTGGACAAAAGGAGCATCTTTTACTTTTCTTTGCTGATGCCCGTGTGGTCAACGGTCTTGGTGGCTTAGGCATTTCAAGGCAAGGATAGCCAACATTGGCCATGGATTGACGTGTATGGCTTTGTCAGACCTTCTGGATGGCTTTGACGATTTTGTAGCTGAGGCTTCATGAGATTCAAAGCGAGTTCCTCCAGAAAAAACCTTCTCTTGCAGTTTTCCTTGTGATGAAACATAGGATTGTTGTACATAAATATTATGAATGAATTTACAGCCGCGATATCAAGCAGTCCATAAAACACGCAAAGTGGCCATCGACGAGTTGATCTTTTCACACTGTATGTGTGGCACAACTGATCTACTGTGTCAACACCCCCTTTTGTTCTGTTGTAGTCAAGTATTATTTCTGGCTTCTTTGATGTTTCATCAATTTTATTATCATGGTGAAGTGTTGACAGCAGCATAACTGATTTGTTTCGTTTTGGGACGAATGACACCAAAGTCTTGTCTCCACTGAAGCCAAATATTGAGGATCCCACAATTCTTGAGCGATTTGCCTGGAATTCTGAAGGTATGTCACGGTTGCAACGTCTTACAGTGCCCAGTAGTGTCAAATTCTTGCTAAGAAGAACATCAGCCAGTTGTACGTTAGTAAAGAAATTGTCGCAAGTAATGTTCCTGCCAGACCGTTCCAGAGGTTCAATAAGCTTCAAAACAACATCAGCTCCTAGAGATACTGTTTTGTCACGAGTAACTGACTCTTCACGCCCTAGGTATGGCTTCATGTTGAATACATAATACGTTTCGGCATCTGCACACATTCATAACTTTATACCGTATCGGTCTGGTTTAGACTTGATGTATTGACGAAACGGACACTTGCCTCTGAACCCCAACAAATGTTCATCAACAGTCAAGTATGCAGATGGTGTGTACATTTTCATGCACTGAGAAATGAATAAATTCCAAACATCTCTGACTGGAGTAAATTTGTCATTGGCCCTTCGTGATTCACGGGTTTGTTTGTCATCAAATCGAAGTAAACTCAATATTTCTGCAAACCTTTTACCTGACATAACAGCTGGAAATATAGAATTCTGGATAGGACTTTTAGCCCAAGTTCTGCGTACAGATACTTTGTTCAACCTGAAAACACCACTCATGTACAGAAGACCCAATGTTGCTTGGAGCTCTTCCATTGTTACCTGCTTCCAGTCAGTACATGGTGGCTGCATTGCTTCAGCTCTACGTATGCCTTCAGAATTTGTGAAATCTAACACTGCTGACAATATATCTGGAGTTACAAACATGTCAAAAATATCCTTAGCATTAGTTATACCTCTGATCAGAGCAATTGGTCCAGAAGATTCTCTGACTATATTTGCTTCCCTTGTTCTTGATGTTGGCGGTACAGTTTTTATTCCAATGCATGCCAGAACGAGCTGTGTAATGACTGTCAGTAACTTCCTCATTTTCAGAATGTGATTCAGAAGTTTCAGAATTGCTGTATGAACTGCTATCGTCATCACTTGTTTTATTTTCTTCGATAGCATCTTCCGCTTCACTGCCGCTATCATCAAGATCAAGCTGATCGGACTGGGCGGGAACGACTGCACTATCCGTATCAGCACCTTCAGTATCATTACTCAAACTATCATTACTGTCACTTTCTTCATTCAACCAACGTCTAATTTTTTCAGTTGCTGCACAGCTGCTGAAGCGTTTCGGGAGTGGCATTGTTTACCTTTGTCGTAAAAAATTTTAATCCACAGAAACAAACAAGGAACTGACGTCAGATGACGTCATAAATGTAAGCAAGACGTTAGAAAACACAGGATTGTAATGTGGACTTGGAGTGGTGACTTTCTTTGCTGCTATAAAACAAAGGAGAGTGTTATTGTGCGAGTGTCGAAAATCACCCCTTGTTTGTTAAGCAGCATGCAGTACTGTATAAAAACGTTATTTTTGCAAACCATATGTATGAAAATACTTAAAAATGGTTCGTTGAGGAATACCTAGAGTACCAAAATACAATTCCTTACTATTTTGAAGAAAAAACACAAAAACCGACACCCGGGTCACCCCTGACCCGGGGGTAGTGTATCCGAGGGTTAAAGGTTTGGACAAGTTCCTGGAGGAAAGGTCCATAAACCATTATTAAGAAGGGACCCAGGATATCAATGTTTGACCCAGTACAAGCATTGTGGAACCTATGTCTTTTGGGGAAACTGCTAGGTACATATGACCTAGATTGGCCACTGTTTGGAAATGGGATACTAGGCTTGATGGACCTTGGTCTGACCCAATATGGCATATCTTATGTTCTTAGAGGGGGGAGTGTGATTGGGGTGGCAGGAGGGTTGGAATTGGCAGGAGGGAGCGAGAAGGAGGTCAACACCACCACCGGGACCAGTAGATCGAGGTGTATGGGAGAACTGGTAGCCCTCATAGCAGAGAGAGGCAATGGAAGCGGTATCGTCTGGGGGAAGCCAGGTCTCGGTCAAGGCAAGAAGGTGTAGGGCATTAGAGATAAAAAGATCGTGGATAAAAGTGTTTTTTTTTTAATGACTGAGCATGCGTTCTATAGGGCGAATGAAAATGGGAGAGCAGTGGGGTGGGAGGAGAGGGATATGGATAAGGTTGGATAAGTTACGTGTGGAATTCTTATCAGAGTAGTGTGGGGGCCTCTTTCTAGGGTAATACCGAGATTGAGGGAACAGGGTGTGGGTGGGTATGTCTGGGTGTATGTACTCCTCAAGGGGGACATGAGGGATGGGAAATGGGTAAATTGATGGTATCAGGAAGGTTGTGTGAGGGATTATTTATGGGGGTAGGGTTAAAGTTGATATTTATGGATGAGTGATTGTGGGATGAATGGGGGAGGGAGGAGCGGGATGTGGATTTGATTAGACGGGGTACGTGAGGAACCTTTTTTAGTGTGAGAAGGAAATCGGGGGGGGGGGGGGTTGGGGTTGATGTTACCTGATGAGAGAAGGAGTATGAGTATTAGAGAGCGAGGTAAAGTGGAGATAGTACGGCGAGGGTGGGGTTGAATGCAGGGGATGGTGTGAAGAAGCTCGAGCAGATGCTAGGCTAGGGGGGCGGAGGGGAGGGGAGGGGGAAGGGGAGGGAGGGTGTTGATAGGAGGGGAGGCAGTTGGGGGAGGATGAGGAAGAGAAGGACAATGAGATGTGGGCCATGGTAGTGGGCAGCAGGGTCTGAGCAAGCAATGGGTAGCAGCAGTTCAATGTAGGCAGTGGGAAGCAAGATCAGATTGGCTTTGGGAAGCTGATCAGGGAGGAGCGTACCTCTGCTCGACTCCCTGATGCTGATCCTAAGTAAGGTTGTGGTCATGCTGGTATTGGGTCCAATTTAGGTGCCGGTTAGGGCAGAAGGGATCGCAGCCCTCTGCACCTTTACTGCCGCCAGTCAGGGCATATAAGGGGTGGTGGAGTGAGCGATTGGGGCTGGTACCTGGCAGGGTGCTCTGTGTTCCCATGCTTAAGGGCCATGCCTGGAGAGACTGCGAGCTTTGTAACGTGCAAGAGGGCACCGATTGGCCTTGTCGGAGCGGGACGGAGCTTTACCTTCCTGCTCTCCCACGATGATGCCAATCAGGGCTGGAGCTGTGGCGCAGAGGCTGGTCAGCTGGAGCAGGGCCGTTGATCCTGAGGGTTTGCTTCCGCCTGCGTTCTCTACCTAAGGGCCATGCCAAAGAGCCCTCTGGCGAGGCCCGCCAGGCACAGGCACACCCAATGGCACCCTCCCTCTTATGGGCTGCCTCAGGGTGGTGAAGTGGAGACCAGCATGCTGCTTCTGTTTTCTATCAAAACAGGGAGGTTAGGGCATCCTGGGAGAGAAGCTTTTGTAATAAAAGGTAAAAATAGTCCAGGTGCCCTTAAGTAAACAGCAAAGCTGAAATATTACAAATTACCTTGTCATTATGAACAAATAAGATACTTTGAAATGCCTTTATACAAATACTAGAGGTCTAAAAAGAAATACGATCAGTTAGCATATATAGTACTGAACAAAGAGGTAGCTATAATTAGTATCTCAGAGAGCTGGTGGAAGGAGGATAATCAATGGGACACTAATACCAGGGTACAAATTGTCACAGTTCGATAGATCAAATTGGTGGAGGGGGTGGTGTTAGATTTGATGCCCTTTAATATATCAGGATAAATGTTCTGCAGGAAACAAAATGCAGTTCTGAATTTTTATGGATAAAATTTCCACGTGAGAAGGGGAAGGGAAAGCAGTAGGGGTGTACTACCATCTGCCTGGCCAGCATGGAAAAAAAATGCCGATTTTGTTAGCCACCCTAATTTCTGTTAGTAACACAGTAGCAATGGCTGATTTCAATTACCCCTGAGTCGTCTTGAGTGAATTTGCATCCAGGACATGCTAGGGAGGTGAAGTTTCTAGGGCAGCTGGTTTGGGAACTGACACAAGGGGGAACTATTTTGGACCTAACCCTTGTAGATTACACGAGTTGGTATGAGACGGAATGGTGTTGAAATCACTTGGCAGTAGTAATCATTTGTTTGATTTCCTTGTCATCCTGTTGGATTAGTCCAGACACGTGGGCAATGCTCCCTTGCTAGCTAGTGGAGGCAAACATTTTCAACTTTTAGTGATGTCATCACTTGGTATATCCTTTGGTGCAGCACTGAAAGAAGCCAGAATTTCCTGCTTCAGCAGTTTCTTCTTATTACTAAGCATTTATAAAGCACTGCAACATACGAAGCACTGTACAAACATAAAAAGACAGTCTCTGCCCGTTTAGAGCTCACAATCTAGTAAGACAAAATATGAAATAGATTTGTTAGTTTGTTTTTTTGTATTATCTAGACAAGAACAAATGTTTATGGAGAGAACAAGAAATGACAAATTGGGAACAAAAAAGCAATAGTGAAGAAATGGGATTTCAATTTGGATTTGAAGATGGCCAGGGAGGCTTCTTGGCGGACAGAGTATTCCAGAAAAAGGGTGCAGCCAGTTGAAAGGATTTAGCAGTATGAGTAAAAGGCATAGATAAACGAAGACAATTAGATGAGCGGAGTAGGCAAGAGGGGGTGTAGGTAGGGATGAAAGGTAATGAGCAGCAGAAGAATAAATACATTTATAGGTTAGAAGGAGGAGTTGGAACTGGATACGGAAGCGGATGGGGAGCCAGTGAAGTGACATGAGAGGAGTAATGTGTGAAAAACGAGACTGATGGAAAATCAGACGAGCTGCAGAATGTTGAATCGACTGGAGAGGAAAGAGGTGTTTAGCAGGGAGGACAGCAAGGAGAAGGTTACAGTAACCAAGGCGGGAGGTAATTAGAGTGGACAATCGGTTTAGTAGTGTTATCAGAGACAAAGGGGTGAATTTTGGAGATATTGTAAAGAAAGAAACGGCATGTTCCTTATCGTTCCTATAGTTTAGTCCTCCACCTCTGGGTAGTGAACCTCCTCCTGCAGCTTGGAGATTGGGCATGTCAAAATCGTGACATCACGGGGGGCGGAGCTAGCCACTGAACAGAATGGACGCCTGAATTTTTGCTCCCGTTGCTGCCCAAGAATCCTGAACATATCCCGGTATTAAATTGAAGTTTGTACCCCCTACCTACATCAATAACACCGAAATATAGCTGGATGGCATCCCTGAAGCCTGCCCGGCTGGAATTTCCGCAGGGATCCGGCTCAGCAGCGAAACGATCCAAACCCGAAGTGAGTTCCCCGCAGAAAATGGCCGCGGGAGAGAAGGAGGGAGTGACTGCCGGTGGCCTACGTGAAGTGCTACAGGAATTGAAATGCGTTAAAGAAATGATCGCAGCCAATTCTAGTTCACTGAACATGATTCAAGAAGACTTACTGGAGGTAAAAGAGAAACTCCTCACCATCACCACTCGACTTAGTGCAGTTGAATTACAAACCCAGAAGCATGGCGTTGCATTAGAACAGCTGGGCCCTTTGGTCAAACGAGTCCGGCACATAGAAAGTCAGATTGAGATCAAAACAACCATGCCCGTAGAAATAATATCCGCCTTGTTGGAGTCCCTGAAGGCGCTGAAGGCACCGATCCGATTGGATTTCTGGAAAAAACCATACCGGAGATGCTGCGGCTTGTCTTTGCAAGGCCTTTTGAACTAGAACGGGCCCATTGAATCCCAACACACAAAGCTGAAAACACACGATACCCGCGCCCACTCATAATGAAGGTACTGAGATACCCACAGGTCCTGCAGATCTTTCAAGCTGCACGGAAAGCCGGATCACGGCAAATCCAGGGACACAAAGTGGCACTCTATCCAGATTTGAGCAAGCAAACGGTAGATCGGAGAAAAGCGTTGCTGGCCTGTAGACCCATGCTACAAAGTGCATAGGCAAGATACGGGCTATACTACCCAGGAACCATGCGGGTCACGCTGCATAATGAAACGAGGAATTTTGTTGAAGCTGAAAAACTGAAAACTTTCCTACAAGAAAAATGCGGTATGGAAACCTGAGGTCAATATTCTGATCTCTCACACAGTATAGAGAACTCAGCATATACTCAGGGGGTGCGGCCGTGCGTTCTCACAAATTTTAGAACGCCTTAAGCCTTGTTAAACACCTCATTGACTGTATTACTGTTGTTCTAAATAGTTTTAATTAACCAGATATTTCTGCTTGAAATGTAGGGGTGGCAACGGGAGGTCGGGGTTGGTTACTGTTTCAGTGGATTGTGTTCACCTTAGCGATACAATGTTTGCCAGTTATGCAGTTATTTGTGTCAGTCCAGTCCAGTGCAAAACCCTCCACATACACGCAAAATGCAAATACGCGGCAGACCTATCCATAGGATAGCTTTCACCTATAAGACAGCTTATTCCAACATTGATGTCTAGTGATCTCCTAATACTTTCGTTAAATGTAAAAGGTATTACTGGCCCTGTCGAGCGAAAGAAGATTTTAGCGTACTGCCAACAAAAAAAAGCAGATATTGCCCTCTTACAAGAGACACATTTAACAGATACTGAATCGCAGAAAGTAACCTCTAAATATTTCCAGGTGGCGGCCTCGGCCTCTGCCACTCAACGCAAAGGAGGGGTAATAATATTAGTGCGCAAATTCCTGCAATCCGCCATTACCGGCACACAGATTGATCCGCAAGGTCGATGGGCCAGAGTGACAATGAAAATAAATCAACAGCTTTACACATTCTTCAATATCTACGCACCCAACCTCGATGACCCTAACTTTTTCAAACTGATAGCTAAAGAAGTTACAGCCGCAGCTCACACCAATATCATCTTAGGGGGCGATTTCAATGTCATCTTGGATCCACTGTTAGATCGCACGCCCTATCGGGCTGTAGACAAAGTCAAATCACAGGCGATTCTTAAAGGAATCATAACAGAGCTCCACTTGGTAGACCCATGGCGCCTACTTCATCCCCAAGAAAGAGACTACACATTTTATTCCATCCCACATAATACCCAAACAAGGATCGATTTCTTCCTACTGTCCACAGAGCTGATGCCTCAAGTGTTGTCCGCAGAGATATATGCTACAACGGTATCGGATCACACCGCTGTCTCCCTAGTGCTGGACACCAACGTTACACAACATGTTCCGCCAAGATGGACATTTGATAAATCCCTACTAACAGATGACTCCTTTGTACAGCTGCTGTCTGGGGAAATTGAGACCTATTTTAAATATAATACACCTACTGATACCTCCATCTGGAGCTGGTGGGAAGGTTTTAAAGCGACAATACGAGCTCATATTACCACCTACACCATTAGATGGCGTAAAGCCAGGAAAAAAGAAAAAGATGAACTGGAACTCCAAATAAAAGCTGGGGAAAGGTTACTAGCCAAAAGAGCTGACTCAATGATATTGATTAGACTCCAAAAATTGCGATACCAGTATAATGCTCTCCTCAACAAAGAAGCACTGAGTATTTATTTATTTATTTATTTTAGACAGTTTTGTATACCGCCTTATCCTTCAATCAAAGCGGTCACAACACAATTGGGGGATACATTTTAACACACGGGGATATGAGACACATACACTAATACTTACAGGGAACATGGGCAATGGAGGGTTAAGTGGCTTGCCCAAGACCACAAGGAGCATCTGTGGGACTAGAAACCCCAGTCCTTCCGGCCCAAGGTTGCTGTCCTCTAGTGGGATATGAACCCCCGACCTTCCGGCCTAAAGTACCGTGCCCCAACCACTAGACTACTCCTCCCTAGTAGTAGTATCCAGCTACAACGTAGTATGTTTTATGTTTTATTTCATTTGATAAAAAACCGCCTTTCAGGGTAGGCAAAGCGGTGTACAATAAAACCAAATAAAAAGAAGGCCGAAGCCAACGAAATGGAATAGAAATACAAAATCTTAATAGGAAAGCAATAAAACAGGAGAGACAGGACCAAAATATAACAGAACACAAACACGAGGAAAGCAAGAATAGGACACATGGGATTCACACGAAGGGAGAGGGGACATCAAACGCCAGGGAAAAGAGGTGAGTTTTCAAGTTCTGTTTAAAAGTGGGATGGTGAGGTTCCAGGCGGAGTGAGGAGGGGAGGGAGGAGTTCCAGAGGGCGGGGCCGGCAAAAAAGAAAGCGGAGGAACGGGTGGATTGTAGATGGGCATGGGAGGGGGAGGGGAGAGCGAGGCGGTTCAGGTGGAAGGAACGAGGAGTGTACCTGGGAGAGTGAAAAGAAAGAAGGTCGGTTAAGTATTGTGGGGTGCCTGTATGAAGAGCTTTGTGAACCAGAGTGAGCAGTTTGAAATGAGCACGGTAGGGAAAAGGGAGCCAGTGAAGACGAAATAGAAGGGGCGTTATGTGATCACGGGGGGAGGAGTGGGTGACCAAACGGGCAGCAGTATTCTGAATCCGTTGTAAGCGGGACTGTTGGGATTTAGGAAGGCCGATGAATAGTGAGTTTGTGAAGTCAACCCGTGATATAACCAAAGATCCCTGGATCCCTCTTAGCTCGGCAGCTCAAACCAAAGACCAGCAAGACCGCTATAGCGGCATTGCAAGACAATTCCGGGGGCCTTCTCCTGAGATCTGACAAAATACTAGACCGCTGCAAAGCATTCTATGAGGAACTATATCGCTCGGATACCCAATGTAGTGACAAAGCCTTTGAAGATTTTGTATCCAATATAGTAGGACCCACATTAACCAGTCATCAAAGTCGAACGCTGGAACAAGAGATCTCTGTAACTGAAATACAAGATGCGATCAAACAGATGGCTCGTGGCAAAGCTGCTGGTCCAGATGGTATCCCACTGGAATTCTACAATAAATATTGCATTCAATTGGCTCCCATGCTACAGATCTACTACAGTGGCCTACAAGATGAATCTCCAGAGATTGGAGCCTTGGCAGAGGCTGTGGTGGTAATTCACCCGAAATCGGGCAGGGATACACAAAAGATAGAGAATTACAGACCCATCTCTCTCCTAAACTTTGATTATAAAATCAATGCTAAAGTGCTTGCTAACCGATTAGGACGGATCTTAAAAGATTTGATACATGAGGATCAATGTGGATTTATACAAAACAGATCCACTACAGATAATGGAAGATTATTGGCACATGTACTGGCATCTGCCAAGACTAAGGCCGAGCCCCTGATAGGGCTAGCATTGGATGCCGAAAAAGCCTTCGATCGACTGGAATGGTCCTTTTTATTTCGATCCCTACGGTGGTTTGGGATAGGAGAAAAGTTCCTAAAACGCGTTGAATTGTTATATACCAAACCCACAGCTCGAATAGCGGTCAACTCACACCTCTCAGCCCCTTTTCAGTTGCAAAGAGGGACAAGACAGGGTTGCCCCCTGTCACCGATGCTTTTTAATTTAGCCCTGGAACCCTTATTAATAGCGATCCGACAGAAGGAAAACATAAAAGGAATTGAGTTAGCTGATGGTCCCTGTAAATTGTCAGCATATGCAGATGACCTGCTCATTTTTCTACAACCATCAGACCTTCCTGAAACACTGCAACTCATAGATGCATATTCAGCAGCGATATCCGGATATAAAGTAAATCTGAATAAAACAACAATTATTCCTCTGAATGAACAGGTCAGCGAAGAAATGATGCGTGGATACCCCTTTCAATATGAGAAGTCATCCTTTAGATACCTGGGCGTGACCTATGGCACCACCTTGGAAGAGACTGTCGCAATCAACATTAAGATGTGTCAAGAAATTGTACATGATAACGTCTGCAGGTGGACCCCCCTTCATTTGAGTTGGTGGGGCAGGCTAGAAACGATAAAAATGATGTTGGTACCAAAACTCAGCTATATATTAAGTATGATTCCCTTACGCTTCCCGTCAGCCTTCTATAAGAAAATAAATAGTCAACTGATAGCCTTTTTATGGAACAACCGAGTACCTAGAATAGCTGCCTGGAAACTGAAGTTACCTACTGCACAAGGAGGTGTCCATTTCCCAGATCTCGGCTGGCTGCACACCGCCTCTCTTTTAAAGCAGGGTGCTCAATGGGTCGACTCTGACGACACAGATAAAGGACCTAGATGGTTGAGTGTGGAGCGGGCCATACATTCCCCCCTACCTACATGGCTAATGGTTGGCACAGTAGTAGACCAGACTGTACCACATAATGCTATTATCCGAGAAACACAGCATGCCTGTCGATTATTGGCATCATGTATCGATGGAGGGGATGACTTCGCCGCAGATATGCCCTTATGGCTGAACCCGCGCCTTATCGGAGGGAAGCCTGTCTTATGGAAAAAATGGGTGGAACATGATCTTATAACCATTGGACAACTGATCAATGGAAGTGCATTTAAAACCTTTGACAGATTAAGAACGGAATTCCGATTGCCTAATACATGCTATTTCCAATGGTGTCAGCTCCGACACTGCATGAGCAAAGCGGGTGTGTCACCTGTCTTGATACGTACTGGATGGCCGCTGCGACAGAAGCTTCAAGAATTACAAACAGATGCCAAAGCTGTTTCGAGATGTGTTGCGATTCTCCGATCCAAAAGTGACAAGACATGTATTAAGATACAGTCGGTGTGGGCTACTGAAACCGGTCAAGATATAACTCCGGAAAAATTGGGACACTTTTTGGGGAACTCAAATACGTGCCACGAGAGGCAGCGTCTCTCACACCATCTATGTACTTTATCGCACATCGAGCGCATATTACCCCGGCTAAGAAAATGAAATGGACACTACAGGAGGGAAATCGATGTTGGTCCTGTAACATGGAAATTGGGACACTGGCACATATGTTGTTCCATTGTAAATCCCTGGAAATATATTGGAACAGAGTATGGGAACGCATATCACAAATCCTCAACTTACAAACTCCTATCACTTATCGGATAGTAATATATAAATCCATAGCTCTGGAACCTACTCTGATGAAATGGGATAGTAAACTGCTGGACTTAATGCTCGGGATAGCGCTTAAAATAGTTCTAATACACTGGAAGAATCTCGACAAAGCTTGTTTCGAGCATTGGTGGAGTCTCTTAATCCTACACAAGACCTACGAAGAGCTCTATATAGCCAAAAACCCATGGTCTGGTAAACTAAGTAAGAAATGGTCAGCTTTACAAAATTATGTTTGATGAAAGTGATGGAGGCTGCCTTGTGGAATGGTCTCTGCTGTAACCACATTGAACGGAGAGAGGGAGGGTGGCGTGCTGGCATGGACTGATACTAGTTCTTGTTAAAGTTATTGTACTGTCTTGTTCAAGTTATTATATTCTTTTGTTATTTTGATCAATAGCATCTGCTTGTATCCTTCTATATCATGATCGTTTGTACTGTTATTTTATATGTTTAAACTGAATAAAAACTACCATTTAAAAAAAAAAAAAAATCGTGACATCACTGGATATAGCCTACTGGTCTCTCCCATCAGCACCCATTGTGTCCAGTCTCCATGAAGCAGGAGGACGTAGTGAGCCTAGGTGCTGGGCTCACTAGAGGAACAGATAAGGAGCACTTTAGATAGGGTGTTTGATCCTAAATTTCTCTTTCGTTTTATTCCTTTGTTACTTTAATTTAATTGAAATTTTCATTCATTTGGTACTTAGTGTTATGGCCCTTTTTTAAAAGACAAACTCTCCGCTTGGCTGCCCTTTCATTTTCTTTCCTTTGAGACAGTAGCTCAGATCTCTCCTCCTTGATGGTTCGGGGGTGAGCTCTGCAGACAGTGTCGGCACTCCGTTGTGCTGCAGGCTGAGGCACAGAGTTACAGCGAACACAGCATATTGTCTCTTGTTGCCAGGACAGCTATTCTCGTTGTGGAGGTGGCCACGGCATTGCCGGAAGACATCGCGGCTGCTGCAGCTGTATTACAGTGCGGGGAGCAGTTCTGAGGTTTCTGGTACCACAGGTAAGCCCCTTCAACTTCTGAGGAGGTTTTCTGCCTTCATTTAGAACGGTGGTTTTTGGCATCATTTTCAGCACGTCAGGTAGAAACACCATTTTAGGTCTCTCTCAGCCACGTGGCAGGAGTTTCTGCGCCTACCGGCTTTCAGGCAGAGGGCTGTACTGTGGGCAGAAAGCACCTTATTTGACTTCCTTATTTACTACTTTTTTTTTTTTTGG
This sequence comes from Ichthyophis bannanicus, assembly GCA_033557465.1. Lineage (NCBI taxonomy): Eukaryota > Metazoa > Chordata > Amphibia > Gymnophiona > Ichthyophiidae > Ichthyophis > Ichthyophis bannanicus. Next base: position 1,826,681,577 of record CM066032.1, on the reverse strand, counting down.
ACTCTTTCTTTTTTTGGGGGGGGGGGGCGGTTTGTTCCTCTGTCCCTTTTGGGGGGAGGGGAATCCACTGCTTGTTTAGTGCTCTACTACTTCAGGGGCATTTTCTTATATTTTCAGGTTAAAAAAAAAAAAAAAAAAAAAAAAAAGAGAAGTAAATGAGTAAACTGAAGGAGATTTCAGAACAGGAGAGTACATTGCTTACCATCCACGTTGCTTGGGGCACAACAGTGGTTGCGGGCGTAACTGATGTCAACGCGGCCGCAGTATGTGGTCTGTGGTACTCGCAGGGGCATGGTCGCTGACACCAGGGTTTGTCGAGGCTGTGTTGTAGTGTCCACCACTGTGGAGCAGCAAATGGAGCAGACGGGGAGTGTGGAGACCCCAAGCCTGAAGGCTGCTTCCGGTATTGAGGCCCTAGGGGCCTCGCCGTCAGGGCCGTCTCCGGAAGGTCTCGCAGGTCCTCCAGCTGTGGGTTCTGAGTCCCAGCTGGGAGATTTCTGTCCAGACTTTGTATTGCTAATGCACCAGGCATTCTGTTTGAGGCGGCAGGGAAAGTTGCCTGACCCCTTGCAGCTGGCAGCCCCTATGCAGCCACCTCGCTCGGGAGATGGGGGGGCATTGCTCTGAGGTCCCTCAAGAGAGCCCAGCCAGGTGAGCTTTCCCCTACAGGTCTGGAATGGCAAGAGCCGGACGAGACTGAGTTCGGTATGGAGGCTCTGGAAGAAGGGGAGATTCCCAAACCTGAGGATCAGGCGAAGATTATTAGTGTTTCGGAGGGAGGAGGTGACGGCTCTGATTACAGAATCCCTTTAGACTCTTAATCTCACCACGGCACAACCAATGGATATAGAGGAAGTGGAAGATCTGGTTATTCAAGCAGTGAGGCAGATGCAAGTGGTGGTCCCCGTACACCAAGTGGTTGATCACATGATCCAAAAGGAGTGAGACAAACCCGAGGCGGGGCTGCGGGGAGTCTGCACCATGAACAGGCTCTATCCTTTGGCGGATAAGGACAAGGAGGAGAACCTTTCTCCTCGGATCGATGCAGCGGTCTCGGCGGTCATGAAGATGACCACTATTCTGGTGGAAGGTAGTGCGGCCTTAAAGGATGCACAGGACAGAAAAGTGCATGGTTTGTTGAAGCAATCGTTTGAGGCTAATGCTTTATCCTTACAGGCTTCCATTTGTGGGGTGTGGGTGGCAAGAGCTTGTCTCAGGTGTTCTCAACACGTACGCCAGTCTCCGCATCTGGATCCAGAAGGCCTAAGGGAAATTGATCGCCTAGATTCGGGCTTGGCGTATTTGGCGGATGTGCATTACGACATGGTCAGAGTGCTAGCGAACAGTATGACTTCGTTGGTCGCCGCTCGGAGATCCTTGTGGTTGAGAAATTGGGCGGCCGATGGGTCATCTAAGTCGCGGCTTAGTAAACTTCCCTTTAAGGGTAAGTTGTTTTGGAGAAGATCTTGACAAGTTGGTGAAGGATTTGGGTGAGTCTAAGGGTGGTAGACTCCCAGAGGATAAACCTAAGCCAGGAAAATCTCTACCAAGCTTCTGGGGTCAGTTCAGAGATTTCTGAAGATTTCGTACCTCAAGGTAGAGTGGTTTTCAAAGAGGAAGATTTGCTTCTAGAGCCCAGGGGTTTCGGGGGTTTCGTGGAGCAAGTTGAGGTTTCGCAGCTGCCTCCGCAGCGACTGTCAGGAAGTAGCAATTCAAGGGAGGCTGGTCCAGGCGGAGAGTGAGCCGATAGGGGGGCGTCCTCGGGCATTTCTTTCTGCCTGGACCTAAATCACGTCCGACCAGTGGGTGTTGGAGATCGTTCGTTCGGGCTACGTGCTGGAACTGGCAAGGCCAGTGTGCGACTCATTTGTGATGTCTCCATGCAGGGGATAGCAGAAAACACTAGCAATTCGTTAGACATTAGACCGCCTCTTACAGGGACCGGCACGACTGCTCCCAACTGTAACGGATTACGGCATGGGTCGATACTCCATTTATTTTGTGGTGCCAAAGAAAGATGGGTCGCTCTGGCCTATTCTGGATTTAAAAGGGGTGAATCACTGTCTGCGAGTACCTCATTTCCGGATGGAAACCCTGCGGTTGGTCATCGTTGCGGTGCACCAAGGGGAGTTCTTAACCTACCTCGATCTCAAAGGGTATCTACACATCCCCATCAGAGAATTTCATCAAACGTTTCGCGTTTCCCTGGGGACATTATCAATTCCTGGCCTTGCCCTTCGGTCTAGCGACGGCACCGCACATTTTCACCAAGGTGATGGTAGTGGTGGCGGCAGCCTTAAGGAAAGGCTAGATAGGGGTGTTGGTTCACCCCTATCTAGACAATTGGCTAATTCGAGCCAAGTCGGAGACCGAGAGTGTTCGGGTTACCGGCAAGGTGGTGAGTTTTCTTCAGAGCCTTGGTTGGGTGGTCAATGCTTGCAAAAGCCACCTGGTTCCGTCCCAGGTTCTCAAATATCTGGGAGTCTGGTTTGATATGAAGAGCGGAGCGATATTTCTGCCCCTTCAGCGAGTCCAGGTACTGCGACGCTTGGTTCGCAAGTTCAGGTCCATGCCGGCGCCTTCGGCATGGGATTATGTGGTTGCTGGGAACCATGGCGGCGACGTTGGAGGTGGTGCCGTGGGCCAGGTTTCACATGCGGCCGTTGCAGAGCACGCTGCTTCGCCGATGGTTGCATCAATCAGACTCTTTGAGCAAACGCCTTCCTTGTCCCCTCTCGGTTCGGCAGTCCCTCCGGTGGTGGCTGCTTCTGGGAACTCTGACGGCGGGAATACCTCTGGAACAGCCGGAGTGGCTTCCCTTGTTGACTGACGTGAGCCTTGCAGGATGGGGGGCACATTGCGGAGCTCAATTCGTGCAGGGCACCTGGTTAATTCAGGAGAGCAAGTGGTCGATCAACCGGCTAGAACTCGGAGCGGTCAGTCTAGCGTTGCAAGTGTTCAAGGATTCAGCGACGGGTCAAGCAGTGAGAGTGCTGTCCGACAATTCCGCGACGGTGGCCTACATAAATCGCCAGGGCAGCATGGGGAGTCTAGCAATGGAAGAGAAGGCGGAGTCTCTTTTCTCTTGGATAGAAACATGACTGTTGGCAATATCGGTGGCTCACATTGCAGGGAAGGACAATGTGATGGCGGATTTTCTCAGAGTCCGGGTGGATGCCGGCAAATGGGAGTTGCATCCAGACATGTTTGCGCGGATAGTTCGTGAAAGTATGTTTGTACAGGGTGGTGTACACTATCAGACTGTCTAAACCTGAGAGAGTTAATTCTCTTCAGAACTTTGCTTAGAAATAAACTTCATATATTTGCTTACTAAGTAGGTGAAGGTACATGTCCTGTAAATAAAGAAAAGGGCAGGTTGTACTCTAGCCTCTCTGTCTCAGGGTTAGTAGATACCAAGCAGTCAGCAGTAAACAATTATGTCTTGGAATACATGTATGTCTCCTCATACTGACCTACACTGATTAAAAGTTGACCTATGATGTGACACAGACGTAATAATTGACGTGTCATAATAAAAGTGAAATTATGCTGTATCATCCAAAAGAGCCTTATAAATAAAGTGAACCATGGCTAGTAGTTAGAGTAAACAAAGAACTTTGGTTCACTTTGCTTCTCTCCCAAAGCTTTGGTGTATTTATATAGGAGTGTGTAGTATTTTATTGCTGTCTTTTAGATTACCTTCTCATTGCTTTGAATGTAGTTTTCTGTAGCTCCAAGAGCCCTGCAGGTTGCTGGTGAGGGGAGGGCTAAGAGAGCCCACAGTTCGCAGATGGGGACGGCCCATAATGGACCTCATGGCAACCTTTCAGTCAGCAAAAAAACAGTCGTTCCTTCAGCAGGCGCCGTGAAAGGATGTCGGAAGGAATCGACGCACTAATGCAACGTTGGCCGTCAGGACTCCTCTGTTTTCCCTCCGTGGGCGCTCATAGGTCGAGTGATTCAGCGGATCGAAGCTCATCGGGGAAAGGTGTTGCTGGTAGCCCCGGATTGGCCAAGGCGCCCATGGTATGCCGATCTCATTCGGTTGCTCGACGGGGATCCCTGGAGGTTACCGGTTTCGGAAAATCTGTTGTTGCAGGGGCCTCTGTGGATGCCTCAGGTGGATTGATTTTCGCTTACGGTATGGCCATTGAAAGGGCAAGGTTGAGAAGGAAAGGTTACTCGACGGCAATCATTGCTACTTTACTTCGAGCAAGGAAAAGGGCCACGTCTTTGGCATATGTACGCATCTGGTGTATATTCGAGGACTGGTGCTCACGTAGGCAAGTCCGTGCGGCTACAGTATCCGTTCCATTGGTGTTAAATTTCCTACAGGACGAGTTTGACAAGGGCCTGGCAGCCAGTTCCGTTAGCAGCGTTGTCGTGCTATAGAGGCAAAGTCCAAGGAGTGGCTCTAGGGTCTCATGCGGATGTGTTGCGCTTTTTCAAGGCAGTCTCCAGGCTGCGACCGTCTCGAAGACTTACGGTTCCGCCATGGGATCTCAACTTGGTTTTAGGGGCTTTAGTTAAGGAACCATTTGAGCCCTTACACCAGGCGTCCGTTAAAGATTTAACCTTAGACGGTGTGTTTGGTAGCCATCTGTTCAGCAAGGTGAATTTCGGAGTTGCAGGTGCTGTCCTGTCGGGAGCCATTTTTGACTTTTTCCAGGGAAATGTGGTGTTGCAGCCAGTACCGTCGTTTTTACCTAAGGTGGTGTCTGTTTCATCTCAACCAAACGGTTTCTCTTCCAAAGCTGCATGCGGCGGAGGGGAGCGTTTCCGACTGTAGTCCTCGCCGTTTAGATTTCAAACGAGTGTTGCAACAGTATTTAAAAGTCTTAGACATTTCGCAAATCGGACCGTCTGTTCGTGGTGTTTGGGGGTCCCCACAAAGGGGAGGCAGCAGCGAAGGCTTCAGTTTCCAGGTGGATTAAGGAAGCAATTGTGTCTGCGTATCTACTGCAAAGTCGGCCAGTACCGTCAGGCTTACGGTCTCATTCTACTAGAGCACAAGCGGCCTCCTGGGCGGAACACAGTTTGGTTCCACCAGTAGAAATTTGTAAAGCAGCTGCATGGTCTTCGCTTCATACCTTCAATAAGCACTACCGCCTGGATGTTCAGGTGGCGAGTGATGCCTGTTGAGGATCGGCGGTGTTGCGCTCCGGCTGGAAAGGTCCCTCCCAATGATTACTGCTCTGTTACATCCCAGAGGTGGAGGACTAAACTGTAGGAACGATAAGGAAATGGAAATTACTCTTACCTGGTAACTTGTCGTTCCTTGAGAGACTACAGTTTAGTCCTCATTCCCACCCAGGATAAAGTGGTTTGCAGTGGTGATTCAGTAAGGAGAGGTATACGACTACAGGTGAGTTACGCTTTTCCTTGGGTCTTGATGGACTCTAAGCTGCTGCTCGCTCCTTTTTTTTTTTTTTTTTTTCCTATCATTTTCTCTCTAATTCTTCGTCAGGCATAGGGCGCATAAGAGCGGGTAAGAAATTAAGATACATGATGATGATAAAACAGTTTCCCTTATTTGGGAAAGGGGTTTCTTAGTTAAACTGAAACTGAACGGATGAGCTGACAAGTGTAAGGTTGAATTTATTATGATAGCTACTTATTTGTTGCTCCTTTTGAGTCTGCTTTGTCAATAGTTCACAGGGGGCTGATGGGAGAGACCAGCAGGGTATATCCAGTGATGTCACGATTTTGACATGCCCAGTCTCCAAGCTGCAGGAGGAGGTCTCTCGAACGACAATTACCAGGTAAGTGTAATTTCCATTTTTAGTGATGTTTTGGATATGTAAAGAGAAGGAGAGATGAGTCAAAGATCACACCAAGGTTCCGTGCCAAAGAGACAGGAAGGATAACAGAGTTATCCACAGAGATTGAGAAAAAGGGAAGGAGGAGGGGGAGGCATTAGGGGGAAAGACAAGGAGTTCAGGTTTGGCCATGTTCAGCTTCAAGCGGCGATAGGACATCCAGGAAGCAATGTCAGAGGGGCAGACAGATCTTGGCTTGAATTTCAGGAGAGAACGGACGTAGAGAGGTAGATTTGAGAGTCGTCAGCATAGAGATGATAGTGAAAGCCATGGGAAGAGATAAGGGCACCAAGGGATTGGGTATAGAGAGAGAAGAGGAGGGGACCTAAGACAGAACCTTGAGGTACACCCACAGGTAAAGGGGTAGAAGAGGAGGAGGAGGAGCCACCAAAGTACACACTGAAAGAGCGGTGGGAGAGATGGGAGGAGAACCAAGAAAGTACAGAGCCTTTGAAACAGAGTGAAGACAAGTTGATAAGATTGTGGTCAACAGTGTCAAAGGCAGCAGAAAGATCCAGAAGAATGAGGACAGAATAAAAGCCTTTGGACTTAGCCAGAAATAAATCATTGGCGACTTTGGTAAGGGCAGTTTCGGTAGAATGTAGGGGACGGAAACCAGATTGTAAAGGATCTAGGAGGGCATGAGAGGAAAGGAAGTCGAGACAGCAGTGGTAGACAGCATGCTCAAGTAATTTAGAAATAAAGGGAAGGAGAGAGATGGGACAGTAGTTAGGATAGGTGGGATCGAGTGAGTTTCTTGAGGAGGGGTGTGACACTAGCATGCTTGAAGTCAGAAGGGAAGGTAGCGGTGGAGAGTGATAGGTTGAGAATATGAGTGATGGAGGGGACGATAGTGGAAGAAATGGAGCTAAGGAGGTGGGTGGGCATAGGATCAAAAGGGCAGGTAGTCAGCTTAGAGGAAGAAAGGAGGAGTGTTTCCTCATCAGAGACCAGAGGGAAGGAAGAAAGGGAAGCAGAAGTAAGGGGGAGAGTTGGGGGAGGAAGGTATGGTAGTGAACTGGAGGGTAACTATGGATTTTATTTATCTTATTTACATTTCTTTTATACCGTGCTATTCAACATCAGTGCAGTTTACATGGAACATAAAACATACACATTGCCTTACGGAACTGTGTTTACAATGAACAGGTATGAAAACTTGGAACTATTTACATCTAATCTTCATGGAAGTCGTATATCGCTAGCCATGTTCATTGATATCTTGTAGGGTCGGATTCGATTGTGTGGCCTAGTCTAGTCAATGGATGGGGCTATTGTATTGCCATGCCATCTACCTAGTAGTACATGCAGATTAGGTAGTGCTTTACCGCCTTCCTAAACTGGGCCAGGTCAGGGATTGAGCGTATGTTGGGTGGTAGAGTGTTCCAGTCTATAAGTGTGCAAAATTTTAAAGGCTCTGTTTGCTGTTGCCTGGGTGCATTGGGTTATTTCTTTCGGGACTATTAGTGTGTTGACCGCTACTGATCTTCTGGACCTGTTGGGGGGAGTGATTTGGATAAGATCTGCTAGTGATGCAGAGGAGAGCCCATTGATAACTTTGAAGGTAAGCAGTAGGGTTTTGAAAGTGAGTCTGGCCTGTATAGGAAGCCAGTGTAGGTGTTTCATGATGGGCGTGATGTGATCTTTCTTGGAAGCTCCAAGTAGTATTCTCGCTGCAGCAATCTCCAGGAACAAGCAGGAATGAGTCTTCACATATGGGTACGTCGGTACCGACGGAGCCTGCGTGGGAACGCTCCCCAGCGTCCAATCAGAAAGCTTTTGGGAGCATCCCACAGCGCCTGCGTTCTGCCTTCCCGCCTTTCCAACTGTCTCTCCTCAGTTTTCGTTTTTCCGTGGAGCCGGCAGGACGTACTCCTGTCACCGCAGAAAATTTCTTTTTTAATTCTTAATTCTTGTTTTCTTGTGGTTGCGGCTGTTTTTCCCGCCTCCACCGGTACCACTGGTGGGTTTTTTCTTTTCTTTTTCTCAAACTCGGGGAAAGTTTTCCCTCAGTTTCTGTCTTAAATTTTTTGGGCCTGTAAGGCCTCTCCATGGAGCCGCCTTCTCCTAAGAAGTGCCTTAACTGTGGAAATACAGTTTTCTTTTTAGACTTCAACAACTGGTGTCTAACCTGTTTGGGTCCTGACCCTTTTCCTCCGGAGCCATTAGGCTACAATCTTATGAGAAGAGATTTTCCATTTCGAGTTTGCCTCGATACAGAGTTCCCTTCCAGTGTCAGGGCACCGACCAGTTCTTCTCTACAGGATCAGGTAACCCACAAACAGTCTGTTAAGACTAGCCAATCCTTGAGTGGTAGGTCTCATGCCAAGCATGATGACGGCTCCGGCCTTGCCCTCAAGACCCTATTGGCTTCAAAACCCCGGCAGGAGTCTTCGGTCTCCAAAGCCTTTAAGGGTTTTCAGGTTGTTCCTGGGGCTCACCCCTCACAGAACATACCTGAGCCATGCTCGGTGGTGGCATCCGCTTCGAGCGGTACCGATACCCCGGCATCGGCACTGGTGTTGAGTGATCCACTCTTCACCAGGGATCGTCATCTGGCGTCCTCAGTACCTTCGGGACCGATCGATACGTCCCAGTTTGACTTTCCAGTATCGCCAGCATCGCCGATACTACCACCGACGTCGGTACCCTCCAGACATGCATCGATAGACTCGCTCCCTTCGATGCCGATTCTGGAATCAATATCTAGTCTAGAAGACTGGGTACTGACGCCTCTCGGAACCAACGCTTATCGATTCCGGATGCGCAGTACCGAGGATACTCACCAAGGGTTTTTGGTTGCCTCGGTACCACTTGAGCAGCCTCCAATGACTGTTTCGATGGCGTTATCGCCTCCGATTCCGGCACAGCCACCGGTATCGGTATCGATGTCAATTCCTGCAGTAACATCGGGACCAGCCACTTCCATGCTTTTTTTCACCAGGATCGCTCCTTTCTATACCTAGTTTGGAGTCTATACCTGGCATGGACGATGCAGTTCTGACTGTCTCAAATCGTGACTGCCAGTACCAGTATCCATCTAGTGCGGCTTTTTTTCTGCACCGGACCGGTACTTCCTCTGGTGCCCAGGCTGCTGCTTCAACTTTAGCCTTTCCAGGGATGGTTCCCATTGGAGATCCTTCTTCTTTTCAGAAATTTCTCCTTGACATGGCAACATTCCTTGCTATTCCTATCCCTGGCTGTGATCCTACTCAAGGCTCTCCTGCAAAAAAGGAAAATATAATGCTTCCTTTACTTAATTCTTTGCAGAATCTTCTTCTGAGAATATGGGAAACACCTTTAAGGGTTTCCTCACCTTCTACAGCAACTGATGTTCTGTATCAGGTGCCCCCCTCTCCAGGGTTTCAAAAGACTCAACTTCCCCATCATTCCATTGTAGTGGAATCAGCAATGAGGAAGGTGAAAAGCAAGAAGAAGCATTCTTCTTATCCGCCAGGTCGTGCATCTAGAGCACTTGATGCCTTTGGACGTCAGACCTTCCAAACATCTATGCTGGCAACAAGGATTATCTCTTATATTTTTTATATGAGTCTATCTCTCCAGGAGGTCACAAGGAAATTATCTCTTTTGACTCCTTTTCTATAAGAGCCCAAGGCTACAGACTATTCCTTACTTCTTAGTCATAGCCAGAATATCTCTTGGTTTCTTTCTCGTGCTTCTCTAGACTCTTGAGTCTGTTAGCAGAACCTCTGCTATAGCCATAGGAGCACGACGTAGAGCCTGGCTCCAGGCTTCAGACTTGAGCAGATGGGCTCAACAAAGACTGGGTAATTCTCCTTGTACTGGAGAAAATCTCTTCAATAGGGAGGCTTTACGTCAGGTTGCTCATTGCTCTACTGACTTCCCTGTTTCTGGGGGCCATCCTAAGCCTTCTCCTTCCCCAGTAGGTAGGAAATGTCCTACCAAACCTTCTTTCCCTAGGAAAAGAAAGTTTCACTCTTCTGCCCATCATCCAGATGTTCTCAAGCAAGGGACACCTCGTCCTGGTCTGAAGAATCCAAACTCTAGCCAGGCTGAACAAACCCAGCAACCATAGGTTCCTGAAGGTTGCAACCTGCAGTTCACTTCTTCTTAGCAGAAGTTTGTTCACTGTTTGTTTTTCTTCAAATTTCTACACATGGTTTCCTTTCTTCAGGACATCTTTTTCCTCCTAGATATGCTGAGCTGTCAGGATATTCATGTCTATGGGTCACAGATTTCTCCTCCTCTTCCTACCAAGAAGAGAAGTTAACAACTATCCAATGATAGTTTTCTGTCCCAACATGAACATTTTTTCCTTCAGCAGACTTACCATATGGTAAGTCACCCTTCAGCTCCTGTTTCTCTACCCTCTCATCCAGGGTTTCCCCTGAATGAGTGGTACCATATCACTGCAGAGTTTTCTCTAGCCTTTCATTCCAGTGTAGAGTTTTTTCCTTTGAACAAATTCCCTTCTTTTCTCTGGGCAGTTCATCAGACAGGGACAGGAATTTCTCCTCTCCTTTTGTCTGTTCTCTCTGTTTTACACAGGAAGATTCTCTCTGCTGTCTCATTCAGCAGCTGCCCATGCAGGAGTTCCAGTGATTGAACTACTGGTACTTTTCCACAAGTTTCCAGTCTGTCTTCCACTACTTTCTGTCTAGCCTTAGTAGTGATTCCAAGATAGTGCTTCATCTATCTTGGATAATACTTATCACTTCAGGCTTCTCACACTATCTTCTCCTCTTGCCATCTCCACTTTCTTGGATTTGGTAGCACAGCTGACCTACAGTCAGTTTTATCTCCTAATTCTCCTGCATAATGCTCTCTGCAATCTTCAGAGAAGCTTTCCACTATGGGCCCTTGCTAGAGAGCATGGGGTTTTGTCTCTCCCAATCCTATAGAATAGGCACTAAAGTCTCCTCAGTCATTCTTCATGACTGTGAGGGTTCTCCACACCCTCTTATCTCATGTTATAATACAGGATATAAGCCTTTCTGCGTGAATGTCCAAAAGGTTCTCCAATCCTGCAGGAATATGCTCTTTTTTTCCCTTGCAACTAGTCCTCATGGTATCCTATTCCTTATGGACAGCACATATTCTATTAGCAACGCATGATACCCCTGTGTCCCTCCAGTGGGTCAACCTGGTATCTCCTCCTATGCGTTTTCTGTCCATTTACCATGTCAGATTTCTTCAAGACTCGGGACTTGCTGTTTACAGACTGATATTATCCTCTGTTTTTCACGCAACCATCCTGGTTATTTCGCTGGATAGCATTCCTCCTCCATCTTAGCCAGGAGGAATAGATTCTCTATATATTTTCTCAAGTAGGTTCCACCTTCTTGTTCTTAGATGAATCTTTTTCCCTCACATCTCTCATGTGAATGTTCTTATGGGCATATCTCTATCTGCTTAGTGGCGGACATGTATCCTCAAACATACAGGCTCATGTATGTATATATCTCTATATATTTCTATAGATACATCGGTCTGTAAGCTGTGTGTGCATATTTATGCCTATATATCTTTCGGGATACTCCCTGACTGTCTATGCTATAAAGGTTCTTACCTTCCCAGAAATTTCAGACAGTGGGCTTGCATATCTTCATACTGTCCTTCAGTGGGTCGGGGGTATTATGCACACAACCACTACTGTGGTACTGACAGCTCCCACTTTACTCTAGGTCTCGCTATCCTTGAAGCACCATGCTTCAATATTTTTCCTATCTCTCACCAGCTAGGAAAAACAGCGTAGCTCTTCAGTACTTCTGAAGTTTCAGCCCTTCACACACTTGTTCTCTTTGGGAATACAGGTTTTTTTCCATACCCCTCTTCCCTCCAGGACTGGGCTAGTTGTCCAAATCGGTCAGTCTTCCTCTTTTGCTCCTTAATGTTAATGCCTCTGTAGCTAACAGTTTTCAGCTTTTTTCCATAAAGCTTTCCACTGAAGACCACCTGTTTTTTATACTACCCCTGTTGACACGAGTCACCTGCCAATTCCAAATTTGGACCTTCACCTTCACTGCCGTGAGGTCACCTTGAGGATTCCTCTACTGAATCTCCAGTAGACTCCATCAAGCTCTCTACTTCCTGCAATCCAGTAGGTAAGGTCCATATTGTGATTGTTCATTCAATGATTTTAATGGTACTTATCATACATACAAAGGACTCCTCTCCTGTAGTCCTTTGGTTCGCTGTTTTTCTTACAGCTCCTCTCTTTTCAACTCCTACCCACCATCCCTCATGGGATGCCGGAGATGCATGTGTGGGAAGTGCAATCCTGGTCCAGGAACACGCATTTTATGGGATCTCCCCCCGGCATCTATAGCTGGGGAGTGCCCATATGTGAAGACTCATTCCTGCTTGTTCCTGGAGATAGCACAGTTACTTACCTGTAACAGGTGATCTCTGGGAACAGCAGGAATAAGTCTTCACAACCCACCCACCTCCCCTAGGAGTTGTATCTCTCTATCTTCCTTTCCTCTTTCTCTCTCTCTCTTTGTCTCAGCTATGAAACTCAACTGAGGAGAGACAGTTGGAAAGGCGGGAAGGCAGCACGCAGGCGCTTTGGGATGCTCCCAAAAGCTTTCTGATTGGACGCTGGGGAGCGTTCCCGCGCAGGCTCCGTCGGTACCGACGTACCCATATGTGAATTCCTGCTGTTCCCAGAGATCACCTGTTACAGGTAAGTAACTGTGCTTTCATCGCGAGCTGTAGAGGGTTCAAAGTACATTTAGGAAGACCATGCAGGATTGAGTTTGCGTAGTCAAATTGTTGCATGATTAGCGCTTGATAAATTGTCCGGAGGTCATCCGGTTCTAGCAGGAAATGGAGGTGCCTGAGGGAACGGATCTTGTGGTATACCGCTCTAACTACATTGCTTATGTGCATCTTCATGTCTAGGCGCCGGTCCAAGGTGACTCCAAGGTACCGGATCGTGGGTTTGGTCTGTAGTTCAGCTTCATTGACCTTTAGGTGGGGCGGTGTGGTGAAGTTTGGATTCCTCGTGATGAACAGGACCTCTGTTTTCTTGTGCTGAATTCTGAGGTTCTGAGATTGCAGCCAATTGGATACCGCATTGAAGCAGTCCGTCAGAGGGGAGAGGTCTGGGTTCTCTGAGAAGGGCATGTAAAGTAGTACATCATCAGCATATATCAAGCAGTTAACACCTGTAAGACTGGATGAGGTTACAGATGGGCTGCATGTATATGTTGAACATCAGGGCTGATAAGGAGGATCCTTGTGGGACGCCTTGCTTCTGGTGGAATGGTTGCTGTTGAAGTCCCTGACTGTACATGCTGCCATCTGTCCGAGGGTATGACTTGCACCAGTCTATTGCTGTTTTACAGATACCCTTCTCCTTGAGGCGCTCTAGGAGACGCTCATGGCTTACTGAATCGAAAGCAGCTGCTATGTCCCAAGAAAATGAGGACAAACCCCTGACGGATGTTATCGATTTCAGCAGTTATGTTATTAAGGAGGGTGGTGAAGAGCTTTTCAATGCTGTGATGTTCTCTAAAACCATGTTGGCAAGGGTCTAGCGGTGAAACGGTGTCGATGTGTTCTTGAATTTCTTTGGACTTCTTCTTTTTCCATTATTTTGGCTAGAAGTGGTGTGCTCCTATCGGTCTATATGAGTCAACCTTCTGGGTGTTGAGCTTGCTGTTTTTTTAGCAGAGGTCTAATGGATGTGTGTTTGAGAGATTGGGGGGAACATACCTGTTGTGAAGAAACAGTCCGTGAGCCTGGCTATAAAAGGGCTAAGGTCGGATCATAGCACCTTTATCCAGAAGGCAGGGCAAGGGTCAGTCTGAGCAGTGGTGGTGTTGATTTGTAGCAATAGTGTTTTCAATGTGTTTCTTGGATGGAGTGCTGAAAGAGGTCAAGGGTGTTATATTGGTGGGAACTGGAGATTTGTTGGTTTGGCATAGCTTTGATTGCAGGTAATCCGCAAAGTCTTGAGGGTGGATTTCATTTGTTTGTTCGGGTGCAGGTTCCTTAGATTTTTAACAAGGCTGAACAGGTCGTGTGGTTTGTTCAGTGATCATTTTAGAATGTCGGTGTGGAATCGCCTTAAATTCTCAGTTACTGCTTCACGGTGCTGTGCAAGATGAGAGCTATATGCCCTTTGGTCTTCCGGGGCGTGTGATCGACCCCAGCGTCTTTCCAACTTCCTTAGGAGGGTGAGTGAGGAACGTAGCTCTGAGGTGTACCAGGGTGCAGAGGGTCGTTTCCTTGGAGGCTTGTTGGACGGTGGACGTAGTGCAAGAGTACTGAAGCTATCGTTCAGAAACCAAAACATCAGGATTGAGTGTTGGCGAGGAGTGGGTGAGTTTTACTCAGGATCCAGTCCCTGTCGAAGGCTTGAAACCTTCGTGGTGGTGTCTTGGCAGTGCTGCTCGGCCTATTGGCTTTGTTCTGGGTGTTCCTGGGCAGGGGTATTTGGAATATAATCAGCTTATGGTCAGACCAGGGAACTGCGATGATGGACAACCCAGGGTCATCGTTTGAGTTGAGAGACGTCTGTGGAGCGAATACCAAGTCCAATATGCCTCCTTTCGCATGAGTAGGTTCATTTACCAGTTGGCTATATCCTAAATCCTTGAGAGCCTCGAGGAAGGATGATGCCTGAGCTTCTTGTAGAGAAGGTAGGTTGAAGTCACCCAGAATCCAGCTTGGTTTGCAAGGACTCTGGGTGTTGGATGCCAGATCGATTATTGAAGCGAGGACATCCGAATCCGTTGATGGGGCTCTGTAAAGGAGGTTAATGGAGCAGAGTTTGTTGGTTATCGTAATTGACTCGAGGTTTGTTGTGCTGTCCGCGCTTACCAGTTGGAAATGGAGGTCCGATTTGTTGAGGGCGAGTACTCCCCCTTTGTTGGTTCTGTGGCATGTGTGTATTGTGAAATTGGTAGGTAAGAGTTGGTTAAGTAGGACATTATCGTCATTGGAGAGCCATGTCTCTGTAATCAAGAGTATGCCAAGGTCATGGAGAGAGATCACGTCGGAGATCACTGGCCGTTTCTTGGGTATTGAATGGGCGTTTTATGAGAGCACATCAAGTTTTGGGGGTGGGATTTTTCTTCGCTATGTACTGTGCCAAGGTTTGGGCAGGAAGGGAGGTAGGAGCCAGAGGTGGGGGCATACTGAGGAGAGAATTGAGTGTATAAAAGACAAGGATTAGAGACAAGAGTTAGTCAGATGGCAGGGCATGTGGATTGGTGCTGATACTACTGTGCAATAGTCATTCCTAAGCGCCCCTCCAGTCCAGTCCTCATCTCTGGGTTGTGCTTCCTTTCCAGCAGCTTGGAGACTGAGCACGTCATCTTCTTGATGACCCTGGGCTATAAATACCACTGGCACCTTGCACCAGCTCCAGTATGCTCAGTCTCCAAGCAGCTGGAGGAGAGCAGTAAGCCAGGGTGTTAGGCTTACTGGTGAGACGGGTAGGGAGTGTATGAGTTTTTTCTCTTTATTTTTGTCTTGCTTATTTTAGTTTTTGTGATATCTTTCACAGACTGGTTATCTGCCGGTCGGAGCAGGGGTCAGCTGCATGCAGTGGAAGGGACACCTGTGCGCCCCCCCCCCCCCCCAGCTCCTTCCCTCCTCGGACCGGTTCAGGAAGAGGCTTTGGGGTAGAGGGTGAGTGTGGTTTCTTGGCTCTAGTGTGGCACCCGATTCTGGGTTGGATGAGGAGCCGTAGATAAGCAGTTTGGCACCTCTGAGTACAGCTGCAGCCGTTCCGCCCGTTGCCAAAGCTCCTTAAGCAGCTGAGAACAGAGACAGAACAGAAGCATACCAGCAGTGAGCGGGTCACACGGTGGCAGACTTCACGGGAAGGTAAGCTAACCGTGCGGTTGCCGGACGCATGTAGCAGGGAGATCTTCTGTGGCTGCGTGACTTGAAGGAAAGGTGTAGGCATATTCTGTTCATGTGCTTTCTCGCTTGCCCTTTCTTGGTGGTTCCCGTGGCGACTTCATGTCTGGCAGTGGTGTTATCAGTGGGAGCCAGATACTCTGACTTGCTTAGCGGCATTGGCCAGGTTATTTAGCCGGATATACTGAATTGGGGGGGGGGGGCATTTCAGTGTGACTGGTTACTGCTTATTTTTATTTGCAATGTGTTAAAAAGTGGTTTCAGCAGTAGCACCTGTCTGAGGCTAAGTTTGAATCTACATCTCAATTTCTATTTTAGGTCAAGAATAGAATATTGTCTGGTACGATGCCAGGGAGGACATGGTGCTTGGTATGCGGTGCCTGTCATGGGACTGTATCAGAAGCAGGCGTGTGCAGGAGATGCGCTGTGGAAATCGCATCTTTGGAGCAGGGAATTCAGGCAAGTATTAGTCAGGAGCCACCGTCCCCTCTCTCCCTGGAGCCGAGGGGACCCCTCAGACCATGGGAGGGGCTGGGGGACCACCTCTCCTGGGGTCAGAGCAGCTTCCCAGCTCGCAGCCTCCACCCAGACTCTCCACTTCATGGAGGATGGAGGAAAGGCAAGGCGTAAGGTTTCTCCCCAGAGTTTGCTGCCTTGTTGCACAATTAATTCTGCCTGCGACAGAAGGGGACGCAGGGTCCTGCACCAGGACTTGAGCATGCTGGGAAGCAGGCTGCGGAGCCAAAGGAGTTGGGATTCCCAATGGAGTCGGCGAAGCGAGCCTGGCTCGCGGAGGAGGACCCTCAGTTTTCTCCTCACTTCGAGGTCCTGGAGAAGGAGTCCCGGGACTGGGAGATGCTGGAGGAGGAAGAACTGGAAGAGGGCAAGATCCCAGAGGAGCAGACTCGGATTGTTTGTGTCTTCCGCAGGGAAGAGTTGCTGGTGCTGATTGGTGAGTCCCTGAAGGTCCTTAATATTTCAGCAGGTGTCACGGCTGAGGAGGAAGCATTAGAGGACCCTTTGATTAAGGCTGTGCGACAGGCTCAGAAGGTATTCACGGTTCACTGTGTGGTAAGGCAAATGATTCAAGAGGAGTGGAATCGGCCAGAGGCCGGTTTGCAGGGGGGCGGGGGTGCAATCCATGTCACGCTTGTACCCATGGGTGGAGCAGGAAAAGGAGTAAGAGTTACTGCGATCTCCAAGGGTGGACGCAGCAGTGGCGGCGGTGACCAAGAAAACCACAATCCTGGTTGAAGGCAGTGCGGCACTTAAGGACGCCCAGGACAGGAAGCTGTGTACATTAAAGCAGGCATTTGATATCAATGCCATGGCGCTCTAGGCTATGGTGTGTGGAGCCTGAGTGGTCAGAGCCTGTTTCCATTAGTCTCAACAAATTCAACAGCCAGGAGGCCTGTCTGAAAGCTCGACAGGGGTGTGAGGATTGATTCAGGAGCAGCCTACTTGGCAGACACACACTACAATCTCATCAGTCTGGCAAAGAGCATGGTATCAGTGGTAGCGGCCTGGCATGTCCTCTGGCTCAGGAACTGGGCAGTGGATGGTTCTTCCAAGGCCCAGCTTAGCAGGCTGCCCTTTAAGGAGAAGCTGCTATTCGGAGAGGATCTGGACAAATGAGTTGGGAGGCTCTAAGGGAGGTAGGCTCCCAGAGGATAAGCCTAAACGGAGTCACAACCCTGTGCCCGTGCGGGCCCAGCCCTGGGAGTTTCGCAGGTTTTGGTTTACATGTGCGACATCCTTTCAAAGGGGGCATTTTCCCTCCAGGGATCAGGGTTTTCGGGGGTTTCAAGGGGTTTAGTTCCTCTTCCTCGGGACCTAGGAAAGCCCAATGAAGTGAGAGGGGCCCAGGTCAGGGTGTTGTCAGTGTGTGCAGTGGGGGGGGGGGGGGGGACTGCGACAGTTCTACCCTGCCTGGGTCTGGGTCACTTAACTTCCAGAACACATTGATCTTAACAGGGAGGGGTACGGCCTTGAATCTGCAAGGCCAATTTCTCTGTCGTTCGTCCAGTCGCTCTGCTGGGCTCTGGGCAAGGCTGCAGCAGTAGAGGAAACTCTTGAGGCGATGTTGCCGGTGCCCAAAGACCAGTGCAGCTCCGGTCTATACTCTTATCTATTTTGTGGTGTCCAAAAAGGAAGGTTCCTTTCGTCAAATCCTTGACCTCAAGCGGGTTAATCGTTGCCTACAGGTACTGCATTTTCACATGGAAACGCTGGGATCGGTGATAGTTGCGGTGTGCAGGGGGTAATTTCTGACATCCCTCGACCTCACTGAAGCATACCTTCATATACCCATCTGCTCAAACCACCAGCAGTTCCTGAGATTTGCAGTGCCGATGGGACATTTCCAGTTTCAGGCCTTATTTGGCCTAGCAACGGCTCCTCGCACCTTCACCAAAGTCATGGTTGTGGTGGCGGTGGCTCTATGCACGGAAGGCATTCTGGTGCACCCTTATCTCAATGACTGGTTGATCCGTGCCAAGTCCAAGGAGTAGAGTTCAAGGCGACGTGCAGAGTGGTGGAGTTCCTGAGGAGTCTAGGGTGGGTGATCAACCCAACCAAAGGCAGGCTGACTTCCACTCGGGAGACAGAGTACCTCAGGGTGAGGTTTGACACCTGCAATGGCAAGGTATTTTTGCCCCATCAGTGGGCTTGAGAGCTTTGGATTCTGATGTGGCGATTCCTGGTGATGAGGGAGCCCTCAGCATGGCACTACCTTAAACTGCTGGGGACTATGGTGGCAACGCTTGAGCTGGTGCCCTGGGCAAGGGCCCACATGAAGCCGTTACAGCGGTCCCTTCTTTGTTGCTGGCCTCACCAGACACAACCGTTGTCAGAAAACTCCCCTGCCTGACAGTGGCCAAGGAAGCGCTTAAGTTGTAGCTTCAGCTGGGAAATCTGGAGAAGGGCATGCCTCTAGAACCCCCCCCCCTCCCCTAATGGATTCAGTTGACAACAGATGCCAGCCTCTTCTTTTTCCGCGGAGCCAGCAGGTCGTGTTCTTGTCACCGCAGAAGAATTTCTTTATTTTTTCTTATTTCTTTTGTGTCGCGTCTGCCGCCTTCGACGCTGTACCGGTACCGCCGGTCTTTGTTCTTTTCTTCTTGTAAAAAACAAACCCTTTTCCGTTCTTTTTCTTCATGTGCACTTGAGTTTTGGGCCTTAGGCCCAAAACCTTTTTCCTTAAATATGGAAAAGCCTGCCTCAGGTTTTAAGAAGTGCACAAAATGTGGCGGTACTATTTCCGTCACCAACACCGATGACTGGTGTCTCAAATGTTTAGGTCCTGACCATTCCATAACAGATTGTGTGTCCTGTTCCATGATGTCTAAAAGAGGTCGGCAGAACCGAGCTGCCAAGCTCAGTACCCTGTTTCCCTCTGATGCGGCTTCGGTGGCATCGACGTCTTCCAGGGCTTCATCTTCCTCACATGGATCTCAGGTAACTAAACATAAATCCAGCCGGTCCTCAAAGGGTAGATCTCCTTCTAAGCATCGAGATGCCTCTGGCCTTGCCCTCGAGGATCCTGCACCGGCAAAATTACCCCGGCGGGAGGCTTTGGCCTCTAAAGCATCATCATCGGGGTTCCAGGATGATCTCGATGGCATGGCCTCGACAGATATCCTGGTGCCATGCTCTGGGGTACCGACTTCCAGGCATTGGCAGCGTCAGTGGATCAGAGGATTCTGTCCATAGAACGCAGTCTGGCAGCTTTCCTTGTGGCATCGATGCCCGTGGTACCGCATCAGACTACTCCGCTGGTACCGGCTCTAGCATCGCCTTTGGTATTGATCCCGGTACCGGTGGCATCGGCATCGGTGTCTGCTATGCCGGTACTCGGTCCTCTAAAGCCCTCCGGTACCGGTGATTCCTGATACCGATCCCAGTCGGTATGGGTATCGGGCTTTGCAAGAGCATCCGGACAGATGATACTTCGATTCCTCTGAAGACTCTGAGGATTCTGAAGAGTCGGTCGATGCAGTGATGGTTCTTCCACAGGAGGAGTCCTCTCCTAAACGAAGGATGTCTCCTCCAGAGGATTTGTCTTTTCAAGACTTTATCAGAGAGGTGGCTCAGGGTCTCTCTATTACAGTGGCACCTGAGACAGAGCCCAGAGCCAAGGAGTTAGATATTTTACAATATCCTAAGACTCCTAAGGAGGCAGCTACCTTACCTATTCATGAGATTCAGTATGATCTCATGTTGAGGATGTGGGAAGCACCTCTAACCACCTCTCCTCATTCTCGCAGGTTGGATACCATGTATCGTGTCCCTCCTTGTCCTGGTTTCCATAAAACTCAACTTCCTCACCACTCTATTGTGGTTGAGTCTGCAATGAGAAGGATTAAAAGTGCCAAAAGACATGCTTCTAATCCTCCAGGACGTGAATGTAGAACCCTGGATGCTTTTGGAAGAAGAATCTTTCAAGCTTCCATGCTTGCTGCAAGAATTAATTCTTAGTCTCTACATGGGACTGTTCTTAAAAGAAGTCACTGACCATTTGCAGACTTTAAGTCCTTTTTGTATCTGAAGATAAAAGGCAAGAATTTCTCACTGGGCTCAAACATGCCCCGGATATCTCCAAATTCTCCAACTGTGCAGCTTTTGACTCCTTTGAATGTGTGAGCAGAGCCTCATCTATTGCCATAGGTGCACGTAGGATTGCTTGGCTTCAAGTATCTGATCTGGAGACCTGGGTTCAAGATGAATTGGGAAATATCCCTTGTACAGGTGAGAACCTGTTTGGCCTTTGCTTGCCAATCCTTACCAATCGGATGCTGAAAATTCTGCTTTGCATAACTATCCAAATCCACAGCTGCTCCTGCTAAGAAGAGGTTGTTCAAGAAAACACCTTTTTCTAAAAAGGGAAGATTCTATCCTGCTTATGGTCAGCGGGCATCTTCTGCAGCTCAGTTCTCTTCCAAACGTCAGCAATCCTCCAAACAGAGCAAAGCAAAGGCTGCGAGGCCTGCTCCAGCCCAGCAACCTCAGCCCCCTCAGGGCCTTTGACTTTCTGCTAGAGAACTTAGCCTGCCTGGCTCTAGAAGGACCAGAGCCCTCCACCATTCCAGGAAGGTTATGTCACTTTGCTCCCAGATGGGGGCAAATTACAGCAGAGCATTGGACACTCTCCATCATAAGAGAGGGGTACAAACTTCATTTTTCAAGCTTGCCCCCTCTAACAAGAGTGCACCAGTTCAATTCTCCAACCTCCCTCCTCAGCCTGTTGGAGCAGGAGGTTGCCACTCTTCTTGCCCAGGGGGCAATAGAGGAAGTGCCTTTTCAACAGGGCACAGGGTTCTACTCCCCCCTATTTTCTTATTCCAAAGAAAACCAGGGGGCTTCAGACCCATCTTAGATCTCAGAGTTGAACAGATTGCTAGTCAAGGAAAAATTCAAGATGGTTTCCCTAGGAACTCTGCTGCCATACCTTCAGAGTCAGGATTGACTTTGTTCTCTAGATCTCAAGGATGCGTACACTCATGTTCTCATCCATCCAACTCACAGAAGGTTCCTTCGGTTCCTTTTTCAGGAAAAGCACTATCAATACAAAGTGCTCCCCTTTGGTCTGGCCTCTGCACCAAGGGTGTTCACGAAATGCATGGCAGTGGTTGCTGCTTTCCTGTGCACCCTGGGAATCTTTGTCTTCCCTTACCTGGACGACTGGCTCATTCGAGCTCCCACTCAATCAGAGGCCGAGACTTCTCTAGCCTGCACAATGCGTATCCTTCAGTATTTGGGGCTGGTAATAAACATCCCAAAATCCAATTTGATCCCTACTCAGTCCCTGGAGTTTATAGGGGCGTTGCTGGATACCACAAGGGCAAGGGCCTATCTTCCCCAGGCCCGTTGCCTTCGCTTGGTGCAGTTAGCTTCTCAAGCAGAGTTAAAACCCCTACTAACTGCTCGAGAGATGTTACAGTTGCTGGGCCACATGGCATCCACCGTACATATGATACCATATGCTCGCCTTCACATGAGAGCAGCTCAGTGGACTTTATCCACCCAATGGACCCAGGCATTAGGTTGCCTGTCAGACAAAATAGCAAACACGAGTCGCCTTATTTTGTCCCTCCAGTGGTGGAAGTCCCCTCAAAACCTGTTGCTGGGGTCCCCCTTTCAACAGCCTCTACCCCAAGCAACTCTTACAACAGATGCTTCTCCAGTGGGCTGTTGAGCTCATCTCCAGAACCTCTCCACCCAGGGCATCTGGTCCCCACAGGAGACTTGTCTACATATCAATCTCTTGGAACTCAGAGCAATCTTCCTTGCTCTGAGTTTTCCACACCCTGCTCAGCCACAAGACGGTCCTTATCCACACAGACAATCAGGTAGCCATGTTCTGTGTAAACAAGCAGGGAGGAACTGGCTCTCTGTCGCTTTGCAACGAAGCTTTGCGACTGTGGGCCCTCGCCAGAGAGCATCACATCCATCTTCGGGCAGTTTATCTTCCAGGTGTTCAAAACTCTTGGGCAGACAGACTCAGTCGAGTTCTGCTTCCACACAAGTGGTCCCTACATATGGACCAGGTATCCAGGATTTTTCGAATTTGGGGAACCCCGGACATAGACCTCTTTGCAAGTCCGTGGAAATCTTGCTCAGGGGGCTCAGGCAAGGGATGCTTTCCTTCTTCACTGGGGTCAAGACTTCCTCTATGCCTTTCCACCCATTTCCCTAATTCCCCAAACCTTGTTCAAGCTTCAGAGAGACAGAGGCCACATGATTCTCATAGCTCCACGTTGGCCACGGCCAGTGTGGTACCCTCTGCTTCTCCATCTCTCGCAAGCTCCCTCCCTAGAGTTAGGGTCTGCTCCAGACCTCCTCTCTCAAGAGGACGGAAGGTTATGGCATCCCAATCCCCAGTCTCTGCATCTCAGGGCTTGGTTGCTGAGGGCCTAGATCTCCAGGATCTTCATCTTTCTCAACAAGTGAAAGATGTTCTTTATGCTTCCAGAAAACCTTCCACTAGACGTTCTTATGCTTTCAAGTGGAAGAGGTTTACCATCTGGTTCTGAGAAGGGTCTTAACCCCCTTGCCATACCTCTGGAATCATTGCTGGAGTATCTCCTGCATCTGTCTAATGCAGGCCTTAAGACAAATTCAGTAAGGGTCCATTTGAGTGCTATTGCAGCTTCCTTTAAGCCTCTAAATGGACAACCTATTTCCTCTCATCCTCTTATAGCAAGATTCATGAGAGGCCTCCTCCTAACTAAGCCTCCCATTAGACCACCTCCGGTGGCATGGGACTTAAACTTGGTTCTTGGTCAGCTTATGAAGCTGCTCTTTGAACCTTTAGCTACTACCTTCTTTCTCATTGCAATCACATCAGCACGTCACATTAGTGAATTGCAAACACTCGTAGCTAATCCAGCTTATACAAGTTTCCATCATGACAAGGTGGTCCTTAGGACAAACCCACACTTTATGCCTAAGGTGGTCTCGCCTTTTCACCTCAACCAGGAGGTCTACTTACCTGTCTTTTTTCCAGGGCCTCATGCATCAAGTGCAGAGAGGAATCTTCATACCCTGGACTCTGAAAGAGCTCTGGCTTTTTACTTACAAAGGACACAGCAACATAGAACGTTTTCCCAACTCTTCGTTGCCTTTGATCCTTCTCATCTTGGACAACCAGCCTCTAAGAGGACACTTTCAAACTGGATTGCCCAGTGCATTTCTTTTGCCTATCAGAGCAAGAACCTTTCTCTGGAGGGCCATGTCACAGCTCACAATGTGAGAGCCATGGCAACCTCAATGGCTGATCTGAACTGTGTCTATCGACGACATCTGTCGAGCAGCCACTTGGGCCTCGGTTCATACCTTCACAGCCCATTACTGCTTGGACAAGGACTCCCGCCGGGATGCCTTGTTTGGTCAGGCTGTTCTCAAACACCTGTTCCATACTTAATCAACTCCTACCCACCATCCCTCATGGGATGCCTGAGATCCAGGTGGGGAAGTGCAGCCCTGTTCCAGGGAGACACAACTTCTGGGATCTCTCCCTGGCATCTAAAGCTAGGGAGTCCCCATATGTGAAGACTCATTCCTGCTTGTTCCTGGAGATAGCACAGTTACTTACCTGTAACAGGTGATCTCTGGGAACAGCAGGAATAAGTCTTCACAACCCACCCACCTCCCCTAGGAGTTGTGTCTCTCTATCTTTCCTTTTCCTCTCTCTCTCTCTTTGTCTCAGCTTAAAACTCAATTGAGGAGAGACAGTTGGGAAAGGCGGGAAGGCAGCACGCAGGCGCTGTGGGATGCTCCCAAAAGCTTTCTGAATGGGTGCTGGGGAGCGTTCCCGCGCAGGCTCCGTCGGTACCGACGTACCCATACGTGAAGCCTTATTCCTGCTGTTCCCAGAGATCACCTGTTACAGGTAACACTGCTTTCTCTTCTAACAAAAAACATAAGAGAAGATAACAAAAAGAATACAACTTCTATTAAAACTTTGGAATTTTATAGCCAAAATGCAAACTTAACCTATGATGATTAACAAAAACCCCAAGGCGGGTATCGGGACTGAACTGGAGTTCCTCAAGGAACAACAATTAAGGAAAGAGAAATTAGACTTACTTGTTATCGTCCCTTCAGTTCAGTCCCTCACTGCTGTAACAGAGCAGTAATTATTGGGAATGACCTATCCACCCAGATCGCAAAACCGTAGATCCGAAACAGGCATCGTTTGCTGCCTGAACATCCAGGCGATAGTCTTTTCTTCATACTTTCAGTAAACATTAAGTGGCTGCTCTGCAAATTTCTACCGGCGGAACCAAACTATGTTCTGCCCAAGAAGCCACTTCTACCCTAGTAGAATGAGCCCGTAAAACAGGTCTGACAGCTTACCCGATTGCCGAAGACTCACACCCAAACTTAAATTCACTTCCTCTTCAAGTTTGCCATTAAAAACGGCAGTTCTGTGAGCCGCAGCGCTGATAATAAGAAGCTCAAAGCAGTTGCCATGGCAAGGAAGAATGGAATTCTGCTACTGATTTAAGCAAAACCGCCACTGCCTTGTAATGCCAAAAGGCAGCCGTTTGAATAACCTGCACAACTCCCCTCTGTCCACACAAGGAGGGGAGAGCAGACCAAATAATAAAATGCAATTAAACCGAAGAGAGAAGGAAAACCCCTGGCTAGCTTTGGTTTAAAACCCCCCCAAAACTTAGAGATTCCCCCCACCCACCCCTGAAATTAAATAAATTACAGGGGAACCAAATGAAAATAAAACCTGATTAAAATAGCTAACTGCTTCTTATCCATTCCTCTAGTGAGCCCAGCACCTGGGCTCACTGCATCTTCCTGCTGCATGGAGACTGGACACACTGGGCGTTGTTGGGAGAGACCAGCAGAATACCTCCAGTGATGTCATGATTCTGAAGAATCCAGTCTCCAGGCTGCAGGAGGAGGTGCACATCCAGCGGTGAGGGACTGAACTGGAGGGACAATAAGGAAGATTCTTTTATATGGCAAAAAGGAAGGTGCTGACATCTTACTGTTACAGGAAACACATTTGAATGGAAGAGGAGTTAAAATTTAGGTGCAAATCCCTTCTCTCTAGTGGCTTTTGCAGCTGCCCAGCATAAGAAAAATGGGGTAGCCATCTTAGTAAGGAAAGCTCTATTCTCCACGATTATTCAAAGTAGGTCTGATACAGATGGGCAGTGGACTATGGCTGTCATTAAAATTGGATCCACTGAACTGGCCTTAATCAACATTTATGCTCCTAACATTGATTGTCCTACTTTTTTTTTGTTGTTGTAGCTGTGGCACAGGAGGTGTCTAGATATCCAATTATAATGGGAGGAGACTTCAACCTCATGCTGGACCCATTGATAGACAGAAGTCCAGTGAAAACCATTAGGGTTTCCAGAGCTCATCCAGTTCTTGTATCTCTAATGCAGGAATTGGGTTTGATAGACATTTGGTGGCTGCAGCATCCCACAGAGTTCACTTTTTTTTTTTTCTCTCCTCCCCATAACTCATTATCACGCATTGACTTCTTAGTCTCTAAGGGTCTTTGCTCCATAATTAGTGAGTCTACTATTTATGCAGCTCGCATATCTGATCACTCCACAATCTCCCTTACTTTACTTGATTCAATGAGCTATCAACCCCACTCACAATGGCAATTCGATAGGGCTCTTCTATCCAGTCGGGAATTTCGTGAGACTATCCTGATGGCCATAGAGGAGTATTTTCAATTCAATTTATCGCAAGATTCCTTGGGGTGGGCCTGGTGGGAAGGCTTTAAGGCTAATATACAAGCCACTATTACTAGTTTTGCTATAAAGCAAGCTAAACAGCGTAAAGTAGAACTTAGTGCACTAGACAAGCAGATTAAAGCAGGTGAACTTATATTAGGCCAGAAATTGCAGTGCCTCAGATTTAAATATAACTATTTTAACCACTGAGGCCTCTTAGAATATTCAGGGGCAGAAAGGATGATACTACCTATTTAACAGGTTTTATATACCGCCTTATTGTCAAATTCAAGGCGGTTTTACATAGTAGAACAAATGGAACACACGTAGCAATAAGCTTACACAGAACAGGGAGTAGAAACTTGGAGTATATAAGTATTAGATACATTTAACAATAATAATGGCTAACTATGTACAGAAACATTGTTGCAGTTGATGTAATATAGTTACAATAGTTAATTGTTAATATAGTTACCTAGAGGGTAATAGAGCAGGACAGCTGCTAGCTAACTCATTAAAGGGTCGTAAGGAATCTTCACGTGTTGCAGCTCTAACGGATCCTCATATGCAAAAACTGATGTCAAAGATCCTGATATTGCAGAGCCTTTTCGCCAAGTCTACGCTCAGTTATACTCCCCTGAAATAGATTTTTCTGTGAAGGAGTTTGATAGTTTGTTAAAGAATTATCCAAAGGCCGGTGTTAGATCAAGAAACTGCTGCGGGTCTAGACAAATAGATAACTGTCATTAAAATTATCCAGGCTATTGACTCTACTCAAGCTGGCAAGGCTACCGGACCAGACTGTATGTCAGCTGAATTTTATAAAGCCTTTTCCAAAACTTTAGGGCCATACCTTCAACAATATTATAGACTTCCTATTCGTCTCTCCGGGCCAGTCCAGAACAGATGGGTAGTCAAATCTCCCCCCTCTAGCAGCTGGGGACTGAATACTGATTCTTGTTGCTAGGCAACCCAGCTCTCCCCTGGTGACAGAAGTCAGTCTTATTGTCCTCAGCAGCTGAGCTGGATGTGTGGAGATTTGACTCCCCACAAGTGTTCTGCTTCCTGTCTTCTTTTTGTTATTTTCTGGAAGAGTTTACACAGAGGAGTTCGTGCTTTGCCCTAGCAGGGTGTTTAGGCACTTACTGTTATTTATTCTGACTGCGCTGGTGTCAGTTTGTTGAATCGCCGGCTCAGAAAATGGGGCAGAGCCTGTCTCCTCTTCTCTGTTAGGGCTACTCGTGGGGAACAGACCTGGAAGCCCCAGCTACTGTTTTCTTCCTCGTGGTTGTTTAAAACTTGCCGAAACGCTAGCAGCGTTCTGTGGCAGTCGGGAGCTCTTCAGCCTGACTGGAGTTCATTTCAGGTATTTTCTTTTAAGTTTTCCTCAGCGCGAGTGCCGCGGGTGCTTCCCTCCCCCTTCGGAGTGTCGGGGCTGCTCGTTTCCCACGCGGCTGCTTTTTCGCCGGTATTTTGAGTTCTCGCCGGTCCTCCGGTGTGCGGGGGCTTGCTCTCCGATATGCAGGATCACGAGGGGGATCCGCAAGGGCAGTTTTCTTTGCTGCAGCCATCGGGGGAAAGCGCGGGAACGGCGGCCATCTTCGGGGAGCCCTCCATTTCGGCAACTCCTCTCCCTAAGGCAGGCAAACGCAAGGCGAAGTCTCATCATAGCACAGAGGGTCGGGCACAGCCCGTGGTGCCAGCGGTATCAGAAGTTCTCGATCCTCTTCTTTCAGCAGAATTTATCCTGGCCTTTCACAGAGCTTATTTACTTAAAGCTCAGTCTCCTGTTCCTGTTGGGTCAGATTCGCTGCTGAACTCTCAGGCAGAGGTTTCTAACCGGCCTGATGCAGGTGAAGGAGTTTCTTCTTTGACAGCTCTTAAAGACTCTAAGTTGGACACTGTTTCTCTGTCAGCAGAGGCTTTGGGGCCTGAGGAAGGGGAACTCCTGTCAGACCTGGGTTTGGATTCCTGGCCCGCGGACTTGGAAGAAGGTAAGCTGGGCCCCGGGGATGATCCTAATATTTTTAGAGTTTTCAGAAAAGAGGAATTGCCTGCCCTTATTGCGCAGTCCCTAACGGTCCTTAGTATCGTTCCTCCGGCAGTTCAGCAGGAACCTTTGGAAGATCCCTTGTTACAGGGTTTCAAAACTGAGCAGAGGTGTTTTCCGCTGCACAGGGTGGTCAGACAGATGATAGAATCCGAGTGGGAATGTCCTGAGGCTTCCTTGAGGGGGGCTAGGGCTATGACTCGCTTGTATCCTGTGCCCCAGGAGGAACGGGAACTCCTACGTATGCCTAAGGTGGATGCGCTAGTTTCGGCAGTCACCAAGAAAACTACCATTCCGGTGGAGGGGGCTACGGCCCTTAAGGATATCCAAGATAGTCGATTAGAGGGACTGTTGAAGCAGGCCTTTGATGCCAGCGCGCTGGCGCTGCAAGCGTCAGTCTGTGGGGCATATGTGTCCAGAGCTTCGATTCGGTGGAGTCAGCTGGCTTCTGATCCGGGGGGTGAAGTGTCTCCTTCCGGAGAGGGGGCTAAGCTAGAATCTGCGGCGGCGTATTTGGCGGATGCCTTTTATGATTTGATTCGCATTTCCGCAAAGGCTATGGCTTCCATGATTGCCGCCCGTCGGTTTCTCTGGTTGCGGAATTGGGCGGCGGATGCTTCCTCCAAGGCCCGTCTTAGTAAGCTCCCCTACAAAGGTAAGCTGCTTTTTGGGGAAGCGCTAGAGAAAATTGTTAAGGATTTAGGTGACTCCAAGGGAGGGCGTCTTCCTGAAGACCGTCCTAAGACAGCTAGGCAGGGACACTTCCCTAGGGGTCAGGGGCATGAATTTCGCCGTTTTCGGGGAGCCCGCTTTGCTCCTTATCAACGGGGTCGCTTTCCGTCTCGGGGGCAGTCCTTTCGGGGCGCCAGGGGGGCTGGTAGAGGCTACTTTGGGTCCCCTCCAGCTTCACTTAAAAAGCCGCAATGAAGTGAGGCCGGCCCAAGCGCAGCTTCCAGTAGGAGGTCGGTTGCAGGAGTTTCTCTCCGCTTGGGTCGCCATTACAACTGACAACTGGGTACTGCAGATTATCCGCGAGGGCTACGCGCTCGAGTTCGATTGTCATCTGGCAGACGCATTCGTTTTCTCTCCGTGCGGTCCACTCGCCAAGCGGAGAGCGATCCACGAAACGTTGCAGCGCTTGTTGCAGCTCCGTGCCGTGGTTCCAGTTCTGTTAGACCAGTGCGGCTTCGGTCGATACTCGATTTATTTTGTGGTGCCCAAAAAGGAGGGCTCGTTCCGGCCCATTTTG
Source organism: Ichthyophis bannanicus (assembly GCA_033557465.1). Classification (NCBI taxonomy): domain Eukaryota; kingdom Metazoa; phylum Chordata; class Amphibia; order Gymnophiona; family Ichthyophiidae; genus Ichthyophis; species Ichthyophis bannanicus. The sequence continues at coordinate 1,826,652,387 of CM066032.1, read as the reverse complement.
GATTTGAAGCACGTGAACCGGTGTCTCCGCGTCTCTCACTTCCGAATGGAAACCTTGCAGTCAGTGATCCGCTCGGTGCGTCCGGGAGAATTTCTTTCCTCCATCGATTTGACAGAGGCCTATCTGCACATTCCTATCAAGCAAGCTCATCAGCGATTTCTTCGTTTTGCGGTTCCCATGGGTCATTTTCAATTTCGAGCCTTGCCGTTCGGTCTCGCGACTGCGCCGCGCACTTTCACCAAGGTGATGGTGGTGGTGGCGGCGGCTTTGCGCAGGGAAGGCGTTCAGGTTCATCCTTATCTGGACGACTGGTTGATTCGGGCGACGTCGCGAGAGGAGTCTGTCAGGGCGACCGCTCGGGTAGTTTCCTGTCTCGAGAGTCTCGGATGGATTGTCAACCAGGCAAAGAGTCGTCTGGAACCGGTGCAACAGCTTACTTATCTCGGAGCCTCCTTCGATACCGACAGGGGTCTAGTTCTATTGCCTCCAGACAGGGTTCGGAAGCTTCTCTCTCACGTGTCAGGTTTTTTGCAGACTCTGGCCCCAACTGCTTGGAAGTACTTGCAGTTGTTGGGGCTGATGGCGGCGGCCTTGGATATGGTGCCTTGGGCCCGAGCGCACATGCGTCCGCTCCAGCAAGCGCTTCTGTCGCGGTGGTCTCCGCAGCGTCATCCTCTTTCTCGTCGCTTGGGCTGTCCCGATCACGTCCGGGTCAGTCTTCAGTGGTGGTTGGTTCCGGCCCATCTTCAGGCGGGGATTCCCCTAGCTCTTCCGGAATGGATTTTGGTAAACTACGGATGCCAGTCTGTCCGGCTGGGGGGCACATTGTTTGACTCACATAGCACAGGGCTCCTGGTCGGCGGAAGAGTCTGAGGTCCATCAATCGCCTCGAATTGCGAACGGTGCATCTCGCACTGCTGGCGTTTGCCAGTCTTCTAGAGGGGAAGCCGGTGCGCGTCTTTTCCGACAACTTAGTGACGGTATCCTACATAAATCGCCAGGGCGGAACAGGCAGTCTTCATCTCCTGGAGGAGAGTCAGCTATTGTTTCACTGGGCGGAATTGCACCTAACAGCGCTTTCGGCTGCTCATGTGGCAGGAAAGGACTGTGCAGGCGGACTATCTCAGTCGGCATGCGCTGGATCCCGGGGAGTGGCAACTCAATGCCGACGTGTTTCACGATCTCACATTACGGTGGGGTCAACCAGTAATGGACCTCATGGTGACTCTGGGCAATGCGAAGGCAGCTCGCTTTTACAGCAGACGCAGGGAGCATATGTCGGAGGGTCTCGACGGTCTGGTTCAACCCTGGCCGTTGGGGCAGCTCCTGTATGTGGTTCCTCCATGGTCTTCGGTGGGCCGAGTCATTCAGCGAGTCTCACAGCACGCGGGTCTGGTAATTCTTATTGCTCCAGATTGGCCTCGTCGCCCTTGGTATGCAGATCTAATACGGCTTCTCGTGGAACCGCCGTGGCGGTTGCCCGCTCGAGCCGACTTACTGCATCAGGGTCCCGTGCAGATGCCTCAGGCGGATTGATTCTTGCTTATGGCATGGCTCTTGAGAGGCAACGGTTGTGTCGCAAAGGTTATTCGGCGTCAGTAATTACCACCTTACTGCAGTCGCGCAGACAGTCCACGTCGTTGGCGTACATTCGAGTGTGGTTCGTTTTTGAGGCGGCGTGTGCTGAGCGCTCTTTGAGACCCCGCCTGTCTTCCATTCTGGATATTCTGGCGTTTCTTCAATGTGGGCTTGAGAAAGGTCTTGCTCTTAGTACTTTTGAAGGTACAGTTAGCGGCTCTTACAGTTTTTCGGGGGCCGGTTCGCAGAGTTCGTCTTTCCTCGCATCCGGATGTTCTCCGTTTTCTTTGGGCGGCCAAGCAACTAAGGCCTCCTTTTCGGCCAGTTATTCCTCCTTGGGATTTGAATCTGGTGTTAGGGGTCTTGACAGAGTCTCCTTTTGAGCCTCGTTCTTCCAGCTCTATACGAGAATTATCCTAGAAGACGGCCTTTTTGGTGGCCTTGTGTTCGGCTAGGCGCATTTCAGATTTGCAGGCGCTTTCGTGCCGTCTGCCTTTTCTTCAGTTTTCTGCGGAAAAAGTGGTCTTACGTCCGGTTCCATCTTTTCTACCTAAAGTGCTGTCTGCTTTTCATTTGAATCAATCAGTCTCGCTGCCCACCTTCGTAGATTCGGGGGATGGTTCTTTCGATCGTTCTCTTCGGAAATTGGATATGGGTCGTGTGCTCCGTCGATATCTTCGCGAGACCGAATCTTTTCGTAAGTCGGACCGGTTGTTTGTGTTGTTTGGGGGGCCGTCCAAAGGACAAGTGGCCTCTAAGGCCTCCATTGCGCCTTGGGTGAAGCATGCGATACGGGTCGCGTATGAAACCAGGGGCAAACCTGTTCCTGTAGGTCTTCGGGCTCATTTTACCAGGGGTCAAGCTACCTCGTGGGCGGAATCAGCCTTGGTGCCGCCAGTGGATATTTGTCGCGCGGCGTCCTGGTCTTCTCTCCAAGCTTTTTCACGTCATTATCGATTGGATGTGCTCGCACGGCAAGATGCGTGTGTGGGGGCTTCGGCCGTGGTAGCGGGGCTCACAGGTCCCTCCCAGGGTTAAGTACTGCTTTGGTACTACCCATCTGTTCTGGACTGGCCCGGAGAGACTAATAGGAAGGAGAAATTAGACCTTACCTGCTAATTGTCTTTCCTTGAGTTCTCTCCGGGCCAGTCCAGAACCCACCCTATGTGGGTTTTTGTCCGGGGTTGACTATCAGTGCTTCTCGGGTTTCTTTCATGTCGGTTCTTTCTATGAGTGTTTCAGATGTGGGAAGTCGTCTTCCTGTTCTTGTGGTTCTTAATCAATACCATTTAAAAAAAAAAAAAAAAAAAAAAAGTTTGCTAAAGGGTATACGCTTTTAGCTAAAGCGTTCGTCTGCCCTTTGACTATTGTTGCTGCCCAAATATTGGCTGGTTGGACACAGCGCACTGTCATATATCTTCTGTGTGACTCTTCCCCTATCTCTACTTTGTTTGTTATTTTGGCTGCTTGCTACGTTGAGACTGACTTCTGTCACCAGGGGAGAGCTGGGTTGCCTAGCAACAAGAATCAGTATTCAGTCCTCGGCTGCTAGAGGAGGGAGATTTGACTACCCCATCTGTTCTGGACTGGCCCGGAGAGAACTCAAGGAAAGACAATTAGCAGGTAAGGTCTAATTTCTCCTTCTTCTAGACAGTGGGGCACAGACTGGAGCGTTTGCTTCTGCAAACATTGTTGTCCTAGAAAAACCTGGGAGGGACCCTCAACTAGTTAGTAACTACCGACCAATTTCGTTGTTAAACGTAGATTATATAATTTTTGCGACCATTGTAGCTGGTCGTCTTTCCAAATTGATCCCTTCCTTGATCCATCCAGACCAATGTGGCTTTACTGAGGGATGCTCTACAGCCGATAATGCCAGAGTGCTTGTTCACGTTTTGGAAGGTGCAGAGAAAACAGAAGACCCTCTTGTGGGACTCATTAGACGCAGAAAAAGCATTCGGTTGGAGTGGCCTTTTCTGTTCTGAAATGGTTTGGATTTGGTGAAGGTTTTTGTAGTCTAAGCTTATGTATGTGAGACCTCTGTGAATGCAACTCAGTCTAGAGTTTCTTCTAGGACGGGGTACCTGTCAGGGTTGTCTCCTCTCTACCATTCTCTTTAATCTGACATTGGAACATTTGGCCTTAAGGCAAAGCCTCGCGGTTAAGGGTGTCTCTATCCCTGACATGGAAATTAAACTATCCGCATATGCGGATGAGCTACTGCTTTTCACCACACCTAGCTCCATACCAAGCATCCTAGAATTAATAGATAATTTTATATCCAGATTTATTTATTTATTTTATTTATTTATTTAACTATTTCTTTTATACCGCCCCTTCCAGAGATCAAGGGCGGTTTACATATAACAGGTTAACAGTCTTGTACACAGTTTGTATACATTTTACATAGAACAATAGAAATCAACTATTTACATTGAACATTGTACATAGAACAATAGAAATCAACTATTTACATTGAACAGTAAATATATTAAAGAAAAACAATAAGCAGAGACATCTTTTAAGTATTAAAGCAAGAACTTTGTAGGTATTAAAGCAAACACATCAAACTTTTTACAAATGTATATTTACAGTGTGTGTGTGTGTGTGTGTGTGTGTGGTCAGATATTGGTGAAGGTGTTGGAATTTAGTTCCTTTTTTTTTTGTCGTCTTTGAGGCGTGTGAGTGGGGGGGGGGGGGGGTAGGCTTGTGTTTATATTGTTTGGGTTAAGGGAGTTTGTGCATGTGTGACCAGGTTTGTTGTGGAGCTAGCTTTGGGGTAGTAGGGGACTTCGAAGTGTTCAGTGAACAGGTAGGTCTTTAATTCTTTTCTGAATTGGAAGAGGTCTCTTATGGTGCGAAGTTCAATAGGGAGGTCGTTCCAGAGTGTAGGGGCAGTGAATGAGAATGCTCTGGAGCTAGTGGTGTTCTTAGTTTTGCGGATGGTTTTAGGTATGATGAGCGAGTGGGCCGCGTTTTGTCTGAGGGTCCTTGTCGAAGTTGGAGATTGCAGTAATGTGGATAAGTGTGAGGGGGTTATGTCGTTTATGAGTTTATAGGTTGTTAGGATGATTTTATATTTAATTCTACTGTTTATAGGGAGCCAGTGGAGGTCTAGCAGTATAGGGGTTACGTGATCTGTTAGGGGAGCTTTAGCAATCACTTTTGCACAGATGTTTTGTGCTCTTTGCAGAAGGTAGGTGCTTTTTTGCGGGAGGCCTATTAGGAGACTATTGCAATAGTCAAAGTGAGGGGTGATCAGTGTACTTACTACGGATCTAAAGTCTGGTGTTTCTAGGAGTGGCCTTAGGTGTTGAATTGTTTTGAGTTTATAGAAAATGGTTTTTACTGTTTGTTTTATGTGTGGTAACATGGTGAGAGTGTGGTCTATTATTACTCCTAAGTATTTTACCTGTTTTCTGACAGGTATGGAGGTTTTGTTGATAGTGATTATTTCCGGATAGGTGTTCTCAGTCATAGATGATCTTGTCACAAACATTGCCTCAGTTTTTTTGAAGTTTATGCTGAGGTGGTTAGTTTTCATCCAGGAGGTGGTTTCAGCCATGCATTTGGATAGCGAGTCATATGTAGGGTTTTTAATGGTTATGGGGGTAGCTAGCATGATGTCATCGGCATATATAAAGTGGTTAATCTTGTGTTTTTTAAATATGTTTGTTATCGGTTGCAGGTACAGGTTAAATAGGAGGGCTGATAGGGCTGATCCTTGGGGTATTCCCTGTCCTTGGGGGAATGTTTCTGATGCTTGTTGGTCAATTTGGACGCGTATTAATCGGTGTGAAATGTAGGATTTGAACCAGTTAAGGACGGTCCCGCCTATTCCTAGATTTTCTAATCTGTTGATCAGTGTTAGATGATTAATGTTATCAAATGCGGCTGAGATATCTATAAATAGGAGTAGGTAGCCTTGTTGTTTGTCATCTGTGCCCTTGATGAGGAAGTCCATAAGGGTGATTAGGAGGGTTTCTACTCCATGGGATGGGCGGAAACCAAATTGGTGTGAATCAAGGGGTTTGTATTCATCAATGTGTTCCTGTAACTGAATTTGAATTGTTTTCTCTATAATTTTGGCTATGAACGGAATGCTGGCTATAGGTCTGTATGAGTTTGGATCTTTTGAGTCTAGCTTATTATTCTTTATTATTGGTCGGAGTGTTGTGAGTTTTAGGGCATCAGGCATGATGCCCTGTGATAGAGATTGGTTAACTATGTGTTGTAGATTTACTGCCAGTTCCTCTTTCGTACACTTAATCCATGAAACGGGGCATGGGTCAAGTGGGGAGGTGGTGGTGTTTATCATTGTTATGATTTTGAGGAGTTGTTTTTGTTCTATCAACTGGAAACTTGTCCATTCATGCGTGGTTTTCGTGTTTGATAATAAAGAAGTTGGGGTAGTGGGCTTGTTTTTTAGTTTTTCTGCAAAATGATTTGCTAGTGTTTGTATATTAATTGCTTGTTTAGGTTCGCTGTTATTAGCTTTGGTTAATGTTTTTACTATCGCGAATAACTCCCTAGGGCGGTTGATGGATGAGTTTATTACTTTAGAGTGGTAGTCTCTTTTTGATTTGTTAATTGCGTTTTTGTATTCTATAAGTAGGACCATGTATTGGGATTTGTTTTCATCAGATTTTAGTTTTCTCCATCTCTTTTCTTGTCTCCTCAGTTTTTTTTTTAGTTTTCTCAGCTCTTTCGTGAACCATTTTTCTGTCTTTTTTGTTTGCTTGTGTAAGACTTTTGTGTGGACAGCTGCTTTTTGAATGGTTAGGTTCCAATTTGATATGGTTGAGTTGATGTCTGGTGTGGTTGTATCTAGTTTGGGTAGTACTTTGTCGAGGAATGTGTCTTTGTCAAAGTGTTTGAAGCGTGATATATGCGGGGTTGTGCTCCCATTATTTTTTGGGACTTGTGCTGATAGCTGGATTGTGATTAGATGGTGGTCTGACCAGGGTACTTCGGTTATACTCGGGGTGGTATGTAGTAGGTGACTGTAGAGTGAGGCTGGGAGGAAAATTACGTCAAGTATGTTGCCTCTTTTGTGTGTAGGAGCATGTATTATCTGTGTGAACCCCATTTGTGACATGGCATCTATGAAGTTATCTGATTGGGAATGGTTCAGTGATGGGAGGTTCAAGTCACCAAGGAGTATAAATGGTTTGCTTTGTGACGCTGTGCATGCAAGTTCTAGGATAGGGGTGAGATTTTTTTGATCAGATGAGGGGGGTCTGTAGATGAGGGTGAGAGCCATGGTTTTATTTTCTATGTTAACAATGTCCATACCATCTATATTATTTAGGTTTGTAAGGGTGAATTTTAGGTCATTTTTGGTGAGGATCAATACACCCCCTCCTCTTTTTATGTTCCGTTGGCAATTGAATGTCATATTGATATGTGGTTAGTTGGTTTAGTAGTATAGTGTCTGTAGGTGAGAGCCATGTTTCAGTAATACAGATAATGTCAGGGGAGGTATCGTTAATTATGTCATTAATTATTGGTAATTTATTTCTTATTGATCGGATGTTTATTAGGATGAGTTGTAATTTGGTGTTTGTATTGTCGTTTTGGTCGATTTTATCGCTTATAGGTTGTTGCTTTATTTGGATGAGTCGGTGATGACGTTTGTGTGAGGTGTGGCGCGAATGGTGATTGCGAGAGTTTGTGTATGTAGAACTATATGTTGGATTCTGGTACAGATTGTAGGTGATTGGGAAATTATTGTAAGGGTTCCGGTTATGATTGTGGATGATTGGAATGTTTTTGTATGGACCTTGGTTGGTTTTGTAAGTGTATATATGTTGAGTTAGGAGGGTTATTAAGAAGAGAGTGAAAAGGAGATTTATAATCCTAGTAGGAGACATTGTGCTCATTTTATGAGGTAAAGGGAAGAGTGTTAGGGGAGGTAGTTGGAGGGAGGGAGGTTATTGCTGGTAACAGTATCTCAGGCTGACAGTGCAGGGAGGGTACTTACTACTGGCAACTGTGTCTCACGATGACAGTTCAGGAAAAAGTAATTACCATTGGCAGTAAGTATCACACAATAATTACTACTGGCAATGATTACTACTGGCAACAGTCTCTCACAATGATTACTACTGGCAATGATTACTACTGGCAACAGTATCTCACAATGATTACTACTGGCAATGATTACTACTGGCAACAGTATCTCACAATGATTACTACTGGCTATGATTACTACTGGCAACAGTATCTCACAATGATTACTACTGGCTATGATTACTACTGGCAACAGTATCTCACAATGATTACTACTGGCAATGATTACTACTGGCAACAGTATCTTACAATGATTACTACTGTTTTAGTTGTTGTATACGTGCTGTGGGATTATATTTCTATATGCCTCTTCCTGGCCTCAACATGCAACCATTCAAAACGAACCTTAAACGTATATGCAGGCAGCTTCGATTTTGAGAATATGGCTGGTGCTGTTATCCTGCTGCCGGAGAGCTGCTGATGATGGCAGGGGTTTTTCTGGTGCCCCTTCTCGCGGTCCCCGCCTAAGGGCCACGCCAAAGGGCCCTCTGGCGAGGCCCTCAGGCGCGGGCCCGCCAGGCGCGGGCACGCCTGCCGGCGCTTCTTTTAAACGGTGGCTGCTCTGCCCCGATTGGGTAGAGCAGCAGGCTGGAGGAGCCGCGTTGCTCCGGCGTGCTCCTCCCCGATCGGGAGAGCAGTGGCTGGGCCGGAGGGGTGCAGGCAATGGAGAGGCCTGTGCTCCTGCCGGCGCTTCTTTTAAACGGTGGCTGCTCTGCCCCGATTGGGTAGAGCAGCAGGCTGGAGGAGCCGCGTTGCTCCGGCGTGCTCCTCCCCGATCGGGAGAGCAGTGGCTGGGCCGGAGGGGTGCAGGCAATGGAGAGGCCTGTGCTCCTGCTGGCGCTTCTTTTAAACGGTGGCTGCTCTGCCCCGATTGGGTAGAGCAGCAGGCTGGAGGAGCCGCGTTGCTCCGGCGTGCTCCTCCCCGATCGGGAGAGCAGTGGCTGGGCCGGAGGGGTGCAGGCAATGGAGAGGCCTGTGCTCCTGCCGGCGCTTCTTTTAAACGGTGGCTGCTCTGCCCCGATTGGGTAGAGCAGCAGGCTGGAGGAGCCGCGTTGCTCCGGCGTGCTCCTCCCCGATCGGGAGAGCAGTGGCTGGGCCGGAGGGGTGCAGGCAATGGAGAGGCCTGTGCTCCTGCTGGCGCTTCTTTTAAACGGTGGCTGCTCTGCCCCGATTGGGTAGAGCAGCAGGCTTGAGGAGCCGCGTTTCTCCGGCGTGCTCCTCCCCGATCGGGAGAGCAGTGGCTGGGCCGGAGGGGTGCAGGCAATGGAGAGGCCTGTGCTCCTGCCGGCGCTTCTTTTAAACGGTGGCTGCTCTGCCCCGATTGGGTAGAGCAGCAGGCTTGAGGAGCCGCGTTTCTCCGGCGTGCTCCTCCCCGATCGGGAGAGCAGTGGCTGGGCCGGAGGGGTGCAGGCAATGGAGAGGCCTGTGCTCCTGCCGGCGCTTCTTTTAAACGGTGGCTGCTCTGCCCCGATTGGGTAGAGCAGCAGGCTGGAGGAGCCGCGTTGCTCCGGCGTGCTCCTCCCCGATCGGGAGAGCAGTGGCTGGGCCGGAGGGGTGCAGGCAATGGAGATACTTAATACTGAATACTTAATTGGTCAATCTGTTGCCTTCCCCTTGAACTCAGGAGTATGTAAAACAGATATGGAGGAATTTCCTTTTTTTATTGGAACCTAAGATGATGCAATATCTGTGAGTTCACTATTGTTACCCACTAGATGTAACCATGCAGTACAATGAGGAAGAGATCCTATCTATAGTTCGTAATATAACTGCGAAGTGGTCACCGCTCTCTCTTGGTGGGGGTGTCTTGAAGCTATAAAAATGACTATTGCTCCTAAAGTGAATTACATACTAGAGATGTTACACTTTACTTGGGGAAAGACAGGTATCGTCAAAAGAATTCTGGTTCAGTTTCTATGGAAAAATAAACCACCTAGAATTGTTATTAGGAAACTTAAATCTATAAAAGAAGAGGGGGGGGGGGATTTCCCTGATTTTCAGGCCTACCACTGCTTTTTTGTTAAAACAAGGATCGCGATGAGTGGAGGAGGCTGTAGGTGCACACCCAGTATGGCTTGAACTAGAGGAGAGATTGAGTACTCCTCTCCCAATAAGAACATAAGATATGCCATACTGGGTCAGACCAAAGTCCATCAAGCCCAGTATTCTGTTTCCAACAGTGGCCAATCTAGGTCATATGTACCTAGCAGTTTCCCCAAGGGACACAGGTTCCACAATGCTTGTATTGGTTCAAGCATTGATATCCTGGGTCCCTTCTTAATAATGGTTTATGGACCTTTCCTCCAGGAATTTGTCCAAACCTTTTTTAAACCCAGCTACGTTAACAGCCTTTACTACATCCTCTGGTAACAAATTCCAGAGTTTGATTACACGTTGAGTGAAAAAATATTTTCTTTTATTAGTCTTAAATAGTTTACCCTGTAGCTTCATTGCATGTCCCCTAGTCTTTCTATATTCTGATAAGGTAAACAACCCATCTACGTTTACCCGTTCCACTCCGTTCATTAATTTATAGACTTCTATCATATCTCCCCTCAGCCGTCTCTTTTCCAGGTTAAAGAGCCCTAACCTTTTTAGCCTTTCTTCATAGGAGTATCCTTCCATCCCCTTTACCATTTTGGTGGCTCTTCTCTGAACCTTTTCTAAAAGCGCTATATCCTTTTTAAGATACGGCGACCAGAATTGCACACAATATTCAAGGTGCGGTCTCACCATGGAACGATATAGAGGCATTATAATATCTTTTGTTTTATTTTCCATTCCTTTTTTTATCATACCTAGCATTCTATTTGCTCTCTTGGCTGCTGCTGCACACTGGGCCGAGGGTTTTAACATGGTATCCACAATGACACCTAAATCTTTTTCCTGGGTGGTGGTTCCTAATGTGGAACCTTGCATCGTGTAACCATAGTTTGGGTTGTTCTTCCCTAGGTAAATAACATTCCTTTACACAACTTCAGACCAGTCAAACGCCATGATATTAAGCGCCATAAAATTGCACCAAATAGAGCTGCAAAATGAATCACCGCCTCGCCGCTGCTTCCTTATTTTCCAGAAGCACTAACACTCCCCTGGGTAATCAAAAATCTTGGTTTGGTTATGCAGCGTGACTCTTATGTGGGCAGGATATAGCAGCCCAAATTGGGCCTGTAGCTGCAGCAAGCATGGACGCAACACCAGGAAAACAGTTACTTACCTGTAACAGGTGATCTCTGGGAACAGCAGGAATAAGTCTTCACATATGGGTACGTCGGTACCGACGGAGTCTGCGCGGGAACGCTTCCCAGCGTCCAATCAAAAGCTTTTGGAAGCATCCCAGCACGCTTGCGTGCTGCCTTCCCGCTTTTCCCAACTGCCTCTCCTCTCCTCTCGCCTGCATATGTCTTGAAGGGTAGAGCAGTGCCGGCAGGGTTGCAGACGCATTCCATGAGGGCTCAGGCAGCCTTGTGAGCAGAGTATAGTTTAGTTCCACCGGTGGAGATCTGTAGGGTGGCATACTTTCTCTGAACATTTTCACCTGGGTGTCCAGGCAGCAGGGATGCCTGTTTCAGATAGGCAGTGCTTCAGGCTGGTTGTGTGGGTCCCTCCCTTTAGTTTAACTGCTCTGATACATCCCAGAGGTGCGGGACTGGACTGGAGGAACGATAAGAAAAGAGAAATTAGACTTACGTGCTAATTGTTGTTCCTTGAACTCCAGTCCCGGAACCCACCCTGAGTGTTTTATTTATTTATTTATTTATTTGTGTGCTTTTCTATACCGCCTCTTCCAGAGATCAGGGGCGGTTTACAAGGAACTTAAAACAACAATATAGCAAAACAGTGCAATATTGCATTACATTAAACATTAGGTGAACATAAAACTAGATTACATAAGAACTAGGTTACATGGAAAACAATGTGTGGGTTATTAACATAAAAGGAAACATAAAACTATGTTACAAAGAACCAAAAGTAGCTTTACATGGTTAGCAAGAGATTATAATAGTTATTTGCGATCATAAGTACAGTGTTGGGAGTAGACTAACTTGGGTGGATATGAAAATGGAATTAGGTGGGGTAGACTTGTGTTTGGTTTGTTGCATGTTTTTGTGTAGTAAATTTGATTTCAGGTTGTATGTTGCTATAGTGTTGACTAAATAGGTAGGTTTTAAGTTCCTTCCTGAAAGTTGTAAGATCTTTAATCTCTCTGAGGTTTAGTGGCAGTTTGTTCCATTGGCTGGGAGCATAATATGAAAAAGCAGTGTTGGTGGTTATTTGTTTTGATTTTGTCACTGCAATGGGAATTAATAGCATGTTGAGGTTAGTTTTTCTTCTGATTCTGTTTTCTTGTGGGGTTTGGAGTAGAGTGGCCAACTGTGATGGGGCTAGGTCATTAATGAGTTTAAAAGTGGTGACAAGTGTTTTATATTGAATCCTACTATAGATAGTTTTCTGTAACGATCTGTGCACACCCCTGTCCTGAAGCTGGTTCTCTTGTTAGAGAAAGTGGCCAGGGGGGAGCCGGGGAAGGGTGTGTAATCAGTGTTTAGGGGAGGGGTGGACCAGAAGAGCTGTTGCTCGCTTCCTGCTAGTTGCAGTAGCTCAAGTGCTCAACAGGTAGGCCTCCCCTTCCTATGGGGGGGGGTGGGGGGTAATGGGGTATCCTTTCTGGTGGATGGAGGGGGTACTGTTTTGTTTTTTTTATGTAGAAGTGTTTTGTTGCATGTTCAACTACTTATTTGTTACTCTTCTGAGTTTGCTTTGCCAATAGGTACTGGGGCTGATGGGTGATGCCAGCTGCATATGTGCACTAGTGTCATCAAAAAGATGACATGCTCAGTCTCCAAGCTTCTGGAGGAGGTGCACTACCCAGAGGTGCCGGACTGGACTGGAGTTCCTCAAGGAACAACAATTAGCAGGTAAGTCTAATTTCTCTTTTTTGAACCTTAGTGCAAGCAGTCTATTACCACCCTGGTTAAGGTGAAGCCCATCTTTGCAGAATAGGCTCACCCTTACCCAGAAGGTAGCCCAGTTCCTAACTAATCTAAAATCTCCCTCTTAAGACCATAAGAGATGCCATACTGGTTCAGACCAAGGGTCCATCAAGCCCAGTATCCTGTTTCCAGCAGTGGCCACTCCACATATGTGTGTGCCTCTTTCCCAAGAGGTACACAGATTCCATGCTTGCTTTATTCAGTTTCTTGACCGTTCAAGCCGAAACAGATCGGTTAACAATACAAGGACTGCAAGCAGAGGAATGAAAGGAAAGGAATGCCAACACCTGATAGGACAAGGAAAAATAGCATAGAATATTGGAAAAGTAGTTAAAGGCATGAAGGAATGAGCACAGGTAGACAGGGTCTGGATAGAAGTGTCAGAGCAAAGTGGGAAGATCAAGGTGGTTTGAAAAAAAAGTAAAATTAGGCCTTACCTGCTAATTGATGATCCTTGAAATCCAGTCCTGGTACCTATGGGTTGTGTCTCCCCTCCAGCAGCTTGGACACTGAACACTGCTGGCACCTCTTTCCAGCTTTCAGTATCCAATTGACAAAGGAGGCTCACAGGAGAAGTAAGAACTATTCAACACATGAGTATCAATGTTCCTTAACCTTTTTCCTATGTTTTTTTTTTAACTGCTGCTCAAGAGAATCAAACGATAATTGCCCCTCAAAACAAAGTGCTCACCTGCCATCAGCCACGCCTGATGGTGAAGTAATCTGTGTCTTCTGCCCATGTGAAGTAATCTGTGTCTTCTGCAAGGGAACCTACATTCCTTTCATACCCTGCGCAACAGAGGTGAACTTCTTCAGGCTCTGGAACACCAGCCTGGCACTATGCCAACCCAAAGGGTGGGTTTCTGGGACTGAACTGGAGTTCCTCAAGGAACATCAATTAGCGGGTAAGGCCTAATTTTACCTTAGTCTCTGCAGTCCAGTCCTGTTACCTGTGGGATGTACCATAGCAGTATCCTACTCGGAGGGACCTGCAAGCCTGGCCTGAAGCACAGCAAAGTCCAACACCGGAAGGCAATAAACCACGTGGATCACAGAGACAGTCCAAAATGTGATTATTGTGGAAAAACACACTTTATTTTATTGAATTAATGAACCTATTACCAACCCGACACAGGCCGTGTTTCACAAACCTTCGTCGGGTTGATTAGGTAATGGTACTAGAACATAAACATAATATGTACACCTTAGAGGAAAGGTGGGATAGAGGTGATATGATTGAGATGTTTAAATACCTCCGTGGCATAAATGTTCAGGGAGAGAGCCTCTTTCAATTGAAAGCGAGTTCTGCTACGAGGGGACATGGGATGAGGGTGAAGGGAGATAGATTCAGGAGTGATATGCGGAAATATTTCTTTACAGAAAAAGTAGTGGATCTATGGAATAGTCTCCCAGTGGAGGTGGTAGAGATGAGGACAGTAACTGAATTCAAAAAAGCATGGGACCAACACAGGATCTCTAAAGGTAAAAAGTGGACTGTTGTAGTTGTTGATATGGAAGGACAGACTAGATAGGCCATGTGGCCTTTTTCTGTCATGTTTGTATGTTTCTATAAATTACACAGGTACACTACCAAAAAACTGCCTCCAGTTTTGCAACTGATTCCTATAAATTTTGGGGTGCTGAATCCAGGAAAAATAGCCAAAATGTTCCATCACGTCACGTTTTCTTGCAAAATTAGATTTCTTACCCATATAAGGAATGTTCACATAATTTCTTTTTAGCCAACTGCAGTTTATTTTCTTGGCCCAAAATAGAGGTTGTAATGGTTAACTAACTAGAAACACTCCCTCATGATGTTTTAGAGTGTTTTGTATTCATTTTATACATTAACAGGACAATTGGGAGGCGGGGGGGCTAAATCCAGTACTCGCGCTGGCGCATGTTCTTTCCTGTTCGCCTCACCTCGTTCGCTCGCTCAAACACGGTGGTTGCGACATGAACGTTCCTGTCAAATTTCAGTTTCTTGCAAGTTCATTACCTTTTGTTTGCTCAGTCGTAATCCAGCTTTATTCCGAAGTGGTTCACTACAGTTGTAGTTTTGCAGTGCTGTGTATTTGTGATGGCTCACAGAGCCAGAGGTTGCGTCAACTCTCCGGACAGTTTTTGTTTTATTTGTGGGGAATATACCGTGAAAAAGCGGCAGAGGAACATTTCTGCATTTATTAAAAAAGTATATTTCGCCTATTTCGGTTTGAAGTTAGGCGATCAAGACAAACCGTGGGCTCCTCACAAAGTGTGCAAGACATGTGAGGAAGATCTACGCTTATGGATGAAAGGTAAAAAACAAGCATTTCGTTTCGGAATACCTATGATGTGGCGTGAACAAAGAGACCACAGCAGTGACCTGCTATTTTTGCTCTTGCATTGTGAAGGGATACAACTTAAAAAATAAGAACGTAATAAGTTACCCCAACCTTCCCTCAGCAATTAGGCCTATGCCTCATAGCAACGAAGTACCTGTGCCTGAACCACCAAAATCTTTGGATCATATTTGTGTGGACGGTTCTGATCATGATGAGACTCATCAGATGGCTTTTCCCGATGAGTCCAGTACTTCCGAGTTTGAAACTGAACCAGATCCGAAACCTGAACTTTTCTCTCAAGCTGAATTGAATGATTTAGTCCGGGATTTAGGACTCCCAAAAGATGCTGCCCAACTGCTAGGTTCTCGGCTTAAACAGAAAAATCTATTGTCACCAGGAACAACTTTTTATTGGTACCGCAACCACGAGACACAATTTTTGAAGTATTTCAGCAAAGAGGAAGATTTGGTATTTTGCAACGATATATACGGAGTGATGGAAACGTTTAAACTCAAGTATGATCCTGCTGAATGGCGGCTGTTCATTGATTCGTCAAAAGACAGCATAAAAGGTGTTCTTCATAATGGCAACACATTCGCTTCAGTTCCTATTGCTCACTCTGTTATTCTCCAAGAAAAATACGAGAATTTGGCCTTGATTCTTCAGAAGATTTGTTATGATGAGCATAAGTGGATGATTTGTGGAGACTTTAAAATTCTATCCATGCTATTAGGGCAGCAATCCGGTTTCACCAAATATCCCTGCTTCCTTTGCTTGTGGGATAGCCGGGCCCGCGACCTACACTGGGGGAAAAAAGACTGGCCAATTCGGGAGTATTTGAGACCCGGTGAGAAAAATGTTCTTCATGAGAGCTTGGTACCTCGTGATAAAATTCTATTACCACCTCTCCACATTAAGTTGGGTCTCATTAAGCAATTCATCAAGTCCCTTCCAAAAGATGGTGAGTGCTTTCGGTACCTTTGCTCAAAGTTCCCCCGACTTTCTGAAGCAAAGCTAAAGGAAGGAGTGTTTGTTGGCCCTGATATAAGGAAACTCATTTCAGATGGAGCATTCGTTGAAACGATGTCTGAGAAGGAAAAAGAAGCCTGGGATTCCTTCAAGGATGATGTTCTCAAATTCTTGGGGAACAGGCGGGATGAGAACTATAAGGATATTGTTGCCAGGATGCTCAATGCCTTCAAAGAACAAGGCTGTAACATGAGCCTGAAAGTCCATTTCTTGCACTCCCATGTGAACTACTTTCCCGAAAACCTGGGGGCGTACAGTGAAGAACAAGGTGAAAGGTTTCACTAGGACATCAAGGACGCAGAGAGAAGGTACCAAGGAAGATGGAACACCACTATGATGGCTGATTTCTGCTGGTTGCTGCTGCGGGAAACCCCAGATGAAAAATACGCCAAGCAGCGCACCAGGAGAAGCATTCGGGGGAAGAAGAAACGGGCCCACCAGGAGATTGATTGACCCAAGAATGACTTTAAAATCTAAACTGTGTTGACAAATATCGTGTTTTTACTAAACTTTGAAATAAAAATTTGCTAGTTATTACCACAGTGTCGGATCTCATTTATTAGAATTTTATTTTCACACCATCGGGTGTTTGTCTTCATGTATTGCAATGGTGCGGTTTGCGTTTTCTATTCTTACATACATACCTGTACAACATTTTTTGCACATTTCTTTGCTTTGCTTTGTGTCTAACCTCGCTCTTATATGCTCAATGTTTGTGCACATGTATGTGGCTGTTTTAAGTGCAGACAATTTTGCTACCATCACAGTGTGTTTTGTTGACATTACTCTATTCTTATGTGCTGCCTTGTTACAATTTTCTTTATTCTTATTTGAATAACTACTAAACAATTAGTATAAAGAATTCATCCAAGAAACTTTTATCTCGATCGCACTCAATCTGAAACGTTCACCTCAAACTGCTAACCCAATGTAGCAAAAAATCTGTACGTGATGGAGCAAATTGGTTACCAGATTTGGATTCAGCGCACCAAAAAACGTAAAAATCAATCGAAACATTAGAGGCAGTTTAAAAAAAAATTTTTTAGTGTACCTGTGTTATTGTTCAAACACATAATTAAAATAATAGCAAGCGTGATGTTTAGTGCCGTCGAGTCAGTCGACTCATGGCGACCCTCTGGATAGCTGTCCTAAATTGTGTTCGGTCTTCAGTCAGGCGGCTCATTGTTGACAGACTGGTACCCGTAGCTGCGGTTTATTGTATCGATCCATCTCATTGCTGGCCTTCCTCTTTTGCGTTGACCTATCTTGCCAAGCATAATGTCTTTCTCTAATGATCTCTCTCTTCGCATGATGTTTCCAAAGTATGAAAGTCGAAGTCTTGTCATCTGAGCTTCTAAAGAAAGCTTAGGTTTTATCTCCTCTAGTACCGACTGGTTTGTTCTTCGGGCAGTCAATGGTATACACAGTATTCGCCGCCAGCACCATAATTCAGAGGCATCAATTGTCTTCCTATCTGTCTTTTTCACTGTCCAGCTTTCACATCCATATGATGTTGAAAATACCATGGCTTGAACAAGTCGCATCTTTGTATGGAGAGAGACATCTCTGCTCTTGAGAATCTTATCTAGGTCTTTCATAGCCATTCTGCCAAGAGCAATGCATCGTCTGATTTCTTGACTGCTTGTTGCTTCTTTATTGATAGTTGATCCAAGTAGGTTAAAGTTGTTCACAATTTCAATTTCTTCTCCTTCAATGATGAACCTGTTGATTATGCCAGTTGTCATGATCTTTGCCTTCTTTACATTAAGGTGCAGGCCCATTTTGAGACTGTTCTTTGATTGTGAGAAGCACATGTTTCAGATCATCTTCACTTTCAGCCAGTAATGTGGTATCATCAGCATAGCGAAGGTTGTTGAGTCTTCCACCAATCTTCACACCTCTGTCTTCATATAATCCTGCTTCTCTGATTTGTTCTGCATATAAATTAAACAGGTAGGCGGAAAGTATACAGCCTTGTCTTACACCTTTGCTTATTTTAAACCATTCTGTTTCTCCTTGTTCTGTTCGAACGTTTGCTTCTTGATCAATGTACAGATTGCGCAAAAGAATGATCAGGTGTTCTGGTATACCCATGCTTCTTAATGTGGCCCAGAGTTTCTCATGGTTTACGCAGTCAAAAGCCTTGCTATAGTCGATAAAGCACAAATATCCTTTTGGTATTCTTTAGTTTTTTCAAGGATCCATCTCACATCTGCAATGATGTCTCTCGTTCCTCGCCCTTTCCTGAACCCTGCTTGCACTTCAGGTAGTTCTTGTTCCAGGTATGGTTGTAGTCTCTTTTGAATAATCTTCAGTAGAATCTTGCTGGCATGTGGGATCAGAGCGATTGTGCGATAATTTCCACAGTCAGTTGGATCACCTTTCTTTAGTATTGGTATAAACACAGATCTTTTCCAGTCAGTTGACCATGATGTTGTCTTCCATATTTCTTGGCAGAGCCTTGTAAGTACGGTAACAGCTGCATCAGATTGCTGCAATACTTCTATGGGAATGCTATCAATGCCTGGTGCTTTGTTCTTTGATAACACTAGAAAGTATTCGGTCTGCTTTCAGAGGGTAGTTACAAAACAACTGTATTATAAAAGGTATCCCTCTAGTAAAATTAATCAAAGCTGATGTATCATAATCCACTAGATACAATCAAAAACTCCTTATTCTTATGCAAAGTGATGGAAGCTCCTTTAGTAACCCACTGTATACAACAAGGCCATGCGTTCCAAGATCTACGATGTTTTGGCGTGGATCGGGTACTGGGAGGTAGCTCTGGCAGTTCTCGAGCAAAAATGCTCCTTCTGCGGGAACAAAAATGGATTTATGTATTGCAAACTGTTTTTCCTGGAGGGCTCAATAGTATGATCGAATGGAGAGCCTGTCTGTGAGATTAAGAAGCGTGATTGGCAGCACCCCAAGAGTGACGTCAGTTCTACTGCTAGTATTTAAATCTTTCTGAGCACACCTCTAACTCGCATGCGCGGCGTCTTTTGAGAGGGCTAGGCAGCCGTATCAAGCACAAAGCTATCCGCACAAGCCTGATTCAGAAATATCCCAGTTCAGGTTTGATAGTTATCTTCTGCCTCTGCTTTTATGAAACAATATGTCTAACATAGTAATTGTTGCATTTTCTTTTGTATGTAGAGCCAATTTTTTGCAAGCCCCCTGAAGAAGCAACGAAACGTACATCGGATACCGAAGAGGTGGCGTTGGGGTAATTGCAATAGTGGCAAAAACTGAAACTGGATCAATATTTAAGATAAGTCTGATTTTTTAAGAATCCCAAAATTTGGTACATGACATCTTTTCAAGCCATACTTTAAAACATGATAACCTGGTCATTGATGTCACTGTAGCACGTAGCTCTTGAGACATGTTTCTGAGCAGTGCACGCTATAGTCTGAGACCAGTGGTTTATAATAAGACAAACGAATTGGAATAAGAATAAGGAGTTTTTATTGTATCTAGTGGATTATGATACATCAGCTTTGATTAATTTTACTAGAGGGATACCTTTTATAATACAGTTGTTTTGTTCTTTGATAAGGCTTTCAATGCTGCTTCAACTTCTTCTTTCATCACCAATGGTTCCCGATCATAAGGTACAGGTTGAAACGGCTGTTGGTCCACTTGATCTTTATCATATAAAAACTCTGTATATTCATTCCACCTTTTCTTGATCTTCTCAGCATCATTCAACATAGAACCTTGAGCATCTTGTAACATTCCAATTCGAGGCTGGAACTTTTTCTTTAACTCTCGTAGCTTTAGGAAAGCCGGTCTTGTTCTTCCTCTAATAGTTTCTGCTTCTATTTCCTTGCAAGTGTCATTGTAGTACTTTTTCCTTGTCCTGTCTTGCTGCACATTGGAAATCTTTGAGTTCTATGATTGTCTTTCTTTCTCCTCTGGCTTTAGCTTCTCTGCGTTTCTGGGCAATTTTCAGAGTTTCTTCCGTCATCTACTTTGGCCGTTTTTTGCTTTTTCACCTTTTGGAAGAAAGCGAGAAATCTCTACAACACAACCTTCTTGATGTCATTCCATAACTCTTCCGGAGCTCTGTCATTTGTATCTAAAGCAGCAAATCAATTTTGCAGGCAGTCTTTAAATTCCAGTGGTATATTCTCAAGGTCATATTTTGCTGCATTCATGAGTGGTTTGCTCTTTTTCAACTTTAGCTTGAGTTTGCATACTAGTAGTTGATGATCTGTACCACAGTCAGCTGCAGGTTTTGTCTTTGATGTTACAGAGCTTTTCCATCGTTGACTTCCACAGATGTAGTCAATTTGATTTTTATACAATCCATTGGGTGAAGTCCATGTGTACAGTCGCCGTTTGTGTTGCTGGAAGAAGGTGTTTGAGATGAATAGATCATTGGTCTTGCAGAATTCTATCAGTCTTTCTCCAGCTTCATTTCTGTTTCCAAGTCCATATTTTCCAACTACTTTGCCGCCGCCTTTGTTGCCAACTTTTGCTTTCCAGTCACTCATGACTATCAGGATATCCTGTTTGCATGTTCTGTCAATTTCAGCTTGTACTTCTTCATAGAACTCTTCAATTTCATTCTCTTCTGCAGCTGTTGTTGGGGTATATACTTGAATTATAGTTGTGTTGATAGGCATTCCTCGTAGACGAATAGAGATTAAGCGTTCGCTGACTGCATTGTATTTCATTACATTTCTTGCAAGTTTCTTCTTTATTATAAATGCAACACCATTTCTTCTTTGTCTTTCATTTGCAGCATAGTAGACCATTTGATGCAAAGTGCCCCATGCCAGTCCATTTCAGTTCGCTGACACCCAACAGATCAAGTTGTACACGTTCTATTTCATTCTTGGCCACCTCCAACTTCCCTTAGTTCATGCTTCGTACGTTCCATGTTCCAATGTGTAAGACATCTTTACAGCTTCTGACTCTTATTTCATGCGCAGCTACATCAGCAGTCAGTCTTTCCGAGGGCTTTGATCCAACCACATCATAAATGCTGGCTTTACTCTGAAAAGTCTTCAGCTCTTCCCCAGTAGCTAGTTGAGTGCCTTCCGACCTGGGGGTCTCATCTTCCAGCACCATAGCACAATTTGTTTTGTTGTAACTATCCATTGGGTTTTCATGGCAAGATACAGAATTAGATTGCCGGGCCTTTCTTCCGCGCAGTTTGTTTGGTGGTGTTGCCGTTTGTCACAAAAATGTGATCCTCCGCCGTCAACACTGTCCCATTCTGCTGCTGCCCAGATGGGTGGTTTGTCTTGGTCTGGCACCTCAGCTGAGACCTGTCCATCTTGGGAGACCCTGCCAGTAGTTAAACTACCGATAGTTTAGCTCTCAGCATCACTGATGCACGCAAGCCTTCACAGCACCAAGCTGCAAACCAAGTGAGTGATAAGAACAGATAAATAACACATATCATAAAAAAGGGGGGCATAAAATACCTTAAGGACATAAAAACATAAGTATCTTAAAAATTGTACCTTACAAATTATAAATAATTAAAAGAATATAAATGGGAAGAGTAAAAAATGTATGAAACGTAAATAACGTAAATATAATAAATTGAACAAACATCAATAAATTATACAGTGTAAACATGTGGAATGATAAAAGCTAAACTGAAAAGGAAGATCAGGATTGTAACAAACTTTATATAAATATGAAATATAAATATAAATACCTCTATCTGGAAAAAGAGGACCCATCAACTTGTAGCCTTTGTTAAATATAATGTACTTGTAAAACTAAAATAAGTTAAAAATCACTTACATCCAATATGTGTATAATATCCAATAGATCATAGTAACATAGTAACATAGTAAATGACGGCAGATAAAGACCAGCATGGTCCATCTAGTCTGCCCAGCAAGATGGCAAGAGTAGGTCATATACCAAATGTCCGTATATGTATAAACTTACCTCCCTACTGAAAGGGAATTAATGTAGGAACAGAACTAGTATGAAACGCAGCAGGAGCAAAAAGGAGAACGTGACCATGAGAAGCCTATAATATTAGTGAACTTAAATATGTATATAAAACCACACATATAGCATCAATTATAAAACATATGGAGACATAAATACAAATA
Organism: Ichthyophis bannanicus; assembly: GCA_033557465.1. NCBI lineage: Eukaryota > Metazoa > Chordata > Amphibia > Gymnophiona > Ichthyophiidae > Ichthyophis > Ichthyophis bannanicus. The sequence goes on along the minus strand of CM066032.1, from coordinate 1,826,630,304 downwards.
TACCATAAAAATGAGTTCAGCCAGTATAAAAACACGAATCTAAAAACATATAAACGTACGCCCCAGGGAGGGACAGAAAACCCCCCTATACAAGGAGACGGAAAACAGCAAAGGGCCTTTTATTTATTTATTTTATTTATTTAGCTGTATTTATATCCCTCTTTTCACCGGGTCAAAGCGGTCAATTGGGGGATATTTTTAACACGAGGGGATATGACACACACATGCTAATACTTACAGGGAACATGGGCAATGGAGGGTTAAGTGGCTTGCCCAAGACCACAAGGAGTGCCTATAGGACTAGAAATCCCAGTCCCTCCGGCCTGAGATTGCTGTCCCCAGGTGGGACTTGAACCCCCGGCCCTCCAGCCTGAAGTACCTTGTCCTAACCACTAGACCACTCTTCCCTTTTAACTAGAAAGTATCCTTCAAAAGTTGTAGAGCACGCGTATATAAGAGCTAGGGATTCCTCGCGTGAATCCCTTTTGAAATCTAAAACAAAGAAAGAAAACACAGGGGTTGTTTGTCCCCTTTTGTATTCTTAATGTTCCGGAAAGATTATTAAGATATTGAAAAAAGAATGGCATTTAATTCAAACCTTGCCAGCCTTTCAAGGTACCAGTTTGACAATAGCACACAAACGAAATGTCAATTTGCGGAATTTACTTGTTCCCTCAGCCTTAACTGAAAAGAGAGATCTGTCCAAGTACAAAGGACAATTTCAATGTGGGAACTGTTCTGTATGTCTTAATGTATTACCAGTCAGGGATACATTCATTCACCCTGGTAAACAAAAACATTTTTTTATCAATGATTTTTCTAACTGCGCTACGTCCAACACCATTTATGTAATACAGTGTCCCTGTAATAAACTATATGTTGGCAAAACAACTCGTAATGTTAAAATTGGAATCATGGAACAGAAGAGCTGCGTTACGACAATTAGTCGATAAACCTTTGGTTACTCATTGTGGTATGATTACCAGCATAAGATTTCAGATTTGAGGTTTTTTGTTAAAGTTAAAACCAATTGGAGAGGGGGAGATAACAAAACCATTTTAAGGCTGGAGCAGAGGTTTATCTTTTTATTAGATTCATTAACTCTAAATGGCCTTAATTTAGATAGATTATTCTGTGTTTCTTTAGTTTCTTTATTGTTTACTTTTAATTATTTATTTTCTCAATCTGGGTTATTTATTGCTGCATTTCACTTTTAATTATTTATTAAATTTTTTAGATAATCTCCTAATCAGTTCTCTGCTTATTTGTTTATATGTATGTTTCTTCACGGTTTGTTAACCTCTTTTTAGTCAGTATATTTATTCCCAAGGTAATTTGCTCGATTGTGGTACTACGGGCTGGATTTAACAAACATATAGGTTTTATATGCCCTCTCAAATTATTTTTATGAGTCATGGTTTATTGTCTCTCTTATACATATAATAGTTGATTTGTACAAGGGTAGTTTTTGTAATTTTCCACAGAGCTTTTTAATAAAGTGCAAATTTTTGGACATTATAGGATTTTTGCCACCTAAGGTCCATTTAGATTCCGGAATTATTAATAATTAGTGCATATATCTGGACATTATAAGATTTTTATTTTTTTGCTATGTGAGGTCCATGATAGGTTTCATTTATTTAATTTGTATTTATAATAAACCATAAAGGTTTTAGTGAGTTTTCGTTTCTGTGCCCAGCCCGTGGTGCCCAGTCATTTTTCGGTTTGATCATACAGCTCTGCCCACAAATTCAGATTGGTCACACAGTAGCTTTCCTGCCTCCAATGTTTCCGCGCTTACTCCTTTTTTTAAGTGTGTGCATGAGCCACTGTTTTTTAGAATGTAATACAGATTGGCATGACAGAGTATTTGCGCCGCTTAGTGAGTAAGGTAATATCTTCCTTTTTAATGTACAATGTCTAGCGCAGGAGCATGAGGTACCCTTAATGGTTCATGCATAGTATAGAGTACATGGAGGTACATGGGAGCTGCTCCAGACCTTTCTGTCCCAGGAGGAAGGGACTTTGTGGCACCCAAACCCCAAGTCCCTTCACCTCAGAGCTTGGTTACTGAAGGCCTAGACCTTCAAGGCTTGAATCTTTCTCAGCAAGTGAAGGATATTTTCCATGCTTCCAGAAAACCTTCCACTAGGCGTTCCTATGCTTTTAAATGGAAATTATTTTCCATTTGGTGTGCTGAAAAGGGTCTCGACCCTCTAGCACTACCTTTAAATTCTCTATTAGACTATCTCCTGCATCTTTCCAATGCAGGCCTTAAGACGAATTCAGTAAGAGTCCATTTGAGTGCTATTGCAGCATCCCTTAAGCCTATCAATGGACAACCTATTTCCTCTCATCCTCTCATTGCAAGATTCATGAGAGGCCTAACTTTAACTAAACCTCCCATTAGGCCTTCTCCGGTGGCATGGGATTTAAATCTGGTTCTTGGTCAGCTTATGAAGCCTCCTTTTGAACCCTTAGCCACCACCTCCTTGAAATTCCTTTCTTGGAAAGTTATTTTCCTTATTGCAGTCACCTCAGCTCGCCGCATCAGTGAGCTACAGGCCTTAGTGACTAATCCACCTTATACCAGGTTCCATCATGATAAGGTAGTCCTTAGGACCAATCCACACTTTATGCCTAAAGTGGTCTCACCTTTTCATCTTAATCAAGAGGTATATTTACCTGTCTTTTTTCCAGCTCCTCATGCATCCAATGCAGAGAAGAATCTTCATACCCTGGATTGTAAAAAAGCTCTTGCCTTTTACTTACAAAGGACACAGCAACATAGAAAGTCTTCCCAGCTTTTTGTTGCTTTTGATCCTTCTCATTTGGGACTTCCAGTCTCTAAGAGGACACTGTCCAATTGGATTGCTCAGTGTATTTCTTTCGCCTACCAGAGTAAGAACCTTTCTCTGGAGATCCATGTCACAGCTCATAATGTGAGGGCCATGGCCACCTCTATGGCTCATCTAAATTCTGTGTCCATCGACCAGATCTGTCGAGCAGCCACCTGGGCCTCGGTTCATACCTTCACAGCCCATTACTGCTTGGACAAGGACTCCCGCCGGGATGCCTTGTTTGGTCAGGCTGTCCTCAAACACCTGTTCCATTCTTAAACAACTCCTACCCTCCTTCCCTGGATGGATGCCTGAGATCCATAGGAGGACGTAGAACCCTTCCCAGGGTCTCATATCCTTGGGGATCTCCCAGGCATCTTAGCTAGGGAGTCCCCATATGTGAAGACTCATTCCTGCTTGTTCCTGGAGATAGCACAGTTACTTACCTGTAACAGGTGATCTCTGGGAACAGCAGGAATAAGTCTTCACAACCCTCCCACCTCCCCTAGGAGTTGTATCTCTCTCTCTATCTTTCCTTTCCTCTCTCTCTATTGTCTCAGCTTTAAACTCGAACTGAGGAGAGGCGGTTAGGAAAGGCGGGAAGGCAGCGCGCAGGCGCTGTGGGATGCTCCCAAAAGCTTTCCTTTTTGGGAAGCTGGGGAGCATTCCCGCGCAGGCTCCGTCGGTACCGATGTACCCATATGTGAAGACTTATTCCTGCTGTTCCCAGAGATCACCTGTTACAGGTAAGTAACTGTGCTTTCCAATATTAAAAAGGTTTGTACATTTTTGCTACTTTGTCAGTATACTGATGGAGAGAGGAGCCTCCAGAGAGTATAGTGTGACGACATGGGGAAAAAATGTTCATATCGATCTCTAGCTGCTGGTGGATGGACATTACCCATTTGTCTGGACTAGACCGGAGGGATTCCATGAATGTAAATTTAGCAAGTAAGGTCTAATTTTCCCTTAACTATTTCTTATGCCTCAATAGATAAAGCAGGGTGACTGTGCAGTGGCGGGTGCAGCTCTTGGTGGGGGCATGAGGGTGTGTCCTACACAGTGCAGCAGGTACACCTACTCTAGTCACCTTACTGGGCAGACTAGATGGACCATATTTGTCTTTATCTGCTGTCACATACTATGTTACTGTCCTGATGCTGTGGTTTACAAACAAACCACTTTAAAAAAATTACAATGTAAATCCATGCTGTTGAAATTCCTACTACAATAGGAAGTATATGTGGATCTCTGTTTTTTCCTGTAACGCGCATCTTTCAGTCATATAAGTTAAAATGACCTTTTCCTTATTTTTTTTGCAGGAGAAATGGCTAACAGCGATTGGCATCAGGGTTCAAGAGTACCTAGTTTTGCTCAAATGCTGAAAAAGAACTTACCTGTACGGGAATCTTCATTAACAGTGACCACAGCCCCTTCGTGTTCAACTGCAGTTTCCTTTACGCCAAATAAGGAAGCAGCTAAGCTGACACAAATTACAGGTATTTAGAGTTACCTTTTGAATATATTTGAATGAAAAACCCTCTTATTTCAGTCTGTCTGTTTGGCAGATGACTGTCACTATAGTAAAAATTGTGGGGTGGCCTCAGCCTCAAGCCTGCAGACACCTGAGGGTCCTACAAGGTCCCTTCACCAGGCTTGAGCAGCAGCTTCTGGAACAGCTCACAGATTAATTGTTCATGGTTTTTTTGCAGCTGCATAGCAGCTCCTTGTGGATGCCTGTGTGACCCCCCTCTATGGGGGTTTCTAGGCCCTTTGGTTTCTTTCCCACTGGTAGCAAGGTGGTTAAGTGCCCTTGTTCTGTTTTTTTGCCTGTATGTTCTTCTGGGAGCCCTGCCCTGTCCCCAATTGGAATTGATTGGGATGAAGACCAGGATTCCCTTTTTCCTGCAGGTGAGTTGGGAGCGAGGGTGCTTCCCCTGGTGGAAGGTGAAGATTTGTGATCTCTATTTCACAGGGATGATCTGCTTTTCTTTTGGGATGCTCTGGCATCCTTTTTCATTTTGGAACCTGCCCCTGTGTAGTTATCACAAGGGGACCTAATTCTGGAGGGTTGTGTGGTTTTGTTTTAAAAATTTGTTTTGTCCTTTGCAAGCATCAAGGCAGTTTGCAATAGCTAATATAATAAAATATATTAAAAGAAGGAAAAAAGTAAAAATAAAACAATATACATATAAATAAAGACTAAGATTGGATGGCCTTCCAGCCTTTTTCTTCCTCCAAACTTGTGGTCTCTATGGGAGAAAATGGAGCTGGCCTTGGGCATCCTAGTGTTCTGGTTTGATTCTCTTCTCTGCCTCAGGACAAGATGGAACAAGAACAGTTTGTTGGGCTCCCTTTGGTAGATTCCCTGTTCACAGCTGTGACACAGCACAGTTCAGTCTGGTGGGAGGGGATGCTGTGCTGAAGGAGTCTCAAGATGAGTGGAAGCCATCTTAAGAGTGCCTTTACAGCTTTGTCATCAGGCACGCCAGTGGTGCTGTATTCAGGCCTAGTAGCTTGTTTTCTTATACTGGATTCAGCAAAGCTGCAAGATTATAAAGATTGGAGTTTAGTGCCTCATATATATGATATGTGCCTTTATAGCTTGATCAGAATTTCTTTCCAAAATCCAAGGTGGTGGTGATGGTAGTGCTCAGGCAGAATCTTTAGCTCTGAAATTGATTGGACGATGCTGCCTCCAGCTTGCAGCATTGCAAGCTTTTTGGGGAGGACCTGGTGAAGACTTTATGAAACTCATCCTCTGAGTTCACAGATATGCCGTATGTAGGGCTTTGTGTGAAGCATATGTATGGCCTTGGGCCAGTAAGAGTTCAGGTGTAGCCTTTTCCTTTTTAAACCCAAGAAGGTTCAGCCCTTTCATGGTTCCCAGCATTCTTGAGACTTGGTAACTACTCCCTCTGGAGCCAGTAAACCACTTTGGTATCTGGTGGGTCCCCTTTAAGCTACAGCTGGTTAGGGTGGCTCCAGTTTTATTCAGAATGGGCCCATATGTCATAATAATGGGTCCTTGAGATCTTAGAGGTACGTGCTGGAGTTTGTAGAATCTCTTTGGAACGCCTTCTGGAATGTCTTGCAGCTCCCCACTCAAGTGGGTGGCTTTCAAGGGTACTCTACAATGCCTCATGCAGTTGCAGGCTATTGTACCCATGTCCTCCATAGCAAGGTCAGGAGTGTTTATCTACTTTGATACCCAAGAAAGGAAGGTCCTTCTAACCCATTCTGGACTTGAAGATGGTTATTCTCCAGGAAGTTGGTCCTCATATATGGGTGACGTCGACTGAGCCTGTGTGGAGCAAATCCCCAGTTTTCAAAGAAAGCTTTTGGGAGTTGCTACCATGCATGCGTGGTCTCCTTCCCGCCCAAAGAAGCCATCTTGCTCAGTCTCCTTTTTTCCACGGAGCCCATCAGACTTCTTAGTCTGTCCTGGAAAAAATTGAATTTTCATCTTGCCTTACTGGCTGTTTCCTTTTTTGGTTAGCACCGGTACGCCGGTATTGGGTCGGCCCTCTTTTCTCCTTTTGATTTTCCTTTTGGGTGTTTCCACCCCAGTTTTCCCTCACCGGCAGCCCGAAGAGTATTTGACCTTGCTGGGGCCCTTCCCCCCCCCCCCCCTTCCATGGCAACCAGTGGGTTCAAAAAGTGCAACAGGTGCGGGAAAACTGTTCCTCACTGATGCGCATGATTGCTGCCTCCGGTACTTCAGCCCGGAGCTCTGTGGCCTCTGCAAACTGATGTCCTCGAAGGTCTTGAAGCCGCCAGCAGCAGCATGGAAAAATTTTCCCCGACTTCCCCATACTTTCGAAAGCCAGGACCTCGTCTGAGGCCTCCACACCTCGGGAGGAGGGCTCCGAAACAGAGTGTCGGGGGATCTCAGAGGGGGAGTCCCCCCCCCCCCCCAAGGGAACCAAAGAAGGAAGAAATCCTTGATCGCTGCACCTCTGGATGGTTCAGAACAGCCAGGTCCCTTGCGGGGCCAGTCGCAGAGCCCTGAGCGCTGTCCCGAGGTATCGGAGGAGGAGTTCCCAGCCAAGCTTCCCCTGAAGGATCCTGCTGTGGACCGGCCCTGGAAAGCACATCCCATCCTAGGACTCCCCTCCGGGGGAAATTGCTTCGGGCCCAAGTGCATCGGTGCCCGAGCTGGATGCTGCAGAACATCCTGAACTCATGTCCAGGATGGTGTCCTTGGAACAAAGGATCACTGCCTTTCTGAAACAGCAGCGGGCGCTGGTATCTAGCACATCCAGTTCCTCTGCCCAGGCCATTGGGGGTTCGATGTCAGTCGACCCCGGAGGCCGAGCCGATCCTCGAAGCCCTGCGGGCCCGAGTAAATTCTTGGCTGTGGTCCCACTCGGTCTCGCGTATCTCCAGGAACAAGCAGGAATGTAGTCATCACATATATGGGTATCGTCGGTACCGACGGAGCCTGCGCGGGAACGCTCCCCAGTGTCCAATTAGAAAGCTTTTGGGAGCAGCGCCTGCTTGCTGCCTTCCTGCCTTTCCCAACTGCCTCTCTCCAGTTCTTCATTTTCCGTGGAGCCAGCAGGTCGTGTTCCTGTCACTGCAGAAAATTTTTCTTCTTTTTTGTGGTCGCGTCTGCCTTCCTCGACGCTTTACCGGTACCGCCGGTTTTTCTTTGTCTTTCTTTCTTTTCTTTAAAAAAAAAAAAATTCTTAGTACTTTTCCATTTTTTCCAGGTGCACGTGCCATTTTGGGCCTTAGGCCCAAGATTTTTTCCATAATGGAAAAACCCCCCTCGGGTTTTAAAAAGTGCACCAAGTGTGGCGGTACCATCTCCGTCACAGACACCCATGAGTGGTGTCTGAAATATTTAGGTCCTGACCATTCCATCTTGGAGTGTATGGCCTGTGCCATGATGTCCAAGAGAGGTTGACAGAACCGAGCCGCCAAGCTCAGTACCGCGTTTCCCTCTGATGCAGCTTCGGTGGCATCGACGTCTTCCAGGGCTTCATCTTCCCCTGTGGATCTCGGGTAACTAAACATAAGTCTAGCCGGTCCTCAAAGGGTAGATCTCCTTCTAAGCATCGAGATGCCTCTGGCGTTGCCCTTGTGAGGATTCTGCACCGGCAAAATTGCCCCGGTGGGAGGCTTCGGCTTCCAAATCATTATCGGGGCTCCAGAATGTTCTCGAGGCCTCGACCTTGGCAGAACTACTGGTGCCATGAACTGGGGTACTGGCGGTCTTCTCCGGTACTGACATCCAGGCATTGGCTGCGTCGATAGACTAGAGAGTTCTGGCTATTGAGCGGTCTGGTGGCTCTCCTTGTGGCATCGATGCCCTCGGAACTGCGTCAGACTTTTTAACCGGTACCGGCACTGACTCCAGCACCGGTATCTGTACCGGTACCGATAGCATCGACATCGGTGTCCGCATTGCCGGCACCCAGTCATCCAATGCCTTCCGGTACCGATACTCCGGTACAGACTTCGGTCGGTACGGGTATCAGGCTCTTCAAGAACATCCTGACAGAAGGTACTTTTGAGTCCTCAGAGGATTCTGAGGATTCTGACAGTTCTGTCAATGCGGGAATACTTCTCCCAGAGGAGCCTTCCTTCCCTAAACGTAGGATGTCTCCTCCAGAGGACATTTCCTTTCAGGATTTCATCAGAGAGGTGGCTTGAGGTCTGTCCATTACTGTGGCACCTGAAACAGAGCCCAGAGCAAAGGAGTTGGAAATTTTACAATATCCTAAAACTTAAGGAGGCAGCTACCTTGTCCATCCATGAGTTCTTGCATGATCTCATGTTAAGAATGTGGGAGACACCTCTTACCACCTCTCCTCATTCTCGTAGACTGGATACTCTGTATCGAGTCCCTCCTTGTCCTGGTTTCCAGAAAACACAGCTTCCTCACCACTCTATTGTAGTGGAATCAGCTATGAGAAGGATCAAGAGGTAAGGTTTGCCTCTTTGCGGATGATACCAAAATCTGCAATAGAGTAGACACCTAGGAAGGGGGTAGATAACATGAGGAGGGATCTAGCTAAGCTTGAAGAATGGTCTAGAATTTGGCAGCTGGGATTTAATGTTAAAAAATGTAAGGTCATGCATTTGGGCTGCAGCAATCCAAGGGAGCAATATAGTATAGGGGGTGAAGTACTTTTGTCCACTAAAGAAGAGCGGGACCTAGGCGTGGTTGTGTCTGATGATCTTAAAGTAGCTAAACAGGTAGAAAAGGCGACGGCAAAAGCTAGAAGGATGCTTGGGTGCATACGGAGAGGAATGGCTAGCAGAAAAAAGAAGGTGATAATGCCTCTGTATAAGTCTTTGATGTGACCTCATTTGAAGTATAGTGTGCAATTCTGGAGACAGCACCTTCAAAAGGATGTGAACAGGATGGAGTCTGTACAGAGGGTGGCTACTACAATGATTAGTGGTCTTCATTATAAAGCATATGAGGACAGACTTAAGGATCTTAATATGTACACCTTAGAGGAAAGGCGGGATAGAGGTGAGATGATTGAGATGTTTAAATACCTCTGTGGCATAAATGTTCAGGGAGAGAGCCTCTTTCAATTGAAAGCAAGTTCTGCTACGTGGGGACATGGGATGAGGGTGAAGGGAGATAGATTCAGGAGTGATATGCGGAAATATTTCTTTACGGAAAGAGTAGTGGATCCGTGGAATAGTCTCCCAGTGGAGGTGGTAGAGATGAGGACAGTAACTGAATTTAAAAAAGCATGGGACAAACACAGAGGATCTCTAAAAGTAAAAAGGGAACTGTTGTAGTTATGGAAGGACAGACTAGATAGGCCATGTGGTCTCTTTCTGTCGTCATATTTCTTTGTTTCTATGTTTCTAAGAGTGCAAAGAGGCATGCCTCTAATCCTCCAGGACGTGAGTGCAGAACCTTGGATGCTTTTGGACGTCGTGTCTTCCAAGCTTCCATGCTTTCTGCCAGGATCAGTTCCTATAGTCTATATATGGGAATGTTCCTGAAGGGAAGTCACAGGTGATTTAGAGGCTTTGAGTCTTCTTCCGGAGGATAGAAGACAGGGTTTTCTCACGTTGGTCAAACATGCCCAAGATGTTTCTAAATTTGTCAACCGTGCAGCTTTTGACTGTTTTGAGTGCATAAGCAGAACCTCTGCCATTGCCATAGGTGCATGTAGAATTGCTTGGCTCCAGGCATCTGATCTGGAGCTCTGGGTACAAGATAAACTGGGAAATATTCCTTTTACTGGTGAGAACCTGTTTGGTAAAGATTGGCAGGAAAAGGCCAATGAGTTGGATGCTGACAACTCCACCTTGGATAGATTATCCAAGTCCACAGCTGATCCTGCAAGAAAAATCTTTTTAAGAAACCATTCTTTTCTAAAAAGAAAGTGTTATCCTGCTTATTCTCAGCAGGGACGTTCTGCAGGTCAGCTTGTCAGGAAAGGTCAGCAACCACCCAAACAAAGAAAAGCAAAGACTACTAAGCCTCAGCCGTCCCAGCAGTCTCAGCCTCCACAAGGCCTTTGACTTTCAGCTAGAGAACTTAGCCTTCCTGTCTCTCATTGGACCAGAGCCTTCCACCATTCTAGGAAGGTTGTCACTTTGCCCCCAGATGGGGGCAAATAACAGCAGAGCATTGGACACTCCATCATAAAAGAGGGGTACAAGCTTCATTTTTCAAGCATGCCCCCTCCCACAATGATAAGGCAGTTCAATTCTCCGACCTCTCTCATAAACCTGTTAGGTCGGGAGGTCACTATCCTTCTTTCCCAAGGGGCAATAGAAGAAGTACCCATCCGTCAGCAGGGTACAGGGTTTTACTCCCCCTATTTCCTTATCCCAAAGAAAACAGGGGGATACAGATCTATCTTGGACCTCAGAATTAAACAAATTCCTTGTCAGAGAAATTCAAGAAGATTTCTCTTGGAACTCTGCTGCCATACCTTCAGAGTCAGGATTGGCTTTGTTCTCTAGATCTCAAGGATGCGTACACCCATGTTCTCATCCATCCGATTCACAAAGTTCCTTCGGTTCCTTTTTCAAGAACAGCACTACCAATACAGGGTGCTTCCTTTTGGCCTGGCCTCAGCACCAAGGGTGTTCACGAAATGCATGGCTGTGGTAGTAGCATTTCTCCGCACTCTAGGGATATTCGTCTTCCCCTACTTAGACGACTGGCTCATTCGAGCCCCAACAGAGTCAGAGGCCAGGACCTCTCTATCCTGCACAATGCGTATCCTTCAGTATTTGGGTCTGGTAATAAACATCCCAAAATCCAGTCTAACTCCCACTCAGTCTCTGGAGTTCATAGGAGCTTTGCTGGATACCAGAAAGGCAAGGGCCTATCTCCCCCAGGGCTGTTGCCTTCGCATGGTGCAGTTAGCTTCTCAGGCAGTGCTAAAGCCTCATCTCACTGCCCGGGAAATGCTGCAACTACTAGGCCACATGGCATCTGCTGTGCATGTGGTTCCCTATGCTCGCCTCCATATGAGGGCAGCCCAGTGGACTTTATCAACTCAATGGACCCAGGCATAGGATGCCTGTCAGACAAAATAGCAAACGCAAGACGCCTTATTTTGTCCCTCCAGTGGTGGAAATCCACTCAAAACCTGTTGCTGGGGTCCTCTTTTCAACAACCCTTACCCCAAGCAACTCTCAACAGATGCTTCTCTGATGGGTTGGGGAGCTATATGCAAGACCTCTCCACCCAAGGCACCTGGTCTCCACAAGAGACTCATCTACACATCAATCTCCTGGAGCTCAGAGCAATCTTCCTTGCTCTTCAAGTGTTCCACACCCTGCTCAGCTACAAGACAGTCCTCATTCATACGGACAATCAAGTAGCCATGTTCTTCGTGAACAAGCAGGGGGGAACAGGCTCTCTGTCGCTTTGCACCGAAGCTTTGCAACTATGGGCCCTTGCCAGAGAGTATCAGATTCATCTCCTGGCAGTGTATCTTCCAGGCATACAAAACTCTTGGGCAGACACTCAGTCGAGTTCTGCTTCCACACGAGTGGTCTCTGCATGCAGACCAGGTGACCAAGATTTTTCGAAATTGGGGAACCCCAGACATAGACCTCTTTGCAAGTCCATGGAATGCCAAACGTCCCTGATTCTGTTACAGAATTGCGGCTCGGGCCAGGGATGCTTTCCTTCTCTACTGGGGTCAAGACTTCCAGTATGCCTTTCCACCCATTTCCCAAAACCCTGTTCAAGCTTCAGAGAGACAGAGGCTGTATGATTCTTGTAGCTCCACATTGGCCACGGCAAGTGTGGTACCCTCGGCTTCTACATCTCTCTCAAGCTCCCTCCCTGGAGTTAGGGTCTGCTCCAGATCTCCTATTTCAGGAGGACGGAATGTTATGGCATCCCAATGCCCAGTCTCTGTGTCTGAGTGCTTGGTTGCTGAAGGCCTAGATCTCCATGGTCTTAACCTCCCTCAGCAAATAAAGGATATCCTTTATGCTTCCAGGAAGCCTTCCACAAGACGCTTTTATGCTTTCAAGTGGAAAAGGTTTACCGTATGGTGTTCGCAGAAGGGTCTTAACCCCATTGCCATATCTCTGGAATTATTACTGGAGTATCTCCTTCGTTTATCCAATGAAGGACTTAAGACTAACTCAGTGAGGCTCCATTTGAGTGCTATTGCAGCCTCCTTCAAGCCCCTAAATGAACAACCCATTTCCTCCCATCCTCTTATACACAACTTTGATATGGAAGGACAGACTAGATAGGCCATGTAGTCTTTTTCTGTCATCATGTTTCTGTGTTTCTATGTTTCTTATAGCAAGATTTATGAGAGGCCCTCTGCTAACTAAGCCTCCCATTAAGCCGCCTCCCTTTAAGCCGCCTCCTTTGGTATGGGACTTAAATTTGGTTCTTGGTCAGCTCATGAAGCCACCTTTCGAACCCTTAGCTACTACCTCCTTGAAATTCCTTTCTTGGAAGGTTATCTTTCTCATTGCAATCACAGCACGCCGCATTAGTGAGTTGCAAGTGCTAGTAGCTGATCCACCTTATACAAGGTTCCGTCATGACAAGGTAGTCCTTAGGACTCATCCACACTTTATGCCAAAGGTGGTCTCGCCTTTTCATCTAAACCAAGCGTTCTACCTACCTGTGTTCTTTCCAAGGCCTCATGCATCAAATGCAGAAAGGAACCTTCATACGTTGGACTGTAAAAGAGCTTTAGCTTTTTACTTACAAAGAACACAGCAACATAGAAAGTCCTCAACTCTTTGTTGCTTTTGATCCTTCTCATTTGGGACTTCCAGTCTCCAAGAGAACACTATCTAACTGGATTGCTCAGTTTATTTCCTTTGCCTATCAGAATAAGAAGGTTTCTCTGGAGGGCCATGTCACAGCTCACAATGAGAGCCAGGACAGCTTCAGTGGCTCGTCTGCACTCTGTCTATCGACGACATCTGTCGAGCAGCCACCTGGGCCTCAGTTCATACCTTCACAGCCATTACTGCTTGGACAAGGACTCCTGCCGGGATGCCTTGTTTAGTCAGGCTGTTCAACACCTGTTCCATACCTAATCAACTCCTACCCGCCATCCCTGTTGGATGCCAGAGATCCATGGGGGGAAGTGGAGCCCTGATTCAGGGACACACAACTTCTGGGGTCTCTCCCTGGCATCTAAAGCTAGGGAGTCCCCATATGTGATGACTACATTCCTGCTTGTTCCTGGAGATAGCATAGTTACTCACCTGTAACAGGTGATCTCCGGGAACAGCAGGAATTTAGTCCTCACAACCCACCCACCTCCCCTAGGAGTTGTATCTCTCTATCTTTCCCTTTCCCTCTCTCTCTTTGTCTCAGCTTTAAAACTCAACTGGAGAGAGGCAGTTGGGAAAGGTGGGAAGGCAGCACGCAGGCGCTGTGGGATGCTCCCAAAAGCTTTCTAATTGGACGCTGGGGAGTGTTCCCACACAGGCTCCTTCGGTACCGACGATACCCATATGTGAGGACTAAATTCCTGCTGTTCCCAGAGATCACCTGTTACAGGTGAGTAACTATGCTTTCTCGGGACAGAGATCGTCGCTGGCAAGCCAGCGTGTGCTGGAGCGGATGCACTGGACCCCTTGGGGCCCAAAAAGTGCCACCTGTCTTCCTCCGGACTCTTCCGCTTGGGAGTCCAAAAGACAAGGTGTCATCGGACACTCGCCTTCACCGAGATATTCCTTCCGATTCCCCAGTATCGGAGCCTCTGAGAAGGTTCCCCTCCTGAGGACATGGCTTTTCGGGACTTTGTCCGAGACATGTCCAAGCTGAACAACACAGAGTACATAGTACCTGCAGCAATCAAACAGCAGCAAAAAGATTTTCAGGTTCTTTTATTGACCCCGTGTTTCGGCCTTGGGCCGCCTTCAGGGGGCTATAGGAGACGAACCTCAAAAAATACAATACATTGTAAAGATAAAAACACAAGATAATGTGTAAGATAAGACAAAAAGATAAAATATATGCAAATAATAAATAAAACCAAAGGTGTCACCTTTGAACTTAATGGATTTTTGATATTTTTATGTTGTAATCTGCACACATACACTTGAGTATCTTACTATGTGATTTATTTTTTGGTTTTATTATTTATTTGCATATTTTATCTTATTTATCTTTTATCTTACACTAGAGCTTCGATACATACCTTCACAGCCCACTACTGCTTAGACAAGGACTCCCGCCGGGATGCCTTGTTTGGTCAGGCTGTTCAACAGCTTTTTCAGACTTGGTCAACTCCTACCCACCATCCCTGGTAGGATGCCTGAGATCCATGGGTCCATGGGGGGAAGTGGGGTGAAGACTACATTCCTGCTTGTTCCTGGAGATAGCGTAGATCTCCAGGAACAAGCAGGAATGTAGTCTTCACATAAGGGTATCTTCGGTACCGATGGAGCCCACGCGGGAACGCTCCCCAGCGTCTAATAGGAAAGCTTTTGGGAGCATCCCAACTGCCTTCCCAACTGTCCCTCTCCAGTTCTTTGTTTTCCGTGGAGCCGACTGGTCGCACATCCTGTCATCGTAGAAAAAAATCTTATTTTTTTTTTTTTTTTTGTGGTCATGTCTGCCTTCCCTCGACGCTACACCGGTACCGCTGGATCTTCTTTCTTTTCTTATTAAAAAAAAAATTCTCCGCAGGTGCCACACGCCATTTTGGGGACTAGGCCCAACTTTTTCCTGCAAAATGGAAAAACCCGCTTCGGGTTTTAAAAAGTGTTCCAAGTGTGGCGGTACCATCTCCGTCACCGACGTCCATGAGTGGTTCCTCAAACGTTTCGGTCCTGACCACTCTATTTCTGAGTGTGTTGCCTGTGGGATGATGCCTAAAAGGGGCCAGCAAAACCAAGCTGCTAAACTTAGCACCCTTTTTCCCTCCGATACGGCTTCCGTGGCATCGACGTCTTCCAGGGATTCGTCTTCCTCCCATAGATCTCAGGTAACTAAACATAAATCTAGCCGGTCCTCAAATGGTAGACCACCTTCTGGACATCGAGATGCCTCTGGCGTTGCCCTTGAGGGACTTTCACCGGCAAAATTGCCCTGGCGGGAAGCTTCGGCTTCTAAAGCACTAACGGGGCTCCAGGATGTTCTCGAGGCTTCAACCTCGGCAGAACTACTGGTGCCATGCTCTGGGGTACCGGCCGCTTCATCCGGTACTGATACCCAAGCATCAGCAGCGTCGATAGACCAGAGATTCTTGGCTATTGAACGCAGTCTGGCGGCTTTTCTCACTGCCTCGATGCCCCTGAAACCGCTTCAGACAATTCAACTGGTACCGGCACCGACTGCATCGACGTCAGCAGGTATTCTACCGGGACTGAGTCATGCATATCTATCAGGCATCGATAAGTCTGTACCGGTCCACTCCGATGCCGACATCAATCGGTATCGTTACCGTGCCTTGTACCATCACCCGGATCGGAGATATTTTGAATCCTCGGATGAGTCTGAAGACTCTGAAAGCTCTGCCGATACCAGAGTACTTATTCCCGAGGATTCCTCTTCTCCTCAGCATAGGAAGTCTCCACCAGAGGATAGGTCCTTTCATGATTTTATCCAAGATGTGGCCCGAGGTCTTTCCATCACAGTGGCTCCTGAAAAAGAGCCTAGGGCAAAGGCATTAGAAATCCTGCAATACCCTAAAGCTCCCAGGGAGGGCAGCTACCTTACCTATTCATGAGATCTTGCATGATCTCATGTTAAGGATGTGGGAAAAACCTCGAACCACCTCTCCTCACTCTCGAAGACTCAACACCATGTATCGAATTCCTCTTTGTCCTGGGTTTCAGAAGACTCAATTACCACACCATTCCATGGTGGTGGAATCAGCTATGAGAAGGATAAAGAGTGCAAAAAGGCATGCATCTAATCCTCCAGGACGTGAGTGTAGGACTCTTGACGCCTTTGGACGTCAAACCTTCCAGGCTTCCATGCTTTCTGCTAGGATCAGTTCCTATATCTTATATATGGGAATGTTCCTTAAGGAGGTCACAGGAGATTTAGAGCTTAGGAGCCCTTTCCTTCCTGATGATAGGAGGCAAGATTACCTCGCCCTTGTGATCTCCAGGAACAAGCAGGAATGAGTCTTCACATATGGGTACGTCGGTACCGACGGAGCCTGCACGGGAATGCTCCCCAGCATCCAATCAGAAAGCTTTTGGGATCATCCCTCGCGCCTGTGCGCTGACTTCCCGCCTTTCCCACTGCCTCTCCTCAGTTTTCGTTTTTCCGCGGAGCCAACAGGACGTCCTCCCGTCATCGCAGAAACTTTTTTCTTTAAAATTCTTATTTCCTTGTTTTCTTGTGGTCGCGGCTGTCTTTCCCGCCAATACCGGTACCGCCAGTGCTTTTTTCTTTTCTAAACTTAGAGAAATTTTTTCTCCTCAGTTTTTTGTGTTAACTTTTTGGGCCTACCAGGCCTCGCCAACATGGAGCCTTCTTCCCCTAAGAAGTGCCTTCACTGTGGAAACATAGTTTTCTTTTTAGACTCCAATGCTTGGTGTCTAACCTGTTTGGGTCCTGACCCTTTTTTCCCTGATCCATCAGGCTGTATTATTGGGAGAAGACCTTTCCTTTTTCGAGTTTCCCTCGATGCCGTTTTTCCTTCTGAGGTGAGGACACCGGTTTATTCTTCTCTCCAGGATCAGGTAACCCACAAACAGTCTGTTAAGACTAGCCAATTCTTGAAGGGTAAGTCTCATGCCCAGCATGATGACGGCTCCGGCCTTGGCCTCATTGGCAATAAAACCCCGGCGGGAGTCTTCGGGCTCCAAAGCATTTACGGGGTTTCAGGTTGTTCCTGGAGCTCACCCATCACAGAACATACCTGAGCCGTGCTCGGGGGTGGTATCCGCTTCGAGCGGTACCAATAACCCGACACCGGTGTCTAGTGTTCCACTCTTCACCAGGGATCGTCATCTGGTATCCTCGGTACCTTTGGGGCCGATCGATGCCACCCAGATTGACTTTCCTGTATCTTCGCCATGCTCAGGGTTGGTATCAGCTTCGAGCGGTACTGATACCCCGGCATTGGCATCGGCATCGGTGTCGAGTGTTCCACTCTTCACCTGGGATCGTTATCTGGTATCCTCGGTACCTTTGGGGCCGATCGATGCCACCCAGATTGACTTTCCTGTATCTTCGCCATGCTCAGGGTTGGTATCAGCTTCGAGCGGTACCGATACCACGACATCGGCGCCGGTGTCGAGTGTTCCTCTCTTCACCAGGCATCGTCTTCGGATGTCCTCGGTACCTTCGGAACCGATCGATACCATTCCGATTGACTTTCCTGTATCGGCATCGCCGATACCACCACCAACGTCGCTACCTTCTAGTCATGCAACGATAGACTCGCTCCCTTCGATGCCGAGTCTAGAATCGATCTTCAGTCTAGATGATTTGGTACCGACGCGTTTCGGAACCGATCCTTCTCGAAGACCAAGCAGGAAGTCAGTCCTCACATATGGGTGACGTCGGCGCCGACGGATCCCTTGCGGAGCAATTTTCCTCAGCTTTCAAAGAAAGCCTTTGGGAATTGCAGCGCGCATGCGCGGTCCTCTTCCCGCCCAAGGGTGCCATCTTGCTCAGTCTTCTTTTATCCGCGGAGCTCTACAGACGTTGCCTGTGAATCCCCGCGGAAAAGTTGATTTTTCTCTATTTTTTCTCTGTTTTTTCTTCGGTTCGACGCCAGTTCTTTTCCCGCCCAGACTCGCGACGCCGGTTGCGAGTCCGTCCTTTATTTTTCGTTTTTTTGTCCTTCGTGACAGATTTCGCGCTTTTTTTCCTTTTTCCCTGGCTGCCCGGTCGTTGGACCTCGCAGGGGCCCTTTTTCCCCCGATGGCGGCCAGTGGTTTCAAAAAGTGTGACCTCTGTAAGAAACTTATGTCTCTTACAGACACTCATGACTTCTGCCTCCGCTGCCTCGGCCCAGATCATGACCCCATGATCTGCGGGCCATGCTGCAAAATGTCCTCAAAAGCATTGAGGAGTCGGCAGCACCAGCAGGAGCGTATCTTCTCTGACTCCGGCCGGGCTCAGACCTCGTCAGAGGCTTCAACGTCTCGGGACTCTGGTCCTGAGCATCGTCTGAGTTCCTCTGAAAGGGGGTCTCCTACCCGGGAGCATCATCGGAAGAAGAAACCCGCGAGGGCGGGATCGGTGGACGCTCCTGGTTCCTCGAGGGCCAGGTCGCATAGCCCCGATTCCCGTCCCGGGTCCTTGGAGTCGGAGAGGCCGTCAAAACATCCTTGACTCACGTAAGTACTGTTGTCCTCGTGGACTCGCCTCCGAAGGACCCGACGTCGGACCCGACGCCATCGGGGCCCGAGTCGGGGGCTGCTGGGTCTCCTGAGCTCGGACTCAGGTTGACGGCCTTGGAGTGCAGTTTGTCTGCTGCCTTGGACCAGCAGCGGGCATTGATCGCTGGCCTCGCTGGCGCTTCTGCCCTGACTGCCGGGACGTCGACCTCCAAATCGACCCCGGAGACCGAGCCGATCCTCGAGTCCATGAGGGCTTGAGTCGATCCTCGGTCGAGGTCTCCTTCGGCCTCCCGTTCGGGACCGAGGTCGTCGACGCCGACTCCCTCGGCGTCGGGGCGGATGGCATCAGTGTCCGCCTGACCGGAGCCGGTCGACTCCTCCTCCGAGGAGTCGGCCTGGGAATCTGAGGATGAAGAGTCACCTGGTTCCTTTCGGACTCGGTGTGTCTCTTCGGACTCCCCCAAGTCCGAACCTCGGAGACGGTCCCCCCCGGAGGATACCCGGTTCTCGGACTTCGTGAGGGATATGGCCAAAGCCTTGGCCTTCCCTGCGGATCCCGAGGAGGAGCCTCGAGTCGAAGAACTCGATGCTCTCTAATATGACTCTCCCCCGAAGGAGGCCTTTATTGTACTGGTTCCTCCCATGCTGGAACGGCTTCTCTTCCGCATGTGGGAGAGCCCGGCGTCGTCGCCGGTGTTAAGCAAGTGGGTCGATTCCATTTATCGAGTCCGCAAGAGCCCCGGGTTCCAAAAGGCACAACTACCACACCATTCCATGGTGGTGGATTCGGCCATGCATAGACTGAAGAGTCAAAAAATGCACTCCTCGGTGCCCCCTGGTAGGGAAGCCCGAAGCCTGGATGCCCTCGGTAGGAAGTGCTTGCAGGGCTCTATGCTTGCTTGTCAAGTCCAGACATACCAGCTCTACATGGGCCTGTATCTCCGAGACCTGGCTAAGGAAATAGCCAGGTTCTCTGCTGGTCTCTCCGAACCTTTGCAGAGGTTCCAATCCTTGTCTACTGGTATTCGGGAGTGCTCCAAGTTTATCTCTCGAGCAGCCTATGATGGTTTTGAGGCTTCGGCTCGAGTAGCCGCGGCCAGCATCGGTGGACGCCGCCAGGCTTGGCTTCAGACGTCCGACCTCGAGCCCTGGGTACAGGACAAGTTGGTCGATGTCCCCTGCCGAGGTGATAACCTCTTTGGTAAGCCCATGGATGAGAAGGCTGCACAAATCGAGACGGAGACTCTCACCAGGACTCGTCTCTCAAGGAAGACCTCTGCCCCTTCTCAAAAGAAGAAGGCCTCGGGGAAAAAGCCCTTTTACCCGAGGAAAGGTGCTGCCTATAAATACTACCCTCTGTATCAGGCCTCACCAGCTCCCCCACAGGGAAAGCAGGCCAAGGGACGGGGTAATGGGTCCCGTAGGCAGCAAGCCCCCAAGCCTGCACCACCGGCCCCTGCTCAGCAGGGTGGGGGTTTTTGACTTTCTCAGCATAGCCTCTCCCCCTCAGCTGGTTTCTCTCAGCACAGGAGGCCGGCTAGTCCACTTTGCCCACAGATGGTCCAACATCACCACAGATACCTGGGTGCTTCAGATAGTTCAAAAGGGCTATCTTCTTCATTTTCACCAGGTACCTCCCTCCTACTTTCCAGGGGAGCCTTCCAGACTCCCTCTGCACAGGGACTTACTCCTTAAGGAGTTAGCAAGTCTTGTTCAGGAACAAGCCGTGGAACCGGTGCCCCACCACCTGAAGGGTCAAGGGTTTTACTCCAGGTACTTCCTGATTCCAAAAAGAACAGGAGGCCTCAGACCCATCCTGGACTTGCGAAACCTCAACAATTTCCTTGCAAAGGAAAAGTTCAAAATGCTTACCCTTGGAATCCTGCTGCCCTACCTCCAGCAGGGAGACTGGCTATGCTCCTTAGATCTAAAGGATGCGTATACTCATATCCTTATTCATCCGGACCACAGAGAATACCTCAGGTTTGTTGTGGGAGGAAACCATTACCAGTACAGAGTACTGCCTTTCGGCCTATCCTCCGCCCCCAGAGTGTTCACCAAATGCCTAGCAGTGGTGGCGGCCTATCTGAGACTTCAAGGTCTCTTTGTGTTCCCATACCTGGACGACTGGCTCATCAGGGCCCAGTCTGCCCAAGAAGCCACTCAGGCTACTCATCGTACTGTGACTCTGCTCCAGCACTTGGGTTTTGTCATAAACTTCGCAAAGTCCACTTTGCTCCCCTCTCAAGATCTAGAATTCATCGTCGCCAGGTTGGACACTCTTCAGGCGCGGGCCTTCCTACCTCTGGACAGGGCCCAAAGGCTCATGGATCTCGCCAGCCACTTTCACAGCAATTCCCTGGTCTCTGCCAGGCAATTTCTAAGACTGCTCGGCCATATGGCTTCCACGGTCCATGTAACCCCCAATGCCCGCCTGAACATGCGACCTGCTCAATGGTGCCTTCGCAAACAATGGCATCAGGCCACTGGGAGCCTAGCGGACTCTGTACAGATCTCCGACCAGCTGGTCTCATCTCTGCGATGGTGGCTTCATCTACCAAACCTAGTGCTGGGGGTGACTTTTCAGCCCTCTACACATTCTCGGGTCCTGAAGACCGATGCTTCTCTCCAGGGTTGGGGAGCACATTGCCAAGGGACTTGTACTCAGGGTCTCTGGACTCCTTGGGAGTCCGCTCAGCAGATCAACTTCCTGGAGCTCAGAGCCATCCGCCTAGCGCTCAGAGCCTTCTCTCACCTGATTTCTCACCAGTCGGTACTTGTCCAGACAGACAATCAGGTTGCCATGTTCTACGTGAACAAACAAGGCGGAACCGGCTCCTTCCTTCTCTGTCAGGAAGCACAGAAGCTCTGCTCTTGGGCCGTCCATCACAACATCGTCCTCAAAGCTGTCTATCTCCCAGGTCATGAAAACTACCTGGCAGACAAACTGAGCAGGATCCTCCAACCGCACGAGTGGAGATTGGATCCGCTTGTGGTTCAGCGGATCTTTCTCCGGTGGGGCCTCCCCACCATGGATCTGTTCGCCAGTCCTCTGAATCGGCAGCTTCCCAGATTCTGCTCTCGACAGCCGCATCCTCTCTGGGTAGCGGCGGATGCTTTTCTGATTCCATGGTCCACAGGCCTCTTGTATGCCTTTCCACCCATGCCTCTGGTGTCTCGGACGCTCTTCAAAGTTCTCAGAGACAAGGCGTCGGTGATCCTAGTGGCTCCCCGGTGGCCGAGACAACCTTGGTTCCCGCTTCTGATGCAGCTGGCGGTGGACACCCCTCTTCCTCTGGGGTTTCAGCCCGACGACCTCTCGCAGGATCAGGGGACGCTCCTGCACCCCAACCTTCGGTCCCTTCATCTGATGGCCTGGCTGCTGAAAGGGTAGTCCTTGCTCCTCTCCAGCTACCTCCAGATGTGGAAGAGGTCGTCTTGGCCTCCAGGAGGCCTTCCACCCGGAAGTCCTACGCTCTTAAGTGGTGTCGGTTCTCCGTCTGGTGTACTCAGCAGTCGCAAGACCCCTTCTCCTGTTCAACATCAGTGGTCTTGCAGTACTTGCTTTCCCTTTCCAATCTTGGACTTAAGTCAAACTCGGTCAAGGTCCACCTCAGTGCTATTTCTGCGCATCACCTGCCGGTGGATGGTAGACCTCTTTCCAGCCACCCTCTGGTGGCTCGTTTTCTCAGGGGCCTCCTACTCCTTAACCCACCTTTGCGCCCGCCAGCCCCGAACTGGGATCTCAATGTGGTTTTACAGCGGATTACCTGTCCGCCTTTTGAGCCTATGGCTACCTGTCCTCTTCGTTTTCTTTCCTGGAAAACCTTGTTCTTGGTGGCCATCACTTCTGCTAGACGCGTTAGTTGCAGGCCCTGGTATCTGATCCTCCTTACACTAGGTTCTACAAGAACCGGGTAGTCCTACGGACTCACCCTAAGTTTCTTCCTAAAGTGGTTTCCCCTTTTCACATCAACCAGGAGGTGGTACTTCCGACCTACTTTCCCAGGCCACACTCCAGCCGAGCTGAAATGGTCCTGCATACCCTGGACTGTAGAAGGGCGCTGAACTTCTACCTTGACCGTACGCGGGAGCACCGAAGGGCTGTTCAGCTCTTTGTGTCTTATGACCCCAACAAGTTGGGGCTCCCTGTCTCCAAGCGTACTCTGTCCATCTGGATTGCGGACTGCATCGCTTGGGCTTACGAGGCTGCGGGCCTCGTGCTGGAAGGTAGAGTCACCGCTCATCGTGTTCGGGCGAAGGCTACGTCAGTGGCTTACCTCCGCTCTGTTCCGTTGGCAGACATCTGCCGGGCCGCTACTTGGTCTTCAAGTCAGACTTTTGCAGCCCATTACTGCCTGGAGAGGGAGTCCCGCAGGGACAGTGCTTTCGGACAGGCAGTCCTCCGTAACCTCTTTGAGGTATAGGCAACTCCTACCCTCCATCCCGGATGTTGGGCTACCGGTTGGAGACATATTCAGAGAAGATTCCTTCCTTCTGTGCTGCTGAGCTAGAGGGAGCTCATTTTTGTGCTTAGGGTCTCCGGTAGCCTTAAGCTTGGGAGTCCCATATGTGAGGACTGACTTCCTGCTTGGTCCTGGAGAAAGCGTAGTTACTCACCTGTAACAGGTGTTCTCCAGGAGCAGCAGGAATCAGTCCTCACAACCCTCCCTCCTCCCCTTGGAGTTGCAGTTTTATGCTTTCGTTTTTGCTAATTTTTGCTGTCTTTTAGCTATGTCATCTGACTGAGCAAGATGGCACCCTTGGGCGGGAAGAGGACCGCGCATGCGCGCTGCAATTCTCAAAGGCTTTCTTTGAAAGCTGGGGAAAATTGCTCTGCGAGGGCTCCGTCGGCACCGACGTCACCCATATGTGAGGACTGATTCCTGCTGCTCCTGGAGAACACCTGTTACAGGTGAGTAACTACGCTATATCGTTTCCAACTACGCAGTACCGAGGATATTTACCAAGGTTCTCTGGCTACCTTGGTACCGCTTCAGCAGCCCCCGATTACTGCTTCGATGACATTTGTCTCGGATACCGGTATCTGTATCGATGTCGATTCCTGCAGTTCCATCGGTGCCATCGATCCTTTCTATGCCTAGCTTGGAATCGATACCGGGCACTGATGATGCAGTACTAACTGCCTCGAGTCCGAACTGTCAGTATCACTGTCCATCTGGCAGGATTCTTTTTCTGCACCAGTCCAGTATGTTTTCTGGTGCTCAAGCTGCTCCTTCAACCTCAGCTTACCCAGGAATAGTTCCTTTTGGAGATCCTTCTTTTCAGAAATTTCTCCTTGACATGGCAAACTTTCTTGCCATTCCTATTCCTGGCTCTATTCTTGACCAAGATCCTGCAGAAAAGGAAAATATAATTCTTCCTTTACATCATTCTTTGCAGGATTTTCTTCTAAGGATGTGGGAATCACCTTTAAAGGTTCCTTCGCCTTCTACAGCCGTTAATGTTCTGTATCAGGTGCCTCCCTCACCGGGGTTTCAAAAAACCCAACTTCCACATCATTCCATTGTAGTGGAATCAGCAATGAGGAAGGTAAGAAGCAAGAAGAAGCTTTCTTCTTATCCGCCAGGTCGTGCATCTAAAGCACTTGATGCTTTTGGACGTCAAACCTTCCAAACTTCTATGCTGGCTTCAAGAATTATTTCATATATTTTTTATGAGTCTGACACTTCAGGAGGTTACAGAGAAATTATCTCTTTTGTCCCCTTTTTTGTCAGAGCCTAAGGCCACTGACTATTCCTTGCTTCTTAATCATAGCAGGAATATCTCTTGGTTTCTTTCTCGTGCTTCTCTAGACTCTTTTGAGTCTGTTAGCAGATCCTCTGCTATTGCCATTGGAGCACGTCGTACAGCCTGGCTGCAAGCTTCAGACTTGAGCAGATGGGCACAGCATACACTGGGTAATTCTCCTTGTACTGGAGAAAATCTCTTCAATAAAGAGGCTTTACGTCAGGTTGCTCATTGCTCCACTGACTTCCCTGGTTCTGGAAACCAGCCTAAGCCGCCTTTTTCCCCAGGACGTAGGAAATGTCCTACCAAACCTTCTATCCCTAAGAAAAGAAGGTTTCACCCTTCTCCTGCCAATCCCCCAGATGTACCCCTGCAAGGGACATCTCATCCTAGTCTAAAGTCTCCAGACTCTAGCCAGCCTAATCATAACCAGCAACCATAGGTTCCTGTATGTTGCAATCTACATTTAACTTCTTCTTAGCAGAAGTTTATTCTTCAAACTCTACACTGTTGTTTTTCGTTTTCAGTATGCTAAGCTATTAGGATTCTTTTGTCCATGGGTTACAGAATTCTCCCCTTCTTACTACTACGAAGGGAGGTTTACAACTATCCCATGATAGTTTCTGTCCCCGCATGAACATCTTTTCCTTCAGCTGACTTACCATATGGTTAGTCACCTTCCAACCCCCTTTCTTCCAGGGTCTTTCCCCTGCTTGAGTTGGTACCATACTGAAACACTTCTCTTTCTTTACAGTGTAGACTTTTTGTTATCCTTCAATGCATGCTCTGAACAACTCATCAGACAGGGACGGGAATATCTCTGCTCCCTTTGTCTGTTTGTTTTCTCTCTGTTTTTATACAGGAGAATCCCCTCTGCTGTTTGGTTCAGTTGCTGTGTATGCAGGAGTTCCAGTGCTTACTTTAATGCTCATTGCAAGCTACTTTCAACTATCTTGCATAATACTACTCTCTGCAGGTTATCTTTTTCTAGCCATATCCTTTCCTAGGATGTGGCAACACACCTGACTTCTGTCAGTTTTATTTTATAATTCTCCTGCACAATGCTCTCTGCAATCTTCAGAGAAGCTTTCTACTATGGGCCCTTGCTACAGAGCATTGAACTTTGTCTCTGAGGGTTTTTTCGATATAGTAGAAAAAGCTTATATAATCATTCCATGGCGTGAATGTCCAAGGAGTTCCCAATCTTGCAGGAATCTACCCTTTTTTTTCCTTACAGCTTGGCATTATGCTTTTCTGCTCCACTTGGACAACGCATACTCTTTTAGTGTACATGATACCCCTGTGTCCCTTGGCTGGGTCATCCTGGTGTCTTAGTCTATGTGTTTTTTTGTCCTTTGGACATGTCAGAGTCCTAAAGTACTCCTGACGTGCACTTGCCAGACTGCTATTATCCTCTGTTTTTTCACGCAACCATACTGGTTATTCCACTGAACTACATTCCTGCACCGCAGAAATAGATTCTCTATATATCTTCAGGTGGTTTTTACCCCCTCATTATTAGATGAATCTTTTCCCATCACATTCCCCATGTGAATGTTTTTGTGGGGCTCAGTTGCAGGCATGTATCCTCAGACTTATATTCGTGTATGTATATGTCCTATACATATATATTTCTGTAGTCTGTGTGGGCATGAGTCATGCCCATCTATATATATATCTATATCTATATATATCAATACCTATATATCTATATATATATATCACACATATCTAGACATATATGCACAGATATATAGATATGTATGTCTCTCCATATGTATATATGTGCCCATTGGGAGATGTCCATAGGACGCCAAGTATTACCTGCTATCTCCCTAACTGTCTGTGCTATAAAGCTTTTCCCTTCTTAAGGGGTCCAGACAGTCCGCTTGCCTATTCTCATACGGCTCAGCAAGTGGGAGCGGTTATACACACAATTATTGCTGTGATGTCAACAGCTTCTATTTTCGTTATAGATCTCCCTGTCTATGAAGTATCAAACTTCAATGTCTTCCTATCTCTTACCAGCTAGGAAAGACAGTGTACATCTTCAGTATTTCTGAGTACACTTCTGTTCTCTCTGGGAATAGGGGCTTTTTTCCATATCCCCTCTTCCCTTCAGGACTGGGCTCATCCTCCAGATCGGTCAGTCTTCTTCTTTTAGTCCTCAATGTTAATAACTCTGTACCTAAAAGAGTTTTCAGCTTTTTCCCATAAAGCTTCCATTGAAGACCTGCCGTTCCTCTCCTAACCCAGTTGACACCTGGGTCACCTTCCCATTCCAGGTTTGGAGCTTCGTCCTCACTGCTGTGAAGTTACCTTCAGGATTCCACTACTGCATCTGCAGTATACTCCATCACAGTTCTACTTCCTACAATCCAGTAGGTAAACTCTATATTGTACTAGTTCATTGAATAGTTTAATAATACTTGACATACATTCTAAAGACTCTTTTTCCCTGTAGTCTTTAGATTCGCTGTTCCTCTACAGCTCTTCTCTATTCAACTCCTACCCCCCATCCCTCAGGGGTTGCCGGGGATCCAGGTTTGGGAAATGCCGTCCTGTTCCAGGGATACACATTTTATTGGATCTCCCCTGGCACCCACAGCTTGGGAGTCCCCATATGTGAAGACTCATTCCTGCTTGTTCCTGGAGATAGCACAGTTACTTACCTGTAACAGGTGATCTCTGGGAACAGCAGGAATTAGTCTTCACAACCCACCCACCTCCCCTAGGAGTTGTATCTATCTCCTTTCCTCTTTCTCTCCTTCTGTCTCAGCTATGAAACTCAACTGAGGAGAGGCAGTGGGAAAGGCGGGAAGTCAGCGCGCAGGCGCGAGGGATGCTCCCAAAAGCTTTCTGATTGGATGCTGGGGAGCATTCCCGTGCAGGCTCCGTCGGTACCGACGTACCCATATGTGAAGACTAATTCCTGCTGTTCCCAGAGATCACCTGTTACAGGTAAGTAACTCTGCTAAACTCTGCTACACCAACTCTAATTCTCCTAGCTAACTACAATTACAATTAAAATCGACTAAATAACTACTTGTAAATCTTGTAAATCGATATATGTAATAGATCAAAATATGTAAATAAGTTCGTCTGTTATTTAACAAGTTGTCTGTTATTTAACAAGTTTTACCATATTTAGTCATTCATGATTAATGTATTTAGCAAAATTGTACCAAGTTAACAAATGTTCCATGTAAAACAGCTAAATTGTACCTAGTTAACAAATGTTCCATGTAAAACAGACTTGTAAATCTGTTCATTCCTTGTTCATTGTAAACCGCACCTGATCTGTGGAAGGTAGCGGTATATAAGCAACTGTTAAATAAATAAATAAATAAACATGCCCAGGATGTTTCCAGGTTTGTGAATCATGCAGCCTTTGATTGCTTTGAGTGCATAAGCAGTACCTCTGCCATTGCCATAGGTGCAGGTAGGATTGCCTGACTCCAGGCATCTGACTTGGAAATTTGGGTACAGGATAAACTGGGGAATATTCCTTGCACAGGAGAGAATCTCTTTGGCAAGAATTGGCAGGAAAAAGCTAGTGAGATAGATGCTGACAATATCACTTTGGTTAGATTGTCTAAATCTACAGCTGATCCTGCGAGGAAAAGATCCTCTAAGAAACCATTCTTCAGCAAGAAGAAGTTGTTTTATTCCTCCCAAACCCAGCAGGGGCATCGTTTAGGTCAGTCTGCCCAAAAGGGACAGCAGCAGCAACAACCTAGACAAAGAAAGAGACAAAAGCAGCTAAGCCTCAACCGGCTCAGCAGACTCAGCCTCCACAGGGGCTTTGACTCCTGTTTAGAGAACTTTGCCTTTCTGGCCCTGAATGGCCCAGAACCCACCACCATCCCAGGAAGGTTGTCATTTTGCCCCAGATGGGGTCAAATAACAGCAGAAAATTGGACTCTGTCTATTGTAAGAGAGGGCTACAAGCTTCATTTCCTCGCATGCCCCCTCCTGCAATTGTAGGACAGTTAAATTCTCAGACCTTTCTCAGCGACCAGTTAGGGCAAGAGGTTGCTGTGCTCCTTGCTCAAGGGGCAATAGAAGAGGTACCCATTCCCCAACAGGGTACAGGGTTTTACTCCCCCTATTTCCTTATTCCAAAGAAAACAGGAGGACATGGGCCCATTTTAGACCTCGGAGAATTGAACAAATTCCTGTTCAAAGAAGTTCAAAATGATTTCTTTAGGAACTCTGCTACCATACCTTCCGAGTCAGGATTGGCTTAGTTCTCTATTTATTTATTTATTTAACAGTTCTTCTATACCGCTCTATTTTAGATCAGAGCGGTTACATTTAACATCAACTATACAACACAGGCAATTTGAGTTGTATTTACAATAAACAGGGAGATCAACTTGGAAGTAACTGGGGGAAACTATTTACATTGTATTTACACTGGTACCTGTTTTCAGGCAGAACATATCTACATCTTATTTACACTGGGAGTCTGAATTCTACTTCAGGGAGTACTTCTGAGGGATCAGTTGGTTATCCTTTTTCATGCTGAGTCTGATTGTGTTTTTTTTTTTTTTGAAACTTTATTTATTAACCAATAGCAACAGGATAAACAGTACAGCACTCAGCAAAGGCCCATCGAGGAGTGGTATCTTATCTCCTCTTGAGGCCATTACAATAAACAGGTATGTCACCATAGCAGACCACAGCAGTAAACATTAAAAGGCGAACATGGTTAAACAGTTTTTCCTTTTGTGTTCTTCCAGTAAACAGAACAACACCCCCCACCCTACCCCCTCCCCCCCCTGAACCCCCTAACCCCCCCTTACCCATCCTCGCACCCCGAACTCCACGGCAGGGCTCAATACACTACACAACAGTGGCTGGTAGCTTCTCCCCCCCTATAGACAAGGCCTTAAATACCCACATTAACTATATCGCTGCGGCAACGGGGGCTCAAGTTCTGAATGTAGGGTTCCCAAATCAGCAAAAAGGTAGACCATCGCTTCACTGAGCCCTAGCCCTCCAGCGCTCAGCCAGCATCAACTGATGAAAATTATTGCGCCACTCCGTAAACGTGGGTGGGGTCCGATCTCTCCAATTACGCAAAATCGGACCTTTCCCCACCAGACAGGCTTTACGCACCAATAAACGCTCCCATTTCCCGATAGGCAGGGTCAGAGGCAATTGATCCAAGATGACTAGATCACTGGTCCAAGGAAACCTCTGTTGTACAAGTCTCATGATACAACGGTGAATTTGGGACCAATATGGGAAGATGCGCCTGCACTGCCACCACATATGAGTCAAGGTTGCCAAGGGCGCTTGACATCGAGGGCATGACCCATCCTGCGTAATGTGGCTCCGGAACGCTCGTCTCGGAGAGAAATGTACCCGGGTTAAGGCCTTATACTGGATCTCCCTCCAACGTGCACCCTCTGCTAATTCAATTATCCGTCCCACCGCCATACAAATCGTGCCGGGAGTAACAACACGGCCCAATTCACCTTCCCAGGCTGCCTCCACCCTCCCATAATCCGGCACCACCCCAAAGCACACCAACTTGGTCCGCAACCCAGCTATTGTCAGGGGTGTATCCCCTCCTAGTTCTAAGAATTCGATAATTTGCTTTGACCTATCCTCTCCCAATTCTTCCCTGGGTAACGTCGCCACATAATGAGAAAGCTGATAATACGCAAAATAATGGGTACCGGGTAGTTTATACTCCTCACGGAGGTCCCTAAACGGCTTACTTTTACCCGTAAGATCTACTGCATGCCCTAAGTAATGAAGGCCCTGCCGATGCCCGAACTTAAACACTCCGGAATCCAAACCCGGCGGAAAGTGTACATTGCCTTGTATTGGTAACCAACTAGAGACCTGCCAATTATGTTGCCACAAGCCATTTAATTGTTTCCATGTTCGCCTCATCGCATTCAACAACACATTCCGCATAAGTCGCCGTGGTAGGTACTTACTGTCCACGTGCAACGTCCCCACAAGGGAAAGAGGAGCCACCAATGCTCCCTCTAAGTCTCTGGGAGTATAAACGTCTGTTCCCCCTAGGTAATCTCCAAGATGTCGGATCTGGCAAGCCAAAGCATATAAGCTTAAATCTGGCAACCCCAGGCCTCCCCTTCGCCATCCACCAATCATACGAGATATCGGGATCCGCGCTCGAGCCCCCTTCCACAAAAAGCTTTGTATCTCCCTCTCCATTTTGTGTAGATCTCTTCGGAGTAACCAGACCGGTAACGTTTGAAGCCAATAAAGTATACGTGGTAAAATCACCATTTTGATGGCAGCAATTCTCCCCAAGAGTGCCAAGGGCAACGGGTTCCAAGCTCGCAATTGGCGCCTCATTCCAGACAGAACCCTTTCAAAATTCGTATAATATAGATCCTGCGGTAACCTGGTCAGAATAATACCAAGATACTTGAACCCATGCTCGGCCCAGTGCAGAGGAAAGCCGCCCCCCACCCATTCCGCAACCCCCCCAACACATCCAGGGCCTCCGATTTCTCTGTATTTATCCGAAGACCTGCAAAACTACCAAACCTCCTAAACTCAGCCATCAGCCTCGGCAACGATTCTCGCGGGGCCAGCAAATGTACCAGCATATCGTCGGCAAAGGCCGACACTTTGAATCCCTGTGCCCCCACCTTTATCCCACGAATCAACTGGTCCTGTTCTATACTACGTATTAGGGGGTCTAAAGACAAAATAAACAGTAAGGGAGATAATGGGCAACCCTGCCGAGTGCCCCTATGCAACGGGAAGGGGGCCGACAAAACCCCGTTACACAATACTCTAGCTGTCGGAGTATCATATAAACTCTTTACCATGGCACAGAAAGCCTGTCCAAGCCCGTACATCGGTAGCAGATAATCCAAATAGGTCCAGTCCACCCTGTCGAACGCCTTTTCCGCATCAAAACTCACCAGAAGGGTCTGTAGTTGGTGGCTGTGTACCCACTCCAGAGATGTCAGAATACGGCGTATATTCCGAACAGCATACCGACCACGTACAAATCCCACCTGGGAGTCATGCACTATGTCTCCTAACACCCCCGCTAACCGTTCAGCCAAAATTTTCGCCAGCAGCTTTGCATCATAGTTTAACAAAGAAATCGGCCTATAAGACGCTGCTTGCAGCGGATCCTTGGCTGGCTTGGGTATCAAGGTAATATAGGCCTGGTTCTCTCCCCATCGCCTACCGCCTCCACCTATTCGTTGCTGAAAGGTATCTACCAACAACTGTCCCACCCCGGTAGACAGGAGTTTATAGAACTCAGCCCCGAAGCCATCGGGGCCTGGTGCCTTACAACAACTAGCCTGTGCAATGACAGATTGGACCTCCTGTAATGTAATTGGCTGCCCCAATTGAACCCGTTGCGCCTCTGTCACCCTCGGGAGCTGCAGCCCTTGCAGGTAAGCTGTCATAGTTGAGGGGTCGATCTCTTCGGCCTGATAAAGTTGTTGAAAAAAGTTCTTAAAGAGGCCACTAATCGCTTCACGATCTTGGTGGAGTTTCCCTTTCTCATCTCGGAGGGCTGCTACCCCCTTTCCCCCCCGTGGACCCCTCAAACAACGTCCGAGGAGTTTCCCCGGTTTGTCCCCAAAGCAGTAAAGCCGATATTTATAATAGAGCAAAGATTTCTTTGCACGCTGATGGAGTAATTCATTCAAGGAGACCTGGAGCTCCCATAGCCGTTTACGGTTCGACATTGTAGGGACTGACCGCTAAGCACACGTGCATGCGAAACCTGTCGCTCCAACCGAACAATCTGTTCTGTCAGCAGGCGGCGTTTTCGAGCAGTATAGCCAATGATGTCACCTCTCAGCACCACCTTGGCGGTTTCCCAGACCAGTTCGGGATCCTCTCGATGCGCTTGATGATGTAATTCAAACTCCCGCCAGCGGTGGCTTAAAAACTGCCGAAATTGATCGTCTTTATATAACTCGATGGGGAACCGCCAAAGACGAGATGTACCAACTCTTCCCCCCCAATGCATCTCCACCCAAACCATGGCATGATCAGATATCTCCAAAGGACCTATCTGCGCCTCTATCACTTGAGCAAAGGCAGTGGTGGACAGTAAAACATAATCTATTCTCGCACTCGTCCCATGGGCCCGCGAGACATGCGTAAAATCCTTCTCAGAGGGATGTAGGACTCTCCACGGGTCTATCAGGCCAACCGCTTCCGAAAGCGTTGCAATATTTGAGAGCTAAGTAATCTATCTCTTCTCCCCCTCTCACTAGAGTATCCAAACTCACGTCTAATACCCCATTAAGGTCTCCCCCCATTAGTACAGGTACATCCGGCAGTAATTCTACTTTGGCCGCCAATTGATCAAAGAATTCCCGGTCTAACATATTAGGACCGTATATGTTCCCCAAAATTACCTCCCGGCCTTCCAGTACGCCCCACAATAATATAAAGCGTCCCTCGGGATCAACTAGCTGTTTTTTCAACGAGAAGCGCACTCTCTTATGAAGCAGGATAGCCACCCCTCCCTTCTTCCCCCGTGCAGGCGCACCCCATACCTGGCCAACCCAATCTCGACCCAATTTAGCATGCTCTTCCGCTGTTTGATGGGTTTCTTGGAGTAGCGCAATATCACAGTGATGTCTAGCCAGCGCCTTCAATACTTTATATCGCTTTATCGGGCTACCCAAACCACATACAGTCCAGGAGATAATCTTCAAAGGATCACCGTATGTTTATGGCCTAACTGCCAGCAAAGCGTGTTAAGGGAGACCCTCCCAGCCTGGAGTCTCCCAAGTCTGTAAGTAGAAAAGTGAATACCCTGCCCATACGTGGAGTCTAGAGTGCGACGACCCCTCCCCCCTCCACCTCCCCTCCCCTTCCCCCCCACCCCCCACCTCCCCCCCTGAGTGACCCCGGCCCTACCACCCACTATCGCTGTCTTAACCACCCCCTATACCCACCCCTGAAGACCCCCCCCTTCTCCCTTCAACCTTCTACGCCTACTTACAGGACCCCGACACCTCCCCCCACCGAGGGAGCCCTCCCAAGACCCCTCTGAGCGTGTCCCCCCACCAGACCCATAAAAAATATCACACTACCATACCCCACAGTCAGAATCCTTGTGCCACGCCAGAATAAAGTGCTCCCCCACCCGCCAACCGTACAGCAAAATGAAACAACAAACCAAAATCATGATGCCCCCCTCCCTTCAACCCACCCACCGGCCCACCACCGCCCAAGATGTCCCCCCCCCGCTTTTCACAGGACATGAACACAAACCCGGATCCAGATAGCACCTGAGGGGGACAGCCCGGGGGGGGGGCATCCACTACAGCACTAGGCCCGATTCAGCCAATCCCTTAGGTAGCCCCATCTGCCCGACCCCCCACCCCTTGAGTTCGACTAACTCTCAGGCACTTTTCTTACCCCATCTTAGTGACAGACATTCCCCTCTTCCATCCGGGGTCCAATAGCCTTGGTGTCCCCCGACCTCCTGCCATTTCCCGATAGGGATATCAGCAATATTACTTCAATAAATAGTCGAGGGAACACCATCCACTACATAATATTACCCTTGCAACCTAGGTAAACCCCCTCCCCCCACCCCAGGGGCATCGCCGCTTGCATAGTACCAGTCGCGACCCCTGGCCCCTATGCAAGTCAGCAGATTATATCAGGCCTTTACATCCAGGGGCAGACCAAACCAAAACAACATAGGCACAGAAGTAGTTACAAAACTGGCAACTTTGTTACCCCTCCCCCCAAAAAAGGAAAAAAAAAAGCATTCAGTGTCTCTGAGGGTAAAAAAAGAAACAAAGTTACTTGGGAGTGGCAACTCCATAGCGAATGAAGATAGTTGCTACATATTATGTCCGGCATTCAGGCTGGTAACTCCGGGCTTCATAATATCAAGATGTCAGGCGATTTTATAAACTTCGATGCATCTTCTGGCTCTTCATGTGGCAGGCGATGACGCTGCTTTCTGCTGACCACAGATCTGCTGTACATAGCCCTCCGCTACAGCAGCCGACTCAAAGTTACGGTGGGCCCCTGCAAATAACACATGGAGCCTGGCTGGATATTGTACGGAGAAACGGATGCCGGCTGCAATCAATTTCTCACACAGCGGAGCATACTCCCTCCGTTTTCTGCTCAGCGCCACGGAGTAGTCTTGGGCCACGCGAATCTTAGCATTATTATAGTACACTTCCCCTTTCTGCCGTGCTGCCTTGAGAATTATTTCTTTTTGAGGGTAATAAAGAAATTTAGCCAGCACGATGCGGGGGCGAGGATCACGCGGGTGTTTGGCTCCTACCCGGTGCACTCGTTCGATCTGCAAAGGGCCTCCGAGTTCTTCCTCTCCCATTATATGGCGGACTAGAGCCTCCATATATCCTCTCAGGTCTTTATCGGGGATAGTCTCCACAATTCCCAGAAAGCGCAGGTTGTTTCTACGCGACCTATTTTCTAGGTCGTCAATCTTCGCCTCTTGCTGGGTTAGCTGGGATTTTAACCCTGCTACCTCCTCAGCCAGCAGCGTCCCGTCTTCTCCTCTACCTGACCCACACGCTCCTCGGCCTCCCGGAGCCGATTGCCCAGCTGGTCCACCACCGCGTGCAATCCATCGATTTTAGCATGGAGAGCATCAAACTGCGGTCTTAAGGCGGCTGCTACCGCCAAGGACATCTCATCCGTTGTGGTCGGTGAGCGGGGTGAAGCCGGCGTCGGGGCCGAGTCCGCCATCTTATTTAAACCGGCAGCTCGCTCCCGGTCCTTCCTCAAGGATTTTACCGCCGTTGCCATGAGGTCAAATCTCCCAAAACACAGCGAAGCAATCTCCAGGCACACCAGGACCAGGGAACCAGCTTTTCAGCCAAAAGGTATGGTATTTCACGGTATTAAATCGCCGGTTTGGGCTGAGGGTAGTGGGACACGCTCAGGATGCGACCTCTACTCAGTCCGCATCACGTGGTCTCTTCCCTGAGTCTGATTGTTTAGTTGTAGTGAGTGATTGTCTGAGGGGCCACATGAATGATTACTAAGGCTGGATTCGGGGTAGTATGTAGTGAACAGGTGCTGCTTTAATGCCTTCCTGAAGTGAGTTAGGTAAGTGATGTTTCGAATAAAGGTGGGGAGGGCATTCCATGCTCTAGGTGCATAAATCGTAAAGGCCCTATTTGTTGTTGCTTTTGTGCATTTCGTTATTACTTTTGGGACCTCTAGGGTGTTTTGCATCATGGGTCTTCTGTTTCTGTTCTGTGGTACTTTATGTATCATCTTGCTGATAGCTGTGGGGGTCAGAGTGTTTAAGGCTTTGAAGGTTAAGGTTAGAACTTTGTCGAGGGTTCTTGCTTGAACCGGTAACCAATGGAGGTTCATCAGTACTGGCGTTATGTACTCTCTCCGTGAAGCCCCTGTTAGTACTCTCGCAGCAGTGTTCATTGTGAGCTGGAGTGGAGCTAGCGTTGCTTGAGGGAGACCGTGTAGAATTACGTGTATGCATCTCAAGGATGCATACACTTAGGTTCTCATCCATCCAACTCGCCGAAAGTTCGTTCGCTTTCTGTTTCAAGGGAAGCACTACCAATACATGGTTCTTCCTTTTGGCCTGGCCTCTGCTCCAAGGTTGTTCACAAAATGCTTGGCTGTGGTGGCAGCATTTCTCGGTACCCTAGGAATATTTGTCTTCCCTTACTAAGACTGGCTCATTCAAGCCCCTTCAGAGACAGAGGCCAGGGTTGCCCTCTCTGACACAATTCACATCCTTCTGTATTTGAGACTTTTTATAAACGTCCCAAAATCCAACCTTGCTAACTTGGTCCCTAGAGTTTATAGGAGCTCTGCTGGATACCAGACAGACAGGGGCCTTACTTCCACAGCCCCGCTACCTTCGCATTGTGCAGTTGACTTCCCAAGCAGTGCTAAAACCTCACCTCACTGCTCGGGAAATGTTACAATTGCTAGGCCACATGGCATCCACCGTGCATGTGGTTCCTTATGCTTGCCTCCATATGAGGGCAGCCCAGTGTACTTTATTCACTCAGTGGACTCAGGTGTCAGGTTGCCGGTCAGACAAAATAACAAACTCCAGATCACCTTATTTTGTCCCTTCAATGGTGGCAATCACCCCAAAACCTTTTGGTGGCGTCTCCTTTTCAGCAACCCCCACCCCAGGCCACTCTAACAGATGCTTCACAGGTGGGTTGGGGAGCCCACCTGCAAGGCCTCTCTACCCAGGGTACCTGGACTCCACAGGCAGCCTATTTACACATCAGTCTCCTAGAACTCAGAGCAATTTTCCTTGCTCTTGGAGTATTCCACACCCAGCTCTAGCTACAAGACAGTCCTAGTTCAAACAGTTAATCAAGTAGCCACGTTCTACGTGAACAAGCAGTGCGGAACAGGCTCTCTGTCGCTTTGCAACAAAGCTTTGCGACTATGGGCCCTCGCCAGAGAGCATCAGATTCATCTCCTTGCGGTGTATCTTCCAGGCATTCAAAACTCTTGGGCAGACAGACTCAGTCTAGTTCTGCTTCCACACGAATGGTCTCTCCATGCAGACTAGGTGGCCAAAATATTTCAAATTTGGGGAACCCCAGACATAGACCTCTTTGCAAGTCTGCTGAATGCCAAACTTCCCCCAGTTCTGTTCCAGAATTCCAGCTCGGCATTGTCAGGCCAGGGATGCTTTCCTCCTCCATTGGATTCAGGACTTCCTGTATGCCTTTCCACCCATTCCCCTGATTCCCCAAACCCTGTTCAAGCTTCAGAGAGACAGAGGTCATATGAGCCTCATAGCTCCACATTGGCCACGGCAAATGTGGTACCCTCTGCTCCTACATCTCTCTCAAGCTCCGCCTCTGGAGTTAGGATCTGCTCCATATCTCCTTTCTGAAGAGGACGGGATTCTGTGGCATCCCAATCCCTTCTATGCATCTCAGGGCCTGGTTGCTGAAAGCCTAGAACTTCACGGTCTTAACCTTTCCCAGCAGGTTAAGGATATCCTTTATGCTTCCAGGAAACCTTCCACAAGACGCTTTTATGCTTTTAAGTGGAAAAGGTTTACCATATGGTGCTTGAAGAAGGGTCTTGACCCTCTTGTGATACTCCAGTAATGATTCCAGAGGTATCTCCTTCATTTATCAAATGTAGGGCTTAAGACCAATTCAGTGAGTTCATTTGAGTGCTATTGCAGCTTCTTTCAAGCCTCTAAATGGACAACTTATTTCCTCTCATCCTCTTAGCGAGATTTATGAGAGGCCTTTTTTTAACTAAGCCTCCCATTAAGCCACCACCGGTGGCATGGGACTTAAATCTCGTTCTTGGGCAGCTCATGAAGCCGCCTTTTGAAGCATTAGCTACTACCTCTTTGAAATTCCTTTCCTGGAAGGTCATCTTTCTTATTTCAATCACATCAGCACGTCGCATTAGTGAATTGCAAGCATTGGTGGCTGATCCTCCTTATCCAAGGTTCCATCATGATAAGGTAGTCCTTGGGATTCATCAACAATTTATGCAAAGGTGGTATCACCTTTTCATTTAAACCAAGCAGTTTACCTTCCTGTATTTTTCCCAAGGCCTCACACCTCAAATGCAGAAAGGAATCTTCATACTTTGGACTGCAAAAGTGCTTTGGCCTTTTACTTGCAAAGGACACAGCAACATAGAAAGTCCTCTCAACTCTTTATTGCTTTTGATCCTAGTCATTTGGGACTTCCAGTCTCCAAAAGAACATTGTCCAGCTGGATTGCACAGTGTATATCTTTTGCCTATGAGAGTAAAAACCTTCCTCTTTGAATTCCATGTCACAGCTCACAATGTGAGAGCCATGGCAGCCTCTATGGCTCATCTTCACTCTGTGTCTATCGACGACATCGGTCGAGCAGCTACTTGGGCTTCGGTTCATAGCTTCACTGCTCATTACTGCTTAGACAAGGACTCCCGCGGGATGCCTTGTTTGGTCAGGCTGTTCTTCAACACCTGTTCCATACTTAATCAACTCCTACCCACCATCCCTGGTAGGATGCCAGAGATCCATGGGGGGAAGTGGAGCCTTTTCACAAAGGCACACAACTTCTGGGGCCTTCTCCCTGGCAGCTGCAGCTAGGGAGTCCCCATATGTGAAGATTACATTCCTGCTTGTTCCTGGAGATAGCATAGTTACTCACCTGTAACAGGTGATCTCCGGGAACAGCAGGAATTTAGTCCTCACAGCCCACCCACCTACCCTAGGAGTTCTCGCTCGTTCTCGCTCGTTCTCGCTCGTTCTCGCTCGCTCTATACTCAACTGGAGAGAGACATTTGGGAATGCAGCACACAGGCGCTGTGGGATGCTCCCAAAAGCTTTCCTGTTGGACGCTGGGGTGCATTCCCGTGCAGGTTCTGTCGCTACCGATGATACCCATATGTGAAGACTAAATTCCTAATCGTCCCTCCAGTCTAGTCCCAATTCTGGGTTGTGCACCTCTCACAGCAGCTTGGAGACTGAGAAGACGTCATCCTTTTCTTGATGACAACTGTTATCCATCCTGGATCCAATTCCTACTTTTTCCTGGAGATCACCTGTACAGGTGAGTAACTACTCTTTCTCTGTGGACAGCAGGAATACGTCCTTACAGCCCCTCTCCTCTCCCTGAGGAACTGTATTTTGCTACAGCTATATTATCAGACTGATGAAGACTGTAAATAAATGACAAGTTTTGTACATAATTAAGAGTCCCAGCCATACCGTTGAATGTTGTAGTGACAAAGGGCTCAGCTTGTATATAGTTGCCCCAGTTATAAATCCAAGTTGTCACCTGTTCAATATAAGTACAATGCATGTCCTTCTTGCATTGTACAAGGAAATGTTAATTGTAAACCACACTGTTTTTAAAGAGTGCGTTATAGAAAAGCTTTTAAATAAATAAATGGCGTGGTGGTGGCAGGTGTTAAGGAGGTGCACAGATGTGGTGGAGCCTCCCAAAAGTTTCCAGTAGAAGCTGGGGAGTGTTTCCATGTGGGGCTCTATCGGGGCCTCACTTGTATGTGAGGACATCCCTGCTGATCACGAACACCTGCTACAGGTGAGGAACTACTTTTTTTCATACCTGTTATCTGGGGTTCAATATCCTTGGATGAAAATTTCTGTATGTTCTAATTTATGATAGTATACACTTTATGCAAATCCTCCCAAGCTTCTCCTCTGTAACAGTTATTCCTTAGCGTCCCTCTAGTCCAGTCCCGGAACCATAGAGTTGTCAACCTCCTCTAGCAGCTTTGGAGACTGAAATACATCATTGCTTTGCTGGCACCAGTATAAGTAGGCAAGGACCGCCCCCTCTCATCAGTACTTTCAGTCTCCAAGCAGCTGAAGGAGATTCTGAGCCTGCTTCTGGGCTCAGTTAGGGATATAGGCAGAGCTAAATAGAATACATTTACCTTTCACTTTAATTTTATTGATTTGCCCTTTTGGGTTTGTTATTGCAGGCACTGTGTGACTGGTGCAGGAGATTTCTTCCTCTGGCTCCATTTGTCCCCCCTCCTCTCCCCCCTCCCTCCTCTTACTTTTCCTCTGACTTTACTGTTTTCTTTATTTGCCCCATTGTTTAAACGAGCACCAGGATATTTCTGTGCCTCCCTGCTCCCGAACCCGCTTGGAAGGGTGAGGAGCAGGTTGCAGGCTAACAGCAGTGGCCCCGAGTGGGCAGGGCAGCTGACAGATTGCTGCTAGTGTTGGAGCTGAAGCCACAGGCAGGCTGAGCTCCAGCAAGGCTGCTGCATCTCTCCCTCTCTCCTTCACCTCTTCTTGCTGTGGTGAGTAGAAGGGGTTATTTCTCTATTTTTTGGGGTCCCCCCTTTGGGGTTAGCAGGGGGGGGTGCCTAGGTTTGCCTTTTAGTCCTCTCGGGGTGGCCTGTCGCGTGTTTTTTTTCGGCGGGAATCGGCAGCGGCGGCCATTTTGAATAAATCCCGATTTTAATTTTTGCTTTTAGTTTGCTTTTTCGGGGCTTTCTAGCCCTCGTTTTGGCTGCAGACCACCTGGGTTTGGCTGGGGGGTGTCTTAGCATTATAGTTTGTGAAGAATTTAAAAAAAAAAAAAAGTTATTTTTAAACGGGGGTTTTCCTGTCTTCAGCCTCACAAGCTTTCTTTTTGCTGGGCTGTGCTGCTGACCCACGGGCAGGGGGTGACAGGAGAGCTTCCCTCTGAGTATGCCTGCGAAGCCCCGCTGTGTGGTTTGTGGCACTAAGCGAGGTTTGCTGACAGGGTCCAGCGTGTGTGGGTCCTGCACTCTGGCTTCCAATGTTATGGAAGCTGCGGCTCCTTCTACGGCTCTCACAGGAGAGGAGGTTCCGCTAGGGGAAATGCCAGCTTTACCTCCGACTCTGGATTTTCAGGGGCCGGAGTCTTCCCCTGGGGAGGGGTCCTCGGCTTCGCAGGGTCCGACTTCGGTGGCCAAGAGTATATCTGTATTTTTAAAAAAACAAAACAAAATGCAGCTACTTCTTACAAATTGTAATGCAGTTGAAAATTGCTGTTATAATTAGTGTAACAATTTTATTTATTTATTTATATTCTCTTATATACCGCGCTATTCTGCATCAGTGCGGTTTACATTGAACAAACTGAAATTACATTGAACCAGGGCATTATAACTTGGAGATAACTATTTTACAGGGAACATGGGCAATGGAGGGTTAAGTGGCTTGCCCAAGACCACAAGGAGCACCTATGGGACTAGAAACCCCAGTCCTTCCAGCCCAAGGTTGCTGCCCTCTAGTGGGATTTGAACCCCCGACCTTCCGGCCTTGAAGTACCTTGCCCCAACCACTAGGCCACTCCTCCACTCCAATACAATACAAAATTGCTACAGCTGTCACTTATATAATGCTTAAAAATAACTTCCTATAAAAAAGTAGTTTGGGTTTTTTGCTTTCGTAAAGGCAATGTGTTTAACAAAACAAAAAAACAAAGAAAACAAATGTTTGACAGTGACTTACATAAATAAAATGTTCCTGATAAGCTCTTTAAACTGCTTGTTTTAGGTCAGTTTCCAGAGCCATTATTGTGTAAAGTTGTTACACCTCCTCTGACTGCTTCACTTCCTCCAAAGAAGATACCAAAGGAATTCATAATAAAATATCGGCATGGGGATCTGAATCCAATATCTGCCTTACATCAGTTTGTACAAATGCAACGTATGGACCTGGATTTGAAAGAAACTGTAAAAACAGGTAATGTGCTTTAGTCTGAAAGTATATGTATGGAGTTAAAATTAGAATTTGAAGTAATTGTTTGCTTTATATCGACTAACAAGATATTGGGTAAGGCACTCAGCTGGATGATGTCATCTGATGGCGCCAGGACAGAACAGCTCTCCCATGGTTCAGAACCCCATGAGATGTTCTGAAGATGCTCATCTCCTCTTGCATGCTGCAGTATCCTCCACGCCTTAGTTATTTTAGCTCTACTGATGGGATGTATGATCTACTGTAGTTCATCATGCATTTTTTTTTTCAGTTATTAGGTTAAACTAGACTGCAATGAAAAGACACTTTTTTCCTCCTTTAAGAATGCTTTCTTAAACGTCCAGTACTCGTCGTTCCTGCCCACAGTGTTCAAGAACCAGCTTTAGACAAGATCACCCAGTTTGCACTGTTTGGGGTTAAACCATGACACCAGCTCCTTTTTCTCTGCGGGTCTAATTCATTGTTATTAGCTGACAGGAAGTCAATTTAATTGCTAGCATGGCAGAATGAGAAATTCTAGATGACGGTGGCTTTTATCCTGTTTACACATTCTTTCCAGTACAGTGATCCACCATAGTTAAACTAATTTGACATCCAAGGAAAAGACTCAACCTCTTAATTTTCAATTTTATTACAGTAAGCAGAATAAAACACTTACGAAACTTTGTTAAACTTGCATCTACTAGGGTAGCACATAGTTAGCAAACTTTATCGGTGCCATGCTACAGTTCTGGTCCACATTGGCACCCTTGCATTTTAGGTATGTTGTGTACAATATCTTCAGAAATAATTTGAAATATTCCAACTGTATGTCATAATATTTTAATTGTATGTTCAAAGGTATTCAACAAATAAAGCCTCTGCAACTTAGAGACAGTAATTTCTGAGGAAAAAACCCCAAAATATGACCTGGACAGGATTAATGGCACCCTTCGCTAATATTTGGTTGCACAACCTTTGGCAGTGATAACAACCTCCAAATGTTTCTTGTAGCCATCTGTAAGTTTGTGCATCTGTCTGCTGATAGTTTTTCCCACTCTTCAACTGCGATTTGTTCCAGCTCATGAATGTTTCCAGGATTCCTTTTACCAATGGCAGATATCAGCTTTTTCCAAATGTTCTCGATTTGACGTGAGATCAGGACTTAATGCTGGCTAATTTAAAACGGTACATTTTTTTCCTTTTTAGCCATTCTTTTGTACCTTTTGGATGTGTGTTTTGGGTCACTGACCTGCTGAAGGACCCATGATCTTCAACTCAGACAGCTTTCTGACACTCGGTAGCATATTTTGCTCCAAAATACCTTGGTAGTGTTGACTTAATGATCCTTTTAAAATGTTCCAGGCCTCCAGTTCCTGAGGCAGCAAAATAGCCCCACAACATTATGGAACCTTCACCATATTCAAATGTAGGAAGGATGAGTTTCCGTTCATTTCTTTGCTTATAAATTGCTGGTCTGCATTGCCCATGAAGTCCTCCTTTGTTTAGTGCATGGCATATGGTGCGGGTTGAAACCACTCCAGATTGCTCCAGGTAGGCCTTAAACTCTTTGGATGTTGTACGTGTTTTTCCAACAGTTCGCACTAACATTAGAAGACTTGGATTATTTTTCCTCCTCCCATCATGTTCTGGGAGGTTTTTGACAGTTCCTTGAGC
This sequence comes from Ichthyophis bannanicus, assembly GCA_033557465.1. Lineage (NCBI taxonomy): Eukaryota > Metazoa > Chordata > Amphibia > Gymnophiona > Ichthyophiidae > Ichthyophis > Ichthyophis bannanicus. Next base: position 1,826,587,116 of record CM066032.1, on the reverse strand, counting down.
AGAAAATGTCTTAACATTGCAAACTGTAGAGACAGGAATCCCAGAGTTTTTGGAGATGATCTTGTACCCCTTTGAAGTTTGGTATTTGGTGGTGATTTTTTCTGACTCACAGGCAGCTCTCATCTTCACCATTCTGAAAATGTAACAGGGAGTGAATGTGACCATTTTAAACATTAGAGCCATCATTGATTGGTTGATTCAAGTCATGTGAGTACTGACAATTGATCACAAGTGCATCTAATTTTAACGCAGTGGTAATGTGATTCTGTTCAAACCGATTTGAATTGTTTAAGGGTGTCAATCATGATCACCAGGAACAAGCAGGAATGAGTCTTCACATATGGGTACGTCTGTACCGACGGAGTCTGCGCGGGAATGCTCCCCAGCGTCCAATCAGAACGCTTTTGGAAGCATCCCAACATGCCTGCATGATGCCTTCCCGCCTTTCCCAACTGCCTCTCTTCAGTTTTCATTTTTCCGCGGAGCCGACAGGACGTCCTTCTGTCACCGCAGAAAATTCTTCTTTTATTTTTTAGTTGTGGTCGCGGCTGCCTTCCCTGACACCACTGGTACCGCCGGTGTTTCTTTTCTTTGTTCTTCAACTTATTCCTGTTAGGGAATATTTTTCCCTCTTAGTGCCTGACGGGGTTTTTCCCGGCCTGCTAGGCGTACCCCTTTTTTCCTCATAGAAGCGCCAGCCACTATTCCTAAGAAATGTTCAAACTATGGCGGTACAAAACTTATTTTAGACACTCATAATTGGTGTCTACCCTGCTTGGGTCTTGACCATTTTCCTCCGGAGTGTCCCTCCTGTGACAGTATAGTGGGAAGAAGTCTTCAGCATCGAGTTCCCCTCGATACGTGGTTCCCATTCAACTTCAGGGCACCGACCACCCCTTCTTCACAAGATCAGGTAACCCAAAAACAGTCTGTTAAGACTAGCCAGTCCCTCGAGTGGTAGATCTCATGCACAGCATAGAGATGCCTCTGGCCTTGCCCTCGAACACACTGGCTTTAAAACCCCGGTGGGAGTCTTCGGCCTCCAAAGCCTGTGTGGGGTTTCAGGTTGTTCCTGAGGTACATTCCTGAGCCATGCTCGGTGGTGGCATCCGCTTCGAGCGGTACCGATATCCCGGCATTGGCAATGGTGTTGGATGAAACATTCCTCACCAAGGATCGTAGTCTGGCGTCCTCGGTACCAACGGGGCCGTTGGATACGCTGCAGACCGATCTTCCAGTATCGGTATCGATCCCGGTACTAGTACCGATGTCGGTACCCTCCAGATGTGTATCAATAGACTCGCTTCCTTCGATGCCAAGTCTGGAATCGATCTCCAGTCTGGAGGACTGGGTACCGACTCGCCTTGGTACCGACACCAGACGGTACCGAAGGCACGATTCCGATGATCCATGTTCAGCATCCATGGTTCTTTCGATACCGTTAGAGCAGTCACTGGTTGGCCTTCTCCCATCGGTATTGGATACGGTACCGGAGTCGGTACCGGTATCCATTTTACCATCGCTGTCGGTACCTTCCATGCTTCTTTCATCAGGCTCGCTTCCCTCGATACCGAGTCTGCAATCGATCCCTGGCATGGACGATGTGCTACCGACTGTTGCTGGTCCAGACCTCCTACGGTACCAGCAACCATCCTCTAAGGCTTCTACTCTTCTAAAATTGGATAGATCCCTGGGTGCCAATGCTAGTTCTTCAACAGATCTAGCCTGTCCTCCTCTTCCAAGAGGATTTCCCTCTGGGGATTTTTCTTTTCAAGCTTTTCTGCTAGATATGGCAAAATCACTTGCCATTTCTATATCTGGACAGGATCCTACACAAAGGAATACAGAATCCCTCTATATTCCTGGGAGTGCAAAGGAGAACATCATGCTTCCTTTGCATCAGTCCTTGCAGGATCTCCTTCTACGAATGTGGGAAGCTCCTTTAACGGTACCCCCACCTTCTAGAGCAGCTGATCTTCTATATCAGGTGCCCCCCTCTCCAGGTTTTCAAAGGACTCAACTTCCTCCTCATTCCATTGTTGTAGAATCAGCAGTGAGGCGTATCAAGAGTACTAAAAAGCATTCTTCTTATCCGCCAGGTCGTGAGTCTAAGATTTTAGATGCCTTTGGATGTCAAACCTTCCAGGCATCCATGCTTTCAGCAAGAATTCTCTCATATATATTCTATATGGGATTATCTCTTGAAGAGGTCACAAAGAAATTATGGTTTTTGACTCCTTTTCTTCAAGAGCCCAAAAGAGCAGACTATTCCTCACTGGTTAGTCATGCTCAAAATATCTCTAGGTTCCTTACTCGTGCTTCCCTAGACTCCTTTGAGTCTGTTAGCAGAACTTCTGCTATAGCTATAGGGGCACGACATAAAGCTTGGCTCCAAGTTTCAGACTTGGACAAATGGGCACAAGAAAGACTGGGAAATACTCCTTGCACTAGAGAAAATCTCTTTAACAAGAAGTCTTTACTCCACGTTGCTCAGTTAACCACTGACATTCCTGTTTCCAGAGGCTATTCTATGCCTTCCTCTTTCCCAGTTGGTAGGAAATGTCTTACCAAACTTTCTTCCCCTAGAGGGAAAAAGTTTTATCCATCTATTGCCCATCATACAGATGTTCCCAAACAGGAGAAACATCGCCTGGTCTAAAGAAACCACAACCTCAACAGGTTCAGCAAACCCAGCAGTCGCAGGGTTTCAGATAGATCATCATTACCTCTCTTGGTTGGTGGTTAGAGTTGCAGTCTGCTGCTTTCCACTTGAAGCATCTGCACTAATTTCATCCTAACTTTTCCTAGATCTCTCTTCACAAGACATCTTTTCTTTACTCTAAGAGTCTTTATGATGATCATGCCCATAGTTAACAGGTTTTCTTTTCCTCCTTCTAGGGAAAGAGAAGTGACAACTGTCAATAAGACAGTTTTTCCCTGTACTAGCATGTATCATCTTACCTTTCAGAGATTTACTGCATAGTCAGTCTCTTTCAAATCTCTTACCTCCCTCTTACTACAACATTTGGTTTGTAAGAGTGGCTCTATTACACTGGTAAGCCCCTATGGTCCTCTACCTATTCCACAGGGGGATTCTCCCTTCCAGAGTTGTCTTCCCCTTTATTACCTTAGGGCAGCTTTTCATGTAATATTACTATCATATGTATATAGTTCAATGTCTATTATCCTTTGTTACAATTACCCCGGTTTTCCAAGTTTTTCTTCCTGTTCCATGTAAAAACAGATATATGTATCTTATCTGATGTTTTGTAGTTCTATGTAAACCGCGCTGATAATAAATAGTGCGGTATATAAAAATGTTAAATAAATAAATAAATAAAATAAATCAGACAATGGGAAGTCTTACCACTCCTATGTCTGTTTCTTTTTCCCAATCAAAAAAAAAAAGGGAAAATTTTTTCCGCTGCCTTGGTAGTTGCTGCAGATACAGCAATTGCTAGTGCTTAAGCCACTGGTTCTGTTCACCACACAACCAGGGTTTCTCCTCCACTAGCAAAACTTCTAGCCTCAGTGCTAGACCCCAAACAGAATCTCCAGGAACAAGCAGGAATGAGTCCTCACATATGGGTACGTCGGTACCGACGGAGCCCGTGCGGGAAAGCTCCCCAGCTTCCCAGAAGGAAAGCTTTTGGGGCCTCCCACTGCGCATGCGCGCTGCCTTCCCGCCTTCCTGACCAACTCTCCTCAGTTCTTCTTTTTCCGCGGATCCAGCAGGTCGTGTTCCTGTCACCGCTGAAGAAGTTCTTATTTTAATTTGTTTCTTTGGCCGCGTGTCTGCCTTCCCGGATTCTGGACCGGTACCGCCGGTCCTTTTCTTTACTATTCTTTCAAAAAAAAAAAAATCTATCTTTTTTTCCCTACTTGGTGTATTTTCTGCTTAGGCCTTTAGGCCTTCACAAAATTCTCCCTCATGGAGAAACCAGCCTCTGGTTTCAAAAAATGCACCAAGTGTAGCGGTACTATCTCGGTTACAGACACCCATGAATGGTGTCTTAAATATTTGGGGCCTGACCACTCCATTCCGGATTGCCAGTCCTGCTCTCTGATGTCTAAACGTGGCTTATAGAACCGAGCAGCCAAGTTTCATATGCTGTTTTCCACAGATACTCCAGCATCAACATCATCCAGGTCTTCCTCTCCCGATGGATCTCAGGTAACCAAACATTCTTCCGGCAGGTCCTCAAAGGGCAAATCTCCCTCTAAGTATCGAGATGCCCCCGGGCTTGACCCTGAGGACCCTGCCCCAGCCAAAAAACCCCGGCGGGAAGCTCCGGCTTCCAAAGCTCCTATGGGGTTACAGGTTGACATTGATGGCATGGCCTCGACCGATCACCTGTTAGACTGCTCTGGGGTGCCGGCTCAATCTTCCGGTACCGACATCCAGGCAGTCGTGGCGTCTATGGATCATACAGTTCAATCCATGCAGCAGGCCATAATGGCTTTTATTAGAGCTGCAACGCCCTCGGTACCGCAGCAAGCGGTTCAGACTCCGGTACCCAGGGCATCCACTTCAACCAGGATACTGGTTCCCGGTTCCGGGGTTTTTCCCGATACCGATCCGGTTCCGGGTACGCCCGATGTGGATACCGGTCGATACGCGTATCGATCCCTGGAAGCTAACAGACGATACTTCGAATCTTCTGATGATTCTGATTCATCAGATGACTCTGCTGAAGTATCTCTTACTCTTCCTGAGGAGCCCTCTTCTCCAAAGAGGAGAATGTCTCCTCCAGCGGATTTGTCCTTTCAAGACTTCATTATTGAAGTAGCTAAAGGACTCTCTATTTCAGTAACCTCTCAAAAAGAACCTAGAGCAAAAAAAATAGATATTTTAGGATACTCTAAAGTTCCCAAAGAGGCAGTCACCTTGCCCATTCATGAAATTCTTCAGGAACACATGATGGACTTGTGGGAGACTCCTCTCACCCTGTCTCCACATTCTCGTCGTTTGGACACCATGTATCATGTCCCTCCTTCTCCTGGTTTTCAAAAAACTCAGCTCCCTCACCACTCTATTGTGGTGCAGTCAGCTATGAAAAGGATAAAGATTACCAAAAGACACTCTTCTACTCCTCCAGGAAGAGAATGTAGGACTTTGGATGCCTTTGGTAGAAAAATCTTCCAAGCCAGTATGCTTATTGCCAGAATCAATTCATACAGCTTCTATATGGGCATGTTTCTGAAGGAGATTGCACTAAAGATGCGCCATTTTCTCCCCTTTATCGCAGAGGATAAAAAAGAGGAGTTCCTTCTTTTGCTAAAGCATACTCAAGATATTTCAAAGTTCTCCAACAGAGCAGCCTTTGACTCCTTTGAAGGTGCTAGCAGAGCCTCAGGCATTGCCATAGCTGCTCGCAGAATTGCTTGGCTCCAGGCCTCTGACCTAGAACCCTGGGTCCAGGATGGTTTGGAGAATCTGCCCTGTACAGGTGAAAATCTGTTTGGCAAGGAGTGGCAAATCAAAGCCACTCAAATGGATGCAGAAAATGCTGCTCTAGATAGACTTTCTAAGTCTACCTCTACCCCTGCCAAGAAAAAATCTTTTAAGAAGCCTTTCTATAAAAAGGCCAGATTTTCTACAAATACTGGCCAACAATCTTCTACAGTTCGCTTTGCTCCTAAGCGTCAGCAATCTAAACAGGCCAGGGCAAAACCTGCAGGGACTGCTACAGCCCAGCAGTCCCAACACCCTCAGGGGTTTTGACTTAATACTAGAGAACTTAACCTTTCTGGTTCTACAACAACCAGAGCCTCTCACCATTCCAGGAAGGTTAACTCATTTTGCTCCAGATGGGAGCAAATCACATCAGAACAGTGGACCCTCTCTATCATCAGAGGGCTACAAACTACATTTCTCCAGCCTTCCTCCCCATACCATGGTGAGACGTTTCAATTCTCCCCCATCTCTCCTGGACCTGTTGGGTCAGGAGGTGACCACCCTTCTCGCCCAAAGGGCAATAGAAGAGGTTCCTCTTCTTCAACAGGGGTCAGGGTTTTACTCCCCTTATTTTCTCATTCCCAAGAAAACAGGGGGGTACAGACCCAAGAGAATTGAACAAATTCCTATGCAAGGAGAAATTCAAGATGCTTTCTCTAGGTACTCTTTCCATACCTGCAGAGTCAGGATTGGCTTTGTTCTCTAGATCTCAAGGATTGCGTACACACATATACTCATCCATCCATCCCACAGAAAATTCCTACGGTTTCTGTTCCAGGGAAAACATTTCCAATACACAGAGTACTTCCCTTCTGTCTAGCCTCTGCTCCAAGAGTGTTTACCAAATGCATGGCAATAGTGGCTGCATTTCTACGTGCCCTGGGAATTTTTGTCTTCCCATACCTGGACGACTGGCTCATCCAAGCTCCATCTCAGTCCGAGGCTCAGACTTCCCTGGACCGCACCAGACGCATTCTGCAGTATCTGGGACTTGTGATCAATCTGCCAAAGTCTCAACTCACCCCTACTCAGTCCCTGGAATTCATAGGGGCCTGGTTAGATACCACCACTGCAAGGGCCTACCTTCCTCAGGCCCGTTGCCAACGTCTAGTGCACTTGGCATCCCAGACTCAGTCCAGAAGCCACTTGACTGCCAGGGAGATGCTACAGCTACTAGGCCACATGGCCTCCACAGTACATGTGGTGCCTTATGCTCGCCTACATATGAGAGCAGCTCAATGGACTTTGTCCACCCAGTGGACTCAAGCATTAGGAGCTCTCTGACCAAATAGCAAACTCCAAACGTCTCTTTTGGTCTCTCCAATGGTGGATGTCCACTCAAAATCTTTTGTTGGGGGCCCCCTTCCAACCACTGTTGCCCCAAGCAACCCTCACAACAGATGCCTCCCAAACAGGTTGGGGAGCTCATCTTCAATACCTCTCCACTCAGGGCACTTGGTCTCCACAGGAGACCGCCCTTCATATCAACCTTTTGGAACTTTGAGCGATCTTTCTAGCTCTCAAAGTTTTTCATACCCTCCTCAGCAACATGACAGTCCTTATTCATACGGACAATCAAGTAGCCATGTTCTACATAAACAAACAAGGAGGGACTGGCTCTCTGTCGCTTTGCAACGAAGCTCTAAGATTATGGGCCTTCGCCAGAGAGCATCAAATCCATCTCCTGGCAGTATATCTCCCTGGAATCCAAAACTCTTGGGCAGACAGACTCAGTCGAGTTCTGCTTCCACACGAATGGTCCCTGCACATGGATCAGGTACTCAAAATCTTCCAGAAATGGGGGAACCCCGGACATAGACCTCTTTGCTAGTCCGTGGAATGCCAAACTTCCCCGGTTCTGTTCCAGAACTCCGTGTCAGGGAGCTCAGGCCAAGGATGCCTGCCTCCTTCATTGGGGTCAGGACTTCCTGTATGCCTTTCCACCCATTCCTTTGATTCCCAAGACTCTGTTCAAACTTCAGAGGGATCACGGGTCCATGATCCTCATAGCTCCACGCTGGCCACGCCAAGTGTGGTATCCTCTACTTCTGCATCTCTCCCAAGCCCCCTCCCTGGACTTGGGAGCTGCTCCAGACCTCCTGTCTCAGGAGGAGGGGACTTTGTGGCACCCAAACCCCAAGTCCCTTCACCTCAGAGCTTGGTTACTGAAGGCCTTGACCTTCAGGACTTCAATCTTTCTCAACAAGTGAAGGATATCCTCCATGCCTCTAGGAAACCTTCCACTAGGCGTTCTTACGCTTTCAAATGGAAAAGGTTTTCCATTTGGTGTGCTCAAAAGGGTCTTGACCCTCTAGCACTTCCTTTAAATTCTCTATTGGAATATCTCCTGCATCTTTCCAATGCAGGCCTTAAAACGAATTCAGTAAGAGTCCATTTGAGTGCTATTGCAGCATCCCTTAAACCTCTCAATGGACAACCTGTTACCTCTCATCCTCTTATTGCAAGATTCATGAGAGACCTAACTTTAACTAAACCTCCCATTCGAGATCCTCCGGTAGCATGGGACTTAAACTAGGTTCTTGGTCAGCTTATGAAGCCACCCTTTGAACCTTTAGCCACTACCTCCTTGAAATTTCTTTCCTGGAAGGTTATTTTCCTCATTGCAGTCACCTCAGCTTGCCGTATCAGTGAACTGCAAGCCCTAGTGGCTAATCCCCCTTATACAAGGTTTCATCATGATAAGGTGTTCCTTCGGACCAATCCCCACTTTATGCCTAAAGTGGTCTCCCCTTTTCATCTTAATCAAGAGGTATATTTACCTGTCTTTTTTCCAGCTCCTCATGCATCCAGTGCAGAGAGGAACCTTCATACTCTAGATTGTAAAAGAGCTTTTGCCTTTTACCTCCACAGGACACAGCAACATCGAAAGTCTTCTCAGCTTTTTGTTGCTTTTGATCCTTCTCATTTGGGTCTTCCAGTCTCAAAGGAACACTGTCCAATTGGATTGCTCAGTGTATTTCTTTTGCTTACCAGAGTAAGAACCTTTCTCTGGAGGGCCATGTCACAGCTCACAATGTGAGAGCCATGGCCACCTCTATGGCTCATCTTCGTTCTGTATCCATCGATCAGATCTGTCGAGCAGCCACCTGGGCCTCGGTTCATACCTTTACAGCCCATTACTGTTTGGACAAGGACTCCCGCTGGGATGCCTTGTTTGGTCAGGCTGTCCTCAGACACCTGTTTCATTCTTGAACAACTCCTGCCCACCTTCCCTGAATGGATGCCTGAGATCCATAGGAAGATGAGGAACCCTTCAGGGTCTCATACCCTTGGGGGGATCTCCCGGGCATCTTAGCTAGGGAGTCCCCATATGTGAGGACTCATTCCTGCTTGTTCCTCGAGATAGCACAGTTACTTACCTGTAACAGGTGATCTCTGGGAACAGCAGGAATTAGTCCTCACAACCCACCCACCTCCCCTAGGAGTTGTATCTCTCTCTTTCCTTTCCTCTCTCTATTGTCTCAGCTTTAAACTCAAACTGAGGAGAGTTGGTCAGGAAGGCGGGAAGGCAGCGCGCATGCGCAGTGGGAGGCCCCAAAAGCTTTCCTTCTGGGAAGCTGGGGAGCTTTCCTGCGCGGGCTCCGTCGGTACCGACGTACCCATATGTGAGGACTAATTCCTGCTGTTCCCAGAGATCACCTGTTACAGGTTAGTAACTGTGCTTTATCAACCTTGTTTGGAAACCCTATTTCACAGACTGGTTAACTTCTATTCTTCGCCCCCTTGTCCCTGGCAGAATAGTTTGTTACCCACTGGCTTTAAACAGTCAGTTTTTTCATCTAACCAACCTGCAGCATGCTCTCTGCAACTCTACAGAGTAGCTTTGCACTATGGGCCCTTGCTAGAGAGCTTTAGTATCTTGCCTAGCAGATAATCCCAGATGGTTAGGAGGGGTTCCCCCAGTCATGTTCTCATGACTGGTAGGTGTTCCCTACCCTTACCATCTCATCTAAAATCTCTTGAGACATAAGAAACAGGCCTTTCATCACGTGGAAACCTAAAGAATGGCCAATTCCCTGGCTTGGCCCATATCTCCTTTGGACTTCTCGCCAGAGAGAGTTTTCTTTCAGTGGCAGCTCAAGGACGCCTGATACCCATCTTGCCTTTATAGGCGGGTCACTGTGGTATCTTATTCCACTGGCGCCCTCTATCCATTCACCATACTGCAGTTCCGGAAAGATCTGGACTTGCTGCCTGCAGACTGAAGTTATCCTCTGCATTTTTTACTTAGGCCATCCTGGTTATTCAAGAGTTCCATTTCTGAGAGAAATCTAGACGCCTTCTTGCCAGGGAGACCATTCCTCTGACTCTGTCAGTGATAACCAGGGAAAGAAGATTCTCTCCATCTATTCAAGCAGGTATCACCCTTCTTGCTATTAGATGTATCTTTCTCTCTCCCCATATTCCTAGGGGGATCTAGTTATATAGGCATCTCTCCATCCACATACCTGGAGACATGTCTATATGCCTACATTTATATATACCCTATAAGTGTATATATTTAGGAATATATATATATATATATAGCTACATACATGTGTGTGTGTATATATATATATATATCTCCAGGAACAAGCAGGAATGAGTCTTCACATATGGGTATCGTCGGTACCGACGGAGCCTGCGCAGGAACACTCCCCAGCGTCCAGTAGGAAAGCTTTTGGGAGCATCCCACAGTGTCTGCGCGCTGCCTTCCCGCCTTTCCCAACCGCCTCTCTCCAGTTCTTCTTTTCCGCGGAACAAGCAGGTCGTGTTTCCTGTCACCGTTAAAAAATTTCTTATTTTCTTTTATTTCTTTAGTCGCGTGTCTGCCTTCGCGACTCCGGACCGGTACCACCTGTCTTTTTTCTTTCTTAAAAAAAAACCAAACTACTCTTTTCTTACATCGGTGCATTTTTTCTTCTGTGGCCTTAAGCCTGCAGAAATATTTTTCCTCATGGAAAAACCCATCTCCGGGTTCAAAAAGTGCACGAAGTGCAGTGGCACTATTTCTGTCACTGACACCCATGACTGGTGTCTAAAATGTTTAGGTCCTGACCACTCCATTGCGGATTGTGAGTCCTGTTCCATGATGTCTAAAAGAGGGTTACAAAATCGAGCAGCCAAGCTCAGTACCCTGTTTCCCTCTGATGCAGCTTCTGTGGCATCGACGTCTTCCAGGGTTTCTTCTTTATACCATGGATCTCAGGTAGCCAAACTTAAATCCGGCCGGTCCTCAAAGAGTACATCTCTCTCCAAGTATCGAGATGCCCCCGGACTTACTCTTGAGGAATCCACACCGGCAAAATTACCCCGGCGGGAGGCTCCGGCTTCCAAAGCTGTATCTATGGGGTCACAGGTTGACTTCGATGGCTCGGCCTCGACCGATCACCTGTTACAATGTTCTGGAGTACCGGCGGTCTCCACCGGTACCGACATCCAGACATTGATGGCGTCGATGGATCAGAATATTCTGACCATGCAGCGTGCCATCACAGCATTCATACAAGCTGCGATGCCTATGGTACCGCAACAAACTCCGTTGTCGGTAACGGTACCGGATCTGATATCTGTTCCTCTGCCGGTACCGCTTGCATCGACATCAACATCGACGGCATCGGTACGCTATCCTGTGATGCCCGTGGGTACCGACTCTGTACCGATTACTCCCGATGTCGATACCCCCCCTCCCCCGGTATGCATATCGGGCTCTGCGAGAGCATCCAGACAGTCGATACTTCGATTCCTCTGAAGACTCTGATGCATCAGAGGCCTCTATTGAAGCATCGGGAATCCTTCCTCAGGAACCCTCTTCTCCAAAAAGGAGAATGTCTCCTCCTGAAGACTTGTCTTTTCAGGACTTCATCGGGGAGGTGGCCAGAGGCCTGTCCATCTCAGTGGCCTCTGAAACAGAACATAGAGCCAAAAAATTAGATATTTTACAATATCCTAAGGCTCCTAAAGAGGCAGCCACCTTACCAATACATGAGATTCTTTATGATCACATGTTGGGCATATGGGAGACTCCTCTTTCCACCTCCCCTCATTCTCATAGGTTGGACACCATGTATCGTGTTCCTCCTTGTCCTGGTTTTCATAAGACTCAGCTTCCTCACCACTCCATTGTGGTAGAGTCTGCTATGAAAAAGATCAAGAGTACAAAGACACTCCTCTGCTCCTCCAGGAAGAGAATGCAGAACCTTAGATGCCGTTGGCAGGAAAACTTTCCAGGCCTGTATGCTTGTAGCCAGAATCAACTCCTATAGTCTCTCTATATGGGGATGTTTCTAAAAGAAGTTACAGATCATCTGCAAACCTTATCTCCTTTTATCAGAAGATAAGAGAGAAGAGTTTCTCACCTGGCTTAAACATGCACAGGATGTATCGAAGTTTTCCAACCGTGCAGCCTTTGACTCTTTTGAGGGTGCCAGTAGAGCCTCGGCTATTGCCATAGGTGCACGCAGAGTTGCTTGGTTACAAGCCTCTGATTTGGAATCTTGGGTGCAGGATGGTCTAGGTAACCTTCCCTGTACAGGTGAAAACCTGTTTGGCAAAGATTGGCAAGCAAAGGCCAACCAGATGGATGCTGAAAATTCTGCTTTAGATAGACTTTCAAAGTCTACTGCTGCTCCTTTTAAAAAGAGGTTGTTCAAAAAAGGATTTTTCCCCAAAAAAGGGATATTTTCTTCTACTTATGGTCAGGCCTCTTCTCAAGGTCGTTTTGCTACAAAGAGACAGCAACAACCAAAACAGGCCAAGCCTCAGGCTGCAAGGACTGCTACGGCCCAACAGCTTCAGCCTCCTCAGGGCCTTTGACTTTCCACTAGAGAACTTAGCCTTTCTGGCTCTAGAACATCCAGAGCCTCTCACCATCCCAGGAAGGTTAGCTCATTTTGCTCCCAGATGGGAACAAATCACAGCAGAGCAGTGGACCCTCTCCATCAAGCTTCATTTCTTAAACCTTCCCCCTCACACCATGGTGAAACAGTTCAATTCTCCAACATCTCTCCTCAACCTTCTAGGTCAAGAGATTGCTACCCTTCTTGCCCAAGGGGCAATAGAAGAAGTACCCCTTCTTCAACAGGGCTCAGGGTTTTACTCCCCCTATTTTCTCATTCCAAAGAAAACGGGGGGCTACAGACCCATATTAGATCTCAGAGAATTGAACATGTTTCTATGCAAGGAGAAATTCAAGATGACTTCTCCCGGAACTCTCCTTCCATACCTCCAGAGTCAGGACTGACCTTGTTCTCTAGATCTCAAAGAGGCGTACACCCATGTCCTCATCCATCCAACACACAGAAGGTTCCTTCGGTTCCTTTACCAAGGAAAGCACTACCAATACAAAGTGCTTCCTTTCGGTCTGGCCTCTGCACCAAGAGTGTTCACAAAATGCATGGCAGTAGTAGCTGCATTTTTACGCACTCTAGGGATATTCATATTCCCATATCTGGACAACTGGCTCATCCGAGCTCCATCCCAGTCTGAGGCCCAGGCTTCCCTGGCCTGCACAAAGCGTTTTCTTCAGTATCTGGGACTGGTAATCAACATTCCAAAATCCCATCTCACCCCTACTCAGTCTCTAGAGTTCATAGGGGCCTTACTGGATACCACAACTGCAAGGGCCTATCTTCCCCAGGCCCGTTGCCTACGCTTGGTGCAGTTAGCCTCCCAGATTCAGTTAAAATCCCATTTAACTGCTCGAGAGATGTTGCAACTCTTAGGCCACATGGCATCCTCTGTGCATGTGGTTCCTTAGGCTCGCCTTCACATGAGGGCAGCTCAGTGGACTCTATCCACCCAATGGACCCAGGCATCAGGTTGCCTGTCAGACAAAATAGCAACCTCCAGTCGCCTCTTTTGGTCCCTCCACTGGTGGATGTCCACTCAAAATCTGTTGCTCGGGTCCCCCTTTCAACAGTTGCTACCCCAAGCAACCCTTACAACAGATGTCTCTCCAAAGGGTTGGGGAGCTCATCTACAAGATCTCTTGACCCAAGGCATCTGGTCTCCACAGGAGACATCTCTACATATCAACCTCTTAGAGCTCAGAGCAATCTTTCTGGCTCTGAGTCTTCCACACCCTGCTCAGCTACAAGACAGTCCTCATCCACACAGACAACCAGGTAGCCATGTTCTACGTGAACAAACGGGGGGACTGGCTCACTGTCGCTTTGCAACGAAGCTCTGAGATTGTGGGCCTTTGCCAGAGAGCATCAAATTCATCTCATGGCAGTGTATCTTCCAGGGGTTCAAAACTCTTGGGCAGACAGACTCAGTCGAGTTCTGCTTCCACACGAATGGTCCCTCCATGGGGACCAGATAGCCAGGATTTTTCGGATTTGGGGTACCCCAGACATAGACCTGTTTGCAAGTCCGTGGAATTCCAAACTTCCCTGGTTCAGGCCAGGGATGCCTTCCTCCTTCATTGGGGGCAAGACGTCCTCTATGCCTTTCCACCTATTCCCCTCATCCCCAAGACTGTTCAAGCTTCAGAGAGACAAGGGGTCTATGATCCTCATAGCACCACGTTGACCACGCCAAGTGTGGTACCCTCTACTTCTGCATCTCTCTCAAGTTCCCTCCCTGGACCTGGGGTCTGCTCCAGATCTCCTCTCCCAGGAGGAGGGAACCTTGTGGCACCCAAATCCTCAGTCTCTTCATCTCAGGGCCTGGTTGCTGAAGGCCTAGACCTTCAAGATTTACACCTTTCTCAGCAAGTGAAGGAGATCCTTCATGCTTCCAGAAAGCCTTCCACCAGGCGTTCCTATGCTTTTAAATGGATAAGGTTTTCCATTTGGTGTGCAGAGAAGAGTCTTAACCCTCTTGCAATACCTTTGAATTCTTTACTAGACTATTTGCTGCATTTATCCCCCTGCAGGCCTTAAAACAAATTCAATCAGAGTCCATTTGAGTGCTATTGCAGCATCCCTTAAACCTCTCAATGGACAACCTATTTCCTCTCATCCTCTTTTATAGCAAGATTCATGAGAGGCCTTCTTTTGACTAAACCTCCCATTAGACCACCTCCAGTCGCATGGGACTTGAATCTGGTTCTTGGCCAGCTTATGAAGCCACCCTTTGAACCCTTAGCCACTACCTCCTTGAAATTCCTTTCCTGGAAGGTTATTTTTCTCATTGCAGTCATCTTAGCTCGCCGTATCTGTGAGTTGCAAGCTTTAGTGGCTAATCCTCCTTATACAAGGTTCCATCATGACAAGGTGGTCCTCAGAACTAATCCACACTTTATGCCTAAAGTGGTCTCACCTTTTCATCTGAACCAGGAGGTATACTTACCTGTCTTTTTTTCCAGGTCCTCATGCATCAAGTGCAGAGAGGAATCTTCATACCCTTGATTGTAAAAGAGCACTTGCTTTCTACTTACAAAGGACATAGCAACATAGAAAGTCCTCAACTTTTTGTTGCTTTTGATCCTTCTCATTTAGGACTTCCAGTCTCTAAGAGAACTCTGTCCAATTTTATTTATTTATTTAACAGTATTTCTAAACCGCCTTATCTTAATAATCAAGGTGGTATCACAGCAAACAATCAGGTCAAGTGAGTGTGTTATACATGCAGTGGGGGGAAATTGAGTGTGTGTTGTGTTGTGTGCTAGATTGGTGTGAGCTATTTACAGAGTGGGCTATATACAGTGGTGCAAAAACAAGTTCCATGCATACATTGGTTAGGCGGGATCATGTGCTGTTGTTCATTCTCTGAAGTTATGTGATGTGTCCATAGTGTTCTATGAACAGTATGGTTTTCAGCTGTTTTCTGAAGTCTTTTAGGTCTGTAGTGGCTCTCAAGTCGTCCGGGAGTTTGTTCCATATTGTTGGAGCGGCCATTGAGAGTGCTCTGTCTGTTGTGTCCTTGCGTGTGTGTTTGTATTCACTTGGGGTACTGACTCTGTTGTGGGTTTGTTTTCTTCTGGGACGCGTACTGGTGTCTGATTGTATGAGGGTGTGTAGGCTGTTGGCTGATGTATGGTGTTTTATCTTGAATATGTTTATGATAGTTTTATATTTGATGCGTGCACCGATTGGAAGCCAGTGTAAGTCCTTTAAGGTGGGTGTGATGTGCTCCTTTCTTGCAGTTCCTGATATGATTCGTGCAGCAGTGTTTTGTGCTAGTTGTAGAGGTTTGAGGGCTTGTTTCGGTAGGCCAAGGTATATCGGATTGCAGAAGTCCAGTAGTGGGGTTATCAGTGCTTGACAGACGGTACGGAAGTGTTCCGGGGCAAGGAGCGGCTTTAGTCTCCTGATGATTCGCATCTTGTAGTAGGCTTTTTGGATTGTTTTGTCTATGTGTGGATTGAGATTGAGTTTATTGTCCAGAGTAACTCCGAGGTATCTCACTTCTGATCTTATTGGTATAGTGGTGCTTTGTATCTTTAAATTTGGTGGGTGTATGAAGCTTTGGTTCCGGGTGATGATTAGGATTGCTCAGTGTATTTCCTTCGCCTACCAGAGTAAGAATCTTTCTCTGGAGGGCCATGTCACAGCTCAGAATGTGAGGGCCATGGCAGCCTCTATGGCTCATCTAAACTCTGTGTCCATCGACCATATCTGTCGAGCGGCCACCTGGGCATCGGTTCATACCTTCACAGCCCATTATTGCTTGGACAAGGACTCCCGCTGGGATGCCTTGTTTGGTCAGGCTGTTCTCAAACACCTGTTCCATACCTAATCAACTCCTACCCTCCATCCCTGACTGGATGCCTGAGATTCATGGGTGGAGGTGGAGCCCTTCTCAGGGTCTCACAATCTGGGTGATCTCCCAGGCATCTCTAGCTGGGGAGTCCTCATATGTGAAGACTCATTCCTGCTTGTTCCTGGAGATAGCACAGTTACTTACCTGTAACAGGTGATCTCTGGGAACAGCAGGAATTAGTCTTCACAACCCACCCACCTCCCCTAGGAGTTGTATCTCTCTATCTTTCCTTTCCTCTCTCTCTTTGTCTCAGCTTTTTTTTTTTAAATGCTTTATTTATATTCCACCAACAACAATACAATGCAGTACATACATATGACCCCGGGGGGGCAGGGTGTACTCTGATCCCCCCCCCTCGGATGGGACAGCATAAACACGTAGAAGGTGGGTTATAACAATTTTTCCCCCCTCCCCCCAGAATATACCCAGCCTCCCCCCCAGCCCCGACCTGCCCATCCCCCCTTCCCCCCTCAGATACAGCCAGTTGCACTGCACCCCTCCCTCCTTCCAATCATTGCCTCATTCAGAATGACTCTTCAACTGTCCCCCTGCAAAATCTCATTCCGACTCCGGGCCCCCAATTGCAGAATATAGGGCTCCCAGACCACCATAAAGGCCGGCCACCTTTTGACACTGCCCCGTGCCCACCGATGTTCCATTTGCATCATCTGATGGAAGCTGTTTCTCCACTCTCCAAAGGTAGGGGGCTGGGGGTCCCTCCAAAGACGAAGGATCGGCGCCTTTCCCACCAGACAGGCCTTACGAATCAATAAACGTTCCCCTTTCTTCGCTGGGAAAGGAGGAGGTATGCAGTCCAGCACCACCAGAGGGCCGGACCACCGCAGTCGCTGCTGAAGGAGACCCCCGAGAAAGGAGCAGATTTTAGCCCAATAGGGTTTCAGAGACTGGCAATCCCACCACATATGTAGTAGGGTCGCCAAGGGCTCCGAGCAGCGAGGGCATCGGCCATCAGTAGTTAATCGACTCCGTAGCGCTCGCCTCAGAAAAATGGGCCCTGGTAATACATTTAAATTGCATTTCTCTCCAACGCATCCCCTGTGCTAGGCTGACTATACGGCATAGCGCTGCACTCACCGTGCCGGGAGGCACCTCGCTGTCCAGCTCACCCGCCCAATCCACCTCCACCCCCCGATAATCCGGGGGGGGAATGAGTTTTGCCACACGAGCTTTGAAGGCGGAGATCGACACCGGGACATCGCCCCCCAGTCCGAAGAAGTCCAGTATCCGCTCAGCCCGCTCACTCCGTAGTGCCTCGCGCGGTAGAGAAGATATAGTGGGCCACCTGGATATAAGCATAACTGTGCCGGGGAGACAGATCTTATTCCTGGCTCAGCGTCCGGAAGGATTTGCATGCTCCCGATGGCTCCACCAGGTGCCCTAAGAGCTTCAGCCCACGGCCGTACCAATCTTGAAAAAGCACCGATTCTGAACCCGGAGTGAATGACATGTTTCCCCGCAACGGCAACCAGCTAGAGGTCTGCCAGGGGTCGCCCCAGTGCGCATTAAGATACTGCCAGGTCCGTTTAGCCAAGTTTATCAGCACACTCTGCACTAAATAACGGGGGAGAGCTGGATTTGCTCCATGCAAAACACCCAACAAAGTGTGCGGGGCCACAAAGCATTCCTCAAGGGCCCGGGGCGTGAAGAAGGCGGTATCGCCGAGCCAATCTGCAACATGTCGAGCCTGACAAGCTAGGGCATAGGCCTTCAGGTCTGGGAATCCCATCCCCCCCTCGCGCTACTTCCCCAACAACCGGGTCCACGGGATACGTGCCCTACCCCCCTTCCATAGAAAGGAATGAAAGCAGGCCTCAATACGGCACAGGTCTTTACGAAGCAACCACACTGGCAGAGTCTGGAGCCAATAAAGGAGTCGAGGCAGCATCACCATCTGCACCGCCGCCAGCTTTCCGGAGAGGGACAATGGAAGGGATCCCCATGCCCCTAATTGCGTTTGCAATCTCCGCAGGATGCGGTCGAGATTACGACCATATAACCTAACGGGGTGGCTGGGCAACACAATACCTAGTTATATGAACTCATCTGTCGCCCATTTCAGCGGGAACTCTCCAGCCCACGTGTCACGCAGATTACCCAGTACGTCAAGGGCCTCAGATTTCTCCCTGTTTATGCGCAGTCCCGCAACCCTCCCAAATCTCTCAAGTTCCGTCATCAGACCCCGCAGGGACCGCTCCGGGGACCGCAAATGTACGAGTAGGTCGTCGGCGAAGGCAGAGATCTTGAATTCCTGTGTCCTGATTTGTATTCCCGATATCACTCTTGAAGCCTCGATAGTCCTTATCAAGGGGTCAAGAGAAAGGACGAACAACAGAGGGGAGAGAGGACAACCTTGCCACGTCCCCCGGCCTAACTCAAAGGCCTCAAAGAACTCCGTTGCAAACCACCCCTGCCGTCGGTTGGGCATAGAGACTCCTTACCATCCGACAGAAGTTGGTACCAAGGCCATACTTGGGTAAGAGGGCCCACAGATATTCCCAGTTCACCCGGTCAAAGGCCTTCTCGGCGTCAAAACTAACCAACAAAGAAGGCAGTTGGCGGTAGTGTGCCCACTCCAGGGAAGCCAGAATTTTCCTCAAATTCCGCACAGCATAGCGTCCCTTAACAAAGCCCACCTGCGAGTCGTGTACTAGATGTTCCAACACATCCGCCAGCTGAGTAGCCAAAACTTTTGCAAACAGTTTCAAGTCAAAGTTAAGCAACGAAATAGGTCGGTAGGAGCCGGCCGCCAAGGGATCTTTACCTGGTTTGGGGATCAGCACAATGTGGGTGTGGTTATTCCCCCAGCGAAAGGCCCCCCGCTCAGTACGACGTCCGAAAACCGCCAGCAACACTGGGCTCACGGCCTCCCCCAAAATCTTATAAAACTCTGTGCCCAAGCCATCCGGGCCAGGCGACTTATAGCAACAGGCCGACGAAATTACTGACTGTATCTCCTGTGCCGTCAGGGGTTGTTCCAAGACCTCTCGTTGGTCTGCAGTAAGTTGGGGGAGGTCTAATCCCTCCAGATAGTCACCACGTTCGGCCTCCGGCGCACTCTCGGTCTCATAGAGAGATTGAAAGAAGGTCTGAAAAATTTGAGTGATTTCTCCACTCTCTCTGCGCAGTCTGCCCGTGTCATCTCGAAGAGCCACCACCAAGCAGGAGCCCCGTTGTCCCTTTAGACACCGGGCTAGCAACTTCCCTGCCTTGTCTCCATGACAATACATTTGATACCGATAATAAAGGAAGGATTTCTTTGCCCGCTGGTGGATTAGTTCGTTTAAATCCACTTGGGCTTCCCATAGCCGTTTTTTGTTCGCCGCCAGAGGGGTGCGAGCACATAGCCGACGCAGGCCCATAACCCGCCTTTCCAGGCGTATGATCCGGTCAGCTATCATCCGGCGTTTGCGGGCCGCAAAGCCAATAATATCGCCTCGCAGTACCACCTTCGCCGTCTCCCAAACCAATTCCGGGTCCCCCTCATGGCACTGGTGATCGCTCAAAAATTCTTGCCATCGTTGACGAAGAAAGTGGTGGAACTGAACATCATGGTAGAGGTCTAATGGAAAGTGCCAGAGCCGAGACCGAGGAGACTGTTCCTCTCCCCAATGCAGCTCCAACCACACCCATGCATGGTCTGAAATTTCTAGTGGGCCAATCTGAGTCTCTCCTACCCGGGCAAAGACTCCCCCCGACAGCAGAATGTAGTCAATACGGGCATTTGTGCCATGCGCCCGGGATTGGTGAGTATAGTCCCTCTCGTGGGGGTGAAGCAGTCTCTAGGGGTCTACCAAATCCAATCGCCTCCTAAACCGCTGTAACATACGGGTCGTGGGGACTCTATCTCGGCTCTCCCCCTCTCTCGAGGTATCCAAGTCGACATCCAAGACGCCGTTGAAATCACCCCCCAAGAGCAAGGGGCAGTCTGGGAGTTGCTCCACTTGGGACGCCAAGTCACTAAAAAAGCTGGGATCGAACGTGTTCGGCCCATAAAGGTTCCCGATTGTCACTGACTTCCCCTCAAGGTGGCCATGAAGAAGAAGATACCTGCCCATATCATCAGCTATAATTGAGGCCAACGTAAAACGAACCCTTCTATGGAACAAGACTGCCACGCCTCCTTTCCGCCCATTAGCGGGAGAGCCCCAAACCTGACCCACCCAGGAGCGGCATAATTTATCGTGTTCTTTGGCTGTCTGGTGGGTTTCTTGCAGGAGGGCGATGTCACACTTTTGACGGGCGAGGGCCTGCAACACCTTATCTCTTGATCGGGCTCCCCAGCCCGCAAACATTCCAAGTGACAATCTTCAAGGGCATGAGGCAGTGCCAAAGATCCACCAATGGTCAAACTCTACATATTTTAGAGAGGCCCTCCCAGCCTGGGACCTCCCGCTCTCAAAAATTAGGAGGGTGCAGTGCCACACAGCAAGCATTAAGAGCCCAGTCTCCCCCTCTCCCCCCACCCTTTCCCCCCTTGTCCCCCCAGCCCTCCCCGTACCTCCCCCCTTTTTGCCCCCCCTAATTCCTACCCGTCCACCCACCCGGTCGGACAACTTCCACTGGCATTCGGGTTTACCCCCTCCCTAGGTCCTCTTAGCCCACCCCTATATCAGTGGTCCCCTCCTCCCACTTCCCCCCGCCGAGACTCAGGCAGCACCTATTCTTGTAAGGGATCTCCCACTTAGGGGCCAGTCTCTACCCGTTGCCCGCGATCTACCCGATCGCCAAACGCATGGGAGCCAACTGCCTCCGCTCGGCTCTCTGTCAGTCCCCCCCCTCTCCTCTAACTCCTCACAGCGTTGGACTGCGGCCTGCTTGTCTAAAGCTGCCCCTAAAAGATCCCCCCGTAGTGCAGTTCTTGGAACCCCGCTCGGTCGGGTGTGGAGCATTGCCCCAGCCTGTCCCGTAAATCCGCGGGTCCGTCTACCCCCCTCCCTCGCCCCATAGACAATAAACCAGACCGCCAGTCCCCCACCCCGAGGCTCTAAGTACATAGGCTGGGGTACACATGTACAGTCAGGGCCAAACAATGTAGAGCCACAGTCTCACTCAAACTGAGCGCATTCACACTATATAAATCTCTGCGTACCTGGTACCTCCCCCCCTCTCTCCCCAGGCCCCAGCTACTCAGAGGAGATGTCGGTGACCTACCGTATCAGCCCTGTGGGCGCTTTCCCCCCCTCGTCCAGAGGGTATGTACCTAGGCTCCTAGGGGGGTGTCGTGCATGTCCACGCCGTGGCTAAGTTCGAGACCCCCTCCACATCAACACGGCTATAGGGTGGGTCGTTCCCCAGGAACTGGCCGGCCTATCGGAAGTCCCAGCCAACCCCAGCCCGGAGCCTCGTGTTCCTGCAGTTGAGCCACACCCCCCCTTGTCCCCGCCCCTTGCAAGGTGCGTTAACACCAATCCCGGATTATCCGGTCCCGCATCATCACTAAGCTTAAGGGAGGGGGGGGAGGTGACCCCCACGAAATGGGGAAGGGAGAGGGAGGGGGGGGAACCAACCAGACTATCTCTGTCTCCCCGCTGCTAGATAGGCCTCGAGCGTACACCAGGCAAACCCGTCTTTCACACTTGTCAGCCCTTCCAATCACATAAAGATACAAAGTAACCGTATAAACCCAGCAACCTGATTCAAAGTAACCATGCAGACTCTACACACTGCTTCTTTGTAGCTATGCTCTCTTTTCGGATACATTTAACTAACCATGTGAGCAGTTCAAAAAGGTTCAATATATTCCTGCAGCCCAGTCTGAAGGAGTCCAAGGCAGAAAAAGTTGAGAAAAAAATAGAAGAGAAAAAAAAAAACACAGGGAGAGACAGAGAACTTGAACCCAACAATCAGATCAAGTAATGGCAAAATGAAGGGAAAAATAAAAAATAACAAAAAGGATTCCGGACCCTGGCCACCATTGTAGCCGCTTCAAAGCAGTCTGCCGAAGCCTAGAGTCCTCCAGGCCTAACATTAAAGTCCCGTTGCACGCGAAGAGGCGTCTCTCAGGTGGAGTCCTGGCTTGGAGTATTGAGGGAGTCCAAAAAGGTAGCTGCTTCGGCCGGTGTCGTCAGGAGTTTAGTACGGCCCTGATGTTCAACTCGCAGGCGGGCAGGGTACAGCAACGAGAAACGTATCCCTTTGGCAAACAGCTGTGCGCAGGTAGACGAGAAGGCACGACGTTGCTGACTCACTAAGACAGAATAATCCTGGAATACAAGGATATGCTCAGCAGACGTTTGGGATACCTTGCGACTGCGGGCAATTCGCAGAACTTCCTCCTTCTGCCGGTAGTCCTGGAACCTGGCGATGACCGCTCGAGGTCTCTGTGCCTGCTCTCTGCAGGATCCCAGCCGATGTACGCGCTCGAGTTTCACCTGGCTTTCCCCGGTGCCTCCAACTAGCTTGTCGAGCCAGGACTGCAGATGACCAAAGAGGGCTCCGTCTCCTACTGATTCAGGAATCCCCACGAACCATAAGTTTTTGCGGCGCCCCCTATTTTCTAGGTCATCCAACTTTTCGCTCTGCTGTTTGACGATGGATTCAAGGGCAGTCACTTTAGCTGTGAGGGATTGTTGGATGTCCTCGACCTCTGCTATGCGTGTCTCTGCCTGTTCCATTCGTCCGGCGAACTCTGTGAAATTTTGATTAAGGTTTTGCAGGCTCCCTGCAAGATCTTGAAATCAAGCCTCCAGTGCGCGTACTACCGCCGCGCTCACCTCAACCACCAGGTCAGAGCCGTAGCCAGATTTCGGGCTAGTGGGTGCCCCCTCGGCCATTTTGGCCTCTGTTGCACGTGGCTTCTCTCTCCTGAGAGTTTTCGTTGCCATCGGGTTTGTGCTCCTTTTAAAGCTTCTCTGCGGTCCCAAAACTGCTTAACTCTGAGCTCTCACCGAAGCGTTATGCGGGTCAGCAATAGAAGCAGCAATCGGCAGTGTGGGTTCGGATTTATAGCAGGTTTGTGGGGTAATTACCCGGAGCTGATCAGGACACGTCTGGTCAGCTCATTGCCGTACCGGAAGTCCTCTTGTCTCAGCTTTAAAACTCGAACTGGGGAGAGGCGGTTGGGAAAGGCGGGAAGGCAGCGCGCAGGCGCTGTGGGATGCTCCCAAAAGCTTTCCTACTGGACGCTGGGGAGCGTTCCCTCGCAGGCTCCGTCGGTACCGACGATACCCATATGTGAAGACTTATTCCTGCTGTTCCCAGAGATCACCTGTTACAGGTAAGTAACTGTGCTATATACATACACGTATGTAGCTATAGCTATATATATATATATATATATTGATATTGAGATGTATCTTTCAGGTAGATATGTATCCACATACATATCTATCTGTCTGTTTAGGTTCAGATATCCATATATTCCTATATGACCCTGACAGATGGGCACTACCCCTATCAATGCTGTGCCAGCATGCTTAGGGTTCTACACATACAACCACTCCCTGTGGTAATTAACAAACCTTTTCTTACCATAACCTTTCAGGGTTAGGTACCTCTGAAGCTCTCCATGTACCTTTTTTTTCCTTTCCTAATTGACCCTATTTAGGGAAAGACATTGCGGAACTTCAGTTAACCTAAAGCTTAACGCTTCCTAAGTCTGTCCTTACTCTCTTATCAGATACAGGGGTCTCCATACCCTTTCTCTCCTACCTGGACTAGCTCCATTGCCATTTCAGATGGGTCAGGCTCATTTTCCTTTAGGTCCTTGGATTGTACTGTTCTTGGGCCAAAACAGCTTAAGCTTTGTCTGTTAGTACCTTCTGCGTTTTAGGCTGAAGCCCTACCTCTTTATACTACCCCAGTTTCCCCTGGGGCTATTTCTCACCCTGAAGGGTTCTGACCTCCACTTGTTTTTTCTACAGTTATTACCTCTACTTCTGTGAGGTACTCCTTGAGGATCTTCTACTGGCTCTTCTAACAGATCCATATGAACCTCAGTAGACTTTTCACAATGTCACCAAGGGAGGCCCATATTAGAATATTGCACTCAATATTTTACTACTAAATACCCTCTATACAGGGTCTTTCTCTATAGAAGTCTTGTTCTAGTCCAGCTGTTCCACAGCACCTTGTCTGTACTTCAACTCCTACCCTCCATCCCCAGGATGCCTGAGGTTCTGAGGAGTAGAATGGCTCTTTCTAGATTCGCAACATGCTAGGACTCCCTCTGGGCATCTCAGCTTGGGAGTCCCCATATGTGAAGACTCATTCCTGCTTGTTCCTGGAGATAGCACAGTTACTTATCTGTAACAGGTGATCTCTGGGAACAGCAGGAATAAGTCTTCACAACCCACCCACCTCCCCTAGGAGTTGCATTTCTCTATCTCTATCTTTCCCTTCCTTGCTCTCTCTCTCTTTGCCTCAGCTTTAATACTTAACTGAGGAGAGGCAGTTGGGAAAGGCAAGAAGGCAGCACGCAGGCGTGTTGGGATGCTTCCAAAAGCGTTCTGATTGGACGCTGGGGAGCGTTCTCACGCAGACTCCGGTACCGACGTACCCATATGTGAAGGCTTATTCCTGCTGTTCCCAGAGATCACCTGTTACAGGTAAGTAACTGTGCTTTCTCCAGGAACAAGCAGCAAGACTGTCCTCTCACATATGGGTGATGTAGACGCTGATGGAGCCCTTGCGGAAGCATCTCCCCAGCTTTCAAAGAAAGCCTTTGGGAGATGCCATCACGCATGTGTGGTCCTCTTCCCATCCAAGGGTACCATCTTTCTCTGTCTCCCTTTTTCTGCAGAGTACTACAGATGTTCGTACCCCAGAAAAAAGTTGATTTACTGTGCACTTCTGTGACTTTTTCCGGATAGCACTGGTTCCTTTCCTGCCTTAAAGCATTGCTGCCCCGGTATCTATCCTAGAAAACTTTGCTAGATTTTTCCCATCTAGCGTTTTTCGTGCCTTTTTCAATTGCTGGCTGCATCGAGGGTCTTCTACCTTGCTGGTATCCTTTTTGCCCCAATGGCCACTGGATTCAAGAAGTGTGATCGGTGCTCAGAAAACGTCCCTCACCGACACATGATTTGTTGCCTCTGGAGCCAGGGTGCCGACCACGACCCAGGGGAGTGCTTCCTGTGCAAGATGCTGACTGCCAAGTCCATCAAAAGTTGCCTGTAGAAGCAGGACGGCCTCTTCCATAGGGCAGACCTGACCCCAGTAGCCTTGCACTCCAAGGTCCCGCATGGATCCTCAGAGTTGTATAAAGCCCCCATGGTTCCTGAGCGGGCACACAGACAATCTGATCAAGGATCCCAAGAGCAGGTGTGTAAGAAGAAATTCCGAGGACCTTATCCTGAGGGCGGACAAGCATGACAAATCCCCTGCATGGTCCCTCAGCCCCTGATGGGTATTAAAGTTGGAGCGGGAGAGATCCAGGTACCGACCTCCAGGCCACTAGTGAGGGTCCCGGACCCCCAAGCCCTGTCCTTTCAAACCCCCCCCCCCCTCTTCTCCTTGACACCTGACCTGGTCACCCCCTTGTCTGTGTCAAAGGCTGCAACCTCTGAGTGGGAAGCCAAGATGATGGCACTGGAATGCAGTGTTTCTGCATTCCTTGCCTTTCAGCAGGTGTTGCTGCCAGGCTCCACTGGTGCATACGCCGAGACCACAGGGACCTTAATGCCGAGGACTCCCCATGCCACCAAAGTGATCCCCGCGAGCCACATTCCTCTTGCAGATACTTGGTGAGCGTCTCAATCCAAGTCTTCTGGAACAGTCTTCTCAGGTGAGTGCCTCTGGCTCCAGCCAAGCCTTTGCCCTGAGACATCAAAGACCGAAGTTAACGCTGCCTCATGAGCCATCAGGCCCTGAGTCGTTTTCAGATTACTTGGACTGGGAGTCAGACAACGAGACCTCCATAGAGACACGGGCACACCGTGAACTCCCCTCTGACCAGTCTATGCCAGCCTCAAAGCACCAGTCCCCTCCAGAAGATGACCCCTTGCTCAAGTTTGGGACATGGCGAAGGCTCGTTCTCACCACAAAGTCAGAGGAGGACCCTCATACAGAGGAACTCTAAATCCTCCAGTACAGTGCACTACCCAAGGATGCCTTTAAACGGTCTGTGTCTTCCCCCCCCCTTCCTTCTCTGCCGGCTCCTCCTCCGGATGTGTAGACTCTGGAGGAAAGGAAGGACAGGAAAGAGATGATTCAGACCTTTAAATACTTGGAGTATTAATGGACGGACAAACCTCTTCCAATGGCGGGGAAGCTGTAAAACTAGAGAACATATAACATGAAGCTGCAAGGGGGTAAACTGAAAGGCAATGTCAGGAAATACTTTTTCGCTAAAAGGGTGGTGGATGCTTGGAATGCCCTGCCGATGGCAGTGGTGGGGGCAAACAATGTCAGAATCCAAAACGTCATGAGAAAGACAGTGGATCCATAGCAACAGGATAAAATCAAAACAAACATTTCTCTTATTTCCAGTACATCCTGCTAGACTAGTCCAGACAAGCGGGTTTAGTCCCCCTACCAGCAGATGTTGGAAAGAGATCAATAGAAAAAATCTACCAACAGCCTGATTGGCTGTTCCCTAGTATGTAGCTGAACCCAGTAGAGGGCGCTCCAGTATTTCTCTGTCTCCAGCAGATGTAGAGGTCTTGGGCAGGCCACTTAACCCGCCATTGCCTATGTTCCCTGTAAAATAGTTATCTCCAAGTTATAATGCCTTGTTCAATATAATTTCAGTTTGTTCAATGTAAACCGTCTTGACATCATGAAAGGCGGTATATAAGAAATGTTAAATAAAATCTTTTTCTCTAATTATTTTTATTTTTAGTGTTTAATACTTACAGTAATTTTGGTGGATGCACCCAGGGCACACTTGAGCTGCCCCTCTGGGTTTCCCACTACAGTTTGCGGGACAGATTGAGGTTGAACTTCAGGAGGACCATGTGAGGTTCCCTTTCTGTCAGGGGAGAAAACTGGTCTCAGCTCATGAGGACCTGAGCAACCGGTTATCGAAGGAGTCTGCAGCTTATCTGCAGCCTTACAACAGCCCCTGCCTGCTGCCTGTTAAGTCAGCCTTGGCTCTTCAACACTCTGTTCCAGCGCAGTGAGTAGAAAACTTCAAAGATCCTCCTCTGCCCCCCCCCCCCTGATTTTAATCGGGATGCTGTTGGGGCGACCTCTGTCTGCCTGGAGAGTTTTCTCTTCATGTCTTTACTGCCCTAGCTCTACGTTTGATTCATTTTATGTTTTTACCAAGTTTTCAGTGTTTGGAGTGATTTTATTTTAATAGCGGCGGCCATTTTGTTTCGGCTGGTTGTTTTTTTTGTTTTGTTTTGGGTTTTTTTTGCTGCACAGCTCTATTTTTGGCAGGCTTTGTGAGGAGACTTTATATTCTTAATTCTCCAGGACCAAGCAGGAAGTCAGTCCTCACATTTGGGTGACGTCGGCGCCGACGGAGCCCTCGCGGAGCAATTTTCCCCAGCTTTCGCAGAAAGCCTTTGGGAATTGCAGCGCGCATGCGCGGTCGCCTTCCCGCCCAAGGGTGCCATCTTAGCCAGTCTTCTTTTTTCCGCGGAGCCCTACAGACGTACCCGTCGTGTCCCCGCTAAAAAAGTTGATTTTCGTGAGTTTTACTCGTTTTTCAATTCGGTTCGACGCCGGTCGTTTTCCTGCCCGGACTCGCGACGCCGTTGCGAGTCCTTCCCTTATTTTTCGGTTTTTCTGATTTTTGGTCAGTTTCGTTTTCGGTTTTTCACTGGCAGCCCGGTCCTTTGACCTTGCAGGGGCCCTTTTTCCCCCGATGGCTGCCAGTGGTTTCAAGCGGTGTGGTCAGTGTGACAGAAATATGTCACTCACTGACACACACGATAATTGCCTCCGCTGCCTGGGCCCGGATCATGACGAAATGATCTGTGGAGCCTGTGGCAAAATGTCCTCCAAAGCGTTGAGGAGTCGGCGGCATCAGCGGGATAGAATCTTCGCTGACCCCAGCCGTACCCGGACCTCGTCGGAGGCCTCGGCATCCAGAGGCTCCAGCTCTGAACACCGCCGAAGCTTCTCCGACAGGGGTTCTCCCTCCGGAGACCATCGACGGAAGACAAAACCCGCGAGGGCGGCGTCGGTGGACGCTCCTGGCTCCGCGAGGGCCAGGTCGCATAGCCCCGACAGCCGTCCCGGGTCTTTGGAGAAGGAGCACCTCCCGAAGCGACCTCGCCTGGAGTCGGAGTTGCCTGCTCGGGTAAGTCCTGTGGTCCTTCTGGACTCGCCTCCGAGAGGTCCGACGTCGGGCCCGACGCCGTCGGGGCCCGAGTCGGGGACTGCTGGGTCACCTGAGGTCGGACTCAGGTTGACGGCCTTGGAGAGCAGACTATCTGCCTTCATGGACCAGCAGCGGGCACTGATCGCTAGCCTTGCTGGCGCCGCTGCCCCGACCGCCGGGACGTCGACGTCTAAGTCGACCCGGAGACCGAGCCGATCCTCGAGTCCATGCGAACTCGAGTCGATCCTCGGTCGAGGTCACCCTCGGCCTCCCGTTCGGGATCGAGGTCGTCGCCGCCGACTCCCTTGGCGTCGGGGCGGCCGACGCCTCCGCCTGCCCGAGCCGACCCCACTGATTCCTCCTCGGAGTCGGTCTGGGAGTCTGAAGAGGAGGAGTCACCTGATTCCTTTCGGACTCGGTGTGTCTCCTCGGACTCACCTGAGTCCGAACCTCGGAAACAGTCCCCTCCGGAGGATGCCCGGTTCTCGGACTTCGTCAGGGATATATATGGCCAAGGCTTTGGCTTTCCCGGCGGATCCCGAGGAGGAGCCTCGAGCCGAAGAGCTCGACGCCCTTCAGTACGACTCTCCCGCCCGGGAGCACTTTACTGTACCGGTGCCTCCCATGCTGGAACGACTACTCTTCCGCATGTGGGAGAGTCCGGCCTCGTCGCCGGTATTGAGCAAGCGGGTCGATTCCATCTATCGAGTCCGCAAGAGTCCTGGCTTCCAAAAAGCACAGCTACCACACCATTCCATGGTAGTGGAATCGGCCATGCATAGGCTTAAGAGCCAGAAAATGCACTCCTCGGTGCCCCCTGGCAGGGAGGCCCGTAACCTGGATGGCCTTGGTAAGAAGTGTTTCCAGGGCTCTATGCTGGCTTGTCGTGTCCAGACCTACCAGCTGTACATGGGCATGTATCTCTGAGACCTGGCTAAAGAGCTAGCCGGATTCTCTGCTGGACTGTCCGAGGAACCTTTGCGGAGGTTCCTAGCCTTAACATCTGGTATTCGGGAATGCTCCAAATTCATGTCCCGAGCAGCCTATGATGGCTTTGAAGCATCGGCTCGTGTGGCCGCAGCCGGCATCGGTGCCCGCCGACAGGCTTGGCTTCAGTCGTCTGACCTTGAGCCTTGGGTGCAGGACAAGTTGGTCGATGTCCCCTGCAGAGGTGAGAACCTCTTTGGCAAGCCCATGGCTGAAAAGGCTGCACAAATCGAGACGGAGACTCTCACCAGGACCAGGCTTTCTAGGAAGACCTCCGCCCCTTCCCAGAAAAAGAAGGGCTCGGGAAAAAAGTCCTTTTACCCGAGAAAGGCGGCTGCCTACAAACACTACCCCCAATATCAGGCCCCTCCAGCTCCCCAACAGGGTCAGCAGGCCAAGGGACGGGGTAACGGGTCCCGTAGGCAGCAAGCCCCCAAGCCTGCACCACCAGCCCCTGCTCAGCAGGGTGGGGGTTTTTGACTTCCTCAGCATAGCCTCTCCCCCTCAGCTGGTTCCTCCCAGCACCGGAGGCCGGCTGGTTCACTTCGCCCACAGGTGGTCCAACATCACTTCAGATGCCTGGGTGCTTCAAGTCGTGCGAGAAGGATATCTTCTCCACTTCCATCAGGTCCCTCCCTCTTATTTTCCGGGGGAACCTCCGCGACTCCCTCTGCACAGGGACTTACTCCTTCAGGAGTTAGCAAGTCTTCAGGACCAGGCTGTGGAACCGGTGCCCCACCACCTGAGAGGTCAAGGCTTTTATTCCAGGTATTTCCTAATACCAAAAAGGACAGGAGGCCTAAGACCCATCCTGGACTTGCGCAACCTCAACAAGTTCCTTGTGCGGGAAAAGTTCGATGCTTACCCTTGGAATCCTTCTGCCCTACCTCCAGCAGGGAGATTGGCTATGCTCCTTGGATCTAAAGGATGCCTACACGCACATCCTCATCCACCCAAGCCACCGCCAATACCTAAGGTTTGTGGTGGCCGGAAATCACTACAGTACAGAGTACTGCCCTTTGGCCTGTCCTCCGCACCGCGAGTCTTCACAAAATGTCTCGCGGTGGTGGCGGCCTATCTCAGACTTCATGGCCTGTCTTTCCGTACCTCGACGACTGGCTCATCAGAGCGTCTTCCCCCCCAGCAGTCACCAATGCCACACACCGCACGGTGACTCTTCTGCAGTACTTGGGCTTTGTCATAAACTTCGCAAAGTCCACTTTGCTCCCCTCACAGGATCTCGAGTTCATCGGCGCAAGACTGCACACTCCTCAGGCTCGAGCTTTCCTGCCTCTCAACAGGGCTCAACGGCTCATGGACCTAGCCGGCCGTTTTCGCAGCCAGTCCCTGGTCTCCGCCAGGCTCTTCCTGAGACTACTCGGCCATATGGCTTCCACCGTCCACGTGACCCTCAATGCTCGCCTGAATATGCGGCCGGCTCAATGGTGCCTTCGCAAGCAGTGGCAACAAGCCACCGGCGGGCTAGCCGACTTAGTGCGCCTCTCCAGACCGCTGGCCTCTTCCCTACAGTGGTGGCTTCATCGGCCGAACCTGGTGCTCGGAATGCCTTTTCAGTCGCCTCAGCCGACTCAAGTGCTGACGACCGATGCTTCCCTCCTGGGCTGGGGAGCTCATTGCCAGGGGGCGTGTACTCAAGGTCTCTGGACCGCGTGGGAATCTGCTCAACAGATCAACTTCCTGGAGCTCAGAGCTATTCGTCTGGCGCTCAAGGCTTTCTCCCACCTGACTTCTCACCAGTCCGTCCTTGTCCAGACGGACAATCAAGTTGCCATGTTCTACGTGAACAAGCAGGGCGGCACGGGCTCCTTCCTTCTCTGCCGAGAAGCTCAGAAGCTCTGCTCTTGGGCCGTCAGTCACGGCATTCTTCTCAAAGCAGTTTATCTCCCAGGCCAGGAGAATTGCCTGGCCGACAAACTCAGCAGGATACTCCAGCCGCACGAGTGGCGTCTGGATCCCTTGGTAGTCCAGAAACTCTTTCTGAAGTGGGGCCTCCCCACGATGGATCTCTTTGCCAGTCCTCTCAACCGGCAACTTCCTCGCTTCTGCTCGCGTCAGCCACATCCCCTTCGGGTAGCGGCAGATGCATTTCTGCTCTCATGGTCGGAAAGTCTTCTCTATGCTTTTCCTCCCATCCCGCTAATCTCCCGAACTCTGTTCAAGGTTCTACGGGACAAAGCGTCCATGATCCTGGTGGCTCCTCGCTGGCCCAGACAGCCTTGGTTTCCACTCCTGTTGCAATTAGCGGTAGAGGATCCGTTCCCTCTGGGGTCTCAACCGGATCTCCTAACACAGGATCAGGGGTCTCTGCTCCACCCCAACCTCCGATCGCTCAACCTAATGGCCTGGCGGCTGAAAGGGTAGTCCTTGCTCCCCTTCTCCTGCCGGCAGAGGTGGAGGAGGTCGTCCTAGCTTCTCGGCGACCTTCTACCCGCAAATGCTACGCCCTAAAATGGCGTCGCTTTTCCGTTTGGTGTGTACAGCAGTCTCAGGATCCCTTCTCCTGCCCGGTGTCGGTGATCTTGCAGTACCTGCTTTACCTCTCTAATCTGGGACTTAAGTCCAACTCCGTCAAAGTCCACCTCAGTGCTCTTTCAGCACACCATGTGCCGGTGGACGGCAGACCTCTTTCCAGCGACCCTCTTGTAGCACGGTTTCTCCGAGGTCTCCTTCTACTAAAACCACCTCTGCGCCCGCCAGCACCTGACTGGGATCTGAATGTGGTTTTACAGCGGATCACCTGTCTGCCTTTTGAACCGATGGCTACCTGTTCTCTGCGTTTTCTTTCGTGGAAAACCTTATTCCTGATAGCCCTCACTTCCGCTAGACGCGTAAGTGAATTGCAGGCCCTCGTGTCTGATCCTCCATTCACTCGGTTCTACAAAAATAGGGTAGTCCTACGGACTCACCCAAAATTTCTTCCAAAAGTTGTCTCCCCTTTTCACATCAAGCAGGAGGTGGTACTTCCAACCTTCTTTCCCAGGCCTCACTCCAGCCGAGCTGAACGAGTCCTGCATACCCTGGACTGTAGAAGGGCATTGAACTTCTACCTTGACCGTACGCGGGAGCACCGTAAAGCTGCTCAGCTTTTTGTGTCTTTTGACCCCAATAAATTGGGGCTCCCGGTCTCCAAGCGTACCCTGTCCATCTGGGTTGCTGACTGTATCGCTTGGGCTTATGGGGCAGCCGGACTCTCCTTAGAAAGTCGAGTCACGGCTCATTGTGTTCGGGCGAAGGCTACGTCAGTGGCTTACCTCCGCTCTGTTCCGCTGGCAGACATCTGCCGGGCCGCTACTTGGTCTTCGAGCCAGACTTTTGCGGTCCATTACTGTCTCGAGAGGGAGTCCCGCAGGGACAGTGCTTTCGGACAGGCAGTCCTCCGAAATCTCTTCGAGGTTTGAGCAACTCCTACCCTCCATCCCGGATGGGGGCTACCGGTGGGTAATAATTCAGCGAAGATTCCTTCCTTCTGTACTGCCGAGCTAGAGGGAGCTCATTTTTGTGCTTGGGGTCTCCGGTAGCCTTAAGCTTGGGAGTCCCATATGTGAGGACTGACTTCCTGCTTGGTCCTGGAGAAAGCGTAGTTACTCACCTGTAACAGGTGTTCTCCAGGAGCAGCAGGAATCAGTCCTCACAACCCTCCCTCCTCCCCGTGGAGTTGCAATCATCTGCTTAAGTTTTTTTGCAAATTTTTATGCTGTCTTTTAGCTATGTGATCAGACTGGCTAAGATGGCACCCTTGGGCGGGAAGGCGACCACGCATGCGCGCTGCAATTCCCAAAGGCTTTCTGCGAAAGCTGGGGAAAATACTCATACAATGCCTCAGCGAGAAAGGAATTCAGGGAACAGCCCTAAAGTGGTGCAAGTCATACCTGACTAATAGATGGCAACATGTAAGGTCAGGCTCCACAACCTCCGAACCATTTTTACAAAACCAGGGTGTACCACAGGGCTCGTCACTATCTGCATTGATGTTTAACATCTACATGCAGCCCATATGTGCCCTAGCACGTTCATTCAAGGTCAACTGTTTAGCCTACGCAGATGACATCCTCCTATACATCCCTTTCAGGACTAACCAACCGGACCTCTCCCCTCTAACAAGATGTTTTGAGGCAGTAGCAGAATGGTTCAGCACACAAAACATGAGAATCAACTACAGTAAAACAGATGTCCTTTTCATCTCAAGGAACCAGGACTTCACCCCTCCACTCTCTTTAAAAATCGGCAACACAGAACTGAAAACCAAATCCACAATCCGCTACCTTGGCGTTACACTGGATCAACACCTGGATCTGAAAACTCACATAAAAAACACAGTAAAAACAGTATACATGAAAATAAAGACCTTAAAACATCTCCGACCACTACTCGACTTCAGCGACTACCGATCGATCTATCAGGCATTAATATTACCTCATTTCGACTATGCCAACGTAATTCTACACGGTCTCCCTCAAGCAACCCTAGCTCCCCTCCAGCTTGCAATGAACACTGCTGCAAGAGTACTAACAGGGGCTTCACGGAGAGAGCACATAACGCCAGTACTGATGAACCTCCATTGGCTACCAGTTCAAGCAAGAACCCTCCACAAAGTTCTAACCTTAACTTTCAAAGCCTCAAACACTCTGACCCCACAGCCCTCAGCAAGATGATACATAAAGTACCACAGAACAGAAATAGAAGATCCATGATGCAAAACACCCTAGAGGTCCCAAAAGTAATAACAAAATGCACGAGAACAACAACAAATAGGGCCTTTACGATTTACGCTCCCAGAGCATGGAATGCTCTCCCTACCTATATTCGGAACATCACTTACCTAACCCACTTCAGGAAGGCAATAAAGCAGCATCTGTTCACTACATACTACCCTGAATCTAGCCTTAGTAACCATACATATGGCCCCCCAGACAATCTCTCATTACAAGTAAACAATCAGACTCAGCATGAAAAAGGATAATCAAATGATCGCTCAGAATGTACCCCAGTGTAAATAAAATGTAGATATGTTCTGCCTGAAATCAGGTACCAGTGTGATACAATGTATAGAATTAAGAATGTACATAGTTTCCCCCAGTTACTTCCAAGTTGATCTCCCTGTTTATTGTAAATTCAACTCAAAGTTCCTTGTGTTGTATAGTTGATGTTAAATGTAAACCGCTCTGATCTAAAATAGAGCGGTATAGAAGAACTGTTAAATAAATAAAAATAAATAAATAAATAAAATTGCTCCGCGAGGGCTCCGTCGGCGCCGACGTCACCCATATGTGAGGACTGATTCCTGCTGCTCCTGGAGAACACCTGTTACAGGTGAGTAACTACGCTTTTCGTTCTTTCCTGCTAGTTTTTCAATGGTCTGGTCCCTTTCAAATCCTCTTTTTGACTTTTTTTTTCTGTTCACTGGGGATCGTTGTCAGCTGCGCTTCGCCTCTGAGATGCCTTCCCTTCAGCGATGCATGGTCTGCACAAAGAAGCATAAAGATTTGAGGGATGGCATTTGTGCTACATATCTTGCTACTCCTGGAGAGACTTCAGTGACACTAGCCAAGGGAACTCAGGACAGAAGCAGTCCTGCACATCCTCAGCTGCTAGAGGAACCCAGACAGCTTCCCCCAGCAAGAGTGTCTCTCTCCTCCTCTCTTAATTCCTCATGCACCGGGGTTTTTTGGACAGCAGGAGCCGATGCATGCCTCAGATACCCAGTTTTTGGCCCTCTTTAGACAAACCTGGGATCTTTGGCAGTCTAATTCTCCCAGTAACACAGTGGATGCCCTGACTCAAATGCCTGTCTTCTGGCTTTGGATCCCGCAAGCGCTCTAGACGAGCAAATGTCCAAGGTGGATGCACGCCACCTAAAGAGGTCTCCTGGGCTACTACAGCTTAGCCAAAAGCACAAGAGGCAGGGCTGTCTTCGGGGGACGACAGCAAGAGCCTGTTGGACCGGGAGGATGGGGAATGGTCCCCATCAGTGTGTTCTGCATAGAGGCAAAGCCGTGACACAGGACACGCTTGTTATCAAAGAGGAATTGCCGGCCCTAATTATGCAGGTAGTCGAAGCCTTAGGATTGACGGATCAGCTGGTTCAGCAGAATCCTCGGCCTTATGCCATTCCCCAGACAGACCCGATATTACAAGGCATTGGCAAGCCATCTAGAGCTTTTCCATTCCTGGTAGAGTTACAACAAATGGTGTCTCGAGAATGGGACTCTCAGATATTCCCCTCTGTACAGCCTGCCGCCTAGGTCAGCTTTTCCTCTGGGCACCGCCTGACTTGGAGAAGTGGCTGACAATACCCCAAAGTGGATGCCCTTGTGACCGGAGTAATGAAGCACACTCCCATTCCATTGTTGAGTGGCGCAGCACTTTGTGATCAACAGGATAGGAAAGTGGAGAGCCCTCTCAAGACTGCCTTTTCGGCTTCTTCATTATCTCTCCAGGACTCTGGGGGGGGGGCCTAGCAGCCCGAGCTCTTCTGTGCTGGATTCAGCGTCTGCCAGAGGATCCAGCTCTGGCTCATCTGGAATCGGTTACAGCTTTTTTGGCCAATGCCTTTTTACAATCTCTTGTGCCTCTCGGCTAGATCAGTGGCGGCGGTCACAGTTTCTCACAGATGGCTCTGGCTTCACCAATGGTCGGCTGATTCTGCATCTAAAGCACACCTCTCTAGGCTTCCCTTCAGGGGAAAGCTTCTCTTTGGGGAGGACCTAGACAAATTGGTCAAAGAACTAGGGGTGGTTTGACCCCCAATGTCTTCCGGAAGATAAACCTAAATTTGCTACTAGGCATTCCTCCCGTCAATATTTGCCTACCTCGCGGTGCACCTCCAGGTATCGTGATGCTCGTCGCTACCGTCCTGGGAAGCCCTCTGCCTCTTCGATAACTGGCCGTTTTGGTCAGAGTACACAGTCCTTTCAGGGTGCCCTCAAGGGAGCGGAGTCCTACTCGGGGCCTTCCAAGTTCTCTGGCCCTGCGAGATCTTCCCGCTGACTGGCTGGACAGAACACCCCAGGAGCCTTTTCTGGAGGTTGGTCCGTCCGGAGAGACGACTCCGGTGGGTGGGCGTTTGGCTCTGTTTTCTTATCAATGGTCTCTCGTTACTTCGGATCAATGGGTCCTCAACATAGTCTCCCAGGGTTGAACATTAGAACATAAGATATGCCATACTGGGTCAGACCAAGGTCCATTAAGCCCAGTATCCTGTTTCTAACAGTGGCCAATCTAGGTCATACGTACCTAGCAGTTTCCCCAAGACACAGGTTCCACAATGCTTGAACTGGGTCAAGCATTGATATCCTGGGTCCCTTCTTAATAAGGATTTATGGACCTTTCCTCCAGGAACTTGACCAAACCTTTTTTAAACCCAGCTACACCAACAGCCTTTACCACATCCTCCGGTAACAAATTCCAGAGTTTGATTACATGTTGAGTGAAAAAATATTTTCTTTTATTAGTCTTAAATAGTTTACCCTGTAGCTTCATTGCATGTCCCCTAGTCTTTCTATATTCTGATAACGTTAACAATCGATCTATGTTTACCCGTTCCACTCCGTTCATTAATTTATAGACTTCTATCATATCTCCCCCTCAGCCGTCTCTTTTCCAGGTTAAAGAGCCCTAACCTTTTTAGCCTTTCTTCATAGGAGTATCCTTCCCTCCCCTTTACCATTTTGGTGGCTCT
The DNA here is from genome assembly GCA_033557465.1 of Ichthyophis bannanicus. Taxonomy (NCBI): domain Eukaryota; kingdom Metazoa; phylum Chordata; class Amphibia; order Gymnophiona; family Ichthyophiidae; genus Ichthyophis; species Ichthyophis bannanicus. Next base: position 1,826,550,030 of record CM066032.1, on the reverse strand, counting down.
TGTCTGTACCTTTTCTAATATTGCTATATCCTTTTTAAGATACGGTGACCAGAATTGCGCAATATCCAAGGTGCGGTCTCGCCATTGAACGATAGAGGCATTATAATATCTTTTGTTTTATTTTCCATTCCTTTCCTTATGATACCTAGCATTCTATTTGCTCTCTTGGCTGCCGCTGCACACTGGACCGAGGGTTTTAACATGTTATCCACAATGACACCTAAATCCTTTTCCTGGGTGGTGGTTCCTAATGTGGAACCTTGCATCGTGTAACCATAGTTTGGGTGGTTCTTCCCTAGGTGCATAACTTTGCACTTGTCCACATTAAATTTCTTCTGCCATTTTGATGCCCAGTCTTCCAATTTATCAAGATCTTCTTGCAATTTGCCACAATCCTTTTGTGTTTTAACAACTTTAAATAGTTTTGTGTTATCTGCAAATTTGATAACCTCACTCGTTATTCCACTTTCCAGGTCATTTAATGATATGTCAAAAAGCAGCGGACTCAGCACAGATCCCTGGGGTACACCACTATTCACCTTTCTCCATTGGGAAAATTGGCCATTTAGCCCTATCCTCTGCTTTCTATCTTTTAACCAGTTCCTGATCCACAGTAGTACACTGCCTCCTATCCCATGACTCTTTAGTTTTGCCAAAAGTCTCTGAGGGACCTTGTCAAAGGCTTTCTGAAAGTCCAGATACACACTATATCAACCGACTCACCTTTGTCCACCTGTTTATTCACACCTTCAAAAAAACATAAGATTAGTAAGACGAGATCTTTCTCCAGGACCAAGCAGGAAGTCAGTCCTCACATATGGGTGTCATTGGCGCCGATGAAGCCCCAGCGGAGCATTTCCCCAGCTTTCTATGAAAGCCTTTGGGAATGCAGGCACGCATGCGTGGTTCATTCCCGCCTAAAGGTGCCATCTTACCTCAGTCTCTTTTTTTTCCGTGAAGCCCACCGGACATGTGTCCAGTCTTCCCGGTTAAAATTAGATTTTTCAGCGATTTTTTTTTATTTTTTATTATTTTTTTGCTCTTTTTCTACCGGTTCGATGCCAGTTCCCCTCCCGCCGGGTTCGGTACACTGGTATCGAGCCCGATTCCTCTTTTTCGGTTTTTGCCCTTCGTGGCTGGCGTTCGCGCCCTTTTTTCTCTTTTTCCCTGGAAGGCCAGTCTTTTGACCTCGCGGGGACTCTTTTTTTTTTTTTTTTTTTTCCCCCGATGCCTTCTAGTAGTTTTAAGAATTGTGATCGATGTAAGAAACTGTCTCTCACCGACACACACGACTGCTGCCTTCGGTGCCTCAGCCCTGACCACGATCCTAAATCGTGCGGGGCCTGTGGAAAAATGTCTTCCAAGGCACTATGAATTTGCCAGCAGAAAAAAGGAAAGACTTTTCTCGGACTCAGCCTCTGGCCGGGCCCGGACCTCGTCTGAGGCCTCGACATCTCAGGATTCCGATCCTGAGCGCCATCGAAGTTCCTCAGACAGGGGGTCCCCCGACCGGGAATGCAAGAGGAAGAAACGGCTTGCGAGGGCGTCGTCGGAAGAGGTCCCTGGCTCCTCGAGGGCCAGGTCTAAGACCCCTGACTGTTGCCCCGGGCCTGTGGAACTGGAGAAGCCTGCCAAAGTTCCTCGTGTGGAGCCGGAGTATGCTGGACACTTAAGCCCCGTAGTCCTCGTGGACTCTCCTCCAAGGGAGCCGACGTCGGGCCCGGCACTGCCGGGGCCCGAGTCGGTGGCTGCTGCATCTCCCGAGCTGAGTCTCAGGATGACAGCCTTCATTAGAAGCAGCGGGCACTGATGGCCAGCCTGTCTGGCGCATCTGCCCCAACCACTGGGACATCGATGTCCAAGTCGACCCCGGAGACCGAGCTGATACTCGAGTCCATCGTAGCTCGGAGTTGACCTCAGTCGCGGTCCCCCTCGACCTCCCATTCGGGACTGAGGGCGTCGATGCCGGTGCTTCTGGCGTCGGGGCGTGTGCTCCAGGGCCCTGCGGGGTCGGACCCCGACTCTTCCTCGGATGAGTCGGTTTGGGAGACAGAGGGCGAGGAGTCTCCTGATACCTTTAAGACTCGGTGCATCCCTTCGTACTCACCGCAATCTGAGCCCCAGAGTAGGCCCCCCCCCCCCCCGAGGACACCCGGTTCTCGGAGTTCGTCCGGGATATGACCACTACCTTGGCTATTCCGGCGTATCCTGAGGAAGAGCCTCGAGCTGAAGAGCTCGAGGTGCTGCAGTATGACTCTGCTCTGAAGGAGGCCTTTACTGTCCCGGTTCCTCCGATGCTGGAACGGCTCCTCTTCCGTATGTGGGAGGCACCGGCCTCGGCACCGGTTCTTAGCAAGCGAGTCGATTCGATCTATCAGCTCCGTAAGAGCTCTGGTTTTCAGAAAGCACAGCTACCACACCATTTCATGGTTGTGGAATCGGCCATGCATCGTCTGAAGAGTCAGAAGATGCACTCCGTGTTGCCTCCTGGCATGGAGGCCCGAAACCTCGATGGCGTCGGTAGAAAGTGTTTTCAGGGCTCGATGCTTGCCGTGTCCAGTCTTACCAGCTGTACATGGGCATGTACTTGCGGGATCTGGCCAAGGAGTTGACCGGATTCTCTGCTGGTCTCTCCGGGGAACCCTTGCAGAGATTTAAGTCCTTGTCCTTGGGGATTCGGGATTGCTCGAAGTTCGTGTCCTGAGCCGCCTACGATGACTTCGGCCCGAGTTGCGGCAGCCAGCATCGTGGCTCGACGCCAGGCATGGCTGCAGTCATCAGACCTCGAGCCATGGGTTCAGGACAAGTTGGTCGATGTCCCTTGCCGAGGTGAAAACCTTTTTGGCAAGCCCATGACCGAGAAGGCCGCTCAGCTCGAGACCGAGCACCTCACCCGGACAAGGCTGTCGAAGACCTCTGCCCCTTCTCATAAAAATAAGGGCTCAGGTAAAAAGCCCTTTTACCCGAGGAAGGGCACTGCCTACAAACAGTACCCTCAATATCCAGCTGCCCAAGCTGCCCCCCAGGGTCAGCAAGCCGAGGGCCAGGGTAATGGGCCCCATAGGCAGAGGACCCCCAAGCCTCAGGCCCCTGCCACCACTCAGCAGGGTGGGGTTTTTTGACTCCTTGAGCGTAGCCTCTCCTCCACTGCTCTCCCAACCCTGCACAGGAGGTCGCCTCGCCCTCTTTGCCCACCAGTGGCCCCTTATCACCGGGGACAGTTGGGTGCTGGAGAGAGTCCACCAGGGCTATACCCTCCATTTTGCCTCCACCATATTTTCCAGGGGAGTCTCCAAGGCCTCCCCTGCACACAGACCACCTTCTGCAAGAGCTTCAGGGTCTGTTGGTGGACAGGGCGGTGGAGCCTGTGCCTCCCCACTTGCAAGGTCACAGATTCTACTACAGGTATTTCCTGGTGCCCAAAAGGACCAGTGGCCTTCGTCCCATTCTGGACCTCAGGAACCTCAACAAATTCCTAGTGAAAGAAAAGTTCAAGATGCTTACTCTTGGAACTCTTCTGCCCTACCTCCAGCAGGGAGATTGGCTATGCTCCTTAGATCTAAAGGATGCGTACACTCACATCCTCATTCATCCAGACCACAGAAAGTACCTAAGGTTAATCGTGGGAGGAAACCATTATCAGTACATAGTGCTGCCTTTCGGCCTCACCTCCGCCCCCAGAGTCTTCACAAAGTGCCTAGCAGTGGTGGCGGCCTACCTGAGAAATCAAGGCATCTTTGGCTTCCCCTATCTGGACGACTGGCTCATCGGGGGTCAGACAGGTCAGGAGGCCAATCAAGCCACCCTCAGGACCATTGCTCTTCTGCAGTGCCTGGGTTTTGTCATAAACTTCACAAAGTCCACTTTGCTCTCCTCCCAGAACTTTTAGTTCATAGGGGCAAGGTTGGACTCTCTCCTGGCAAAATCATTCTTGCCAGACAGGGCCCAAAGGTTGATGGCCTTGGCAAGTCAGTTTCTCAGCAGGTTCCTGGTCTCCGCCAGACTCTGCCTGCGGCTTCTAGGCCACATGGCTTTGACAGTACATGTGACCACCAATGCAGGCTCCATATAAGGCCTGCACAGTGGTGCCTTCGGTCTCAGTGGTCACAGGCCACAGGCAGCCTCAGACAGGATAAGGGTGTCCAGACCATTTCTGCACTCCCTCAACTGGTGGCTACACCCACCCAATCTGTTGAAAGGGGTGCCCTTTCAGCTTCCAGGTTACACAGTGATGCTAACGACAGATGCCTCCCTACAAGGCTGGGGAGCGCATTGTCTTGGCAAGTGCACCCAGGGCCTCTGATCTGCTGTGCAGCTTCCCAGGGAGACCAATCTCCTCGAACTCAGAGCTATTCGATTAGCACTCAAAGCTTTCACTCCTACCCTGGCTCAACAGTCTGTCCTGATTCAGACAGACAACCAAGTTGCCATGTTTTATGTGAACAAACAGGGCGGAACTGGGTCCATGATCCTTTTTCGGGAAGCTCAGGACCTTTGTTCTTTTGCCCTCAAGCACAACATGCTCCTCAGGGCTGTCTACGTTCTGGGACAGCACAACTACCTGGCAGACAGATTGAGCAGGATACTGCAGCCCCACGAGTGGCAGCTGCATCCTTCAGTAGTTCAGAAGATCTTCCTGAAATGGGGTCTCCCTTTGATGGATCTCTTTGCCAGCCCCATCAACAAGCAATTGCCAAAGTTCTGCTCCAGACTACCACATCCTCTATGGACAGCAGCGGATGCGTTTCTGATATCTTGGTCTCAGGTCCTCCTCTGTGCGTTTCCTCCAACGCCCTTGGTGGCCCGAACCCTATTCAAGATTCTCCAGGACAAGGACAAGATTCTCCAGGACAAGGACAAGATTCTCCAGGACCCTCGGTCCTGCTGGTAGCTCCCAGGTGGCTGAGACAGCCTTGGTTTCCTCTTCTGCTTCAACTGGCAGTGGATCCTCCACTGCCTCTGGGGTTGCAACCCGACCTTCTCACAAAGGACCAGAGTTCCCTTCTGCACCCCAGTCTCAAGTCTTTCAATTTGATGGCCTGGAGGCTGCAAGGGTGGGTAGTTTTGGCTCCCTGGGGCCTACCTCAGGAAGTTGAGGAGGTTGTCCTAGCCTCTCGGAAACAGTCCACTAGGAAAACCTATGCTCTCAAATGGAAGAGGTTTTCTGTGTGGTGTCACCTATGTACAGAGGATCCTTTCTCCTGTACTGTGCCAGTAGTGCTTCAGTACTTACTGCACTTATCCAATCAGGGACTTAAGTCCAATTCTGTTGGGTTCACCTCTCAGCTCTAGCAGCGCACCACTCATTGGTAGAGGGTCAATCTCTATCTGGTCACCCCTTGGTGTCCTGCTTTCTCAGGGGCTTGCTTTTGCTCAAGCCTCCCATCCGTCCTCCTGCCCCTGAGTGGGAGCTGAATGTGGTCTTGCAGCAACTGACTCGCCCTCCTTTTGAGCCGATGGCTACTTGTCCACTACACTTCCTCTCCTGGAAGACACTCTTCCTGATAGCCCTTACCTCGGCTAGGCGAGTAAGTGAGCTTCAGGCCCTGGTCTGTGACAGGCCTTACACCAGGATTTATAGGAACAGGGTAGTCCTCAGGACTCACCCAAAGTTCCTCCCGAAAGTTGTCTCCTCTTTCCACCTCAACCAGGAGGTGGTCCTCCCAACTTTCTTCCCTAGGCCTTATGCAAGCCAGGCTGAAGCAGTTCTGCATACCCTGGACTGTAGGAGGGCCTTATCCTTTTACCTTGACCGTACACACGGGCATAGAAGGGCTACTCAGCTCTTCGTATCCTTCGACCCCAATAAGTTGGGGTTGGCTGTGTCCAAGCGTACCTTGTCCATCTGGGTGGCTGACTGTATCACCTGGGCTTACAAGGCGGCTAACCTTCCTTTGCAGGGTAGGGTCACGGCCCATCGTGTCAGGGCAATGGCTGCCTCAGTGGCTCATCTCCGCTCTGTGCCCTTGGTAGACATCTGCAGGGCTGCAACTTGGTCTTCAAGCCAGACTTTTGCGGCCCATTACTGCCTGGAGAGGGAGTCCCATAGAGACAGTGCTTTTGGCCAGGCAGTACTCCGGAATCTATTTGAGGTTTAGGCAACTCCTGCCCTCTGTTGGGCTACCGGTGGAGGTTGTGTCCTTGAAAAGCCTTTCTTTGCAGCTGGGACTAGAGGGAGTTCTCTTGTTCGGCCTGGGTTCCTCGGTAGCTCAGAACTAGGGAGTCACTCATATGTGAGGACTGACTTCCTGCTTGGTCCTGGAGAAAGAGTAGTTACTCACCTGTAACAGGTGTTCTCCAGGAGCAGCAGGAATCAGTCCTCACAACCCTCCCTCCTCCCCTTGGAGTTGCAGTTGTACATAGTTTATTTTTTCATTTTGTGTGCTGCTGTTAGCTATGTCATTTGACTGAGGTAAGATGGCTCCTTTAGGTGGGAAGGGAACCGCGCATGCGTGCCTGCATTTCAAAAGGCTTTCATAAAAAACTGGGGAAATGCTCCGCTGGGGCTTCATCGGCGCCGATGACACCTATATGTGAGGACTGATTCTGCTGCTCCTGGAGAACACCTGTTACAGGTGAGTAACTACTCTTCCTTGTTGAAAGCCATGTTGGCTGCCTCCCATTAGGCCATGACTATCTACATGCTGAGTAGTTTTATTCTTTATGATGGTTTCTACCATTTTTCCCGGTACTGACGTGAGGCTCACCGGTCTGTAGTTTCCCGGATCACCCCTTGAACCCTTTTTAAAAATTGGTGTTTCATTGGTGATCCTCCAATCTTCAGGTATTAGAGATGATTTTCATGATAGTTCATAGATTGCTAATAGCAGGTCTGTAATCTCATATTTCAGTTCTTTCAACACCCTTGGATGTTGCTTTCTCAAATGTTCCTGATCCATTCCCGATGCGTTCGTCGTTTCTCCTGGGGGAAGATCCCTGAAGAGAGAGGCAATTGGGTCCATCATGCACCGGCTCCTTCTGAGGGCTATTCGACCAGTCTCTCGGGCAGAGAGAGGCTGTGGTCGTTACTCCATTTATTTCATGGTTCCCAAAAAAGATGGGTCCTTCCACCCAATTCTGGATCTCAAGGGTGTAAATCGATGTCTACGGGTGCCATAATTCTGAATAGAGACGCTTCGCTTTGTGATCCAGGAGGTACGCAGAGGCGAGTTCCTGGCCTCTCTAGGTTTTGCAGAAGCTTTCTTCCACATTCCCATCAGACAACCAACAGGGTTTCCTACAGTTTGTAGTACTGGATCAGCACTTCCAGTTTTGTGCAATGCCCTTAGGCCTAGCCTCGGCTTTGCGCAACTTTTCCAAGATTATGGTAGTGGTTGCAGTAGCTCTGTGCAAACTGGGAACCTGAGTGCATCTTTACCTGGATGACTGGTTGATTTGGGCGGACTCCCTGTTGGAACTGCATCAAGCAGTGTCACAAGAAGTTTCTTTCCTCGAATCTCGGATGGGTGCTCAAATTTTTTTTTTTCTATCTGTCTCCAACATCTGTTGGTAGGGAGACTAAACCTGCTTGTCTGGACTGGTCTAGCAGGGTTCCAGGAAAGGAAATTAACAGTAAGTGAAAATTTCTCCATCTCAGTAAATAGGGGTGACCTACATGGAGTGGTGGTACACTCCTAAACAAAGGCATGGGCAGGGATGACCTGCACAGAGTGGCAGGTGCACCTACTCTTGCTGCTTTGCTGGGCAGACTACATGGACCATATTGGTCTATCTCCAGGAACAAGCAGGAATGAGTCATCACATATGGATATCATCGGTACCGACGAAGCCTGCGCTGGAACGCTCCCCAGCGTCCATTAAGAAAGCTTTTGGGAGCATCCCACAGCGCCTGCGTGCTGCCTTCCCGCCTTTCCCAACCGCCTCTCTCCAGTTCTTCTTTTCCGCGGAGCCAGCAGGTCGTGTTCCTGTCACCGCAGAAGAAGTTCTTTATTTTTCCTTTATTCTTTGTGTCGCGTCTGCCTTCTTCGACGTTGGACCGGTACCGCCGGTCTTTCTTTTCTTTCTTCTAAAAAAAACCAATAAAACGCTTTATCTCTACTGTGCATTTTCAGTTTTTGGGCCCTAGGCCTAAAAATTTTTTTCCTCATGGAGAAGCCCGCTTTTGGGTTTAAAAAATGCACAAAATGTGGCGGTTCTATTTCTGTCACAGACAGCCATAACTGGTGTCTAAAGTGTTTGGGACCTGACCATTCCATCACGGGTTGTTTGTCCTGTACCATGATGTCTAAGAGGTCGGCAGAACCGAGCAGCCAAACTCAGTACCCTGTTTCCCTCTGATGCAGCTTCGGTAGCATCGACGTCTTCCAGGGCCTCTTCTTCCTCACATGGATCTCAGGTAACCAAGCATAAATCTGGCCGGTCCTCGAAGGGCAGATCTCCCTCCAAGCATCGAGATGCCTCTGGGCTTGCCCTCGAGGATTCCACACCGGCAGAATTACCCTGGCGGGAAGCTCCAGCTTCTAAAGCATTATCTATGGGTTCACAGGTTGACATCGATGGCTCGGCCTCGACAGATCACCTGTTGCCGTGTTCTGGGGTACCGGTGGCTCCCACTGGTACCGACATCCAGACTCTGGTGGCGTCGATGGATCAGAAGATTCTGACCATGCAGCGCACCTTAATGGCTTTCATACAGGCTGCGACGCCTCCGGTACCGCAACAATCCCCGTTGCTGGTACCGGCATCGCTACCGGTACCGGTACCGGTACCGATTGCATAGACATCGGCTTCGGCTTCGGTGTCGACTGCAATGGTACCCTGTCCTATGATGCCCATCGGTAACGAACCGGTACCGATTACTCCCGATGTCGATCCCACTCAATACAGTTATCGGGCTTTACAGGAGCATCCAGACAGGCGATACTTTGATTCCTCTGAGGACTCTGAGTCTGAGGGTTCTGTAGAAGCATCGATACTTCTTCCTCAGGAGTCTTCTTCACCTAAACGAAGAATGTCTCCTCCAGAAGACTTGTCTTTTCAAGACTTTGTTAGGGAAGTGGCTAAGAGCCTCTCTGTCACATTGGCCCCTGAGTCAGAACCCAGAGCCAAGGAGTTGAATATTTTACAATATCCTAAAGCTCCTAAGGAGGCAGCTACTTTACCTGTTCATGAGATTCTGTATGATCTCATGTTGAGGATGTGGGAGACACCTCTCACCACCTCTCCTCATTCTCGCAGGTTAGACACCATGTATCGTGTCCCTCCTTGTCCTGGTTTCCACAAGACTCAGCTTCCTCACCACTCTATTGTGGTAGAGTCTGCCATGAAGAAGAGAGTGCAAAAAGACACTCATTTATTTTATTTATTATTTTTATTTACATTTCTTCTATACCGCACTATTTGCGATCAGCGCGGTTTACATAGAACTAACAGTTTCCGACAAAAAACAAGAGTCAGGTCATTACAAAGAACAGGAGCATCAACTTGGCTAACCAGGGAAAACTATCTACATGTGTGGAACATCTAATCCTCCAGGGCGTGAATGCAGGACCCTGGATGCTTTTGGCCGAAGGGTTTTCCAAGCTGCTATACTAGCTGCTAGGATCAATTCCTATAGTCTCTCTATAGGAATGTTTCTAAAAGAAGTCAGATTATCTGCAGATTTTAACCCCTTTCATTTCAGAGGATAAAAGAAAGGAGTTTCTCACTTGGCTCAAACATGCCTAAGATGTCTCCAAATTTTCCAACCGTGCAGCCTTTGACTCTTTTGAGTGTGTAAGCAGAGCTTCGGCTATTGCCATAGGGGCACACAGAATTGCTTGGCTACAAGCTTCTGATTTGGAGCTCTGGGTCCAAGATCAATTGGGAAATCTCCCTTGTACACGTGAAAACCTTTTTGGTAAGGATTGGCAAGCAAAGGCCACTCGGATGCTGAAAACCTTTGAGGCTTTCCTAACGAGGGCTCCACACATCAAACAGGGAACTTTTACTTGAGCACAGTAGGTTGCTGAACTCTGTAACCTCCTCAGGTTCAGAAACTGCTAACACCTAATCAAGAGTTAGTGGGCCTGTTTCCTGAGTGCAGTTGAAGCCTGCATAAAAAGCTCCTGTGCCCTGCCCTTTTGAGGCTTTCCTAACCAGGGCTCCACACATCAAACAGCCGTCGGCATCGGAACCCAGACAACCTGCATTAAAGTGCTTCATAAGGTACCCATATCAATACTGTCACATATTACCATGAACGTCTTTTCCATGGGTAATATCATTGTCTATCATACCCTCTGACTCAGCCAAGGACGTTAAGTTAAAACCACACTTAATCGCAGTCATTACATTTGATGCTTACTTATTGTAACACATAAATTGTAACAAAATTTACGACTGCCTTACATGCGGTCCTATTTCCTCAAACCTCACTAAATCGTAGCAGTACCATTAGCTGAGGCAGTGCTTGTTCTTCACACAATTCATCCAAAGTGTTACTATAGCAGTAAGTGTAACCTTCCCTGTTTTACTCTAGCGATCAGTATAATTGTTACAGTAGCATTTATTGTATCATTTACTGTATCCTTGCCTGTTGACTCTAGCGTTCAGTGTAATTGTTACAGTAGCATTCAGTGTAATCCTGTCTACTCTCTTATTCCCTCAACTACGAGCTGCCCTTACCACTGCTTCTGCAATCAAAAAGCCTTTCCTATCTTGCTGCCTTCACGCACAAGCCTGACTGTATTTCCATTACAAAAATCGAGCACTGACACATAGCGTCTCACAAGGCTCCTGCATAAGCTGTTACATCACACAAAAACATCATGCAAATCACTGCACCATCCTTTTCCATCATTGTAGCCCTACTGACCTCCTGGGTACCCACCCTAACCCACACACTAAACCCCGGTACCAACCACATCCCTATCCTCCGCTACAACACAAGAGGTTTTGAAACCCCCCACCACACAACTACAAAACCTTATACACGCCAGTCACACCTCCTACTTATCCCATTACAAACCCTTAACAAAACCAAATCCGAAAAACGACCCCAGCACATCCACCTTAGATGCGCACTTGCGAATGCCCGATCTATATGATCAAAATGGCCCATAGCCATCGAGCTTATATCTCACCACAACCTTGACCTATTAATGATAACTGAATCATGGTTATCCTCATGCGACAATGTCATCCTCAAACAGATGACACCCCCAGGCTACTCATCCTTCGCCTGCTACAGAGCCAATCAGAGAGGAGGTGGCACTCTGATTATTGCCAAATCTTCACTCCAATTTAGATTAAGTAACACCACAAGTACAACTCACCTTGACACACTCTCTATAACAAATGACACCTGTACCATTAACCTTTTATACCGAGCTCCCACGCCATCCCCAGATGACCTTCCTTCCATAATCAACATTGCTGGTAACCCCAACAACCCCCGCACCCCAAACTGGTTATTAGGCGACTTCAATCTGCCATCCCTACATGAATCGCACTCATCAGCCTTCCTTGATGCAATGAACCAACTTGGATACAGCCAATTGATTGATGCTCCCACCCACAACAAAGGAAACAAACTTGACCTTATCTTCGCACCTAATGCTGTTATCAATTCCACTGAGAACCTGTTGACCTCAATAACACCAATTCCTTGGTCAGATCATAACCTACTTCTTTTTGACTTACCTAACATCCACCCCAGCAACATTTGCAGAAATACTCAACATACCGTTAGAAACACGGCAGCACGATATCAGCCTTTTGACAAGAATGAAATCCTTGACAAGATATTGCCTCTCCTCACCGATGCCTCTACAGACCCTGACGATCTAGTATCAAACTGGAATAATGCACTTAAGGAGGCTGCACACCAACCAGCCAACACCAAGAAACAATCAAGACGTGAACATGCACCTTGGTACTCACAAGATATACGAATGTCTCTAATCCAGCTCCGCAAACTTGAAAGACAATGGCGCCGCTCACGGACTCCTGAGGCTCTCTGCACATACTCTGCCCACCTACAAGCTCACAGACAAATGACAATGGAAAAGAGAAAGCAACACCACTCTGAAACTCTAAAAAGATCCATGAACAGGCCCCGTGAACTATTCTCCATTGTTAGAACGCTCACAGGCGACCCTACCCCTCCCCAAGACCAAATGCCTCACCCACAAATCTACTCAAACTACCTTCAGTCAAAAATAATCCAAACAAACTTTAACAATTCCCCCACACCCCTCGTCCCTGCAGACCTCACCCTTCAACCAGCGGCGCTGTCTCAATTCCAAGAGGTCTCCACCAAACAAATTGAGGAAATCATCTCATCTATCAACCTCACTACAGCACCTAATGACCCCTCTCCCTCCAGCTGGATAAAAGAGCTGCGAACCACCCTCAGCCCAACCATCAGTAGAATCCTCAACCAGTCCTTCATAAAAGGCTACTTCCCGCAAAGCTTAAAGTTCACATCAATCCGCCCACTATTAAAAAACTGCAAACTCGACCCATCTAAAGTCGAGTCGTTCAGACCCATCTCAAGCATCCCTCTACTTGCAAAAATTACAGAAAAGGTAGTTCAATTACAAATCCAACAGCACATTGACACTGAAGCACCACTGGACCATTCACAACATGGATTCAGAGAAGCACACGGTATAGAGACCATCCTTACTACATTATTCAACAACCTGGTCATGGGAATCGATGATATACACCAAGGATTCATCCTTATTTTTATGGACATTGCGGCCGCATTTGATTCTGTGAACCACGAGACACTTTTAATCCGCCTCAAGGAAAAAGGTATACAAGGAACAGCCTTAGCATGGTGCAGGTCATATTTGAGCGACAGGTCACAACAAGTCAGAGTAGGATCCACTACATCCGATCCATTCACACTCAAACAAGGAGTCCCCCAAGGCTCATCCCTTTCATCTCTCATGTTTAATATTTATATGCAACCCATCTGCGACCTGATCCGTTCTTTCAATATTCAGTGCTTAGCATATGCAGACGACATCCTGATGTACTCATCCTTCAAGCTTGACCGACCAGATTTCTCAGCAATAATAAAATGCTTCAATGCTGTCTCCGAATGGCTCCTATCCCAAAACCTGCGCATTAATCACAGCAAGACTGATGTCCTTTTTATCACTCGCAATCAGAACTTCATACCACCGACATCTCTGCGAGTCAACAACTACGACCTCACAGTCAAACCTACCATCCGGTACTTGGGCATCATCCTCGACCAGAAGCTGGACATGTCACCGCATATCAAAAATACTGCCAAATCTATTTACCACAAGATACGTTCACTACGACACCTACGACCACTACTTGATCCGTCTGATTTCCGCACCATATTCCAAGCACTGGTAACCCCCCACCTTGACTTCGCTAACATCATCCTCCTTGGGCTCCCACAAGCAACATTGAACCCCCTGAGGTTAGCCATGAACTCCGCTGCAAGAATACTTTCCGGAATATCTAGATCGGAGCACATAACTCCAGTGCTGATGAACCTACACTGGCTGCCTTTACAAGCTAGAATTGTCTACAAAGCCCTCGTACTAACCTTCAAGGCCTCAAGAAATCAGCCCACCACCCCGCTTACCAAGCTTATCCAACATATACCACCAAACAGATACAGACGCTCGTCATGCGTGAACAAATTAGAAGTGCCTAAAGCAATCACAAAATGTTCAAAGACAACATCCAATAGAGCCTTTTCACTATTTGTACCAGGAGCATGGAACTCCCTCCCCCCAGAAATTCGTTCCATTACCAATATAATCTCGTTCAAAAAGGCTATCAAACACCATCTTTTCCTAAAACACTATTCCGATCTTATCCCCCCTAGCCAACCCCAACATAATACACGTACTCTCCAAGATTCACAATTAACGCAACCCCAACTACAAAAACCGTTAGCCTGATACCCCTCCTGTTACATATCCACTCTTTGCATTACAACCCTTAACCATGCCCTCATTTGATCTTTAATCCTCCACTTCTATAACACTGTACATAGTTTTTCCCCTGTTTTTCCAAGTTTGTATCCCATGTTTTATTGTAAACCCAATGTAACTGCTACATTGTTTTATGTTCTGTTCCACTGTAAACCGCACTGATTGTAATAGCGCGGTATATAAGAGATGCAAATAAATAAATAAATAAATAATACCTAAGCTCCACAAACAGGACAATGGCTGGGAAAAATCGTATTGCTAAAGCTGTTGCCCCCGTTACAGCTTCTGCCTCGGTCCAGACAGAGGTCCTAATGCCAGTTGAGGAACCGGTTCCATGTGCAGGGTGCCTGCATGCTGAAGCTCTGAGGAAACAAGTGGAGGAACTCGGAGAGGAGGTGGCGAGGCTGAGGAGCATTCAAGACAGTGAGAAGTACATTGATGAGATGCTTCTTGCAGCAACCAGGCTCTCCAGCACAGGAGAAGATGGGTGCCAACAGAATGTCGATGGTTGGACAAAAGTCACCAGAGCCTGCAAAATCACCAATCCAACTTCTCCAGCCCTTGAATTGAAGAACCATTATGCAGCCCTGGAAGTGGAGGAGGTGAAAGCATCCCTGGAAAGGGAAGAACCAGAGTTCAAGTACCCCATAGTTGCGGAATCAGTGACCAGAAGGAAACGAAGGGTAGTGGTGGTTGGAGACTCTCTCCTGAGGGGTACTGAGGCGTCCATCTGCCGACCAGACTTGATGTCCAGAGAGGTATGCTGTCTGCCTGGTGCCAAGATCCAAGATGTTAGGGAGAGTTTGCCGAGACTCATCAAGCCCACTGACTATTACCCAATGTTGCTAATCCATGTTGGAACAAATGATACTGCCAGGTATACCTCGGAATGTATCAAAAGTGATTTCATGGCTCTGGGACAGAGGGTGAAGCAGGTAGGTGCACAGGTAGTGGTCTCTTCAATCCTCCCTGTTGAGGGTAAAGGCCAAGGCAGAGAGGCTCGCATCCTGGAGATGAATGCATGGCTGCGTGGATGGTGTCTTCGAGGGCGTTTTGGTTTCCTAGACCATGCGATGCTGTTCCAAGGGTTGCAGAGCAGAGAATGGCATCCATCTGTCCAAGAAAGGTCAACGCATCTTTGGTAGTAGACTGGCTAATCTACTGAAGAGGGCTTTAAACTAGATTCGTTGGGGATGGGTGAAGAAAGCCCCCAGGTAGGTGATACATTAAATACCTTTATGGAAATGGGTAACAGGGGTAACATATGGAAAGCAGTGTGTATTAATGCCCGTAGCATGGGAAATAAGATCCCTGAAGTTGAAGCTTTGGTGGGAGTGGCTGACTTGGATTTAGTGGCAGTTACAGAAACATGGTTCACAGAAAACCATGACTGGGATGTAACTATACCTGGCTATACTTTATTCAGAAAGGACAGGGTAGGAAGAAGGGGAGGAGGAGTGGCACTATATGTAAAAACTACTATTAAAGCTTTGGAATTACAGAGCTTAAAAGGGAGAGAGGAGACATTGTGGGTTAAACTAGAAAGAGGGAAAGAGAAATCTATTTGCATTGGTGTGATATACAGACCTCCCTCACAAGAGGAAGAGGTGGACAGAGTTAATTGAAGACATACGCAGCATTGCTAGGAAAGGGGAAGTGCTACTGCTAGGAGATTTCAATATGCCAGATGTTGATTGGCACATTCCTGCTGCAGTATCATCTAGAAGTAAGGAGATCCTGGATTCTCTACAGGGAGAACTATTCAGGCAATTGGTAACAGACCCCACACGTGAAGGGGCCATACTGGACTTGGTGCTTACCAATGGTGAAAGTGTTTCTGATGTTGTAGTGGGAGATCATTTTGCATCCATTGATCACCAGATGGTGTGGTTCAGTATTAGGACTAGGGCTGTTAGAATCCATTCCAAGGTGAAGATCTTAGACTTTAGAAAGACTGACTTTGCGAAGATGGGCCAATACCTCAGGGAGTCGTTAGTGGGATGGGAACAGCTGGGGGATGTAGAAAAACAGTGGGCAAAACTGAAAGGGGGTATTTTAAAGGCAACCAACCTTTTTGTTAAAATGGTAAATAAAGGCAAAAGGAACAGGAGACCGCTATGGTTTTCGAAGGAAGTAGCTGAAAAAGTGAAGAAAAAGAGGGAGGCCTTCATGAAATACAAGAGATCACAGAGAGAGGAAGACAGGCATCTGTATTTGGAAAAACTTAGAGAAGCTAGAAAAGTAGTCAAGAAGGCAAAGATTCAAAAGGAGGAGGAAATAGCCAATGCAATAAAATGGGGGGATAAGACATTTTTCAGATATATTAGTGAGAAGAGGAAGGGCAAAAGTGGTATTGTCAGACTCAAGGGTGCAGGGGGGGAATATGTAGAAGCTGATAAGGATAAAGCGGAATTGCTTAACAAATATTTTTGTTCTGTGTTCACAGATGAAGAACCAGGAGCAGGACCTCAGAAAACACCCACAAATAAGAATAGAAGCGAGGGACATCTTGAACAATTTTCAGAAGACTGTGTTCGTGAGAAACTAGCTCAACTTAAAGTAGACAAAGCGATGCTACCGGATGGGATACACCCTAGAATACTGAGGGAACTTGGGGACGTTCTGGCAACTCCACTGACTGACCTTTTCAATGCCTCGGAGTCGGGAGTGGTGCCAAAGGACTGGAGAGAGGCTCATGTGGTGCCTTTACACAAAAGCGGAAGTAAGGATGTGGTTGAAAACTACAGGCCGGTTAGTTTAACTTCGGTGGTGAGTAAATTATTGGAAACGCTGCTGAAAGAGAAAATAGTGAGGTTTCTGGAGTCCGGCGGATTACAGGATCCGAGGCAGCATGGATTCACCAGAGGCAGGTCTTGTCAGACAAATCTGATTGATTTCTTTGACTGGGTGACCAGGGAGTTGGAGCAAGGGAGAGCTCTAGATGTGGTGTATTTAGATTTCAGTAAAGCCTTTGACACTGTTCCTCACAGGCGACTTATAAACAAACTGAGCACCCTAGGGATGGACCCTAAAGTTACTGCTTGGGTTAGAAATTGGTTGGGTGGGAGGCGACAGAGTACAAGTAAATGGAGCTCACTCTGAGGAGAAGGATGTTACCAGTGGTGTGCCCCAGGGATCTGTCCTTGGTCCGATTCTTTTTAACATCTTTGTTAGTGATATAGCGGAAGGGCTGTCGGGTAAGGTTTGCCTCTTTGCGGATGATACCAAAATCTGCAATAGAGTAGACACCCAGGAAGGTGTAGATAACATGAGGAAGGGATCTAGCTAAGCTTGAAGAATGGTCTAGAATTTGGCAGCTGGGATTTAATGTTAAAAAATGTAAGGTCATGCATTTGGGCTGCAGCAATCCAAGGGAGCAATACAGTATAGGAGGTGAAGTACTTTTGTCCACTAAAGAAGAGCGGGATCTAGGCGTGGTTGTGTCTGATGATCTTAAAGTAGCTAAACAGGTAGAAAAGGCAACGGCAAAAGCTAGAAGGATGCTTGGATGCATACGGAGAAGAATGGCTAGCAGAAAAAAGGAGGTGATAATGCCTCTGTATAAGTCTTTGGTGCGACCTCATTTGGAGTATGGTGTGCAATTCTGGAGACCGCACCTTCAAAAGGATGTGAACAGGATGGAGTCGGTGCAGAGGGTTGCTACTAAAATGATTAATGGGCTTCATTATAAAGCATATGACGACAGACTTAAGGATCTTAATATGTACACCTTAGAGGAAAGGCGGGATAGAGGTGATATGATTGAGATGTTTAAATACCTCCGTGGCATAAATGTTCAGGGAGAGAGCCTCTTTCAATTGAAAGCAAGTTCTGCTACGAGGGGACATGGGATGAGGGTGAAGGGAGATAGATTCAGGAGTGATATGCGGAAATATTTCTTTACGGAAAGAGTAGTGGATCCGTGGAATAGTCTCCCAGTGGAGGTGGTAGAGATGAGGACAGTAACTGAATTCAAAAAAGCATGGGACCAACACAGAGGATCTCTAAAGGTAAAAAGTGGACTGTTGTAGTTGTTATGGAAGGACAGACTAGATGGGCCTTGTGGTCTTTTTCTGTCATCATGTTTCTATGTTTCTATGCTTTGTCTCAGCTTTCAAAGTCTACCTCTGCTCCTGTTAAGAAAAGATTGTTTAAAAAGACATCTTTTTCCAAAAAGGGAAGATACTATCCTGCTTATGGTCAGCAGGCATCTTCTGCAGGTCGTTTTGCTGCAAAGCGTCAGCAGCCACCTAAATAGGCCAAGTCAAAGGCAGCTAGACTTGCACGGCCCAGCAGCCTCAGCCTCCTCAGGGCCTTTGACTCGCTTCTAGAGAACTTAGCCTTTCTAGCTCTGGAAGGACCAGAGCCCCTTACCATCCCAGGAAGGTTGATTTACTTTGCTCCCAGATGGGAGCAAATCACAGCAGAGCAATGGACACCCTCTATTATAAGGGAAGGGTACAAGCTTCATTTCTTAAGCCTTTCCCCTCACACCATGGTGAAACAGTTCAATTCTCCCAACATCTCTCCTCAACCTTCTAGGTCAGGAGATTGCCATCCTTCTTGCCCAAGGGGCAATAGAAGAAGTACCTCTTATTCAACAAGGCACAGGGTTCTACTCCCCTTATTTTCTTATTCCAAAGAAAACAGGGGGCTACAGACCCATCTTAGATCTCAGAGAATTGAACAAATTTCTATTCAAAGAGAAATTCAAGATTTCTCTCGGTGCTCTGCTTCCATACCTTCAGAGTCAGGACTGGCTTTGTTCTCTAGATCTCAAGGATGCGTACACCCATGTCCTCATCCATCCAACTCACAGAAGGTTCCTTCGGTTCCTTTTTCAAGGAAAGCACTACTAATACAGGGTGCTTCCTTTTGGTCTGGCCTCTGCACCAATGGTGTTCACAAAATGCATGGTAGTAGTAGCTGCATTTCTATGGACTCTAGGGATATTTGTCTTCCCATATCTGGACAACTGGCTCATTCGATCTCCATCTCAAGCAGAGGCCAAGACTTGTCTAACCTGCACAATGTGTGTCCTTCAGTATTTGGGACTAGTAATAAACATCCCAAAATCCAGTCTCACCCCTACTCATTCCCTCGAGTTTATAGGGGCTTTGTTGGATACCACAACTGCAAGGGCCTATCTTCCTCAGGCCCGTTGCCTACGCTTGGTGCAGTTAGCCTCCTAAATACAGTTAAAGCCCCTTTTAACTGCTCTAGAAATGTTACAACTCTTAGGCCACATGGCATCCACTGTGCATGTGGTTCCATATGCTTGCCTTCACATGAGGGCAGCTCAATGGACTTTGTCCACCCAATGGACTCGGGCATCAGGTTGCCTGTCACACAAAATAGCAAACTCCAGTCGCCTTTTTTGGTCTCTCCAGTGGTGGAAGTCCTCTCAAAACCTGTTGCTGGGTTCCCCTTTTCAACAGTCACTTCCCCAGGCAACCCTTACAGCAGATGCCTTTCCAATGGGTTGGGGAGCTCATCTGCAAGATCTCTCCACCAAGGGGATCTGGTCTCCACAGGAGACTTCACTACACATAAACCTCTTGGAACTCAGAGCAATTTTCTTAGCTCTCAGAGTGTTCCACTCCCTGCTCAGCTACAGGACAGTCCTCATCCACACGGACAATCAAGTAGCCATGTTCTATGTAAACAAGCAGGGAGGGACTGGCTCTCTGTCACTTTCAATGAAGCTTTGCGACACTGGGCCTTCGCCAGAGAGCATCAGATTCATCTTATGGCAGTATATCTTCCAGGCGTTCAAAACTCTTGGGCAGACAGACTCGGTCGAGTTCTGCGTCCACACGAATGGTTCCTCCACAGGGACCAGGTAGCCAGGATTTTTCGAATTTGGGGAACCCCAGACATAGACCTATTTACAAGTCCGTGGAATGCCAAACTTCCCCAGTTCTGTTCCAGGATTCCGTGTCAGGGAGTTCAGGCTAAGGATGCCTTCCTCCTTCACTGGGGTCAAGACTTCCTTTATGCCTTTCCACCCATTTCCCTAATTCCCAAAACACTGTTCAAGCTTCAGAGACCGAGGTTCTATGATCCTCATATCACTACATTGGTCACGCCAAGTGTGGTACCCTCTACTTCTGCATCTTTCTCAAGCTCCATCCCTGGAGTTGGGCTCTGCTCCAGATCTTTTCTCCCAGGAAGACGGAAAGTTGTGGCACCCAAACCCCCAGTCTCTCCATCTCAGGGCCTGGTTGCTGAAGGCCTAGACCTTCAAGTTTTCCATCTCTCTCAGCAAGTCAGAAATGATATTCATTCTTCTAGAAAGCCTTCCACTAGATGTTCCTATGCTTTCAAATGGAAAAGATTTAGCATTTGGTGTTCAGAGAAGGGTCTTAACCCACTTGCAATACCTTTGAATTCTTTACTAGAGTATCATCTCCGGAAACAAGCAGGAATGAGTCCTCACATATGGGTACGTCGGTATCAACGGAGCCTGCACGGGAATGCTCCCCAGCATCCAATCAGAATTCTTTTGGGAGCATCCCTCGCGCCTGCGCGCTGACTTCCCGCCTTTCCCACTGCTTCTCCTCAGTTTTCGTTTTTCCGTGGAGCCAACAGGACGTCGTCCTGTCACCGCAGAAACTTTTTTCTTTAAAATTCTTATTTTCTTGTTTTCTTGTGGTCGCAGCTGTTTTTCCCGCCGATACCGGTACCGCCGGTGTTTTATTCTTTTCTAAAATTAGACACTTTTTTTCTCCTCAGTTTTTTCTTAACTTTTTGGGCCTACCAGGCCTCTCCAACATAGAGCCTTCTTCCCCTAAGAAGTGCCTTTATTGTGGAAACTTAGTTTTCTTTTTAGACTCCCAAGTCTTGGTGTCTAACCTGTTTGGGTCCTGACCCTTTTTCCCCTGAAACATCAGGCTGTACTATTGGGAGAAGACCTTCCCTTTTTCGAGTTTCCCTCGATGCCGTTTTTCCTCCTGAGATGAGGACACCGGTTTATTCTTCTCTCCAGGATCAGGTAACCCACAAACAGTCTGTTAAGACTAGCCAATTCTTGAAGGGTAAGTCTCATGCTCAGCATGATGACGGCTCCGGCCTTGCCCTCAAGACCTCTTTGGCAATAAAACCCTGGTGGGAGTCTTCGGGCTCCAAAGCATTCACGGGGTTTCAGGTTGTTCCTGGGGCTCACCCCTCACAGAACATACCGGAGCCGTGCTCGGGGGTGGTATCCGCTTCGAGCAGTTACCGATAACCCGGCACCGGCACCGGTGTCGTGTTCCACTCTTCACCAGGGATCGTCATCTGGTGTCCTCGGTACCTTTGGGGCCGATCGATAGGACCCAGATTGGCTTTCCTGTATCTCCGCCATACTCGGGGTTGGTACCGGCTTCGAGCGGTACCGATACCCCGGCATCGGCATCGGTGTCGAGTGTTCCACTCTTCACCTGGGATAGTCATCAGACATCCTCAGTACCTTCGGTACCGATTGATACCACTCTGATTGACTTTCCTGTATCGGCATCGCCGATACCACCACCGATGTTGGCACCTTCTAGGCATGCATCGATAGACCCGCTCCCCTCGATGCCCAGTCTGGATTCGATATCCAGCCTAGATGACTTGGTACCGACGCATTTGGGAACCGACCCATATCGTTCCTGGTTACGCAGTACCGAGAATATTTACCAAGCCTCTCTGCTTACCTCAGTACCGCTTCTGCAGCCTCCGATACCTGCTTTGATGGCATTACTGTCCCCCGATACCGGTATCGGTATCGATGTCAATTCCTGCAGTCCCATCGGTGCCTTCGATCCTTTCTATGCCTAGCTTGGAATCGATACCGGGCACTGACGGTGCAGTACTAACTGCCTCGAATCAGAACTGTCAGTATCACTGTCCATCTTGCAGGATTCTTTTTCTGCACCAGTCCAGTATGTCTTCTGGTGCTCAAGCTGCTCCTTCAACCTCAGCCTACCCAGGAATAGTTCCTATTGGAGATCCTTCTTTTCAGAAATTTCTCTTTGACATGGCAACCTTTCTTGCCATTCCTATTCCTGGCTCTACTCTTAACCAAGGTCCTGCAGAAAAGGAAAATATAATGCTTCCTTTACATCATTCTTTGCAGGACCTTCTTCTGAGGATTTGGGAATCACCTTTAAGGGTTCCTTCGCCTTCTACAGCCACTGATGATCTGTATCAGGTGCCTCCCTCTCTGGGCTTTCAGAAAACCCAACTTCCACATCATTCCTTTGTAGTGGAATCAGCAATGAGGAAGGTAAGAAGCAAGAAGAAGCACTCTTCTTATCCGCCAGGTCGTGCATCTAAAGCACTTGATGCCTTTGGACGTCAAACCTTCCAAACTTCTATGCTGGCTTCAAGAATTATCTCATATTTTTTATATGAGCCTGACACTTCAGGAGGTCACAGAGGAATTATCTCTCTTGTCCCCTTTTTTGTCAGAGCCTATGGCCACTGACTATTCCTTGCTTCTTAATCATAGCAGGAATATCTCTTGGTTTCTGTCTCGTGCTTCTCTTGACTCTTTTGAGTCTGTTAGCAGATCCTCTGCTATTGCCATTGCAGCACGTCGTACAGCCTGGCTGCAAGCTTCAGACTTGAGCAGATGGGCACAACATACACTGGGTAATTCTCCTTGTACTGGAGAAAATCTCTTCAATAAAGAGGCTTTACGTCAGGTTGCTCATTGCTCCACTGACTTCCCTGGTTCTGGAAACCATCCCAAGCCTTCTTTTTCCCCAGGACGTAGGAAGTGTCCTACCAAACCTTCTTTCCCTAAGAAAAGAAAGTTTCACCCTTCTCCTGCCCATCCTCCAGATGTACCCAAACAGGGGACATCTCATCCTAGTCTGAAGTCTCCAGACTCTAGCCAGTCTAGTCATAACCAGCAACCATAGGTTCCTATGTATTGCAATCTACAGTTAACTACTTCTTACCAGAAGTTTATTCTTCAAACTCTACACTGGTTTTTTCTTTTTCAGTATGCTAAGCTGTTCGGATACTTTGTCCATGGGTTACAGATTCTCCCCTTCTTTCTACCACGAAGGGAGGTTACAACTATCCCATGATAGTTTCTGTCCCGATATGGACATCTTTTCCTTCAGCTGACTTACCATATGGTAAATCATTTTCCAACCCCCTCTCTTCCAGGGTTTCCCCTGCTTGAGTTGGTACCATACTGAAACACTTCTTTTTTTTTTTTCCCAGTGTAGATTTTTTTTGTTACCCTTCAATGCATGCTCTGAACAACTCATCAGACAGGGACGGGAATCTCTCCGCTCCCTTTCTCTGTTTTCTCTCTGTTTTCATACAGGAGAATCCCCTCTGCTGTTTTGTTCAGTTGCTGTATATGCAGGAGTTCCAGTAATTACTTTAATGCTCATTGCAAGCTACTTTCAACTATCCTGCATAATACTATTCACTGCAAGTTATCTTCTAGCCATATCCTTGCCTAGGATGTGGCAACACACCTGACTTTTGTCAGTTTTATTTTATAATTCTCCTGCACAATGCTCTCTGCAATCTTCAGAGAAGCTTTCTACTATGGGCCCTTGCTACAGAGCATTGAACTTTGTCTCTGAGGGTTTTATTCATATAGTAGAAAAAGTTTATATAATCATTCCATGGCGTGAATGTCCAAGGAGTTCTCAATCTTGCAGGAATCTACCCCTTTTTCCTTACAGCTTGGCATTATGCTTTTCTGCTCCACTTGGACGACGCATACTCTTTTACTATACGTGATACCCCTGTGTCCCTTGGCTGGGTCACCCTGGTGTCTTAGTCTATTCGTTTTTTTTTTTGTCCTTTGGACATGTCAGAGTCCTAAAGTACTCCTGACGTGATCTTGCCAGACTGCTATTACCCTCTGTTTTTTCACGCAACCATACTGGTTATTCCACTGAATTACATTCCTGCACCGCACAAATAGATTCTCTATATATCTTCAGGTGGTTTTTACCCCCTCATTATTAGATGAATCTTCCCATCACATTCCCCATGTGAATGTTTTTGTGGGGCTCAGTTGTAGGCATGTCTCCGCAGACTTATCTTCATGTATGTATATGTACTATACATACATATTTTTGTAGTCTGTGTGGGCATAAGTCATGCCCATCTATATCTATATATCTATATATATCACAAATATCTCGACATTTATGCACATATATATATAGATATGTATATCTCTCCATATATATATATATTATATCTGTATATGTATATATATGTATATGTGCCCATTGGGAGATGTCCATAGGACGCTAAGTATTACCTGCTATCTTCCTAACTGTCTGTGCTATGAGGATTTTTCCCTTCTTAAGGGGTCCAGACAGTCCACTTGCCTATTCTCATACGGCTCAGTAAGTGGGAAGGGTTATACACAATATTATTGCTGTGAGGTCAACAGCTTCTATTTTTGTTATAGATCTCCCTATCTATGAAGTATCAAACTTCAATATCTTCCTTTTTCTTACCAGCTAGGAAAGACAGTGTACATCTTCAGTATTTCTGAGTACACTTCTCTTTTCCTTAGGAATAGGGGCTTTTTTCCATACCCCCTCTTCCCTTTAGGACTGGGCTAATTCTCCAGATCGATCAGTCTTCTTCTTTTAGTTCTCAATGTCAATAACTCTGTACCTAAAAGAGTTTTCAGCTTTTTCCCATAAAGCTTTCCATTGAAGACATGCCGTTCTTATCCTAACCCAGTTGACACCTGGGTCACCTGCCCCTTCCAAGTTTGGGACTTCAACCTCACTGCTGTGAAGTTACCTTGAGGATTCCGCTACTGCATCTACAGTACACAGTTCTACTTCCTACTGTCCAGTAGGTAAGCTCTATATTATACTGGTTTCATTAAATATCTTAATGATACTTGACATACATTCTAAAGACTCTTTTTCCCCTGTAGTCTTTAGATTCGCTGTTCCTCTACAGCTTTTTTTTCTCTATTCAACTCCTACCCCCCATCCCTCAGAGGATGCCAGGGATCCAGGTTTGGGAAATGCCGTCCTGTTCCAGGGATATGCATTTTATGGGATCTCCCCTGGCACCCTCAGCTAGGGAGTCCCCATATGTGAAGACTCATTCCTGCTTGTTTCTGGAGATAGCATAGTTACTTACCTGTAACAGGTGATCTCTGGGAACAGCAGGAATTAGTCTTCACAACCCACCCACCTCCCCTAGGAGTTGTGTCTATTTATTTCCTTTCCTCTTTCTCTCCTTCTGTCTCAGCTATGAAACTCAACTGAGGAGAGGCAGTGGGAAAGGCGGGAAGTCAGCGCGCAGGCGCGAGGAATGCTCCCAAAAGCTTTCTGATTGGATGCTGGGGAGCATTCCCGTGCAGGCTCCGTCGGTACCGACGTACCCATATGTGAAGACTAATTCCTGCTGTTCCCAGAGATCACCTGTTGCAGAAAGCACAGTTACTTACCTGTATCTTTCCCATGCAGGCCTCAAAACGATTTCGTTAAGAGTCCATTTGAGTGCTATTGCAGCGTCCCTCAAGCCTCTCAATGGACAGCCTGTTTCCTCTCATCCTCTTATAGCAAGATTCATGAGAGGCCTTCTTTTACCTAAATCTCCCATTAGACCACCTCCAGTGGCATGGGACTTAAATCTGGTTCTTGGCCAGCTTATGAAGCCACCCTTTGAACCTTTAGCTACCACCTCCTTGAAATTTCTTTCTTGGAAGGTTATCTTTCTCATTGCAGTCACCTCAGCACGTCGCATCAGTGAGTTGCAAGCCTTGGTGGCTAATCCTCCTTATAGAAGGTTCCATCATGATAAGGTAGTCCTCAGGACCAATCCATACTTTATGCCCAAAGTGGTCTCGCCTTTTCATCTGAACCAGGAGGTATACTTACCTGTCTTTTTTCCAGGACCTCATGCATCAAGTGCAGAGAGGAATCTTCATACCTTGGATTGTAAAAGAGCTCTCGCCTTTTACTTACAAAGAACACAGCAACATAGAAAGTCTTCCTAACTCTTTGTTACTTTTGATACTTCCCATTTAGGACTTCCAGTTTCTAAGAGAACACTGTCCAACTGGATTGCTCAGTGTATTTCTTTCGCCTACCAGAGTAGGAACCTTTCTCTGGAAGGCCATGTCACAGCTCACAATGTGAGGGTCATGGCAGCCTCAATGGCTCACCTAAACTCTGTGTCCATCGACCAAATCTGTCGAGCGGCCACCTGGGCCTCGGTTCATACCTTCACAGCCCATTACTGTTTGAACAAGGACTCCCGCTGGGATGCCTCGTTTGGTCAGGCTGTTCTTAAACACCTGTTCCATTCCTAATCAACTCCTACCCACCTACCCTGGTTGGATGCCAGAGATCCATGGGGGGAGGTGGAGCCCTTTTCAGGGACACACAACTCTGGGGTCTTTCCCTGGCATCTGCAGCTAGGGAGTCCCCATATGTGAAGACTCATTCCTGCTTGTTCCGGGAGATAGCACAGTTACTTACCTGTAACAGGTGATCTCTGGGAAAAGCAGGAATAAGTCTTCACAACCCACCCACCTCCCCTAGGAGTTGTATCTCTCTCTCTTTCCTTCTCTCTCTCTCTCTGTCTCTCTCTCTGTCTCAGCTTTAAAACTTGAACTGGAGAGAGGCGGTTGGGAAAGGCGGGAAGGCAGCACGGAGGCGCTGTGGGATGCTCCCAAAAGCTTTCTTATTGGACGCTGGGGAGCGTTCCCGCGCAGGCTCCGTCGGTACCGACGATACCCATATGTGAAGACTTATTCCTGCTGTTCCCAGAGATCACCTGTTACAGGTAAGTAACTGTGCTTTATCTGCAATTTTATACTGTCACTATATGTTACAGGCATCAGTGCCAATCGTTAACCGATGCCTGGACACCATGTATCATCAGGTCCAGGCTTCAGAAAGATGCAACTCCCTCGCACCTCTATCGTGGTTGAATCAGCCATGTACCAACAAAAGAGCCCAAAGACCCACTCAATGCCCATAGGTACCAGAGAGTTCCACACCCTCAGGTAAAAATGTTACTAGGGCTTGATGCTGACATGCCGCATACAGACTTACCAGCTATATATTAGCATGTTCCTCCAAGACCTCACTAGGAACTCGGAGGCATTGTGGCAGGCCTGAGTGGGGGCCCACCTCCTGCTCTTCCAGACCCTCATGAAGTCAGTCGGGGCCTGCTTAAAGTACTTGTCTCGAGCAGCCTATGACTGCTTTGAATCCATCATGAGGGTCCTCACTACCACAGTCTCCTTATGGGGCTGGATGCCCACTGCAAGTAACTATGTACATAGGGCACCTGGTCCCGAGGAAAGCCAGCAGCAGATCAGCCTGCTGGCATTGACCCATCTGGTGCTTAGGACCTTACGTAATCGCATGCAGCACCAGTGTGTGCTAGTCCAAACTGACAACAAGGTCGTGATGTTCTACCAGAACAAAAGGGGGCACATGGTCTTGCTGCCTCTCTGGAAGCAGTAGCCCTCTGCTCCTATGCAATCAGGGAGGGCCGTATACCTTCTGGGCCAGGACAGTGCCCTAGCGGACAGACTGATAAGGGTTCTTCAGCCGCACGAGTGGCGCCTCAACCCTGAAGTAGCGTAGTGGCTGGTCAGACTATGGGCAACACCAAGTCTGGACCTCTTTACCAGCCCGACCAGTGCTCATCCCCCATTCACACCTGTCCTGGGTAGCGGCAGATGCCTTTCTCATCCCATAGACGGATGGCCTCTTGTATGCCTTCCTAACCACACCACTGATCGGGTAGACGCTTCCATGATCCTGGTGGCACCACGGTGGCCCAGACAGCCCTGGTTTCCCCTGTTGCTCCTTCTCTAGATAGAGCTCCCAATCTCCAGGAACAAGCAGGAATGTAGTCTTCACATATGGGTATCGTCGGTACTGACGGAGCCCACGCGGGAACGCTACCCAGCGTCCAGTAGGAAAGTCTTTGGGAGCATCCTACAGCACATGTGTGCTGCCTTCCCGCCTCTGTACCTCTCTCACTTCAGTTCTTCGTTTTCTGCGGAGCCCACAGGATGTGGTACCCTGTCACCGCAGAAAATTTACTTTTATTTCTTGTTTTATGTGGTCGCGTCTACTTTCATTCAACACCTACCAGTACCGCTGGTTCTCTTCTTTCCTTAAAAAGAAAACAAAAACAAAAAAACGTGTATTTCTTTGGGGATCTTTCCCTGTTTCTGATGCTAGGCAACATTTTGGGCACTAGGCCCATTTTTCTTCAAGCATGGAGAAACCAGCTAGTGGTTTCAAAAAATGCTCAAAATGTGGCAGAACCGAGAGGACGTGACGTCACCATCCGGGATGGCTGCCTGATCGAAGAGCTCTCCTTGAGACGGGAGAAAAATAGCTAAAAGTGATTGCATCGGGCTTCCTTAGAAGTGCACATTATATAGCACATAAGAGAACTCGGCCTCGAATGTCGACCAAAAAAAATTGGAAAAGTATCGATCCCCCTATGCTCCAGCGCGATTACAGACGGAGCGGGGTGACGGCGACGAAATGGAGGAGGAAGAGAAACCGGTGAATGCGGAGGAGCAGTGCACCAGAGGTGATTTGTGGCGCTGGTGCAAAGAGATAAAGAATGAAGTGCTTGGGGTGAAAAAGGATGTGAAGGCGATGCTGAATGAATTTCGGGTAGACTTGCAGGCTCTTGGAGATAGAGTGGACTATTTGGAGGAGCACGTGGAGGAGGCCGTAATGGCGGCTGAGAGCACTCAAAGCTTGTACACGGAGTGGCAGAAAGAACGGGAGGAATTGCGGGATAATATCGAGGACCTGGAAAATAGGTCGAGGCGCTGCAACATACGCATCCGGGGGGTTCCCGAAGAGGGGCAATTCCAGCAAGCACATCGGGTGGTTCAGGACATATGTGTGGCCCTGTTGGCGGAAGGGGATCAAGAGCCCGCCGGGTCTAAGAGGCTGATTGGCATTGAGCGTGCACATCGGGCCCTCCGACCCCCTCAAGGGAACTTACCCCGGGATATTATTGCCTGCCTTTCGAGCTACCCAATGAAGGAGGAGATTATGAAAGCTGCGGCCAAGAAGGGCAAAATGTGACTATAGAGATCTTTCAAGATTTAGCTCCCTCCACATTGCAACGTCGACGAGCTATGCGCCCAGTGACTTTGTACCTCAGGAATGAAAATATTAAATATAAATGGCTCTTCCCGTTTGGACTGCAATTTGAATTGCAAGGGGGAGTCCAGCGGGTACGGACTGTGGCGGAAGCCTGAAAATGTTTGGAGAAAGCAAAAGCGCCCAATCTGCCTCAGACTCTGACTCAGCCAGCAGCCAGCGATCGGGTGAAAGGGCCTGGGTCCTTATCAGATCAGCAGAGGTGGCAGGGGATTAATTCCAAGGGCCGGCGGCTCCAGCGCCTATCTGGGGCGTCTTCCAGAGCGGAGGAGGGGGATCGAAGTGGCTCTCTGCAGACTACCTGATGTTGAGAGACTTTGCTAGAGTTATGATAATGGACCACTGTAGGGTTTACCTTGCAGGAGGATAGCTGTGTCTAGCTATATTTTGTGGATTGTGGTTTGGGGGGGTCTTTCTTTAGGGTATATAGGGGGGAGAGCTTGGGGGGTATGAATGGGGGGAGGAAGTACAGTATTGAATACCAAAGAGGGGAGGGGAGTGGATGATGGATGAATGGGGATTAATGGAGGAATAGGGGGGATTTAATGGGGGAGGGGGGCTTCGTGGGTAGGGGCGAGGGCAGGTCTCGGGTGGGGAGCTTCGTCCTCCGGTTAGGAGTCACAGGGAGAAATGGCCTGTGGTGTGTTTTTTTGGGGAGGTGGGGGGGAGGGGGGATGGGAGGGGGGGGTAAGGGGGGGGTAGAGGGCAGGAGGGGAGGGGGGCATCATACATACAAGTAGCTCTCATCCCTAACTTTCTGAATGTTACCATGGCGGGACTTAGGGTAGGCTCATTAAACGTTAGAGGACTCAATACCCCACAAAAGCGGAAGATGCTGTTTAAGGAAGTGCAGCACCATAAGTGGCAGGTGGTTTTTTTGCAGGAAACTCACCTGCTGCCGAAAGATGAGCCTTTGGTCAGGCATGGGGCTTTCCGTAATATTTGGTTTAATGCTGAGGGACTTCACAAGAAGGCAGGGGTGGCAATACTAATTCGGAATGATGTTCCCTTTCAGGTGGGGGGAGTAATAAAGGGGATGAAAGGGCGTGTGCTATTAGTGTGGGGGGAATTACAGGGGCAGGAGGTCACCTTCGTCAATGTTTATGGCCCTAATGACCCCCATATGTCCTTTTGAGAGGCTTTAACAAGTTGGCTGCTTAATAAGATCCATGGGGCGCTATTATTGGGGGGGGATTTTAATGAAGTATTAGACCCCCAGAAGGATAGAATGCGGTCAGGTGTGGTTGAAGGGAGTAAGGGGCGGTCGCAATTATTAGATCTGATGGCGCAATTAAGGGTGTGTGATCTTTGGCGTCAGTTGCACCCCCAAGAGCGCGATTACTCCTACTATTCTCCAGTACATCAAAGTTATAGCAGGATAGATTTCTTTTTAGGGGATGAGTGCTGGACCCGAAAGGTCACTAGAGCCAGCATTGAGCCGATTACCTGGACAGATCATGGCCCAATCTGGGTGGATTTTGGGGGAGATCAGGATAAGGACGGCCGGGCTTTCTGGCGACTAAATGAAAGTCTCCTGCAGAATAAGGAGGTCATTAAAGATATCGAGGTAGCTATCGACGAGTACTACCAATGGAACGATACAGGGGAGGTAGCCTGGGAGATACAGTGGGATGGGCTCAAGGCGGTTTTGAGGGGGAAATTGCTATCGTGGGCAGTGCGGCTAAAGCGGGAGAGAGAGGGACAGGTAACCCAACTACTAGAAAAGATCTCAGAGCTGGAAAAGTGTCATACGTGAGGGAGGAGTGAAAGTACGGGCAGCATTGGACTGTGCCCGGTCGCAACTAATGGAGTTGCGGACGGAGACCATCCAATATCAGTTGCAGCGAGTTAACCAACATTATTATGCATTTAATAATAAGGCTAGCACACTGCTGGCTAGGAAGCTGAGAGATCAGGAACGATGATCTGCTATATTGAAAATTAAGGTCCCGGGAGATCAGCTGTTTAGTACTAAGGCGATTAGGGAGCAATTTGTGCACTACTATCAAACATTATATTCTAGCTCGTTAGGGGGATTGGAGCAGCGAGTGGAGGAATATCTGAAGGACGGGGATATAATTCCAGAATTATCAGACCCAGATAGGGGAAATGCTTAATCGGCCGATTGGGCTGGAGGAAATTGGGCTGGTAATCAAGGGCCTGGCTTTGCATAAGGCACCTGGCTTGGATGGCTTTCCAGCTTTGTTTTATAAAAAATTTGTGGAACGGCTAGCCCCCTTGCTGCAGCGGCTATTTAATGAGGTACTGCATGGTAAACCGTTGGCGCCTTCTATGCAACAGGCAGGGATTACTGTTTTGGCGAAGCCGGGTCGTGACCCCGCGTTGTGTGGATCCTATCCAATTTCTTTATTGAATACGGACGGGAAGATCCTCGCAAAGGTGCTGGCGAATCGCCTCGGGGTCATCATGCCAAAGGTGATCCATTCGGACCAAACCGGGTTTATCCATGGGAGAAATACGGGGGATAATATCCGGAGAACTATTCAAGTGATGTGGTCAGCGCGGCAACAAAAACAGGAATTGTTAAGTGTTGATGCCGAGAAAGCTTTCGACCGGGTGGAATGGAGCTTTATGTTTGCGGTGCTGAAGAAGCTTGGGATTGGATCGAATATGTTGTCCTGGATTAAGGCCTTATACGCTAACCCGGTGGCAGCTGTTAAAGTAAATGGCCGCTATTCTGAGTTTTTTTTCACTTGGAACGGGGGACTCGACAGGGTTGCCCATTATCCCCCTTGTTTGCCCTTACTATGGAACCGCTGGCGAGACGATTAAGAAGCAATACGGACACCAAGGGTTTAAGGGTGGGTACGGAGGAGCATAAAGTGGCGTTGTTCGCCGATGACATGTTGCTGTTTGTGGCCAGTCCTTTATTGGCTCTGCCCATTTATATGGAGGAATTAAAACAATATGGGAGGGTAGCGGGCTTTAAAATTAACTGGGATAAAACGGCGGCGTTCAATGTCAGCTTATCGGATTCTATGGTGAGGCATTTACAAGGGAATTATAATTTCCGCTGGGCCTCACGGGATATCCAGTATCTTGGAATACGTCTCACTGCAGATCCAGCGAGGTTGTATGGGGCGAATTATCCCTCTCTGATAGGCCAGATAGAACGAGATCTTGACAAGTGGAATAAGGAGGAGACCTCTTGGCTGGGTAGAATAGCCACGCTCAAGATGATGGTGCTGCCTAGGCTGTTGTATTTTTTTCAAGTGTTGCCAGTGCGGGTGCCTCGAATAGTCCTCCAACGATTACAAAGGAAAATGTTTCTATTTGTGTGGCGGCATCGACCCCTGCGCATAGCGCGTCGAATATTGTATCGCTCCCGACGGACTGGAGGGTTGGGGATGTTAGAGATTGCTGATTATTATTTGGCGGCCCAGATGAGGCAGGTTATGGAGTGGCGGGAATCTGAGAATACTAAACGGTTTCATGCTATAGAACAATTTTGGGTGGAGGGTTGGCGCCTTCAGTATCTCCCTTGGTTGCAGAAAGGGGTGTTGCACGGCGAATGGACAGCGAATCCCTTTATACGACATTTATGGGGAGAATGGCAGCGGGGATGGAAACTGATCAGTGTATGGGTAGGGGCTTCCCTATTGGCACCCATTAAGGCTACCCCTGCCTTCAGTCCAGGGAGAGAGGGAATATTCCAAGGTTGGGCAAGGAAAGGGTTGGATAACTTTATGCAATTGATCGATTTGGGGGAAGTTAAGTCTTTTGAGCAATTAAAGGCTGAGTTTCAGCTGGGGCCCAGAGATTTTTTTGCTCATCTACAGGTGACGCATTATTTGCGCCAGAAGGATAACATGGAAAAGATAACAGAGGGACCTAATGATTTGGAGGCCCTATGGCTAGACCATCATCAATCCCAAGGATTGATTCGGTTGCTGTACAGTAGCCTCCAAAGGGCTCGAAAGGGGGAGGGCAGGCTTAGTTATATGCTGGAATGGGAAAAGGATCTGGGGGTACAGTGGGATGAGGAAGAGTGGATGGCAATTTTTAGGGGGGCGTCCAAGTCCTCTTTATGTACCATTATTCAGGAAAATGCTTATAAAATAATGATGAGATGGTACTACGGTACGCTACCAGAAGATGTTTCCTGGGGCCCCGGACCTTTGTTGGAGGGGCTGCGGCACCCGGGGGTCCTATATCCACATGTGGGATTGTCCAGTAATATCCCGGTACTGGAAGATAAGAGAACAAATGGGGGTGATTTTTGGGGTAATGCCGGAGCTGAGTCCCTCTTTATTTTTATTGGGGGTGTGGCCTACTACTCTCAACTTCCGATGGCGTAAGCCAATGCTTGCATGCATTATTGCGGCTAGGTGTGACATCGCATGGAAGTGGAAACAAAGTACGCCACCGGAGTTATCCCAATGGCATTCCAGGCTACATAGGGTCTTAAATATGGAGCGTCTCACAGCGCTTCAGAGGGGACAGGGGGAGAGGTTCACTAAGCAGTGGCAACCTTTGGTGGTATATTTGGAAGCCCGAGCTGCTTGATGGGGGGGGGGGGGGGACAATGGGGAAATGGGAGGGATAGGGAGGTTACACGGGGGTAAGTTTGTAGCTTTTTGTTAGCTTCTGCCTGGTTTATTGGCTCTGTTGCTTATGTGTATTTGGGCTTCGGGATTGTATAGGGGTGAAAATTATGTGTGTTACAAGTTGTTCTTTTTTGTGTGCTACGTAATACCAATAAAAATTTTAAGTTATAAAAAAAAATGTGGCAGAACCATTTCTGTCACCCAACACCCATGATTGGTGTCTAAAATGTTTGGGTCCTGAACATTGTCCAGCGGAGTGTCTCTCCTGCACGAGGATGACCAAAAGGGGCCTGCAGAATAGAGCTGCAAAACTCTGTACCCTTTTTTGCAGCCGACACAATGTCATTTGCATCGATGTCTTCCAGGGCTTCATCTTCATCCCATGGATCTCAGGTAACAAAAATTAAGTCTTCTAAGACTTAGCCGGTCCTCAAAGGGTAAATCTCCTTCAAAGTATTGAGATGCTGTCCTTTCCTCTTGTCTCCTGTACCTCTCAGATTATTGTAACTTCCTTTTCCTTTTCTATTTCAAATTTATTTTTGTACTGTAAACCACCCCGATGTAATGGGGGGCGGTATATCAAATGTAAATAAATAATAAACAATAATGCCACTGGCGTTTCCCTCAGATAGTTCACCGGCAAAACAGCCCCGCGGGAGTCTTCGGGCTCCAAAGCATTAACTGGGCTCCAGGATGTTCTAGAGGCCTCCACCTCTGCGGAACTACTGGTGCCATGTTCTGGGGTCATAGCCGCTTCCACCGGTACCAGCACCCAAGCATTGGCAGAAGCGATGGATCACAGAATCATCGCTATCGAACGCAGTCTAGCGGCACTCTTAGCAGCTTCGGTACTGCTAAGACTGCAACTTACGGTTCAACAGGTATCGGTACCGACATCGGTACTGCTACCGGCAGTACCTGCTTTGACAGGACTGCTTCCCCCCATGCCGATCTCAGGTATCAGATCAGGAACCGAGACATTTCGGTACCGACTTTGAGCGTTACGAATACCATGCGTTACAGAAGCACCCGGTGCTTGAGTCTTCCGATTCCGATGACTCTGACGATTCTATTGGTACCAGAGCGAATCTATCAGAAGATTCAGTTACTTCTCATCAACGCAGGATGTCTAGGGGATATGTCCTTCCAGGATTTCATACGTGATTTAGCAAAGGGTCTTGCAATCACTGTGATGCCAGAAAAAAAACCTAGGGCGGAAGAATTAAGAATTCTACAATACCCTATGGCTCCCAAGGAAGCAGCTATGCTTCCCATTCACAAGATCTTACATGATCTGTCAGACGGCTGCCTGGGTGAGAATCTTCACAGTCTTGTCAAGTGCATATATCTATATGATTTGCAAGGTATTGTGGGCAATGTAGTTCATTCACACCAGACACAGCTGCTGACAATTTAGTTGTGCTCTTGGGTAAAGCCAATAAGATATTTATTTATGGGGTTATTTCTCCCAACACAGATATGCTTGGTAGCACATAAATTAGGTAACTTGCTTTCAATGTTAACTTGGAAAAACAAAGTCAAAATCAGGAAAACAACAAATGAAAAGCTACAAAGCAAGAAACTGTTCTTTTCAGGTTAACTTCTGATTACTTCCCACATAAATTCAGAAGTGATTCTCTCCTAGCTCACAAACAATTAGGTAAGGCTTAATTGCTAGCAGTCACCAGCTGAAACCCCTTAGCTGGCTTGCCTTCCACTGTGTGGGTCAAATCCTGCTTCAGGAGCTTTTCTGAGTAGATTAAAGAACAAATTTGTATTTCTTTGTGATGGTTGCTGTACTTTATAACAGAAAGTTACCAACGGAGTTTAGATAGAGAGCAGTCCATATAAACAGGATCCTCATCTGCTATTATTCCCCCTTGTTCAACAAGCATGGGTTCAATATCATGGATTGGCACAGATGAATCTCTCAATGGAGCATTTTCAGGAGAATACTTGTTTCCCTGCTGTCTTTCAAGGTTATAGCTAGGGCATAGATCAGTGTTCATACCTGAGCTTCCATTGCTGCTAGAGTTCCTCTCTATATAGCCTGGCCAGTATGTAGTCCAGTTCTTATGTCCAGCCTTCCAATCCAGATCCCTGGACACTGGATCTCTCTTCACATACCTTCTGGCACAGGGTCCCTTCCACGTGCAGCCGTCTCCCTCACAGGTAGCCTCTGGTGATTCCTAGCTCTGCAGCACCATTCCTCTGGCTTTCCCCAGTCCAATGGTGTATGCTGGCCCTTGGAATACCTCCCAGTATACGTACTGCTTTGGACTCTTCTAGACCTCTCAAAGGCTTTTCTCTTCCTTCTTCCAAAGGGTCTCTTTCCCTCTCTGTCCGTCCGGTTTGGCTTCTGCTTCTGATGATCCTTCAGATGAAACTGATGATCAAACTCAAGCTGATTCTCAGGATACTGAGGACAATTCTCTGGATATCCAAGGTGATCATGAAGATGGTCATCTGTAGAATAAACTCTACTCTTATTCTGCTTAGATGAGTGACCCTCCCTAACACAGCGCAGCTGTGCTGAATCAGGCCCTGCCCTTTGAGATGAGTGCTTAGGGATTACCTCATAGCCCTCCTGATTGAACACACGTTTCCTCACTTCAGCTCCTCTAATGGCTGTTGGAAACCTGGTGCATTCTGGGACTGGTAGTCTTTTATGGCAAAATTCTGTTTTCATATTTCTACCAGAACTGACAGGTTGCTTGTTCAGAGTCACTTCACCTTTTCTATAGCTCCTTCCTGAGCTATGATAAGCTTCTTTATCACAGATCTAATGTTGAGAATGTGGGAAACTCCTTTAATATCTTCACATTCCCAACGCCTTGACACTATGTACCGAGTGCCAAGTTGTCCTGGTTTTCAAAAAACTCAATTACCACACCATTCAGTGGTAGTGGAATTGGCCATGCGAAGGATCAAGAGTGCAAAAACACATTCTTCTAATCCTCCAGGCCGTGAATCCAGGACTCTCGATGCCTTTGGCCCTTGATACTTTCAATCCTCCATGCTAGGAGCCAGGATCAGTTCCTACATTCTTTATATGGGAATGTTCCTGGAAGTCAGAAAAGACTTAGAGCTGCTTAATCCTTGTGTTTCAGAGAAAAAAAGAGCAGACTACCTTATTCTGGTAAAGCATGTCCAGAATGTCTCTAAATTCATGAACCGTGCTACCTTTGATTGCTTTGAATGTATTAGTAGAACCTCTACTATAATCATAGGAACACGTTGTATTGCTTGGCTTCAAGCATCAGACTTAGAATAGTGGGTGCAAGAAAAGCTGGGAAACATTCCTTGCCCAGGAGAAAATCTCTTTGGCAGGGACTGGCAGGACAAGGCTAATCAGCTTGAATCTGACAATACTACCTTAAACAGATTGTCAGTCTACAGCCAACCCAGCAAAGAAGAAAATAGTAAAAAAAAAAATCTTTTTCAGTAAGAAAAAGAAGCCTTATCAATCTTACACCCATCAAACTCACTGTCCGCTTCATGTTCCCCAGAAGGGGCAACAGCAGAACAGACTGCAAAGAAAGCCGCAAGCTCAAAAAGCTCAACTGGCTCAACAGACCCAGCCCCCTCAGGGTCTTTGACTTCTATCTAGAGAAGTTAGTCATTCTGCCCCTAAAAGGTCCAGCACCCTTGACCATTCCAGGAAGACTATGCTATTTTGCCTAAAGATGGCAACAAAGAACATCAGAAAATTGGACTCTGTCCATTGTACAACTGGGGTGCAAGCTTCATTTTTTCAACTTGCCCCCACCTATAATATAAAGCAGTTCAATTCTCAGGCCCCTGCCACCGACCTCTTGTGGCAGGAGGTCACATCACTTCTAGCTTACGGAGCAATCGAAGTACCCATTCCCCAACAGGGGAAAGGGTTCTACTCCCCCCTTTATTAGACCTCAGAGAATTAAACAAATATTTGGTCCGAGAAAAGTTGAAAATGATCTCCCTCGGGACACTTTTACCATACCTTCAAAGTCAGGCCTGGCTATGTTCTCTAGATCTAACAAATGCGTACACACATCATCCATTCAGATCACAGGAAGTTCCTTTGATTTCTGGTCCAAGGAAGACACTTCCCGTACAGAGTTCTTACCTTCGGATTGGCCTCTGCTCCAAGAGTCTTCACAAAATGCATGGCAGTGGTAGCAGCATTTATGAGGACTCTAGGAATATTTGTCTTCCCTTACGTAGACCATTGGCTCATTCAAGCATCAACAGTTCCAGAGGCCAGCTTCGCTCTCTCTCGAGCAATGGGAATTCTTCAATACTTGGGACTGGTCATAAACCTCCCAAAATCTCAACTCACCCCCTGTCAATCTCTAGAATTCATAGGGGCTCGTCTGGACACACAGCAGTCAAGGGCTTTCCTGCCACAGCCACGCTGTCTACGTATAATACAACTGGCATCTCAAGCATCTATGAAGGGTATTCTCCAGGACCATGCAGGAAGTCAGTCCTCACATATGGGTGACGTCGGCGCCGACGGAGCCCTCGCGGAGCAATTTTCCCCAGCTTTCAAAGAAAGCCTTTGGGAATTGCAGTGCGCATGCGCGGTCCTCTTCCCGCCCAAGGGTGCCATCTTGCTCAGTCTTCTTTTTTCCGCGGAGCCCTACAGACGACGTCTGAATCCCTGCCGAAAACTTGATTTTTTTCTCTTTATTTCTCTTTTTTCTTCGGTTCTTTTCCCGCCCGGACTCGCGACGCCAGTTGCGAGTCCGTTCCTTATTTTTCGGTTTTTTGTCCTTCGTGACAGATTTCGCGCCTTTTTCCTTTTTCCCTGGCAGCCCGGTCTTTCGACCTCGCAGGGGCCCTTTTTCCCCCGATGGCTGCCAGCAGCTTTAAAAAGTGTGACCTCTGTAAGAAACTCATGTCTCTTACAGACACTCATGACTTCTGCCTCCGCTGCCTCGGACCCGATCATGACTCCATGATCTGTGGTCCGTGTGGCAAAATGTCCTCAAAAGCGTTGAGTCGGCAGCATCAGCGGGAGCGTATCTTCTCTGACTCCGGCCGGGCTCGGACCTCGTCAGAGGCTTCGACGTCTCGGGACTCTGGTCCTGAGCATCGTCGAAGTTCCTCTGAAAGGGGGTCTCCTACCCGGGAACATCATCGGAAGAAGAAACCCGCGAGGGCGGGATCGGTGGACGCTTCTGGTCCCTCGAGGGCCAGGTCGCATAGCCCCGATTCCCGTCCCGGGTCCTCGGAGGTGGAGAGGCCGTCAAAACATCCTCGACTCGAGGTGGACTTGCCCGCTCACGTGAGTACTGTTGTCCTCGTTGACTCGCTTCCGAAGGACCCGACGTCGGGCCCGACGCCGTCGGGGCCTGAGTCGGGGGCTGCTGGGTCTCCTGAGCTCGGACTCAGGTTGACGGCCTTGGAGAGCAGTCTGACTGCCTTCATGGACCAGCAGCGGGTATTGATCGCTGGCCTCGCCAATGTTTCTGCCCGGGACGTCGACCTCCAAGTCGACCCCGGAGACCGAGCCGATCCTCGAGTCCATGAGGGCTCGAGTCGATCCTCGGTCGAGGTCTCCTTCGGCATCCCGTTCGGGACCGAGGTCGTCGACGCCGACTCCCTCGGCGTCGGAGCGGATAGCATCGGTGCCTGCCCGACCGGAGCCGCTCGAATCCTCCTCCGAGGAGTCGACCTGGGAATCCGAGGACGAAGAGTCACCTGGTTCCTTTCGGACTCGGTGTGTCCCTTCGGACTCCCCCGAGTCCGAACCTCGGAGACGGTCCCCCCCGGAGGATACCCGGTTCTCGGACTTCGTGAGGGATATGGCCAAGGCTTTGGCCTTCCCCGCGGATCCCGAGGAGGAACCTCGAGTCGAAGAACTCGATGCCCTCCAATATGACTCTCTCCCCCAAAGGAGGCCTTTATTGTACCGGTTCTTCCGATGCTGGAACGACTTCTCTTCCGCATGTGGGAGAGCCCGGTGTCGTCGCCGGTGTTAAGCAAGCGGGTCGATTCCATTTATCGAGTCCGCAAGAGCCCCGGCTTCCCAAAGGCACAACTACCGCACCATTCCATGGTGGTGGAATCGGCCATGCATAGACTTAAGAGTCAAAAAATGCACTCCTCGGTGCCCCCTGGTAGGGAAGCCCGAACCCTGGATGCCCTCGGTAGGAAGTGCTTCCAGGGCTCTATGCTTGCTTGTCGAGTCCAGACCTACCAGCTCTACATGGGCATGTATCTCCGAGACGTGGCTAAAGAAATAGCCGGGTTCTCTGCTGGTCTCTCCGACGAACCTTTGCAGAGGTTCCAAACCTTGTCAACTGGTATTCGAGAGTGCTCCAAGTTTATATCTCGAGCAGCCTATGATGGTTTTGAGGCTTCGGCTCGAGTAGCTGCGGCCGGCATCGGTGGACGCCGCCAGGCTTGGCTTCAGACATCCGACCTCGAGCCCTGTGTGCAGGACAAGTTGGTCGATGTTCCCTGCCGAGGTGATAACCTCTTTGGCAAGCCCATGGATGAGAAGGCTGCACAAATCGAGACGGAGACTCTCACCAGGACTCGTCTCTCAAGGAAGATCTCTGCCCCTTCTCAAAAGAAGAAGGGCTCGGGGAAAAAGCCCTTTTACCTGAGGAAGGCAGCTGCCTATAAATACTACCCTCAGTATCAGGCCTCAGCAGCTCCCCCACAGGGAAAGCAGGCCAAGGGACGGGGTAATGGGTCCCGTAGGCAGCAAGCCCCCAAGCCTGCACCACCGGCCCCTGCTCAGCAGGGTGGGGGTTTTTGACTTCCTCAGCATAGCCTCTCCCCCTCAGCTGGTTTCTCTCAGCACAGGAGGCCGTCTGGTCCACTTTGCCCACAGGTGGTCCAACATCACCACAGATACCTGGGTACTTCACATAGTTCAAAAGGGCTATCTTCTTCACTTTCACCAGGTACCTCCCTCCTACTTTCCAGGGGAGCCTCCCAGACTCCCTTTGCACAGGGACTTACTCCTTCAGGAGTTAGCAAGTCTCGTTCAGGAACAAGCCGTGGAACCGGTGCCCCACCACCTGAAGGGTCAAGGGTTTTACTCCAGGTACTTCCTGATTCCAAAAAGAACAGGAGGCCTCAGACCCATCCTGGACTTGCGAAACCTCAAGTTCCTTGCAAAGGAAAAGTTCAAGATGCTTACCCTTGGAATCCTGCTGCCCTACCTCCAGCAGGGAGACTGGCTATGCTCCTTGGATCTGAAGGATGCGTATACTCATATCCTCATTCATCCAGACCACAGACAATATCTCAGATTTGTTGTGGGAGGAAATCATTACCAGTACAGAGTGCTGCCCTTTGGCCTATCCTCCGCCCCCAGGGTGTTCACCAAATGCCTAGCAGTGGTGGCGGCCTATCTAAGACTTCAAGGTCTTTTTGTGTTCCCATACCTGGACGACTGACTCATCAGAGCCCCATCTTCAACAGAGGCCGCTCAGGCCACTCATCGCACTGTGGCTCTGCTCCAGCACTTGGGTTTTGTCATAAACTTCCCAAAGTCCACTTTGCAAAGTCCACCTTGCTCCCCTCTCAAAATCTCGAGTTCATAGGCGCCAGGTTGGACACACTTCAGGCGCGGGCCTTCCTCCCTCTGGACAGGACCAGGCGGCTCATGGATCTCGCCTGCCACTTTCACAGCAATGCGCTGGTCTCCGCCAGGCACTTTCTGCGACTGCTCGGCCATATGGCTTCCACGGTCCATGTGACCCCCAATGCCCGACTGAACATGCATCCTGCTCAGTGGTGCCTTCGCACTCAATGGCATCAGGCCACGGGGAGCCTAGCGGACTCCGTTCAGATCTCCGACCAGCTGGTCTCATCTCTGCGATGGTGGCTTCATCTGCCAAACCTAGTGCTAGGGGTGGCTTTTCAGCCCCCTCCGCATTCTCAGGTCTTGACGACCGATGCTTCCCTCCTGGGTTGGGGAGCACATTGCC
The DNA here is from genome assembly GCA_033557465.1 of Ichthyophis bannanicus. Taxonomy (NCBI): domain Eukaryota; kingdom Metazoa; phylum Chordata; class Amphibia; order Gymnophiona; family Ichthyophiidae; genus Ichthyophis; species Ichthyophis bannanicus. The sequence continues at coordinate 1,826,508,463 of CM066032.1, read as the reverse complement.
AAGGGTCATGTACTCGAGGCCTCTGGAATCCTTGGGAATCTGCTCAACAGATAAACTTCCTGGAGCTCAGAGCCATCCGCCTAGCGCTCAGAGCCTTCTCTCACCTGGTGTCCCACCAGTCGCTGCTGATACAGACGGACAACCAGGTTGCCATGTTCTACGTAAACAAACAAGGCGGAACAGGCTCCTTCCTCCTCTGTCAGGAGGCGCAACAGCTATGCTCTTGGGCAGTCCGCCACGGCATCCTCCTCAGGGCTGTCTATCTCCCAGGTCAAGAAAATTACCTGGCCGACAAGCTCAGCAGGATCCTCCAGCCACACGAGTGGAGGCTGGATCCGATGGTGGTTCAGCAAATCTTTCTCAAGTGGGGTCTCCCCACCATGGATCTGTTTGCCAGTCCTCTGAACCGGCAGCTGCCCAGATTCTGCTCTCGACAGCCGCATCCTCTCAGAGTAGCGGCAGATGCTTTTCTGATTCCATGGTCCACCGGCTTCTTGTATGCCTTTCCTCCCATGCCACTGGTGTCTCGGACGCTCTTCAAGGTTCTCAGAGACAAAGCATCGATGATCCTAGTGGCTCCCTGGTGGCCGAGACAACCTTGGTTCCCGCTTCTGATGCAGCTGGCGGTGGACACTCCTCTTCCACTGGGGTTTCAGCCCGACCTCCTGTCGCAGGATCAGGGGACTCTCCTACACCCCAACCTCCGGTCCCTTCATCTGATGGCCTGGCTGCTGAAAGGGTAGTCCTTGCTCCTCTGCAGCTACCTCCAGATGTGGAGGAGGTCGTCTTGGCCTCCAGGAGGCCCTCCACCCAGAAGTCCTACTCTCTAAAGTGGCGTCGGTTCTCCGTCTGGTGTACTCAGCATTCTCAAGATCACTTCTCCTGTTCAGCATCAGTGGTCTTGCAGTACTTGCTCTCTCTCTCTAACCTTGGACTTAAGTCCAACTCGGTCAAGGTCCACCTCAGTGCTATTTCTGCGCATCACATGCCGGTGGATGGTAGACCTATTTCCGGCCACCCTCTGGTGGCTCGTTTTCTCAGAGGCCTCCTTCTCCTTAAGCCACCTTTGCGCCCGCCAGCCCTGGACTGGGATCTCAATGTGGTTTTGCAGCGGATTACCTGTCCGCCTTTTGAGCCTATGGCTACCTGTCCACTTCGTTTTCTTTCGTGGAAAACCTTGTTCTTGGTAGCCCTCACTTCTGCTAGACGCGTTAGTGAGTTGCAGGCCCTAGTGTCTGATCCTCCTTACACTAGGTTCTACAAGAACCGGGTAGTCCTACGGACTCACCCTAAGTTTCTTCCCAAAGTGGTATCCCCTTTTCACATCAACCAGGAGGTGGTACTTCTGACCTACTTTCCCAGGCCACACTCCAGCCGAGCTGAAATGGTCCTGCATACCCTGGACTGTAGAAGGGCGTTGACCTTCTACTTTGACCGTACGCGGGAGCACCGAAGGACTGTTCAGCTCTTCGTGTCTTATGACCCCAACAAGTTGGGGCTCCCTGTCACCAAGCGTACTCTGTCCATCTGGATTGCTAACTGTATCGCTTGGGCTTACGAGGCAGCCGGCCTCGTGTTGGAAGGTAGAGTCACAGCTCATCGTGTTCGGGCGAAGGCTACGTCGGTGGCTTACCTCCGCTCTGTTCCATTGGCAGACATCTGCCGGGCTGCTACTTGGTCTTCAAGCCAGACTTTTGCAACCCATTACTGCCTGGAGAGGGAGTCCCGCAGGGACAGTGCTTTCGGACAGGCAGTCCTCCGTAACCTCTTTGAGGTATAGGCAACTCCTACCCTCCATCCCGGATGTTGGGCTACCGGTTGGAGACATATTCAGAGAAGATTCATTCCTTCTGTGCTACTGAGCTTGAGGGAGCTCATTTTTGTGCTTAGGGTCTCCGGTAGCCTTAAGCTTGGGAGTCCCATATGTGAGGACTGACTTCCTGCTTGGTCCTGGAGAAAGCGTAGTTACTCACCTGTAACAGGTGTTCTCCAGGAGCAGCAGGAATCAGTCCTCACAACCCTCCCTCCTCCCCTTGGAGTTGCAGTTCTATGCTTTCGTTTTTTGCTAATTTTTTGCTGTCTTTTAGCTATGTCATCAGACTGAGCAAGATGGCACCCTTGGGCGGGAAGAGGACCGCGCATGCATGCTGCAATTCCCAAAGGCTTTCTTTGAAAGCTGGGGAAAATTGCTCCGCGAGGGCTCCGTCGGCGCTGACGTCACCCATATGTGAGGACTGATTCCTGCTGCTCCTGGAGAACACCTGTTACAGGTGAGTAACTACGCTTTCCTTACTGCTCGGGAGATGCTTTAATTGCTGGGACACATGGCATCCACTGTCCATGTGGTTCCCTATGCTCGCCTCCACATGCGAGCAGCCCAGTGAACCCTTTCCTCTCAGTGGTCACAAGCCTCGGGTCAACTGACAGACAAAATCAGAACTACCACATGTCTTTCATCTGCAATGGAGGCAATCCCTAGAAAACCTCCTTGTAGACTCTTCTTTCCAGCAGCCTCTGTGCCAATCCACCCTGACGACAGATGCGTCCAAGATGGTTTGGGGGGCCCACTTGCACGATCTCTCCACTCAGGGTCTTTGGACCTCACAGGAAGTTTCCCTTCCCTTCAATGCTATTCAAGTCTTTCAGGGTCATCTCAGCAACAAGACAGTTCTGGTCCAAACCGACAATCAGGTAGCGCTGTTCTCTGTGAACAAGCAAGGCGGAACAGGCTCTCTGTCGCTATGCAACGAAGCTTTGAGACTATGGGCCCTCACCAGAGTGTTACAAATTCACCTGTTTGTGGTATACCTCCCGGGCATTCAAAACTTGTGAGCAGACAAACTAAGTCGAATATTGCTGCTACACGAGTGGTCCGTCCACTCATCCAGCTTGCTCGAGTGTTTCGAATCTGGGGATCACCAGATATAGACCTCTTTGCAAGTCCACACAATGCCAAATGCCAGAATGCCCGATTCTGTTCCAGAATTCCGGCTCAAAACTGTCAGGCAAGAAATGCTTTCCTACTCCACTGGGGACAGGACTTCCTCTATGCCTTCCCACCCAATCCCCTCATTCCCAAGACTTTATTCAAACTTCAGAGAGACAGAGGTTGTATGATACTCATAGCTCCACGTTGGCCACTGCAGACGTGGTATCCTCTTCTGTGTCTCTCTCAAACCACTCCTCTGGAGTTGGGGTATGTTCCAAATCTCCTGTTGCAGTAGTCCCTACTTCTTTGGGCCTGGTTACTGAAAGCCTAGAATTCCAGGATATTAACTTTTCTCAACAAGTATAGGATATCCTCCTGGCTTCCAGAAAACCTTCCACAAGATGTTCCTATGCTTTTAAGTGGAAAAGGTTCTCTATCTTGTGCTCACAAAAGGGACTTCACCCCCTTTTAGTACCTGTAGAGTTGTTACTAGAGTATCTTCTACAATTATCAATTTCTGGTCTGAAGACCAATTCAGTCAGGGTCCATCTTAGTGCTATTGCTGCTTTTCATAAATCTTTCGATGGACAACCTATTTCCTCTCATCCACTTATATCAAGATTTGAGAGGCCTACTTTCAACAAAACCTCTCATTAAACCACCACAGGTGGCATGGGATGTAAATCTTGTTCTTGGTCAGCTTATGAAACCGCCCTTTGAACCTTTAGCCACTTCAGACCTAAAGTTTCTTTCATGGAAAGTTATTTTCCTAATTGCCATCACTTCTGCAAGACGCAATAGTGAACTACAGGCGTTAGCAGCTGACCCTCCTTATACATGTTTTCACCATGATAAAGTAGTCCTCAGGACTCATCCTCACTTTCTTCCAAAGGTGGTTTCGCCTTTTCATTTAAACCAATCGGTTTATCTTCCCATATTCTTCCCTATGCCTCATGCCTCCAGTGCAGAAAGGAATCTTCAGACATTGGATTGTACAAGAGCCTTGGCTTTTTATCTCCAAAGAACTAAGCCACATAGAAAATCTTCTCAGCTTTTTGTGGCTTTTGACTCTAGTCATTTGGAACTTCCAGTTTCTAAAAGAACTCTGTCAAATTGGATTGCAGATTGTATATTCTATACATATCAGAGTAAGGGATTTTCTCTTGAAGTCCATGTCACGGCTCACAATGCGAGAGCAATGGCAGCCTCAACGGCTAACCTTTTGTTCTATCTCTATTGATGACATCTGCAAAGCAGCCACTTGGGCTTTTGTACACACCTTCACAGCCCACTATTGCTTAGACAAGGACTCCCGTCGGGATGCCTCATTTGGCCAGGCTGTTCTCCAACATCTCTTCCATACTTAATACACCTCCTACCCACCATCCAAAATTTGGATGCCTAAGGTCCTTGGGAGGAAGCATGACCCATCTCACCTGGGTTTGCAGCTAGCTGGGGTCAACCCTTGGCATCTTTCAGCTGGGGAGTCCCCATATGTGAAGACTACATTCCTGCTTGTTCCTGGAGAAAGCGTAGGTACTCACCTGTAACAGGTGATCTCCGGGAACAGCAGGAATTTTGTTTTCACAACCCACCCACCTCCCCTAGGATTTCTCTCTTTCTACTTCTCTCCTTTGGTCTCCGCTATAAACTCAACTGAATTGAGAGGTAGAGAGGCGGGAAGGCAGCACGCATACGGTATGGGATGCTCCCAAAGACTTTCCTATTGGATGCTGGGGAGTATTCCTGCGTCGGCTCCGTCGGTACCAACGATACCCATATGTGAAGACTAAATTCCTGCTGTTCCCGGAGATCATCTGTTACAGATGAGTAACTACGCTTTCTCCAGTAAGTCAGCCCTCACATATGGGTGATGATGCCGACTGAGTCCTCGCAGAAGCATCACCCCAGCTTTCAAAGTAAGCCCTTCAGACATTTATCTTGTCCACCCTGAAAAAAGTTTCTTCATGCAATTTTGTACGTTTTCCAGCTAGCGCTGGTTCCTTTCCTGCCTCTTGAGCCCTGTTGCCCCGGCATTGGGTCTGTCATTTTTAGTTTTCTTTTCCATCTTAAGAACATATATGTCATGTCATACTTGGTCAGACCAAGGCCCGTCAAGCCCAGTATCCTGTTTCCAACAGTGGCAATCTAGGTCGTAAGTACCTAGCAGTTTCCCCAAAAGGCACAGGTTCCACAATTCTTGTATTGGGTCAATCAGTGATATCCTAGGTCCCTTTTAATAATGGTTTATGGACCTTTCCTCCAGGAACCTTGTCTAAACCTTTTTTAAACCCAGCTACACTAACAGCTTTTACTACATCCTCGTTAACAAATTCCAGAGTTTGATTACACGTTGAGTGAAAAAATATCTCCAGGAACAAGCAGGAATATAGTCTTCACATATGGGTATCATCGGTACCGACGGAGCCTGTGTGGGAACGCTCCCCAGCGTCCAATAGGAAAGCTTTTGGGAGCATCCCACAGCACCTGCATGCTTCCTTCCCACCTCTCCCAACTGTCCCTCTCCAGTTCTTTGTTTTCTGCAAAGCCGACAGGTCGCACATCCTGTCACCGTAGAAAAAATTCCCTCCTTTTTTGTGGTCGCGTCTGCCTTTCCTTGACGCTACACCGGTACCGCCGGTGGTTCGTTCTTTTCTTAAAAAACAAAACAAAACAAAAAAACTTTTTTCTGGAGTCTTTCCAGTAATTTTTCTCTTCAGGTGCCATGTGCCATTTTGGGCACTAGGCCTAACTTTTTCTTCAGAATGGAAAAACCCACTTCGGGTTTTAAAAAGTGTTCTAAGTGTGGCGGTACCATCTCCGTCACCGACACCCATGAGTGGTGCCTCAAATGTTTAGGTCCTGACCACTCTATTTCAGAGTGTGTTGCCTGTGGGAGGATGTCAAAGGGTCTGGCAAAACCGAGCTGCTAAACTTAGCACCCTTTTTCCCTCTGATGCAGCCTCCGTGGCATCGACGTCTTCCAGGGCTTCGTCTTCCTCCCATGGATCTCAGGTAACTAAACATAAATCTAGCCGGTCCTCAAAGGGTAGATCTCCTTCTAGACAGCGAGATGCCTCTGGTGTTGCCCTTGAGGGACTTTAACCGGCAAAATTGCCCCGGCGGGAGTCTTTGGCTTCCAAAGCACTAACCGGGGCTCCAGGATATTCTCGAGGCTTCAACCACGGCAGAACTACTGGTGCCATGTCTGGGGTACCGGCCGCTTCATCCGGTACTGATACCCACGCATCAGCAGCATCGATAGACCAGAGAATCCTGGCTATTGAACGCAGTCTGGCGGCTCTTCTCACGGCCTCAATGCCTCTGAAACCGCTTCAGACAATTCAAACGGTACCGGCACCGACTGCATCGACATCAGCAGGTATTCTACCGGGACTGAGTCATGTGTATCCATCCAGCATCGACACGTCGGTACCGGACCACTCCGATTCCGACTTCGATCGGTACCAGTACTGTGTCTTGCACGATCACCCGGATCAGAGGTACTTCGAATCCTCGGATGAGTCTGAAGACTCAAAGCTCTGCCGATACCAGAGTACTTATTCCTGAGGATTCCTCTTCTCCTCAGCGTAGGATGTCTTCACCAGAGGATATGTCCTTTCATGATTTTATCCAAGATGTGGCCTGAGGTCTTTCCATCACAGTGACTCCTGAAAAGGAGCCTAGGGCAAAGGAATTTGAAATCCTACAATACCCTAAAGCTCCCAAGGAGGCAGCTACCTTACCTATTCATGAGATCTTGCATGATCTCATGTTAAGGATGTGGGAAACACCTCTAACCACATCTCCTCACTCTCGAAGACTCGACACCATGTATCAAGTTTCTTCTTGTCCTGGGTTTCAGAAGACTCAGTTACCATACCATTCCATGGTGATGGAATCAGCTATGAGAGGGATAGAGTGCAAAAGGGCATGCATCTAATCCAGGACGTGAGTGTAGGACTCTTGATGCGTTTGGACATCAAACCTTCCAGGCTTCCATGCTTTCTGCTAGGATCAGTTCCTATATATTATATATGGGAATGTTCTTTTTGGAGGTCACAGGAGATTTAGAGCTTATGAGCCCTCTCCTTCCTGATAAGAGGCAAGATTACCTCGCCCTTGTCAAGCATGCTCAGGATGTTGCCAAGTTTGTGAATCATGCAGCCTTTGACTGCTTTGAGTGCATAAGCAGAACCTCTGCTATTGCCATAGGTGCACGTAGGATTGCCTGGCTCCAGGCATCTGACTTGGAAATTTGGGTACAGGATAAACTGGGGAATATTCCTTGCACAGGAGAGAATCTCTTTCGCAAGAATTGGCAGGAAAAAGCTAATGAGATAGATGCTGACAATATCACTTTGGATAGATTGTCTAAATCTACAGCTGATCCTGCGAGGAAGAAATCCTCTAAGAAACCATTCTTCAGTATGAAGTTGTTTTATCCCTCCTATACCCAACAGGGGCATCGCTTAGGCCAGTCTGCCCAAAAGGGACAGCAGCAACAACCTAGGCAGAGAGACTAAAGCAGCTAAGCCTCAACCGTCTCAGCAGATTCAGCCTCCATAGGGGCTTTGACTCCTATCTAGAGAACTTTGCCTTCCTGGCCCTGAATGGCCCAGAACCCTCCACCATCCCAGGAAGGTTATGTCATTTTGCCCCATATGGGGTCAGATAACAGCAGAAAATTGGACTCTGTCTATTGTAAGAGAGGGGTACAAGCTTCCTACAATGGTAAGACAGTTCAATTCTCAGACCTTTCTCAACGACCAGTTAGGTCAAGAGGTCACTATGCTGCTTGCCCAAGGGGCAATAGAAGAGGTACCCATTCCCGTACAGGGTTTTACTCCCCCTATTTCCTTATTCCAAAGAAAACAGGAGGAGACAGACCCATTTTAGACCTCAGAGAATTGAACAAATTCCTGTTCAAGAGAAGTTCAAAATGATTTCTCTAGGAACTCTGCTGCCATACCTTCAGAGTCAGGATTGGCTTTGTTCTCTAGATCTCAAGGATGCGTGCACTCATGTTCTCATCCATCCAGCTCACCGAAAGTTCCTTCGCTTTCTGTTTCAAGGGAAGCACTATCGATACAGGGTTCTTCCTTTTGGCCTGGCTTCTGCGCCAAGGGTGTTCACAAAATACATGGCTGTAATGGCAGCATTTCTCCGCACCCTAGGAATATTCGTCTTCCCTTACTTAGATGACTGGCTCATTCGAGCCCCTTCAGAGCCAGAGGCCAGGGTTGCGCGCTCTCGCACAACGCGCATCCTTCAGTGTTTGGGACTTGTCATAAACTTCCCAAAATCCAACCTTGCTTCCACTCAGTCCCTAGAGTTTATCGGAGCTCTGCTGGATATCAGACAGACAAGGACCTTCCTTCCACATCGGAGCTCTGCTGGATACCAGACAGACAAGGACCTTCCTTCCACAGCCCCGCTGCCTTTTTATTGTGCAGTTAGCTTCCCAAGCAGTGCTAAAACCTCACCTCACTACTAGGGAGATGTTACAATTCCTAGGCCACATGGCATCCACCGTGCATGTGGTTCCTTATTCTCGCCTCCATATGAGGGCAGCCCAGTGGAATTTATCCACTTAGTGGACTCAGGCGTCAAGTTGCCTGTCAGACAAAATAGCAACTCAGATTGACTTATTTTGTCCCTCCAATGGTGGCAGTCACCCCAAATCCTTTTGGTGGGGTATTCCTTTTCAGCAACCCCCACCCCAAGCCACACTAATAGATGCTTCACAGGTGTGTTGGGGAGCCCACCTGCAAGGCCTCTCTACCCAGGGTATCTGGACTCCACAGGAGGCCTCTCTACACATCAATCTCCTGGAACTCCGAGCAATCTTCCTTGCTCTTCGAGTATTCCACACCCAGCTCAGCTACAAGACAGTCCTAGTTCAAACAGACAATCAAGTAGCCATGTTCTATGTGAATAAGCAGAGCGGAACAGGCTCTCTGATCTGCAACAAAGCTTTGCGACTATGGGCCCTTGCCAGAGAGCATCAGATTCATCTCCTTGCGGTGTATCTTCCAGGCATTCAAAACTCTTGGGCAGACAGTCGAGTTCTGCTTCCACACGAATGGTCTCTCCATGCAGACCAAGTGGCCAAAATATTTCAAATTTGGGGAGCGCCAGACATAGACCTCTTTTCAAGTCTGCTGAATGGCAAACCTCCCCGGTTCTGTTCCAGAATCCCGGCTCAGGGTTGTCAGTCCAGGGATGCTTTCCTTCTCCATTGGGGCCAGGACTTCCTGTATGCCTTTCCACCCATTCCCCTAATTCCCAAAACCCTGTTCAAGCTTCAGAGACAGAGGTCATAAGATTCTCATAGCTCCACCTTGGCCAAGGCAAATGTGGTTCCCTCTGCTCCTACATCTCTCTCAAGCTCCGCCTCTGGAGTTAGGATCTGCTCCAGATCTCCTCCTTTTTTCAGCAGGACGGGATGCTGTGGCATCCCAATCCACAGTCTCTCCATCTCAGGGCCTGATTGCTGAAAGCCTGGAACTTCATGGTCTTAACCTTTCTCAGCAGCTAAGGGATATTATTTGTGCTTCCTGGAAACCTTCCACAAGACGCTCTTATGCTTTCAAGTGGAAAAGGTTTACCATATGGTGCTCGAAGAAGGGTCTTGACCCTCTTGCGATACCTCTGGAATCATTACTGGAGTATCTCCTTCATTTGTCTAATACAGGGCTTAAGACCAATTCAGTGAGTTCATTTGAGTGCTATTGCAGCTTCTTTCAAGCCTCTAAATGGCTAACCTATTTCCTCTCACCCTCTCATAGCGAGATTTGAGAGGCCTTCTTTTAACTAAGCCTCCCATTAAGCCACCACCGGTTGCATGGGACTTAAATCTGGTTCTTGGGCAGCTCATGAAGCTGCCTTTTGAACCATTAGCTACTACCTCTTTGAAATTCCTTTCCTGGAAGGTCGTCTTTCTTATTGCAATCACATCAGCACGTTGCATTAATGAATTGCAAGCATTGGTGGCTGATCCTCCTTATACAAGGTTCCATCATGAAAAGGTTGTCCTTAGGACTCATCCACACTTTATGCTAAAGGTGGTATCACCTTTTCATTTAAACCAAGCGGTTTACCTTCCTGTATTTTTCCCAAGGCCTCATGTCTCAAATGCAGAAAGGAATCTTCATACTTTAGATTGTAAAAGGGCTTTGGCCTTTTACTTGCAAAGGACACAGCAACATAGAAAGTTTTTTTCAACTTTGTTGCTTTTGATCCTAGTCATTTGGGGCTTCCAGTCTCCAAAAAAACCACTGTCCAACTGGATTGCACAGTGTATTTCTTTTGCCTATGAGAGTAAGAACCTTCCTCTTGAAGGCCATGTCACAGCTCACAATGTGAGAGCCATGGGAACCTCTATGGCTCATCTTCACTCTGTGTCTATCGACGACATCTGTCGAGCAGCTACTTGGGCCTCGGTTCATACCTTAACAGCCCTTTACTGCTTAGACAAGGACTCCCACCGGGATGCCTTGTTTGGTCAGGCTGTTCGTCAACACCTGTTCCATACTTAATCAGCTCCTACCCACCGTCCCTGGTAGGATGCCAGATCCATGGGGGCAAGTGGAGCACTTTCACAAGGGCACACAACTTCTGGGGTTTCTCCCTGGCATCTGCAGCTAGGGAGTCCCCATATGTGAAGACTACATTCCTGCTTGTTCCTGGAGATAGCATAGTTACCTGTAACAGGTGATCTCCGGGAACAGCAGGAATTTAGTCTTCATAACCCACCCACCTTCCCTAGGAGTTGTATCTCTCTATCTCGCTCTTTCTGTCTTTCCCTCTCTCTTTGTATGAGCTTTAAACTCAATTGGAGAGGGACAGTTGTGAAAGACGGGAAGGCAGCACGCAGGCGCTGTGTGATGCTTCCAAAAGCTTTCCTATTGAATGCTGGAGAGCGTTCCCGCGCAGGCTCCGTTTGTACCGACGATACCCATATGTGAAGACTAAATTCCTGCTGTTCCCGGAGATCACCTGTTACAGGTGAGTAACTCTGCTTTCTCCTTTGGGAAAATTGGCTATTTAGCCTTACCCTCTGCTTTCTAACATAAGAACATAAGATATGCCATACTGGGTCAGACCAGGGTCCATCAAGCCCAGTATTCTGTTTCCAACAGTGGCCAATCTAGGTCATATGCACCTAGCAGTATCCCCAAGAGAGACAAGTTCCACAATGCTTGTACTGGGCCAAGCATTGATATCTTCGGTCACTTCTTAATAATGGTTTATGGACCTTTTCCTCCAGGAACTTGTCCAAACCTTTTTTAAACCCAGCTACACTAACGGCCTTTACTACATCCTCCGGTAACAAATTCCAGAGTTTGATTACACGTTGAGTGAAAAAATATTTTCTTTTATTAGTCTTAAATAGTTTACCCTGTAGCTTCATTGCATGTCCCCTAGTCTTTCTATATTCTGATAAGGTAAACAATCGATCTACGTTTACCCGTTCCACTCCGTTCATTAATTTATACACCTCTATCATATCTCCCCTCAGCCGTCTCTTTTCCAGGTTAAAGAGCCCTAACCTTTTTAGCCTTTCTTCATAGGAGTATCCTTCCATCCCCTTTACCATTTTGGTGGCTCTTCTCTGAACCTTTTCTAAAATCGCTATATCCTTTTTAAGATACGGTGACCAGAATTGCACACAATATTCAAGGTGCTGTCTCACCATGGAACGATATAGAGGCATTATAATATCTTTTGTTTTATTTTCCATTCCTTTCCTTATCATACCTAGCATTCTATTTGCTTTCTTGGCCGCTGCTGCACACTGGGCCCAGGGTTTTAACATGGTATCCACAATGACGCCTAAATCTTTTTCCTGGGTGGTGGTTCTTAATGTGGAACCTTGCATCGTGTAACCATAGTTTGGGTTGTTCTTCCCTAGGTGCATAACTTTGCACTTGTCCACATTAAATTTCATCTGCCATTTTGATGCCCAGTCTTCCAATTTATCAAGATCCTCTTGCAATTTTTCACAATCCTCTTGGGTTTTAACAACTTTAAATAGTTTTGTGTCATCTGCAAATTTGATAACCTCACTCGTTATCCCACTTTCCAGGTCATTTATGAATATGTCAAAAAGCAGCAGACCCAGCACAGATCCCTGGGGTAGACCACTATTCACCTTTCTCCATTGGGAAAATTGGCCATTTAGCCCTATCCTCTGCTTTCTATCTTTTAACCAGTTCCTGATCCACAATAGTACACTGCCTCCTATCCCATGACTCTTTAGTTTTGCCAAAAGTCTCTGATGAGGGACCTTGTCAAAGGCTTTCTGAAAGTCCAGATACACAATATCAACCGACTCACCTTTGTTCACCTGTTTATTCACTCCTTCAAAAAAACATAACAGATTAGTAAGACAAGATCTTCCTTGTCTAAAGCCATGTTGGCTGTCTCCCATTAGGTTGTGACTATCTACATGCTGAGTAATTTTATTCTTTATGATGGTTTCTACCATTTTTCATGGTACTGACATCAAGCTCACCGGTCTGTAGTTTCCCGGATCACCTCTGGAACCCTTTTTAAAAATTGGTGTTACCTTTAACCAGTTCCTGATCCACAATAGTACGCTGCGTCCTATCCCATGAGTTTTTAGTTTTGCCAAAAGTCTCTGAGGGACCTTATCAAAGGCTTTCTGAAAATCCGGACATACTCTATCAACTGACTAACCTTATGTTTTTTTGAAAGTGTGAATAAACAGGTAAACAGGTTAGTAAGAGAAGATCTTTCTTTTTTAAAGCCATGTTGGCTGTCTCACATTAAGCCATGACTATCTACATGTTCAGTAATTTTGTTCTATTCCCAGGAACAAGCAGGAATGTATTTTTCATGTAGGGGTGACTCGGCACCGACGGAGCCCGCTTGGGAACGTTCCCCAGCGTCCTATAGGAAAGCTTTTGGGAATATCCCACTGCACCTGCGCTGCTGCCTTCCCGCCTTTCCAACTCTCTCACCTCAGTTTTTCGTTTTCCGTGGAGCCGACACGGAGCAATTCCTGTCACCGCAGAAAATGTTCTTTTGTTGTGAATCTGGCTTCCCGTTGACTCCAGCACCGGTATCTTTGGTGTCTTCTTTTTTTGTGTTCTTTTAAAAAAAAAAAATTTATTGGAGGGTCTTTGCCCTCTAGGTGTTTAGGTTCCATTTTGAGCCTTAGGGCCCTTTGTTCCTCAGAATGGAGAAACCAACTAGTGGTTTCAAAAAGTGTTCCAAATGTAGCCCTACCATTTCTGTTACGACACCCATGACTGGTGTCTAAAATGTTTGGGATCAGACCATTCACCATTGAAATTTCTCCTTTGCAGAAAGATGACAGAGGGGCCTGCAGAATAGAGCTGCGAAACTCGGCACCCTCTTTGCCTTGGATGCAATGTCCGTGGCATCGACGTTGTCCAGGTCTTCATCTTTCTCCCATTGATCTCAGGTAACGAAACCTCTTTTTGAAGGCTGGTCGGTCCTCAAAAGCATAGATCTCCTAAGCATCAAGATGTTTTTAAGCATTGCCCTAGAGGAGAATACACTGGCCGAACAGCCCCAGCGGGAGGTCCTTGCCTCCAAAACATTATCGGGGTCCCAAGATGTTCCCAAGTCGTGCACCTCTGGAGAGCTCTCGGTGCCATGTTCTGGGGTCATGGCTTGCTGTTCGGGTACCGATACCCATGCATCAGTTGGCTGCATGGATCAACGAATCCTAGCCATTGAGCGGAGTCTTTCGGCCTTGCGGGCAGCTTCGGTACCACTAAAGCCTCTGCAGTCGGTTCCGGTACTGGAGGTATCTGTATCGACGATTGCACCGCTCTCCATGCTGCCACCCATGCTGGCCCTGGATTTTAGTATCTAGCATCAAAGGTCCAGTACTGAGGCGTTCTGATGCTGTTTTTGGTCGGTACCGTCGCTGGCCTGGCAGGTGCACCTGGCCTGTCGATACTTCAAGCCTTCTGATTTCCGATTCTTCTGATAAATCGATTGGTACCAGAGAGGCTCTTCTGGACTATCCTTCTCCTTCCCCCAATGTCGGATGTCTCCTCTGGAGGACGTGAGAATTAGAAATTCTTCAGTATCCGGCAGCCCCTAAGGAGGCCAAGACCTTACCCATCCATCTGATATTGCATGACCTCTTGCTTAGGATGTAGAAGACACCTTTAACGATGTTGGCACATTCTCAAAGATTCGATACCATGTACCAGATACCAGAGTGTCCCGGTTTCCAGAAGTAGTAGTTACCATACCATTCCATGGTTGTGGAATCAGCAGGGCGTCCAATCAAAAGTGCTAAGACTCATTCATTTAATCCTCTGGCCCGTGAGGTGAGAAATCTTGATGCCTTTGGCTGTTGATGTTATTGGCCAGAATAAGTTCATAGATAATCTACATTCGTATGTCTGTTTGGTAGGTGACTAAATATTTGGAACTAATGGCTCCACTTCTCCCAGATGACAGGAGGGCTGATTTCCTGACGCTTGTTAAACATGCCCAGAATGTTTCCAAGTTCAAGAACAGGGCAACCTTTGTATTAGCAGAACTTCAGCTTTTTCCTTCAGTGCATGTCGGATTGCTTGGTTACAGGCATCTGATTTAGAGCAGTTGGGTGCAAGATAAGCCAGGGAATATTCCTTGCACGGGAGAAAACCTCTTTGGCAAGGATTGGCAAGAGAAAGCTGCTTAGCTTGAGTCCGAGAACAGTACCTTAAACAGGCTCTCTAGGACCACTGCCAACCCAGCTAAGGAAAATACTCCACTATTTAAGGGTTAAGAAGCCCTTTTTCAACAAGACATTTTATCCTTCTTACACCCATGCTGTCCACTCTCCGGTCCATGCTTCCCAGAAGGGACAAGAACAACCGAAGCAACAAAGGAAGGCTCAGGCCCCCAGAGCTCAACCAGCTCAGCAGACCCAGCCTCCACAAGGTCTTTGACTCCTTACTAGAGAACTTAGCTATCCTACCTCTGGAAATTCCAGAGCCAGTCAACATCCCAGGCAGACTGTTACTTTGCCAAAACATGGCACCAGATAACAGAACATTGGACTCTCTCCATAGTGAGAGGGGTACAAACTTCACTTCCAAAGTATGCCCCCTCCCTCTACTCCAAGAGTTCAGCTCTCGGCCCCCTCTTACCACTCTCTTGTGCCAGGTCACCACCCTTGTCACTCAGGGTGCGATAGAGGAAGTGCTGCTTTCTCAGCAAGGCCTGGGCTTCAACTCCCCCCTACTTGGTTATACCAAAGAAAACAGGAGGATACAGGCCCATTCTGGACCTCCAAGAATTAAACAAGTTTCTGCTCCGAGATTCAAAATGATCTCTCTCCGAACACTTCTCCCTTACATCCAGTGTCAGGATTGGCTATGTTCTCTAGACCTAAAGGATGCATATACACGCATATCCTTATTCACACAGAACACACCACAAGGCTTCTCAGATTCCTCTTTCAGGGAATACGTTACCAATGCAGGGTTCCACCATTCAGCCTGGCTTCTGCCCCAAGAGTCTTCACAAAATGTAAGGCAGTAGTAGCAGCATTTCTAAGAACTCTAGGGATATTTGTCTTCCCCTACTTGGACGACTGGCTCATCCAAGCATTGTCAGCTACAGAGGCCAGCTCTGCTCTCTCCTGCACAATGCAGGTTCTTCAACATTTGGGATTTGTAATCTTCCAAAATCACAACTCACCCCTTCCCAAACCTTAGAGTTCATAGGGGCTCTTCTAGATATGCAGCAGTCAAGGGCTTTTCTGTCACAGGTCTGCTGCGTTTGAGTAGTTCAACTAGCTTCTCAAACAGCTATGAAAACTTTCCTAACTTCTCAAGAAATGCTTGTTGCTTGGTCATATGGCTTCCACTATACATGTGGTTCCCTATATTTGTCTACTCATTCGTGTAGCTCAGTGGACCCTAGCTTTGCAGTGGACTCACAGTAAAAATCCAAAAACCAGCTCCACTCCACCTCAGAGATAATGCAGTTAGCAAATAATGTTCTTAACTTAAAAACTGCTATGTTTTAGCGACTGGGTCTCAGACTAGACTTGGGCGACCTACTGAACTCATATGATTGAGTAGCGCCTCAGCTTGCATCAATGACCCAAAATCGCTGCTTTTTCCTCTTTATCTTTTTGATCTTTACAACTATGTTATTAAATCCATAAAGCATTAAGGCTCATCAAAACTTAAATCTAAGTAAGAATGTGGAAAATTGCTTATCCAGAACTGATGAGATTCTATCCCAACGCTGGATATCAGCGCCATGGCGTTTCACGTGCATACGTTTCTTCAGGGGATATTCTTAATCCATATTCCATGAAAATGTTTTCCACATATATTAATCCATCCCTCTATATGAAGGCAACTGATCTATACACGGCATCTCAGCGGTTGAGATCAGTTGCCTTCGTATAGAGGGATGGATTAATATATGTGGAAAACATTTTCATGGAATATGGATTAAGAATATCCCCTGAAGAAACGTATGCACGTAAAACGCCACGGTGCTGATATCCGGCGTTGGGATAGAATCTCATCAGTTCTGGATAAGCAATTTTTCCACGTTCTTACTTAGATTTAAGTTTTGATGAGCCTTAATGCTTTATGGATTTAATATAACATAGTTGTAAAGATCAAAAAGATAGAGGAAAAAGCAGCGATTTTGGGTCATTGATGCAAGCTGAGGCGCTACTCAATCATATGAATTCAGTAGGTCGCCCAAGTCTAGTCTGAGACCCAGTCGCTAAAACATAGTAGTTTTTAAGTTAAGAACATTATTTGCTAACTGCATTATCTCTGAGGTGAAGGAGTGGAGCCGGTTTTTGGATTTTTACTGTGAAGTTATATGAAGCTCTTGAAGGTGACAAACACATATATACTTGCAGTGGACTCAGGCATCAGGTCGTCTAGGGAACTAAATCAAGATCTCTGCACGCCTCATTTTGTCCCTCCAATGGTGGCAATCACATGAACCTACTCGTAGGGTCACCTTTTCAGAAGCCACCACACCAGTCCACCCTGGCGACGGATGCATCCAAATTGGGTTGTGGAGCTCATCTGGACAATCTCTACTCAAGGTCTTTGAACTCAGCAGGAGGTTCAACTTCACATAAACCTGCTAATACTTAGAGCCATCTTCAATGCTTTCAGTGTTTCAGGACCACCTGTGCTCCAAAACGGTTCTAGTCCAGATGAACAATCAGGTAGCCATGTTCTATGTGAACAAGCAGGGTGGAACAGGTTCTTAGGCATTGTGCAATGAAGCCCTACACCTATGGTACTTTGCCATACGCCTTCAGATCCACCTACTAGCGGTGTATCTCCCAGGCAAATAATCTCCTGGCAAATAATCTCCTGGCAGACAAACTCAGTCGAATACTACTGCCACATAAATGGTCTCTATTCAGAGCAAGTTGTTCGAATCTTTCAAATCTGGGGAACCCCAGCTATAGATCTGTTTGCAAGTCCTCAGAATGCCAAACGTCCCCGCTTTTGTTATAGAATTCCTGCTCAGAGCAGTCAGGCGATGGATGCTTTCTACCTCCACTGGGGTCAGGAGTTCCTATATGCCTACCCACCCATTCCCTTCATTCCCAAGACTCTGTTCAAGCTTCAGAGAGACAGGGGGCCACATGCCAGCATGGGGCTATGAGGATCATGTCAGATGTGGTATCCATTGCTTCTATGTCTGTATCTCAAGCCAAACCTCTGGAGTTGGGATGTGCTCCAGATCTCCTATCACAGAAGATCAGGACGCTTCTGCACCCAAACCCTCAGTCTTTGCACCTGATGGTGTGGCTGCTGAGAGCTTAGAACTCCAGGATATCAACCCCTCTCAGCAGGTTAAAGATATCCTTTTGGCTTTCAGGAAACCTTCCACAAGGCGTGCTTACGCTTTTAAATGGAGAAGGTTCTTAATCTGATGTTCAAAGAAGGAACTTAATCCTTTTTTCGTTCCAGTGGAGGCGTTGAGTATCTCCTCCACCTTTCATCCTCTATACTTAAAACTAATTTGGTGATAGTCCACCTCTGTGCCATTTCGGCTTTCCACATTCCCTTTGGACAACCTGTCTCCTCTCAGCCGCTTGTAGGGTGCTTTATGAGAGGTCTACCCTTAAATAAGCCCCCCATTAAGCCACCACCTGTGGCATGGGATCTCAATCTTGTTCTTGGACAGCTGATGAAGCCGTCCTTCGAACACCTAGCTAGTACATCCCTGAAGTTTTTCTTGGAAAGTCATCTTCCTAATTGCCCTCACTTCTGAAAGACACATCAGTGAGCTCCAAGCTTTAGTGGCTGACCCTCCATATACACAGTTTCACCATGATAAGGTAGTCCTTAGGACTCATCACTTTATGCCAAAGGTGGTTTCGCCTTATTTGAACCAGTCAGTTTACTTTCCTGTTTTATTCCCTAGGCCTCGTGCCTCTAGAGCAGAAACGAATCTGTGTACTCTGGATTGCAAGCGTGCTTTGGCCTTTTATCTTCAGGGAACTAGGCAGAAAGAGACTTCACAGCTATTTTGTTGCATTTGATTCCAGTCATCTGGGTCTACCAGTTTCCAAGAGAACACTCTCCAAATGGATTGCAGACTATCTTTTACCTATGAGAGTAAAGGACTTTCTCGTGAAGGTCATGTCACAGCACACAATGTGTGAGCAATGGCTGCCTCTATGGCAAACCTACGCTCGGTGGCGATTGATGAAAGCTGCAAAGCAGCAACCTGGTCCTCTGTCCACACCTTTGTGGCCCACTATTGCTTGGAGAAGGACTCCCATCGGGATGCCTTGTTTGGCCAGGCTGTTTTCCAGCATATCTTTCAGACTTAGAACGCCTACCCCTCCTGTCCTGGGTTTCGATACCAGAGATCCTTGGGAGGAAACATGACCCACTTCAGCCTGTGTTTCACTGCTCTCTTTGGCTTCATCTCCCTGGCATCTCCAAGCTAGGGAGTCCCATATGTGAAGACTACATTCCTGCTTGTTCCTCGAGATAGCATAGTTACTCACCTGTAACAGGTGATCGGGAACAGCAGGAATTGTCTTCATAACCCACCCTCCTCCCCTAAGAGTTGTATCCCTCCCCTCCTTCTCCCCCCCTCCTCTCATCTCAGCTACAAATCCAAATGAGGAGGGAGAGTTGGGAAGGCTGCAGTGCAGGCGCATTGGGATGCTCCTAAAAGCTTTCCTATAGGATGCTGGGGAGTGTTTCCATGTGGGCTCCATCAGTGCTGGCATCACCCATATGTGAAGACTCAATTCCTGCTGTTCCCGGAGATCACCTGTTACAGGTGAGTAGCTACTCTTTCTGTTGAGAGGACCGGAGGTGTGGATAGTTGAAATCCTGAATTGAACGAAAGCAAATAAATGTTGTTTTCCTTTTATAAGGTAATGTTTTTGGAACTTATTTTGCCTTCTGTGCCGTAATTGATGGTGTACAATACAAGACTGGATTGGGACAAAATAAGAAAGAGGCAAAAGCAAATGCTGCGAAACTGGCACTTGATGAACTCCTGCAGTATGATGAACCCGAGCAACGAGCTTTGGAAACTTCAGGTATGCATTCTGGTATATAATCATAGATGGTAATTTCTAATTCCTAACTGTATAACACTATTTTTCAATGTATGCATGCAAAGGAATGAATACATTGTAAATGTTATCTTTTGTGTGCCTATGCTGAGATGTTGCACTGTCTCTAGGGGTTTTTAACAGGTGGTGGTGTTCTTGGAAACAAAGTGCGTTTTTTGCTTTTTGCTGCTTGGTTTGGGAGGAATGCTTGTTTGTATCTAGCTGCTTTCAGTTCCTCATTTCCTATAGCTTCTCATCTATTTACTTCTAGATTGTCAGTTATAGCTGTTGTCCACCAGTCAAACGTTTTCATCAATTTAAGCTATTTTCCGTGCCAGTAGTTGAGGCCTAGTTTAGAGCAAAACTGTGTCTATTAATAGAGAGAAAGAGTACAGTAACTTTTTTTGGTCTGTTTAAAAAAACAAAAAACAAAAACAAACTGGTTAGCATTGGGGTAATCTCCAGGAACAAGCAGGAATGAGTCTTCACATATGGGTACGTCGGCACCGACGGAGCCTGCACGGGAATGCTCCCCAGCATCCAATCAGAAAGCTTTTGGGAGCATCCCTCACGCCTGCGCGCTGACTTCCCGCCTTTCCCACTGTCTCTCCTCAGTTTTCGTTTTTCCGCGGAGCCGACAGGACGTCCTGTCACCGCAGAAACTTTTCTCTTTAAAAATTCTTATTTCTTTGTTTCTTGTGGTCACGGCTGTTCTTCCCGCCGATACCGGTACCGCCGGTGCTTTATTCTTTTCTTTTCTAAAATTAGAGACATTTTTTCTCCTCAGTTTTTTGTCTTAACTTTTTGGGCCTACCAAGCCTCCCCAACATGGAGCCTTCTTCCCCTAAGAAGTGCCTTCATTGTGGAAACATAGTTTTCCTTTTAGACTCCAAGGCTTGGTGTCTAACCTGTTTGGGTCCTGACCCTTTTTCCCCTGAATCATCAGGCTGTACTATTGGGAGAAGACCTTCCCTTTTTCGAGTTTCCCTCGATGCCGTTTTTCCTCCTGAGGTGAGGACACCGGTTTTTTCTTCTCTCCAGGATCAGGTAACCCACAAACAGTCTGTTAAGACTAGCCAATTCTTGAAGGGTAAGTCTCATGCTCAGCATGATGACGGCTCTGGCCTTGCCCTCAAGATCCCATTGGCAATAAAACCCCGGCGGGAGTCTTCGGGCTCCAAAGCATTCACGGGGTTTCAGGTTGTTCCTGGGGCTCACCCCACACAGAACATACCTGCGCCGTGCCAGGGGGTGGTATCCGCTTTGAGCGGTACCGATAACCCGGCACCGGCATCGGTGTCGAGTGTTCCACTCTTCACCAGGGATCGTCATCTGCTATCCTCGGTACCTTCGGGACCGATCGATACCACCCAGATTGACTTTACTGGTTTTTTTGCCATGCTCGGGGTTGGTACCAGCTTCGAGCGGTACCGATACCCCGGCATCGGCATTGGTGTCGAGTGTTCCACTCTTCACCTGGGATCGTCATCAGACATCCTCGGTACCGCTCGATACCACTCTGATTGACTTTCCTGTATTGGCATCGCCGATACCACCACCGATGTCGGTACCTTCTAGGCATGCATCGATAGACCCGCTCCCCTCGATGCCCAGTCTGGAATCGATATCCAGTCTAGATGACTTGGTACCGATGCGTTTGGGAACCGACCCATTTCGTTCCCGATTATGCAGTACCGAGGATGTTTACCAAGCCTCTCTGGTTACCTCGGTTCCGCTTCCGCAGCCCCCGATACCTGCTTCGATGGCATCACCGCAGCAACCAGCTACAGCAGCTCCCCGGTCGGGGTAGAGAGAAGAACGAGCGATTTCCCGCTCCTGCAACTCCGGCCCAATCCGGGCCGTGGGAGGACCCAGCTGCACAATTTAAAAGCAGCCGCGGGCAGGAGACAGCCCTTTTCGCCGCAGCAACCAGCTACAGCAGCTCCCCGGTCGGGGTAGAGAAGAACGAGCGATTTCCCGCTCCTGCAACTCCGACCCAATCCAGGCCGTGGGAGGACCCAGCTGCACAATTTAAAAGCAGCCGCGGGCAGGAGACAGCCCTTTTCGCCGCAGCAACCAGCTACAGCAGCTCCCCGGTCGGGGTAGAGAGAAGAACGAGCGATTTCCCGCTCCTGCAACTCCGGCCCAATCCGGGCCGTGGGAGGACCCAGCTGCACAATTTAAAAGCAGCCGCGGGTAAGCGCGCCCGCGCCTTGCGGGCCCGCGCCTGAGGACCTCGCAAGAGGGCCCTTTGGCGTGGCCCTTAGGCGGTGGCACGACAGGCACAAACCAAAAAACCAACGACTCCACTCCAACAGCTACTTCACCACAGACGGGGACTACAAATAAGAAACAGCAGATCTGGACCCCTTTAAATAAAGCCTCCAACGACCTCCTGAGACACACACGGAGTCTATCAAGCAAGCACATCACACAAATAGCTCGAGCTCCCCTTGGGTCGAGCTCGCTTCCACTCTCAACAGACGCTCCGTTCGATTACAGCAAGTATAAAACAACCGACCTGACTATATTAACCTACTCAGTATATGTATCCTATGCTCTTTGTCAGTACCAAACTCCCACTCCCTCTTATTTAAAAAACACAACTGTACCACTGCCTTACTACCATATCAACTGCAACATATACCTAAAACTGTACCTAATGTTGTCAACACTCACAGCATTGATTCTACTGTTGCCAGTATTCTCAACATAGATTCAACTGTTGTCAGTACCCATTTTGGTTCTACTGTTGTCAGTACCCACATTAGTTCTACTGTTGTCAGTACCCACATTAGTTCTACTGTTGTCAGTACCCACATTGGTTCTACTGTTGTCAGTACCCACATGGTTCTACTGTTGTCAGTACCCAAAAATGATTTCTACTGTTTGTCAGTATAGTCAGCAACTAACCAGATAGTACTCTGAAAGTGCATTGCTAATTTAGCTAACAATCTGAAAGTACCATCATCTTAACTACAATATAACTTTGTCTATAGTGTCTGAAATCACCCAAAGTAACCATTGCATTTAATGTTACAAACAAACAAACCAAGAGCAACTGTTGCAAGATCCCCCAAAATACACTAAACAATCTGAACCCTACCACAACCTGAACCCCCTAAAACATACAATAAAACAATGCCTACTCAATCTTCATCTCCCATCAGGGCAACACTAATCTGTCTCCTCATTCTCACACTGATAAACCTAACAAAATGTATAAAAAACAATTACAACAGACCAATCCCTATAATACAAAGTACATCACGCTTTAACCACCTAATAAACTCAATATCCCCGCTCAAAAATGGTTCCAACCCCAGACCCAAACAATCTCGTCTTATATATAACAGCCACACCTAAAAATAACCTCATACACCCACAACCACCTGATACACAGAAATACACAACTATTACCTGCCAACTTATCAACGCAAGATCCATGAGAAACAAACTACCAATCTTTACTGACATCATCAATGATTATAAAACAGACATTGTCTGTATAACAGAAACATGGCTCAAAGATACGGACTCAGTATACTTGAACCAATTAAAGTCAACTGACTATGAGATTTTCCATACCCACAGAACATCTAAAAAAGGTGGAGGAGTACTAATAATAATAAAGAAAAACCTCAACGCAAAACTGATCTCATCCACAAATATTGAGAATGTAGACATGCTAAATATAAAAATTAAAACCACAAAGATATGCCTAATATACAGACCTCCAGGATACAACATAGACAACATTGATAACCTAATTGAACTAATGGCATCATCTACTGACACAAACCCAATAATACTAATGGGTGATTTCAATCTCCCTTCAACACCTAACAACCAATCAAATCACTTCACAGAAGCAGTAAGTAATTTAGAATTCCATCAAATAATAACAGAACAAACACATAACAAAGGAAAAACACTAGACATGGTCTTTCTACCAAATTCACTGCACAACCTGTACAACCCTGAATCACACTCAATCATACCGGTTCCCTGGTCCGACCACTACCTTATGAAATTTGATATTACCATCCCCGATAACACCCATAATAAACGTAATCATCCCCCACAAAATAGGAGATTCAGAAAGTTCAATGAAGAAGAATTCCTAGATCAAATAATTCCTCACCTCAACCTAACCCCCACAAACCTAGAAGAAACCATCAAAACGTGGAACAAAACTATCTCAAAGGCAGCAGAAAAAACCCCAAACCCTTCACAACAAAATAGCAACAACAATAAAATTGATAAAAAGGATGCCCCATGGTATAATATGACACTCAAAAATATTAAAAGACAACTAAGAATAGAAGAAAAGAAATGGAGACAAAACAAATCCCCAACAACTCAAGAGAAATACGTAAATACCCTCAACATATATAAGCAAGCAATAGACAGCGCCAAAAGAAACTACCACTCTAACATACTCAACAATTCAATAAACCGACCAAGAGAATTGTTCTGTATAATACAGAAACTAACAAACAAAACATACAACTCAGACGAAACGTCCATCGAAATCTCCCCACAAGAATTAGCACAATACTATATTAATAAAACAAAAATACAAATGAATAACCCTCCAATAACACACAATGAAAAGAAGCACCCAACCCTCGATACCTGGTCCAACTTTAGTCCAATATCAAAGACTACTCTCAAAACTACCATATCTAACATCAATACCACTACATCATACCTTGACCCATGCCCAGTTGATTGGATAAAAAAGACACTCCCAATACTCTCCTCATTCATTCTCCCTATGGTCAACATATCATTAGAAAAAGGATATCTTCCACCATCCCTCAAACACGTCCAAATACGACCAATACTTAAAAATAAAACATTAGACAAATTATCCCCAAAATCATACAGACCTATATCAAGCATTCCCTTCATGGCCAAACTCATAGAAAAAATAGTCCAAACCCAACTACAGGAATTTATCGACACATCGAACCTCCTTGATGAACACCAATATGGCTTCAGACCATTCCATGGGGTCGAAACATTACTAACAATCCTTTATGACACATTACTAAGAGGAATTGATGACTCTAAACAAGCCTTCATCCTAGTATTCCTCGACATCTCTGCTGCATTTGACAGCGTCAATCATATAACAATGCTCAACAGACTTCAACAAATAGGAATTACATCCACTGTTTACAACTGGTTCAAATCCTACCTGTCAAATAGAACCCAAACAGTAAGAATTCTTAACCAAACATCTAACACTTTCAACCAAACACAAGGCCTCCCACAGGGATCTGCACTATCAGCATTATTATTTAATATTTACCTTCAACCAATCAGCAACATCTTTAAAAGTCACGGTGTCTATTACCATATTTACGCCGACGATATAATGTTCTATCTCCCATTTAAAATCCCACATCCTCCACTACAACAAATAACGGAATGCTTTAAAGAAATAACATTATGGCTCAAAGACCAGAACCTACACATAAATTTTTCTAAAACGGATGTACTATATATTACTAAAAACCAAACCTACAAACCTCCAACTACTATCACCCTAGATAACCATGAGATCAACACAAAAAAAGAAATAAAATACCTAGGTGTGATACTTGACGACAAACTTAACATGGACTCACACATAAAATACCTAACAAAAAACATACACTACAAACTTAAGACACTGAGACAACTAAGACCTTTAATTCACTTGCAAGACTTCATAGCTATAATTCAAGCTATTATAACTCCACACTTCGATTTTGCAAACTTAATCCTTAATGGCATCACAAAGCAAAATATTAAAAAGATACAACTAACCCAGAACATCGCAGCAAGGATAATAAGGAACTTAAGCTCAACAGAACATATCACACCGATCCTAGCTGAACTCCATTGGCTACCCATAGACAGCAGAATAAAATACAAGATTCTTCTAACAACATTTAAAACTATAAACAACTTAGCCCCGTCTGTACTCAATACTCTCATCAAAGTAGAAAATGATAAACGAACACAAAGGAGTCGAAACTCAAATACTATAACAGTACCAAAGGATTACACAAAAGCTACAAAACAAACTAACAAGAGAGCATTCTCACACTCAGCTCCCACCCTCTGGAATAACCTTCCTGACCACATTCGCCAACTGTCAGACATAAAGGAATTTAAAAAACAACTAAAAACCCATTTATTCTCTCTATACTACAACAAAGGAGCAGAATTCACCCAGACCACTCAGAGACACAGGTTAACAATCATAATACAAATCATAGCTACATGTTCTCTGAAGTATAAATTAAAATACAACCCAAGTGATATATACCACAATTTATAATTCATGACATAATTGTAAATATCAACAATGTATATATGTTCTAACAGTTTAATGTTCTAATAATTATAATGTTAATACTTTATATTGTTACCTGTAAATAGTTCAATATGTTCTATGTAAACTGACTTGGTATGATACCACCCTTACCATATAACATACTGTTCATTGTAAACCGCACTTGATACTTGTGAAAGAGCGGTATAGAAATAATTGCTAAATAAATAAATAAATAAATCACCGTGTCCGATACCGGTACCGGTATCGATGTCGATTCCTGCAGTTCCATCGGTGCCATCGATCCTCTCTATGCCTAGCTTGGAATCGATACCGGGAACTGATGATGCAGTACTAACTGCCTCGAATCAGAACTGTCAGTATCGTTCTCCATCTAGCAGGATTCTTTTTCTGCACCAGTCCAGTATGTCTTCTGGTGTTCAAGCTGCTTCTTCAACCTCAGCCTACCCAGGAATAGTTCCTATTGCAGATCCTTCTTTTCAGAAATTTCTCCTTGACATGGCAACCTTTCTTGCCATTCCTATTCCTGGCTCTACTCTTAACCAAGATCCTGCAGAAAAGGAAAATATAATGCTTCCTTTACATCATTCTTTGCAGGACCTTCTTTTGAGGATTTGGGAATCACCTTTAAGGGTTCCTTCGCCTTCTACAGCCCTGGATGTTCTGTATCAGGTGCCTCCCTCTCCGGGCTTTCAGAAAAATCAACTTCCACATCATTCCCTTGTAGTGGAATCAGTAGTGAGGAAGGTAAGAAGCAAGAAGAAGCACTCTTCTTATCCGCCAGGTCGTGCATCTAAAGCACTTGATGCCTTTGGACGTCAAACCTTCCAAACTTCTATGCTGGCTTCAAGGATTATCTCATATATTTTTTATATGAGCCTGACACTTCAGGAAGTCACAGAGAAATGATCTCTCTTGTCCCCTTTCTTGTCAGAACCTAAGACCACTGACTATTCCTTGCTTCTTAATCATAGCAGGAATATCTCTTGGTTTCTTTCTCGTGCTTCTCTAGACTCTTTTGAGTCTGTTAGCAGAGCCTCTGCTATTGCCATTGGAGCATGTCGTACAGCCTGGCTGCAAGCTTCAGACTTGAGCAGATGGGCACAACATACACTGGGTAACTCTCCTTGTACTGGAGAAACTCTCTTCAATAAAGAGGCTTTACGTCAGGTTGCTCATTGCTCCACTGACTTCCCTGGTTCTGGAAACCATCCCAAGTCTTCTTTTTCCCCAGGACGTAGGAAGTGTCCTACCAAACCTTCTTTCCCTAAGAAAAGAAAGTTTCACCCTTCTCCTGCCCATCCTCCAGATGTACCCAAACAAGGGATATCTCATCCTAGTCTGAAACCTTCCAGACTCTAGCCAGTCTAATCATAACCAGCAACCATAGGTTCCTGTGTATTGCAATCTACAGTTAACTTCTTCCTAGCAGAGGTTTATTCTTCAGACTCTACACTGGGTTTTTCTTTTTCAGTATGCTAAGCTGTTAGGATTCTTCTGTCCATGGGTTACAGAATTCTCCCCTTCTTCCTACCATGAAGGGAGGTTACAACTATCCCATGATAGTTTCTGTCCCCATATGGACATCTTTTCCCTTCAGCTGACTTACCATATGGTAAGTCACCTTCCAACCCCCTCTCTTCCAGGGTTCCCCTGCTTGAGTTGGTACCATACTGAAACACTTCCCTTTCTTTCCAGTGTAGACTTTTTGTTCTTCAATGCATGCTCTGAACAACTCGTCAGAAAGGGATGGGAATCTCTCCGCTCCCTTTGTCTTCTCTCTGTTTTCATACAGAAGAATCCCCTCTGCTGTTTTGTTCAGTTGTTTATGCAGGAGTTCCAGGGCTTACTTTAATGTTTATTGCAAGCTACTTTCAACTATCTTGCATAATACTATTCACTGCAGGTTATCTTCTTCTAGCCATATTCTTACCTGGATGTGGCAACACACCTGCCTTCTGTCAGTTTATCTCATAATCCTCCTGCACAATGCTCTCTGCAATCTTCAGAGAAGCTTTCTACTATGGGCCCTTGCTACAGAGCATTTATTTATTTAACTGCATTTATATACCGCTTTTCAACGGGTCAAAGCGGTGTAACATATAACATAAGGGGGGGGGGGGTAATTTTTTTTAGGGTGGGGCCATCACCAAGGGGCAACAATTAATGATTTGGATAGACATAGACATGTATGCTTCTGCTGAATCTAGGTATTAGATCATGCGGATAGGGTGGTATTTCTGTTCAGAGATGTTCACGGAATAGGATTGTCTTCAGCTGTTTCTTAAATGATGTGATGTCAGCGTTGTTCCTGATGTGGTTTGGTAGAGAGTTCCAGATGGATGGAACATAAAGTTCGAAGGCTCTGTTGCAGGTCCGCATTGGACTTTGTCTCTGAGGGTTTATATATCATTCCATAGCGTGAATGTCCAAGGAGTTCCCAATCTTGCAGGAATCTCCCCCTTTTTCCTTACAGCTTGGCATTATGCTCTTCTGCTCCATTTGGACGACGCATACTCTTTTACTGTACATGATACCCCTGTGTCCCTTGGCTGGGTCATCCTGGTGTCTTAGTCTATGCGTTTTGTTTTTGTCCTTTGGACATGTCAGAGTCCTAAAGTACTCCTGACGTACTCTTGCCAGACTGCTATTACCCTCTGTTTTTCACGCAACCATACTGGTTATTCCACTGAACTACATTCCTGCACCATACAAATAGATTCTCTATATATCTTCAGGTGGTTTTTACCCCCTCATTAGATGAATCTTTTCCCATCACATTCCCCATGTGAATGTTTTTGTGGGGCTCAGTTGCAGGCATGTCTTCGCAGACTTATTTTCGTGTATGTATATGTCCTATACATACATATTTCTGTAGTCACACATATCTAGACATATATACACCTATATATAGATATGTATGTCTCTCCATATATATATATATATATATATATATATATATATATATATATATATATATATATATATATATATATATATATGTGCCCATGGGGAGATGTCCACAGGACGCTAAGTATTACCTGCTATATCCCTAACTGTCTGTGCTATAAAGCTTTTCCCTTCGTAAGGGGTCCAGACAGTCCACTTGCCTATTCTCATACGGCTCAGTAAGTGGGAGCGGTTATACACAATATTATTGCTGTGATGTTAACAGCTTCTATTTTTGTTATAGATCTCCCTGTCTATGAAGTATTAAACTTTAATATCTTTCCATCTCTTACCAGCTAGGGAAGACAGTGTACTTCTTCAGTATTTGAGTACACTTCTCTTCTCCTTGGGATTAGGGGCTTTTTTCCATAACCCCTCTTCCTTTTAGGACTGGGCTAATTCTCCAGATCGGTCAGTCGTCGTCTTTTAGTTCTCAATGTCAATAGCTCTGTACCTAAAAGAGTTTTCAGCTTTTTCCCATAAAGCTTTCCATTGAAGACCTGCCATTCTTCTCCTACCCCAGTTGACACCTGGGTCACCTGCCCATTCCAGGTTTGGGACTTCATCCTCACTGCTGTGAAGTTACCTTGAAGATTTCGCTACTGCATCTACAGTACACTCCATCACAGTTCTACTTCCTACAATCCAGTAGGTAAGCTCTATATTGTGCTACTTCATTAAATATTTCAATGATACTTGACATACATTCTAAAGACTCTTTTCCCTGTAGTCTTTAGATTCGCTGTTCCTCTACAGCTCTTCTCTATTCAACTCCTACCCCCCATCCCTCAGGGGATGCCGGGGATCCAGGTTTGGGAAATGCCATCCTGTTCCAGGGATACACATTTTATGAGATCTCCCCCGGCACCCATAGCTAGGGAGTCCCCATATGTGAAGACTCATTCCTGCTTGTTCCTGGAGATAGCACAGTTACTTACCTGTAACAGGTGATCTCTGGGAACAGCAGGAATTAGTCTTCACAACCCACCCACCTCCCCTAGGAGTTGTATCTATTTCCTTTCCTCTTTCTCTCCTTCTGTCTCAGCTATGAAACTCAACTGGGGAGAGACAGTGGGAAAGGCGGGAAGTCAGCGCGCAGGCGCGAGGGATGCTCCCAAAAGCTTTCTGATTGGATGCTGGGGAGCATTCCCGTGCAGGCTCCGTCGGTACCGACGTACCCATATGTGAAGACTAATTCCTGCTGTTCCCAGAGATCACCTGTTACAGGTAAGTAACTGTGCTTTACGTCAGGTTACTCAGTTATCCACTGATTTACCTGTTCCTAAGGTTTGTTCTACACCTTCTTCTGTCCCACTAGGTAGGAAATCGCCTACCAAACTTTCTTCCCACAGGAGAAGGTTTCATTCATCCCTTGCCCATCATACCAATGTTCCCCAACAGGGGAGGCATCGTCCTGGTCTGAAGAATCCAGTGTCGCTACAGGCTCAGCAAACACAGCATCTGCAAGGTTTCTGATCATCAGATGCTTGTGACTCTTGGGGTTAGCATCTACAGTTGCTTCTTCTCAATGAAGGCAATCCACCGCTTCATTCTAACCCCTACACATGGATCCCTTTCCAAAAGAGATCCATTTTTTCTATGAGCTGTCAGGATATTCATGCCTATAGGTCACAGATTTCTTCTCTTTTCCTGCTAGGGAAAGAGGTCTAATCACTATCAAATGATAGTTCCTGTGCCAGCATGTATCTCTCCTTTCTATAGACTTCCTACTTCGTAAGTCTTCTTCAGCTCCGTTCTCTTCACCCTCTTACCAAGTTTTTCCCCTGTAAGGGGGAATTACTGGGAGGCTTTTTCTTCAGCCTCTCTACTTTTCTCACTTTCCAGTGCGGAGTTTACCTCCTCTGCTCAATCTGGCTTTGGGGCAGCTTGTCAGACATGTCCAGAGTTTCCTACTCCTGTTCTGTCTGTTCTTTCTGTTTTTGAACAGTAAGATTCTTTCTGCTGTCTTGCTAACAGCTGCCTATGCAGGAGCTTTAATGTTTGGCCACTGGTTCTTGTCCACAAACAACCAGATTGTCCTCCTCTAACATTCTGTCTAGTCTTAGTAGTGGCTCCAAGTCAGTGCTCATCTCTCTTGGAGATCATCTCACTACAAGCTTCTAGATTGCCTTCTATTCTGCCATCTTCATTTTCCTGAGTTTGGCAGCATAGTTGGCAGAGATACTGGCTCTCTAACAGCCAGTTCTATCTCCTCATTCTCCTGCATCATGCTCTCTGCAATCTACAGAGAAGCTTTCCACTATGGGCCCTTGCTAGAGAGCATGGGGGGGGGGGGGTGCTTTTTCTCCAGCTTGCTAGCTGGTTAGGAAAGGCTTTTCAGTCATGTCTCCCATGACTAGAAGGTTCTCCCTTCTTTTACTATTTCCTTTTTTGATATAAAGGATATAGACCTTCTCTTACGTGAAAGCTTAAGGAGTTGCCAGTTCCCTGCTTTGGTCCATAGTAATCCCAATTGGGGATATGCTCGTCCTCATGGTAAGAAAGCATGATACCTTTGCCCTTAAGCAGGTCAACATGGTATCTCATCTCTAGGCGTTTTCTGTCTACTTACCATGCTAGTCCTGGAAGACTCGGGACTTGCTGACTGCACATTGACATTGTCCTTTGTTTTCACGTAACAGTCCTGGTTATTTTTCACTAACTAGCATTCTTGCAGATCATGACCAGGAGGAATAGATTCTCTATATGTCTTCTCAAGTAGGTTCCACCTCCTTGTTAGATGAATCTTTCCTCTCCACATATCCTAGGTGATCTCCAGGAACACACAGGAATGAGTCCTCAGATATGGGTACGTCGGAACCGACGGAGCCTGCGTGGGAAAGCTCCCCAGCTTCCCAGAAAGGAAAGCTTTTGGGGCCTCCCACAGCGCATGCGCGCTGCCTTCCTGCCTTCCTAACCAACTCTCCTCAGTTCTTCTTTTTCCGTGGAGCCAGCAGGTCCTGTTCCTGTCACCGCTGAAGTTATTTTAATTGGTTTCTTTGGCCGCGTGTCTGCCTTCCCCGATTCCGGACCGGTACCGCCGGTCTTTTTTCTTTATTTCTTTAAAAAAAACAAAAAAACCCCCCATATCTTATTTTTCCCCACTTGGTGTGTTTGTTCTGTGAGGCCTCTAGGCCTTCACAGAATTCTCCCTCATGGAGAAACAAGCCTCTGGTTTTAAAAAATGCACCAAGTGTAGCGGTACTATATCAGTCACAGACACCCATGAATGGTGTCTTAAATGTTTGGGGCCTGACCACTCCATTCCGGATTGTCCATCCTGCTCTCTGATGTCCAAGCGTGGCTTACAGAACCGAGCAGCCAAGTTTCATATGCTGTTTTCTACAGATACTCCAGCATCAGCATCCTCCAGGTCTTCCTCTCCTGATGGATCTCAGGTAACCAAACATTCTTCCAGCAGGTCCTCAAAGGACAAATCTCCCTCTAAGCATCGAGAGGCCCTGCTCTAAGCATCGAGAGACCCTGCCCCAGCCAAACAACCCCGGCGGGAAGCTCCGGCTTCCAAAGCTCCTCCTATGGGGTTACAGGTTGACATCGATGGCACGGCCTCGACCGATCACCTGTTAGACTGCTCTGGGGTACCGGCCCATACTGGTACCGATATCCAGGAAGTCGTGGCGTCTATGGATAATACCGTTCAATCCATGCAGCAGGCCATAATGGCTTTTATTAAAGCTGCAACGCCCTCGGTACTGCACCAAGCGGTTCCGGTTCCGGTACCACAACCGATACCGGTACCCAGAGCATGCACTTCCACCAGGATTCCGGTTCCCGGTTCCGGGGTTTATCCCGATACCGATCCGGTTCCGGGTACGCCCGATGTGGATACCGGTCGATACGCGTATCGATCTTTGGAAGCTAATAGACGATACTTCGAGTCTTCTGATGATTCCGATACCTCAGAAGACTCTGCTGAAGTATCTCTTACTCTTCCTGAGGAGCCCTCTTCTCCAAAGAGGAGAATGTCTCCTCCAGAGGATTTGTCCTGTCAAGACTTCATTCTTGAACTAGCCAAGGGGCTCTCAGTTTCAGTAACCTCTGAAAAAGAACCTAGAGCAAAAAAATTAGATATTTTGGGATACTCTAAGGTTCCCAAAGAGGCAGTCACCTTGCCCATCCATGAAATTCTTCAAGAACATATGATGGGCTTATGGGAGACTCCTCTCACCTTATCTCCACATTCTCGTCGTTTGGACACCATGTATCGTGTCCCTCCCTCCTCCTGGTTTTCAAAAAACTCAGCTTCCTCACCACTCTATTGTGGTACAGTCAGCTATGAAAAGGATAAAGAGTACCAAAAGACACACTTCCACTCCCCCAGGAAGAGAATGTAGGACTTTGGATGCTTTTGGTAGGAAAATCTTCCAAGCCAGTATGCTTATTGCCAGAATCAATTCATACAGCCTCTATATGGGCATGTTTCTGAAGGAGATTGCACTGAAGATGCGCCATTTCCTCCCCTTTATCCCAGAGGGTAGGAAGGAGGAATTCCTTCTTTGTTAAAGCATACCCAAGATGTTTCAAAGTTCTCCAACAGAGCTGCCTTTGACTCCTTTGAGGGTGCTAGCAGAGCCTCAGGCATTGCCATAGCTGCTCGCAGAATTGCTTGGCTCCAGGCCTCTGACCTAGAACCCTCGGTCCAAGATGGGTTGGGCAATCTGCCCTGTACAGGTGAAAATCTGTTTGGCAAGGAGTGGCAAATCAAAGCCACTCAAATGGATGCAGAGAATGCTGCTTTAGATAGACTTTCTAAGTCTACCTCTACCCCTGCCAAGAAAAAATCTTTTAAGAAGCCTTTCTACAAAAAGACCAGATTTTCCACAAATACTGGCCAGCAATCTTCCCAAGTTCGCTTTGCTCCTAAGCGTCAGCAATCTAAACAGGCCAGGGCAAAACCTGCAGGGACTGCTACAGTTCAGCAGTCCCAACCTCCTCAGGGTTTTTGACTTACTTCTAGAGAACTTAACGTTTCTGGCTCTACAACAGCCAGAGCCTCTCACCATTCCAGGAAGGTTAACTCATTTTGCTCCCAGATGTGAGCAAATCACATCAGAACAGTGGACCCTCTCTATCATCAGAGAGGGCTACAAACTACATTTCTCCAGCCTTCCTCCCCACACCATGGTGAGACATTTCAATTCTCCCCCATCTTTCCTGCACCTTTTGGGTCAGGAGGTGACCACCCTTCTTGCCCAAAGGGCAATAGAAGAGGTTCCTCTTCTTCAACAGGGGTCAGGGTTTTACTCCCCTTATTTTCTCATTCCCAAGAAAACAGGGGGATACAGACCCATTCTGGATCTGAGAGAATTGAACAAATTTCTATGCAAGGAGAAATTCAAGATGCTCTCTCTAGGTACTCTCCTTCCATACCTGCAGAGTCAGGATTGGCTTTGTTCTCTAGATCTAAAGGATGCGTACACACATATACTCATCCATCCATCCCACAGAAAATTCCTTCGGGTTCTGTTCCAAGGAAAACATTTCCAGTACAGAGTACTCACCTTCGGTCTAGCCTCTGCTCCAAGAGTGTTCACCAAATGCATGTCAATAGTGGCTGCATTTCTACGCACCCTGGGAATTTTTGTTTTCCCATACCTGGACGACTGGCTCATCCGAGCTCCATCTCAGTTCGAGGCTCAGACTTCCCTGGACCACACCAGACGCATACTGCAGTATCTGGGACTTGTCATCAATCTGCCAAAGTCTCAACTCACCCCTGCTCAGTCCCTAGAATTCATAGGGGCCTGGCTAGATACCACCACTACAAGGGCCTATCTTCCTCAAGCCCGTTGCCACCGTCTAGTGCACTTGGCCTCTCAAACCCAGTCCAGAAGCCACTTGACTGCCAGGGAGATGCTACAACTGCTAGGCCACATGGCATCCACAGTTCATGTGGTGCCTTATGCTCGCCTGCATATGAGAGCAGCTCAATGGACTTTGTCCACCCAGTGGACTCAAGCATCAGGAGCTCTCTCAGACCAAATAGCAACCTCAAAACGTCTCTTTTGGTCTCTCCAATGGTGGATGTCCACCCAAAATCTGTTGTTGGGGGGCCCCCTTCCAACCTTTGTTACCCCAAGCAACCCTCACAGCAGATGCCTCCCAAACGGGTTGGGGAGCTCATCTCCAAGACCTCTCCACTCAGGGCACTTGGTCTCCACAGGAGACCACCCTTCATATCAACCTTTTGGAACTGCGAGCAATTTTCCTTGCTCTCAAGTTCTTTCATACCCTCCTCAACATGACAGTCCTTGTTCATACCGACAATCAAGTAGCCATGTTTTACATAAACAAACAAGGAGGGACTGGCTCTCTGTCGCTTTGCAACGAAGCTCTAAGATTGTGGGCCTTCGCCAGAGAGCATCAAATCCATCTCCTGGCAGTATACCTCCCAGGAATCCAAAACTCTTGGGCAGACAGACTCAGTTGAGTTCTGCTTCCACACGAATGGTCCCTGCACATGGATCAGGTACTCAGAATCTTCCAGGAATGGGGAACCCCGGACATAGACCTATTTGCAAGTCCGTGGAATGCCAAACTTCCCCAGTTCTGTTCCAGAATTCCGTGTCAGGGAGCTCAGGCCAAGGATGCCTTCCTCCTTCATTGGGGTCAGGAATTCCTCTATGCCTTTCCACCCATTCCTTTGATTCCCAAGATTCTGTTCAAACTTCAGAGGGACCAAGGATCTATGATCCTCATAGCTCCACGCTGGCCACGCCAAGTGTGGTACCCTCTACTTCTGCATCTCTCCCAAGCCCCCTCCCTGGACTTGGGAGCTGCCCCAGACCTTCTGTCTCAGGAGGAGGGGACTTTGTGCCACCCAAACCCCAAGTCCCTTCACCTCAGAGCTTGGTTACTGAAGGCCTAGGCCTTCAAGACTTCAATCTTTCTCAGCAAGTGAAGGATATCCTCCATGCCTCTAGGAAACCTTCCACTAGGCGTTCTTACGCTTTTAAATGGAAAAGATTTTCCATTTGGTGTGCTCAAAACGGTCTTGACCCTTTAGCACTACCTTTAAATTCTATCTCCAGGAACAAGCAGGAATGAGTCTTCACATATGGGTACGTCGGTACCGACGGAGCCTGCACGGGGATGCTGCCCAGCTTCCAATCAGAAAGCTTTCGGCAGCCTCCCTCGCGCCTGCGCGCTGAGTTCCCGCCCTCTCCAGAGCCTCTCTTCAGTTTTCGTTTTTCCGCGGAGCCGGCAGGACGTCCTCCTGTCACCGCAGAAACTTACTTATTTACTTACTTTAATACTTTAGTTTTTTTTTCTTTTCTTGTGGTCGCGGCTGTATTTCCCGCTCCCACCGGTACCGCTGGTGGATTTTTGACTTAATTCTGAGAAACTTTTTCTTCAGTTTTTGCCTTAACTTGTTGGGCCTACCAGGCCTCTTCATTATGGAGCCTTCTTTTCCTAAGAAGTGCCTTCGGTGTGGAAACACCTGTTTCTCCAGGACCAAGCAGGAAGTCAGTCCTCACTTATGGGTGACGTCGGCGCCGACGGAGCCCTCGCGGAGCAATTTTCCCCAGCTTTCAAAGAAAGCCTTTGGGAATTGCAGCGCGCATGCGCGGTCGTCTTCCCGCCCGAGGGTGCCATCTTAGCCAGTCTTCTTTTTTCCGCAGAGCCCTACAGACGTCCCCGTCTTGTCCCCGCGAAAAAGTCGATTTTCTTCATTATTTTATTCTTTTTCCTTTCGGTTCGACGCCGATCGCTTTCCCGCCCGGACTCGCGACGCCGGTCTCGAGTCCGCTTACTTTTTTCGGTTTTTCTGACTTAGTCAGCTTTCGTTTTCGGTTTCCCTGGCAGCCCGGTCCTTTGACCTCGCAGGGGCCCTTTTTCCCCCGATGGCTGCCAGTGGGTTTAAGCGGTGTGGTCGGTGTGACCGAAATATGTCACTAACCGACACACACGACTTTTGCCTCCGCTGCCTGGGCCCGGATCATGAGGAACTGATCTGTGGGCCCTGCAGCAAACTGTCCTCAAAGGCGTTGAGGAGTCGGCGGCATCAGCGTGAGAGAATCTTCGCTGACCCCAGCCGTACCCGGACCTCGTCGGAGGCCTCCGCGTCGAAAGGCTCCAGCTCGGACCGTCGACGGAGCTCCTCCGACCGGGGTTCTCCCTCCGGGGACCATCGTCGGCAGGAAAAACCCGCGAGGGCGGCGTCGGTGGACGCTCCTGGCTCCGCGAGGGCCAGGTCGCATAGCCCCGACAGCCGCCCCGGGTCCTTGGAGAAGGAACACATCCCGAAGCGACCTCGCCTGGAGTCGGAGATGCCTGCCCGGGTAAGTCCTGTGGTCCTTCTGGACTCGCCTCCGCGACAGCCGACGTCGGGCCCGACGCCGTCGGGGCCCGAGTCGGGGGCTGCTGGGTCACCTGAGCTCGGACTCAGGTTGACGGCCTTGGAGAGCAGACTGTCTGCCTTCATGGACCAGCAGCGGGCACTGCTCGCTGGCCTCGCTGGCGCCGCTGCCCCGACCGCCGGGACGTCGACGTCCAAGTCGACCCCGGAGACCGAGCCGATCCTCGAGTCAATGAGAACTCGAGTCGATCCTCGGTCGAGGTCACCCTCGGCCTCCCGTTCGGGACCGAGGTCGCCGACGCCGACTCCCTCGACGTCGGGACGGCTGGCGCCGCACCCTGCCCGGGCCGACCCCACCGAGTCCTCGTCGGAGTCGGTCTGGGAGTCTGAGGAGGAAGAGTCACCTGATTCTTTCCGGACTCGGTGTGTCCCATCGGACTCACCGGGGTCCGAGCCTCGGAAGCAGTCCCCCCCGGAGGATGCCCGGTTCTCGGACTTCGTTAGGGATATGGCCAAGGCTTTGGCCTTCCCTGCGGATCCCGAGGAGGAGCCTCGAGCCGAAGAGCTCGACGCCCTCCAGTATGATTCTCCCGCGAGGGAGCACTTTACTGTGCCGGTTCCTCCTATGCTGGAACGACTACTCTTCCGCATGTGGGAGAGTCCGGCCTCCTCGCCGGTCCTGAGCAAGCGGGTCGATTCTGTCTATCGGGTCCGCAAGAGCCCTGGCTTTCAGAAGGCACAGCTGCCACACCATTCCATGGTAGTGGAATCGGCCATGCATCGTCTTAAGAGCCAGAAGATGCACTCCTCGGTGCCTCCTGGAAGGGAGGCCCGTAACCTGGATGGCCTTGGCAAGAAGTGCTTCCAGGGCTCTATGCTCGCATGTCGTGTCCAGACTTACCAGCTCTACATGGGCATGTATCTCCGGGATCTGGCTAAAGAGCTAGCCGGATTCTCCGCTGGTCTCTCCGAGGAGCCCTTGCGGAGGTTCCTAGCCTTGTCCACGGGCATTCGGGAATGCTCAAAGTTCATGTCCCGAGCAGCCTATGATGGCTTTGAGGCCTCGGCTAGAGTGGCCGCAGCCGGCATCGGTGCCCGCCGACAGGCTTGGCTTCAGTCGTCGGACCTTGAGCCCTGGGTACAGGACAAGTTGGTCGATGTCCCCTGCCGAGGCGAAAACCTCTTTGGCAAGCCCATGGCGGAAAAGGCTGCACAAATTGAGACACAGACTCTCACCAGGACCAGGCTTTCTAGGAAGACCTCCGCCCCTTCCCAGAAAAAGAAGGGCTCGGGAAAAAAGTCCTTTTACCCGAGGAAGGCGACTGCCTACAAACAGTACCCCCATTATCAGGCCCCTGCAGCTCCCCAACAGGGCCAGCAGGCCAAGGGACGGGGTAACGGGTCCCGTAGGCAGCAAGCCCCCAAGCCTGCACCACCAGCCCCTGCTCAGCAGGGTGGGGGTTTTTGACTCGCTCAGCATAGCCTCTCCCCCCCCGCTGGTTCCTCCCAGCACCGGAGGCCGGCTGGTTCACTTCGCCCACAGGTGGTCCAGCATCACCGCAGATGCCTGGGTACTTCAGGTCGTGCGAGAGGGCTACCTTCTCCACTTCCATCAGGTCCCTCCCTCCTATTTTCCGGGAGAACCTTCGCGCCCCCCTCTGCACAGGGAGTTGCTCCTTCAGGAGTTAGCAGGTCTTCTGCAGGAACAGGCGGTGGAACCGGTGCCCCACCACCTGAGAGGTCAAGGCTTTTATTCAAGGTATTTTCTGATACCAAAGAGAACAGGGGGCCTCAGACCCATCCTGGACTTGCGCAACCTCAACAAGTTCCTTGTGCGGGAGAAGTTCAAAATGCTTACCCTTGGAATCCTTCTGCCCTACCTCCAGCAGGGAGATTGGCTATGCTCCTTGGATCTAAAGGATGCCTACACGCACATCCTCATCCACCCAAGCCACCGCCAATACCTAAGGTTTGTGGTGGCAGGAAATCATTACCAGTACAGAGTACTGCCCTTTGGCCTATCCTCCGCACCGCGAGTCTTCACAAAATGTCTCGCGGTGGTGGCGGCCCATCTCCGGCTTCACGGCCTCTATGTCTTTCCGTACCTCGACTGGCTCATCAGAGCAGCGTCCGCTCAGGAGGTCACCAACGCCACGTGCCGCACGGTGACTCTGCTGCAGCACTTGGGCTTTGTCATAAACTTCGCAAAGTCCACTTTGCTCCCCTCACAGGATCTCGAGTTCATCGGCGCAAGGCTGCACACTCCTCGGGCACGAGCGTACCTACCGCTCGACAGGGCTCAACGGCTCATGGACCTAGCCGACCGCTTTCGCAGCCAGCCCCTGGTCTCCGCCAGGCGCTTCCTGAGACTGCTCGGCCATATGGCTTCCACCGTCCATGTGACCCCCAATGCCCGCCTGAACATGCGGTCTGCTCAATGGTGTCTCCGCCAGCAGTGGCGACAAGCCACAGGCGGCCTGGCAGACCTAGTGCGCGTCTCCGAGCCGCTGCTCTCGTCTCTCCGGTGGTGGCTCCGGCAGCCGAACCTGATATTCGGAATGCCTTTCCAGTCACCTCAGCCGACCCGGGTGCTGACCACCGATGCATCCCTCCTGGGCTGGGGAGCACATTGCCAAGAGGCACGTACTCAGGGCCTCTGGACCACGTGGGAGTCTGCTCAGCAGATCAACTTCCTGGAGCTCAGGGCGATCCGCCTAGCTCTCAAGGCCTTCTCCCACCTGACTTCCCAACAGTCCGTCCTTGTCCAGACGGACAATCAAGTTGCCATGTTCTACGTGAACAAGCAGGGGGGCACGGGCTCCTTCCTCCTCTGCCGGGAGGCACAGAAGCTCTGCTCTTGGGCCGTCAGTCACGGCATTCTCCTCAAGGCAGTTTATCTCCCGGGCCAAGAAACTTGCCTTGCGGACAAACTCAGCAGGGTCCTCCAGCCGCACGAGTGGCGTCTGGATCCCTTGGTAGTTCAGAAGTTCTTCCTCAAGTGGGGTCTCCCCACGGTGGATCTCTTTGCCAGTCCTCACAACCGGCAGCTTCCTCGCTTCTGCTCTCGTCAGCCACACCCCCTTCGGGTTGCGGCGGACGCCTTTCTGATCTCGTGGTCGGGGAGCCTTCTGTACGCTTTCCCTCCCATCCCGCTGGTCTCTCGGACTCTTTTCAAGGTTCTCCGAGACAAAGCCTTCATGATCCTGGTGGCCCCTCGCTGGCCCAGGCAGCCGTGGTTTCCGCTCCTGCTGCAACTGGCGGTGGAGGATCCAATCCCTCTGGGGGTACAACCGGATCTCCTCACTCAGGATCAGGGGTCCCTTCTGCACCCCAACCTCAGGTCTCTCAACCTCATGGCCTGGCTGCTGAGAGGGTAGTCCTTGCTCCCCTTCTCCTGCCGGCGGAGGTGGAGGAGGTCGTCTTAGCTTCGCGACGGCCTTCTACCCGCAAATGCTACGCCCTTAAATGGCGTCGCTTTGCAGTCTGGTGTACCCAACAGTCTCAGGATCCCTTCTCCTGCCCGGTGTCGGTGATCTTGCAGTACTTGCTGCACCTCTCTAATCTGGGACTTAAGTCCAACTCCGTCAAAGTTCACCTCAGTGCTCTTTCAGCACATCATGTGCCAGTGGACAGCAGACCTCTCTCCAATGACCCTCTCGTAGCGAGGTTTCTCCGAGGTCTCCTTCTACTTAAACCACCTCTGCGCCCGCCAGCGCCTGACTGGGACCTGAATGTGGTTTTGCAGCGGATCACCTGTCCGCCTTTTGAACCTATGGCTACCTGTTCTCTCCGTTTTCTGTCTTGGAAAACACTGTTCTTGATAGCCCTCACTTCTGCTAGGCGCGTAAGTGAATTGCAGGCCCTCGTGTCTGATCCCCCTTACACTAGGTTCTACAAGAATAGGGTAGTCCTACGGACTCACCCAAAATTTCTGCCTAAAGTGGTCTCCCCTTTTCACATCAATCAGGAGGTGGTACTTCCAACCTTCTTTCCCAGACCACACTCCAGCCGAGCTGAAACGGTCCTCCATACCCTGGACTGTAGAAGGGCATTGAACTTCTACCTTGACCGTACGCGGGAGCACCGTAAAGCTGCTCAGCTTTTTGTGTCTTTTGACCCCAATAAATTGGGGCTCCCGGTCTCCAAGCGTACTCTGTCCATCTGGGTTGCGGACTGTATCTCTTGGGCTTATGGGGCAGCCGGACTCTCCTTAGAAAGTCGAGTCACGGCTCATTGCGTTCGGGCAAAGGCCACGTCAGTGGCTTACCTCCGCTCTGTTCCGCTGGCAGACATCTGCCGGGCCGCTACTTGGTCTTCGAGCCAGACTTTTGCGGTCCA
Source organism: Ichthyophis bannanicus (assembly GCA_033557465.1). Lineage (NCBI taxonomy): Eukaryota > Metazoa > Chordata > Amphibia > Gymnophiona > Ichthyophiidae > Ichthyophis > Ichthyophis bannanicus. The sequence continues at coordinate 1,826,466,996 of CM066032.1, read as the reverse complement.
TTACTGTCTCGAGAGGGAGTCCCGTAGGGACAGTGCTTTCGGACAGGCAGTCCTCCGTAATCTCTTTGAGGTCTGAGCAACTCCTACCCTCCATCCCGGATGTGGGCTACCGGTGGGTGATAATTCAGCGAAGATTCTATCCTTCTGTGCTGCTGAGCTAGAGGGAGCTCATTTTTGTGCTTAGGGTCTCCGGTAGCCTTGAGCTTGGGAGTCCCATAAGTGAGGACTGACTTCCTGCTTGGTCCTGGAGAAAGCGTAGTTACTCACCTGTAACAGGTGTTCTCCAGGAGCAGCAGGAATCAGTCCTCACTACCCTCCCTCCTCCCCTTGGAGTTGCAATCGTCTGCTTATGTTCTTTTGCAAATTTTTATGCTGTCTTTTTTAGCTATGTCATCTGACTGGCTAAGATGGCACCCTCGGGCGGGAAGACGACCGCGCATGCGCGCTGCAATTCCCAAAGGCTTTCTTTGAAAGCTGGGGAAAATTGCTCCGCGAGGGCTCCGTCGGCGCTGACGTCACCCATAAGTGAGGACTGATTCCTGCTGCTCCTGGAGAACACCTGTTACAGGTGAGTAACTACGCTTTCTTTTTAGATACCAATGCTTGGTGTCTCAACTGTGTGGGTCCTGACCCTTTTTCCCCTGGCAAGTCGGGGGATATTTCTGTGAAGAAACCTTCAAATTTTAGAATTTCCCTCGATCTCCAGGAACAAGCAGGAATAAGTTCTCACATATGGGTACGTCGGTACCGACGGAGCCTGCGCGGGAAAGCTCCCCAGCCTTTCAGATGAAAGGCTTTTGGGGCCTCCCACTGCACATGCGCGCTGCCTTCCCGCCTTCCTGACCAGCTCTCCTCAGTTTCTCTTTTTCCGCGGAGCCAGCAGGTCGTGTTCCTGTCACCGCTGAAGAAATTGTGAAATTTGTTTGTTTCTTTAGACCGCGTACCTGCCTTCCCCATACCGAAACCGGTACCGCCGGTCTCTTTCTTTCTTTATTAAAAAAAAAAAAAAAAGACTTTTTTATTTTCTTCAGCACAGCTTGGTAACTTTTGTTAGGCCTTAAGGCCTACACAAATTCTCCTCATGGAGAAGCCAGTCCCTGGTTTTAAAAAGTGTACCAAGTGCAGTGCTGTCATTTCTGTCACAGACACCCATGAATGGTGTCTTAAATGTTTGGGACCTGACCACTCCATACCGGACTGCCCATCCTGCACCCAGATGTCTAAACGTGGTTTGCAGAACCGGGCCAACAAGCTCCATGTGCTGTTTCCTTCAGAAGCATCACAGTCATCCAGGTCTTCCTCTCCGGATGTATCTCAGGTAACCAAAACTTCTGTGGGCAAATCCTCTAAAAGCAAATCTCTTTCTAAAGATCGAGAGGCTCTCAATCTTGAGTTCGAGGCTTCTGCCCAGGCCAAAAAACCCCGGCGGGAGGCTCTGGCCTCCAAAGCAATCATGGGGTCACAGGTTGACATCGATGGCACGGCCTCGACTGATCACCTGTTGGACTGCTCTGGGGTACCGGCCCATACCGGTACCGACATCCAGGCAGCAGTGGCGTCTATGGGCAATACTGTCCAGACCATGCAGCAGGCCGTTCTGGCATTCATTAAGGCTGCGACGCCCTCGGTACCGACCCCGGTTCCGGTATCCACACCGGAACCGAGACCATCGACTTCCAAACGTCGATTGGTTCAGCATGCCGGATTCCGGCTTTCGCCTGGTACCGATCCCATGCCCGATACGCCCGATGTCGATACCGATCGGTATGCGTATCGTGCATTGAAAGCACAGAGAATACTCAGATTCTTCTGATGAATTCAATTCCTCTGATGACTCTGCTGAGCTTGCTCTTCCTGAGGAGCCCTCCTCTCCAAAGAGGAGGATGTCTCCTCCAGAAGATTTATCCTTTCAGGATTTCATTGTTGATGTAGCTAAAGCACTTTCAATTGCTACATCTTCTGAAAAAGAACCCAGATCAAAAAAATTGGATATTTTAGGATACTCTAAAGCTCCTAAAGAGGCAGTCACTCTGCCTATCCATGAAATCCTTCAAGAACACTTGATGGATTTGTGGGAGACTCCTTTAACACTGTCTCCCCATTCCCGTAGGTGGGACACCATGTATCGGGTCCCTCCTTCTCCTGGGTTCCAGAAAACTCAGCTGCCTCACCACTCTATTGTGGTGAAGTCTGCCATGAAGAAAATAAAGAGTCCTAAAAGGCATTCTTCCACCCTCCAGGGCGAGAATGTAAGACCCTGGACTCTTTTGGTAGAAAGATGTTCCAGGCTAGTATGCTTATAGCCAGGATCAATTCTTATAGCCTTTCTATGGGCATGTTTCTTGGACAACTTGCCCTAAAGATACAGCATTTTGCCCCCTTTATCCCTGATGATCAAAGGGCGGACTTCTTTTCTATGGTGACACAACTTTGAGAGGTCTCCAAGTTCTCCAACAGGGCAGCCTTTGATTCCTTTGAGGTTGCAGGCAGAGCTTCGGGAATTGCTATTGCAGCCCGACGTCTTGCTTGGCTCCAGGCTTCTGACCTAGAACCCTGGGTTATTTTATTTTTTTTTATTTTATTTAACAATTCTTCTATACCGCTCTATTTTAGATCAGAGCGGTTTACATTCAACATCAACCATACAACACAGGAACCCTGAGTTGTATTTACAATAAACAGGAGATCAACTTGGAAGTAACTGGGGGGAACTATGTACATTGTATAACATATCTACATCTTATTTACACTGGGGGTCCTGATTCCATTTCAGTGGGTATCTTCTGAGCGATCAGTTGATTATCCTTTTTCATGCTGAGTCTGATTGTTTAATTGTAATGAGTGATTGTCTGAGGGGGCATATGTATGATTACTAGTGCTGGATTCAGGGTAGTATGTGGTGAATAGGTGCTGCTTTAATGCCTTCCTGAAGTCAATTAGGTAAGTGATGTTTCGAATAGAGGTGGGGAGAGCGTTCCATGCTCTGGGTGCGTAAATCGTAAAGGCCCTATTTGTCGTTGCTTTTGTGCATTTTGTTATTACTTTTGGGACCTCTAGTGTGTTTTGCATCATGGGTCTTCTGTTTCTGTTCTGTGGTACTTTATGTATCATCTTGCTGAGGGCTGTGGGGGTCAGAGTGTTTGCGACTTTGAAAGTTAAGGTTAGAACTTTGTGGCGGATTCTTGCTTGAACTGGTAGCCAATGGAGGTTCATCAGTACTGGCGTTATGTGCTCTCTCCGTGAAGCCCCTGTTAGTACTCTTGCCGTAGTGTTCATTGCAAGCTGGAGAGGAGCCAGCGTTGCTTGAGGGAGACCGTGTAGAATTACGTTGGCATAGTCGAAATGTGGTAATATTAATGCCTGATAGATCGAACGGTAGTCGCTGAGGTCAAGCAGCGGTCGGAGATGTTTTAGGGTCCTTATTTTCATGTATACTGTTTTTACTGTGTTTCTTATGTGGGTTTTCAGATCCAGTTGTTGATCCAGTGTAACGCCAAGGTAGCGGATTGTGGGTTTGGTTTTCAGCTCTGTGTTGCCGACCTTTAAAGAGAGTGGAGGGGTGAAGTCCTGGTTCCTTGAGATGAAAAGGACATCTGTTTTACTGTAGTTGATGATTCTCATGTTTTGTGTGCTGAACCATTCTGCTGTTGCCTCAAAACATCTTGTTAGAGGGGAGAGGTCTGGTTGGTTGGTCCTGAATGGGATGTATAGGAGGATGTCATCTGCGTAGGCTAGACAGTTGACCTTGAATGAACGTGCTAGGGCACATATGGGCTGCATGTAGATGTTAAACATCAATGCAGATAGTGACGAGCCCTGTGGTACACCCTGGTTTTGTAAAAATGGTTCAGAGGTTGTGGAGCCTGACCTTACATGTTGCCATCTATTAGTCAGGTATGACTTGCACCACTTTAGGGCTGTTCCCTGAATTCCTTTCTCGCTGAGGCGTTGTATGAGGATCTCATGGTTCACCGAGTCGAAAGCCGCTGCAATGTCGAGGAATATGAGGGCGAATCCTTGATGCATTTTGTCGGTTCCAGAGACTAGATGGTCAAATAGGTTGGTGAGGAGGGTTTCAACCCCATGTGCTTCTCTGAACCCATGCTGGGAAGGATCCAGTGGGGCTTCAGTATCAATATGCTGTTGGATTTGGCGCTGTACTAACTTTTCGATTACTTTGGCAAGCATGGGGATACTTGAAATTGGTCTGTATGATTCCACTTTCGTTGGGTCCAGCTTGTTATTTTTGAGCAGTGGTCTGATTGATGTTTGTTTCAGACTTTGTGGAAACGATCCGGTTGTAAGAGATTGGTTTATTAATTCGCTCAGATATTGGCTTAAGTCACATCGTAACTCCTTTATCCATAAAGCAGGGCATGGGTCATTGGGTGCGGTAGTGGGGTTGATTGCAGCGATCGTGTCTTCAATCTCTCTGCGTGATATTTTTTCAAAGTCGGATAGTGGTGATGGTTGGGGCAAGTTGTGCTGAGAGCTGTTTTCCGCGGAGTTCGAGGTTGCACCAGCCTGGGTGACTTCAAGTTATAGGTAGTTGGTTGCAGATGTAGTAGTCTGGATCATTTTTGACTGTAAGTAGTTGGAGTATGCCTGGGGGTGTGGCATCTGTGACTGGTCTGCAGGAGGTTCTCTTATGAGAGATTTCACTATATTGAAGAGGTCGTGTGGCTTGTTTAGTGACCGCTTCAAGATGTCGGAATGGTATTGTTTTCGCTTTTTTGTTAATTCATCGCGGTGTGATTTTAGGTGAGCGATGTAAGTATCTTGTGCTTCAGTAGAGTGAGATCGACGCCATCTTCTCTCGAGCCTGCGCAGGCACTTGAGTGAGTCTCGGAGTTCTCTGGTATACCATGGTGCATGCTCTCGTTTCTTTGTTGTTGTTTTATTGTGGCTGGTAAACATGCGATGGTCTTGAGGCTCTCATCCCAGGTGGACACCAATGCATCTAGGTCGTGTGGTATGTTGTTGAGGAGTGGGAGGATCTTCTCTCGAAGCTCTTCTTTATTAAAGGGGCGGAAGCGCTTCAAAGAGGTTTCGTGGACAGTGTTGTTTTTGTTGGAGTTTTTATTGTGTGTGTTAATAGGTATCTGGAATTGGATCAGGCTGTGGTCAGACCATGGCACAGGCGTTATGGTTGGTGACATTGGTTGGGTGGTATCTTTATCTGTCTGTGGGGCAAAGATCAGGTCAAGTTTGTTTCCCTTGACGTGGGTGGGATTATTGACTAGCTGATCGTAGCCTAGTTCTTGTAACGCTTCTAGGAAAGCAGAGGCTTGCGATTCCTGTAGCGTAGGCAAGTTGAAATCACCTAGGATCCAGTTCTGGGATCGTGGTTTGTTTGAGTTGCAAGCGAGGCCCATTATCGTTGCAAGATCTTCTGAGGATGGTGTTGGTGCCCGGTAGAGTAGGTTGATCGTGCAGGTGTCATTTGTTATGGTGAGGGAGTCCAGGTGGGCTGTGCTGGTTGAGTTGCACATCTGGAAGCCTAGGTAAGTTTTGACAAGGATGAGTGTTCCTCCTCCTCTCTGATTGGTTCTATGGCATGTGTGGACTGAGAAACCTGTGGGTAACATCTGGTTGATGATTGCGTTGTCACATTCTGATAGCCAGGTTTCTGTGATCATGATGATATCAAGATCATGGGTCGTGACCAGATCGGTAATTATTGGCCATTTTGTACGTATTGACCTTGCGTTGATGAGTGCACACTTCAGGGCTTGATGGTGTTGCTGACGGTCCAGATGTGACTTCTTGAGATGTTGAAGTGGGATGTGTAATAAATGTGAGTGATGTGCGTCCTTGGGTTCTCTTGGGGGGTGTTGGTGATTCTCCGTCCATCTTTTCCCGTCACTGCGGAGTATTGGGATGTGGTTAGTGCTTGTGTGAAAGGCGTGGGATGTAAGGGGGAGCCAGGAGGCTAGGTGTAGACATGCCAAGGCTAGGAATGGGTGCATTTTGTGATGTCTTTGTGAAATAGTATGTGAACTGTTTGTTGCTGGGTAATTAGTGGGACCGGTATTGACTATTGTGCTGGCTTGACTATTGTGCTAGCTATTGGCGGTGTATAAACTTACTGTCTGGCGATGAGTATGTATTTGGAATGTGGCAGCATATAAGACAGGAACAGTACAGCATCGAGCAAACAATGAGGCAATGTGTCAGTCAGTGGAAAATGAGACAATGTAACAGTTGTCAGCAGAATATGAGACAATGTAACATTCAGCAAGGAACTAAACAGAATAATATACTGCCAACAGTAATAATAAGTTAACACTTTTGGGTAAGGGTGAAATTCTGCCACAGTAATGAGGTATGACACAGTTGTCAGTAATAAGATTATCACTGATGCATGAAAAATGGGTTTTTGACAACAAGATAGACTCTAGTAGTTAAGTGATACTAGCAATAGTATACAATTAGAGCTGTTACATGTAAATGTAAAATCTAGCAATGTAAAATGGGTTTTTGACAACAAGATAGACTCTAGTGGTTAAGTGATACTAGCAATAGTATACAATTAGAACTGTTACATGTAAATGTAAAATCTAGCACTGTAGAATACATGTAAATGTAAAATACATTGATAGAAGTAAATGTAAAATACTAACAATGGTAATAGGATTAGCGCTGCTACATGAAAATGTATTGTTGGTAACAGAAATAATATCTAGCAGTTAAGTGATAGCAGTTAAGTGATACTAGCAATAGTATACAATTAGCACTGATGTATGTGAATGGAGTATTGGCAACAATAATAAACTCTAAGGTATATATTTCTCACTATGGTGATTTCTTTAGATGTGACGCTTGGTAATGACTGTCAGCGTTAGTGCTAGTGAATGTGTGATAATCAACAGACAACAGATTTACTGGTTAGATATTACAAATCTTATGGCGATTGGTAATACTTGCGGTTCAGGAAAAGGGATCACAACAGCGTGGAAATGGGTCCAAATTAGAAGTATTTCTTGTTGTTCTTGGTGTTCTTCAACGTGCCACCGCCTAAGGGCCACGCCAAAGGGCCCTCCGGTGCAGGCACGCAGGCGCAGGCACGCCTGTAAGGCACACTCCTCTAAATGATCCTGGGAGTGCCCCGATTGGTCAGGCAACACTCTGCTGGGCGGCGCTGTCCTGGTGGAGAGCTCAATCCCTCCTGGGAGAGCTTCGGGGATGCAGAGGGAGTCCTCGATTCAGCCGTGCTCTTTTATGGAGCCTGGGAGGGACCCGATTGGTCAGGCAACACTCTGCTGGGCGGCGCTGTCCTGGTGGAGAGCTCAATCCCTCCTGGGAGAGCTTCGGGGATGCAGAGGGAGTCCTCGATTCAGCCGTGCTCTTTTATGGAGCCTGGGAGGGACCCGATTGGTCAGGCAACACTCTGCTGGGCGGCGCTGTCCTGGTGGAGAGCTCAATCCCTCCTGGGAGAGCTTCGGGGATGCAGAGGGAGTCCTCGATTCAGCTGTGCTCTTTTATGGAGCCTGGGAGGGACCCGATTGGTCAGGCAACACTCTGCTGGGGCGGCGCTGTCCTGGTGGAGAGCTCAATCCCTCCTGGGAGAGCTTCGGGGATGCAGATGGCCTCAGGTTGTAGATGGCCTCAGGAATCTGCCCTGTACAGGTGAGAACTTATTTGGTGAAGACTGGCAAATTAAAGCTGCTCAAATGGATGCAGAAAATGCCACTCTAGATAGACTTTCTAAGTCTACTTCAACCCCTGCCAAAAAGAAGTCTTTTAAAAGGCCTTACTATAAGAAGGCCAGATTTTCCACAAATACTGGCCAGCAATCTGCTCAGCCTCGCTTTGCTGCTAAGCGTCAGCAGTCTAAGCAAGTAAAGTCAAAGCCTGCAGTGTCTGCTACACCCCAACAGGCTCAACCCCCTCAGAGGTTTTGACTTGCCCCTAGAGAACTTGCCGTTTCTGGCTCTAGAACAACCAGAGCCCCTCACCATTCCTGGAAGGCTAGCTCATTTTGCTCCCAGATGGGAACAAATCACATCAGAGCAATGGACCCTCTCTATTATCAGCGAGGGCTACAAACTTCATTTCTCCAGCCTTCCTCCCCATACCATGGTGAGGCAATTCAGTTCTCCCCCATCTCTTCTGACCCTGTTGGGTCAGGAAGTGTCTTCTCTCCTTGCCCAAGGGGCAATAGAGGAGGTTCCTCCTCCACAACAGGGGTTAGGTTTCTACTCCCCTTATTTTCTCATAACAAAGAAGACAGGGGGCTTCAGACCTATCCTAGATCTGAGAGAATTGAACAGGTTTCTATTCAAGGAGAAATTCAAAATGCTCTCTCTGGGCATTCTCCTTCCATACCTTCAGAGTCAGGATTGGCTTTGTTCTCTAGATCTCAAGGATGCGTACACTCATATACTCATCCATCCATCCCACAGAAAATATCTTCGCTTTCTGTTCCAGGGAAAACATTTCCAGTACAGAGTACTACCCTTCGGTCTGGCCTCTGCTCCAAGAGTCTTCACAAAATGCATGGCAGTCATAGCCGCATTTCTCAGAGGCATGGGAATCTTTGTCTTCCCATATCTGGACGACTGGCTCATCCGAGCTCCATCTCAGTCAGAAGCCCAGATTTCTCTGGACCGCACAAGGCGTATTCTTCAATATCTGGGACTGGTGATAAACGTTCCCAAGTCCCAACTCATCCCTACTCAGTCCCTGGAATTCATAGGGGCCCAATTGGACTCCACCACGGCAAGGGCCTACCTCCCTCTGGTCTGAGGCCAAAGGCTAATGAGCTTGGCCTCCCAGGCTCAGTCCAGAAGTCACTTGTCAGCCAGAGAAATGCTGCAACCTCTGGGCCACATGGCCTCCACGGTCCATGTGGTGCCCTACGCTCATCTTCATATGAGGGCAGCTCAATGGCTTTTGGCCACCCAGTGGTCTCAAGCATCAGGACTGCTCTCAGACCAAATACTCACCTCAAAACGACTGTTTTGGTCTCTCCAGTGGTGGACATCCTCCAAAAATCTGTTGTTGGGGATTCCCTTCCAACCTTGGTTGCCCCAAGCAACCCTCACAACAGATGCCTCCCAAACAGGGTGGGGAGCTCATCTCCAACACCTCTCCACTCAGGGCACCTGGTCTCCTCAGGAGACCACCCTTCACATCAACCTTCTGGAACTGCGAGCAATCTTCCTTGCCCTTACAGTCTTCCACACCCTCCTTGTCAACCTGACTGTCCTAGTCCAGACAGACAATCAGGTAGCCATGTTCTATGTCAACAAACAAGGAGGGACGGGCTCTCTGTCGCTTTGCAACGAAGCTCTCAGATTATGGGCCTTCGCCAGAGAGCATCAAATTCATCTTCTGGCAGTATATCTTCCAGGAGTTCAAAACTCTCGGGCAGACAGACTCAGTCGAATTCTGCTCCCACACGAATGGTCCCTGCATATGGACCAGATACGCAGAATCTTTCAGGAATGGGGGACCCCGGACATAGACCTCTTTGCAAGTCCGTGGAATGCCAAACTTCCCCGGTTCTGTTCCAGGACTCCGTGTCAGGGAGCTCAGGCCAACGATGCCTTTCTCCTACATTGTGGTCAGGAATTCCTGTACGCTTTTCCACCCATTCCTTTGATTCCCAAGACTCTGTTCAAATTACAGAGGGATCACGGATCCATGATCCTCATAGCTCCACGCTGGCCACGCCAAGTGTGGTTCCCTCTACTTCTGCATCTCTCCCAGGGACCCTCCCTGGACCTGGGAGCTGCGCCAGACCTTCTGTCTCAGGAGCAGGGGACTTTGTGGCATCCAAACCCCAAGTCCCTACATCTCCGAGCTTGGTTACTGAAGGCTTAAGCCTTCATGAGTTTAATCTTTCCCAACCAGTGAAAGATATCCTTCATGCCTCTAGGAAACCCTCTACTAGGCGTTCCTATGCTTTCAAATGGAAACGTTTTTCCATTTGGTGTGCGCAACAGGGTCTTGACCCTCTAGCACTTCCTTTGAATTCTCTACTGGACTATCTCCTGCATCTTTCCAATGCAGGCCTCAAGACGAATTCAGTACGAGTCCATTTAAGTGCTATTGCAGCATCCTTAAAACCTATAAATGGACAACCTGTCTCCTCTCATCCTCTTATTGCAAGATTCATGAGAGGCCTGACCCTCACTAAGCCTCCCATCCGACCTCCTCCAGCATGGGACTTGAATTTAGTTCTGGGTCAACTTATGAAGCCACCTTTTGAACCGTTGGTATCTACCTCCCTGAAATTTCTTTCCTGGAAGGTTCTTTTCCTTATTGCAGTCACTTCGGCTCGCCGCATCAGTGAACTGCAGGCTTTGGTGGCTACTCCACCTTATACCAGATTTCATCATGATAAGGTGGTCCCTAGGACGAATCCCCACTTTATGCCTAAAGTGGTCTCGCCTTTTCATCTTAATCAAGAGGTATATCTAGCTGTTTTTTTCCCGGCTCCTCATGCATCCAGTGCAGAGAGGAACCTTCATACTCTTGACTGTAAAAGGGCTCTCGCCTTTTACCTCAACAGGACTCAGCCACATCGAAAGTCTTCCCAACTTTTCGTGGCTTTTGATCCTTCTCATTTGGGACTTCCAGTCACCAAACGTACACTTTCCAATTGGATTGCTCAGTGTATTTCTTTTGCTTACCAGAGTAAGAACATTTCTCTGGAAGGCCATGTCACCGCTCACAATGTGCGAGCCATGGCCACTTCTATGGCTCATCTTCACTCTGTGTCCATAGATCAGATCTGTCGAGCAGCCACTTGGGCCTCGGTTCATACCTTCACAGCCCATTACTGCTTGGACAAGGACTCCCGCCGGGATGCCTTGTTTGGTCAGGCTGTCCTCAAACACCTGTTCCATACTTAAACAACTCCTGCCCACCTTCCCTGGATGGATGCCTGAGATCCATACAAAGATGGTTTACCCTTGGAGGGGGATCTCCCAGGCATCTTAGCTAGGGAGTCCCCATTTGTGAGGACTTATTCCTGCTTGTTCCTGGAGATAGCACAGTTACTTACCTGTAACAGGTGATCTCTGGGAACAGCAGGAATTAGTCCTCACAACCCACCCACCTCCCCTAGGAGTTGTATCTTCTATCTATCTTCCTTTCCTCTCTCTATTGTCTCAGCTATAAACTCGAACTGAGGAGAGCTGGTCAGGAAGGCGGGAAGGCAGCGCACATGTGCAGTGGGAGGCCCCAAAAGCCTTTCATCTGAAAGGCTGGGTAGCTTTCCCGCGTAGGCTCCATCGGTACCGATGTACCCATATGTGAGGACTATTTCCTGCTGTTCCCAGAGATCACCTGTTACAGGTAAGTAACTGTGCTATACCGTTTTTTCCTCGGCAGTGAGGGTACCAGGTTTCTCTACTTCACAGCATCAGGTAACCCAAAAACAGTCTGTTAAGACTAGTCAATGTTTGAGTGGTATGTCCCATGCCCAGCATGGTGACGGCTCCGGCCTTACCCTCAAGAATCCATTGACATTACCCCTGCGGGAGTCTCTGGGCTCCAAAGCGTTAAAGGGGTTTCAGGTTGTTCCTGGGGCTCACCCCTCACAGAACATACCTGAGCCATGCGCGGAGGTGGTATCCGCTTCGAGCGGTACCGAGCCATCGGCACCGGTGTCGAGTAGCCTACTCTTCACCAAGGATTGTCATCGGGCATCCTCGGTACCTTCGGGCCCAATCGATTCGCACCGCATTGACTTCCTTCAACCTCAGCCATGCTCCGGGCCGGTACCGGCGTCGATCGGTTCCGATACCCTGGCATCGGCATCGAGGTGGACCACCTTTCCCTTTGAAAAAGGTGTTCATCGGGTATCCTCGGTACCGTCGGTATCGGTCGATGTGACCCAGTCTGCCTTAGGGGTATCGGCATCGCCGATACTGCCATGGGCGTCGGCGCCTTCGCGACACACATCGATAGTATCACTTACTTCGATGCCGAGTCTTGAGTCCATATCTAGTCTCGATGACTCCGTACCGATGTGCCCTGGAACCGACTCCGATCGATTCCAGATCGGCAGTTTCAAAGATCAGAGTCATAACTCTCTCATGATCTCGCTACCACTGCAGCAGTTCCCGATGGCTGTTTCATCTGCTACTCCTGTATCAGTATCCATGCCTCTTCTGGCACCCATGCCTACTTTAGAACCGATACCTGGCATTGGTGTAGTCCCCTGTGCCTCCTCTGGAGCCCCGGCTTTTTCTTTAGCCGGGCCAGGAATGGTTCCCATAGGAGATAAGTCTTTTCAGGCTTTTCTCCGGGACATGACAACCTTTCTCAATATATCTATCCCTGATAGTGGTCCTACTCAGGCCTCACAGGCACAGATGGAAAATATACAATTTCCTTTACATCCTGCTCTGCAGGATCTCCTTCTCAGGGTCTGGAAATCACCCTTACGACTTCCTCCAGTTTCTACAAACATTGAGGGTCGGTACCGGGTGCCACCCTCTCCAGGGTTCCAGAAGCCTCAACTTTCTCATCGTTCCCTTGTAGTGGAATCAGCACTGAGAAAAGTTAAGAGCAAGAAGACGCATTCTTCTTATCCACCGGGTCGTTCTTCAAGAACACTCGATGCGTTTGGTCGTCAAGCCTTCCAAAACTCTATGTTGGCCTCCAGAGTTCTCTCATATATTTTTCACATGAGTCTAACACTCCAGGAAGTCACAGACAAATTGTCTCTTTTGACCCCTTTTTTACCAGAGCCCAAGACTACTGATTATTCCTTACTCATCAATCACAGCCGGAATATATCTTGGTTCCTGTCTCGTGCTTCGATAGACTCTTTTGAGTCTATTAGCAGATCCTCTGCTATTGCCATAGCAGCACGTCGCAGAGCCTGGCTTGAAGCTTCAGACTTGAGTAAATGGGCACAAACTATACTGGCTCATTCTCCTTGTACAGGAGAGGGTCTCTTCAATAAGGAGGCTTTAAGTCAGGTTGCTCAATGCTTCACTGACTCTCCTTCCACTAAGGACCTTTCTAAGCCACCTCCTTCTTCGAGAGGTAGGAAATGTCCTACCAAACCTTCTTTCCCTAAGAGAAGAACGTTTCATTCCTCTCCTGCCCATCATTCGGCTGTACTTAAACAGGAGACACCTCAGCCTAGTCTGAACTCCTCCAGCTCTAACCAGTCTCAGCATTCCCAGCAACCATAGGAGCTGGGCCTTATACTCTATACTTTCCTTCTAATTCATTAGAAGTTTATACACTGTTTCTTTCAGGGTACTGCCTTGTGAAACATTTTATGTTCAGGGACTGCTAACTTCTCCTCTTCTTATCCTCTAGAAGAGCAGTTGCACCTATCCCATGATGGTTTTGTCCCAATGAACATTCTTCCTTCTGTTGACTTACCCTATGGGTATGTCACCCTCTAATTACTTGCTACCCTCTCCAATGGGGTTTTTTCCCTAACGGAGGGGTACCATACTAAAAAGTTTTTACCAAGCTTATTCCACAGACAGGGAGAAGTTATATCTCCTCCCTCCTTATCTGTTTTTCTTTATGGGGCACAGGGCAATCTTTCTGCTGATTCTGTCAGCTGCTGTGCCTGCAGGAGTTACAGTGATTGTATTACTGGTACTTTTGCCAAGTTCCAGTCTTTTGTTCAATTTCTGTCTAGCCTTGGTAGTATCTCCAAGCTATTCGTTAGCTACCTTGGATCCTCCTACTCCCTTAGGCTTTCTCACATTATTCTATCCATCTCCTCTCCTAGGATATGGTAACAAACCTGACTTCAGTCAGTTTATCTCTCCTGCACAATGCTCTCTACCATCTTCAGAGCAGCTTTCTACTATGAGGGCCTGCTATAGAGCATTGACCTTGTCTCTGAACCTTCGCTATTAGTAGGAAAAAGCTTGTTCACCCTTCCCATGCCTGTGAAGGTTCTCCACACCCTTTAACCTGGGGTGTTAGCACGAGATATATTCTTCTGCATGAAGATCCAAGGCGGACATTCATGCATGGTACCTCTGGGTCCCTCTAATAGGTCCCTCTGGTATCTTCCCCTGCATTTTGCACCTCTGCCGTGTCAGTGCTCGGTGGAACTCCCGCCTTGTTCCTTACAGATTCATCTTATAATCTGTTCTCACGCAATCATCACGGTTATTTTGTTGGCTTGCCTTCCTGCATCCCTCAATTCATAGAAATAGATTCTCTCTACATATCCCAAGTGGCTTTACCCTCTGGTAGTATGCAGAATCTTTTTCTTTTTTATTTCCCATGTCACAATCATGGGGCTGGGTGCTAGACATGTTCTTCAACCTGTCATCTTGTATGTAGCATCTCTATATATGTCTACATACCTATATCATTTCTCTGGTGGTGCAATCCCATGCCCCACAGATATCTATAATTACGTATTTCATATCTATATATCTCTCTCTCTATATATATATCTCTCTCTCTCTAGATATAGATATAGATATAGATATAATCTCCACCCATGTCCCGATTTCTGCATCTGGACATATCGATTCAGGTTTAGATCCACCCACATATATATATAAACATCTGTATATATATGTGTCTCTTGGGCGGTTTCTTAAGGGTTCATATCTCTATACTCTCACCCTTACTGTCTATACTAAATGTTACCTCCTAAAGGATTTAGACAGTCCATCGCCCTATTTCGCATACCATATTACCATGCGGAAACTGTTAGACACCACTACCATTGTGGTGCTAACTTCTCTAATTTTTCTTAAACCCTTGAAGCATCAAGCTTCAATATTTTTTCCTATTTCTCGACAGTTAGGAAAAACGGTGTACATCTTTATCTTTGAGTACACAGCTCTTCTCCTTGGGAATAGGGATTTTTTTCCACTTCCCTCTCCCCGTCAGGATTGGGCTAGTTCTCCAACTCCGTCAGTCTTCTTCCTTAGTCCTCCCTGTTAATACCATTATGACTAAAGGAGTTTTTCAGCTTTTTCTCATAAAGCTCTCCATTGAAGACATGATGTCTCATCCTACCCAGTTGACACCTGGATCGTCTACTACCTCCAGGTCTGGACCTTCATCCTCACTGCTGGGAGGTCCCTTCAAGATTCCGCCACTGCTTCTCCAGCAGACTACATCAGGCGTTCTACTTCCTACAGTGCAGTAGGTAAGTGACATATCTAATGGTACGTTACATGTGTTCATGTGCCTCCTCATATACACCAAGGACTCCTACAATCTGTACGGCCCTCTAGTCCTTGGCTATGCTGTTCTCCTCACAGCTCCTTTATTGTCAACTCCTACCCTCCATCCCACATTGGATGCCAGGGATTTCTGGAAACAAAATGCACCCCTGGTCCAGGCTGCTGCATTTTTATGGGATCTCCCCCTGGCATCTCCAGCTAGGGAGTCCCCATATGTGAAGACTCATTCCTGCTTGTTCCTGGAGATAGCACAGTTACTTACCTGTAACAGGTGATCTCTGGGAACAGCAGGAATTAGTCTTCACAACCCTCCCACCTCCCCTAGGAGTTGCATCTCTTATCTTCTTCTCCTTTCTCTCCTCGCCTTTGTCTCAGCTTTGAAACTCAACTGAAGAGAGGCTCTGGAGAGGGCGGGAACTCAGCACGCAGGCGCGAGGGAGGCTGCCAAAAGCTTTCTGATTGGAAGCTGGGCAGCATCCCCGTGCAGGCTCCGTCGGTACCGACGTACCCATATGTGAAGACTAATTCCTGCTGTTCCCAGAGATCACCTGTTACAGGTAAGTAACTGTGCTTTACTGGAATATCTGTAATATTGTAATATTGTAATATTGTAAATACAACTCAATCTGTAATATTGTAATATTGTAATATTGTAAATACAACTCAAAGTTCCTTGTGTTGTATAGTTGATGTTAAATGTAAACCGCTCTGATCTAAAATAGAGCGGTATAGAAGAACTGTTAAATAAATAAATAAAATAAAATATCTCCTGCATCTCTCCAGTGCAGGCCTTAAAACGAATTCAGTAAGGGTCCATTTGAGCGCTATTGCAGCATCCCTTAAACCTCTCAATGGGACAACCTGTTTCCTCTCATCCTCTTATTGCAAGATTTATGAGAGGCCTAACTTTAACTAAGCCTCCCATTCGCCCTCCTCCGGTAGCATGGGACTTAAACTTGGTTCTTGGTCAGCTTATGAAGCCACCCTTTGAACCCTTAGCCACTACCTCCTTGAAATTTCTTTCCTGGAAGGTTATTTTCCTCATTGCAGTCACCTCAGCTCGCCGTGTCAGTGAACTGCAAGCCCTAGTGGCTAATCCCCCTTATACAAGGTTTCATCATGATAAGGTGGTCCTTAGGACTAATCCCCACTTTATGCCTAAAGTGGTCTCCCCTTTTCATCTTAATCTAGAGGTATATCTACCTGTCTTTTTTCCGGCTCCTCATGCATCCAGTGCAGAGAGGAACCCCTTCATACTCTGGATTGTAAAAGAGCTCTTGCCTTTTACCTCCACAGGACACAGCAACATCGAAAGTCTTCTCAGCTTTTTGTTGCTTTTGATCCTTCTCATTTAGGACTTCCAGTCTCTAAAAGAACACTGTCCGATTGGATTGCTCAGTGTATCACTTTTGCTTACCAAAGTAAGAACCTTTCTCTGGAGGGCCATGTCACAGCTCACAATGTGAGAGCCATGGCCACCTCTATGGCTCATCTTCACTCTGTATCCATCGATCAGATCTGTCGAGCAGCCACCTGGGCCTCGGTTCATACCTTTACAGCTCATTACTGTTTGGACAAGGACTCCCGCCGGAATGCCTTGTTTGGTCAGGCTGTCCTCAGACACCTGTTCCATTCTTAAGCAACTCCTGCCCACCTTCCCTGTATGGATGCCTCAGATCCATAGGAAGATGAGGAACCCTTCTGGGTCTCATACCCTTGGGGGGGATCTCCCTGGCATCTTAGCTAAGGAGTCCCCATATGTGAGGACTCATTCCTGCTTGTTCCTGGAGATAGCACAGTTACTTACCTGTAACAGGTGATCTCTGGGAACAGCAGGAATTAGTCCTCACAACCCACCCACCTCCCCTAGGAGTTGTATCTCTCTCTCTTTCCTTTCCTCTCTCTATTGTCTCAACTTTAAACTCGAACTGAGGAGAGTTGGTCAGGAAGGCGGGAAGGCAGCGCGCATGCGCTGTGGGAGGCCCCAAAAGCTTTCCTTTCTGGGAAGCTGGGGAGCTTTCCCGCGCAGGCTCCGTCGGTTCCGACGTACCCATATGTTTGGACTAATTCCTGCTGTTCTCCAGGACCAAGCAGGAAGTCAGTCCTCACATATGGGTGACGTCAGCGCCGACGGAGCCCTCGCGGAGCAATTTCCCCAGCTTTCAAAGAAAGCCTTTGGGAATTGCAGCGCGCATGCGCGGTCCCCTTCCCGCCCAAGGGTGCCATCTTGCTCAGTCTTCTTTTTTCCGCGGAGCCCTACAGACGCTGTTTGTATTCACTGCTGTAAAAGTTGATTTTCTCTCTTATTCTTTATTCTTTTTCGGTTTGATGCCGGATTCTTTTTCCCGCCCGGACCCGCTACGCCGGTATCGGGCCCGTTTCTTTATTTTTCGGTTTTTTGTCCTTCGTGACAAGCGTTCGCGCCATTTTTTTCCTTTTCACTGGCAGCCCTGTCTTTTGACCTCGCATGGGCCCTTTTTCCCTCGATGGCTGCCAGCGGGTTTAAGAAGTGTGATCGCTGTAAGAAACTCATGTCTCTTACCGACACACACGACTGCTGCCTCCGCTGCCTCGGACCCGATCATGACCCGATGATCTGTGGTCCGTGTGGCAAAATGTCCTCAAAAGCGTTGAGTCGGCAGCATCAGCGAGAACGAATCTTCTCTGACTCCGCGTCTGGCCGGGCCCGGACCTCGTCAGAGGCTTCGACGTCCTGGGACTCCGGTACTGAGCATCGTCGGAGTTCCTCTGAGCGGGGGTCTCCTACCCGGGAACATCATAGCAAGAAATAACCCGTGAGGGCGGCGTCGGCGGACGCTCCTGGTTCCTTGAGGGCCAGGTCGCATAGCCCCGACAGCCTTCCCGGGTCCTCGGAGTCGGAGAGGCTTTCGAAACATTCTCGTCTCGAGATGGAGTCGCCTGGACACGTGAGTACTGTGGTCCTCGTGGACTCGCCTCCAAAGGAGCTGACGTCGGGCCCGACGCCGTCGGGGCCCGAGTCAGGGGCTGCTGGGTCTCCGGAGCTTGGGCTCAAGTTGACGGCCTTGGAGAGCAGTTTAGCTGCCTTCATGGACCAGCAGCGGGCATTGATCGCTGGCCTTGCCAATGCGTCTGCCCCAGCCACCGGGACGTCGACGTCCAAGTCGACCCTGGAGACCGAGCCGATCCTCGATTCCATGCGAGCTCGAGTCGATCCTCGGTCGCGGTCTCCCTCGGCCTCCCGTTTGGGACCGAGGTCGTCGACGCCGACACCTTCGGCATCGGAGCAGAGGGCATCAGTGCCCGCCCGACCGGAGCCACTCGAATCCTCCTCCGCGGAGTCCGACTGGGAATCGGAGGACGAAGAGTCCCCTGGTAGTTTTCGGACTTGGTGTGTCCCCTCGGACTCGCCCGAGTCCGAACCTCGGAGACGGTCCCCCCCGGAGGACACCCGGTTCTCGAATTTCGTGCGGGATATGGCCAAGGCCTTGGCATTCCCCGCGGATCCCGAGGAGGAGCCTCGAGCCGAGGAGCTCGATGCCCTCCAGTATGATTCTCCCCCGAAGGAGGCCTTTACTTTACCGGTTCCTCCGATGCTGGAACGACTTCTCTTCCGCATGTGGGGGAACCCGGCATCGGCACCGGTGTTAAGCAAGCGGGTCGATTCCATTTATCGAGTCCGCAAGAGCCCCGTCTTCCAAAAGGCACAACTACCGCACCATTCCAATGTGGTGGAATCGGCCATGCATAGACTCGAGTCAAAAAATGCACTCCTCGGTGCCTCCCGACAGGGAGGCCTGGAGCCTGGATGCCCTCGGTAGAAAGTGTTTCCAGGGCTCTATGCTTGCTTGTCGAGTCCAGACCTACCAGCTCTATATGGGCATGTATCTCCGAGATCTGGCAAAGGAAATTACCGGGTTCTCGGCTGGTCTCTCCGAGGAACCTTTCCAGAGGTTCCAAGCCTTGTCCACTGGGATTCGAGAGTGCTCGAAGTTTATCTCTCGGGCAGCCTACGATGGCTTTGAAGCATCGGCTCGAGTAGCCGGAGCCAGCATCGGTGCCCGCCGACAGGTTTGGCTTCAGTCATCTGACCTCGAGCCATGGGTACAGGACAAGTTGGTCGATGTCCCCTGCAGAGGTGAAAACCTCTTTGGCAAACCCATGGCTGAAAAGGCTGCACAAATCGAGACCGAGACTCTGACCAGAACTAGGCTGTCCAGAAAAACCTCTGCCCCTTCTCAGAAGAAGAAGGGCTCGGGGGAAAAAGCCCTTTTACCCGAGGAAGGCGGCTGCCTATAAATACTACCCTCAGTATCAGGCCTCAGCAGCTCCCCAACAGGGTCAGCAGGCCAAGGGACGGGGTAATGGGTCCCGTAGGCAGCAGGCCCCCAAGCCCACTACACCGGCCCCTGCTCAGCAGGGTGGGGGTTTTTGACTCCATCAGCATAGCCTCTTCCCCTCAGCTGGTTTCCCTAAGCACAGGAGGCCGGCTGGTCCACTTTGCCCACAGGTGGTCAGCCATCACCTCAGATACCTGGGTACTTCATATAGTTCAGAAGGGCTATGTTCTACACTTTCACCAGGTATCTCCCTCCTACTTTCCAGGGGAGCCTCCAAGACTCCCTCTGCACAGGGACTTACTCCTTCAGGAGTTGGCAAGTCGTCTTCAGGAACAGGCTGTGGAACCGGTGCCCCACCACCTGAGAGGTCACGGCTTTTATTCCAGGTACTTTCTGATACCAAAAAGAACAGGAGGCCTCAGACCCATCCTGGACTTGCGAAACCTCAACAAGTTCCTGGCAAGGGAAAAGTTCAAGATGCTTTCTCTTGGAATCCTGCTGCCCTACCTCCGGCGGGGAGACTGGCTATGCTCCTTAGATCTAAAGGATGCCTATACTCACATCCTTATTCATCCAGACCACAGACAATATCTCAGATTTGTTGTGGGAGGAAATCATTACCAGTACAGGGTCCTGCCCTTTGGCCTCTCCTCCGCCCCACGGGTTTTCACCAAATGCCTGGCAGTGGTGGCGGCCTATCTCAGACTTCAAGGCCTTTTTGTGTTTCCATACCTGGATGACTGGCTCATCCGGGCCCAGTCTTCCCAAGAGGCCACTCAAGCCACTCATCGCACTGTGTCTCTGCTCCAGCACTTGGACTTTGTCATAAACTTCGCAAAGTCCACTTTGCTCCCCTCTCAAGATCTCGAATTCATTGGCGCAAGGTTAAGCACACTTCAGGCGCGGGCCTTCCTGCCTCTGGACAGGGCCCACAGGCTCATGAATCTCGCCAGCCACTTTCGCAGCAATTCCCTGGTCTCTGCCAGGCAATTTCTGAGACTGATCGGCCATATGGCTTCCACGGTCCATGTGACCCCCAAAGCCCGCCTGAACATGCGACCTGCCCAGTGGTGCCTTCGCACTCAATGGCATCAGGCCACGGGGAGCCTGACGGACTCAGTGCAAGTCTCGGACCTGCTGGTCTCTTCTCTGCGGTGGTGGCTTCATCTGCCAAACCTAGTACTGGGAGTGGATTTTCAATCTCCTCCTCCTTCTCAGGTACTAACAACCGATGCTTCTCTCCTGGGATGGGGAGCACATTGCCAAGGGACATGTACTCAAGGCCTCTGGACTCCTTGGGAGTCTGCGCAGCAGATAAACTTCCTGGAGCTCAGAGCCATCCGCCTAGCTCTGAGAGCCTTCTCCCACCTCACTTCTCACCAGTCTGTACTGGTCCAGACGGACAATCAAGTAGCAGTGTTATACGTGAACAAACAGGGAGGCATAGGCTCCTTCCTTGTCTGTCAGGAGGCACGCCGGCTGTGCTCTTGGGCAGTCGGCCACGGCATACTCCTCAAAGCGGTCTATCTCCCAGATCAAGAAAATTACCTGGCGGACAAACTAAGCAGGATCCTCCAACCACACGAGTGGAGATTGGATCCATTAGTGGTTCAGCAGATCTTTCTCAAGTGGGGACTCCCCACCTTGGATCTATTTGCCAGTCCTCTGAACCGGCAACTACCCAGATTCTGCTCTCGACAACCGCATCCTCTCAGAGTAGTGCCGGATGCTTTTCTGATTCCATGGTCCACAGGCCTCTTGTATGCCTTTCCTCCCATGCCGCTGGTGTCTCGAACGCTCTTCAAGGTTCTCAGAGACAAAGCCTCGATGATCCTAGTGGCTCCCCGGTGGCCGAGGCAACCTTGGTTCCCGCTTCTAATGCAGCTGGCAGTGGACACTCCTCTTTCTCTGGGGTTTCAACCCGATCTTCTGACACAAGACCACGGGTCTCTCCTACACCCCAACCTCCGGTCCCTTCATCTGATGGCCTGGCTGCTGAAAGGGTAGTCCTTGCTCCCCTCCTACTGCCTCGGGAGGTGGAAGAGGTCGTCTTGGCCTCCAGGCGGCCCTCCACACGGAAGTCCTATGCTCTTAAGTGGCGTCGCTTCTCCGTGTGGTGTGCTCAGCAGTCTGAGAATCCCTTCTCCTGCTTGGTGGCGGTGGTCTTGCAATATTTGCTTTACCTCTCTAATCTGGGCCTTAAGTCCAACTCTGTCAGAGTCCACCTCAGTGCTCTCTCTGCACATCACGCACCGATAGTTGGCAGGCCTCTGTCCAACCACCCTTTGGTGGCTCGTTTTCTCAGAGGCCGCCTCCTGCTTAAGCCTCCTTTGCGTCCACCAGCCCCTGAATGGGATCTGAATGTGGTCTTGCAGCGGATTACCTGTCCGCCCTTTGAACCTATGGCTACCTGCCCTCTTCGTTTTCTTTCTTGGAAAACCTTGTTCTTGGTAGCCCTTACCTCTGCTAGGCGTTTTAGTGAACTGCAGGCCCTAGTGTCTGATCCTCCTTACACTAGGTTCTACAGGAATAGGGTGGTCTTACGGACTCACCCTAAGTTTCTTCCAAAAGTGGTTTCTCCTTTTCATCTCAACCAGGAGGTGGTTCTTCCGACCTTCTTTCCCAGGCCGCACTCCAGCCGGGCTGAAATGGTCCTGCATACCCTGGACTGTAGAAGGGCCTTGTCCTTCTACCTTGACAGTACGCGGGAACATAGGAGGGGCTGTTCAGCTCTTCGTTTCTTTTGACCCCCAATAACTTGGGGCTCCCTGCCTCCAAGCGTACCTTGTCCATCTGGGTAGCTGACTGTATCGCCTGGGCTTATGGGGCAGCCGGACTCTCGTTGGAGGGTCGAGTCACGGCTCATTGTGTTAGGGCGAAGGCTGCGTCAGTGGCACACCTCCGCTCTGTTCCGTTGGCAGACATCTGCCGGGCCGCTACTTGGTCTTCAAGCCAGACTTTTGCGGCATTTACTGCCTGGAGAGGGAGTCCCGCAGGGACAGTGCTTTCGGTCAGGCAGTCCTCCATAATCTCTTTGAGGTTTAGGCAACTCCTACCCTCCGGCCCTGGTGTTGGGCTACCGGTCGGGGGCGTTTTCAGAGAAGATTCCTTCCTTCTATTCTGCTGAGCTAGAGGGAGCTCATTTTTGTGCTTGAGGTCTCTGGTAGCCTTAAGCTTGGGAGTCCCATATGTGAGGACTGACTTCCTGCTTGGTCCTGGAGAAAGAGTAGTTACTCACCTGTAACAGGTGTTCTCCAGGAGCAGCAGGAATCAGTCCTCACAACCCTCCCTCCTCCCCTTGGAGTTGCAGTCCTATCATTTCGTTTTTGCTAATTGTTTTGCTGTCTTTTAGCTATGTCATCAGACTGAGCAAGATGGCACCCTTGGGCGGGAAGGGGACCGCGCATGTGCGCTGCAATTCCCAAAGGCTTTCTTTGAAAGCTGGGGAAATTGCTCCGCGAGGGCTCCGTCGGCGCCGACGTCACCCATATGTGAGGACTGATTCCTGCTGCTCCTGGAGAACACCTGTTACAGGTGAGTGACTACTGTTTCCCAGAGATCACCTGTTACAGGTAAGTAACTGTGCTATCACTGTGCTGTAGGCATATCTCTGTCTTAATTGCAGACACCCATATGTAGGCCTGCATATCCATATTTATTTTTTGTGTGTATTTTATGCCCTGCCATATCTCACTATAGATATATTCTTATGTCTGTCTATCTATATGTGTGTGTGTGTCTGAGATATTTTATTATAGATAAGTATGTGGATAAATATCTATCTCACTGTCTATCCTCATATAGCTATATGATTCTGACAGAGGGGCTTTACCCATATCTATGCTATCTAGCAGGTATGGGGTCCTACACACACAACCACTCCTGTGGTAGTCAACCATTTTTAGGTACCTCTGAAGCTCTCCGTGCCCAATATCTCTCCTAGCTTACCCCAGTTAGGAGAGACATTGTGGATTTTTAGTTAATCACAGGCTTTAACGCCTCAGGCATTTGTCCTCTCTCTTTGGGATGCAAGGAGTTCCCACACCCTTTCTCCCCCAAGGACTGTGCCTGTTTGTCCAAATCGGTTAGCCTTCTCTTTTTGCTCCTAAGAGTGACTCACTCTGCCTCCAAAAGAGCTAAGGTTTTTCTCATAAAGCCTTCTGCTGAAGGCCCACCGTTTTTGGACTACCCCAGTATCTCCAGGAACAAGCAGGAATGAGTCCTCACATATGGGTACGTCGGTACCGACGGAGCCTGCGCGGGAAAGCTCCCCAGCTTCCCAGAAGGAAAGCTTTTGGGGCCTCCCACAGCGCATGCACGCTGCCTTCCCGCCTTCTTGACCAACTCTCCTCAGTTCTTCTTTTTCCGCGGAGCCAGCAGGTCGTGTTCCTGTCACCGCTGAAGAAGTTCTTATTTTAATTTGTTTCTTTGGCCGCGTGTCTGCCTTCCCCGACTCCGGACCGGTACTGCCGGTCTTTTTCTTTACTTTTCTTTAAAAAAAAAAAAATCTCTTCTTTTTCCCCACTTGGTGTATTTTCCTCTTCAGGCCTCTAGGCCTTGAGAAAATTCTCCCTTATGGAGAAACCAGCCTCTGGTTTTAAAAAATGCACCAAGTGTAGCGGTACTATCTCAGTCACTGACACCCATGAATGGTGTCTTAAATGTTTGGGGCCTGACCACTCCATTCCTGATTGCTAGTCCTGCTCTCTGATGTCTAAACGAGGCTTACAGAACCGAGCAGTCAAGTTTCATATGCTGTTTTCCACAGATACTCCAGCATCGACATCATCCAGGTCTTCCTCTCCTGATGGATCTCAGGTAACCAAACATTCTTCCGGCAGGTCCTCAAAGGGCAAATCTCCCTCTAAGTATCGAGATGCCCCCGGGCTTGACCCTGAGGACCCTGCCCCAGCCAAACAACCCCGGCGGGAAGCTCCGGCTTCCAAAGCTCCTCCTATGGGGTTACAGGTTGACATCGATGGCACGGCCTCGACCGATCACCTGTTAGACTGCTCTGGGGTACCGGCACAATCTTCCGGTACCGACATCCAGGCAGTCGTGGCGTCTATGGATCATACTGTTCAATCCATGCAGCAGGCCATAATGGCTTTTATTAGGGCTGCAACGCCCTCGGTACCGCAGCAAGCGGTACCGACTCCGATTCCGGTACCACAACCGATACCGGTACCCAGGGCCTCCACATCAACCAGGATACCGGTTCCGGTTCCTGGTTCCGGGGCCTTTCCCGATACCGATCCGGTTCCGGGTACACCCGATGTGGATACCGGTCGATACGCTTATCGATCCCTGGAAGCCAACAGACGATACTTTGAGTCTTCTGATGATTCTGATTCATCAGATGACTCTCCTGAAGTATCTCTCACTCTTCCTGAGGAGCCCTCTTCTCCAAAGAGGAGAAGGTCTCCTCCAGAGGATTTGTCCTTTCAAGACTTCATCATTGAAGTAGCTAAAGGACTCTCTATTTCAGTAACCTCTGAAAAAGAACCTAGAGCAAAAAAATTAGATATTTTGGGATACTCTAAGGTTCCCAAAGAGGCAGTCACCTTGCCCATCCATGAAATTCTGCAAGAACACATGATAGGGTGAGAGGAGTCTCCCATAAGTCCATCTCCACATTTTCGTCGTTTGGACACCATGTATCATGTACCACCTTCTCCTGGTTTTCAAAAACCTCAGCTCCCTCACCACTCTATTGTGGTGCAGTCAGCTATGAAAAGGATAAAGAGTACCAAAAGACACACTTCTACTCCTCCAGGAAGATAATGTAGGACTTTGGATGCCTTTGGTAGAAAAATCTTCCAAGCCAGTATGCTTATTGCCAGAATCAATTCATACAGCCTCTATATCGGCATGTTTCTGAAGGAGATTGCCCTAAAGCTGTGCAATTTTCTCCCCTTTATCCCAGAGGATAGCAGGGAGGAGTTCCTCCTTTTGCTAAAGCATACCCAAGATGTTTCAAAGTTTTCCAACAGAGCAGCTTTTGATTCCTTTGAAGGTGCTAGCAGAGCCTCAGGCATTGCTATAGCTGCTCGCAGAATAGCTTGGCTCCAGGTCTCTGACCTAGAACCCTGGGTCCAGGATGGCTTGGGAAATCTGCCCTGTACAGGTGAAAATCTGTTTGGAAAGGAGTGGCAAATCAAAGCCACTCAAATGGACACAGAAAATGCTGCCTTTGATAGACTTTCTAAGTCTACCTCTACCCCTGCCAAGAAAAAATCTTTTAAGAGGCCTTTTTACAAGAAGGCCAGATTTTCTACAAATACTGGCCAACAATCTTCTACAGTTTGCTTTGCTCCTAAGCGTCAGCAATCTAAACAGGCCAGGGCAAAACCTGCAGGGACTACTACAGCCCAGCAGTCCCAACCCCCTCAGGGTTTTTGACTTAATACTAGAGAACTTAACCTTTCTGGCTCTACAACAACCAGAGCCTCTCACCATTCCAGGAAGGTTAACTCATTTTGCTCCCAGATGGGAGCAAATCACATCAGAACAGTGGACCCTCTCTATCATCAGAGAGGGCTACAAACTACATTTCTCCAGCCTTCCTCCCCATACCATGGTGAGACGTTTCAATTCTCCCCCATCTCTCCTGGACCTGTTGGGTCAGGAGGTGACCACCCTTCTCGCCCAAAGGGCAATAGAGGTTCCTCCTCTTCAACAGGGGTCAGGGTTTTACTCCCCTTATTTTCTCATTCCAAAGAAAACAGGGGGGTACAGACCCATTCTAGATCTCAGAGAATTGAACAAATTCCTATGCAAGGAGGAATTCAAGATGCTTTCTCTAGGTACTCTCCTTCCATACCTGCAGAGTCAGGATTGGCTTTGTTCTCTTCATCTCAAGGATGCGTACACACATATACTCATCCATCCATCCCACAGAAAATTCCTACGGTTTCTGTTCCAGGGAAAACATTACCAATACAGAGTACTTCCCTTCGATCTAGCCTCTGCTCCAAGAGTGTTTACCAAATGCATGGCAATAGTGGCTGCATTTCTACGCGCCCTGGGAATTTTTGTCTTCCCATACCTGGACGACTGGCTCATCCGAGCTCCATCTCAGTCCGAGGCTCAGACTTCCCTGGACCGCACCAGACGCATTCTGTAGTATCTGGGACTTGTGATCAATCTGCCAAAGTCTCAACTCACCCCTACTCAGTCCCTGGAATTCATAGGGGCCTGGTTAGATACCACCACTGCAAGGGCCTACCTTCCTCAGGCCCGTTGCCAACGTCTAGTGCACTTAGCCTCCCAGACTCAGTCCAGAAGCCACTTGACTGCCAGGGAGATGCTACAGCTACTAGGCCACATGGCCTCCACAGTACATGTGGTGCCTTATGCTCGCCTACATATGAGAGCAGCTCAATGGACTTTGTCCACCCAATGGACTCAAGCATCAGGAGCGCTCTCAGACCAAATAGCAACCTCCAAACGTCTCTTTTGGTCTCTCCAATGGTAGATGTCCACTCAAAATCTGTTGTTGGGGGCTCCCTTCCAGCCACTGTTGCCCCAAGCAACCCTTACAACAGATGCCTCCCAAACAGGTTGGGGAGCTCATCTTCAAGACCTCTCCACTCAGGGCACTTGGTCTCCACAGGAGACCACCCTTCATATCAACCTTTTGGAACTTTGAGTGATTTTTCTAGCTTTCAAGGTCTTTCATACCCTCCTCAACAACATGACAGTCCTTATTCATACGGACAATCAAGTAGCCATATTCTACATAAACAAACAAGGAGGGACTGGCTCTCTGTCGCTTTGCAACAAAGCTCTAAGATTATGGGCCTTCGCCAGAGAGCATCAAATCCATCTCCTGGCAGTATATCTCCCAGGAATCCAAAACTCTTGGGCAGACAGACTCAGTCGAGTAATGCTTCCACACGAATGGTCCCTGCACATGGATCAGGTACTCAGAATCTTCCAGAAATGGGGAACCCCGGACATAGACCTCTTTGCAAGTCCGTGGAATGCCAAACTTCCCCGGTTCTGTTCCAGAATTCCGTGTTGTGGAGCTCAGGCCAAGGATGCCTTCCTCCTTCATTGGGGTCAGGGCTTCCTGTATGCCTTTCCACCCATTCCTTTGATTCCCAAGACTCTGTTCAAACTTCAGAGGGATCAAGGATCTATGATCCTCATAGCTCCAAGCTGGCCACGCCAAGTGTGGTACCCTCTACTTCTGCATCTCTCCCAAGTCCCCTCCCTGGACTTGGGAGCTGCTCCAGACCTTCTGTCTCAGGAGGAGGGGACTTTGTGGCACCCAAACCCCAAGTCCCTTCACCTCAGAGCTTGGTTACTGAAGGCCTAGACCTTCAAGACTTCAATCTTTCTCAGCAAGTGAAGGATATCCTCCATGCCTCTAGGAAACCTTCCACTAGGCGTTCTTACGCTTTTAAATGGAAATGATTTTCTATTTGGTGTGCTCAAAAGGGTCTTGACCCTCTACCACTTCCTTTAAATTCTCTATTGGAATATCTCCTGCATCTCTCCAATGCAGGCCTTAAAACAAATTCAGTAAGAGTCCATTTGAGTGCTATTGCAGCATCCCTTAAACCTCTCAATGGACAACCTGTTTCCTCTCATCCTCTTATTGCAAGATTCATGAGAGGCCTAACTTTAACTAAACCGCCCATTCGACCTCCTCCGGTAGCATGCGACTTAAACTTGGTTCTTGGTCAGCTTATGAAGCCACCCTTTAAACCCTTAGCCACTACTTCCTTGAAATTTCTTTCCTGGAAGGTTATTTTTCTCATTGCAGTCACCTCAGCTCGCCGTATCAGTGAACTGCAAGCCCTAGTGGCTAATCCCCCTTATACAAGGTTCCATCATGATAAGGTGGTCCTTAGGACCAATCCCCACTTTATGCCTAAAGTGGTCTCCCCTTTTCATCTTAATCAAGAGGTATATTTACCTGTCTTTTTTCCAGCAGCTCATGCATCCAGTGCAGAGAGGAACCTTCATACTCTAGATTGTAAAAGAGCTCTTGCCTTTTACCTCCACAGAACACAGCAACATCGAAAGTCTTCTCAGCTTTTTGTTGCTTTTGATCCTTCCCATTTGGGACTTCCAGTCTCTAAAAGAACACTGTCCAATTGGATTGCTCAGTGTATCTCTTTTGCTTACCAAAGTAAGAACCTTTCTCTGGAGGGCCATGTCACAGCTCACAATGTGAGAGCCATGGCCACTTCTATGGCTCATCTTCATTCTGTGTCCATCGATCAGATCTGTTGAGCAGCCACCTGGGCCTCGGTTCATACCTTTACAGCCCATTACTGTTTGGACAAGGACTCCCGCCGGGATGCCTTGTTTGATCAGGCTGTCCTCAGACACCTGTTCCATTCTTGAACAACTCCTGCCCACCTTCCCTGAATGGATGCCTGAGATCCATAGGAAGATGAGGAACCCTTCAGGGTCTCATACCCTTGGGGGGGGGGGGGATCTCCCGGGCATCTTAGCTAGGGAGTCCCCATATGTGAGGACTCATTCCTGCTTGTTCCTGGAGATAGCACAGTTACTTACCTGTAACAGGTGATCTCTGGGAACAGCAGGAATTAGTCCTCACAACCCACCCACGTCCCCTAGGAGTTGTATCTCTCTCTCTCTTTCCTTTGCTCTCTCTATTGTCTCAGCTTTAAACTCGAACTGAGGAGAGTTGGTCAGGAAGGCGGGAAGGCAGCGTGCATGCGCTGTGGGAGGCCTCAAAAACTTTCCTTCTGGGGAGCTTTCCCGCGCATGCTCCGTCGGTACCGACGTACCCATATGTGAGGACTAATTCCTGCTGTTCCCAGAGATCACCTGTTACAGGTAAGTAACTGTGCTTTCCCTACTGGGGTTACCTGTTACCTTTCGAGAGTCTGACCTCCACTGGTTCTCCTACATGATTATTACCTACACTTAGTGAGGTCCTCTTCATGGTTCCTCTACTAGGTTTCCCAGTAGATCCATGAACCTCCATACTTCTGTGAAATCCTGTCAGGGGAGGTCCATATTGCAATATCCTTTGCAATATTATTGATGACTATCATCCACACATGGACTCCATCCCTGCAGTCCTATGCTAGATTAGCTGTTCCACAGCATCCTTCTTTCTTCAACTCCTACCCTCCATCCTCAGGATGCCTGGTGTTCTGGGAGATAGCATGTCCAGCCTATGACATGCTGGGACTCCAGGCATCTCAGCTTGGGAGTCCCCGTATGTGAAGACTCATTCCTGCTTGTTCCTGGAGATAGCACAGTTACTTACCTGTAACAGGTGATCTCTGGGAACAGCAGGAATAAGTCTTCACAACCCTCCCACCTCCCCAGGAGTTGTATCTCTATCTATCTTTCCTTTCCTCTCTCTCTTTGTCTCAGCTTTCAAACTTAACTGAGGAGAGGCAGTTGGGAAAGGCGGGAATGCAGCACGCAGGTGTGCTGGGATGCTTCCAAAAGGTCTTGATTGGACGCTGGGAAGCGTTCTCGCGCAGACTCAGTCGGTACCGACGTACCCATATGTGAAGACTCATTCCTGCTGTTCCCAGAGATCACCTGATCTCCAGGAACAAGCAGGAATGAGTCTTCACATATGGGTATCGTCGGTACCGACGGAGCCTGCGCGGGAACGCTCCCCAGCGTCCAAAAGTAAAGCTTTTGGGAGCATCCCACAGCGCCTTGTCAGACGGCTGCCTGGGTGAGAAGGTTCACAGTCTTGGCAAGTGCATATATCAATATGATTTGCAAGGGATTGTGGGAAATGCAGTCCATTCACACCAGACACAGCTGCTCACAATAATTAGTTGTGCTTGAGTGTAAAGCCAATAAGATATTTATTTATGGGGTTATTTCTCCCAACACAGATATGCTTGGTAGCACATAAAACAGGATACTTGCTTTCAGTGTTTAACTTAGAAAAACAAAATCAGGAAAACAGCTGAACTTGTCAGGCAATCAAAGCAAAAGAATAAAGACCTGGTTGGTAACAAACTGGTCTTTTCTGTAGGCTTTAGCTAATATTTTCTTAGCAGTGTATCAAACAACAAACAAAATCCACAAAGAAGGGAAAAACTGTTCTTTTCAGGTTAACTTCTTATATCTTCCCACATGGACTCAGAAGTGATTCCCTCAGAGCTCACAAGCAATTAGGTAAGGCTCAATTGCTAGCAGTTACCCAGCTGAAACCACTTAGCTAGCTTGCTTTCTACTGCGTGGCTCAAATCCTACTTCAGGAGCTTTTCTGAGTAGATTAAAGAACAAGTTTGTATTTCTTGGTGATGGTTGCTGTACTTTGTAACAGAAAATTACCAAAGGAGTTTAGACAGAGAGCAACCCATATATTCACAGCCTGTATCTAAGACCGCTCCTTCCCCTTCTTCAACAATCATGGGTTCAATATCAGGGATTGGCACAGAGGAATTTCTCAATGGAGCACTTTCAGGAGAATACTTGTTTCCCTGCTGTCTTTCAAGGTTATAGCTAGGGCATAGATCAGTGTTCATCCCTGAGCTTCCATTGCTGTTAGAGTTCCTCTCTAAATAGCCTGGCCAGTATGTAGTCCAGTTCTTATGTCCAGTCTTCCAATCCAGATCCCTGGACACTGGATCTCTCTTCACATACCTTCTGGCACGGGTCTTAGGGTCCCTTCCACGTGCAGCCGTCTCCCTCACAGGTACCGTCTGGAGATTCCTAGCTCTGCAGCACCATTCCTCTGGCTTTCCCCAGTCCAATGGTGTATGCTGGCCTTTTGAATGTCTCCCAGTATACGTACTGCTCTGGACTCTTTTAGGCCTCCAAAATGCTTTCCTCTTCTTTCTTCCAAAGGGTTTCTTGCCCTCTCTGTCTGTCCGCACTGCTTCTGATGATCCTCCAGACGATGAAGACCTCCAAGCTGAGGATATCCAAGCTGATTCTGAGGATGAGGATGATTCTCTGTAGAATAAACTCTACCTTTATTCTGCCTTGATGAGTGCTCCAGCCTAGCACAGCACAGCTGTGCTGAATCAGGCCCTGCCCTTTGAGATGAGTGCTTAGGGATTACCTCATAGCCCTCTTGATTGAACACACGTTTCCCCACTTCAGCTCCTCTAATGGCTGTTGGAAACCTGGTGCATTCTGGGACTGGTAGACTTTTATGGCAATATTCTGTTTTCTTATTTCTACCAGAACTGACAGGTTGCTTGTTCAGAGTCACTTCACCTTTTCTATAGCTCCTTCCTGAGCTATGATAAGCTTCCTTACCACAGCCTGCGCGCTGCCTTCCCGCCTTTCCCAACTGCCTCTCTCCAGTTCTTCTTTTCCACGGAGCCAGCAGGTCGTGTTTCCTGTCACCGCTGAATAATTTCTTATTTTCTTATTTCTTATTTTCTTTAGTCGCGCGTCTGCCGTCTCGAGGACCGGTACTACCGGTCTTTTTTCTTTCTTTACAAAAAAAACCCCCAAACCTTTCTTTCTGCTTCAGTGCATTTTCTTCTGTGGCCTTAGGCCTACAGTCTTTTTCCTCATGGAAAAGCCCGCCTCCGGGTTTAAAGTGCACAAA
Organism: Ichthyophis bannanicus; assembly: GCA_033557465.1. NCBI lineage: Eukaryota > Metazoa > Chordata > Amphibia > Gymnophiona > Ichthyophiidae > Ichthyophis > Ichthyophis bannanicus. The sequence goes on along the minus strand of CM066032.1, from coordinate 1,826,435,008 downwards.
GTGCAGTGGCACTATTTCTGTCACAGACACCCATGAGTGGTGTCTCAAATGTTTAGGTCCTGATCATTCCATCGCAGATTGTGAGTCCTGCTCCATGATGTCTAAATAAGAGGGTTACAGAATTGGGCAGCCAAGCTCAGTACCCTGTTTCCCTCCGATGCAGCTTCTGTGGCATCGACGTCTTCCAGGGCTTCTTCATCCCATGGATCTCGGGTAACAAAACTTAAGTTCGGTCGGTCCTCAAAGGGTACATCTCTCTCTAAGTATCGAGATGTACCCGAATTCACTATTGAGGAATCCACACCGGTAAAATTACCCCCGTGGTAGGCTCCGGCTTCCAAAGCGTTATCTATGGGGTCGCAGGTTGACATCGATGGCACGGCCTCGACCGATCAGCTGTTACAATGTTCTGGGGTACCGGCGGTTCCCGGTACCGACATCCAGACATTGGCAGCGTCGATGGATCAGAATATTCTGACCATGCAGCATGCCATTACGGCCTTCATACAAGCTGCGACGCCCACGGTACAACATTAAACTCCGTTGTCGATTCTAATTCCGGATCCAGCTCCGGTTCCGATACCAGTACCGCTTGCATCGGCATCAGCAGCGATACGGTATCCAGTGATGCCTGTTAGTACCGATTCGGTACCGATGACTCCCGATGTCGATACCCCTCGGTATTCGTTTCGGGCTTTGCAAGAGCATCCAGACAGTTGATACTTCAATTCCTCTGAGGAATCTGATTCATCAGAGGTTTCCATTGAAGCATCAGAGATCCGTCCTCAAGAACCCTCTTCTCCAAAAAGGAGAATGTCTCCTCCTGAGGACTTGTCTTTCCAGGACTTCATCAGGGAGGTGGCCAGAGGCCTGTCCATTGCAGTAGCCTCTGAAACTGAGCCCAGAGCCAAAAAATTGGATATCCTTCAATATCCTAAAGCTCCTAAAGAGGCAGCCATTTTACCAATACATGAGATTTTTTATGACCACATGTTAGGTATTTGGGAAACTCCTCTTATCACCTCTCCCTTTTCTCGCAGGTTGGACACCATGTATCGTGTTCCTCCTTGTCCTGGATTTCATAAGACTCAGCTTCCTCACCACTCTATTGTGGTAGAGTCTGCTATGAAAAAAATCAAGAGTACAAGAAGACACTCCTCTGCTCCTCCAGGAAGAGAATGCAGAACCTTAGATGCTTTTGGCAGGAAAATCTTCCAGGCCAGTATGCTTGTAGCCAGAATCAACTCCTATAGTCTCTATATGGGTATGTTTCTAAAAGAAGTTACAGATCATCTACACACCTTATCTACTTTTATGTCAGAAGATAAGAGAGAAGAATATCTTACCTGGCTTAAACATGCACAGGATGTATCCAAGTTTTCCAACCATGCTGCCTTTGACTCCTTTGAAGGTGCCAATAGAGCTTCGGCTGTTGCCATAGGCGCACTCAGAGTAGCTTGGTTACAAGCCTCTGATTTGGAATATTGGGTACAGGATGGTCTGGGCAACCTTCCCTGTTCAGGGGAAAACCTGTTTGGCAAAGATTGGCAAGCAAAAGCCACCCAGATGGATGCTGAAAATTCTGCCTTAGATAAACTCTCAGTCTACTACTACTCCTTTCAAGAAGAGGTTATTCAAGAAAGGATCTTTCCCAAAAAAAGGGAAATTTTCTTCTGGTTATGCTCAGGCCTCTTCTCATGGTCGTTTTGCTGCAAAGAGACAGCAACAACCAAAACAGGCCAAGCCTCAGGCTGCGAGGACTGCTACGGCCCAACAGCCTCAGCCTCCTCAGGGCCTTTGACTTTCCACTAGAGAACTTAACATTTCTGGCTCTAGATCATCCAGAGCCTCTCACCATCCCAGGAAGGTTAGCTCACTTTGCTCCCAGATGGGAACAAATCACAGCAGAGAAATGGACCCTCTCCATCATAAGGGAGGGATACAAACTACATTTCTTAAACCTTCCTCCTCACACCATGGTGAAACAGTTCAACTCTCCAAGGTGTCTTCTCGACCTTCTAGGTCAAGAGATTGCCACCCTTCTTGCCCAAGGGGCTATAGAAGAAGTACCCCTTCTTCAACAGGGCTCAGAGTTCTACTCCCCCTATTTTCTTATCCCAAAGAAAACAGGGGGCTACAGACCCATCCTAGATCTCAGAGTTGAACAAGTTTCTATTCAAGGAGAAATTCAAGATGATTTCTCTTAGTACTCTCCTTCCATACCTCCAGAGTCAGGACTGGCTTTGTTCTCTAGACCTCAAGGATGCGTACACATGTCTTCATCCATCCAACACACAGAAGGTTCCTTCGGTTCCTTTACCAAGGAAAGCACTACCAATACAGAGTGCTTCCTTTCGGTCTGGCCTCTGCTCCAAGAATATTCACAAAATGCATGGCAGTTGTAGCTGCATTTTTACGCACTCTAGGGATATTCGTATTCCCATATTCTGGACGACTGGCTCATCCGACCTCCAAGGCAGAGGCTCAGACTTCCTTGGCCTGCACAAAGCAAGTTCTTCAGTATCTGGGATTGGTAATCAATATTCCCAAATCCCATCTCACCCCTACTCAGTCTCTAGAGTTCATAGGGGCCTTACTGGATACCACAACTGCAAGAGCCTATCTTCCCCAGGCCCGTTGCCTACGCTTGGAGCAGTTAGCCTCCCAGATTCAGTCAAAATCCCATTTAACTGCTTGAGAGATGTTGCAGCTCTTAGGCCACATGGCATCCACAGTGCATGTGGTTCCTTACGCTCGCCTTCATATGAGGGCAGCTCAGTGGACTCTATCCACCCAATGTACCCAGGCATCAGGTTGCCTGTCAGACAAAAAAGCAACCTCCAGTCGCCTCTTTTGGTCCCTCCACTGGTCGAAGTCCACTTAAAATCTGTTGTTGGGGTCCCCCTTCCAACAGGTGCTACCCCAAGCAACCCTTACCACAGATGCCTCTCCAAAGGATTGGGTAGCTCATCTACAAGATCTCTCCACTCAAGGCATGTGGTCTCCACAGGAGACATCTCTCCATATCAACCTCTTAGAGCTCAGAGCAATCTTCTTAGCTCTCATTCTTCCACACCCTGCTCAGCTACAAGACAGTCCTCATCCATACGGACAATCAGGTAGCCATGTTCTATGTGAACAAGCAGGGGGGGACGGGCTCTCTGTCGCTTTGCAACGAAGCTCTGAGATTGTGGGCCTTCGCCAGAGAGCATCAAATCCATCTCATGGCAGTGTATCTTCCAGGGGTTCAAAACTCTTGGGCAGACAGACTCAGTCGAGTTCTGCTTCCACACGAATGGTCCCTCCATGGGGACCAGATAGCCAAGATTTTTCGGATTTGGGGTACCCCAGACATAGACCTATTTGCAAGTCCGTGGAATGCCAAACTTCCCTGGTTTTGTTACAGGATTCTGTGTCAGGAAGTTCAGGCCAAGGATGCCTTCCTCCTTCACTGGGGGCAAGACTTCCTCTATGCCTTTCCACCTATTCCCCTCATCCCCAAAACTCTATTCAAGCTTCAGAGAGACAAGGGGTCTATGATCTTCATAGCACCATATTGGCCACACCAAGTGTGGTACCCTCTACTTCTGAATCTCTCTCAAGCTCCCTCCCTGGACCTGGGGTCTGCTCCAGATCTCCTCTCCCAGGAGGAGGGAACCTTGTGGCATCCAAATCCTCAGTCTCTTCATCTCAAGGCCTGGTTGCTGAAGGCCTAGACCTTCAAGATTTACACCTTTCTTAGCAAGTGAAGGATATCTTTCATGCTTCCAGAAAGCCTTCCACCAGACGCTCTTATGCTTTTAACCCTCGGATACACTCGGTAAATCGACTGACACGTATACACTACCCCCGGGTCACCCCTGACCCATATGTAGAAATATGGTAAAACATCTACTTTTGTTTGTAAAACATGGTTAAATTGTGAAGAAAAAGACATACTTTTATTTATTTTTTATAATACTTGTTGTTAATTCACCCTTTCAAGTGAATAATGTGCAATGCTAGCCAAGATCAGGCAGGACAAGTTGTACAAGATCAGATATATGCTGCATAATGTCAATACCTGTTAACTATTGAGTTGCAAGCTTAAAAATGGTGTGCAGCACTGCACGCTTTGCAAACTACATTAGTTCTATATTTATTCGCTAGGTGGACAGCAACAGTCAAAGTATGGTGCCATTATGTCAAGTAATGGCATGATGCAAATTGTGACAAAAAAATTACCGTGTTATAACAAATTGACAACGGTGCATTGTAAACAACAGAAAACTAGTAAGCAATACATGAAGTACATTGTTTTTTTCAACAGCAGTTTATGCACAATGTGCTAGTAGTTGTTCTTGAATGTTCAGGACACACTCGCTTCAGACAGATTTCACATTCGGTAAATACTTTTCGATCTCTGTCACTTGGACAAAAGGAGCATCTTTTTCTTTTCTTTGCTGATGCCCGTGTGGTCAACGGTCTTGGTGGCTTAGGCATTTCAAGGCAAGGATAGCCAACATTGGCCATGGATTGACGTGTATGGCTTGTCAGACCTTCTGGGTGGCTTTGACGATTTTGTAGCTGAGGCTTCATGAGATTCAAAGCGAGTTCCTCCAGAAAAAACCTTCTCTTGCAGTTTTCCTTGTGATGAAACATAGGATTGTTGTACATAAATATTATGAATGAATTTACAGCCGCGATATCAAGCAGTCCATAAAACGCGCAAAGTGGCCATCGACGAGTTGATCTTTTCACACTGTATGTGTGGCACAACTGATCTACTGTGTCAACACCCCCTTTCGTTCTGTTGTAGTCAAGTATTATTTCTGGCTTCTTTGATGTTTCATCAATTTTATTATCATGGTGAAGTGTTGACAGCAGCATAACTGATTTGTTTCGTTTTGGGACGAATGACACCAAAGTCTTGTCTCCACTGAAGCCAAATATTGAGGATCCCACAATTCTTGAGCGATTTGCCTGGAATTCTGAAGGTATGTCACGGTTGCAACGTCTTACAGTGCCCAGTAGTGTCAAATTCTTGCTAAGAACATCAGCCAGTTGTACGTTAGTAAAGAAATTGTCGCAAGTAATGTTCCTGCCAGACCGTTCCAGAGGTTCAATAAGCTTCAAAACAACATCAGCTCCTAGAGATACTGTTTTGTCACGAGTAACTGACTCTTCACGCCCTAGGTATGGCTTCATGTTGAATACATAATACGTTTCGGCATCTGCACACACCCATAACTTTATACCGTATCGGTCTGGTTTAGACTTGATGTATTGACGAAACGTACACTTGCCTCTGAACCCCAACAATTGTTCATCAACAGTCAAGTATGCAAATGGTGTGTACATTTTCATGCACTGAGAAATGAATAAATTCCAAACATCTGACTGGAGTAAATTTGTCATTGGCCCTTCGTGATTCACGGGTTTGTTTGTCAACAAATCGAAGTAAACTCAATATTTCTGCAAACCTTTTACCTGACATAACAGCTGGAAATATAGGATTCTGGATAGGACTTTTAGCCCAAGTTCTGCGTACAGATACTTTGTTCAACCTGAAAACACCACTCATGTACAGAAGACCCAATGTTGCTTGGAGCTCTTCCATTGTTACCTGCTTCCAGTCAGTACATGGTGGCTGCATTGCTTCAGCTCTACGTATGCCTTCAGAATTTGTGAAATCTAACACTGCTGACAATATATCTGGAGTTACAAACATGTCAAAAATATCCTTAGCATTAGTTATACCTCTGATCAGAGCAATTGGTCCAGAAGATTCTCTGACTATATTTGCTTCCCTTGTTCTTGATGTTGGCGGTACAGTTTTATTCCAATGCATGCCAAAACGAGCTGTGTAATGACTGTCAGTAACTTCCTCATTTTCAGAATGTGATTCAGAAGTTTCAGAATTGCTGTATGAACTGCTATCGTCATCACTTGTTTTATTTTCTTCGACAGCATCTTCCGCTTCACTGCCGCTATCATCAAGATCAAGCTGATCGGACTGGGCGGGAACGACTGCTCTATCCGTATCAGCACCTTCAGTATCATTACTCAAACTATCATTACTGTCACTTTCTTCATTCAACCAACGTCTAATTTTTTCAGTTGCTGCACAGCTGCTGAAGCGTTTCGGGAGTGGCATTGTTTACCTTTGTCGTAAAAAATTTTAATCCGCAGAAACAAACAAGGAACTGACGTCAGGTGACATCATAAATGTAAGCAAGACGTTAGAAAACACAGGATTGTAATGTGGACTTGGAGTGGTGACTTTCTTTGCTGCTATAAAACAAAGGAGAGTGTTATTGTGTGAGTGTCGAAAATCACCCCTTGTTTGTTCAGCAGCATGCAGTACTGTATAAAAACGTTATTTTTGCAAACCATATGTATGAAAATACTTAAAAATGGTTCGTTGAGGAATACCTAGAGTACCAAAATACAATTCCTTATCATTTTGAAGAAAAAACACAAAAACCGACACCCGGGTCACCCCTGACCCGGGGGTAGTGTATCCAAGGGTTAAATGGAAAAGGTTTTCCATTTGGTGTGCAGAAAATGGTCTTAACCCTTCTGCAATACCTTTGAATTCGTTACTAGACTATTTGCTGCATTTATCCCATGCAGGCCTTAAAACAAATTCAATCAGGGTCCATTTGAGTGCTATTGCAGCATCCTTGAAGCCTCAGAATGGACAACCTATTTCCTCTCATCCTCTTATAGCAAGATTCATGAGAGGCCTTCTTTTAACTAAACCTCCCATTAGACCACCTCCAGTGGCATGGGACTTGAATCTGGTTCTTGGCCAGCTTATGAAGCCACCCTTTGAACCCTTAGCTACTACCTCCTTGAAATTCCTTTCCTGGAAGGTTTATTTTTCTCATTGCACTCACCTCAGCTCACCGTATCAGTGAGTTGCAAGCTCTAGTGGCTAATCCTCCTTATACAAGGTTCCATCATGACAAGGTAGTTCTCAGAACTAATCCACACTTTATGCCTAAAGTGGTCTCACCCTTTCATCTGAACCAGGAGGTTTATTTACCTGTCTTCTTTCCAGGACCTCATGCATCAAGTGCAGAGAGGAGTCTTCATACCCTGGATTGTAAAAGAGCACTTGCTTTCTATTTACAAAGGACACAGCAACATAGAAAGTCCTCTCAACTTTTTGTTGCTTTTGATCCTTCCCATTTAGGATTTCCAGTCTCTAAGAGAACTCTGTCCAATTGGATTGCTCAGTGTATTTCCTTCGCCTACTAGAGTAAGAATCTTTCTCTGGAAGGCCATGTCATGGCTCACAATGTGAGGGCCATGGCAGCCTCTATGGCTCATCTAAACTATGTGTCCATCGACCAAATCTGTCGAGAAGCCACCTGGGCCTCGGTTCATACCTTCACAGCCCATTACTGCTTGGACAAGGATTCCCGCCGGATGCCTTGTTTGGTCTGGCTGTTCTCAAACACCTGTTCCATACCTAATCAACTCCTGCCCTCCATCCCTGACTGGATGCCTAAGATTCATAGGTGGAGATGGAGCCCTTCCGGGGACTCACAATCTGGGTGATCTCCCAGGCATCTCTAGCTGGGGAGTCCCCATATGTGAAGACTCATTCCTGCTTGTTCCTGGAGATAGCACAGTTACTTACCTGTAACAGGTGATCTCTGGGAACAGCAGGAATTAGTCTTCACAACCCTCCCACCTCCCCTAGGAGTTGTATCTCTCTCTTTCCTTTCCTCTCTCTCTCTCTCTTTCCTTTCCTCTCTCTCTCTCTCTTTGTCTCAGATTTAAAACTCGAACTGGAGAGAGGCAGTTGAGAAAGGCGGGAAGGCTGCGCGCAGGTGCTGTGGGATGCTCCCAAAAGCTTTCATTTTGGACGCTGGGGAGCGTTCCTGCGCAGGCTCCGTCGGTACCGACGATACCCATATGTGAAGACTAATTCCTGCTGTTCCCAGAGATCACCTGTTACAGGTAAGTAACTGTGCTTTACAGGTAAGTAACTGTGCTTTGCTGTAGCACTATTCAGTTGCTGCCCAGGGTAGCTTCACAGCAATCCAGGCAGGCTGGTTATTCAATTCTGAGGTCCCTGATATTTATTTAACAGATTTTATATACCGTCTTTCTACAAATCAAGACGGTTTACATAAAACAAAGGCAGTATGTTTTAACTGTTTACATGGAACAAAGTAATGGAGAAATAATGGTGGTAAGGAGAACATTTTAGAAGAACAATGAACTATTTACAGCGGTATATACCGGAATACAAATGGCTGCATGAATAGATTTAGAGAAGGCAGGAGTAGGAAGTGGCAGTAGAAAGTAGGTACTAAGGTGGCAGGGGGAAATGTTCAAGGAAAAGAAGAGTTTTTAACTTCTTTTGGAACTCAGTGTGTTGGGCAGTTCCGCAGTTCATGAGGAAGAGAGTTCCATAGGGATGGGGCATAGAGGGAGAAGGCCCTGTTACTGATGAATATCTGAGTTTAAAGTTCAGCTCGCTGGCGGCTAATCATTTTAGCAGTGCTAGCTGCCTGGCTCTGAATATTGGGCCCTAAGTTTTCAATTGAAAATTCATTTTAATTTAGGATCTTAAAATCTGTGGGCGCGATACGGGATATTTAGCAACATGAACACATTTAGTGCGGCTGAATATCTGTAGTGGTGCCACTGCATGTTTTGATGCTAACTGTATAGCATTGGAGCATTCTGGGGGCAGAGTAGGTGCAGAGGAATGCTGGCACCCTCTGAAGGTGAAGTCTGAGCCTGAGTTGCCCGGATCTCCCATAGCTAAGAGAAGTAAAGCTTTTGCTTCCATGTCATCAATACAATCCAGTCTAGTCTCATAGGTTGAATTCCTCTTCTAGCAGATGGAGCGTGAACATGCTAGCTTTTGGTGATGTCACCACATAAGGCAGTGCTGCTCCCACTAAGCCAGTATACTCGGTTTCCTGCAGATGGAACAGACCCTGGTAGCCTGGGCTGAATGGGGGTTCTTAAAAAAAACCACAAAAAAAACAAACAAAAAAAGTAAAACAAAACAGGATTGGTAATTTTTGATAGCTTTTCATCTCAGTTTCCTGTGTCAAATGGTTGGTAGTTGTAAAAGCAGCGCTGTGGTGACACGCCTTCCTCAGGGGACCAAGGCTGTTTGGTCAGCAGTAGGGCCCTAGGAGGAGTGGAGAGACTTTGTTCCTTCTAATCTGTGCTGTTCAGACCGTTATCCGGGCCCTCAACATCCTTCAATGAGCAAGAGGGCTGCAGGCTTGCTGCTTTGCCGAGTGAGTAGTGTAACCTCTCCCATCTCTCTTCCTTCCTTTCGTGGGCCTTCTCTTTTGTTTGCTGCTGTTGGGCCGTCATTCATGAGTTTGAGGGGGGCTGACTATTATGGCTGCAGTGTTAGTTCCCTGCCTCACCATGCCTTCGGGTAAGGTAGTTTGTGTGTGGCGTGGAAGCTGCAGATCCCATTTCTCAGACATGGGGCTATGAAGGGCCTGTGAGGCTCGCCAGGCAGTGACCTCTTTTGCCAAAACACCGTTGCCAATGCCAGCTTCCTCGGCTACACTTTCAGGGGACACTTCAGTGATGTCAGCGGCACTGACCACGGCTCCTGCCGTTTTGGCATGCTGCGGCAATCTTGTCTTTCCTGTTGGCGGACATTTCCTCCTTCCCAGAGGCATCTGTGGATCAGCGGCAGGAGCAGCAGAGACCATAGGGACAGCCTGTTTCAGCACAGGGTCTGCCCTTCTCACAAGGGACAGCGGCAGTGGTGCTGTTTTCGCCGGATTTTGTTTTGTTGTTGCTCAGGCTTTCTGCATTAAGCAAGGCCTGCTGGAGCATTATGAGGCTGACAGCAGACTGGCAGCACCAGAGCGGTGAGTCGGGACTTCTGGACTCTACTAGGGTCCAGAATGGTCTCTCGGTCACACAAGAGGAGCTGGATCAGCAATATGTGCACTCCTTGGGGTTGGAGGACCCTCTGGAGGGCCCCTCTGTATTGGGCCTGGAGGCAGATCCTCTGGAACTCCGTGGAGACTCAATGCAAGCCGGGGACTATCCTAATATTGTAAGTCTTCTGCCGAGAGAAGTTATTTACTTGTAATCACTGACTCCTTTGTGGCCCTGAACCTCTGTCAGTGGAGGCACCAATGGCAGATCTGCTGTTGGAGGATCCTTTGCTCCAGGACATTTGTAAGACAGAAACTGCTTTTCCAGTGCGCCAAGAATTGAAACAAATGATCGAGCTTGAGTGGGATTTCCCCGAGGCAGGCCTGCAAGGCGCCAGGGCCATGCAGTGGCTCTCCCATTCCCTCTAGTGAAAGGGAGAGCTTCTAGCTCCCAAAGGTGGATACCCTGGTGTCGGCAGTTACCAAAAGGTCCACCATCCCATTGGAAGGTGGGGTGGCGTTGAAAGATCCCCAGGATAAGAAGTTGAAGACCCTGCTGAAGCAGACTTTTGAGGTCAGTGCCTTGGCGTTGCAGGCTTTGGTCTGTGGTGCCTGTGTGGCAAGGGCCTACATGCTATGGATTCAGTGGTGCTGATGTGGGGCTGATAGCAGCTCTCCGAGGCGGCTTGTATTGTCCTGGGAGTTGCATATGTGGCAGATGCCTTTTATGATCTCCTCAGGGCATCTGCCAAGGGGTATGGTGGCGGTTGTAGCCACTTGTCATCTACTCTGGCTGAGCTTGATTGACAGATGTTTCCTCCAAGCAACACCTTTGTAGGTTGCCATTCAAAAGAAAGCTGCTGTTCGGAGAAGCCCTCGAAGTTGGTGAATGACTTTGAGTTCAAGCTGGCTCACCTACCAGAGGATAAGCCTAAGACTCAGAAGCAGCCAGCGTCATCGGGGAGAGGGCGCCTCAGATTTCTGGAGACTTCAGGAGGTTTCGGGCAACCAGGTTTGTGCCATACCAGAAGTCTGCCTTCTCGAATAGGGGGCACTCCTTTCGATGAGGTCGGGGTTATAGTAGGGGCTTGTTCACTGCTTCCTGTGCCGGGCTCCAAGAAATCATAGTGAGATGAGGGGAGGCTCAGGTGGGGTTAGTGCCTATTGGCAGTCTCCTATGGCATTTTTACCCAGTCTGGGTGCAACTAACCTCTGACCAATAGGTACCAGAAGTCATTTGCGAGGGTTACGCGTTAGTTTGCAGTTCGATTGATAGATGCCTTTCTTATCTTGCCTTGCAGCGCCCTGATAAAAGCGAAGGCAGTTTCTGACCAGCTACAATGGTTGATTCTGCTATGCACAGTAACGGTAGTGCCGGTTGACCAGTGTGGTCAGTGTGGTTGTTCCCTCTACTTTGTGGTTCTCAAGAAAGTGGGATCTCAAGCAGGCGTTGCGAGTACCTCACTTTCGGATGGAAACCCTGCAGTCAGTTATAGTGGTAGTGTGGCAAGGGGAGTTTCTCACCTCCCTTGACCTCAGAGGCCTACTTGAATGTTCCCATTCGAGCAGAACATCAGCGACATCTGCGCTTTGCAGTTCCCATGGGACATTTCCAGTTTCAGGCACTTCGGTTTGGGCTTGCTATGACGCTTCAAACCTTTATGAAGATCATGGTTGTGGTAGCAGCGCATCTCTGCTGGCTGGGCGTGCTGTGGTGCACCCATTTCTAGACTGGCTGATTTGAGCGAAGTCCTTCGCCAAAAGCCATGAGGCTGCTCATTGAGTCTTTAAACTCCTGGACTGTCTGGGGTGGGTGGTAAATATAGCAAAGCCATCTATCTTCTGTGCTAACCCTCCTCTATCTCGGGCGCAGTTCGACACGTAGCAGAGGATGGTTTTCTTGCCAAAGGAAAGACTCGGGAAGTGGCAGAATTAAGTACGACAGCTCCTAGCTTGGAGATCACAGACCATGTGGTTTTTACCCACAGGTCCTGAGGTCCATGGCTTTGACATTGAACTTGGTGCTCTGGGCGTGGGCGTGGGCCCACATGCATCTGCTACAGAGAGCTATGCTCTCCCACTAGTCTCCTCAGCGGTATGTGTTGGCACACTGGCTACTCTGCCCCTTGGAGGTGCGAGGCAGTCTCACGTGGTGGTTGGTTTGGGCCAATCTAGCGAAGGGGGTTCCTCTGGAGCAACCAGACTGGACGCTTCTCACGATGGATGCCAGTCTCTCTGGTTGGTGGGCTTATTGTATGACGAGGATCACACAGGGATAGAGGCGCATGTGGAACTAGTGATTCTGGTAGCTCCGGATTGGCTGTGGTGTCTGTGTTGTGAGCCATCGATAATTGTGACCTCTTCTGAAGTCGAGGCAGAGGTCCACCTCCTTAGCCTACATGCAGGTCTGGAGAATTTTAGAGGCATGGTGTAAAGAGTGGCAGCAGCAACCATTGGAGGCGTCTATTTCAGATGTGTTATCTTCCTTCAGGAGGATTATGACAAGGCTTAGCATTGAACTCCCTGAAGGTGCAGATTACCACATTAACGTGGTGTTGGGGATGCATGCAGGGAGTCTCTCTTGCAGCTCACCCAGATGTGGACTGCTTCCTCAGGGCAGTTAAACTCCTGAGACCGCCTTAAAGATTGTGTGCGTCAGACTGGTATTTTAATCTGGTTCTGGGAGCCCCCTCTGGAGCGCCGTTTGAGTTGTTGGCAGTAGCATCCCTCAAGGATCTCACCTTGAAAGTGGTGTTTCTGGTGGCTATTTGTTCGGCTTGATGGATCTTGGAGCTGTAGGCGCTGTCCTGTAGGGATCCCTTTTTGCTATTGCCAAAGTACATTCGTTTTGCATACAATACCTTCCTTTCTACCCAAAATGGTCTCGCTGTTTCATGTCAACCAGGCGGTGGTGCTTCCATTCTTCCCAAAAGATGAGGAGGCAACTCCGCTTCCTAAGAACCTAAGATGCCATTCTGGGTCAGACCAAGGTCCGTCCAAGCACAGTACCCTGTCCCCAACAGTGTCCAATCCAGGTAACAAGCACCAAGCAGTTTCTCCGAGACACAGGTTCCACAATGCTTGTATTGGGGCAGAGTGGATATCCTGGGTCCCCTTCAATAATGGTTTATGGACCTTTCCTCCAGGAACTTGTCCAAACCATTTTTTTTTAAACCCAGCTACACTAACAGCTTTTATACATACTCCGGTAACATATTCCAGAGTTTGATTACATGTTGAGTGAAAAAAATATTTTCTCTGGAAACAAGCAGGAAGTCAGTCCTCACATATGGGTGACTTCGGCAGTGACTTAGCCCTCATGGACACCCCCCCCCCCCCCCAGCTTTCAAAGAAAGCCTTTGGGAGATGCCACCACACATGCATGGTCCCCTTCACGCCCAAGGGTGCCATCTTGCTCAGTTTCCTTTTTTCCCACAGAGCCCTTCAGACGTCTGACTTTCCCTGGAAAAAGTTGATTTTTTTTTCTGAGTTTCACACTCACCTCCGGTACTCTCTCCACCTACAGACCTCCATGCCTTGGCATCGGGTTCAGTTTATTTTTTGTAGACTTCCATTATTTTCTTTTGCTGTTGTCTTTGTGCCTTTTTTCTCCCGCTGGCAGCCAGGAGAGTTTTCAACCTCGCAGGGGTACTTCCCCCCGTGGCTACCAGTGGCTTTAAGAAGTGTGATCAGTGCTCCTAAAATTCTTTGACCGACACACATGACTGTTGTCTTCACTGCCTTGGGCCAGACCACGACCCGGCAGCCTGTGGTCTCTGCAAGAGGATGTCCGGCAAGGCCCTCAAGATCCGCCAGCAGCAGCACGATAGGTTTTTCCCTGAGTTCCCTGATGCCTCCAAAGGCCAGGGCCTCGTCTGATGTCTGTCTCGGGCAGAACCCTCCAAACCCGAGCCGCATCATGGGTTCTCAGAAAGGGGGTCTCCCTCGAGGGAGCCCAGGAATTAGAAACAGCCCTCGAAGGCAGTGTCCTTTGATGGTTCCAACTGGCTGGGGGCTCCCTGGGCCTGGTCTCACAGTCAGAGATGCTCATCCGAGGCGTCAAAGAAGGAGCGGACTGCGAAGGTCCTCCGGAAGGATCCAACTATGGACCAGCCTTGGTCCCAGACACCATTCTCATCAAGGATTCCCCTTTGGGGGAGCTGGCATTGGGCCCAAGTCCCTCGGTGCCCGCACCAAAGGCTGCAGAGCCTTCTGATCTTGTCCAGAATGGCGGCCCTGCAGTACAGGTTGTCTGCCTTCATGGACCAGCAGCAAGCACTGTTCAGCATGACTGGTTCATCTGCCCTGACCACAGGCCCTCTATGTCCAAGACGTCCCCAGAGGCCGAGCCAATCCTCAAGGTCTTCGGCCTCAAGTCGATCCTCGGCTGAGGTTGCGCTCTGGTTTGCGCTCAGACCATGATCATTCACGGCAAGTTTTCAGAGTGCCAGCCACAGGGCATCGGGGGCCCTGAGGGCTACAGAGCAGCCCTCCTATGAGTCCTTGAGGGACTACTGAGTTAGAGATGGAGGACAAGGAGTCCGCTGATACCAGTTGCCACCATGACGTCCCTTCTGACTCTCCCATCTCGGAGCCTCGGCGGCAGTCCCTGCCCAAGGACATGGGCTTCCTAGATTTTGTCAGGAAGATGTCTAAGGCCCTGCCATTCTTGACCGAGTCGGAGGAGGACCCTTGGGTGGCTGATTTGGAAATCCTCCAGTACAATGCCCCTCCACGGGAATCGCTGACAGTGCCCATTCCTCCCATCCTGGAATGGCTCATGCTGTGAATGTGGGAGACACCGGTGTTCTGGTGGTGAGCAAACGGTTTCTCGATGTATTGAGTCTGCTGGAGCTCAGGCTTCCAGAAGTCACAGCTGCCGCATAACTCCATGGTGGTGGAGTCGGCCATGCGTCTGCTGAAAAGCCAAAAGATGCACTCCTTGATTCCCCCAGCAGGGAGGTCCACACTTTGGACGCCCTCAGCAAAAAGTGCTACCAGGGCTCAATGCTCATCGGCCACATCCAGGTCTACCAGCTGTACATGGGCATGTACCTGAGAGATCTGGCAAAGGAACTCGCCGGGTTCTTAGCTGGTCTCTCCAAGGAATCTTTGCAGATGTTTAAGTACCTGGCCAAGATAGTCCGTGATTGCTCCAAATTCATGTCTCGAGCGGCCTATGATTGGTTTGAGTTGGTGACCTGGGTAGCCGCGGCTGGCATTGGTGCATGTCACCAAGCTTGGCTTCAGTCATCTGACCTTGAGCAGTGGGTTCAGGACAAATTGGTCGATGTCCTATTCCAAGGAGAGAACCTCCTTGGCAAACCCATGACCGACAACGCTGCTGAGCTGGAGACAGTTCATGACAAGGTAAAGGCTCTCTAAGAAGACCTTTGTCCCTCCCTGATGGAAGGGTTCGGCTAAAACGTAATTTTGCCCAAGGAAGGGAACTACTTACCGAAACTACCCACCTTATCAGGCCTTCCCGGCTCCCCAACAGGGTCAGAAGACCAAGGGACATGGGTATGGCCCACGTAAGCAGAAGGCTCCAAAACCCCAGACTCCAGCCCCACCAGGGGGGAGCTTTTGACTCCTTGAGCATAGCGTATCTTCCCCAAAGAAATAAGCATCCTTCAGGGGGAGGCCTGTCCCCCTATGCCCATAGGTGGATGTCCATCACCACCGATTCCTGGGCTCTACAGGTAGTCAGGGAGGGTTACCTTCTTTACCTGACTGACCCCTCCCCCCTCATTTTCCAGGATAGCCCCTCAGGTCTCCCCTCCACCAGGACCACCTTCTGAATGAGTTGGCAGGTCTTCTCAAGGATGAGACTGTGGAACCAGTGCCCCACTACCTCAAGGGATTCTACTCCAGGTACTCCCTCGTGCTACACACGATCACACACACAATCGAGCACATGCACAGTTCCTCCATATCTTTGTACCATCCAGTCATTCAGCAAATGGAACAATATACTTTACCTTCTGTAAATAGTTCAGTTTAATAGTTTTAAAAGTTTAAAAGTTTATTATATATTTAACTAAATCGTCCTAAAACGTTCATTGTAAAAATAAGTTCATTATTATTCTGTTCTGTTATATGTAAACTGCATCTGATCTCTGGAAGAGGCGGTATAAAAGAATGTACAAATAAAATAAATATTAAAAAGAGGGGGCCTAAGGCCCATCCTCGACCTGTGCAATCTCAACAAATTCCTAGTGAGGGAGAAGTTCAAGATGCTCTCCCATGGAACATTGCTGCCATGCCTCCAGCACGGAGACTGGCTATGCTCCTTAGACCTCAAGGATGCTTATACCTACATCCTCATCCACCCCACCACAGGGCAGTACCTGCGGTTTGTAGTGGGGGCAGGCACTTTCAATACAGTGTGCTCCCCTTTTGCCTAGTCTCTGCCCCAAGAGTCTTCACAAAATGCCTGGAGGTCATGGCCACCTTAGGCTCCAGGGGTTTTTCGTCTATCTCCAGAAACAAGCAGGAATGTAGTCTTCACATATGGGTGATGTTGGCACCAACGGAGCCTGCACAGGAACGCTCCCAACGTTCTATAGGAAAGCCTTTGGGAGCATCCCACTGCACCTGCATAGCTGCCTTCCCGCCTTTCCACCTCTCCCTGTTCAGTTTTTCGTTTTCTGCAGAGCTGACAGAGCAATTCCTGTCACCTCAGAAAATGTACTACTTTTGTGGTCGCGTCTGCCTTCCCGTCGACACTAGCAGCGGCATCGTCTGAGTTTTCTTCTGTTTCTAATTCTTTCTTTAAAAAAACAAAACAAAACCAAAAACTTCTGTGTTTTTTTTTCCCTGAGGGTTCTTCAGGTGTTTTGGCCTTTTTTACCTTTTAAGATGGATAAACCAGCTAGTGGTTTCAAAAAGTGTTCCAAATGTAGCAGTACCATCTCTGTTACAGACAGCCATGAACTGGTGTCTCAAATGTTTGGGACCAGACCATCTGCCGTCGGAATGCCTTCTCTGCAGGAAGATGACAGAGGGGCCTGCAGAATAGAACTGCAAAACTGGCCACCCTCTTTGCATCCGATGCAGTGTCAGTTGCATCAAGATTGTCGAACTTCATCTTCCTCCCATGGATCTCAGGTATCGAAACTCAAGTCTTCCTCGAAGGCTGGCCGGTCTTCCAAGGGTAGATAACTCCTCGGTGGTGCATGCAGCTATGGCTCCTGCTGCTTCTACAGTTGATGGTGGACACCCCCATCCCCTTGGGGACCATCTCAGGACTCCTTTCTCAGGAGGGGGCTCTCTCCTGTATCCCAATCTGGGTACCCTGTTGCTGACAGCATGGCTGCTGAGAGGGTGACTCTGGCCCCTTTAAACCTTCTGGTTGAGGTGGAGGACATCCTGTTGGCCTCTTGCAAGGCCTCTACCAGGAAGGTTTACGCCCTCAAGTGGCGCAGGTTATCTATTATGGTCAGCTCTGTGATCAGTGCACCATTCTCCTGTTCAGTGACTCTGGTGTTACAGTACCTTTTCCATCTCTGTCTAGGCTCTTGTTGAACTCCATCCGAGTGCACCTCTGTGCCTTGGGTGCGTTACCATCCAGTGGATGGTAACCTCTCTGTCCAGCCGTTTGTGACCTGTTTTGTTCGGGGCTTATCTTATCGAAGCCCCCGGTTCGCCCTCCGGCAACCGAATGGGACCCTCATCATGGTGTTGAGGCAGCTCACTCGCCCACCCTTCGAACCTCTGGCTTCTCCAGGAACAAGCAGGAAGTCAGTCCTCACATATGGGTGATGTCTGCACCAGCGGAGCCCTTGCGGAAGCATCCCCCAGCTTTCAAAGAAAGCCTTTGGGAATGCTACAACGCATGTGTGGTCCTCTTCCTACCCAAGGGTGCCATCTTGCTCGGTCTCCTTTTTTTTCCACGGAGCTCAACAGACATCTGTCCAATTTCCCTGGAAACAGTCTTTGCTATATCCTTCAAAACAAACAGTGGCAGCGCAAGCCGAAAGGGCCCAAGGACCCAATCCCCGGCACTGCCTCAGCCCTCAGAGGTTTTGATGCCACCTGCATAGCCTTTCACCCCCCCCCCCCCCGGCAACACATCAACCACTGGGGGGATGCCTGTCCTCTTTTGCCCCTCAGTGGGCTTCCATTGCCTGATACCTGGGTCCTCCAAATAATCCGAGACAGCTATTGCCTCCGACTGGACAGGCTTCCCCCTCCCTTCTTCCTGACGGAGCCTCTTCGACTCCCTGTGCATCAGGTCTTCCTGTAGCGGGAACTAGTCAACCTCTTTGTCCAACAGGCAGTTGAGGGTGCTGATGCATCTCCGAGGTCAGGGCTTTTATTCCCGGTAATTCCTCATCCCGAAAAAGACGGGGGGTCTGTAGCCTATCCTCGACCTCCAAAAACTAAACAAGTGCTTGGTGCAGGAAAAGTTCAAGATGCTATCCCTTGGCATTCTGCTGCCTTTCCTCCAGCAGGGCGACTGGCTATGCTCCTTAGATTTAAAAGATGCTTACGCCCACATTCTGATTCACCCCCAGCACAGGCAGTATTTGTGCATCAGGATGCAGGGGGAGCACTTCTGGTACAGGGTGCTCCTCTTCAGCTTCGCGTACACCCTACAGATATTCACAAAGTGCCTCTCTGTGGTCACTGCCTCCCTCGGGCAACAGGGCGTACCGGTCTTCCCTTACCTTGATGACTGGCTCGTCTTGGGATCCTCAGTTGAGGAAACCTGCCTGGTGGCGGCGCGCACGATCCTCCTGCTCGAGCGCCTGGGGTTTATTGTTTATTGTTTATATAACATTTGATATACCACCCCCCGTTAAATCGGGGCGGTTTACAATATAAATAAAATCATCAAGTCGGAAACGGAAAGAGAAAGTTACAATTACTTGAAGAAAGGAATAAAGGGAAACGGGGGAAGATAGGAAGATAGAATCAGGAGAGTCAGCTAGATCCAGGAAAGGCACAGGAGAACAGATGAGTTTTGAGAAGGGAGCGAAATTTAGGATATGATTCTTCCAAACGGAGGGCAGTGGGTAGTGAGTTCCAGAGGGAGGGACCAAGGTAGAAGAACGCTGATTTACGGGTGGATTGGAGATGTGCATGGGAAGGGGCTGGAAGGTGAAGGCGATTGATGTGAATGGACCGGAGGCTTCGAGAGGGGACATGGAAGGAGAGCAAATCGGAAAGGTATTGGGGTCTATGAAGGTAAATGGCTCGATGGACCAGAGTAAGGACCTTGTAAGGGATCCGGAATTGTAGTGGCAGCCAGTGAAGGTGTTGTAGAAGGGGGGTGACGTGATCGTGTGAAGAGGCATGTAGAAGCATCCGGGCAGCCGTGTTTTGAATTAACTGTAGTCGATGTAATTGATACTGAGGGATACCGGCGTAAATAGAATTACAAAAATCTAATCGGGTTCTTGGTCAACTATCCTAAGTCCCACCTCAAACCAGTGCAGGCCTTAGAATTCATCGGCGCATGCCTCAACACTCAGGCGACAGCTTTCCTGCCAGCGGATCGCGCCGACCTCCTCCGAGCCCTGGCAGCCCAGGTCCAGAGCATCCCTCGGGTGATGGCCCAGACTATGCTGCGCTTCCTGGGGCACGCCCACCTGCACCCAGTGGAGCCCGTCCATTGGCCACCTCAGGGACCCCATCCGGATTTCTTGCAACCTTTGCCTGTACCTGGACTGGTGGCAGGATCCCCACAACCTTCTCCTACAGATGCCTCCCTGCTAGGGTGGGGAGCTCACTGCCATGCATTATGCACATAGCGACAATGGTCACCCGAGGAGTCTCAACAGCAAATAAATTTTGCTTGAGCTCTGAACGGTTCAGTGGGCCCTGAGGGCCTTCATGGATCACCTCAGGTGGAAGTCGGTGCTCGTGCAGACTGACAGCAGAGTGGCGATGTTCTACATCAGCAAGGAAGGGGACACAGGATCATGCCCCCTCTGCCGGGAAGCAGTCCTCTGTTCCTTTGCCTTCGAGGGATGACCCTCAGAGTGGTCTACCTCCCAGGCCAGGAGAATGTCCTCGCAGACAAACTCAGCAGGATCCTCTGCCCTCACGAATGGTGGCTGGATCCGCGGGTGGTCATCTTGTTCCATCGGTGGGGAACTCTGACCATGGTCAATTTGCCAGCCTGTCCAATACACAGCTTCCCCACTTCTGCGGCCCAGTACTCCACCTGAGCAGGGAAGGCCCGGATGCGTTTCTTCTGAGCTGGTCTTCCGGCCTGCTCTATGCATTGCTTCCCACTCCTCTCATTGCGAGGACCCTCCACAAAGCTCTGTGGGAATGGGCGTCGATGATCCTCGTAGTCCCCTTGTGGCCATGGCAGCTGTGGTTTCCCGCTCCTGTTCCAGCTGTCGTCAGCTTCCAGTTCTCCTGGGCTGTGCCCTGGGCCTGCTAATGCAGGAGGAGGGGTGGGTACTACATCCGAACCTGGCCTCATTATCCCTCAGTCTGGTAGCTGCACAGGTGTCCCTAACCCCACTGGACCTTCTGTAGGAGGTTGAGGAGGTGATCCTTGCATCGAGGTAAACCTGGACTAGACGAGCTTACGCCTTCAAGTGGTGATGCTTTTCGGTCTGGTGTTCAGAGTTGCAGATTCTCCTGTTCCATTCAAGTCCTTCAGTACCTCCTCCATCTCTCAAAGGAAGGCCTGAAGTCTAACTCTGTCAGGGTGCACCTGAGTGCCATCTCGGCGAATCACCTCCCTGTCGAGGGGAAAACCCCTCTCAAGGCAGCCCTTGCTCTCCCACTTTATGTGGGGGTCTCTTGCTTTCCAAGCCTCCCATCCAGCCTCCCCCGTCGGAATGGGACCTGAATGTAATGCTCATGCAGCTTACGCTTTCACCCTTCGTGCCGATGGCGACATGCTCGCTTTGGCACCTATCCTGGAATTTGGGTCTTCCTGGTGACTCTGACTTCGGTCCACCGAGTCGGTGAACTCCATGCTCTCATGGCTGAAGCCCCTTCAACTAGATTCTATAGGAATAGGATGGTCCTCCATACTCACCCTAAGTTCCTTCTGAAAGTTGTCTGATTTCCACCTCAAATCAGGAGACAGTCTTACCAACTTTCTTCCTGAGACGCCACACCGACCAGGCATCGATGGTGTTGTATACAATCGACTGCAAGAGGGCCCTTGCCTTCTATCTGTAGCACACTCAGGCTCATCGCAGATCTGGCTGACTCTGTGACTTGTGATCCAAATCGACTGGGGCAGGCAGTCACTAAATGCACCCTCTCCATTTGGGTGGTGGATTGCATCGCCTTTGCCCATGCGAAGGCGGGTGCCCCCTTAGATGACGTGTCACCGCGCGCCGTTTCTGAGCCGAGGTGGCTTCGGTGCCCCTGCTGCGTTCAGTGCCCCTGCAGGATATATGCCAGGCGGCGACCTGGTCTTCAGCGAATACCTTCTCTGTACACTACTGCTTTGAGAGCGAGTCCTGTCGGGACAGCACCTTCGGCCAGGCTGTACTGCATAATCTAGATAAGGTCTTGGATAGTGCTGGGGAGGAGTCTGCGGTCTTGGTACATGTCGGTACCAATGACATAGGAAAATGTGGTAGGGAGGTTCTGGAGGCTAAATTTAGGCTTTTAGGTAGGAAGTTGAAATTCTCCGAAATGCTTCCTGATCTCCAGGAACAAGCAGGAATGAGTCTTCACATATGGGTATCGTCGGTACCGACGGAGCCTGTGCGGGAACGCTCCCCAGTGTCCAAAAGGAAAGCTTTTGGGAGCATCCCACACCGCCTGCGTGCCGCCTTCCCGCCTTTCCTAACCACCTCTCTCCAGTTCTTCTTTTCCACGGAGCCAGCAGGTCGTGTTTCCTGTCACCGCTGAAGAATTATTTTCTTTTATTTTTCTTTAGTCGCATGTCTGCCTTCTCGACTCCGGACCGGTACCACCGGTCTTTTTTCTTTCTTTCAAAAAAAAAAAAAAAAAAACTTTTCTTACTTCAGTGCATTTTTTCTTCTGAGGCCTTAGGCCTACAGATATTTTTTTCCTCATGGAAAAACCTGCCTCTGGGTTTAAAAAGTGCACCAAGTGCAGTGGCACTATTTCTGTCACTGACACCCATGACTGGTGTCTAAAATGTTTAGGTCCTGACCACTCCATTGCGAATTGTGAGTCCTGTTCCATGATGTCTAAAAGAGGGTTACAAAATCGGGCAGCCAAGCTCAGTACCCTGTTTCCCTCCGATGCAGCTTCTGTGGCATCGAAGTCTTCCAGGGCTGCTGCTTCATCCCATGGATCTCAGGTAACCAAACTTAAATCCAGCCAGTCCTCAAAGAGTACATCTCCCTCTAAGTATCGAGATGCCCCCGGGCTTACTCTTGAGGAATCCACACCGGCAAAATTACCCCGGCGGGAGGCTCCGGCTTCCAAAGCTCTATCTATGGGGGTCACAGGTTGACATCGATGGCTCGGCCTCGACCGATCACCTGTTACAATGTTCTGGGGTACCAGCAGTTTCCACCAGTACCGACATCCAGACATTGGTGGCGTCGATGGATCAGAATATTCTGACCATGCAGCGTGCCATCATGGCATTCATACAAGCTGCGACGCCTACGGTACCGCAACAAACCCTGTTGTCGGTGTCTGTACCGATTCCGGTTCCAATACCGGTACCGCTTGCATCGACATCAGCGTCGACGGCAGCGGTACGCTATCCAGTGATGCCCATCAGTATAGACCCAGTACCGATTACTCCCGATGTCGATACCCCCCGGTACGCGTATCGGGCTCTCGGAAAGCATCCAGACAGTCGATACTTCGATTCCTCTGAAGACTCTGATGCATCAGAGGCCTCTATTGAAGCATCGGGGATCCTTCTCAGGAACCCTCTTCTCCAAAAAGGAGAATGTCTCCTCCTGAAGACTTGTCTTTTCAGGACTTCATCAGGGAGGTGGCCAGAGGCCTATCCATTTCAGTGGCCTCTGAAACTGAACCTAGAGCCAAAAAATTAGATATCCTTCAATATCCTAAGATTCCTAAAGAGGCAGCCACCTTACCAGTACATGAGATTCTTTATGATCACATGTTAGGCATATAGGAGACTCCTCTTTCCACCTCCCCTCATTCTCGAAGGTTGGACACCATGTATCGTGTTCCTCCCTGTCCTGGTTTTCATAAGACTCAGCTTCCTCACCACTCCATTGTGGGTAGTCTGCTATGAAAAAAATTAAGAGTACAAAAAGCACTCCTCTGCTCCTCCAGGAAGAGAATGCAGAACCTTAGATGCCTTTGGCAGGAAGATCTTCCAGGCCAGTATGCTTGTGGCCAGAATCTACTCCTAGTGTCTCTATATGGGGATGTTTCTGAAAGAGGTTACAGATGATCTGCAAACCTTATCTCCTTATGTCAGAAGATAAGAGAGAAGAATATATCACCTGGCTTTAACATGCACAGGATGTATCCAAGTTTTCCAACCGTGCAGCCTTTGATTCTTTGAGGGTGCAAGTAGAGCCTCGGCTATTGCCATAGGTGCACGCAGAGTTGCTTGGTTGCAAGCCTCTGATTTGGAATCCTGGGTACAGGATGGTCTAGGTAACCTTCCCTGTACAGGGGACAACCTGTTTGGCAAAGATTGGCAAGCAAAGGCCAACCGGATGGAAGCTGAAAACTCTGCTTTAGATAGACTTTCAAAGTCTACTACTGCTCCTTTTAAAAAGAGGTTGTTCAAAAAAGGATCTTTCCCAAAAAAGGGAAATTTTCTTCTGGTTATGGTCAGGCCTCTTCTCAAGGTTGTTTTGCTACAAAGAGACAGCAACAACCAAAACAGACCAAGTCTCAGGCTGTGAGGACTGCTACGCCCAACAGCCTCAGCCTCCTCAGGGTCTTTGACTTTCCACTAGGGAACTTAGCCTTTCTGGCTCTAGAACATCCAGAGCCTCTCACCATCCCAGGAAGGTTAGCTCACTTTGCTCCCAGATGGGAACAAATCACAGCAGAGCAATGGACCCTCTCCATCATACAGGATGGGTACAAGCTTCATTTCTTAAACCTTCCCCCTCACACCATGGTGAAACAGTTCAACTCTCCAACATCTCCTCAACCTTCTAGGTCAAGAGATTGCTACCCTTCTTGCCCAAGGGGCAATAGCAGAAGTACCTCTTTTTCAACAGGGCTCAGGGTTCTACTCCCCTTATTTTCTCATCCCAAAGAAAACGGGGGGCGAAACATCCATATTAGATCTCAGACAGTTGAACAAGTTTCTATGTAAGGAGAAATTCAAGATGACTTCTCTCGGAACTCTCCTTCCATACCTCCAGAGTCAGGACTGGCTTTGTTCTCTAGATCTCAAGGATGCGTACACCCATGTACTCATCCATCCAACACACAGAAGGTTCCTTCGGTTCCTTTACCAAGGAAAGCACTACCAATACAAAGTGCTTCCTTTCGGTCTGGCCTCTGCTCCAAGAGTGTTCACAAAATGCATGACAGTAGTAGCTGCATTTCTGCGCACTCTAGGGATATTCGTATTCCTATATCTGGACGACTGGCTCATCCGAGCTCCATCCCAGTGTTCTTCAGTATCTGGGACTGGTAATCAACATTCCAAAATCCCATCTCACCCCTACTCAGTCTCTAGAGCTCATAGGGGCCTTACTGGATACCACAATTGCAAGGGCCTATCTTCCCCAGGCCTGTTGCCTACGCTTGGTGCAGTTAGCCTGCCAGATTCAGTTAAAATCCCATTTAACTGCTTGAGAGATGTTGCAACTCTTAGGCCACATGGCATCCACGGTGCATGTGGTTCCTTATGCTCGCCTTTACATGAGGGCAGCTCAGTGGACCCTATCCACCCAATGGACCCAGGCATCAGGTTGCCTGTCAGACAAAATAGCAACCTCCAGTCGCCTCATTTGGTCCCTCCACTGGTGGAAGTCCACTCAAAATCTGTTGCTGGGGTCCCCCTTTTAACAGGTGTTACCCCAAGCAACCCTTACAACAGATGCCTCTCCAAAGGGTTGGGGAGCTCATCTGCAAGATCTCTCGACCCAAGGCATCTGGTCTGCACAGGAGACATCTCTACATATCAACCTTTTAGAGCTCAGAGCAATCTTTCTGGCTCTGAGTCTTCCACAGCCTGCTCAGCTACAAGATAATCCTCATCCACACGGACAACCAGGTAGCCATGTTCTACGTGAACAAGCAGGGAGGGACTGGCTCTCTGTCGCTTTGCAGCGAAGCTCTGAGATTGTGGGCCTTCGCCAGAGAGCATCAGATCCATCTCATGGCAGTGTATCTTCCAGGGGTTCAAAACTCTTGGGCAGACAGACTCAGTCGAGTTCTGCTTCCACACAAATGGTCCCTCCATGGGGACCAGATAGCCAGAATTTTTCGGATTTGGGGTACCCCAGACATAGACCTCTTTGCAAGTCCGTGGAATGCCAAACTTCCCCGGTTTTGTTCCTGGATTCCATGTCAGGGAGTTCAGGCCAAGGATGCCTTCCTCCTTCACTGGGGGCAAGACTTCCTCTATGCCTTTCCACCTATTCCCCTAATCCCCAAGACTCTGTTCAAGCTTCAGAGAGACAAGGGGTCTATGATCCTCATAGCACCACATTGGCCATGCTAAGTGTGGTACCCTCTACTTCTGCATCTCTCTCAAGCTCCCTCCCTGAACCTGGGGTCTGCTCCAGATCTCCCCTCCCAGGAGGAGGGAACCTTGTGGCACCCAAATCCTCAGTCTCTTCATCTCAGGGCATGGTTGCTGAAGGCCTAGACCTTCAGGATTTACACCTTTCTCAACAAGTGAAGGATATCCTTCATGCTCCCAGAAAGCCTTCCACCAGACGTTCCTGTGCTTTTAAATGGAAAAGGTTTTCCGTTTGGTGTGCAGAGAAGGGTCTCAACCCTCTCGCAATACCTTTGAATTCTTTACTAGACTATTTGCTGCATTTATCCCATGCAGGCCTTAAAACAAATTTAATCAGAGTCCATTTGAGTGCTATTGCAGCATCCCTTAAGCCTCTCAATGGACAACCTATTTCCTCTCATCCTCTTATAGCAAGATTCATGAGAGGCCTTCTTTTGACTAAACCTCCCATTAGACCACCTCCAGTGGCATGGGACTTGAATCTGGTTCTTGGCCAGCTTATGAAGCCACCCTTTGAACCCTTAGCCACTACCTCCTTGAAATTCCTTTCCTGGAAGGTTATTTTTCTCATTGCAGTCACTTCAGCTTGCCGTATCAGTGAGCTGCAAGCTTTAGTGGCTAATCCTCCTTATACAGGGTTCCATCATGACAAGGTATTTATTTATTTATTTATTTACAGTCTCTTATATACCGCACTATTCAGCATCAGCGCGGCTTACATGGAACAAAATGCTCAGTACAGTTAACATGTATGAGTTTGCATATAACAGGGAACAAAAACTTGGATAACAGGGGTAAACTATTTACAAAACTTACTACATGGAGTCATAATCAAAGAGGTTGCATAGGAAACACAAATGACGTCATAGGGTTTGAGTATCCGCTTGATGAGTTGTTGAGATACTATAAACTTGACTGAGAATGGTTTCGGGGGTGTCTTGAAGCTCTAGGGGATGCAGTTGGGCTCTATAAGGTACTTGTTGAAGAGGTGGGCTTTGAGGGCTTTCCTAAACTGTGGTAGGTTCTTAGGTAGTCCTCAGGACTAATCCACACTTTATGCCTAAAGTAGTCTCACCTTTTCTTCTGAACCAGGAGGTGTATTTACTTGTCTTTTTTCCAGGACCTCATGCGTCAAGTGCAGAGGAATCTTCATACTCTGGATTGTAAAAGAGCATTTGCTTTCTACTTACAAAGGACACAGCAACATAGAAAGTCCTCTCAACTTTTTGTTGCTTTTGATCCTTCTCATTTAGGACTTCCAGTCTCTAAGAGAACTCTGTCCAATTGGATTGCTCAGTGTATTTCCTTCGCCTACCAGAGTAAGAACCTGTCTCTGGAGGGCTATGTCACAGCTCACAATGTGAGGGCCATGGCAGCCTCTATGGCTCATCTAAACTCTGTGCCCATTACTGCTTGGACAAGGACTCCCGCCGGGATGCCTTGTTTGGTCAGGCTGTTCTTAAACACCTGTTCCATACCTAATCAACTCCTACCCTCCATCCCTGACTGGATGCCTGAGATTCATGAGTGGAGGTGGAGCCCTTCCCAGGAACTCACAATCTGGGTGATCTCCCAGGCATCTCTAGCTGGGGAGTCCCCTTATGTGAAGACTCAATTCTGCTTGTTCCTGGAGATAGCACAGTTACTTACCTGTAACAGGTGATCTCTGGGAACAGCAGGAATAAGTCTTACAACTCCTAGGGGAAGTGGGTGGGTTGTTATCTCTCTATCTTTCTTTTTCTCTATCTCTCTCTTTGTCTCAGCTTTAAAACTCGACCTGGAGAGAGGCGGTTAGGAAAGGCGGGAAGGCAGCACGCAGGCGCTGTGGGATGCTCCCAAAAGCTTTCCTTTTGCACGCTGGGGAGCGTTCCCGCGCAGGCTCCGTCGGTACCGACGATACCCATATGTGAAGACTTCTTCCTGCTGTTCCCAGAGATTACCTGTTACAGGTAAGTAACTGTGCTTTCCACGCGCAGGACCCAAAAAGCAGGCAGAGCTCCGGAGTCTCAATGCGTGGATGAGACAGTGGTGTAGAGATGAGGGTTTTGGATTTGTTAGGAACTGGGGAACATTCTGGGGAAAGGAGGGCCTCTTCCGAGGGGATGGGCTTCACCTTAACTGGGATGGAACCAGGCTGCTGGCATTAACCTTTTAAAAGGAGATAGAACAGCTTTTAAACTAGATATTAGGGGAAAGCCGACAGTCGCCCAAGAGCGCATGGTTCGGAAGAATGTATCCTTGAAGGATACTACAAAAAGCAGAGAGGTTCCAAAAAAGAGTAAAGTAGCCCAAATGCCCTCGAGTATGGAGCAGACAGAGCTTAAAGATCCCAAATTACCCATGTCCACCAATAGCCAAATTAATTTGATTAAAATACAATCTCTAAAATGCTTGTATGCAAATGCTAGAAGTCTAAAAAACAAGATGGGAGAGTTAGAAAATATATCACTAAACGAGAGGTTAGATATGATTGGAATATCAGAGACATGGTGGAAGGAGGACAACCAGTGGGACACTGTGATACCTGGGTACAAACTATATCGTAATGATAGAGCTGATGAAATTGGTGGAGGGGTTGCGCTCTATGTTAGAGAGGGCATTGAGTCAGAAAGGATTAAAGTTTTGCAAGAAACAAAATTTGCTGTAGAATCTCTATCGATTGAAATTCCATGTAAAAAGGGGAAGGCGATGGCAGTGGGGGTGTACTATCGTCCGCCTGGCCAGAATGAACAAATGGATGATGAAATGTTCAAAGAAATCAAGGAAGCTAGCAAAAGCTACAGTGCACTAATAATGGGTGATTTCAATTACCCCGGCATCGACTGGGTCAGTGTCACAGCAGGACATGCTAGGGAGATAAAGTTCCTAGATGAAATAAATGACTGCTTCTTGGAGCAGCTGGTTCATGAACCGACCAGAGGGGAAGCCATATTAGACCTAGTCCTTAGTGGAACACCAGATCTAGTGCAAGAGATAAGGGTGTTGGGGCCACTTGGCAATAGTGATCATAGCATGATCGCCTTTGATTTAATTAGTGGAGGAGGGATAGTAAGGAAATCCAAAATACTACCCTTTAACTTTCGAAAGGGAGACTATGATAAAATGAGGGAAAACAGTTAAGAAAAAACTAAAAGGAGCAGTTGCAAAGGTTAAAGACGTACATCAAGCTTGGATGTTGTTGAAAAATACTAACTTGGAAGCCCAGACCAGCTGTATTCCACGCTTTAAGAAAAGTGGAAGGAAGTCCAAAAAACTGCCAGCATGGTTTAAAGGTGAGGTCAGAGAGGCTGTTGCCAAAAAAGCATCTTTCAGGAAATGGAAAAAAGAGCCAAATGACGAAACCTGGAAACAGCACAAGCACTGGGAAGTCAAATGAAAGGCATATCTCCAGGAACAAGCAGGAATAAGTCCTCACATATGGGTACGTCGGAACCGACGGAGCCTGCGCGGGAAAGCTCCCCAGCTTCCCAGAAAGGAAGCTTTTGGGGCCTCCCACTGCACATGCGTGCTGCCTTCCCGCCTTCCTGACCAGCTCTCCTCAGTTTCTCTTTTTCCGCGGAGCCAGCAGGTTGTGTTCCTGTCACCGCTGAAGAAATTCTTATTTTAGTTTGTTTCTTTAGACCGCGTACCTGCCTTCCCCATACCGAAACCGGTACCGCCGGTCGGTCTCTGTTTCTTTCAAAAAAAAAAAAATCTTTATTTTTGCACAACTTGGTGACTTCGGTTAGGCCTTAGGCCTACACAAATTCTCCTCATGGAGGAACCAGCCCCTGGTTTCAAGAAGTGTACCAAGTGTAGTGCTGTTATTTCTGTCACAGACACCCATGACTGGTGTCTTAAATGTTTGGGACCTGACCACTCCATTCCGGACTGCCCATCCTGCTCCCAGATGTCTAAACGTGGTTTGCAGAACCGGGCCAACAAATTCCATGTGCTGTTTGCTTCAGATAATCCAGCATCACAGTCATCCAGGTCTTCCTCTCCGGATGGATCTCAGGTAACCAAACCTTCTTCGGGCAGGTCCTCAAAGAGCAAATCTCCTTCAAAGCATCGAGAGGCTCTCACTTTTGAATCTGAGATCCTGCCCCAGCCAAACAACCCCGGCGGGAAGCTCTGGCTTCCAAAGCTCCATCTATGGGGTTACAGGTTGACATCGATGGCACGGCCTCGACCGATCACCTGTTAGACTGCTCTGGGGTACCGGCCCATACCGGTACCGACATCCAGGCAGCAGTGGCGTCTATGAGCAATACTGTTCAGACCATGCAGCAGGCCATGCTGGCTTTCATTAAAGCAGCGACGCCCTCGGTACCGCATCCAGCGGTTCCGGGTCCGGTTCCGGTATCGTTTCCCATATCGGAACCGAGACCATCGTCTTCCAAACGCAGATCGGTTCCGCATGCCGGATCCGGGTTTTCACCCGATACCGATCCCATACCTGGTACGCCCGATGTCGATACCGAACGGTATGCGTATCGTGCGTTGGAAGCAAATAGAGGATACTCTGATTCTTCTGAGGATTTTGACTCCTCTGAGGACTCTGAGCTGTCTCTAGTTCTTCCTGAAGACCCTTCTTCCCCAAAGAGGAGAATGTCTCCACCAGAGGATTTGTCCTTTCAAGACTTCATTATAGAACTAGCTAAAGGACTTTCTATTACCACATCCTCTGAAAAAGAACCTAGATCAAAGAAACTGGATATTTTAGGATACCCTAAGGTTCCTAAAGAGGCAGTCACCCTGCCTATCCATGAAATCCTTCAAGAACACTTGATGGACTTATGGGAGGCTCCTCTAACGTTGTCTCCTTATTCTCGTAGGTTGGACACCATGTACTGGGTCCCTCCTCCTCCTGGTTTTCAAAAGACTCAGCTGCCTCACCATTCCATTGTGGTGAAGTCTGCGCTGAAAAAGATTAAGAGTACCAAAAGGCGGCACTCTTCTACCCCTCCAGGGCGAGAATGTAAGACCTTAGACTCTTTTGGTAGGAAAATCTTCCAGGCTAGTATGCTTATAGCCAGGATTAATTCATACAGTCTGTATATGGGCATGTTTCTCAGGGAACTTGCCCTAAAGGTACGGCATTTTGCCCCCTTTCTCCCTGAGGATAAAAAGGAGGAGTTCATTTCTATAGTGAAACAGCTTCTAGATGTTTCTAAATTCTCCAACAGAGCAGCCTTTGATTCCTTTGAAGGTGCCGGTAGAGCTTCGGGCATTGCCATTGCAGCCCGACGACTTGCTTGGCTCCAGGCCTCTGACCTAGAACCCTGGGTCCTGGATGGCTTACGGAATCTGCCCTGTACAGGTGAGAACTTATTTGGTAAAGACTGGCAAATTAAAGCCACTCAAATGGACGCAGAAAATGCTACCTTAGATAGACTTTCTAAGTCTACCTCTACTCCTGCCAAGAAAAAGTCTTTCAAGAGGCCTTACTACAAGAAGGCCAGATTTTCCACAAATACTGGCCAACAATCTTCTCAGCCTCGCTTTGCTGCTAAACCTCAGCAGCCTAAACAGGCAAGGTCAAAGCCTGCAGTGTCTGCCACTCCTCAGCAGGCTCAACCCCCTCAGAGGTTTTGACTTGCCCCTAGAGAACTTAACCTTTCTGGCTCTAGAACAACCAGAGCCCCTCACCATTCCCGGAAGGTTAGCTCACTTTGCTCCCAGATGGGGGCAAATTACATCAGAGCAATGGACCCTCTCTATCATCAGAGAGGGCTACAAACTTCATTTTTCCAACCTTTCTCCATATACCATGGTGAGGCACTTCAATTCTCCCCCATCTCTCCTGGGTCTGTTGGGTCAGGAAATCTCTTCTCTCCTTGCCCAAGGGGCAATAGAAGAGGTTCCTCTTCTTCAACAAGGGACAGGATTTCTACTCCCCTTATTTTCTCATACCAAAGAAGACAGGGGGATTCAGACCTATCCTAGATCTGAGAGAATTGAACAGATTTCTGTACAAGGAGAAATTCAAAATGCTTTCTCTAGGCATTCTCCTTCCATACCTTCAGAGTCAGGATTGGCTTTGTTCTCTAGATCTCAAGGATGCGTACACACATATACTCAAACACCCATCCCACAGAAAATATCTAAGATTTCTGTTTCAGGGAAAACATTTCCAGTACAGAGTACTTCCCTTCGGTCTAGCCTCTGCTCCAAGAGTGTTCACCAAATGCATGGCAGTTGTTGCCGCATTTCTAAGAGGTCTGGGAATTTTTGTATTCCCATATCTGGACGACTGGCTCATCCGAGCTCCATCTCAGTCAGAGGCCCAGATTTCCCTGGACCGCACAAGGCACATTCTGCAGTATCTGGGACTGGTGATAAACCTTCCCAAGTCTCAACTTATCCCTACTCAGTCTCTGGAATTCATAGGGGCCCAGTTGGACACCACCACTGCAAGGGCCTACCTACCTCAAGTCCGGGGCCAACGTCTGGTGTGCTTGGCCTTCCAAGCTCAGTCCAGCAGTCACTTGACAGCCAGAGAAATGCTGCGACTTCTGGACCACATGGCCTCCACGGTACACGTGGTGCCCTACGCTCGTCTTCATATGAGAGCAGCTCAATGGACCTTGGCCACCCAGTGGACTCAGGCATCAGGAGCGCTCTCCGACCAAATACTCACCTCAAAGCGTCTGTTTTGGTCCCTCCAATGGTGGATGTCCACCAAGAATCTGTTGTTGGGGGCCCCCTTCCAACCTTTCTTGCCCCAAGCAACCCTCACAACAGATGCCTCCCAAACAGGGTGGGGAGCCCATCTTCAACACCTCTCCACTCAGGGTGCTTGGTCTCCACAAGAGACCACCCTTCACATCAACCTCCTGGAACTGCGAGCAATCTTCTTTGCCCTCAGTCTTCCATACCCTCCTAGTCAACCTGACCGTCCTAGTCCATACAGACAATCAGGTGGCCATGTTCTGCATAAACAAACAAGGAGGGACAGGCTCTCTGTCGCTTTGCATCGAAGCTCTCAGATTATGGGCCTTCGCCAGAGAGCATCAAATTCATCTTCTGGCAGTGTATCTTCCAGGGGTTCAAAACTCTCGGGCAGACAGACTCAGTCGAGTTCTGCTTCCACACGAATGGTCCTTGCATATGGACCAGATATGCAGAATCTTTCAGGAATGGGGAACCCCGGACATAGACCTCTTTGCAAGTCCGTGGAATGCCAAACTTCCCCGGTTCTGTTCCAGGACTCCGTGTCAGAGAGCTCAGGCCAACGACGCCTTTCTCCTACATTGGGGTCAGGACTTCCTATATGCCTTTCCACCCATTCCTTTGATTCCCAAGACTCTGTTCAAACTCCAGAGGGATCACGGATCGATGATCCTCATAGCTCCACACTGGCCACGCCAAGTGTGGTTCCCTCTACTTCTGCATCTCTCCCAGGGACCCTCCCTGGACCTGGGAGCGGCGCCAGACCTTCTGTCTCAGGAGGAGGGGACTTTGTGGCACCCAAACCCCAAGTCCCTACACCTCAGAGCTTGGTTACTGAAGGCCTAAGCCTTCATGACTTCAGTCTTTCTCAACCAGTGAAAGATATCCTTCATGCCTCTAGGAAACCCTCCACGAGGCGTTCCTATGCTTTCAAATGGAAACGCTTTTCCATTTGGTGTGCTCAACAGGGTCTTGACCCTCTAGCACTTCCTTTGAATTCTCTATTAGACTATCTCCTGCATCTTTCTAATGCAGGCCTTAAGACGAATTCAGTACGAGTCAATTTGAGTGCTATTGCAGCATCTTTAAAACCTATAAATGGACAACCTGTCTCCTCTCATCCTCTTATTGCAAGGTTCATGAGAGGCCTGACTCTAACTAAACCTCCCATCCGGCCTCCTCCGGTAGCATGGGATTTGAACCTCGTTCTAGGTCAGCTTATGAAGCCACCTTTTGAACCGTTGGTTTCTACCTCCTTGAAATTTCTTTCCTGGAAGGTCCTTTTCCTTATTGCAGTCTCTTCGACTCGCCGCATCAGTGTACTACAGGCCTTAGTGGCTCATCCACCTTATACCAGGTTTCATCATGATAAGGTGGTCCTTAGGACGAATCCCCACTTTATGCCCAAAGTGGTCTCGCCTTTTCATCTTAATCAAGAGGTATATCTACCTGTCTTTTTTCCAGCTCCTCATGCATCCAGTGCAGAGAGGAACCTTCATACTCTAGATTGTAAAAGAGCTCTTGCCTTTTACCTCAACAGGACTCAGCCACATCGAAAGTCTTCCCAGCTTTTCGTGGCTTTTGATCCTTCTCATTTGGGACTTCCAGTCTCTAAACGTACACTTTCCAATTGGATTGCTCAGTGTATTTCCTTTGCTTACCAGAGTAAAAATATTTCTCTGGAAGGCCATGTCACAGCTCACAATGTGAGAGCCATGGCCACTTCTATGGCTCATCTTCACTCTGTATCCATAGATCAGATCTGTCGAGCCGCCACCTGGGCCTCGGTTCATACCTTCAGAGCCCATTACTGTTTGGACAAGGACTCCCGCCGGGATGCCTTGTTTGGTCAGGCTGTCCTCAAACACCTGTTCCATACTTGAACCACTCCTGCCCACCTTCCCAGGATGGATGCCTGAGATCCATACAAAGATGGCGAACCCTTGGAGGGGGATCTCCCAGGCATCTTAGCTAGGGAGTCCCCATATGTGAGGACTTATTCCTGCTTGTTCCTGGAGATAGCACAGTTACTTACCTGTAACAGGTGATCTCTGGGAACAGCAGGAATTAGTCCTCACAACCCACCCCCCTCCCCTAGGAGTTGTATCTTCTATCTATCTTCCTTTCCTCTCTCTATTGTCTCAGCTATAAACTCGAACTGAGGAGAGCTGGTCAGGAAGGCGGGTAGGCAGCGCGCATGTGCAGTGGGAGGCCCCAAAAGCTTCCTTTCTGGGAAGCTGGGGAGCTTTCCCGCGCAGGCTCCGTCGGTTCCGACGTACCCATATGTGAGGACTAATTCCTGCTGTTCCCAGAGATCACCTGTTACAGGTAAGTAACTGTGCTTGATAAGGCAGGCAAAGAGAGAATTTGAGAAGAAGCTTGCTGCGGAAGCAAAAACACGAAATAAAGACCTTTTCAAGTACATTCGTTGCAAAAAAACCTGTGAGAGTCATTTGGTCCATTAGATGATAAAGGGGTTAAAGGAGCACTAAGGGGCGACAAGGCGATAGCGGAGAGACTGAATGAATTCTTTGCTTCAGTCTTTACTGAGGAAGATGTAGGGATGTTACCCATGACTGAAGTGGTATTTAAAGGTGCGGAAGAATTGAAGGAAATATCGATACATCGGGAAGATGTCTTACAACTATTAGATAAACTGAAGAGTAGCAAATCACCTGGGCCGGATGGTATACATTCAAGGGTGTTGAAAGAACTGAAATATGAGATTGCAGACCTGCTATTAGTAATCTGTGAACTATCATTAAAATCATCTCTAATACCTGAAGATTGGAGGATCGCCAATGTAACACCAATTTTTAAAAAGGGTTCCAGGGGTGATCCGGGAAACTACAGACCGGTGAGCCTGACGTCAGTACCGGGAAAAATGGTAGAAACCATCATAAAGAATAAAATTACTCAGCATGTAGATAGTCACGACCTAATGGGAGACAGCCAACATGGCTTTAGACAAGGAAGATCTTGTCTTACTAATCTGTTATGTTTTTTTGAAGGAGTGAATAAACAGGTGGACAAAGGTGAGTCGGTTGATATTGTGTATCTGGACTTTCAGAAAGCCTTTGACAAGGTCCCTCATCAGAGACTTTTGGCAAAACTAAAGAGTCATGGGATAGGAGGCAGTGTACTATTGTGGATCAGGAACTGGTTAAAAGATAGAAAGCAGAGGGTAGGGCTAAATGGCCAATTTTCCCAATGGAGAAAGGTGAATAGTGGTGTACCCCAGGGATCTGTGCTGGGTCCGCTGCTTTTTGACATATTCATGAATGACCTGGAAAGTGGAATAACGAGTGAGGTTATCAAATTTTCAGATGACACAAAACTATTTTAAGTTGTTAAAACCCAAGAGGATTGTGAAAAATTGCAAGAGGATCTTGATAAATTGGAAGACTGGGCATCAAAATGGTAGATGAAGTTTAATGTGGACAAGTGCAAGGTTATGCACCTAGGGAAGAACAACCCAAACTATGGTTACACGATGCAAGGTTCCACATTAGGAACCACCACCCAGGAAAAAGATTTATTTGTCATTGTGGATACCATGTTAATACACTCGGCCCAGTGTGCAGCGGCGGCCAAGAGAGCAAATAGAATGCTAGGTATGATAAGGAAAGGAATGGAAAATAAAACAAAAGATATTATAATGCCTCTATAGCGTTCCAAGGTGAGACCGCACCTTGAATATTGTGTGCAATTCTGGTCGCCGTATCTTAAAAAGGATATAGTGATTTTAGAAAAGGTTCAGAGAAGAGCCACCAAAATGGTAAAGGGGATGGAAGGATACTCCTATGAAAGGCTAAAAAGGTTAGGGCTCTTTAACCTGGAAAAGAGATGGCTGAGGGGAGATATGATAGAAGTCTATAAATTAATGAACGGAGTGGAATGGGTAAACGTAGATCGATTGTTTACCTTATCAGAATATAGAAAGACTAGGGGACATGCAATGAAGCTACAGGGTAAACTATTTAAGACTAAGAAAAGAAAATATTTTTTCACTCCACGTGTAATCAAACTCTGGAATTTGTTACCGGAGGATGTAGTAAAGGCTGTTAGTGTAGCTGGGTTTAAAAAAGGTTTGGACAAGTTCCTGGAGGAAAGGTCCATAAACCATTATTAAGAAGGGACCCAGGATATCAATGCTTGAACCAATACAA
This sequence comes from Ichthyophis bannanicus, assembly GCA_033557465.1. NCBI lineage: Eukaryota > Metazoa > Chordata > Amphibia > Gymnophiona > Ichthyophiidae > Ichthyophis > Ichthyophis bannanicus. The sequence goes on along the minus strand of CM066032.1, from coordinate 1,826,398,718 downwards.
GCATTGTGGAACCTGTGTCCCTTGATGGAACTGCTAGGTACATATGACCTAGATTGGCCACTGTTTGGAACAGAATACTGGGCTTGATGGACCTTGGTCTGACCCAGTATGGCATATCTTATGTTCTTATCTGTTCGGGGTATAAGCAGCTCCTGCCCTCCGACCCTTCTTCACAGCTACCAAGGGCTTCGTCACAAGGCCCCGAGGTATCTGGCTGCTTTGGGTATTGGCTTCTGCTCATGACCTTGCGGAGATGTGTTTTGATTACAGGTTCGGTAGCCTGTAGCTGGGGAATCCCATAAGTGAGGACTGACTTCTTTGCTTGTTCCTGGAGAAAGCATCGTTACTCACCTATAACTGGTGTTCTCCAAGGACAGCAGAAATCAGTCCTCACTACCCTCCTGCCTCCCCTGATGAGTTGCTGGATTTTTAGTCTTCCCTTGCCATCTGCTTGGTAGGGCTTGAGCTAAGGGATCTGACTGAGCAAGATGACACACTTGGGTGGGAAGATAACCATGCATGCATTGAAGCAGTCCCAAAGGCTTTCCTTGAAAACTGGGGAATTGCTCCGCATGGACTCAGTCGGTGCCGACGTCACCCATAAGTAAGGACTGATATCTGCTGTCCCTGGAGAACACCTGTTACAGGTGAGTAACTATGCTTTCCTGCTTGTTCCTTCGTAGTTACTCATCTGTAACAGGTGATCTACGGGAACAGCAGGAATTGAGTCTTCCCAATCCACCCTCCTACCCTAGGAGTTGTATTTCTCTCTCTCTCTCCTATCTCGGCTACAAACCCAACTGAGGGAGAGTTGGAAAAGCGGGAAGGCAGCTACGCAGGCGCAGTGGGATGCTCCCTAAAGCTTTCCTATAAGATGCTGGGGAGCATTCCACGTGGGCTCCGTCTGTGCCGACATCACCCATATGTGAAGACTCAATTCCTGCTGTTCCCAGGTGAGTAGCGACGCTTTTTCAACTTCGCAAGACTCTGCAACATCTTCCACACTCTAGCTTCAGCCCCCCAGGGTACTCAACCCTTTACCCACCCATTCCCCAAATAACAAGTTCTCAAATCCCATGGCGACACCCCTATTTCCACAAAGACACGTGTCCTGAAAGCCCACCCAACAGTCCTTGGCATCTACAACCCAGCACAAGGCCCACCACAGTGGCTGTAGCAAAATATTTAGGTGACCTCCATCCAGTGGCACCAGTCTTGCAGCATGGAATGCATATGATAGTAGGGAACACCAACCACATCTACCACCCCTTTTGAAACACCTAACCATTCTCAAATATAACAGAATAGGGTACACACATTGTAAATGCGGAGATTAGGAAGTCCCAAACCTCCATCCACCACATTTCTCTGCAGCATGCAGATTCTCATCCTGAGCTTGCAGCCCATCCATAAAAATAATTGCAAAGCCTGCTCCCAATGAGACACTTTTTTTTCTGGTACAGTACTGCTTGCATGCTCTGCAACAGGTATAATCGATGCGGAAGAATTATTTAACCTGATGCACTGTCATACAACGAAAGGGGCAATCTGCACTGTCTTTCCAGCTGCCTTTCTGTTGCTCAAAGCAAGGGCAAAATATTCATCCAGTATAGTTCCTCCAAACTAACAGGAGGTAACATGCCCAGATATTTCAAAGCTCCCCACCCAGCCTGTCCGCACTTGTCCTGCTATCTCCAGGCCTAGTGTCTTATCCATGTTTATACAGACACCTGTTCCAACCTACCAAAGATATTCCAAACTGCATAGACCTTGTGATGCCTCAGCATCAACATCATATCATTGACTAATAAGGCTGCCTTAACTTCCCTTTCACCTGCCCAAAAACCATGGACCCGACTATCCTGCATGATTCTGTGCCCCAGCTGTTATATACAAAGAGCAAACAAAGCAGGAGACAGAGGGCTGGTTACCTTATCGCAGCGTGATTTTTTTAAAAAAAAATCTTGTTGCAGCAGGATTTCTGATGAAACTTCCTCATTCACCAAAATCTGTGCCCGTGGGTTTGCATACAAATCCCAGAAAAAACTACTACTACTTGCAAAACAACTCGCTATCAAATCCAAACTTCCCTAAAACGCTCCACAGATAAGACGCTATCAAACACTTCTCAATATCAAGACTGACTGCCAAAGCATCCATTTTGTCACTGTGCTGCTTCATGTGCTTGATAAGACCCCACAAATGTTAGTAATCCCTTATTTTCCAGGTAGAAATCCAACTTGTTCCCTTCCAATTAAGGCCAGCAAAAAAGAACCCAAGTGGTCAGCCAGTATCTTAGCAGTTAATATCAACATTTAATAGTGAGACTGCCCTATAAGCCCCAGGGTCTATCTAATCTCTCCTCGTTTCAGGAAAACTGTTATGAGGGCCAGATTAACAGAGGAAATTCCCCCACTTCTAACACCTTCTCATACAGAACCTTCAACGATGGTACTATAGTTCCTGCAAAATCCAATAATCACCCTCAGTCCATCTGGCCCTGGAGCTGTGCATGCTCTAAGCCTCTTATAACCTGAAGAATCTGCTCAGACCCAATGTAAGCACTCATTTTTATTTATTTTATTTTTTATTTATTTTTTATTTATTTTAGCTATTTCTTCTATACCGCCCCTTCCAGAGATCAGGGGCGGTTTACATGGAACAAGTAAACAAATTTGTATACTAATGTATACATTACATGAAACAGAGATTTTTTTTAACTTTATACAGATAATAGTTGTTAACAGAGATTTATAACATTGTAACTTTATACAAATAACTGTGCATTAATTGTCAAAACTATTTACAATTTTTATACATTAATAAGTTTCTGTATCGTAGTGTTGATCTAGTGTTGATCAGAGTTTTTTCTACCTTTTTATAGGTAGTCAGAGTTTTCTACCTTTTATATGTGTGTGTGTGTGGAGGAATTTATTTCCTTTTTTCATCTCTTGGGAGTATTTTGTGGTGTATGTGGTGGGTGTTTGTGTGTGGGTAGTTGAGTGTGGTTTTAGGGCTTTGTGTTTGAGTGTTTGGGGATGGTGTGTGGTTGGACTTGGGGGTCTGGGATTTCATAGTGTTCGGAGAAAAGGTATGTCTTGAGTTCCTTTCTAAATTGGGTGAGGTCTTTTATGATCCGAAGGTTTATTGGGAGATTATTCCAGAGCATGGGGGCAGTGAATGAGAAGGCTCTGGTGCTGGTGGATTTTTTAGTTTTTTTGAATGAGTTTGGTATTTCAAGTGAGTGTGTTGCGTTTAGTCTGCGCGTTCTTGATTCTGATGGGGCATATAATAGCATGGATAGATATGATGGGGCGATGTTGTTCAGGAGCTTGAATGTGATTAGGAGGATTTTATATCTGATTCTGCTGTTTATAGGGAGCCAATGCAGTTCCAGCATTATTGGGGTTACGTGGTCTACTAGGCGGGCTTTTGTGACTACTTTGGCACAGATGTTCTGGGCTCTTTGAAGTAGGTATGTACTTTTTTGTGGTAGGCCAATTAAGAGACTATTACAATAGTCAAAGTGTGGGGTGATGAGTGTGTTAACAACTGATCTAAAGTCATGGGTGTCAAGAAGGGGTCTTAGATGTTGTATGGTTTTGAGTTTGTAGAATATGGTTTTTACCGTCTGTTTTATATGTGGTAGCATGGTGAGTGTATGGTCTATTATTACCCCTAGGTATTTTACCTCTTTTTTGACGGGTATAGTTGTATTTATGATTGAGATTGATGTTGGATAGATGTCCTCAGTCACGGGTGATCTTGTTACGAACATTGCCTCAGTTTTTTTTGAGGTTGATGGTAAGGTAGTTAGATTCCATCCAGGAGGTGGTCTCCACCATGCATTTTGATAGGGCATCGTAGGTAGGATTTTTGGTGGATATGGGGAGAGCAAGCATGATGTCATCAGCATAGATAAAGTGACTAATTTTGTGTTTTCTGAATATTTTTGTAATGGGTTGGAGGTACAGGTTGAAAAGGAGGGCAGAAAGGGCGGATCCCTGGGGTATTCCTTGTCCTTGGGGGAAGGTTTCTGACACTTCCTGGTCTATTTGAACACGTATTAGTCTGTTTGTGATGTAAGACTTAAACCAATTGAGTACTGTCCCACCTATTCCTAGATTTTCTAGTCTATTGATCAAAGTAAGGTGGTTGATGTTGTCAAAGGCGGCAGAGATGTCTATGAAGAGGAGTAGGAAGCCCTGACTGCTATCATCTGTGCCTTTGATGAGGAAGTCTATCAGTGTAGTTAGAAGGGTTTCTACACCGTGATAGGGGTGGAAGCCAAACTGGTGAGAGTCTAAGGGTTTGTGTTCATCGATATGGTCTTGTAATTGTAATTGGATGTTTTTTTCTATTATTTTAGCTATAAATGGAATGCTGGCTATCGGTCAGTAAGAGTTTGGGTCTTTTGGGTCAAGTTTATTGTTTTTTATTATTGGTCGAAGCGTTGTGAGTTTTAGGGCGTTGGGCATGATGCCCTGGACAAGGGATTGGTTCACCATTTGTTGGATGTTTTCAGCGAGTTCTTCCTTTGTGCATTTGATCCATGACACAGGACATGGGTCAAGTGGAGAAGTTGTGGTGTTGATAAGTGTTATGATCCTAAGAAGGTGTTTTTGATCTATCGTGTGGAAGGAGGTCCATGTGTTATTAGATTCAGTGTTTGTAGGTAGTGTCATTGGTATGGTGTTGGATTTGCACGTTAGTTTTTCTGCAAAGTGGGTTGCTAAGGTCTGTATGCTTATAGCCGACTGTTTTGGCTCTTGGTTTTTAGCTTTTGTCAAAGTTTTTACGATTGCGAATAGTTCTCTGGGGCGGTTGATAGCCATGTTTATTACTTTGGAGTGGTAATCTTTTTTGACTTGTTAATTGAATTTTTGTAATTGTTGAGGGTGGTCATATATTGGGATTTGTTTTCGTCAGATTTAGTTTTCCTCCATTTCCTTTCTTGTTTCCTCAATTGTTTTTTTATATTTGCTAGTTCTCTCGTGAACCATGTTTCTGTCTTTTTTACTTGTTTATGCATGGTATGTGTGGGGGTAGCTGCTTTCTGGACTGTTTGATTCCAATGGTTTACAGCGGATTCGATGTCTGGGAGGTTTGTGTTGAGTATGGGCAATACTTTGTCAAGGAAATTAGCTTTGTCAAAGTGTGTAAAACGTGATATGTGGGGTGATGAGTTTGTTGTGTTTAGTGTTGCTTGAGCTGGGAGGTGGAGTGTGATAAGGTAGTGATCAGACCATGGTACCTCTGTTATTGTTGGAGGGGTATGTTGGTGTTGGTTATTAAGAAGGGAGGAGGGAAGGAAGATGAGATCTAAGGTGTTGCCTTTTATGTGGGTGGGAGCATGTATTATCTGAGTGTAACCCATTTGGGTCATAGCATCCATGAAATTGTCTGATTGAGAGTTATTCAGGGAAGGGAGATTCAAATCACCTAGGATTATGAGAGGTTTGTTTGGTGATGCTGTGCATGCGAGTTCTAAGATGGAGGAGAGGTTTTTTTGATCAGTTGAAGGGGGTCTATATATGAGAGTAAGTGCAAGGGTTCTATTTTCTATGTTGATGATGTCTATTCCATCTATATTGTTTAAGCATGTTAAGGTGAATTGTAGGTCTTTTTTTAGCGAGTATGAGAGTGCCACCTCCTCTTTTTGCATCCCGATGGCAGCTGAATGTATCATATTGATGTGATGTAAACTGGTTTAGTAGTACGGTGTCTGTGGGAGTGAGCCATGTTTCAGTAATGCAGATGATTTCCGGGTTTGTGTCTTTTATCATGTCGTTGATGATTGGTATTTTATTTCGTATGGATCTAACGTTTATTAAGATGAGCTTTGTTTGGGTATCTATTTTGGTTGTGTTGTCGCTTAAACCAGTGTGTGGCTGGTGTTTTATTTGGATGAGTCTGCGATGGTGTCTGAGTCATTGCTTGAGTAATTATTGTGGGTGTGTGTAAAGGTTGAACAGTGTGGTGTGTTTTGGTGAGGATTGTGGGTAGTGATAATGTTATATGGGTTTCTGTAACGATTATGTATGATGGGGATATGATTATAGGGGTTTTGATTGGTTTTGTATGAGTATATGTGTTGAGTTAGGAGAGTTATTAGAATGAGAGTGAGTGGGAGGTTTACCTGTCTTGTGGGAGACATTGTGTATATATTTTGGTGGGCAAAGGAACTCTGAGAACGGGGCTCTGGGAATGGGGACTAGTGGAAGTGTCTGTGTATTAATGGTATATAGCTGTCTGTGACAGTTTTCGATGTACTGGGTGACTACTGGCAATAGTACTGGGTGACTACTGGCAATAGTACTGGGTGACTACTGGCAAATGTACTGGGTGACTACTGGCAATAGTAGATGACTAATAGGATACACTCTATAGTGTTGTAGCTACTGGGTTACAAATAACAATACAATAGTATATGTGCTACAGATGACAATATAAGGACAATATAAGGAGTGGAGGAGTAGCCTAGTGGTTGGGGCAAGGTACTTCAGGCCGGAAGGTCGGGGGTTCAAATCTCACTAGAGGACAGCAACCTTGGGCCGGAAGGACTGGGGTTTCTAGTCCCACAGGTGCTCCTTGTGGTCTTGGGCAAGCCACTTAACCCTCCATAGCCCATGTTCCCTGTAAAATAGTTATCTCCAAGTTATAATACCCTGTTCAATGTAATTTCAGTTAGTTCAATGTAAACCGCACTGATGCAGAATAGCGCGGTATATAAGAGAATGTAAATAAATAAATAAATAAATAACAATGTATCAATATCCGAGAGGAGGGTGAGAGAACTAGTTACTGTTAACAATTAGCTACTAGTAATAATACAATGTGTGATTGATTGCTGTTAGTGATAGTCTGAAAACCTGGAAACAGTTTTATAAATGAGATAGCTACTGGCAACAGTATTTCTACAGTATTATACTGATTAATTGCTGTTAGTGATAGTCTGAGAACCTGGAAACAGTTTTATAAATGAAATAGCTACTGGCAACAGTATTTCTACAGTTTTATACATGAAATATAAATGAGACAGCTACTGGCGACAGTATTTCTACAGTATTATATATGTAATATAAATGAGACAGCTACTGGCAATAGTATTTCTACAGTATTATACATGTAATGGCTGATTGGTAACAGTAATATGAGACTGTTACTGACAGCTGCTACTGACAACAGTAATGTAAGAAAGTTAATAAAGGGGAAAAGTCAGCTGGATAAAGTTTGTGAAGGGTATACTTGCTGTGCTTGAAGTTCTGTGGAGGAGGTGAAGTACGCGATCTCGACCCTCTAGGGGAGCTCAGCTGTACTTGGGTGTAGGGCGTGGCCTCTGCGTTTGCTGCTTTAGTGGTAGATCTTTGTGTAGGGGGAGGGATTCACATTCAAAGATCTCTTTTGTGAATGCAGGTTTTCAGAGTGGCTGGAGCTTCGGTTACTTGTCTCCGGGGGAGAGAGGGTTTTCCTCAGATGACTTTGTTAGGATGTAGCTTTTTGCTTATCGTGCCCCGCAAGGCGCGGGCGCTGCTTGCCGGCGGCGCTTCTTATGTGTGCCGCTGTGACCTCCCACAGCCCTCGATTGGGCTGGAGTTCAGGAGCGGGAAATCGCTGCTCGTGCTGGGCTCTACCCCGACCGGGGAGCCTCTCAAGATGGCTGCAGCAGTTGGAATATAATCCTCTCAAATATCTTAGCTTCTCTCGGTGCGCTGACGATCAGTGTTGTTGCCTTGATCTCCTGTCGTGCCACTCCTTGTTCGTTCAGAAGCAGAATGCTTGGGTCAATATATGAGAGTTCAGGAAAACTTGCGAAATTTGCGAGAGGAGCAGAGTTATGTTTTTTTGCTACTTAGCAGTGTCTTCGTGGTTAAGGATTCACTGTTGCGGTCCCCGCCTAAGGGCCACGCCAAAGGGCCCTCTGGCGAGGCCCTCAGGTGCGGGCCCGACAGGCGCGGGCCTGCGTGGAGGCCGGCTGCCTTTGAATGGCTGCTGCTCCCCTCCCACAGCCCCGATTGGACTGGAGCACCTGAGCAGGGCAGCCGGATGGTGCAGTGAGGTGCTCTACCCCGTGTCGGGGGAGTTTACAAATGGCGCTTTTCCCGCCGATCGCGGGCTGCCTTTGAAGGGCTGCTGCTCCCCTCCCACAGCCCCGATTGGACTGGAGCACCTGAGCAGGGCAGCCGGATGGTGCAGTGAGGTGCTCTACCCCGTGTCGGGGGAGTTTACAAATGGCGCTTTTCCCGCCGATCGCGGGCTGCCTTTGAAGGGCTGCTGCTCCCCTCCCACAGCCCCGATTGGACTGGAGCACCTGAGCAGGGCAGCCGGATGGTGCGGTGAGGTGCTCTACCCCGTGTCGGGGGAGTTTACAAATGGCGCTTTTCCTGCCGATCGCGGGCTGCCTTTGAAGGGCTGCTGCTCCCCTCCCACAGCCCCGATTGGACTGGAGCACCTGAGCAGGGCAGCCGGATGGTGCGGTGAGGTGCTCTACCCCGTGTCGGGGGAGTTTACAAATGGCGCTTTTCCCGCCGATCGCGGGCTGCCTTTGAACCGAGTCGGATCCAAGTCCTGCAAAAAATCCTCGTTTGTCCACCTACAGTCCCCCCCCCCTCCAAAATTTAGAAAAAGTAGAGCTGATCTTATCTGCAAGCAGTTTACCTGTGGAATCCCACAAAACAGAAAAAATGAAGTCCATTAACAGTTGCCACTAAATGAGCCAAACAGTGGCCCACTCTATTACCACAGTGAAAAAACTTGTTTATACATAAACATGCATCTCTGCAGTAGACTTTTTCAAGGCAACTTTATTTTTGAAAAATCACTCTCATATTTCTGCTGTCATCCGTCGAGCAAGATCCTGTAATACATGATGCAGCTCAACTGTCAGCTTGATTAACTGAGCATTTTTATTTTTTTTTCGATGCATACTTGCATATGCCAGAATTGCCCCTAGGCATTACTTCCTTACTTTCCAGAACAGAAAAGAATCCTCCCCATGTACTGTGTGTCTCCCACCGCCCAATCGGGGCGGTGGGAGACACACAGCCCGCTAACAGGAAAACGCTTAAAAGCGGCGTCCCTACTCCGAGGGAGCCGCTTCTTGCCTCTAACCCCCCGGCTGTACCTTCGGTGTGCTCCTGCCCAATCGGGGCAGTGGGAGAGCTCCCGCCCAATCGGAGCGGTGGGAGAGACACAGCCCGCTAACAGGAAAACGCTTTAAAGCGGCATCCCTACTGGGCGGGCCTGCGCCTGAGGGCCTCGCCAGAGGGCCCTTTGGTGTGGCCCTTAGCCGCGGCATGAAGGCAAACAAAGGCGTTACAAAGAGAGAACCACAGCCACCAGCACACCAGAAGAAAATCAACAGAACAGACAAGAAACGAAGTCTTAAGAAAACCAAGCATCACCATAACAGAGCATCACAAAAAAAACCATCATGCACGCAACATACTTCCTCCCACTCTACCTTCTCGTCACACAACTCCTTCCACCACCCACACACCTCCACTACCCACAAGCAAACACACCATGGCACCCACCAACTGCATGGCCATATCTAGATCCACAGCACACACATAAAGAGACACACAGAACATCCCAGACAAAACGACCAACCAGACACAAATCAAACTCCCACAACTGCACAAAAGAAGAACATGTAACAACAACCTCCTCTACAAAGACAACGACGATTGAGCTCATAAACGCCAGATCCGTCTGCAACAAGATACACACGCTTGTAGACCACATAGAAGACCGACAGCCCGACATAATATGCATCACAGAGACATGGCTCAATACCACCGACAATGTTCTACTCAACCAACTAGTACCGGACAACTACTCAGCGTACAACTGCCCACGCACCCGCAAGTGTGGAGGAGGAGTCCTGATAAGAGCAAAGACAAAACTAAAGTTCAAAGCACAGAACTTCACCGATACACAGCAATGTAACACAATCAGCATCAAGAACAAACACATTGCAATCTGCCTAACCTACAGAGCACCCAGAGCTCCACCCGACGAACTAGCCTTCACTCTAGAGGAAGCCTGTGCTATAACAACAAATAACAAACCAGCGCTACTGATTGGAGACTTCAACCTCAAGTCCACCAATGCCAAAGACGCAGATGCCTTCCTACAAGCAATGACCTCACTTCAATTCACACAGATAATCAATGCACCAACGCACAGACATGGATCAACCCCAGACCTCATCTTCGCATCCAATTACCTAACATGAAGAGACCTAATTTCAACACCCACCATTACCCCAGTGCCCTGGTCTGACCATTACTTAATCGAGACAAAGCTGCGATTACAAGAGGACCAGACAAACGAAAGAGCAAACATCTCACACACACAAAGACGGTTCAAGAATTTCGACGGAAGAATTCATACAGGACACAATACAACACCTGAACATTACTACGGACGACCTGGAGGACCAAGTTGCCAGCTGGAACAGCATTTTAGCTAACGCCGCCAAGCCATCTGGTGGCGGGCCCGAGAAACACCACCACAACAGGAAACAAAACAAACCATGGTACTCAACAGAAATACGACAGGAAAAGAGGGAGCTCAGGAAAATCGAACGGAGATGGAGAAAAAACAAAACAGATAACCAGCATCTTTACCTAACAAGGCAAAAACAATACAATGAACACATCAACCAATCAAAGAGGGAATTCCACACAAACATGATAAATACTTCCATCAACAAACCCAGAGAGCTTTTCGAAATCGTAAAGATCCTCACAAAAGAGCAAGCAACAGAAGGGGAAGTACAAGTAGATCCACAGGAATTCGCCGACCACATCAAAGACAAATTTCACTCCACAGAGCGAACACCCACTGTAACCACCAGGACAGACGTACACAACAAAACCTGGGGCACATTCTACTCACCCTCAACAGAGCAGCTATCCCACATCATCTCCACAATCAACACAAGCACTGCTCCTACAGACCCGTGCCCAGTGGCATGGGTCAAAGCCACCAAATCAAGCTTCATCCACACCATACACAACATGGTAAACAACTCACTCACTCAAGGAATCATGCCGAAGCAACTAAAGCTCGCCTCAGTAAGACCAATCACAAAGAAAACAGCTCTCGACAAAAAAGATCCAACAGCATACCGACCAATCTCCAGCATACCCTTCCTGGCAAAAATCATCGAAAAAACGGTTCAACTATAACTACAGGAACACATCGACAAGCATGAAACGCTTGACGACAACCAAAACGGCTTTCGTCCCAACCATGGAGTCGAAACGCTACTGATCTACCTCTTCGACAGCATCCTAAAAATAATTGACAACACCAGGAATGGAGTCATAATGATCTTCATCGACATCTCCTCAGCCTTCGACACAGTGGACCACAACACGTTCCTGGAAAGACTAAAGAACACTGGTATACACGGTATCACATTGAAATGGTTCCACTCATACCTAACCGAAAGACAGCTTCAGGTCAAGGTGGAACATAACACCTCCCAACCCATAAATGTCCGTCAAGGAGTACCTCAAGGATCCGCACTCAGCACTCCTATTCAACATATACATCCAGCCATTATGCAACATCATGAAAGAGAACAGCATTCAATACACAATATATGCAGACGACGACATGATATACACCCCGATATCAATCGACAACCCGGACTTCTCTAAGATAACAGACTGCCTTATCCAAATGACAAGTTGGTGTCAAAACAACAACCTCGCAATCAACTACAGCAAGACCGAAGCTTTAATCATCACTCGGAACCAGAGCTTCATACACCCGACATATAAAGATACAAAGCACTACTATACCAATAAGATCAGAAGTCAGATACCTCGGAGTTACCCTGGACAATAAACTCAATCTCAAGCCCCACATAGACAAAACAATCCAAAAAGCCTACTACAAGATGCGAATCATCAGGAGATTGAAACCACTCCTCGCCCCCGAACACTTCCGTACCGTCTGTCAAGCACTGATAACCCCACTTCTGGACTTCTGCAATCCGATATACCTTGGACTACCGAAACAAGCCCTCAAGCCACTCCAACTGGCACAAAACACTGCAGCACGAATAATATCCGGTACTGCAAGACAGGAGCACATCACACCTACCTTGAAGGACTTACACTGGCTCCCAATCAGTGCACGCATCAGATACAAAACTATCATAAACCTATTTAAGATAAACCAGCACACATCAGCCAACAGCCTGCACACCCTGATACAACCAGACACCAGCACACGTCCTAGAAGAAAACAAACACACAACCGAGTCAGTACCCCAAGTGAATACAAACACACTCGCAAGGACACAACAGACAGAGCACTCTCAATGGCTGCTCCAACAATATGGAACAAACTACCGGACGATTTGAGGGCAACTACAGACCTCAGACTTTAGGAAACAGCTGAAGACCATGCTGTTCATAGAACATTATGGACACATCACATAACCTCGGAGAATGTATAACAGCACACGATTCCGCCTAACACTGTATGTATAGAAAAGGTTTTATAGCCACACTGTATATAGCTCACTTTGTACATAGCTCAAACTAATCTAGCACACAATACAACACACTCAACTAAATTTCACCCTCACGGCATGTATAACACACTCACTTTACCTGATTGTTTGCTGTGATACCACCTTGATTAATAAGATAAGGCGGTTTAGAAATACTGTTAAATAAATAAATAAATAAAATTAAAGACTTCATTTTCCTGCCTTTGTGCCTGCAAATAAGTCACAAACATTGTATCAGACTCCAACCCTCGTAGCATGCATCACGCTTCCAACCACTCACCTGCTGGAATAGAAACACACTACCAACGTATGATCTGCTAGAACTGTCTGGTCAAGATCCACATTAAGCACCTGCGCAAATAGTGACTCCGACACCAATACATAGTCCAATCAGCTCTGTATCGAGTGGGCCCAGGACATGTGTATTTTCCCTCTTTCTGCCTGCCAAGCATCCCCCCTCACCCCATATTACGAAACTAATTAACCAATTGAATGCCTTCTGAAAACCCCCTGATCTCTTCCCACTGGTCACCAATTTATTTATTTATTTTATTTTTATATACTGCACTATTCAAAATCAGCATGGTTCACAGATAACAGTATTATGCGTAACAGGAACATTATTAAGCACTTACCGTATTTTCCGGCGTATAAGACTGGGCGTATAAGACGACCCCCTACTTTTCCTGTTAAAATATAGGGTTTGGCCTATACTCGCTGTATAAGACTACCCCTCTTCCAGCGTACACCAAAAAAAATAAAAAAACATCAGATTTGATTCAAACTGTGACAAGCAGGCAGTATTTAATATAGATCTGAAGTTCTCCAGAACTATAATTCTCAAGGAGTGTGTGATGTTATGAGCGCGTGTGGTCTCACTTCACTCTCTACTTGTAATTCCTGTCTTTATGTACACACCTATGCCATTAGCTTCACAAAATACTGTGTGACATCGGAAGCCCAGCATATGCAAATTCACCTCATACATATTCATTATGGATAGTCTTAACATGCAGCAGTTTGTGTGCTCAGCAAGACAGGTCCAGGCAGTCCTGCCATAAACCCTTTAAAATCTGAGGCCGCAGTCCCCTATGTTCTTCTCAGGCGAGACATTCCACCTCACTTCAAAGTGACAGATGTTGGTCACATTATCAGAGACACTGGTTCAGAACGAAATATAAACAATACTTCTTTGTCGTGGTGGTTCTTTCCTCGATACAGCTTCTACAAACCTCAAACACCCGACTCCGCCCATCACGACGCCTGATTGGCCAGAAGACCTCCTCCATGTCTAATGCGTGCTAGACGCCGTTACCCAGTAATGTCCCCTGCTGCTCTAGTTCACGAGAAATAAAAGCAAATAATAAGAAAAAAACGTAGAATCCCTCGCCGATTGGCTTGAGCCGCTGTCAGCCAGCAGGCTATCCTGCCCTTCATTGGCCCGTTCTACCACAGACGGTTGACGGCGCGCGGGAGTGGGGAAGAGAGGGAGGTAGATACACTTTTATTTATTTTTATTATTAATACAAAGATGTGTCATGCCGTCTTCAACATAGGCTCTGAGCGTACGCATTTTATTATGTTACTATAAACGCTTCTAGAGTGATTAGTGACGATGCCCCCTCCCCCTCGTCCCTCGACTTACTGTTCAGCCCTGGCTCTTCGTTGTTATTGTCGACGGCAGTGGAACAGTGCTGCTCTGGGGAAGACATAGCAGGGATAATAGGCGGAACGAAGCTGGAGCTTCTCAGCTGATACTAACTCTCGTGCACATAGAGAGACAGCACGCGCATATACACAAAGCGAGACAGAGCCACGTCACAGAACGTGTACCGGCGTATAAGACGACCCCCGACTTTTGAGCATATTTTCAGGGCTTAGAAAGTCGTCTTATACGCCGGAAAATACGGTACATTGAACTGGTATACAAAACTTGGGTAACTATGTACAACTAATTACAGATATATACAGCATTGATAAGAGTTGTCAACATGAATTCTTAGTTATACGTGAGAAGATGAGGTTAGGTTACCATGTTGAGAGTTACTGGGTTGGGAGTAGTGCAGGAGAAAGAGGTGGTGTTTTAGTGCCTGCCTGAATTCCAGCAGGTCTGTTATGGTCCTTATTGAAATTGGGAGCGCATTCCAGCAGATGGGTGCATAGAATTTGAAGGCCCGTTTTTTTGTTGCCTGTGTGCATTTTGTTATCTCTTTCGGGATTTTTAAGGTATCTTGCTCTATTCGATGGGGTGGGTTGGAGGAGGTCCGTTAAGGATGTGGAGGATATCTTATTGATAGCCTTAAAGGTCATGAGTAATATTTTATAAGTGAGCTGGCAGTGAATTGGTAGCCAATGTAAATCCTTAAGGATTTGGGGTGATGTGGTCCCCTCTAGCAGCACCGTGCAGCCGTGTTCATTACCAGCTGTAGAGGGTTTAGTGTATATTTAGGTAAACCATGCAGGATTACATTAGCGTAGTCGAAGTGGGGCGTTACAAGAGCCTGAAAAACTGATCTGAAATCGACTGGTTGCAACAGAGGACGAAGATGTCGGAGTGTTCTTATTTTGTGGTAGATTTGTTTGATGGTGTTGCCGATGTGCTGTTTGAGGTCAAGCCGTTGGTCTAGCGTAACACCCAGGTAGCGGATGCTGGATCTACGTGGGAGTTCAGCATCTCTTGTCTTTAAGGTCGGCAGTGGAGAGGAGGACTGGTTTCTAGTGACAAACAGGACGTTGGTCTTGCTGAAGTTAATCTTGAGGCTCTGACTGGAGCCAGTCGGTTATTGCATTGAAGCAATCCACAAGTGGAGAGAAGTCCGGATTCTCAGTCATGAATGGGGTGAAGAGTAGAACATCGGCATAGATCAGGCATGATATTTTGAATGAACGGATTATGTCACATATGGGTTGCATATAAATATTAAATAGGAGAGCGGCGAGAGATGAGCCTTGGGGAACACCATGTTCTTGTTGGAAAGTCTCAGAAGTTGTGGATCCCACCCGCACTTGTTGCCATCTGTCGGCGAGATAGGATTTGCACCAGCTCCATGCACCAATCCTTTTGGGAGTCTGCTATCCAATTAAAATCCCCCCACAACCAGTATCTGGGTCTCAAGCCCCACAGTCCTATTCCACAACTTAGAAAAATAAGATCTACTTTTCCCTGTGGGTAAATACAATCTAACCCCCAACCCAAAAAATAAAAAACATTCCCAACACTGCTACATACTAACCTTCCAGGTGTTGTACCACACTCCTTTCTTCAAAGGGCACTTCACTATGAATCAACACTGCCACCCCTGCCTTAGTCACCGGAGCAGAGTAGCAGTGACCCACCCAGTCTTTCAAGTTTTGCATGCTCACATTCACTCGTGGGTTTATTGTAATAAGGCCAACATCGCCCTCTGACGTTGCAGCGCTGGCAGAAATTTTTTTTGCTTAACTGACAAACCCACACCTCTATATTCCATGTTACCAAAACTTTCTCGGTGGTCCGCAACGGGGCACGCGCGCACACAAAAATAACACGGCAACAGGAGTAGGGAAAATCCATCTTTTGGTAATCTCAAACCAGCTTTATTAAGATACATCTCTGCACTGCTATCCTGCATTCTTCAGGGCATAAGAACCTCCAGCAGATTAAAACGGAATAAATCCATAAGTAAAATCAAATCAAAGTAAAACTATAAAAATAGTCAAAACATGATATAGAATATAAATAACATAAGTTAGGGACATGATTTTTTAGCATTTAGTGTTATATTCATGATAAAACAATACGATCGTCACATCTTGGAAAGATATAATTAACACATATTTTTTTTTTTTTTTTTTTTTTAGTGCCATCAAGTCAGTGTTGACTCATAGCGACCCAGCTACCTCTGGGTTTTCTTGGCAATGTATCACCGGAAGTAGATTGCCAGCCTTTTCTTCCGAGGCAATGGAGGGTAAAGTGACTTGCCCAAAGTCACAAGGAGTGCCAGTGGGAATCAAACCCTTGATCTTCTGGGTATGAGGCAGTTGCTCTAACCACTAGGCTACTCCTCCACTCCAATTAACACATATAATGGGACAAAAGTAGTATACAATGAGGACAGCATTGTGGTCATTCCAATAAATAGTCGTCCTTCGACACTTCGCGCTTCGACTTTCGCGGCTTCACTCTATTGGGATTTTTTCAAATACATATATATTCATTAAAAAGTTGATTGAGACAGTGAAAATGATACTGTGCACGCTCAGTTGTCTGAGTCAGTTATACACCCCTGTATTACAATTAAAATTAAAATTACGTATGGACTGTAGGCCTTTATCTAAGCCCCACGATGTCTCCTAAACGTGCTGCTGCTTCTAAGCCTTCTGACGATGAAACTAAGCACCGGAGGAAGATGCTTGCTATCCAGGAGAAGGTAAAACTCTTGGATATAAATAAAGAATCCTACTTCGCAGAAATTCACTGTCACGGTACAGTCTGGAACGGATTAACCGCGATAAACGAGGGATGACTGTATATGAATAAATGATAAAAGGATATGTGAATAAATAAAACAATATAGTGAAGAGAACCAGAAAATAAGTATGTCGTATTTAAAAAAATAAAAAAAGAAAGCCATAAGGCTGGCGAATATTGTATGTGCAGCAGTTCAGTTACACCATAAGGGATTCCACATTAAACAATACGGGATAAAGTACTTTTAATTGGCCATATTTTATTTCTTGCATTTCACCCTCTTCTCAATAATGCGGTTTCTTATTTTTCAGTTTTTAGCCCTCTATTTTACATTTTTGTTTTTATTTTTGTCCCAAAAATGCATGATATCTTGTTAGCGCCTGTATCGTCACACTTTTACAAGTAAGCTTTTTCCTTCAGTGCACATGTTTTTGTCCCATTACTATAGTTAGTTCTCTTTCATTTTGCCACCAAATTGTGTTAGATGGAGGCTCTGTTTTGATTACACATCACACATTGTTAGCATCTGCTAATTGATCATACTTAGTGTATCCCAGATTTTGTTATTTTTAGTGTTTTTTTTTATCCCCCCTCTGTTTTGGTTTACAAGCGATAAAATACCTTTAATTGGCCATATTTCCTGTAATTTACCCTCTTCCTTATCATCCCTCCAGTCCAGTTCCGCACCTCTGGGTAGTGTACCTCTTCCTGCAGCTTGGAGACTGAGCATGTCATCTTTTTGACACTAATGTACTTATGCAGCTGGCACCGCCTACCAGCCCCAGTATGCTCAGTCTCCAAACAGCTGGAGGAAGGTAGTGAGCCAGGGTGCTGGACTCACGGAAGGGACAACTAAGGGGATAGGTTTAGTTTTCTTTTATTTTAGTTCAGGTACTCTAGTGCTCCGTGCTTGAGCCTGTGGAGGTTCACTGTGCTAGGGATCCTTTTACCTACCCGGATTCAGATTGAGGACGTTCCTGGAGAGTGCCCCAGCCCTTACCGGCCAGACCGCAGTGTATGGTATGGGATAGTATCAAGGGGCTGAATCCCATTTCATCCTTAAGCATTCCTTGTGTTATACAGCTCAAAACTTATTCAGTGCATGACGACTTGATGCAGACCTGTGGAAAAAGCCAAACTAAATGTGCCATTGTTACTGGGCAGATTTTATAGTGCTGTTGTGCCTGGTGAGGTGATGTAAGTGACAGTTTGAGACATTGACTGTCTCCTGAGAAGAGTCAGGCAAAAAGTGACAGAAATAAATGAGATAAGTGGGGAAAAAGTGCTGCATATAGATTTGTAGCAGTTAGTTTTGTGAGAAACATGAAGTACCTGCATACAAGAAATGTATGTAACTAGAAAGATAGTCAGTGGATAGGAGGCAAATAAAATATTTCCATCTGTTTATGGTCGGTGAGTAACCTGACATGGTCATCTCTTGTCTCTTAGCCCAGATTATGTACCTATTAAATTTGTAGTATTGCTTGTAAGGGAATATGTACTCCCTTATAGCCATTTGTAGTACTTAGAATAAAAACGTAAACTTTACTCTGAGAAACTGTCAGTTTGGATGAGTGCAAGGTCCATTTCATATGTTTAAGGTATAATTGGGGCCGGCATCCGGTGCACGACGCCAGGCATGGTTACAGTCAGACCTGGAGCCATGGGTTCAGGAAATGTTGGTCGATGTCCCTTGCCGAGGTGAGAACCTCTTTGGCAAGCCCATGACTGAGAAGGCTGCCGAGATCGAGTCCAAGTACCTGACCCTGACAAGACTCGAAGAAGACTTCTGCCCCTTCTAAGAAGGGCTCGGGTAAGAAGCCCTTTCTCCCAAGGAAAGGATCAGCTTACCGAAACTACCCCACATAGCAGGCCTCCCCAGCTCCCCAGCAGGGGCAGCAGGTCAAGGGACGGGGGCAAGGCCCGTGTAAGCAAAAGCCCCCGGTTCTGGCTCTGGCCCAGCTTGGAAGGGGTTTTGACTCCGAGCATAGTCTCTCTCCCAAAGGAAGCAAGGCCATGCACAGGAGGCAGGCTGACTCTGTATGCCCACAAGTGACCAGCCATTACAACAGACACCTGGGTCCTCCAGATAGTCCAAATGGGCTATTGGTTACATTTCACCCAGATGCCTCCCTCTTAGTTTCCAGGGGAGCCTCTCAGACCCCCTCTTCACAGGGACCTCCTTATGAAGGAGTTAGCAGGTCTTCTCCAGGATCAGGCGGTAGAACAGGTGCCCCACCACCTGCGGGGCACAGGCTTCTACTCCAGGTACTTTCTGATACCAAAGAAAACTGGAGGCCTAAACGAGTTCCTGGTGAGGGAAAAGTTCAAGATGCTTTCACTTGGAATATTGTTGCCTTACCTCTGCCAGGGAGACTGGCTATGCTCCTTAGATCTCAATGATGCGTATTCATACATCTTGATTCATCCAGACCACAGACAATACCTAAGACTTGTAGTGGGAGGAAACCATTTTCAGTACAGAGTGCTTCCCTTTGGCCTAGCCTCGGTACCCAGGGTATTCACAAAGTGCCTTGCGGTGGTGGCGGCCTTTCTAAGGACTCAAGGGGTATTCGTCTTCCCCTACTTAGACGACTGGCTCATCAGAGGCCAGTAATCTCTAGAGGCCCAACAGACCACGTCCCGCACTATCCATTTGCTTCAGCACCTGGCCTTTGTGATCAACTGCACAAAGTCCACTCTGGTTCCTTCTCAAGGACTGGAGTTCATAGGGGCAAGGTTAGACACCCTTCAAGCAAGGGCTTATCTATCAGAGGAAAGGGCTCAAAGACTAGTAGCCCTAGTGCAGCAAGTGAGTCACAGATCCCGCATATCAGCAAGACACTTTCTGTGCCTTCTTGGTCACATGGCTTCCACAGTGCATGTGACACCCAATGCTCGGCTTCACATGAGAACAGCTCAGTGGTGCCTCAGGGACCAGTGGACACAAGCCACAGGCAGACTCAGGGACAACATCAAGGTGTCCCATCGCTTGATACAGTCTTTGAAATGGTGGCTTCATCCTCACAACCTTCTGGAAGGGAGTGCCTTTTTCAGCCTCCCACGCACTTGAGAGTGTTGACTACAGATGCATCCCTGCTGGGATGGGGTGTGCATTGCCAACAGCTCTGCACTCAAGGTGTGTGGTCTCAGTGGGAGAGCACACAACAAATCAATCTCCTAGAGCTTCGAGCGATCCGCTTGGCTCTTCGGACCTTCGACCAAACCCTGGCTCATCAATCTGTCTTGATTCAGACAGACAGCCAGGTAGTAATGTTCTATGTGAACAAACAAGGCAACACAGGCTCTCGCATCCTATGTCAGGAAACCCTGGATCTATGCTCCTTCACAGTCAGCCAGGGTATGTTCCTCAAGGCGGTTTATTTGCCAAGTCAGGAGAACTTCCTAGCAGACAAGCTAAGCAGGATTCTCCAGCCGCACGAGTGGCAACTGGATCCCAATGTAGCCCAGCAACTCTCCCAGTGCTGGGGGCAACCATCCATAGATTTGTTTGCAAGCCCTCAAAATCACCACTTGCCCCATTTCTGTTCCAGACTCTGGCACCCACACAGGGTAGCTGCAGATGCTTTACTAATATCCTGGTCGGTGGGCCTCCTATATGCGTTTCCTCCCATGCCTCTGGTTGCTCGGACTTTATTCAAGATCCTTCAGGACAAGGCCTCAGTCATCCTGGTGGCCCCCAGGTGGCTGAGACAGCCTTGGTTTCCTCTCCTCCTGCAACTGGCTGAGGAGACTCCAATTCCTCTGGGACTTCCATCCAATCTCCTGTCGCAGGACAGGGGCTCACCTTTGCATCACAATCTCAGGTCCCCTCAACCTGATGGCATGGCCGCTGAAAGGGTAGTCCTTGCACTACTTCTCCTCCCAAAAAAGATAGAGGATGTTCTGCTGGCCTCTAGAAGGCAGTCAACTAGGAAAACCTACGCATTTAAGTGGCATAGGTTTGAGGTATGGTGTACTCAGCAGAGTGAGAAACCATTCTCCTGCCAGGTGGCTGTGGTGCTGCAGTACCTGCTTCACCTTTCAGATTTAGGCCTTAAGTCAAACTTGGTCCGAGTTCACCTTAGTGCTTTATCAGCACACCACTCTCCAGTGGAAGGGCAACCTCTCTGTCCACCCCTTGGTGTCCAGGTTCCTGAGAGGTCTGCTTCTGCTGAAACCCCTGGTTCGCCCCCGGCGACCGAATGGGATCTGGATGTGGTCTTGCAGCAGCTTACTCGCCCACCCGTCGAGCCGATGGCTACCTGCCATCTTCGCTTCCTTTCTTGGAAGACAATTTTCTTGGTGGCACTCACATTGGCTAGACAAGTGAGTGATCTGCAAGCTCTGGTGTCCGATAGACCGTTCACACGGTTCTATAGGAACAGGGTGGTGCTTCGCACGCACCCCAAGTTCCCTGCCGAAAGTGGTGGTCTCTTTCCACCTCAACAAGGAGGTGGTGCTTCCGATCTTCTTTCACAGACCCCATGCCAGCCAGGCAGAGGCAGTTCTGCATATCCTGGACTGTAAGAGGGTCTTGGCCTTCTACTTGGAGCGTACGAGGGGACATCGAAGAGCTCCTTTTTTGCTAAGTAGAGTATACAGAGGAGGACCCCCTAGGGGTATGCCTGTACCTTCCAGAGCTCAACCAATCGAAGCTCTGGAAGTTTTTTTCTGTCTCCATCATCTGGAAGGGGAACACAACCCGCTTGTCTGAACTGGTCTAGCAGGATTCCAGGAAAGTAAATTAACGGTAAGGGAAATTTCTCCTTCTGTAACTGCCACCAAATTCAAGTCAGCCACACTGATTAAAGCTTCAACATCTGGGAACTTTATTTCCCATGCTATGTGCATTTTCTACATACTGCTTTCCATATGTTACCCCTTTTACCCATTTCCATAAAGGTATTTAATATTTCACTTACCTGGGGGCTTTCTTCACCCAACCCCAACGAATCTAGTTTAAAGCCCTCTTCAGTAGATTAGCCAATCTGCCACTAAAGACACGTCAACCTTTCTTGGACAATGGACACCATCTCTGCTCTGGAACTCTTGGAACAGCATACCATGGTCTAGGAAACCATAGGAGCTCTGCTAAACACAACTTTGCAAAAGTTCTCCAAGACAGATTCACCAAGTTGGTTGACCACATGGACGATGTCCCTTGCTGACATCTACTAACTATTCTTTACATGTAAAACTAGAGCGCATAATATGAAACTGCAAGGTGTTAAAGTGAAAGGTAACACCAGGAAATACTTTCACTGAAAGTGTGGTGGATGCTTGGAATGCTCTCCCAATTGAAGACGCATAGTGACAGAATTCAAGATGGCATGGGGCAGACTCAATAGATCCCTTTTATAGCAACAGGATAAAATCAAAATGAACTTAACTATTTCATCTCAACAAATAGGGTGACCTGCACAGAGAAGGGTATAACACCTAAACAAAGACATAGGGAGGGGTGACCTGCACAGTGACAGCTGCCACCTACTCTTACCACCTTGCTGGGCAGACTAGATGGACCGTACTGGTTTTTATCTGCGGTCATGAAGCCCCCGCCACCACCAGCAGCTCTCCCCTTCCCTGGGATCGAGCCACCAGAGGCGGGAGGGGCCTGGAGCATCGCTGCCCAATCGGGGCAGGCCACAAGCCCTTTAAAATCTTCACGTCATCGGGCGCCGGTCCTTTGAAGCCCCCGCCACCACCAGCAGCTCTCCCCTTCCCGGGGATCGAGCCACCAGAGGCGGGAGGGGCCTGGAGCATCGCTGCCATAAGAACATAAGAACATAAGACATGCCATACTGGGTCAGACCGAGGTCCATCAAGCCCAGTATCCTGTTTCCAACAGTGGCCAATTTAGGTCATACGTACCTAGCAATATCCCCAAAAGACACAGGTTCCACAATGCTTGTACTGGGTCAAGCATTGATATCCTGGGTCCCTTTTTAATAGTGGTTTATGGACCTTTCCTCCAGGAACTTGTCCAAACCTTTTTTAAACCCAGCTATACTAACAGCCCTTACTACATCCTCCGGTAACAGATTCCAGAGTTTGATTACACGTTGAGTGAAAAAATATTTTCTCTTATTTGTCTTAAATAGTTTGCCCTGTAGCTTCATTACATGTCCCCTAGTCTTTCTATACTCTGATAGCGTAAACAATTGATCCACGTTTATCCGTTCCACTCCATTCATTAATTTATAGACTTCTATCATATCTCCCCTCAGCCGTCTCTTCTCCAGGCTAAAGAGCCCTAACCTTCTTAGCCTCTCTTCATAGGAGTAGCCTTCCATCCCCTTCACCAATTTGGTGGCTCTTCTCTGTACTTTTTCTAATAACGCTATGTCCTTTTTAAGATACGGTGACCAGAATTGCACACAATATTCAAGGTGGGGTCGTACCATGGAGCGATAGAGGCATTATAGCATCCTTTGTTTTATTCTCCATCCCTTTCCTTATGATACCTAGCATTCTATTTGCTTTCTTGGCCGCCGCTGCACACTGGGCGGAGGGTTTTAACATGTTATCCACGATGACTCCTAAATCTTTTTCCTGGGTGGTGGTTTCTAATGTGGAGCCTTGCATCGTGTAACTATAGTGTGGGTTGTTCTTTCCTAGGTGCATAACTTTGCACTTGTCCACATTAAATTTCATCTGCCATTTGGATGCCCAGTCTTCCAATTTATCCAGATCCTCCTGCAGTTTTCCACAATCCTCTTGGGTTTTAACAACTTTAAACAGTTTTGTGTCATCTGCAAATTTGATAGCCTCACTCGTTATTCCCTTTTCCAGGTCTTTTATGAATATGTCAAAAAGCAGCGGACCCAGTACAGATCCCTGGGGTACTCCACTATTCACCTTTTTCCATTGGGAATATTGGCCATTTAGTCCTACCCTCTGCTTTCTATCTTTTAACCAGTTCCCGATCCACAATTGTACACTGCCTCCTATCCCATGACTTTTTAGCTTCGCCAAAAGTCTCTCATGGGGGACTTTGTCAAAAGCTTTCTGAAAGTCCAGATACACTATATCAACCGACTCACCTTTGTCTACCTGTTTATGCACACCTTCAAAAAAACATATCAGATTAGTAAGACAAGATCTTCCTTGTCTAAAGCCATGTTGGCTTTCTCCCATTAGGCCAATCGGGGCAGGCCACAAGCCCTTTAAAATCTTCGCGCCATCGGGCGCCGGTCCTTTGAAGCCACCACCAGCAGCTCTCCCCTTCCCGGGGATCGAGCCACCAGAGGCGGGAGGGGCCTGGAGCATCGCTGCCCAATCGGGGCAGGCCACAAGCCCTTTAAAATCTTCACGCCATCGGGCGTGCCCGCGCCTGGTGGGGCCCGCGCCTGAGGGCCTTGCCAGAGGGCCCTTTGGCATGGCCCTTAGGCGGAAGCTGCAGGCGTAGGCCACCCCCCATCAAGCTGAGATCGGCACAGCACTGAACGAAAGCACAGCTCCTGATCACAATATCGCAAGTAATACCTAACTCTCCCAGCACACAACGCAGAAATATCCAGGACCTAGGTCTCAGAACTATTTGCATTGTGAAATAATATTTCATTTAACTGAGTAACCTACCATCTCCAGCTCCGCTGACATTCTATCATCTTTTCAACCCGTGATCTCTGATATATGGTGTAACTGCCTCTTACATTCTGTGTAATTTACCTCTGTTATACTAAGTATATGTGTAACGTAGGTTCTCTGATATATAGTATAACTGCCTCAGATACACTATGTAATATGGTATAATCGCCTCTGACATTCTGTGTAATTACATCTGATATACTGTCGATCTGCGCAATCCTTGATCTCTGATTTAAGATGTAATTGTATAGTATACCATCACTTACCGGCCTCCAATTTATCGCAGATTTACCGGTTATCTCCAAATACCTCTGACATAGTAATTAACTGCGCAACCTGGCAACCCTTATTATCCTGCTACCACTGATATTTGGTAATTGTATAGGAATCCATCCCAATCCTCTGAAACACAGAGTAACCATCACCATCGGTGTCTCATCCAACTGTGCAGTATCCACTGCAAGAGCATAGTAACAGGGTCAGGTGTGTTTCCCGAACAGCCAAGACCCTATCTCTGACCCACCCCCACGCCACACACACAACATGACTCTGTCCTGCATTATCACAATTACCCTTTACCTTATCACCATAGGAATAGGCAACGTCACCAGCCTGCACACTAACCACAACCACATTCCAACAATCCACAATTACAGAAGGAGATGGCCATACGCTCCCTTCTACAACCCAAGGGAGTCTACCCGTACTCCCCACCACCACCTTCTACTCATCTCATTACAACATGACACAAAAAAGAAACAGGATGCAATCCCAATCCCCCAACATCTGAAAATGTGCACTGATAAATGCCCGTTCTGTACGCAAGAAATGGCCAGTCATCTCTGACATATCACTACACAACCTCGACCTACTCCTGATTACCGAGACATGGCTTTCTTGCGACGACAACGTGTTAATCAACCAACTCTTGCCCTCCAATTTCTCCATACATACTTGTCATAGAAATGGCAAAAGAGGAGGAGGTGTTCTAGTCATCTCCAAATCTGACCTCCAGTTCAACCTCAGGGAAGCAACCAGCTCAACACTCCTGGACACAATCTCAATAGCAAACAAGTGCTGCTCCTTCACTCTACTATACCGTGCTCCATCAGCTGACCCAGACGCCCTATCAACGTTGATTGACCTGGCCTCCAACACCCAGAACCCACTTAAAACAAGTTGGATGCTAGGAGACTTCAACCTACCATCACCGCAAGACTCCCATGCAACGGTTTTTCTGGGAGCTCTCCAAGATTTAGGTTATAATCAATTAATCAAGAATCCAACTCATAACAAAGGAGGCGTCCTAGACCTAATATTCACAACTGAGCCAACCCTCAACACACCAACCACCCTGGAGCTATCAATCAACCCAGTTCCATGGTCAGATCACAAACTAATCTTATTCAAAGTTCCCCTTCCCAGATGTAGCCAAATGGAGGAAAGAGGAATGAGTAGCCATCCCAGTGCCCCCCCCGAGACGGTTCCAGCCTTTCGACAAAGACCTGATACTGAAAACAATGCTCCCCCTAGCTAACTCACCGGCACACAACCCAGATGATTTAGTCTCCGACTGGAATAAGCTCAGTTCGATCGCCTTTTGTCCATCAACTAACAAACTCCATGGGAAGCGACACTCTGCAACCTGGTATTCATCAGATCTGAAGGCCTCACGCACAACCCTAAGGAAACTTGAGAGACGATGGCGACGCTCACACTCAGAGGAAGACAGAACTGCATATATATCACAACTAGTAGCTCATCGTACTGCGGTAACGGAATCAATGAGACGCTACCACGCAGACATGCTGAAAAGATCTCTGAACAAACCTCATGACCTGTTTGCTATCGTCAAGCGTTTGACAAAGGAACCCACCTCTGAACATATTAGCGAAATCCACCCCCCAAACTTTCGCTGACTATTTACAATCCAAACTCTGCCAGATCGACAACATCCCAACACCTTGCAAGACCCTTAAACCATTCGATCAGACTCTACTCACCATCTTCGCAATCCCACCCAAACGGTGTATTGAAGACACCATTGCGGGCATCAACATGACCACTGCCCAAATTGATCCATGCCCGGCGTTCTGGATCAAAGAACTACGAAACCACCTGAGCCCATTCATATCCACAGTCATGGAACATTCATTCACAACAGGAACTTTCCCACATACTCTCAAACACACAACCATAAGGCCATTACTAAAAAACAACAAGCTCGACCCTCTGAAGCCAGAATCCTATAGACCAATAGCAAGTATACCGTTGCTGGCAAAAATAATGGAGAAGGAAGTACAAAGACAAATCGAAGAGCATATAGAAACTAACGCACCACTGGACCCTTGCCAACACGGCATTAGAGAAGCCCATGGTGTAGAAACACTGCTCACTACTCTTCAGCAATGTCTTAACTGGCATCAACAACATCCGCCAAGGGTTCGTCCTTGTCTTCCTAGACATAGCAGCGGCATTTGACTCCGTGAGCCACGAACGCCTCCTGGAACGACTCGAGGGTAAGGGAATCACCGGTAAAGCACTCGAGTGGTGCAGGTCCTACCTTTCTGACAGGTGGCAGCAGGTACGATCCAACGATACTTCATCAGATCGGTTCCATCAAAAGCAGGGGGTCCCACAAGGCTCCTCCCTCTCCGCCCTTATGTTCAATATATACATGCAGCCTATCTGCAACCTGATACGGTCCTTCAGTATCAACTGCATGATATACGTGGATGATGTGCAGTTATACATGCCTTTTACAACAGAGAACCCCGACCTCACTCCATTAACTAACTGCATAAATGAAGTATCCAACTGGCTGCAATCTCAAAACCTCAGGATCCAACACAAGAAAACGGAGGTTTTGTTCATCACGAAGGACCGAAATTTCACCGCCCCGTCCTTTTTGAAAGTGAAGGATGCAGACCTCCAGATCAAACCCACTATCAGATACCTCGAGGTCACCTTAGACCAGCACTTGGATATGAAGGCGCTCATAGGAAACATTGTAAGAGCGGTCTACCATAAAATCCATTCCCTTAGACACCTTCGATCCCTGCTAGAACCGGATGATTTCAGAACCATCTATCAGGCCCTAATCATACCACATTTTGATTATGCGAACTCTATCTTACAAGGACTCCCTCAAGCCACCTTACACCCACTGCAACTGGCAATGAACTCTGCAGCAAGAGTCCTTCACGGAGCATCCAGGAAAGATCATGTCTCACCCATCTTAAAACAACTCCATTGGCTTCCGATACGAAGTAGACCCACTTACAAGCTTTTACTACTTACATTCAAGGCCATCAATGGACTCACATCCACGTCACTAACGGACCTGATCCAAATGTCACCTCAAAACAGGGACAGACGGACAGTAACACTCAACACACTAGTAGTCCCAAAATCCATAACACAATGCACCAAAGCAACAGCAGACAGAGCTTTCAAGTTCTGTGCACCAAGGTGTTGGAACAGCCTCCCTCAAGGCATCAGAACAATCCCGGATCTTATTGCAATTCAGAAAAGTCTTGAAACACCACCTCTTCCTCTTCTATTACCCAGTAACCAATGCAGACACCTCAACCACCTCACAGTTCTCCCAAAACCCCTAAGACAGAAACAAGAAGAGTTCATGATTATTTTATAAATTGTAAATAGTTACCCCTGTTATCCAAGTTGTTTATGCCTGTTCAACTGTAAACACAAAGTACCATCGGAAATGTGTAAAGTCTTTGTTCACTGTAAACTGTGCTGATGCTGAATAGTGCGGTATAGAAGAGACTATAAATAAATAAATAAAATAAATATAATGTTACTATCTTTAGAATGTTGTTCCTCATGGTTTTGACAATGCATGTAATGTCCTTGGAATGTCTCAAAATGAGAAAAGCGCAATGGACCTTGAGTATACAGTGGACACAATCTGCTCTGGTCTCCTAGACATTTGTGGCCTTGGGCAAGTTACTTAACCGTCCATTGCCTCAGAAAAATCAATCCAAGTTATCAATTTCCCTGTTTGATGTATATTACCATGTTTAAGTTTCAATGTAAACAGCATTGATTGAAATGATAAAGCAGTATATCAAACCTGTTAAATAACCTCTGTCATATCCACACTGGACCTTGGAGGGTTCATTGTAATCTGGCCAAAGGAATTTACTTCCAAATTCTTCCCTACCAAAAAGGCATGACAGATGAGGCCATACTGGTCCGAGGAGCACATGTAGATGGATTTCATACTCTGGGTCTGTGGTCCTCCCAGAAGAGTTCATCAGATCAGTTTCCTCTAAAGCGGGGTTCTCATCGCAGTCTTAGGGCACCTAGCCATTCAGGTTTTTAGGATAACCACAATGAATATGCATCTGAGAGATTTGCATGTACTCTCTATTGTATGCAAATCTCTCTCATGCTATATATATTATGGCTTTCCTGAAAACCTAACTGGCTAGGTGTGTCCCGAGGCTTGGGTTGAGAACCCCTGTTGTAAAGGAGTGGAGGAGTAGCTTAGTGATTGACAGTAACCTGGGACCAGGAAGACCAGGGTTCATATCCCACTGGCACTCCTTGTGGCCTTGGGCATGTCACTTAACCTCCATTGCCTCAGGTACAGACTTAGATTGTAAGTCCTCCGGGGACAGTGAAATAACTACTGTTCCTTAACGTCCCTCCAGTCTAGTCCCAACATCAGGGGTTTAAGCTCCTCCTCCAGCAGCTATGGAGACTGAAAAACGTCATTCTTCCACTGATCCTGCTACAAATACTCCTGGGACCGCCGCCTCTGTCCAATTATTTCAGTCTCCATAGCAGCTGGAGGGTGGTGAGCCCGGTGGTTGAGGCTCACTGGAGAAACGGTTAAGGACTTAGGGTAGTGTATTCCTGTTAAAAAAACCAAAACAAAACAAAAAAAAATTGTTAGGCTGGCGATTTAAAAAAAAAAAAAAAAAAAAAAAAAAAAAAGGCACTGAAATGGAACTGTGCTGAGGCCCCCTTCTTAGCTCTCTCCCTCTTTTGGATTCAGCGGGCAGGGGAGAGGTTTCTGCGGACAGCGTCAAGGGTCAAGCTCCGGTTCCCGAACCCACGATTTGGGTGAGGAACCGGCAGCGCAAGGAGAGGAGCACTATTACTGACCCGCGAGGGGGAAGCAGTGCTCGGCAGGGCTCTGAAGTTCCGGTTCCTTGTTTTGTTGCTTTGTCTTTCGTCGCCGAAGCCGCTGTACGGCTGAGCGCGGGGGAAAAGAATCACAGTGCCTCAAGTTCAGGAGGTAAGCTTTGGGGCGCTCTAGGCCGGGCAGCGCAGGAACCGGTGCAGATTCGCCGCTTGGTGCAGAGAGCTGAGCCGTGTGGTAACAGCGTGGGAAAGCTGTTTGAGTATTGGTCTGCTCGCGGCTTCCCGCACAAGCGTTGGTCTGCTCGCGCAGAGGTGGTGGGAGCGTTTAAGGGCAGACAGGGTTTTTCTCTCAGCGTTAGGAGCTTTTAGAGCTCTTGGCTGGCGCGTTGTGGAGCTATCTGTAATTATAGCTTTTTTTTGTGTGTGTGTATCTATCTATATATAGCTATCAGTCTGAGCAGAGTGTGGAACATATTGATATTTGAGTAGAGTTCTGATTGCACTGGTGAGTGGAGCAGAGAAGCGCTACAGAGATGCCTGCGAAGCCTCTGTGTACTGTGTGGCGTGAGAGAGACATTGTCAGACACGGGGGTCTGTAAACAGTGTTCTCATGAGGCCAGTCCAGTACAACCGGGGGTTGAGGTGACTGGTGAAGGACAGAAGTTTCAAGGACCGGCGCCGGTTTCCCACCTGTGCTAGAGCTGGTGGCGAGGCCTTCCTCAGCTCTGGATAGACCTTGTGCTCAGCCTGTATGGCCTGGGGGATTGGCAGCGATCTTTTCCCCAGATTTTGTAACTTTGCTGCAGCAGGCTCTCGGTGGCACTAATACGATTCCTGAGGCTGTGTCTCTAGAAGCGGGCCCAGGGACTCCGTTAGACGTGGGAAGTTTGGAGGTACCTTCTAAGAGGTGTAAGAAGGGGACTCATCTTCTGGAGCAGTCGGTGGTCTGAGGGGCCTTTGTCAGAGCATGGAGAGCAGGACGCAGGGTTAGAAGAGGAGTTAGAGGAAGGTGAGTTAACGGAGCACGAAGATCAGGCAAGGGTAGTTGGGCTGTTTCGGCGAGAGGAGTTACCTGCCCTTATTGGAGAGTCTTTGAAGACGTTGAATGTGCCTGTGGTAGGGCCAGCAGAGGATGATTCTCTGGAGGATCCACTGTTGCAGGCATTTCGTAAGACTCGGAAGGCATTCCCTGTTCATAGAATGATGAGAGAAATGATTCAAGAGGAATGGGATATGCCGGAGGCAGGACTTAAGGGTTCCAGGGTTATGTCGTGCCTCTACCCGTTGGTGGATCAGAATCGAGAGTTGTTTAAGTCACCAAAAGTGGATACGATGGTTTCGGCAGTGACCAAAAAGACTACCATTCCGGTCGAAGGCAGTGCTGCTCAAGGATGTGCAGGATAGGAAGCTTGATACCCTTTTAAAGCAGGTATTCGACATCAACGCCCTGTTGCTGCAGGCCTCGGTTTGTGGGGCCCAGGTAGCTCGGGCGTGTCTCCGCTGGTCTCAGCATATCCAGGGTGATCAGTTGGGGGAGAGTGAAGGTGAAGCGTCCAAATTGGAGTCAAGGGTGGCTTACCTGGCGGACATTCATTATGACCTCATTAGGAGTTTATCAAAGAGCATGGCGTCGGTAATTGCTGCCAGGCGTTATTTGTGGCTGCGTAATTGGTGGCGGACGGTTCTTCCAAATCACGATTGGGTAAGTTGCCTTTTAGGGGCAAGTTGCTGTTTGGTGAGGATTTGGATAAGTTAGTAAAGGATCTAGGAGAGTCTAAAGGAGGGAGACTTCCAGAAGACAAGCAGAAGCAAGGAAGACCAGTACCGGCTGGTAAGGGTCAGCAGAGGGAGTTTTGCCGGTTTCGTCCAACTAGGTTTGGGCAGTTTCAAAGGGGGAGTTTCTCCTATCGTAATCAGGAGTTTCGAGGTTTTAGAGGGGCTAACAGAGGTTTCTCGGCTCCTGCCTCCTCAAACCTCTGGAAACCACAATGAAGCCAAACGGGCCCAGGGGGAGGTGGTACCCGTGGGAGGTCAGTTACGGGAATTTTATCCTGCTTGGGCCCAGATTACCACCGACCAGTGGGTGTTTGAGATCGTTCGGGAGGGTTATGCTCTCGAGTTCCGGCATCCAGTGGCCGATTCTTTCGTACAATCACCCTGCAAAACACATCTAAAGCTTCAGGCGGTAAGAGAAGGGAGAGGCTGGTAAAGCTCAACGCGGTAGTGCCAGTTCCAGAGGCGCAACGCGGGTTAGGTCGGTACTCCATTTATTTTGTGGTGCCCAAAAAGAAGGGGCCTTCCGTCCAATCTTAGATCTCAAAAAGGTAAGTCTGTGTCTGTCGCATTTTCGTATGGAAACTCTGCGGTCAGTAGTGGTGGCAGTCAGGACAGGGTAGTTCCTTACGGCCCTGGATTTGACGGAGGCGTATCTTCACATTCCCATACGGCAGGAACATCAGAGGTTCCTCAGGTTTGCCTTGCCGATGGGTCATTTCCAGTTCCGGGCGTTGCTGTTCGGGTTAGCGACGGCACCGCGGACTTTCACAAAGGTCATGGTGGTCGTCGTGGCGACCTTGCGAAAAGGAGGAATTCTGGTGCACCCTTATCTAGACGATTGGCTGGTGCGTGCAAAGTCCAAGTCGGAGAGCGAGGCGGCGCTACCAGGGTGATAGAAGTACTGTGGAGTTTAGGTTGGGTAGTCATCATGACAAAGAGCAGTCTGGAGCCTTCTCAGGACCTGGAATATCTGGGGGCAAGGTTCGACACTCGGATAGGAAAGGTGTTCTTGCCGCGTTGGAGGGCGCAAGACTTAAGGGGCTTAGTCCGAGCATTCCTAAGTCGGAGGCTTCCCTCGGCGTGGCATTACCTGTAGTTGCTAGGGAAGATGGCGGCGACTCTCGATTTGGTTCCGTGGGTGCGGGCGCATATGCGGCCCGTACAATGTTCATTGCTCAGGAGGTGGTCTCACCAAAGGGATTCTATGTCTCAGGGACTGCCATGTCAGCCGGAGACAAGGCAGGCTCTGCAGTGGTGGCTGAAGCCCGGGGTATTGGAAGAGGGGATGCCGTTAGAGGCGCCTTCTTGGATACCTCTTACGACGGACGCCAGTCTCTTGGGATGGGGAGCGTATGTCGAGGGAAATTTTGCCCAGGGTCAGTGGACCGAGGAGGAAAGCGTGTGGTCCATAAACAGGTTAGAGTTGAGAGCAGTGATGCTTGCGCTGCGTGCGTTTCAAGCAGAATTGGCAGGGAAGGGCAGTGCAAGTGTTCTCAGACAACGCCACCACAGTAGCGTACATCAATCGGCAGGGGGGCACTGGCAGTGCTCTTCAGGAGTCCATGGCCGAACTCCTGTTAGAATGGGCAGAAGCGCATCTGGAAGCACTATCGGCAGCTCATGTAGCAGGAGTGGACAATGTGATGGCAGACTTTATGAGCCAAGTCAGAGTGGATCCGGTGGAGTGGGTGTTACACCCGGAAGTCTTCCAAAGCATAGTGGATTGCTGGGGGGAGCCAGTGATGGATCTGATGGCAACATTGGAGTCAGCAAAGGCGAGCAGATTTTTCAGTAGAAGAAAGGAGAGAATGTCGGAGGGCCTCGATGCGCTCATTCAAAAGTGGCAGCTCTTGTATGTTTTTCCCCCCTGGGTCTTGTTAGGCTGGGTGCTACAAAGAATAGAGGTTCACAAGGGAATGGTGATTCTCATAGCTCCAGATTGGCCAAGGAGGCCCTGGTATGCAGATCTGGTCAGGTTATTTATTTTATTTAACATTTCTTCTATACCGCGCTATTTAGATCAGTGCAGTTTACATTCAACATCAACTATATAACGTAGGCACTCTGAGTTGTATTTACAATGAACGGGGAGATCAACTTGGAAGTAACTTGGGGAAACTTTCTACATCGTATTTACACTGGTACCTACTTTCAGGCAGGGTCTATCTACATCTTATTTACACTGGGTGCCTAAATTCTATTTCAGGGAGTACTGTTGGGAGACCAAGCTGATTATCCTTTTTCATGCTGGGTCTGATTAGTTAGGTGCAGTGGGTGATTGTCTGAGGAGCACCATGCATGTTTACTACAGCTGGATTTGGGGTAGTATATAGTGAACAGATGATGCTTTAATGCCTTCCTGAAGTGGGTTAGGTCGGTGATGTTCCGAATAAAACTGGGGAGGGCATTCCATGCTCTATGTGCGTAAATCGTAAAGGCCCTATTCTTCGTTGCTTTTGTGCATTTCGTCATTGCTTTTGGGACATCTAGGGTGTTTTGCATTGTGGGTCTTCTGTTTCTGTTATGTGGTACGTTGTGTATCATCTTGCTGATGGCTGTTGGGGTCCGAGTGTTTAAGGCTTTGAAGGGTTAGGGTTAGTACTTCGTAGAGGGTTCTTGCTTGAACAGGTAACCAGTGGAGGTTCATCAAGACTGGAGTTATATGCTCTCCCCGAGAAGCTCCTGTTAGTACTCTAGCGGCAGTGTTCATTGCAAGTTGGAGCGGTGCTAGTGTTGCTTGAGGGAGACCGTGTAGAATTACGTTGGCGTAGTCGAAATGTGGTAGTAATAATGCTTGATAGATTGATCGATAGTCGCTGAAGTCGAGTAGTGGTCGTAGGTGTTTTAAGGTCCTTATTTTCAGATATACTGTTTTACGGTGTTTTTTACGTGGGTTTTCAAGTCCAGCTGTCCAGTGTAACGCCAAGGTAGCGGATTGTGGGTTTAGTTTTCAGTTCTGTGTTGCCGATTTTTAAAGAGGGTGGAGGGGTGAAGCTCTGGTTCCTTGAAATGAAAAGAACATCTGTTTTGCTGTAGTTGATTCACAAGTTTTGCGTGTTGAGCCAGTCTGCTACTGCCTCAAAACAACTTGTTAGAGGGGAGAAGTCTGGTTGGTCGGTCCTGAATAGGATGTATAGCAGGATCTCCAGGAACAAGCAGGAATGAGTCTTCACATATGGGTATCGTCGGTACCGACTGAGCCTGCGCGGGAACGCTCCCCAGCGTCAAAAAGGAAAGCTTTTGGGAGCATTCCTCAATGCCTGCGCGCTGCCTTCCCGCCTTTCCCAACCGTCTCTCTCCAGTTCTTCTTTTCCGCGGAGCCAGCAGGTCGTGTTTCCTGTCACCGCTGAAGAATTTCTTATTTTCTTATTCTTATTTTCTTTAGTCGCGTGTCTGCCTTCTCGAGGACCGGTACCGCCGGTACTTTACAAAAAACCTTTTTCTGTTTCAGTGCTTTTTCTTCTGTGGCCCTAGGCCTACAGTCTTTTTCCTCATGGAAAAGCCCGCCTCCGGGTTTAAAAAGTGCACAAAGTGCAGTGGCACTATTTCTGTCACAGACACCCATGACTGGTGTCTAAAATGTTTAGGTCCTGACCATTCCATCGTGGATTGTGAGCCATGATGTCTAAAAGAGGGTTACAGAATCGGGCAGCCAAGCTCAGTACCCTGTTTCCCTCCGATGCAGCTTCGGTGGCATCGACATCTTCCAGGGCTGCTTCTTCATCCCATGGATCTCAGGTAACAAAACTTAAGTCCGGTCGGTCCTCAAAGGGTACATCTCCCTCTAAGTATCGATATGTTCCCGACATTACTATTGAGGAAGCCACACTGGCAAAATTACCCCGGCGGGAGGCTCCGGCTTCCAAAGCATTATCTATGGGGTCACAAGTTGACATCGATGGCACGGCCTCGACCGATCACCTGTTACAATGATCTCCAGGAACAAGCAGGAATGAGTCTTCACATATGGGTACGTCGGTACCGATGGAGCCTGCGCGGGAACGCTCCCCAGCGTCCAATCAGAAAGCTTTTGGGAGCATCCCACAGTGCCTGCATGCTGCCTTCCCGCCTTTCCAACTGTCTCTCCTCAGTTTTTGTTTTTCCGCGGAGCCGGCAGGACGTATTCCTGTCACGGCAGAAAATTTATTTTTTAATTCTTTAATTCTTTGTTTTCTTGTGGTTGCGGCTGTTCCCGCCTCCACCGGTACAGCCGGTGGGTTTTTTGTTTTCTTTTTCTCAATCTCAGGGAAAGTTTTCCCTCAGTTTCTTTCTTAAATTTTTTGGGCCTGTAAGGCCTCTCCATCATGGAGCCGCCTTCTCCTAAGAAGTGCCTTAACTGTGGAAATAGTTTTCTTTTTAGACTCTAACAACTGGTGTCTAATCTGTTTGGGTCCTGACCCTTCTCCTCTGGAGCCATTAGGCTACAATTTTATGAGAAGAGATTTTCCATTTCAAGTTTCCCTCGATACCGATTTCCCTTCCAGTGTCAGGGCACCGACCAATTCTTCTCTACAGGATCAGGTAACCCACAAACAGTCTGTTAAGACTAGCCAATCCTTGAGTGGTAGGTCTCATGCCAAGCATGATGACGGCTCCGGCCTTGCCCTCAAGACCCTATTGGCTTCAAAACCCCGGCTGGAGTCTTCGGTCTTTAAAGCCTTTAAGGGGTTTCAGGTTGTTCCTGGGGCTCACCCCTCACAGAACATACCTGAGCCATGCTCGGTGGTGGCATCCGCTTCGAGCGGTACCGATACCCCAGCATCGGCACCGGTGTTGAGTGATTCAGTCTTCGCCAGGGATCGTCATCTGGCGTCCTCGGTACCTTCGGGACCGGTCAATATGTCCCAGATTGACTTTCCAGTATCGCCAACATCGCCAATACCACCACCGACGTCGGTACCCTCCAGACATGCATCGATAGACTCGCTCCCTTCGATGTCAAGTCTGGAATCCATATCTAGTCTAGAAGACTGGGTACCGCCGCATCTCGGAACCGACGCTTATCGATTCCGGATGCGCAGTACCGAGGATACTCACCAAGGGTTTTTGGTTGCCTCGGTACCGCTTGAGCAGCCTCCGATGACTGTTTCGATGGCGTTATCGCCTCCGATTCCGGCACAGCTACCGGTATCAATGTCGATTCCTGCAGTAACACCGGGACAGCCACTTCCAAGCTTTTTTTCACCAGGATCGCTCCTTTCTATACCTAGTTTGGAGTCGATACCTGGCATGGACGATGCAGTTCTGACTGTCTCAAATCGTGACTGCCAGTACCAGTATCCATCTAGTGCGGCTCTTTTTCTGCACCGGACCGGTACTTCCTCTGGTGCCCAGGCTGCTGCTTCAACTTTAGCCTATCCAGGGATGGTTCCCATTGGAGATCCTTCTTTTCAGAAATTTCTCCTTGACATGGCAACATTCCTTGCTATTCCTATCCCTGGCTGTGATCCTACTCAAGGCTCTCCTGCAAGAAAGGAAAATATAATGCTCCCTTTACATAATTCTTTGCAGGATCGTCTTCTGAGAATATGGGAAACACCTTTAAGGGTTTCCTCACCTTCTACAGCAACTGATGTTCTGTATCAGGTGCCCCCCTCTCCAGGGTTTCAAAAGACTCAACTTCCCCATCATTCCATTGTAGTGGAATCAGCAATGAGGAAGGTGAAGAGCAAGAAGAAGCATTCTTCTTATCCGCCAGGTCGTGCATCTAGAGCACTTGATGCCTTTGGACGTCAAACCTTCCAAACATCTATGCTGGCAACAAGGATTATCTCTTATATTTTTTATATGAGTCTATCTCTCCAGGAGGTCACAAGGAAATTATCTCTTTTGACTCCTTTTCTATCAGAGCCCAAGGCTACAGACTGTTCCTTACTTCTTAGTCATAGCCAGAATATCTCTTGGTTTCTTTCTCATGCTTCTCTAGACTCTTTTGAGTCTGTTAGCAGAACCTCTGCTATAGCCATAGGAGCACGACGTAGAGCCTGGCTCCAGGCTTCAGACTTGAGCAGATGGGCACAACAAAGACTGGGTAATTCTCCTTGTACTGGAGAAAATCTCTTCAATAGGGAGGCTTTACGTCAGGTTGCTCATTGCTCCACTGACTTCCCTGTTTCTGGGGGCCATCCTAAGCCTTCTCCTTCCTCAGTAGGTAGGAAATGTCCTACCAAACCTTCTTTCCCTAGGAAAAGAAGGTTTCACTCTTCTCCTGCCCATCATCCAGAGGTTCCCAAGCAAGGGACACCTCGTCCTGGTCTGAAGAATCCAAACTCTAGCCAGGTTTAACAAACCCAGCAACCATAGGTTCCTGAAGGTTGCAACCTACAGTTAACTTCTTCTTAGCAGAAGTTTGTTCACTGTTTTTTCTTTCAAATCTCTACACATGGTTTCCTTTCTTCAGGACATCTTTTTCCTCCTAGATATGCTGAGCTGTCAGGATATTCATGTCTATGGGTCACAGATTTCCCTCTTCCTACCAAGAAGAGAAGTTAACAACTATCCCATGATAGTTTTCTGTCCCAACATGAACATTTTTTCCTTCAGCAGATTTACCATATGGTAAGTCACCCTTCAGCTCCTGTTTCTCTACCCTCTCATCCAGGGTTTCCCCTGAATGAGTGGTATCATATCACTGCAGAGTTTTCTCTAGCCTTTCATTCCAGTGTAGAGTTTTTTCCTTTGAATAAATTCCCTTCCTTTCTCTGGGCAGCTCATCAGACAGGGACATGAATTTCTCCTCTCCTTTTGTCCTCTCTGTTTTACACAGGAAGATTCTCCTCTCTGCTGTCTCATTCAGCAGCTGCCCATGCAGGCGTTCCAGTGATTGAACTACTGGTACTTTTCCACAAGTTTCCAGTCTGTCTTCCACTACTTTCTGTCTAGCCTTAGTAGTGATTCCAAGATAGTGCTTCATCTATCTTGGATAATCCTAATCACTTCAGGCTTCTCACACTATCTTCTTTTCTTGCCATCTCCACTTTCTTTGATTTGGCAGCACAGCTGACCTACAGTCAGTTTTAGCTCCTAATTCTCCTGCATAATGCTCTCTGCAATCTTCAGAGAAGCTTTCCACTATGGGCCCTTGCTAGAGAGCATGGGGTTTTGTCTCTAGTGCCTATTCTATAGGGTTGGGAAAGTCTCCTCAGTCATTCTCCACGACTTTGATGGTTCTCCACACCCTCTTATCTCCTGTTATAATACAGGATATAAGCCTTTCTGCGTGAATGTCCAAAAAGTGCTCCAATCCTGCAGGAATATGCTCTTTTTTTTTTCCCTTGCAGCTAGTCCTCATGGTATCCTATTCCTTATGGACAGCACATATTCTATTAGCAACGCATGTTACCCCTGTGTCCCTCCAGTGGGTCAACCTGGTATCTCCTCCTATGCGTTTTCTGTCCATTTACCATGTCAGATTTCTTCAAGACTCAGGACTTGCTGTTTACAGACTGATATTATCCTCTGTTTTTCACGCAACCATCCTGGTTATTTCACTGGATAGCATTCCTGCACCATCTTAGCCAGGAGGAATAGATTCTCTCTATATTTTCTCAAGTAGGTTCCACCTTCTTGTTCTTAGATGAATCGTTTTCCTTCACATCTCTCATGTGAATGTTATGGGCATATCTCTATCTGCTTAGTGGCGGACATGTACCCTCAAACATACAGGCTCATGTATGTATGTATATATTTCTATAGATACATCGGTCTGTAAGCTGTGTGTGCATATATTATGCCCCTATATATATCTATATATATTTTATTTATATATATATATATATATATATATATATATATATATATATATATATATAGTGATAAGGAAGCTTATCATAGCTCAGGAAGGAGCTATAGAAAAGGTGAAGTGTCTCTGAACAAGCAACCTGACAGTGCTGGTAGAAATGAGAAAGCAGAATTTTGCCATAAGACTACCAGTCCCAGAATGCACCAGGTTTCCAACAGCCATGAGAGGAGCTGAAGTGAGAAAACGTGTGTTCAATCAAAAGGGCTATGAGCTAATCCCCAAGCACTCATTGCAAAGGGCAGGGCTTGATTCAGCACAGCTGCGCTGTGCTAGGATGGAACACTCATCTCAAAGGGCAGGGCTTGATTCAGCACAGCTGCGCTGTGCTAGGATGGAACACTCATCTCAAAGGGCAAGGCTTGATTCAGCACAGCTGCGCTGTGTTAGGGAGGAGCACTCATCTAAGCAGAATAAGAGTAGAGTTTATTCTACAGATGACCATCTTCATGATCACCTTGGATATCCAGAGAAGGATCATCAGTTTCATCTTAAGGATCATCAGAAGCAGAAGCCAAACCGGACGGACAGAGAGGGAAAGAGACCCTTTGGAAGAAGGAAGAGAAAAGCCTTTGAGAGGTCTAGAAGAGTCCAAAGCAGTACGTATACTGGGAGGCATTTCAAGGGCCAGCATACACCATTGGACTGGGGAAAGCCAGAGGAATGGTGCTGCAGAGCTAGGAATCACCAGACGCTACCTGTGAGGGAGATGGCTGCACGTGGAAGGGACCCTAAGACCCGTGCCAGAAGGTATGTGAAGAGAGATCCAGTGTCCAGGGATCTGGATTGGAAGGCTGGACATAAGAACTGGACTACATACTGGCCAGGCTATATAGAGAGGAACTCTAGCAGCAATGGAAGCTCAGGTATGAACACTGATCTATGCCCTAGCTATAACCTTAAAAGACAGCAGGGAAACAAGTATTCTCCTGAAAGTGCTCCATTGAGAGATTCATCTGTGCCAATCCATGATATTGAACCCATGCTTGTTGAACAAGGGGGAATAATAGCAGATGAAGATCCTATTTATATGGACTGCTCTCTATCTAAACTCCGTTGGTAACTTTCTGTTACAAAGTACAGCAACCATCACAAAGAAATATAAACTTGTTCTTTAATCTATTCAGAAAAGCTCCTGAAGCAGGATTTGACCCACACAGTAGAAAGCAAGCCAGCTAAGGGGTTTCAGCTGGATAACTGCTAGCAATTAAGCCTTACCTAATTGCTTGTGAGCTAGGAGAGAATCACTTCTGAATCTATGTGGGAGGTAATCAGAAGTTAACGTGAAAAGAACAGTTTGTTTCTTGCTTTGTGGCTTTTCATTTGTTGTTTTCCTGATTTTGACTTTGTTTTTCCAAGTTAACACTGAAAGCAAGTTACCTGATTTATGTGCTACCAAGCATATCTGTGTTGGGAGAAATAACCCCATAAATAAATATCTTATTGGCTTTACCCAAGAGCACATCTAAATTATTGTCAGCAGCTGTCTGGTGTGAATGAACTACATTGCCCACAATACCTTGCAAATCATATAGATATATGCACTTGCCAAGACTGTGAAGATTTTCACCCAGGCAGCCGTCTGACAATATATATATATATATATATATAGATAGATAGATATAGATATATAGATAGAGATAGAGATATATAGATAGAGATAGAGAGAGAGAGAGATAAGATGTGTATAGATATGTATTTGCATACTTATCTCCCTGACTGTCTATGCTATAAAGATTCTTACCTTCCCAGAAATTTCAGACAGTGGGCTTGCATATCTTCATACTGTCCCTCAGTGGGTCGGGGGTATTATGCACACAGCCACTACTGTGGTACTGACAGCTCCCACTTTACTCTAGGTCTCGCTATCCTTGAAGCACCATGCTTCAATATTTTTCCTATCTCTCACCAGCTAGGAAAAACAGCGTAGATCTTCAGTACTTCTGAAATTTCAGCCCTTCACACACCTGTTCTCTTTGGGAATACGGTTTTTTTTCCATACCCCTCTTCCCTCCAGGACTGGGCTAGTTGTCCAAATTGGTCAGTCTTCCTCTTTTGCTTCTTAATGTTAATGCCTCTGTAGCTAAAAGAGGTTTCAGCTTTTTTCCATAAAGCTTTCCACTGAAGTCCTGACGTTTTTATACTACCCCAGTTGACACCTGAGTCACCTGCCAATTCCAAATTTGGACCTTCACCTTCACTGCCGTGAGGTCACCTTGAGGATTCCTCTACTGAATCTCCAGTAGACTCCATCAAGCTCTCTACCTCCTGCAATCCAGTAGGTAAGGTTCATATTGTGATTGTTCATTCAATTATTTTAATGGTATTTATCATACATACCAAGGACTCCTCTCCTGTAGCCCTTTGGTTCGCTTTTTTTCTTACAGCTCCTCTCTTTTCAACTCCTACCCACCATCCCTCATGGGATGCCGGAGATCCATGTGTGGGAAGTGCAGTCCTGGTCCAGTAACACACTTTTTATGGTATCTCCCCCTGGCATCTATAGCTAGGGAGTCCCCATATGTGAAGAGTCATTCCTGCTTGTTCCTGGAGATAGCACAGTTACTTACCTGTAACAGGTGATCTCTGGGAACAGCTGGAATAAGTCTTCAAAACCCACACACCTCCCCTAGAAGTTGTATCTCTCTATCTTCCTTTCCTCTTTCTCTCTCTCTTTGTCTCAGCTAATAAACTCAACTGAGGAGAGACAGTTGGAAAGGCGGGAAGGCAGCACGCAGGCGCTGTGGGATGCTCCCAAAAGCTTTCTGATTGGACGCTGGGGAGCGTTCCCGCGCAGGCTCCGTCGGTACAGACTTACCCATATGTGAAGACTTATTCCTGCTGTTCCCAGAGATCACCTGTTACAGGTAAGTAACTGTGCTTTCTGGGGTACCGGCGGTTCCTGGTACCGACATCCAGACATTGGTGACGTCGATGGATCAGAATATTCTGACCATGCAGCATGCCATTACGGCCTTCATACAAGCTGCGACGCCCTCGGTACAACAACAAACCCCGTTGTCGATACCGATTCCGGATCCAGCTCCGGTTCCGATACCAGTACCGCTTGCATCGATGTCAGCATCGAAAGCAGCGATACGGTATCCAGTGATGCCTGTTAGTACCAATTCGGTACCAATGACTCCCGATGTCGATACCCCTCGGTACTCGTATCGGGCTCTGCGAGAGCATCCAGACAGTCGATACTTCGATTCCTCTGAGGAATCTGATGCATCAGAGGTTTCCATCGAAGCATCGGAGATTCGTCCTCAGGAACCCTCTTCTCCAAAAAGGAGAATGTCTCCTCCTGAGGACTTGTCTTTCCAGGACTTCATCAGGGAGGTGGCCAGAGGCCTGTCCATTGCAGTAGCCTCTAAAACTTAGCCTAGAGCCAAAAAATTGGATATTCTTCAATATCCTAAGGCTCCTAAAGAGGCAGCCATTTTACCAATACATGAGATTCTTTATGACCACATGTTAGGAGTGGAGGAGTGTCCTAGTGGTTGGGGCAAGGTACTTCAGGCCGGAAGGTCGGGGGTTCAAATCCCACTAGAGGACAGCAACCTTGGGCCGGAAGGACTGGGGTTTCTAGTCCCACAGGTGCTCCTTGTAGTCTTGGGCAAGCCACTTAACCCTCCATAGCCCATGTTCCCTGTAAAATAGTTATCTCCAAGTTATAATGCCCTGTTCAATGTAATTTCTGTTCGTTCAATGTAAACCGCACTGATGCAGAATAGCGCGGTTTATAAGAGAATGTAAATAAATAAATATATGGGAAACTCCTCTTACCACTTCTCCCTTTTCTCGTAGGTTGGACACCATGTATCGTGTTCCTCCTTGTCCTGGATTTCATAAGACTCGGCTTCCTCACCACTCTATTGTGGTATAGTCTGCTATAAAAAAAATCAAGAGCACAAAGAGACACTTCTCTGCTCCTCCAGGAAGAGAATGCAGAACCTTAGATGCTTTTGGCAGGAAAATCTTCCAGGCCAGTATGCTTGTAGCCAGAATCAACTCCTATAGTCTCTATATGGGGATGTTTCTAAAAGAGGTTACAGACCATCTACACACCTTATCTCCTTTTATGTCAGAAGATAAGAGAGAAGAATATATTACCTGGCTTAAACATGCACAGGATGTATTCAAGTTTTCCAATCGTGCGGCCTTTGACTCCTTTGAGGGTGCCAGTAGAGCTTCGGCTATTGCCATAGGTGCACGCAGAGTAGCTTGGTTACAAGCCTCTGATTTGAAATCCTGGGTACAGGATGGTCTGGGCAACCTTCCCTGTACAGGGGAAAACCAGTTTGGCAAAGATTGGCAAGCAAAAGCCACCCAGATAGATGCTGAAAATTCTGCTTTAGATAGACGTTCAAAGTCTACTACTACTCCTTTCAAGAAGAGGTTATTCAAGAAAGGATCTTTCCCAAAAAAAGGGAAATTTTCTTCTGGTTACGCTCATGCCTCTTCTCAGGGTCGTTTTGCTACAAAGAGACAGCAACAACCAAAACAGGCCAAGCCTCAGACTGCGAGGACTGCTACGGCCCAACAGCCTCAGCCTCCTCAGGGCCTTTGACTTTCCACTAGAGAACTTAGCATTTCTGGCTCTAGAACATTCAGAGCCTCTCACCGTCCCAGGAAGGTTAGCTCATTTTGCTCCCAGATGGGAACAAATCACAGCAGAGCACTGGGCCCTCTCCATTAAAAGGGAGGGATACAAGCTACATTTCTTAAACCTTCCTCCTCACACCATGGTGAAACAGTTCAACTCTCCAACATCTCTTCTCGACCTTCTTGGTCAGGAGATTGCTACCCTTCTTGCCCAAGGGGCAATAGAAGAAGTACCCCTTCTTCAACAGTGCTCAGGGTTCTACTCCCCCTATTTTCTCATCCCAAAGAGAACAGGGGGCTACAGACCCATCCTAGATCTCAGAGTTGAACAAGTTTCTATGCAAGGAGAAATTCAAGATGATTTCTCTTGGTACTCTCCTTCCATACTTCCAGAGTCAGGACTGACTTTGTTCTCTAGACCTCAAGGATGCGTACACCCATGTCCTCATCCATTCAACACACAGAATGTTCCTTCGGTTCCTTTACCAAGGAAAGCACTACCAATACAGAGTGCTTCCTTTCGGTCTGGCCTCTGCTACAAGAGTGTTCACAAAATGCATGGCAGTGGTAGCTGCATTTTTACGCACTCTAGGGATATTCGTATTCCCATATCTGGACGACTGGCTCATCCGAGCTCCATCCCAGTCAGAGGCCCAGACTTCCCTAGCCTGCAC
This sequence comes from Ichthyophis bannanicus, assembly GCA_033557465.1. Taxonomy (NCBI): domain Eukaryota; kingdom Metazoa; phylum Chordata; class Amphibia; order Gymnophiona; family Ichthyophiidae; genus Ichthyophis; species Ichthyophis bannanicus. Next base: position 1,826,354,166 of record CM066032.1, on the reverse strand, counting down.
AAGACGTGTTCTTCAGTATCTGGGATTGGTAATCAACATTTCAAAATCCCATCTCACCCCTATTCAGTCTCTAGAGTTCATAGGGGCCTTACTGGATACCACAACTGCAAGGGCCTATCTTCCCCAGGCCCCGATGCCTACGCCTAGTGCCGTTAGCCTCCCAGATTCAGTTAAATTCCCATTTAACTGCTCGAGAGATGTTGCAACTCTTAGGCCACATGGCTTCCACAGTGCATGTGGTTCCTTATGCTCGCCTTCACATGAGTGCAGCTCAGTGGACTCCATCCTCCCAGTGGACCCAGGCATCAGGTTGCCTGTCAGACAAAATAGCAACCTCCAGTCGCCTTTTTTGGTCCCTCCACTGGTGGAAGTCCACTCAAAATCTGTTGTTGGGATCCCCCTTTCAACAGGTGCTACCCCAAGCAACCCTTACAACAGATGCCTCTCCAAAGGGTTGGGGAGCTCATCTCCAAGACCTCTCCACTCAGGGCATCTGGTCTCCACAGGAGACATCTCTTCATATCAACCTCTTAGAGCTCAGAGCAATCTTCTTGTCTCTCAGAGTATTTCACATCCTGCTCATCTACAAGATAGTCCTCATCCATACGGACAATCAGATAGCCATGTTCTATGTGAACAAGCAGGGGGGGATAGGCTCTGTCGCTCTGCAACGAAGCTCTGAGATTGTGGGCCTTCGCCAGAGAGCATCAAATCCATCTCATGGCAGTGTATCTTCCAGGGGTTCAAAACTCTTGGGCAGACAGACTCAGTCGAGTTCTGCTTCCACACGAATGGTCCCTCCATGGGGACCAGGTAGCCAGGATCTTCCGGATTTGGGGTACCTCAGACATAGACCTATTTGCAAGTCCAGGGAATGCCTTAAAACAAATTCAATCAGGGTCCATTTGAGTGCTATTGCAGCATCCCTGAAGCCTCTTAATGGACAACCTATTTCCTCTGATCCTCTTATAGCAAGATTCATGAGAGGCCTTCTTTTAACTAAACCTGCCATTAGACCACCCCCAGTGGCATGGGACTTAAATCTGGTTCTTGGCCAGCTTACGAAGCCACCATTTGAACCCTTAGCCACTACCTCCTTGAAATTCCTTTCCTGGAAGGTTCTTTTTCTCATTGCACTCACTTCAGCTCGCCGTATCAGTGAGTTGCAAGCTCTAGTGGCTAATCCTCCTTATACAAGGTTCCATCATGGCAAGGTAGTTCTCAGAACTAATCCACACTTTATGCCTAAAGTGGTCTCACCGTTTCATCTGAACCAGGAGGTATATTTACCTGTCTTCTTTCCAGGACCTCATGCATCAAGTGCAGAGAGGAGTCTTCATACCCTGGATTGCAAAAGGGCACTTGCTTTCTATTTACAAAGAACACAGCAACATAGAAAGTCCTCTCAACTTTTTGTTGGTTTTGATCCTTCCCATTTAGGACTTCCAGTCTCTAAGAGAACTCTGTCCAATTGGATTGCTCAGTGTATTTCCTTCGCCTACCAGAGTAAGAATCTCTCTTGAAGGCCATGTCACAGCTCACAATGTGAGGGCAATGGCAGCCTCTATGGCTCATCTAAACTCTGTGTCCATCGACCAAATCTGTCGAGCAGCCACCTGGGCCTCGGTTCATACCTTCACAGCCCATTACTGCTTGGACAAGGATTCCCTCCGGGATGCCTTGTTTGTTCAGGTTGTTCTCAAGCACCTGTTCCATACCTAATCCACTCCTGCCCTCCATCCCTGACTGGATGCCTGAGATTCATAGGTGGAGATGGAGCCCTCTAAGGACTCACAATCTGGGTGATCTCCCATGCATCTCTAGCTGGGGAGTCCCCATATGTGAAGACTCACTCCTGCTTGTTCCTGGAGATAACACGTGATCTCTGGGAACAGCAGGAATTAGTCTTCACAACCCTCCCACCTCCCCTAGGAGTTGTATCTCTCTATCTTTCCTTTCCCCTCTCTCTCTTTGTCTCAACTTTAAAACTTGAACTGGAGAGACACGGTTGGGAAAGGTGGGAAGGCAGCGCGCAGGCGCTGAGGAATGCTCCGAAAAGCTTTCCTTTTGAACGCTGGGGAGCGTTCCCGCGCAGGCTTTGTCGGTACCGACGATACCCTTATGTGAAGACTAATTCCTGCTGTTCCCAGAGATCACCTGTTCCCAGAGATCACCTGTTCCCAGAGATCAACCGTTCTATGTAAACCGCGCTGATCGCAAATAGTGCGGTATAGAAGAAATGTAAATAAATAAATAAATAAATAGGTAAGTAACTGTGCTATATCGTCTGCGTAGGCCAGACTTTTGACCTTGAACGAGCGTACTAGGGTGCATATGTGCTGCATATAGATGTTATCATCAATTCAGATAGTGACGAACCCTGTGGCACACCCTGGTTTTGCAAAAATGATTCTGAGGTCGTGGAGCCAGACCTTACATGTTGCCATCTATTAGTCAAGTATGATTTGCACCAGTCTAGAGCAGTTCCTTGTATTCCTTTCTCGCTGAGGCATTGTAAGAGGATCTCTTGGCTCACCGAGTCGAAGGCTGCTGCGAAGTCCAGGAAGATGAGGGCAAATCCTTGGTGAATTTTGTCGGTTCCAGAGACTAGGTTGTCAAATAGGGTGGTGAGGAGGGTTTCGACCCCGTGTGCTTCTCTGAACCCATGTTGGGATGGATCCAGTGGGGCTTCAGTGTCAATATGCTGTTGAATTTGGCGCTGTACTATCTTTTTGATTACTTTGGCAAGCATGGGGATACTTGACATTGGTCTGTATGATTCCACTTTCGTTGGTTCCAGCCTGTTATTCTTCAGTAGTGGTCTGATTGATGTTTGTTTCAGACTCTGTGGGAACGATCCGGTTGTGAGGGATTGGTTTACTAGTGCGCTCAGATATTGGCTTAAGTCGCAGCGTAACTCCTTTATCCATAGAGCTGGGCATGGGTCGTTGGGCACGGTGTTGGGGTTGATTGCAGCGATAGTGTCTTCAATCTCGCTGCGTGATATTTTGTCAAATTTGGATAATGGCTATGGTTGGGACAAATTATGCAGTAGGGTGTTGTCTGCGGGGCTTGAGGTTGCACCAGTCTGGATCATTTTTGATTGTAGGTAGTTGGAGTATGCCTGGGGCTGTGGCATATGTGATTGGTCTGCAGGTGGTTCTCTTATAAGAGATATCGCTATATTGAACAGGTCGTGAGGCTTGTTTAACGACTGCTTCAAGATGTCTGAATGATATTGTTTCCGCTTCTTCATTAATTCATCTCGGTGTGCCCTTGGGTGAGCGTTGTAAGTACTTTGTGCTCCGGTAGAGCGTGCTCGATGCCATCTTCTCTCGAGCTTGTGCAGGAGTGATGCTCGGAGCTCTTTAGTATACCATGGTGTGTGCTCTCGTTTCTTTGGTTTTTTGTGTGTGGCTGGTATGCATGCGACGGTCTTGAGGCTATCGTCCCAGGTGGATACCAAAGCATCTAGGTCGTGTGCTGCATTGTTGAGGAGTGGGAGGATTTTCTCACAAATTTCTTCTTTATCAAAGGGGCGGAAGCACTTCAACGATGTTTCATGAGCAGCGTTGGTCTTGTTGGAGTTTCGGTTGTAGGTGTTAATAGGTATCTGGAATTTGAGCAGGCTGTGGTCAGACCATGGCACAGGAGTTATGGTTGGTAGCATTTGTTGAGTGGGTTCTGTGTCTGTCTGTGGGGCAAAGATCAGGTCCAGTTTGTTTCCCTTGACGTGAGTGGGTTTGTCAACTAGCTGAGAGTAACCCAGCTCGTGTAGTGCTTCTAGGAAAGCAGTGGCTTGAGATTCTTGCAGAGTAGGCAGGTTGAAGTCACCTAGAATCCAGTTTTGGGATCGTGGTCTGTTTGTGTTGCAGGCGAGGCCAATTATCGTTGCGAGATCCTCTGAAAACGGTGTTGGTGCTCGGTACAGTAGGTTGATCGTGCAGGTGTCGTTTGTTATAGTGAGTCCAGGTGGGCTGTTCTGGTTGCATTGCTCATCTGGAAGCTTAGGCCAGTTTTGACAAGGATGAGTGTTCCACCTCCTCTCTGGTTCTATGGCATGCGTGGAATGAAAACCCTGTGGGTAGCATCTGATTGATGATTGCATTGTCGCATTTCGATAGTCAGGTCTCTGTGATCATGAGGATGTCGATCGTGGAGCATGACCAGATTGGTAATTATCAGCCATTTAGTGCGTATTGACCTGGCGTTGATGAGTGCACATTTCAGGACATGTTGGTGTTGCTGACGGTCCATTTGTGACTTTTTAATATGTTGAAGTGGGATGTGTAATAAGTGTGAGTAAGGCATGTCATTGGATTCTCTTGGGGAGTGTCGATGATTCTCCGTCCATCTCTTCCCATTGCTACGGAGTATCGGGATGTGGTTGGGGTTTGTATGAAAGGCGTGGGATGTATGGGGGAGCCAGGTGGCTAGGTGTAGACATGCCAAGGCTAGTAGTGGATGCATCTTGTGGTTGACTTCGTGGGGTCATAGATAGTATGTGGGCTGTTCATTGCTGGGTAGTTAGTGGGGTCTGGGGCTGACTACTGGGGCAGCTACCAACGGGGTATAAACTCACTGCCTGACAATGTGTAGGTATTTGAAACAATGTGGCAGCAAGCAAAATCATGAAACAATGCAGCAGCGAGCAAACAATGAAGCAATGTGACAGTCAGCAAACAGTGAGATAGTGTAGCACGCAGTAAACGAGACAATGTTGCAGTCAGCAAGCAACGAGGCAATGTAGCAGCGAGCAAACAGTGAAGAGGTAAGACAGAGTAACTGTCTGTATCAGAGCTGTACGACAATTAGCAGTGGAAGAATAACAACTTGGCAGCAGGATGGTAATACTACACGTATACAAACACCACTGTGTGTGACCATAACACCTGAGTATAAGTCGTATTAAAAACTGGAACCCAAGTTGTCAGCATTGGTTAGATCAGATAGTGTACAGTAATACTTGCGTCTTTTTGGGCCTGCAGTAATACTTGCGTCTTTTTGGGCCTAGGGGCTTACAGGTAGATTCGTAGTCACTCCTGAGGTTGGTTGGTTGCGAACACGAGGCCGCAGGTTGGGTCCTCGCCTAAGGGCCACGCCAAAGGGCCCTCTGGCGAGGCCCTCAGGCGCGGGCACGCAAGGCGTGGGTGCGCCCGATTAGCGCTGCTTTTAACGGTGCCTCCAGCTGCCCCGATTGGGCAGATCTCGTCGGGTGGTGTGTGTCTCTCTCTCTCTCTTAATCCCCCGCTGGGGAGAGCAGCCTCTGTGCCGGCGTGGAGGAAAAAAAGGTTGTTGGCAGACAAGCCATGGCGGCTTCCGGTCCGAGAGGATCTGTTTCAGGGGCCCATAATCATGCCACAGGTGGATCGATTCTCACTTACGGCTTGGCTCTTGAGAGGGCGAGGCTGAGGGCGAGAGAGTATGCCGCTGCGGTCATTTCTACATCGTTGGCGTGTATGCGCATTTGGCGAATTTTTGAAGCGTGATGTGGGAATGGTGGGGTTCAGGCTTTGGCAGCCTCGGTGCCTCACGTACTAGCTTTCTTGCAGGCGGGTTTCGACAAGGGGCTGGTGGCAGCTTCTTTGAGAGTGCAGGTGGCTGCGCTGGCGTGTTATAGAGGTAAGATCAAAGAGGTGACGCTAGGGGTGCATCCGGACATTAAGAGTTTTCTACGGGCAGTGTCCATTCTACGGCCTCAGTGTAGGTCTCCAGTTCCTCGTTGGGATCTCGGGGTGGTGTTGGATGCGTTAGTGCATGAACCCTTCGAGCCGTTAGCGCAGGCGTCGGATAAGGACCTGACGCTCAAGGCAGTAATCCTCGTAGCGATTTGCTCCGCACGCAGAATTTCAGAGCTGCAGGTGCTGTCCTGTAGGAAACCATTTTTGACCTTTTTTGAAAACAAGGTGGTATTGCGGCCGGTGCCATCATTTTTGCCGAAGGTGGTGTCACCGTTTCATGTGAATCAGGTAGTGTCGCTTCCAGTTTTTGTCAAGGGGGATGGAGTGGTGGGCTCTGGGTCCTTGCACGTGCTGGATGTGTGTCGGATGTTGAAGAGGTACCTCCGGAGGACGGAGAGTTTCAGGAGGTCGGATAGGCTTTTTTTGCTGTTTCGAGGACCGCGAAAGGGGGAAGCGGCAAGTAAGACTTCCATTTCTCGGTGGCTCAAGGAGGCGATAGCGTCGGCTTACATTCTGAAGAGAAAGCTAGTGCCGGAGGGCATTAGAGCCCATTCAGCGAGGACGCAGGCGTCGTCATGGGCAGAGTATAGTCTGGTTCCGGCTGTTGATATTTGTAGGGCGGCGGCTTGGTCGTCCTTTAATACTTTTGTTAAACATTACCGTCTCGATGTTCAAGCAGAGAGGGATACTTCTTTTGGGTCAGCAGTGCTTCAGGCTGGCTTGGCGGATCCCTCCCGTTAGAAGAAAGTTTCACTGCTCTGTTACATCCCCTGATGTTGGGACTAGACTGGAGGGACGTTAAGGAAGGTGAAATTAGACTTACCTGCTAATTGTAGTTCCTGACGGAACTCCAGTCCAGTCCCATTTGCCCTCCCTTCTTTTTCTTTGATGCTGTACTGTGGCCTGAAGCACGTAATGGCGGTTTGAGCGTAAGCTGTACAGCTTAAGGTAGAGGTGCGGGCCATAGAGAAGGGGGGGGTGTGGGGGAGAAGGACGGGGTGGTTAAGGGGCAGCCAGTTCCTTCAGAGAGCAAGGTAGGACGGATGTCCTTGGTACAGTTTTGCATCGGTAAGTGCAATCACCTTTATTCAAAGCTCTGGAAAAACAACCAAACAAAAAAAAAATTGTGGGTTATTACCTGTTACTGAGTTAAGGTTAAGGCAGTTCTTTTGGTTGAATGTTGCTACTTGATTGTTTCTCGGGGGAGTCTGCTTTGTCAATAGGTTACTGGGCAGAGGAGGCAGTCCTGGGAGTATTTGTACCAGGATCAGTGGAAGAATGATGATTTTCAGTCTCCATAGCTGCTGGACGAGGAGCTTAAACCCCTGATGTTGAGACTAGACTGGAGTTCCGTCAGGAACTACATTTAGCAGGTAAGTCTAATTTCACCTACCTGAATGTAGCTTGCCATGAACTACTACTTTAAAGGTGTGAGTTAAATGCTACTCATAAGTAGGAACAAAAATATAAGACATTCATAGATGGCCAACCAATTTGTTATGATCCAAATAGTCATGCAAGTTGTGTTCTGTGCCCAAGAAGCAGGGAGGAACTATTATGTACATCCTGTGTTGGGGAAACAAGATGTGGAACGGTTACATCTCTCTGTAGCCTTTAGTTTGTTTCATATGGACTTCCTATTTTCAAAGCCTTCGCAGATGATTTTCTGGAGAATGGATTGATGGAATCTGCCGTCAAATCCAGAGTCCCTTTAAAACATTAATGAGATGTGAATGTGTAAACAGAGGTTCAATACTATTTCCAAAACTCCACCCTTCTAGGTTCCTTTCCTTTTTGTTCAGGCTACCTGTTCAAAAAGTTTATAAAAGACCTATTGTCAAGAAATAGAGATTGAGTGTCTGCTGCTTGCAACTGTTTGCTTATCCCCTTTTTCTTTTGAGGCAGCTTGTATCTAGAGATTCCCATATTTTTGAGGACTCACCCATAGAAGGTGTTTTCCATGGACAGCATCTCCCACTCCTCCCTTTGAAGCTGTATTCTGTGTCAGTTTTTAAATACAGTATATTGAGGGGTTCCTGTGTGGAGGTGGGAGGAGAGAAGTGGGGTGCATGCATGTGAGGTTAGCTCCAAAAACTTCTAGAAGAAGCTGTTCCCATACATAGCTCACTCAGTGACATCACCCATTTGTGAGTACTTATCCTCCTGTCCACAGAGAACACCTGCTATAGATGAGTAACTTGTTTTATGAAGTATAGAATCAAACGCTACAGTAACAACAAAGAATCAAGAGACAGATTTTGATTTCTCTAGCCCCTGCAATAATTGATCAGCTTCCAGAGCCTGCACACAGCTAAGCCGTTCAGCCTTGTATCTTATTTGCCTGTCTGATATTTGCTGCTGATATAAAATTTAACTGTTGGTTTTGCATTCACTTTGGGGAATATTCTGATTGCCTACATTTCTTGTGTAGCCCTTAAATCAGATATCTAAGTGTGCCCTCAGTTCATGTAAGGCCTACTGGCCAAGGACACTTAGGTTCCTGCCCACCCTACCCCTCACCCCACTCACTCCAGGGCTGTATTGCCTATACAGAGGTCACATACGCTGACATCTATCCTCTTAATTTGGTGTTAAGTCCCACCACCTTTTCTTCTCCTTCTAGAACCAAGCATGTCTTGTATTTAGTGCAATAACTTTGGTGCCTTCATTCTGAGAAGAATCATCTGGAACCTAAGAGCTTGTCCTATATGCCTCAAGTTAGCTGCCATGCAAAAAGAATTGACTCTAGTAAGGGAAGAACTAGCTGCAATGAAACGCGCCTCTTAAGATACAAACCAAACAAAGTCCACCACCGCTCCCACAAAGAATCAAACATCCCATGAACAAACGGATCACAGTGGGCTCTGGTAGATTGCGACCTGTAACGCAGAGACACCCTATATACCTCATGAGATATCTCTGCATAATGCCTTCTCTGCTTTGGTTAATGAAGATGCCCAATCCATATAAACAGAAGGGCCCTTAAATGAGACAGTCAATGCCCAATCTCCTGATAAAGCACTCAATTTGAAGAAAAACTCATAAAACAGAATACTACTACTTGGTGATTCCATCATCAGTTGCAGCAACTTGGGAATACAGTTCAAAGGAGAGAAGTTAGTCAAATGCCTCCCAGGCTCTTCAGCTAGCAGGAATACAAACCAAATTGTTGATGTCATACACTTGGGTACAAATGACTTGGCTAGAAACAGTGCCGCAACAGTTCAATGGGACCTCCAAACTTTGGGAGAGAAACTGAAGCCCATTGTTAACACTGTAGCATTCTCAGAAGTTCTACCTGTTCTTGGCAAGGGGGCAGAAAGGCTACATCACATAAACAGCTTTAACACATGGCTCCAGACCTGGTGCAAACAAAAAGGATTCAGATTTATAGGCGACTGGGAAAACAGATGGACCAACAAGAGACTATACTGGTATTCATAAATGACCTGGAAAGTGGAATAACGAGTGAGGTTATCAAATTTGCAGATGACGCAAAACTATTTAAAGTTGTTAAAACCCAAGAGGATTGTGGAAAATTGTAACAGGATCTTGATAAATTGGAAGACTGGGCATCAAAATGGCAGATGAAATTTAATGTGGACAAGTGCAAAGTTATGCACCTAGGGAAGAACAACCCAAACTATGGGTACACGATGCAAGGTTCCACATTAGGAACCACCACCAAGGAAAAAGATTTAGGCGTCATTGTGGATAGCATGTTAAAACCCTCGGCCCAGTGTGCAGCGATGGCCAAGAGAACAAATAGAATGCTAGGTATCATAAGGAAAGGAATGGAAAATAAAACAAAAGATGTTATAATGCCTCTATATCGTTCCATGGTGAGACCGCACCTTGAATATTGTGTGCAATTCTGGTCGCCATATCTTAAAAAGGATATAGCGTTATTAGAAAAGGTTCAGAGAAGAGCCACCAAATTGATAAAGGGGATGGAAGGATACTTCTATGAGGAAAGACTAAAAAGGTTAGGGCTCTTTAACCTGGAAAAGAGACGGCTGAAGGGAGATATGATAGAAGTCTATAAATTAATGAACGGAGTGGAACAGGTAAACGTAGATCGATTGTTTACGTTTTCAGAATATAGAAAGACTAGGACATGCAATAAAGCTACAGGGTAAACTATTTAAGACTAATAAAAGAAAATATTTTTTCACTCAACATGTAATCAAACTATGGAATTTGTTACCAGAGGATGTAGTAAAGGCTGTTAGTGTAGCTGAGTTTAAAAAAGGTTTGGACAAGTTCCTGGAAGAAAGATCCATAAACCATTATTAAGAAGGGACCCAGGATATCAATGCTTGACCCAGTACAAGCTTTGTGGAACCTGTGTCTTTTGGGGAAACTGCTAGGTACGTATGACCTAGATGTGCCACTGTTGGAAGCAGGATACTGGGCTTGATGGACCTTGGTCTGACCCAGTATGGCATATCTTATGTTATGTTCTGATGGGCTACATCTCTCTGTCGCAGGGAAAAGAATCCTAAGTGAAAAATTCAGGCAGTATATTGATATGCATTTAAACTAGAAAAAGGGGGTGACGGATGGGGAAGGACATCTTCAGGACGTCACTCCCGGCAAAAGCAGAATAACTTCACTAACAGCCACACTTTTAAACCACACATCAAAATCAAGTGGGAAGAAGTGGGCAGAACAAAATCAATGCAAAATACATGCAAGCCAGTTGAATGCTGGAAAGCAATGAGCACAAATGCTCGAGGCTTAGCCAACAGAGTTCCGAACCTGGAAACCCTAATGGTGGAAATTGACTTGGACATTGTGGCCATTACAGAAACATGCTTTAATAAATCACATGATTGGGATATAGCCATAGCTGGCTATAATCTATTCAGAAGAGACAGAGAAAATGGAAAAGGAGGAGGCGTAGCCTTCTACATCAAAAGCCATATTAAAGCTACTGAAATGCAGGGGACATGAGGAAAAGAAGAAGCACTCTGGATTGTGTTGGAAAGAGGAGATGGCACTGTCATCCATACTGCTGTAGTCCTACGGATCTCCAACTCAAATCGAAGAGAGAGATAACGAATTGATTATAGATATTGCCAAGATAGCCGCAAAGGGGGAAGTGATCATATTGGGTGACTTTAATCTACCTGATGTGGATTGGATTACGCTTTCTGCAAATCTGGAAAGAAGCAAAAACTTGGTGGATGCTTTCCAAGATACGTTATGTAGACAAATGGTGATGAAACCAACCAGGGAAAGCTCAACGCTGGATTTAGTGCTCACCAATAGTGATAGTGTGTCCCATGGCTGGGTGGGTGCCCTTGTGAGCAGCAGTGATCATCACACGGTGTGGTCTGAGATAAAAAGCCAAGGTGCAGTCCAATCATAGCAAGCTCAAAGTCCTAAATTTCAAAAACACTGACTTCAGTAAAATGGCCAAGTACCTAAAAGACGAGTTGGCAGGGTGGAAGGGGATAAGGGATGTGGAATTGCAATGGGCTAAACTAACGGTGGCAATAAAAGGGGTAACAGATAAATATGTAAGAAAAGTAAATAAAAACAAGAGAAGGAAACCTATTTGGTTTTCCAAAGAAGTGGCTGTTCAAAGGCAAAAAACAGATTTCACAAAATTCAAAGCTTGCAAACAGAGAAATATAGAAATGAATACAGGATCAAACTCGGAGACAAAAAGAGAAATAAGGAAAGCAAAACCAAAGGCAGAGGGGAAAAGATGGCTAAATATGTGAAGTGTGGTGACATCTTTCTACAGGTATATTCGGGAAAGGAAGATGATCAGAGGTGGAATTGCAGGATTCAGAAGTGCTGTGAACAGACTCGTGGAAAGTGACATTGAAAAAGTGAAATTGCTAAACGAATACTTCTCTGTTTTTACTAAAGAAAATCCTGGGGAAGCACCACCTGTGACTCCCAAATATAAATATGGGAATGAAGTAGATTCCACACCATTCACAGAAGATGTCTTAGAACAACTTGCGAAGCTGAAAGTGGACAAGGCCATGGGACCGGATGGGATACATCCCAGGATAATGAAAGAGCTCAGAGGTTCTTGCAGGGGCGTTTAAAGGATGTTTTCAGTAGATCTTTGGAAACAGAAGTTCCTCAGCACTGGAGAATGGCTGATGTGGTACCTCTTCACAAAAGTGGTGACAGGGAAGAAGTGACAAACTACAGGCCCGTGAGCCTCACCTCAGTGGTGGGAAAAGTAATGGAGGTGCTCCTGAAAGAGCGAATAGTGGACTTTCTCAAAACCAACAGGTTGCAAGATCCGAGGCAACATGGTTTTACCGAAGGATAATCTTGCCAAACAAATCTGAGTTCTTTGGGTGACCAGAGAACTAAATCAGGGTCATGCGATGGATGTCATTTACCTGGATTTCAGCAAAGCCTTTGAATACTATTCCTCATAGGAGGTTTATCAATAAACTCAGTAGTTTGGGGTTGGATCCCAAGGTGGTAAACTGGATCAGAAATTGGTTGACTGACAGATGACAGGAGGTGATGATAAATAGAACTCACTCGTATGAAAGGAAGATGATTAGTGGGGTGCCCCAGGGTTCGGTCCTGCGCCCGGCATTGTTCAATATATTTGAGTGATATTGCTGAAGGACTGAATGGAAAAGTCTGTCTTTTTGCAGATGACATGAAAATTTGCAACAGAGTGGACTCCCCTGAGGGAATGTGTAACATGAGGAAAGATCTACAAAAGCTGCAAGAATGGTCTAATGCTTGGCAGTTAAGACTTAATGCAAAGAAGTGCAGTGTCATGCACTCGGGTAGCAGAAATCCAAGGGAAATGTACGTGATAAGGGGCAAGAGGTTGGTGTGCACGGATAAGGAGAAGGACCTTGGTGTGATTTTTTTCTTTCTGAAGATCTCAAGGTGGCAAAACAGTGCGACAAGGCGGTGGCAAAAGCCAGGAGGGTGTTGGACTGCATACAAAGAGGAATTTCCTGTAGAAAGGAAGAGGTACTAATAAGAACATAACATAAGAACATAAGATATGCCATACTGGGTCAGACCAAGGTCCATCAAGCCCAGTATCCTGTTTCCAACAGTGGCCAATCTAGGTCATACTTACCTAGCAGTTTCCCCAAAAGACACAGGTTCCGCAATGCTTGTAATGCCACTGTATAAGTCATTGGTGAGGCCTCACTTGGAATACCGTGTTCAGTTTTGGAGACTGTATCTTGCAAAGGATGTAAAAAGACTGGAAACGGTTCACATGAAGGCGACCAAAATGATTTGAAGCCTTATGAGAAGAGACTTGAAGACCTAAATATGTACACTTTGGAGGAGAAGGATAGGGGAGATATGATTCAGACCTTTAAATACTTAAAGTGAAATAATGAACAAACCTCTTCCAACGACAGGGAAGCTGTAAAACTAGAGGACATAACATGAAGCTGCAAGGTGGTAAATTGAAAGGCAATGTCAGGAAATACTTTTTCACTGAAAGGGTGGTGGATGCTGGGAATGCCCTCCCGATGGTAGTGGTTGGGGGAAACACAGTGATGGAATTTAAAATGGCGTGGGACACACACAGTGGATCCCTTTACAACAACAGGATAAAATCAAAATGAACTATCTAATTTCTCAACAAATAGGGGTGTCCTAGATGGGGTGGTGGGTTCACCCCTAAACAAAGACATGGGGAGGGGTGGCTTGCACAGAGCTGCAGGTGCACCTACTCTTGCCATCTTACTGGGCAGACTAGATGGACCATACTGGTCTTTATCTGCCATCATTTACTATGTTACTATGATACATGTCTCCAAACCACACCCCTTATGAAAGCCATTTTGCCGTCTAATAGGGCGTTTGGATCAATAAAAACCTGTAAGTCTACTGAAACTGTTTGCATCACAAGTTTTGCTGAAAATGACAGATTTGAGACTGGACAATATGAACTAGGTAAAGAAGGGTCCAGATTTCCTTTTATTGGGCGGACTCTATCCTTAACTCTGGAGGATCATGTCATAGCTCTGACATTGAGCCATGCTTGCATTGGTATCCCACTTGTTTAGCCTCTATGAAGGAGATTCACAAGGCTAGAACATGGATATCTGTTCATAAATTCACATCCCCTTATTTGTAAAGTGACTCTGATGCAACAGTAGCTTTGGTCAGTCCGTGCTGAAATCTTTTTGAGGAATAAAATCCAATTCTATTCCCCTAGACAAATTTAGTTTTATTTTCATGCTTTCTATGCAAATAAAAAGAAAACTGATTGTCACCAAAAAAATTAACACAGGTACACTACCAAAAAACTGCCTCCAGTTTTGCAACTGATTCCTATAGATTTTGGGGTGCTGAATCCAGGAAAAATAGCCAAAATGTTCCATCACGTCACGTTTTCTTGCAAAATTAGATTTCTTACCCATATAAGGAATGTTCACATAATTTCTTTTTAGCCGACTGCAGTTTTTTTTCTTGGCCCAAAATAGAGGTTGTAATGGTTAACTAACTAGAAACACTCCCTCATGATATTTTAGAGTGTTTTGTATTCATTTTATACATTAACAGGACAATTGGGAGGCGGGGGGCTAAATCCAGTACTCGCGCTGGCGCATGTTCTTTCCTGTTCGCCTCGCCTCGTTCGCTCGCTCGCTCAAACACGGTGGTTGCGACATGAACGTTCCTGTCAAATTTCAGTTTCTTGCAAGTTCATTATTACCTTTTGTTTGCTCAGTCGTAATCCAGCTTTATTCCGAAGTGGTTCACTACAGTTGTAGTTTGCAGTGCTGTGTATTTGTGATGGCTCACAGAGCCAGAGGTTGCGTCAACTCTCCGGACAGTTTTTGTTTTATTTGTGGGGAATATACCGTGAAAAAGCGGCAGAGGAACATTTCTGCATTTATTAAAAAAGTATATTTCGCCTATTTCGGTTTGAAGTTAGGCGATCAAGACAAACCGTGGGCTCCTCACAAAGTGTGCAAGACATGTGAGGAAGATCTACGCTTATGGATGAAAGGTAAAAAACAAGCATTTCGTTTCGGAATACCTATGATGTGGCGTGAACAAAGAGACCACAGCAGTGACTGCTATTTTTGCTCTTGCATTGTGAAGGGATACAACTTAAAAAATAAGAACGTAATAAGTTACCCCAACCTTCCCTCAGCAATTAGGCCTATGCCTCATAGCAACGAAGTACCTGTGCCTGAACCACCAAAATCTTTGGATCATATTTGTGTGGACGGTTCTGATCATGATGACTCATCAGATGGCTTTTCCCGATGAGTCCAGTACTTCCGAGTTTGAAACTGAACCAGATCCGAAACCTGAACTTTTCTCTCAAGCTGAATTGAATGATTTAGTCCGGGATTTAGGACTCCCAAAAGATGCTGCCCAACTGCTAGGTTCTCGGCTTAAACAGAAAAATCTATTGTCACCAGGAACAACTTTTTATTGGTACCGCAACCGCGAGACACAATTTTTGAAGTATTTCAGCAAAGAGGAAGATTTGGTATTTTGCAACGATATATACGGAGTGATGGAAAAGTTTAAACTCAAGTATGATCCTGCTGAATGGCGGCTGTTCATTGATTCGTCAAAAGACAGCATAAAAGGTGGTGTTCTTCATAATGGCAACACATTCGCTTCAGTTCCTATTGCTCACTCTGTTATTCTCCAAGAAAAATACGAGAATTTGGCCCTGATTCTTCAGAAGATTCGTTATGATGAGCATAAGTGGATGATTTGTGGAGACTTTAAAATTCTATCCATGCTATTAGGGCAGCAATCCGGTTTCACCAAATATCCCTGCTTCCTTTGCTTGTGGGATAGCCGGGCCCGCGACCTACACTGGGGGAAAAAAGACTGGCCAATTCGGGAGTATTTGAGACCCGGTGAGAAAAATGTTCTTCATGAGAGCTTGGTACTTCGTGATAAAATTCTATTACCACCTCTCCACATTAAGTTGGGTCTCATTAAGCAATTCATCAAGTCCCTTCCAAAAGATGGTGAGTGCTTTCGGTACCTTTGCTCAAAGTTCCCCTGACTTTCTGAAGCAAAGCTAAAGGAAGGAGTGCTTGTTGGCCCTGATATAAGGAAACTCATTTCAGATGGAGCATTCGCTGAAACGATGTCTGAGAAGGAAAAAGAAGCCTGGGATTCCTTCAAGGATGATGTTTTCAAATTCTTGGGGAACAGGCGGGATGAGAACTATAAGGATATTGTTGCCAGGATGCTCAATGCCTTCAAAGAACAAGGCTGTAACATGAGCCTGAAAGTCCATTTCTTGCACTCCCATGTGAACTACTTTCCCGAAAACTTGGGGGCGTACAGTGAAGAACAAGGTGAAAGGTTTCACCAGGACATCAAGGACGCAGAGAGAAGGTACCAAGGAAGATGGAACACCACTATGATGGCTGATTTCTGCAGGTTGCTGCTGCGGGAAACCCCAGATGAAAAATACGCCAAGCAGCGCACCAAGAGAAGCATTCGGGGGAAGAAGAAACGGGCCCACCAGGAGATTGATTGACCCAAGAATGACTTTAAAATCTAAACTGTGTTGACAAATATCGTGTTTTTACTAAACTTTGAAATAAAAATTTGCTAGTTATTACCACAGTGTCGGATCTCATTTATTAGAATTTTATTTTCACACCATCGGGTGTTTGTCTTCATGTATTGCAATGGTGCGGTTTGCGTTTTCTATTCTTACATACATACCTGTACAACATTTTTTGCACATTTCTTTGCTTTGCTTTGTGTCTAACCTCGCTCTTATATGCTCAATGTTTGTGCACATGTATGTGGCTGTTTTAAGTGCAGACAATTTTGCTACCATCACAGTGTGTTTTGTTGACATTACTCTATTCTTATGTGCTGCCTTGTTACAATTTTCTTTATTCTTATTTGAATAACTACTAAACAATTAGTATAAAGAATTCATCCAAGAAACTTTTATCTCGATCGCACTCAATCTGAAACGTTCACCTCAAACTGCTAACCCAATGTAGCAAAAAATCTGTACGTGATGGAGCAAATTGGTTACCAGATTTGGATTCAGCGCACCAAAAAACGTAAAAATCAATCGAAACAGAGGCAGTTTAAAAAAAATTTTTTTTTAGTGTACCTGTGTTATTTGTCGACCTGTTGCTGCACCGTTCTTGTTCATTGTTTTTTCCCTTTTGTTAAATGCAGTTTGCTGGGGATCCTTATATGCAAGGCTCACTATCTTGTTTATCTATAGAGAGTATTAAGCTACATCTCCAGGAACAAGCAGGAATGTAGTCTTCACATATGTGTGACATATGTGCAGACGGAACCTGTGCGGGAACGCTCCCCAGCGCCCAATAGGGAAAGCTTTTGGGAGCATCCCACTGCGCCTGCGTAGCTACCTTCCTGCCTTTTCTGCTCTCCTTTCTCAGTTCTTTGTTTTCCATGGAGCTGACAGGGAGCAAACCTTGTCACTGCAGAAAATTCCTGTTCATAGTTTTGTGGTTCACATCTGCCTTCCCATTAACACGGGTACCGACATTTGTTCTTTCTTTTTTTCTTGTCTTAGAAGAAAGAAAATAAAACAAACTAAAAGGGTTTTTTTCTTTTCTTCAGGTGCACAGACACCACCTTAAGCCTAGGTCCTCCATTTGTTTCTGATAAAATGGAGAAGCCATCTAGTGGTTTTAAGAAGTGTTCTAAGTGTGTCAGTACCATCTCAACCACAGACCCCCATGACTAGTGTCTAAAATGCTTAGGGCCTGATCATCAACCATCAGAATGTCCCCTCTGTATAAAGATGACAGAGGTCTACAGAATCGAGCTGCAAAGCTGGGCACCCTCTTCGCCTTCAAAGAAGTGACCGAAGATATCAATGCTTGACCCAGTACAAGCATTGCGGAACTTGTGTCTCTTGGGGAAACTGTTAGTTACATATGACCTAGATTGGCCACTGTTGGAAACAGAATACTGGGCTTGATGGACCTTGGTCTGACCCAGTATGGCATATCTTATGTTCTTAATGCAGTCTCGTTAACATTGACATCATTGAGAGTTTCATCTTCCTCGCAAGGTTCTCAGGTATCGAAACCTAAGTCTTCTAATCATTGAGATGCCTCCAGCATTGCCCTGGAGTGGGGACACATCACCTAAACAACCCCGGTGGGAGCACCTTCCCTCCAATACTTTAGTGGGGTCCCAGGATGCTCCCGGGGCCTCCCCCTCTGGAGAACTCCTGTTGCCATGCTCTGGGATCGTGGCCTGCAATTCCAGTACCATTATCCAAACATTGGCAAGCTCCATGGATCGACGTATCCTTGACATCGAGCGGAGGATAGCGGCCTTGCTGGCAGCCTTGGTTCACATCTGTACTGGCATCTGTACCGATACAGGCTGCATCAACCTTTTTGCCGCTTTTTATGCTACTGGCCATGCTGGCCCTCAAATCTGTTTCTGGTACAGAGGTTCCGACTACACAGATGCCAGGTACTGGCTTTGACCAGTACAGAGTTCATTCGGAGCAGGAACACTCTGCCCAACGATACTTTGAGGTTTTAGATTCAGATTCCTCGGATGATGAATCGGCCGATACTCGAGACATGCAAACTCTCCCAGAGGACCCATCTCTGCATGTCCCCACCAGAAGGACATGTCTTTCTAAGACTTTATTTGCAATGTTGCTAGGGGCCTTTCCATAAGAGTAACATCTGAGAGAGAGCCTAGGGCCGAAGAATTGAAACTTCTTCAATACCCTATGGCTTCAAAGGAGGTGGCTACGCTTCCTATCCATTGGATACGTCATGACCTCATGCTTCGTATGTGGGAGATTCCTCTATTTCTCCCCATACCTACCAGCTCGATACAATGTACCGGGTACTGTACTGTCCTGGTTTTCAAAAGAGACAATTGTCACACCAATCCATGGTAATGTGTCAAATCAAGAGCACGAAAACACATTCCTCAAACCCTCCGGTTAGGGAATTGAGAACCCTCGACACATTTGGTCGATGTTGCTTTCAAGACTCCATGCTATTGGCCGGAATTAGTTCCTACATACTCTATTATAGGTATGTTCCTCAGAGGTACTAAAGATTTGGAGTTAATGGCTCCTCTTCCCGATGGCAAGAGGGCAGATTCTCACCCTTGTAAAGCATACTCAATGTCTCAAAATTTCATAGAGCAACTTTTGCTTTGAGTGCATCAGCAGGATTGCTTGGCTCCAACCATTGGATCTTGAACAATGGGTTCAAGATAAGTTGGGCATTATCCCTTGCACCAGTGAAAACATTTTTGTCAATGATTGGCAAGACAAGGCCTCGCAGTTGGAATCTGAGAACACTATCCTAAATAGACTCTCTAGATCTCCTACCAGCCCAGCTAAGAAGGCAACAAAGAAAGCCTTCAATAAAAAAAAGTAGTATCCTTATACCTGCAGTTTGTCAGTATCATGCTCCTCAGACAGGACAGCAACCTCCAAAACAGCAAAAGAAGGCTCAGATTCTAAAGTCTCGGCCGCCACCTCAGACTGTCTGCTCCAGGTTTTTGACTCCTTTCTAGAAAACATAACTGTCCTGCCTCTGGAGGATCTCGACACCATGCACATTCCCGGCAGACTCTGCCATTATGCCCACAGATGGCATCTCATTACCTCGGAGCAGTGGACATTAACAATAGTATGGGAGGGATATAGGCTTCATCTACGAAGCCTACCCCCTCTGACTTCACCGAGAGTTCCATTCTCAGCCCCCTCACTGCTGTTACTACAAGAGGTCACCTCCCTTCTACTGTAGGGTGCAATAGAGGAGATTCCTACATTCCAATGGGAATGGGCTTCTGTTCTCCCTACTTATCCCAAAGAAAATGGGGGGGGGGGGGGGGATACAGGCCCATTCTAGATCTCAGGGACCTAAACAAGTATCTCCTACAGGAGAAGTTGAAGATGGTCTCCCTGGGGTCCCTTCTTCCCTGTCTCCAGAGTCAGGACTGGCTCTGTTCTCTAGATATAAGGAAGCGTACACTCATAGTCTTATCCATCCAGAGCACAACGTTCTTGCACTTCATGCTTCAGGGAAGACACTATCAGTTCAGTGTCCTGCCTTTTGGCCTGACCTCGCTTCTGCCCCAAGAGTCTTTGCTAAATGCATAGCGATTGTAGCCGAATTTCTAAGCACTTTAGGGATATTTGTCTTCCTTTACCTAGACGACTGGCTCATAAGAGCAAACACCTCTCGAGGCCAGTCAGCGTACAGACTAAGTCTAATCCTTCTCCCTCACGAGTGGTCTCTTCATGTATACAGTCTCCTGAATTTTTCAGATCTGGGAGACTCCAGAGATAGACCTCTTCACAAGTCCTCCGAATACCAAGCCCCCTCGCATCTGTACCAGGACTCCTGCACCAAACAGCCAGCAAGTGGATGCTTTTCACCTCCACTGGGGATAAAGCTTCCTGTATGCCTTCACTCCCATTCCCCTAATTCCCAACTCTTTTCAAACTCCAGATGGACAGGGGTTTCATGATACTCCTAGTCCCCACACTGGCCACATCAACCATGGTACCCTCCTTCATCTGTCTTGGGCTCAGCCTATAGATCTGGTGTCTGCTCCAGATCTTCCCTCTCAGGAGGGGGGAAGCTGCTCCATCCAAGTCTGCAGTCTCTCCATCTCACAGCATGGCTGTTGAAGGCATAGCCTTCCAGGTATTAACCTTCCCCAGGAGGTTAAGGACGACATTTTAGCTTCTAGAAAGCCATCCACCAGATGGTCCTACACTTTCAAGTGGCATAGGTTTTCTTTCTGTTCTCAGAATGTTATTTATTTAGTAGGTTTTTTTATACCGCTTTATTTTAATCAAAGCGGTTTACATTGCAACTTAAACTTGGTAAACATACATTAAACAGGGTCATTGATAACTTGGAATTTTCTGAGCAATGGAGGGTTAAGTGACTTGCCCAAGGCCACAAGAATCTTAATACCTTCTCAGCTCCAGTGGAGGCGCTCCTTGAGTATCTTCTCCACCTATCATCTTCTGTACTCAAAACCAATTTGGTAAGAGTACACCTAAGTATAATTGCGGCCTCTCACGTGCCCTTAGATGGCCAGCCCATCTCCTCTCCCCTCGTAGCATGCTTCATGAGGGGTCTTCTATTAACCAAGCCTCCCATTAAGCCACCTCCAGTAGCATGGGACCTTATTGTGGTTCTAGGACAGCTTCTCAAGCTGCTCTTTGAACATATAGCCACTACCTCAGTTAAGTTTCTCACATGGAAGGTTATGTTCCTCATTGCCCTCAATTCTGCATGGTGCATTAGTGAGCTCCAAGTCTTAGTGGCTCACCTTACGCACAATTCCTTCATGAGAAGGTAGTCCTTAGGACTCATCCTCACTTCATGCCGAAGGTGGTCTCACCCTTCCATTTGAACTAGTCAGTCTACTTCCCTGTGTTTTTCCCTAGACCACATTCATCTAGGGTAGAAGCAATCCTCCACACTCTGGATTACAAATGTGCCTTAGCTTTTTATCTTCAGAGGATTTGAGAGCACCAGAAAGCTTCTCAGCTCTTTGTCTCCTTTAGCTCTAGTCACCTCGGCTTGCCAGTCTCCAAATGTACTCTTTCCAAGTGGATAGCAGACTTCATCAACTTTGCTCATCAGAAGGCAGGACTTTACCTCAAGGGTCATGTTCGAATCATGGCTACCTCGATGGCAAATCTACGGTTTGTAGCTATTGACGAGATCTGCAAAGCAGCAACTTGGTCTTCGGTCCATACTTTTGCTGCTCACAACTATCTGGACAAGGACTCTCGCCGGGATGCAATATTTGGCCATGCTGTTTTCCAGCATCTCTTTCAGACTTAGAACAACTCCTACCCTCGTCCCAGATTTCGATACCAGACATCCATGGAGAATACACGACCTCTTTAGGCATACCTGGGACAAAGGTCACATCTGTCTGGCGTCTTCTAGCTGGGGAGTCCCATATGTGAAGACTACATTCCTGCTTGTTCCTGGAGATAGTGTAGTTACTCACCTGTAGCAGGTGATCTCTGGGAGCAGTGGGAATTTAGTCTTCACAATCCACCCTCCTCCCCTAGGAGTTGTGGGGTTTCTTTTCTTTTCTCCTCCTTTTATCTCAGCTACAAACTCAACTGAGGAAGGAGAATGGGAAAGGCGAGAGGGTAGCTACACAGGCGCAGTGGAATACTCCCAAAGGCTTTTTTATTGGACGCTGGGGAGCATTCCTGTGTGGGCTCCATCGGTACCAATGTCACCCAGATGTGAAGACTAAATTCCTGCTGTTCTCGGAGATCACCTGTTGCAGGTGAGCAACTATGCTTTATCTGTAGAAGGAGTTCTTATTAGACAGCAGGATGAGTCCTCACAAACCCACTCACTTCCCCAATGAGTTCTTATTCTACGTTCAGCTTTACTAATAGACTGTGGTCCAGTGCTAAAACAGGCAGGAACAGGTGGGTATGCATAGTAGAGCACTTTCAAAAGTTTCAAGAAGAATCTAGATCTGGGACTGCATCCAGATCGGGCTCTGTGGATGTCGTCACCCATAAGTACAGGAGAACTCATGTTTTTCTATCTATTGAGAACTGGTATGGTTAAATAACTTAGTTATAGCCAGGTTACATGTAGTGATCAGAAATACATTCATTTCTGAAGCTTACGTTCTGTAAAGTTAGGTTTGATAAGTGTTAAATATTAAAATTGTAATAGTGGAACTTATTTTCTTTGTAGGTCCTCCTTTGCTGCCTGTGGAGCCTAAAGTTTCATCTGAGCCTATTTACCCTTTAAAAATGCATCACGGTAAGAACGCTTTTGAATATTTTCCTTGCTATGTGCGCTTCACTAAATTAGAATTTTTAAACCCTTTTGAAAGTATCATTGATGTTCAAACATAAGTGTGAACCTACTATACTGGGTTTTAACTTTGCAAAATTTGAGGTCACTAGTGGATTTAGTAGTAATTTAAAAATCTATGATGTCAAAATAAGGTTTAAATGTAACCTTTTTTTTTATATACTTGGAAACTTACTATACCATCATTCATTCCATGGGATGTCAAAATACCGTGTGCCTTGATAAACAAGTTAGAGCTTGCTTTGTATGGCTCCAGAGACATTAGAGTTCAGCCTAGTATTTTCTTAAGATATATCCTCTCTATCACCAGAATATAATTTGCCACATGAATGGGTGCTGATGCATCCTATTGAACCTCAGAGAAAAGTATAAAGCGTTTCTGAGCATGTATGTGGTTCCCTGTGCCACTGCTGGTTCACCGATTTCCTGTCAACTGCTACTACTACTGAGAATTTGTATAGCACTACAAGACCTACGCAGTGTTGCACAGACACATGTAAGAGACTGCCCCTGCTCATCAGAACTTATAATCTAATCAAGACAGACAAAACAGTAGCTGCAGACATGGGATACCTCTAGGGGGGGAATGGTAAGGGAACAAAAAAGGAGACCAGGTGAGTCAAGATTGAAAAGTGACAGAGGTGAGTTTTAAGCCTGGATTTTAAAAGGGCCAGAGAAGTCACCTGATGTACAGACTCAGCAAAATTGTAAGACTGGACATTCAAATGGCAGATGAAACTATGGTTGTTATGCAGTGTTCCACATTAGGAACCACCTCCCAGTAAACAGATTTTGGCATCATCGTGGATAACATGTTGAAACTCTCTGCCTCTGTATTGTTCCATGGTGCGACCGCACCTTGAATATTGTGTGCATTCTCCAGGAACAAGCAGGAAGTCAGCCCCCACTTGTGGATGATGTCGGCACCGGAGCCCATGCAGAGCAATTCCCCAGCTTTCAAAGAAAGCCTTTGGGATTGCTACTACACATGCATAGTCCTCTTCCAGCCCAATGGTGCCATCTTGCTCACTCTCCCTTTTCCACGAAGTCCTTTGGACGCACGTCGTCATCCCTCGGGAAAACGTTTTTTCTTCAGCCTTTGGCCCTTTTTTCTGGTAGCACCAGTCCTTCCCGTTGCCCCTGCTCCAGCTGTGGGCCAGGGTATCCGCTTTTTTCTTCTTTAGTGTGTGTTTTTCTTTGTACCCTTTTCGCACCCTTTTTTCCCACCACTGGCCTTGAGGGTCCTTCGACCTTGCAGGGGCTCTTTTTACCCCCATGGCCACTGGCTTCCAAAAATGTGACACATGCTCCAAGAATGTTGCTCACGGACACCCACTACTGTTGTCTGCTGTGTCTGGGGGCCTACCCCAACCCGGAGCTCTGCTCGCTCAGTAAGAAAATGTTTAAGGCCTTCCTTGCTAAGCCATAAGCAGAAGTCAGATGACATTTTCCATAAGGCAGTCCCGGGGTCCCCAGTGGAGCCTTTCCCCCACCGGTCCACCATTTGTGGGGTCCCCCGCAAAGATCCAGCGCCCCAGGCGTCGCTCCGATCAGGGTTCACCCGACTTGGAATGGTGAAAAAAGATGACAACCTCAAAGTTGCTGTCAGGGGTTGCAGACAAGCACAAGTGGTCTCGCGCTCATTCCCTTAACCCTAGTCGGCATTCCCGAGAGTCGGACAAGGAGCATCCTCAAAAGGTACCTTGTACGGATACAGAGGCCTCTGGCGATGGCGCCCGGTCTCCTGAAGGTTGTCTTGCCGAGGACCCCTTCTCTTCCTCCATTCCAGACCCAGTAACCCCAGTGTTAATGGCGCAAGAACCCACTCCTGAGTAGGAGTCCCATATGCTGGCACTGGAGCGCAGCATTTCTGCCTTTCTAGCTGCCCAGCAGGTGCTTTTACCCAGCACTGCTGGCTTGTGCCTCGAGACAGAGGGTCCCTTGACTGGGGTCCCGAAAACTGCCTTGGAAACCCTCGAGAGCCACGGGACTCATGAGGGTCCTCGGCACCGGTCTTGCTCGCCGTCCTGTTCCTAGTGGGCAAGGTCTTCCAGTGTCAGTGCCTGTGGCTCAAAGCAGGCATCGGCCACTGGACATGGGGTTCAGCCCGACTCAGTCTTCCTTGGACCTCTTGGGCTGGGAATCGGACGGGTACATATCTCCTGAAACCTGTGCCCATAGGGATCTTCCTTCTGACCCATCCCCACCTACATCGCATAGGCGATTGCCTCCCAAAGACACCTCCTTGGTATTTGTGCAGGATATGGCTCGAGCCCTAAATCTGCCCATGCAGACCAAGAAATATGCAATATGAGTCTCCCCCTATGGAGTCTCTCACGGTCCTGTTACTGTCCATCCTGATCCAGCTGCTCCTCTGCATATGGGAAGCACCCACCTCGGTCCCTATTAGTAAAAGACACTATGCCATGTACAGAGTTCGGGGTACCGGAAGAACCAACTTCCCCATATTTCCATGGTAGTTGAATCCGCGATGCGGAAGCAGAAGAGCTGGAATCAAACTCTTTGGTCCTGCCTGGTAGGGAATCCCGTGCCCTCGACACCCTTGGTTACAAGGCTTACCAGGGATCCATGCTTGCGTGCTGCATCCAGGCATACCAACTGTATATGGGGATGTTACTTTGTGACCTCACTAAATTGTTCAGCGGTTTTTACATGGGCCTCAGGGGCGAACACCTTCTCAGATTTCAGACCCTTCTGAGATCAGTTGTGGACTGTTTGAAATATCTTTCCTGTGCCACATATGATGGGTTGGAGTCGTCTGCATGTGTGCAGTGGCCGGCATCGGAGCCCGGCGCCAAACATGGCTCTAGTCTTCAGACCTGGAACAGTGGGTCCAGGAGAAGCTGTTGGATGTCCCCTGCCTCGGTGAACAACTTTAAGGCAAGTCCATGGAGGACAAGGCAGCTGAGATGGATGCAGAGTTTGTGATCTGCACCCGTCTCTCTCTTAAAACCTCTTCTCTTCAGTGGAAGAAATACAGCAAAAAGCCTGCCTTCTAGTGGAAGGTGCTCCCTTACCAGGGATACCTACCCTATCCACCCGCCCCAGCACAGATGCCTAGCGGCCAGGGCAAAGGAGGAGCTCAGTGTCACCGGAAACTGAAGGGACCCAAAGCTCAACCACTGGTGCTGCCCCAGCCAGCCCCAGGGATTTGATGCCAATTGCATAGCCCCTCGCCTCCCGGCGGCACCTCCGCCTGTGGAAGGGCGTTTGTCCCTTTTCGCCCCTGAACGGGCGTCCATTACATCGGACTGTCTAAGTTGTAAATATTGGGAAATCCTGTATTTAGTTATTTGAGCACGCCATGTCGCTACAACAACTCAGTGACACATTGCTCATCTTGTATATAGTTAGCCGGTTCTGCTCCATGTTTCAATATCCGTTCACTGTAAGTACAATGCAGGTTATCTCCTGCATTGTACATATAAATGTTACTTGTAAACAGCACTGATTTTAAAGAGCGTGGTATAGAAAAGCTTTACATAAATAAAATTAAATTAATTCTCTTTGTTTGGACAGACTCCCTCCTCCCTTCTCCCCAGAGGAGCCTACTCGGCCTCCCTTGCACCAGGCTTGCTTGCAGCAAGAGCTGATCAACCACCTTGGTCAAGAAGTGGTCGAGAGTTCTGCCGCACCTCTGAGGTTGGGGGTTTTTGCTCCCGGTACTTCCTCATTCCGAAGAGGACAGGGGGCCTGTGCCCCATCCTCGATCTCAGGAATGTGAATAAATTTATGGTGCGGGAGAAGTTCAGAACGCTATCGCTTGGCATCCTGCTGCCCTTCCTCTGGCAGGGCGATTGGCTATGCTCCTTGGATCTCAGACGCTTACGCCCACATCCCGGTCCACCCCAAGCACAGGAAGTGCCTGTGTTTCAGGGTGCAAGGGGAGCACTTTCAATACAGAGTGCTTCCTTTCGGGCTCATGTCTGCCCCACGTGTCTTCACGAAATGCCTGTCAGCGGCAGCAGCAGCCCATCTCATGCTATAGGGCATATCAGTCTACCCTTACCTGGACGACTGGCTCATCACAGGCACATTGGCAGAGGAGACTTGCCTCTCGGCGTCACGCACGGTCCCTCCTCGAGCACCTCAGTTTTCTGATCAACTATGCCAAGTCACACCTCGAGCTGGTGCAGACCCTGGAGTTCATCAGCGCTCTTCTCGACTTAGGATGGGCAACCGTCTTCCTTCCTCGAGCGCGTGCAGATCGGCTCCACGCTCTGGCCGCCGAAGTTCAAAGCTGGTCCAGGGTCTTGGCGTGGACCACATTGCGCTTTCTGTGGCACATGGTCTCGACCATCTGTCGTCCCCCACGCTTGTATGCACATGCAAGCGGCCCAGTGGTGCCTCAAAGCGCAGTGGGCCCAAGCCTTGGGCCGCCTCTGGGATCCCGTGTTGGTCTCCCGCAGCCTCTCCAGTTCCTTGGATTGGTGACTGAACCCCTAAAGTCGTCTTCGGGGCATGCCCTTCCAGACTCGACAACACGAGCTCATCTTGATGTTGGATGCCTCACTGTTGGGCTGGGGAGCCCACTGCAACAACCTCTGTACCCAGGGGGTGATAGTCACCTGAGCAATCTCAGCAGCAGATCAACCTGCTCAAGCTTCGAGCAGTCTGGCTGGCCCTGAAGGTCTTCGAGTAACGCCTGTGAGGCAAGTCGGTGCTCGTGCAGACTGACAAGATCATGATTTTCTGCATAAACAAGGAGGTGGGTATGGGCTCCCGCCTCCTCTGTCGGGAGGCAGGCCTTTTGTGCTGGGGCATGACCCTGAGAGCAGTCTATCTCCCAGGCCAGGACATTGTCCTTGTGGACAGACTTAGCAGGCTCCTTCACCCACACAAGTGGCACCTGAGTCCAGAGGTGATTCTCCACTTGTTCCGCCGTTGGGGGGGACTCCGTCCTTGGACCTGTTCGCCAACCTGGCGAACTTGCAGCTTCCCCGCTTTTGCAAGCTGATACCGCACCCAAGGAGGGTGGCCCTGGATGTGTTCCTCCTGAACTGGACCTCCGGGCTTCTGTGCATTCCCTCCCACTCCTCTCATTGCGAGGACCCTCCAAGATTTAGTAGGACTGAGCCGCAGTGATCCTTGTGGCTCCTTTGTGGCCTCGACAGCCCTTTTTCCCCCCTTCTACTCCAGCTCTCATCGTAACCTCCGTGACGAGTGCTCCACCTGAACCTGGTCTCGCTATCCCTGACAGCTTGGCGGCTTAACGGCTTAACCCTCGGCCCAGTGTGCAGCGGCGGCCAAGAGAGCAAATAGAATGCTAGGTATGATAAGGAAAGGAATGGAAAATAAAACAAAAGATATTATAATGCCTCTATATCGTTCCATGGTGAGACCGCACCTTGAATATTGTGTGCAATTCTGGTCACCGTATCTTAAAAAGGATATAGCGATTTTAGAAAAGGTACAGAGAAGAGCCACCAAAATGATAAAGGGGATGGAAAGATACTCCTATGAAGAAAGGCTAAAAAGGTTAGGGCTCTTTAACCTGGAAAAGAGACGGCTGAGGGGAGATATGATAGAAGTCTATAAATTAATGAACGGAGTGGAACGGGTAAACGTAGATCGATTGTTTACCTTATCAGAATATAGAAAGACTAGGGGACATGCAATGAAGCTACAGGGTAAACTATTTAAGATTAATAAAAGAAAATATTTTTTCACTCAACGTGTAATCAAACTCTGGAATTTGTTACCGGAGGATGTAGTAAAGGCTGTTAGTGTAGCTGGGTTTAAAAAAGGTTTGGACAAGTTCCTGGAGGAAAGGTCCATAAGCCATTATTAAGAAGTGACCGAAGATATCAATGCTTGATCCAGTACAAGCATTGTGGAACTTGTGTCTCTTGGGGAAACTGCTAGGTACATATGACCTAGATTGGCCACTGTTGGAAACAGGATACTGGGCTTGATGGACCTTGGTCTGACCCAGTATGGCATATCTTGTGTTCTTATGTTCTTAACCTCGCTGCACCTGCCAGAGGAGATTGAGGAGGTTGTCCAGGCATTGAAGGACTTGACGAGACAGGCTTACGCCCTGAAGTGGCGTTGCTTCTCAGTCGGGTGCTCCAATCTCAACCCATTCTCCTGCTCTTCCCAGCGGGTGCTCCAGTACCACCTCCACCTCTCGCAGGTGGGACTGAAATCCAGTTCGGTTCTGGTTCACCCGAGCATCATCTCGGTCAACCACTTCTCCATCGAGGATAAATCCCTCTTGGCCAGCCTCTGGTCTCCATGTAGGACCTCTTACTTTCCAAGCCCCCCCCCCCCCCCCGTGTGGCCTCCACTGGCAGAGTGGGACCTGAATGTCATGTTCATGCAGCTGACGCCCTTCGAGCCCATGGCGATGTGCTCGCTTCTGCACCTTTCCTGGAAGGTAGTTATCCAGGTGGTGGTCACATCGGCCTGGCGAGTCAGTGAGTTGCAAGCCTCTTGGCTGCGACTCCTACACGAGGTTCTATGGGAACAGGGTGGTCCTATGAACTCACCCCGTTCCTACCAAAAGTTGTCTTGGCTTTCCAGCTCAACCAAGAGATCGTCCTACCGACTTTCTTCCCGAGACCCCATGCCAACCAGGCATTGGTGGTCCTACATATGCTTGACTGCTAGAGGGCTCTCGCCTTTTACCTGCAGCGCATCCTGGGTCATCGCAAATCCGACTGGCTCTTCATTGCTTAAGATCCTAATTGCCTGGGGCTTGCAGTTGCTAAGCGCACCATTTCTGTCTGGGTTGCGGACTGCATCGCCTTCGCTCAGGCAAAGGCTGGGGCTCTGATGGATCACCGAGTTGCCACGCATGGTTTCCGGGCCAAGACGATGTCAGTGGCTTTGCTGCTCTCATTGCCTTTGACGGACATCTGCCGGGCTGCGATCTGGTCCTCCGCTAATACCTTCACTTTGCATTACTGCCTGGATTGGGTGTCCTGCCGGGACAGTGCCTTCAGCCAGGCTGTACTCCTTAATCTGTTTGGGGTATAAGCAACTCCTGCCCGCCAACCCTTCTAATGCGGCTACTGAGAGGACTCAGGCTTCCTTCGGTCATCGGCTTCTGCTCACGTCCTTGTGGAGGCATTTTTGGCTTGCAGGTTTTGGTAGCCTGTATCTGAGGAGTCCCATAAGTGAGGACTAACTTTCTGCTTGTTCCTAGAGAAAGCGTAATTACTCACATGCAACAGGTGTTCTCCATAGACCTCAGGAATCAGTCCTCACTACCCTCCCACTTCCCCTTCAGAGTTGCCAATATGTTTTTTTTTCCCTTATCTGATGAGTAGGGCCCCAGCTATGGGATCTAACTGAGCAAGGTGGCACCCTTGGGCATGAAGAGGACCATGCATATGTGGCAACAATTCCAAAGGCTTTCTTTGAAAGCTGGGGAATTGTTCCGTGTGGGCTCCGGTGCTGACATCACCCATAAATGAGAATTGATTCCTGGGTGACGAAAGAACTGAAATATGAGATTGCAGACCTGCTATTATTAATCTGTGAACTATCATTAAAATCATCTCTAATACCTGAAGAATGGAGGATCGCCAATGTAACACCAATTTTTAAAAAGGGTTCCAGGGGTGATCTGGGAAGCTACAGACCGGTGAGCCTGATGTCAGTACCGAGAAAAATGGTAGAAACCATCATAAAGAATAAAATTACTCAGCATGTAGATAGTCATGGCCTAATGGGAGACAGCCAACATGGCTTTAGACAAGGAAGATCTTGTCTTACTAATCTGTTATGTTTTTTTGAAAGTGTGAATAAACAGGTGGACAAAGGTGAGTCTGTTGATATACTGTATCTGGACTTTCAGAAAGCCTTTGATAAGGTCCCTCATCAGAGACTTTTGGCAAAACTAAAGAGTCATGGGATAGGAGGCAGTGTACTACTGTGGATCAGGAACTGGTTAAAAGATAGAAAGCAGAGGGTTGGGCTAAATGGCTAATTTTCCCAATGGAGAAAGGTGAATAGTAGTGTACCCCAGGGATCTGTGCTGGGTCCGCTGCTTTTTGACATATTCATAAATGACCTGGAAAGAGGAATAACGAGTGAGATTATCAAATTTGCAGATGACACAAAACTATTTAAAGTTGTTAAAACCCAAGAGGATTGTGGAAAATTGCAAGAGGATCTTGATAAATTGGAAGACTGGGCATCAAAATGGCAGATGAAATTTAATGTGGACAAGTGCAAAGTTATACACCTAGGGAAGAACAACCCAAACTACGGTTACACGATGCAAGGTTCCACATTAGGAACCACCACCCAGGAAAAAGATTTAGGTGTCATTGTGGATAACATGTTAAAACCCTCGGCCCAGTGTGCAGCGGCGGCCAAGAGAGCAAATAGAATGCTAGGTATGATAAGGAAAGGAATGGAAAATAAAACAAAAGATATTGCCTCTATACCGTTCCATGGTGAGACCGCACCTTGAATATTGTGTGCAATTCTGGTCGCCGTATCTTAAAAAGGATATAGCGTTATTAGAAAAGGTTCAGAGAAGAGCCACCAAAATGGTAAAAGGGATGGAAGGCTACTCCTATGAGAGAGGCTAAAAAGGTTATGGCTCTAACCTGGAAAACAGATGGCTGAGGAGAGATATGATAGAGATCTATAAATTAATGAATGGAGTGTAACGGGTAAACGTAGATCGATTGTTTACGTTATCAGAATATAGAAAGACTAGGGGACATGCAATGAAGCTACAGGGTAAACTATTTAAGACTAATAAAAGAAAATATTTTTTCTCTCAACGTGTAATCAAACTCTGGAATTTGTTACCGGAGGATGTAGTAAAGGCTGTTAGTGTAGCTGGGTTTAAAAAAGGTTTGGACAAGTTCCTGGAGGAAAGGTCCATAAACCATTATTAAGAAGGGGCCCAGAATATCAATGCTTGAACCAATACAAGCATTGTGGAACCTGTGTCTTTTGGGGAAACTGCTAGGTACGTATGACCTAGATGTGCCACTGTTGGAAACAGGATACTGGGCTTGATGGACCTTGGTCTGACCCAGTATGGCATATCTTATGTTCTTATGTTCTGCTGTCCCTGGAGAACACCTGTTACAGGTGAGTAACTGCGCTGTTCTGGTTGCCGTATCTTAAAGGATATAGCCGAATAAGAAAAGGTGCAGCCACCAAAATGATAAAGGGGATGGAAGGATACCCCTATGAGGAAAGATGTAAAAGGTTAGGGTTCTTCAACTTGGAAAAGAGATGGCTGAGGGTGAGATATGATAGGTCTATAATTTCTTGATGGCATAAACAATCTACATTTGCCCATTCCACTCTATCCAGTAGAAAGACTAGTGGACACTCCATGAAGCTACAATGTAACCCATTTTTAGACTAATAAGAGAGAATATTTATCTCCAGGAACAAAAAGGAATGTAGTCTTCACACATGCATATCGTCTGCACCGATGGAGCCCACGCGGGAACACTCCCCAGCATACAATAGGAAAGCTTTTGGAAACATCCCACTGCGCCTGCGCTGCTGCCTTCCCGCCTTTCCCAACTCTTCCTCCTCAGTTCTTCATTTTTTGTGTAGCCGACAGGCAACAAACCCTGTCACCGCAGAAAATTTTCTTTTTTTGTGGTCGCGTCTGCCTTCCCATTGACGTCTACACCAGCACATCGGTGTCTTTCTTTCTTTCAAAAAACAAAACCCCACCACCTTTTACTTGAGGGTCTGTCCCCTCTTGGTGCTTCGGCGCCATTTTGGGCACTAGGCCCTCTTTTTCTCTAAGATGGAGAAACCCAACTAGTGGTTTAAAAAAAAATGTTTAAAATGTTGCAGTACCATTTCTGCTACCGACACCCATGATTGGTGTCTTAAATGTTTGGTTCCTGACCATTTGCCATCGGAGTGTCTCCTTTGCAGAAAGATGACTAAGCGGGGCCTGCAGAGTAGAGATGTGAAACTTGGCACCCTCTTTGCCTCGGATGCAATGTCGGTTGCATCAATATTGTCCAGGGCTTCATCTTCCTTCCATAGATCTTGTAACCAAACCAGGTCTTCCAAGACTGGCCGGTCTTCAAAGGGTAGATCTCCTTCTAAGCATCAAGATGCTACTAGTTTTGCCCTCGAGGAAAACACACCGGCCAAACAACCCTGGCGGGAGGTCCTTGCCTCCAAAGCATTAACTGGGTCCCAGGATGTTCCCGAGGCTTCTTCCTCCGGAGAACTCTTGGTGCCAAGTTCTGGGGTCGTGGCCCGCTCCGCCAGTACAGACACCAAGACATTGGCAGGCTCCATGGATCAACGTAGCCTAGCCATTGAGTGCAGTCTTGTGGCCTTGTTAGCAGCTTCTGTACCTCTAAAGCCGCTACAATCTGTTCCGCAGCCTTCGCTACCGATATCGAATGTACTTGCATCAACCGGTGCGCTCCTCTCCATGCTTCCTCCCATGCTGTCCCTA
This sequence comes from Ichthyophis bannanicus, assembly GCA_033557465.1. Taxonomy (NCBI): domain Eukaryota; kingdom Metazoa; phylum Chordata; class Amphibia; order Gymnophiona; family Ichthyophiidae; genus Ichthyophis; species Ichthyophis bannanicus. Next base: position 1,826,321,242 of record CM066032.1, on the reverse strand, counting down.
GAATTGGTCTCTGGCATCGAGGGTCCGGTATCGAGGCATTCCAATGCCGACTTCAACCTGTACCGGTGTGAAGCAATATGAGAGCATCCGGCCCATAGATACTTCGTCCTCCGATTCCGATGATTCAGAGGACTCTGTTGGTACTGGAGTGGTTCTCCCAGAGGATCCCTCTCCTTTACCACAATGTCTGATGTCTCCTCAGGAGGATATGTCCTTTCAGGACTTTATACGTGATACAGCCGGGGGCCTCACGATCACTGTGACCCCTGAGAAGGAACCGAGAGCTGATGAACTAGAAATTCTTTAGTATCCAGCAGCTCCTAAGGAAGCTGCAACCCTTCCCATACACCGAATTTTGCATGACCTCATGCTTAGGATGTGAGAGACACCTTTAACGGTGTCTCCACATTTTCAGAGACTCTATACAATGTACCGGGTACAGCAATGTCCCGGGTTCCAAATAACACAATTACCACACCATTCCATGGTGGTGGAATCGGCAGTGTGCGGAATCAAGAGGGCTAAGACATTCTTCCAATCCTCCAGGCCTTGAGGCGAAGGCTCTCGATGCCTTCGCCCATCGATGTTTTCAGGCCTCGATGTTATCGGCCAGAATAAGTTCTTACATACTTTACATGGGTATGTTTCTTCAGGAGGTGGCAAAAGATTTGGAATTCGTGGCCCCTCTTCTTCCCGATGACAAGAGGGCCGACTTATTTTGGTCAAGCATGCCCAAAATGTTTTTAAGTTTATGAACCAGATAACCTTAGAGAGAGTTTCTGCTAATGCATTCAAAACAATCGGTGCACGTCGGATTGCTTGGCTACAAGCATCTGATTTGGAACAGTGGGTACATGATAAACTGGGGAATATTCCTTGCACAGGAGAAAACCTCTTTGGCAAGTATTGGCAGGACAAAGCTTCTCGGCTTGAGTCCGAGAACACTACCTCAAATATACTATCAATTACCACTGCCAACCCATCTAAGAAGAAGACAGTTAAACCCCTTTTCAAGGGTCCACTGCCCAGTCCATGCTCCCCATAAGGGGCAGCAGCAGCCTAAACAGAGACTCAAGTCCCCAGAGCTCAACCAGCTCAGCAGGCACAGCCTCCACAAGGTCTTTGACTCCTTCCTAGGAAACCTAGTCATCCTACCTATAAAAGGTCCAGAACCTCTCCACATTCCAGGCAGACTGTTATTTTGCCAAGAGGTGGCAGCAGATAACATCAGAGCAGTAGACTCTCTCCATAGTGACAAAGGTACAAATTTCACTTCCACAGAATGCCCCCTCACTCAACTCCAAGAGTTCAGTTCTTGGCCCCCCCTCCCTCACCACTCTTGTGTCACGAGGTCACCTCTCTCCTTGCGCAGGGTGCAATAGAGCAGGTACCTCTTCCTCAGTAGGACCTGGGCTTTTTTTTTATATACTTTATTTAACAACACCATGTAACAAGAATAGGCAATACAACAAGCAAACTCCTGGAGGGGGGCAACTCTTATTCCCCCTCAGGAGAACAGAAAGAAACACATGTGCGTTGTACAGTTTTCCAGTATATAAACCCCTAATCACCTCCCCCCCCACCCCCCTCCCCCCCCCCACCACCCCCGTCGTTGGTCGCATCCACACCCCGAGGACCCGGGACGTCACGTTCTATCATTAGCACCTCAATGCATCCCAGTCATTTAAAGGCCTAGTAGTAACACTTCATTCCTAGTGCGGTAGCTCAGGCTCTGAAGGTAGGGGTCCCAGAGCAGCTGAAAATGTGGCCAGCGTTTAACATTACCCCGGGCATATCTAGCTTCCATAAGCAGCATCTGGTGGAAGGCATTTTGCCACGCCCAAAACGAGGGCGCATGTCGTTCCCGCCAATTGTGCAATATGGGGCCCTTACCCACCAGACAGGCCTTGCGCACCAACAGTCTCTCCCATCTACCCTTGGGCTGTGTGAGACGCAGGTGGTCAAGAAGAACCAAGGAGCTATCCCAACATATCTGCTGTCCCAATATTCGCTCCATAATTGAGCCTATTCTTGTCCAGTACGGCCGAATGAATCTGCACCCCCACCACATGTGCACCAGGTGCGCCAAGGGCTCCGAACACCTCGGGCAACAGCTGTCCGAAGCGAGATGGGAGCGGAGGGCCCGTCGAGGAGAGAAATGTACCCTAGTGAGAGATTTGTATTGCACCTCTCTCCAGCGGGCTCCCACCGCCAGCTCCCCTACCCGCTGCAGGGCCTTCAAAAGTGTACCCGGGCCGATCTCCCTTTCCAGCTCCAACCCCCATCCCATCTCCACAGAACGATAATCCGGAGACAGCCGATATGGAGCCAAGCGTGCCTTCAACAATCGGATGGACAGTTGGGATCCCCCACCCAAGTCAAAGAATTCTAAAATCTGAGCAGAGCGCTCTGCCCGCAGCTCTGCTGCCGGCAAGGAGGCAATATAGTGCGATAGCTGCATATAGGCGAATTGGTGACCGGCCTCGAGAGCGTATTCGGTACAGAGGGGACCGGAACGTCTTGCAGCACCCTGAAGGGTCGACCACATGGCCTAAATTATGGAGACCTTTCTCCGCCCACACACGAAAAGGTGCGTGTTCCATGCCCGGAGTAAACAGTACATTACCCTGAATCGGCAGCCAACTAGACACCCTCCAATTCGTATTCCAGTAGGTATTTAGCTGTCGCCAAGTTCGACAAACCGGGACAAGAAGCACACTCCCAGCTAAGTGAGCAGGAAAGAGACGGTAATCCAAGTGTAAGAGGGAGAGAACAGATACTGGAGCTGCGAAGTCCTCCTCTAACCCCCCGGGGAGTAAAGACTTCGGTCTCACCCAACCAGTCTCCCAGGTGCCGAGCCTGACAGGCCAAAGCATAAGCCCCTAAATCAGGGAGTCCCAACCCCCCACACCTCCAATTCCCCACCAAGCGGGAGTACCGAATACGTGCACGCGCCCCCCCCCCCCCCCACAGAAATCCGCCGATGATTCCCCCCAACCGCTTCAAGTCCTTTCGCAGGAGCCAGACGGGCAGCGTCTGTAGCCAGTATAAAATCCTCGGTAAAATTACCATTTTGACCGCGGCAATCCTCCCAGACAGAGACAAGGGGAGAGGACGCCAAGCCTGCAACTGCACTTGGAGGCTTTAAAAATTTTTTGAAAGATTACTCTCATAGAGTTGTGAGGGCTGACCAGTTTATTTATTTATTTATTTATTTTTATTTATCTATCTATATTTTTCTATACCGCCCCTTCCAGCGATCAAGGGCGGTTTACAAGGAACATTTTAACAATTGTACACAGATGTATACATTTACATTGAACAATCAGATTCAACTATTTACAATGAACGGTTAAGTTTAACTATTTACATTGAACAAAACTTCAACTTCAAGATGTATTAGTAATACAAACAACCATTAAATTATTTACATTGGATATTTACAGTGGTTGTGTTTTGTGTATATTTTGGAATTTATTTCCTTTTATGACGTAAATCGGGGGTGTGTATGGGGTTTCAGACGGGGGGGGGGGGGGGTGAGTTGTTTAGTTTTGAGCAAGGGGGTTTGTGTGTGTAATACCATGGTTATGGAGGTGTTTTGGGGGTATATGGGATTTCAAAGTGTTCAGTAAAGAGGTAAGTTTTTAGCTCTTTCCTGAACTGATAGAGGTCATTTATGACGCGAAGGTCTATTGGGAGGTCATTCCAGAGCGTAGGGGCAGTGAATGTGAATGCTCTGGAGCTAGTGGTTTTCTTTGTCTTCCTGAAGGCTTTTGGTGTGATAAGGGAGTGGGCTTCGTTTTGTCTGTGTGATCTAGTTTTGTTTGGTGATTGCAGTAGTGTGGATAGGTGTGAGGGGGCTATGTCTTTTATGAGTTTAAAGGTTGTTAGGATAGTTTTGTATCTGATTCGGCTATTGATTGGGAGCCAGTGTAGTTCTAGCAGTATTGGGGTTACGTGGTCTGTTAGACGTGCTTTAGCTATTACTTTTGCACAGATGTTCTGAGCTCTTTGAAGAAGGTATGTGCTTTTTTGAGGGAGGCCTATTAATAGACTGTTGCAGTAGTCAAAGTGGGGGGTGATTAGTGTATTTACTACAGATCTAAAATCTTGAGTTTCTAGGAGTGGCCTTAGGTGCTGAATAGTTTTTAGTTTGTAGTAGATGGTTTTTTACGGTTTGTTTTATGTGTGGTAGCATGGTGAGTGTGTGATCTATTATCACACCTAAATATTTTACTTCTTTTCTAACAGGTATGGATGTTCTGTTAATTGTGATTGTTTCTGGGAAGGTGTTCTCTGTGGTTGATGACCTTGTTACGAACATTGCTTCCGTTTTTTTGAGGTTGATGCTGAGGTAGCTAGATTCTAACCAGGAGGAGGTCTCAGTGTGTGAGTGTGTCATATGAGGGGTTTTTAGCGGTTATAGGGATAGCGAGCATGATGTCGTCGGCGTATATAAAGTGGTTAATCCTGTGTTTTTTAAATATGTTTGTTATTGGTTGTAGATACAGGTTAAATAGGAGGGCGGAGAGGGCTGATCCTTGGGGTATTCCTTGGCCTTGGGGGAATGGTTCTGATGCTTCTTGGTCAATTTGTACGCGTATTAGTCTGTTTGATATGTAGGACTTGAACCAATCAAGGACAGTCCCGCCTATTCCTAAGCTTTGTAGTCTGTTGATCAGTGTGGAGTGGTTAATGTTGTCAAAGGCGGCAGAAATATCTATGAATAGAAGTAGGAAGCCTTGGTTGTTGTCATCTGTACCTCTGATGAGGAAATCCATTAGGGTGATTAATAGAGTTTCTACTCCATGGAATGGGCGGAACCCAAATTGGTGTGAGTCAAGTGGTTTATGTTCATCAATGTGTTCTTGTAACTGTATTTGAATTGTTTTTTCTATTATTTTAGCTATAAATGGGATGCTGGCTATGGGTCTGTATGAGTTCGGGTCTTTTGGGTCAAGCTTGTTCTTTATTATTGGTCTAAGTGTTGTGAGTTTTAAGGCATCAGGCATTATGCCTTGTGAGAGGGATTGGTTCACTATATGTTGTAGATTTTCCGCCAGTTCCTCCTTTGCACATTTAATCCATGATACAGGGCATGGGTCTAGTGGGGAGGTTGTTGTGTTGATCATTGTTACGATTTTAAGGAGTTGTTTTCGGTCTATTATGTGGAAGTTTGTCCATTCGTTTGAGTTTAGTGCTTGTAAATATTGGTGTCAGAGTAGTGGTTTTGTTTTTTAGTTTCGCTGCAAAGTGTGTTGCTAATGTTTGTACATTTATTGCTGGTTGTTTAGGCTCGGTGTTATTAGTTTTAGTTAGTGTTTTTACTATCGCAAATAGTTCTCTCGGGCGGTTGATGGCTGAGTTTAGTACTTTAGAGTGGTAGTCTCTTTTTGATTTGTTGATTGCATTTTTGTATCCAGTAAGTATTAACATGTATTGGGATTTGTTTTCATCCGATTTTGTTTTCCTCCATCTCTTTTCTTGTTTCCTTAGTTGCTTTTTTAGTTTTGCTAGCTCTTTCGTGAACCACTTTTCGGTCTTTTTTGTTTGTCTATGTAAGACTTGTGTGGGGACAGCTGCATTTTGAATGGTTGAATTCCAATGTGTTATGGTTGAATTGATGTCTGATGAGTTTGTGTTGAGTTTGGGTAATACTTCGTTGAGGAATGTATTCTTGTTAAAGTGTGCGAATCGTGATGTATGTGGAGGTGTGCTTGTGGTGTTTTTTGGAGCTTGTATTGGTAGGTAAGTTGTAATAAGGTGGTGGTCGGACCATGGTACTTCGGTTATGGTTGGAGTGGTGTGTGGCTGGTGACTGTAGAGCATAGAGGGAAGGAAGATTAGGTCAAGTATGTTACCTTTATTGTGTGTGGGGGCTTGTATTATCTGTGTATATCCCATTTGTGTCATAGCTTCTATGAAGTTATTCGATTGTGAGTTGGTCAGTGATGGAAGGTTCAGGTCACCAAGGAGTATGAGTGGTTTGCTTTGAGATGCTGTGCAAGCAAGTTCTAGGATAGGGGTGAGGTTATTTTGATCAGATGATGGGGGTCGGTAGATGAGGGCGAGGGCGGCAAGGGTTCTATTTCTATATTGACAATGTCTATTCCGTCTATATTGTCTAAGTTTGTTAGGGTGAATTTTAGGTCTTTTTTGGTGAGTATTAAAGCGCCGCCTCCTCTTTTTATATTCCGATGACAGTTGAATATGTCATATTGATGTGTGGCTAACTGGTTTAGTAGTATGGTGTCTGTGGGTGAGAGCCATGTTTCAGTGATGCAGATAATATCTGGGGTTGTGTCCTTTATTATGTCATTGATTATTGGTATTTTATTTCGTATAGAACGGATGTTTATTAAGATGATTTGTAGGTTAGAGTTTGTGTTATTAGCTCGTTCGTTTATTGTACTATAGGGTTGGGGTTTTATTTGTATGCGTCTGTGAAGGGGTTTGTCTGAGTCGTTGCGCGAATGATGATAGTGGGGGTTTGAGTATGTATTGCTGTGTGTTGGGTTCTGATACTGGTTATGGGTGGTTGGGATGTTATTGTAAGGATTCCGGTAGTGATGTGGACGATGGGGATGTTTTTGTAAGGGCTTTGGTTGGTATTGTATGTATATATGTGTTGGGTTAGGAGAGTTATCAGCAGGAGAGTGAGAGGGATGTTTGCAGATTTAGTGGGATACATTGTGTGTAGGGGGTTGTGTGAGAGGGAGTTCTGCAGGGATTAGAGGCCTCTGGTGATAGTGTATGTGTCTACAGGCAACAGTATATATAATTTTGGCAGCAGTAAAATTAGTTACTATCAACAGTGTATTCATGTACTGACCACAGTATAATTTGTTACTGTCAATATTATAGTACTATTGGCAATAGTAAAATTAGTTACTTTCAACAGTATATTTACCTATTGGCAACAGTGAATTTTGTTACTTTCAATAGTATGTTCATCTACTGACAACAGTATAGTTAGTTATTTTCAACAGTATATTCATCTACTGTCAACAGTATATTCATCTACTGTCAACAGTATGAATGCTTGATGCTTGATACTGGCAACAGTATATTATATGGCTACTATATAACAATAAATTAAGTTAAGACTATACCGAGATATTTAAAATGATTAGCCGCCCACTTAAGGGGGAATGGCCCTTGCCAGCTACCCCTCACAGTGCCCGATATATCCAGTGCCTCAGACTTATCCCTATTGATATTTAACCCGGCGAATTGACCAAAAATCTCAAACTCTCGCATTATGCTGGGGAGCGAGTCATGGGGCCGAAGTAAATGCACAAGGAGGTCGTCGGCAAAAGCCGATAATTTAAAGCCGGTCGTGCGGATACGCACCCCCCGTATTTCCCGTGAGGCCTCCACCCGTCTAATAAATGGGTCCAAGGAGAGAACAAAAAGCAACGGGGAAAGAGGGCAGCCCTGTCTAGTCCCCCTATGCAAAGAAAATGTATCAGAAAGCACTCCATTACAGCAAATCGCCGCGACCGGGTCATGATAAAGACTTCTAACCATAGCACAGAAAGAGTTCCCAAGCCCGTATCGGGGCAGCAAGTCCCATAAATAGTGCCAATCAACTCTGTCAAAAGCTTTCTCTGCGTCGAAGCTAATTAACAGAGACGAGAGACCCCGATTGTGGACCCATTCTAAAGAAGCTAGAATCTTCCGCAGGTTGCGAACCGCGTACCTTCCTTTCACAAAGCCCACTTGGGAATCGGCAAGAATTTTAGCTAAAATTTTAAGGTCAAAGTTAAGGAGAGATATGGGCCGGTATGAGGCAGCGCACAACGGGTCTTTTCCTGGCTTCGGGAGCAAGATCATATGAGCCAAATTACTACCCCAACGAAACGTGTCCTGCTCGGATCTCCTAGTATGGACCGCCACCAACAGCGGGGAGACGAAGCCAGCCAAGATCTTGTAGAACTCAGCCCCCAATCCATCTGCCCCAGGGGATTTATAACAACTCGCCTTGGCAATAACATTCTGCACCTCCTGGACAGAAATTGGTTGATCCATGTGCAACCGCTGCTGGTCAGAGAGCTGGGGCAGGTCCAGCCCCTCTAAATAGTCGGAAATTTGCGCCTGCGAGCCGGGCGCCGCAGTATAGAGGTTCTGGAAGAACGAGCGAAAAACTCGCGCTATCTCCGGATTTTCCCTACGGAGGACCCCTTTATTGTCCTTCAGCGCATGCACTAGCGTGGAACCCCGAGAACCGTGTAGGCACCGGGCCAGTAACTTCCCTGGTTTATCCTTGTAGCAGTAAAGCTGGTATCTATAGTACATAACCGACTTTTTGGCCCGCTGGTGTAGGAGATCGTTCAACATCGTCTGTAACTCCCATAGCCGCTTCTTTGCAGCCACACTCGGATTACTCGCCCACCTCCGCCGTTGTACTGTGACTAAGAGTTCCAGATGGATAATACGCTCTGCCATGAGTCGACGTTTGCGTGCCATAAAGCCAATTATATCTCCACGCAGAACCACTTTCGCTGTCTCCCAGACCAGCTCAGGATCCGCAGAATGCCCACTGTGATCCGCTTCAAATTCACACTAACGCCTTTGTAAGAACTGACGAAATTGAGAGTCTCGATAGAGATCCAACGGAAACCGCCACAATCCCGTCGAAGGACGACTCGCATCCCACCGCAGTTGGAGCCAGACAAATGCATGGTCGGAAATTTCCGCGGGTCCGATCTGCGCTTCCTCTACTAGAACAAACAGGCCCTGCGAGGTCAGCAAATCTATGCGTGCGCTAGAACTATGTGCACGAGACTGGTGGGTGTAGTCCCTTTCAGCGGGATGTAACAGTCTCCAAGGGTCCACCAACCCCAACCTGGTCCTCAAACCATTTAAGGCTCGAGCCCCCTGGGAGCGCTCCCGGGTCCCCTCACCCCAAGATGTCCATCGCCACATCCATCACACCATTAAAATCCCCCCCCCCCCAAGATCAGTGGGAGCTCCGGGAGCTGCTCTACTTGGGAGGCCAGTCGAGCATATAAGTCTCGGTCGAGCACATTGGGACTATAAACATTACCAAGGATAATAGGTTTCCCCTCTAGCAGGCCTTGTAGCAGAAGGAACCACCCAGTCGAATCCGCTGTTTCTTTGGTAACCTCAAAGCGGATCCGCTTGTGCAGTAGAATGGCCACCCCCCCTTTTTTATTCTGGGCTGGCACCCCCCAGACCTGTCCCACCCAAGACCTATGCAGTTTAGCATGCTCAGCTGCTGTCTGGTGGGTTTCTTGAAGGAAAACCATATCAGCTTTTTGCCTCGCCAAGGCTTGCAATATCTTTGCTCTTTTAAATGGGCTCCCCAGGCCACAAACATTCCATGACAGGATCTTAAATCTGGATTGATATCACTCCAATATCTTAGAAAGGTGCTCAACCATATTCCGGGAAGAACACCCCCAGCCTGGGGCTCCCCCCCCCGCCGTCCCTTAATGGTTCCCTCAATATCCAGGTCCTCTTGGTGGGATGCGACCATATCCCCCCCCACCCTCCCCTCTTCCCCCCTTCCACTTGCTTCTCCATCTACTACCTCTATTAGGTAGCGAGCAAATGTAATGCGTGCGGTCTCCTGCCCCCTCTAAGAATGTCCTAGGCATCCTCCACCACCTGTAGCCCACCTGCCCCCTAAGAGGTACCCGCCCTTATCAAGTCCCCCCACCCCCCATGAAATATAGAGTAATGAATGACAAAACCTGACTGTAAATAATGCAATAATAAACCTCGAAACAAGCATGGGCACCCACTGTAGCCCTGCATGTTTCCTTTACTGTAGCTCAACTAGGAGAACCACTAGGGGGCATCAAGCCGAGGCACTAAAACCAGCAACCTCAGGAACTAGGCCTTTAGCTTCCCTTCCAGAGAACAAAGGGAACCAAACTCCTCGAACCGCCATGTAAGGGGGAAAGGGAGCCAGGCCACCAGCAATCTCCGCCTCAGCTTCTTGTAAGCAGCTTACCTAGGATAACTGCACCCCCCAACGTTGGAGGAGTGCAAGGCTACACAGTAACCATTCAGTGTAACAGCTTAGCAATATGGATACACCGTTACTGCACAGTACAGCAAACAGTAGCCTAGAACACTTTTAAACTGCCTAAAAAAAACAATGGGCATCCATATATAGGGAGCAATCCAACCCCCACAGAGCTCTATCTCCCCTGGACCTGAACCAGTGAACCCACCCGTGGGCCCCAAAGGCCCGAGGTTAGAACCCCCCCCCCCCCCAGACACATCCAGTCCTGGCAGATAAAGAAAGAGAAAAAAGGGGAAAGAAGAAAGGAAAACCCCAGCGCACTCAATCAGATAGTATCCCCCTCTGCCCACATTCAATCCCCTCACCCAGCTGCATACAAACCACAATCGCACATATTCAACCATCTTCTCCATCCAAAATTCAGCCCTAGTATTATAAGCCCAAGTCCCATGAGGGACAGCAGGGACCCAGGGCCCATCCCCAGCAGACCCAACTCACCCTACCCACTATCCCACCCCCATTACCTCTTCGCTGGGCTCAGCAAAGGAGGTCACCCCCCTCCCACCGCAGGACGGCTCCCTGAACAGAACTTCCCCTATGAAAAGGGTGAAAACTGAGGCCTCGTCTAATTAGGCCCCTCTGAGTCAGTGTTGAAGAGTAGCAGTCCTGAGGAAGGTTCACGGGGATTGCCTTTGCGATGGGGGTCTTCTCTCCTCTCCCACAATCTGCGCCACATATCCTTTGGCATCAGCCGCTGAATCAAAGGTTTTATGTGCTCCCTCATGAAAAACATGCAGGCGGGAAGGATATTGCACTGAGAATTTAATTCGGGCATCAATTAATTGCTGGCAGATTGGAGCATATGCTCTGCGCCGCTGGCTGAGAGCAACGGAATAGTCCTGTGCCACTCTTATGCGCAAGTTCTCATATTCCAGCACTCCCCTCTTCCTGGCAGCTTGCAGAATAGCCTCCTTCTGGGGGAAGTAGAAAAACTTGACAAGCACTATCCTCAGCCTGTGCTCTTGGGGTTGTCTGCGTCCCACGCGGTGCGCTCTCTCGATAAGCAGTTTCCCGCCGTCTTCAACACCCTCCAATATCTTAGGGAGCATGTTTTCCAGGTAGGACTTCAGATCTTTATCTGCAACGGAATCCGGAATACCCATCAGCCGCAAGTTATTGCGGCGTGACCAATTCTCCAAGTCATCAAGTTTATCATCTTGTAACTGAACCTTGGATTTAAGGGTCTCCACTTCCTGAGTCAGGGAGGCCAGGCCATCCTCTGTAAGCCCGATGCGGTTTTCAACCTCTTGCATGCGGTTGCCCAAAGCTCCAAAGGAAGCGTGCAAACTGTCCATTTTTTCCTGCAGGGTTGTGAATTGCAGGGCTAGGGCATCGGCCACTGCCGCGGACACCTCCTCCAGGAACGCTGTTGAAGCCGGCGACTTCGGCGGGCCCGTGGCATCCGCCATTTTGGGTGCTGGGGCTCCTCGCTCCCTCTCCTTCCTCGCGGCTTTAACAGTCGCCGCCATTGCCAAAATGGCTCCGCAGCCACAGGATCAGCTTCGGGTGCCGTTCCCCTGCGTGAAGGTAAGCACTTTATGTTGGATCTGTCCTCAAGCCGGCTTTAATGACCCAATTCGGGGTGGAGGAGACCGGAGCTCAAACGGAAGCCGTCCGCCGAGTTCACCGCATCACGTGCTGAACAGGACCTGGGCTTTTACTCCCCCTACTTCCTCATTCCAAAGATGACGGGAGGGTACAAGCCCATCCTGGACCTCATGGAGTTGAACAAGTGTGTTTTTTCTGAGAAAAATTCAAAATGATCTCTCTCGGAACACTTCTCCCTTACGTTCAGAGTCTGGATTGGCTGTTCTCTAGACCTTAAGGATGCATATACACACATCCTTATTCATGCAGAACACAGAAGATTTCTTAGATTCCTCTTTCAGGGAAAACATTACCAGTACAGAGTTCTACCCTTTTGTTTGGCTTCCGCCCCAAGAGTCTTCACAAAATGCATGGCAGTAGTAGTGGCATTTCTAAAGACTCTAGGGATATTTGTCTTCCCCTACTTAAACACACTTGACAAAACCTCCCCAAAATCTTACAGACCGATCTCAAGTATACCATTCTTAGCAAAAGTCATAGAAAAAACTGTACAAATACAGACACAAGAATTCCTAGACTCATCCTATCCGCTTGACGACCAACAATATGGATTTCGCCCCAAGCATGGAGTTGAAACACTCCTGACCGTACTAACTGACACACTTTTAAGAGGAATTGACAACCACAAAAAAGCCTTCATCCTATTATTTATGGACATATCAGCAGCTTTTGATAGTGTTCACCATTCAATAATGCTTAACAACTTAAGACATATAGGAATATATTCTACAGTTCATAAATGGTTCACATCCTATCTGAGCAATAGAACCCAAAATGTTAGAATAGGCAACCATACGTCTGAATCATATAAATTTGAAACAGGTTTACCTCAAGGCTCAGCACTTTCAGCTCTCCTATTTAACATATACATAAAACCAGTTTGCAATATTTTTAAAAAATATGGTGTACTCTATCATCTGTATGCAGATGATATTATGATGTACATCCCATTCACAATCCCTAACATACCGTTGCAACTCCTATCAGATTGCTTCAATGATATAACTTTATGGCTAAACGCCCACAATCTCCAAATAAATCCCTCAAAAACAGAAGTGCTAATCGTCACTAAAAACCAAGACTATACCCCACCAACACATATAACACTACAAAACCAGGAAATCAAAATAAAAAACGAAATCAGATACTTAGGAGTAATTATAGATAAACATTTAACATTAGACACCCATATCAGAAACACCACAAAGAAAATTTATTTCAAGCTTAAAATACTTAAACAACTTAGACCCCTTGTATACATACATGATTTCATCAGCATAATTCAAGGCACCATAACCCCCCACTTTGACTTTGCTAATTTAATATTAGGCGCAACAAAACAAAACATTAAAAGGCTTCAAATTGCACAAAACTCAGCAGCTAGGATAATAACGAAAACACATTCTCATCAACATATAACACCAATACTAGAGTCCCTTCACTGGCTGCCAATTCAAAGTAGGATAATATACAAAACATTAATAACTACATTTAAAACACTATTCGATATGGCACCACATACATTAAGTAAATTAATTAATAAAGAACACTCAAAACCTTCTCAAAGAAAAGGTCATTCAAATAAACTAAAACCCCCCAAAGACTTCCTAAAAACAAATAAATCAACAAACAGAGCGTTCTCTCATGCAGCCCCAATAGCCTGGAATTCCCTCCCAGAAGAACTAAGAATGCTAACAGAGATTAAAGAATTCCGCAAAAAATTGAAAACCCATCTATTCACAATACACTACAATAGTAAAGACATCCACTCAAAAGAATTAGATAAAGGCTAACCATTCTTTGTCTGACATCTCACTACAACATAAAAAGAAAACTCTCCCTATCATATTCTGAACTTCTCTCCATGATTATACCCCACATAATGTCTATATGTAAATAATGTATATAAGTTGCACAGTTCTGTGCCATTCAGTTTAATATTACTCTCTTTATTTTATATTGCTTATAGCTATCTGATGTTATATGTAAAACAAACTATGCTTTGTTGAATGTTGTTATCTGTAAACCGCAGCTGAACTATGGAAGCAGTGGTATATAAGTTCTTGTTAAATAAATAAATAAATAAAATAAACGACTGAGTCATCCGAGCATCAACAGCATTAAAAGCCAGTTTGGCTCTATCCTGCACAATGCAAATCCTGCAGTACTTGATTGGTTATAAATCTCCCAAAATCCCAGCTCTCCCCATCTCAATCGCTAGAATTCATAGGGGCTCTCCTAGACACACGACAGTCTAGGGCTTTCCTGCCACAACTCCATTGTGCTCGGATACTCCAGCTGTCCTCAAGTAGCTATGAAAACCTTCCTAACTGCTTGAAAAATGCTTCAGTTGCTAGGGCATATGGCATCCACTGTTCATGTGGTTCCCTACGCTCGCCTGCACATGGGAGCAGCCCACTGGACCCTAGCGTCAGGTCGCCTGGGGGACAGAATCAGAAACTCTGCATACCTCGTTTCGTCCCTTCAGTGGTGGCAATCATTGGAAAACTTTCTCGTAGGGTCTCCTTTTGAGCAGCTACTACACCAAGCTACCTTGACAGATGTGTCCAAGTCAGGTTGGGGGGCTCATATGGACAATTTCTCCACTCATGGTCTCTGGACCGAACAGGAGGCTTGTCTTCACATAAATCTACTGGAACGCAGAGCCATCTTTGCTCTTTGAGTATTTCAGGACCGCTTGAGCTACAAGACAGTTCAAGTCTAGATGGACAATCAGGTAGCTATGTTCTATGTGAAAAAGCAGGGTGTAACAGGCTCTCTGGCCTTATGCATCGAAGCTCTACGCTTCTGATCCTTCACAAGAAGTCTTCAGATACACCTGCTGGCGGTTTATCTTCCAGGCACACACAATCTTCTGGCAGAGCAACTCAGTCGAGTATTGCTTCCACACGAGTGGTCTCTTCATCGGGAGCAACTTGCTTTAATCTTTTGGATCACAGGAACTCCAGATATAGACCTATTTGCAATTTCTCAGAATGCCAAACTTCCCTGATTCTGTTCCAGAATTCCGGCTCAGAACGGTCAGGCAATAGATGCCTTCCACCTCCACTATGTTTGTTTATGTTTATGTTTAATAAAACTTATTATACCGCCCAACACCATGGGCACCTGAGCGGTTTACAATAAAACATTAGTCAATTTAAAAATAGGCTGCGGGAAAGGAAAAGAAAAGGAACGCCAATTAAAAACAATAGAAAAAGGAAAGAAAAGGAAAGAGAGAGAACAAACCAATTAGAAGATTACAGTGTAACATCATGGGGCAGGGAGGGAGGGGGAGGACGAGGGTGGGAGGTCAAATGCTAGGTTGAAGAGATGAGTTTTGAGTTGGGATTTGAAGGATTGATAGGATTCTTCTGCGCGGAGCGAGGGGGGGAGCGAGTTCCAGAGGCTGGGAGCCAGAAAGTAGAAAGCAGAGGAGCGGGTAGAGACAAGATGAGCCTGGGAGGGGGAGGGAAGGGACATCCGATTTGTATGAATGGAAAGAAGCAGGCGATGTGGGGTACGAAAGCATATCTGATCTGCGAGGTAAGAGGGAGTGCCAGTGCGAATAGCCTTGTGCGCAAGGATAAGAATTTTATAGTGAACACGGAAAGAGACAGGTAACCAATGGTGATGGAGAAGAAGAGGGGTGACATGGTCGAAACGAGAGGCATAGGTTAGAAGACGAGTGGCAGTGTTTTGAACGCGCTGAAGACGAGACAACTGGGATTGAGGGAGTCCAGCCAGGGAAACGTTACAATAGTCTAATCAAGACACCATGAGGGAAAGGAGAAGAGTGGCCAGAGCAGAAGAGGAGAGAAAGGGGCGGACAGCCCGGAGCTGCCTAAGGGAAAGAAAAGAACGCTGGACAATAGAGGAAATATGGGCCGTGAAAGAGAGAGAAGAGTCAAGAACAACACCCAGATACCGGAGTGAGGAGACAAGAGGAATGGACTGAGAAGAAAAGGAGGGGGCGCAAGTAGGGGGGGGGGGACGACTCCCAAACGTGAACCAGATAGCAAAAGATTTAGCGGGGTTCGCGTGAAGAAAATTGGAAGAAAACCATGATGCTATAGCGGTGAGACAGTGATTAAGAGGGGCGATATCAGGAGAAAGAGAGTCTCTGTATGATGCAAGAGAAAAATGTCATCTGCGTAGTAATACGCAGAAATCCCAAACTGCTGGATTAAGAGGGCAAGAGGAGCTAGAAAAACATTAAAAAGAAGGGGGGCAAGAACAGAACCCTGGGGAACCCCACGTGAGGGGAGTGGGAGCAGAAGAAGAGGACCCGGTAACTACAGAAAAAGAACGACAGGAAAGAAAAGAGTGAAACCACTGGAGAACCAGGGTCAGGACTTCCTTTATACTTACCCACCCATCCCCCTCATTCCCAAGACTTCAGAGAGACAAGGGCCATATGATACTCATAGCCCCACGCTGGCCACCACAGTTGTGATATCCACTACTTCTACATCTCTCTCAATCCAGACCTCTGGAGTTTGGATGTGCTCCAGATCTTCTATCCCAGGAGGATGGGACACTTTTGCACCCGAATCCTCAATCTTTACACCTGATGGCGTGACTGCTGAGAGCTTAGAGTTCCAGGATATCAACCTCTCTCAACAGATTAAAGATATCCTTTTGGACTCTAGGAAACCTTCTACAAGGCGTGCCTATGTATTTAAGTGGAGAAGGTTCTCAATCTGGTGTCCAATTAAGGAACTTAACCCTTTTTCAGTTCCAGGGGAGGTGTTACTAGAGTATCTTCTCCACCTATCATCCTCTAGTCTTAGACTAATTCAGTAAGGGTCCACCTTAGTGCCATTGCAGCTTTCCGCAAGCCCTTTGATGGACAACCTGTCTCCTCTCAACCGCTTGTAGCACGGTTTGAGAGGCCTACTCTTAACTAATCCTCTCTTTAAGCCACCACCCATGGCATGGGATTTAAATCTTGTCCTTGGGCAGCTTATGAAGCTGCCCTTCGAACCCTTAGCTACTACATCACTCAAGTTTCTTTCTTCGAAGGTAAATCTTCCTCATTGCCCTCACTTCTGCCAGACACATTAGTGAGCTACAAGCGTTAGTGGCTGGTCCTCCTTATTCAAGGTTCCACCATGACAAAGTAGTCCGTAGGACTCATCCTCACTTTATGCCAAAGGTGGTTCCTCGTTTTCATTTGAACCAGTCAGTTTATCTTCCAGTCTTCTTTCCTAGACCTCACGTCTCTAGTGCAGAAAGGACTCTTCATATTGTAGATTGTAAAAGAGCTTTAGCTTTTTATCTTCAGAGGTCTAAGCAACACAGAAAGGCTTCACAGCTCTGTTGCCTTTGACTCCAGTCACCTGGACTTAAGAGTTTCCAAGAGATCTCTCAAGGTGGATTGCAGACTGCATAACCTTTACCCTTTGTGAGTAAGGGACTTTCTCTCAAAGGTCATGTTACAGTTCACAATGTGAGAGCAATGGCTACCTCTATGGCTAACCTTCACTCGGTGTCCATTGACATCTGCAAAGCAGCCATTTGGTCTTCAGTCCACACCTTTGCAGCCCATTATTATTTGGACAAGGACTCCTGTCGGGATGCCTTGTTTGGCCAAGCTGTTCTCCAGCATCTCTTTCAGACTTAGCACAACTCCTGCCGCCATCCCGGGTTTTGATGCCAAAGATCTTTGGGAGGAAGCATGACCCACCTCAGACTGGGTTTCACAGCTTCTGGGGTCATCTCCCTGGCATCTGTAAGCTTGGGAGTCCCCATGTGTGAAGACTTCATTCTTGCTTGTTCCTATAGATAGTGTATTTACTCACATGTAACAGGTGATCTCTGGAAACAGCAGGACTTAAGTCTTCACAACCCATCCACCTTCCCTTGGAGTTGTATCTGTCTTTTTCTTTCCTTCTCTCCTTTTGTCTCAGCTAGAAACCCAACTGAGGAGGGCGATTTGGGAAAGGTGGGAAGGCAGCAGCTCAGGCGCAGTGGGATGCTCCCAAAAGGTTTCCTATTGGATGCTGGGGAGCATTCCCGCGCGGGCTCGGTTGGTGCCAATGATGCTCATGTGTGAAGACTTAAGGATTGTGGAAATTTGCAAGAGGATCTTAATAAATTGAAAGACTAGGCATCAAAATGGTAGATGAAATTTAATGTCGACAAGTGCAAAGTTATGCACCTAGGGAAGAACAACCCAAATTATGGTTACATGATGTAAGTTCCACATTAGGAGCTACCACCCAGGAAAAAGATTTAGGCATTATTGTGGATAACATGTTCCTGATCGTCCCTCCAGTCTAGTCCCGGAATCTCTGGGGTTGTCAACCTCATCCAGCAGCTTTGGAGACTGAGAAACTTCAGTGCTGTGATGTCACCAGTATATAAGGGCTGGCACCACCTCCTCTCATCAGTTTTTTCAGTCTCCAAAGCAGCTAGAGAGGTGGTGAGCCCAGGGATCTCAGGGCTCACTAGAGGAACGATTAAGTAAAGTTTAGGATTTATACAAAAAAAAAGAGAGATCTGTAAAGGGGGTTATTTATTTCAGACACTTTTGTTTTGGCTCTGCTTTTAGTCTGGGAGGGCAGCGGTTTGTCCGTTGCCCGGGGATCCTCTGCTCCATTACCTGCCCTTTACCTCAGCCGGAGGACAGTCTGGAGCCTGGCAGTGGGTTTGGTCGGCGGGGAGAGGATCGCCAGCTAGTTTCCATCCTGATCGCAGGGGACCGGAACCGGCTTGTTTTGCAGGGCGCGGTGAGTGCAGAAGTGTTTGTCTGCCACTGGCGACAGCCCGTAGAGCAGTCCCAGCTGTTTCTCCTTCATCGGAGGCATCTCAAGGTAACGGGGCCTATTACTTTCGTCGGTATGGGGCATGGAGTGTGACCGTCGATCAGGCAACAGTTGCACAGGGCCGCAGGCCGTTTTCAGCGGGAAACAGCGGTGTGTAGCGTTCAGGCCAGACCGCGTGGCCTGAGGGTGGGAAGATCGCCGGCTTTCTGTGTGGGGCCTTGGCGCTTCCTAACTTGGCCTAGAAGCTTCGTTTTGCTTTTCTTTCTTCAGGACTCTGGTGGGGGAGTCTCCCTGAAGGAGGCAGAAGTAAAAAAAAATAAAAATAAAATAAAAATTTTTGTTTCCTTTGAGGGGGGTTTGCACCCTGTGTGGATCAGGTTGGCATGCCTTCCAAGCAGCTCTGCCTTTTGTGTAGAGCTAAGCGCAGTTCAGTTTCACAGGAGGGTGTCTGTAGGGGCTGCACCCCCGAGTTGGAGGCCAGAGAGGTGGTTCCCATTTCAGAGGCTGGGGAGCCTGTGGTTTTGGAGGATATGATTGACCCCAGCCATCCTTCCCTACCGCCCCCTGAGCCGGGGGTCGGTGCATCAGCAGCCGCAGTCCCTCCGCTCCCTCAACAGCCTCTAGCAGGCAGTCTAGGGGCAATTTTCTCCTCAGATTTTTTTGCACTGCTCCAGAAGACGTTGGCGGACTCGCAGGGGGCTCCTGCAGCGAGTACCTCAGGAGCGGAGCTGGGATTGAAGCGACCACGGTCTCCGTTGTCAGCAGCAGCTTCGGGCATCGGTGCCGAGAGGTCCAGGCCAGGCAGAGATCCTCTAGCGTCCTCCGTCGTATCCGAGGAGGGGCGTTCGGAGGACGTGGACTTGGATGGAGATTTGGAGGATCTGGAGGAAGGTGAGATTAGGGAGCAAGAGGATCAGGCGCGGGTAGTTCGGGTATTGCGTAGAGAGGAGTTACCGGCGCTTATTTCAGAGTCTTTTAAAGCGCTTAATATGCCGGACGCGGGACCGGTGGCAGACTCTTCCCTGGAGGATCCGCTGCTGCAGGCGGTGCGGAAACATCAGAAGGCTTTCCCGGTACATAGGGTGTTTAAGGAGATGATACACGAAGAATGCTCTTAAGGACTCTCGAGTGATGGCTCGATTGTATCCTCTCTCAGATCAGGACAGAGATTTGTTTAAAGCTCCCAAGGTAGATGCAGCCGTCT
This sequence comes from Ichthyophis bannanicus, assembly GCA_033557465.1. Classification (NCBI taxonomy): domain Eukaryota; kingdom Metazoa; phylum Chordata; class Amphibia; order Gymnophiona; family Ichthyophiidae; genus Ichthyophis; species Ichthyophis bannanicus. The sequence continues at coordinate 1,826,301,603 of CM066032.1, read as the reverse complement.
CTGCGGTAACCAAGAAAACTACCATCCTGGTGGAAGGTGCAGTAGCTCTTAAGGATGCGCAAGACTGCAAGTTGGAAGTGTTGTTGAAGCAGATTTTTGAGGCCTATGCGTTGTCTTTACAGGCGTCTATTTGTGGAGCCTGGGTAGAGCGGGCCTGCTTGCGGTGGGCTCAGCGAGTGCAAGGTGACCAGTCGGTGGAAGTGTCTGAGGAGGCCGCGAATTGGAGTCTGGGGCGACTTATCTCGCCGACATTCACTATGATTTGATCCGCGGGTTAGCGAAGAGTATGGCCTCGAATGTCGCTGGCAGACTGTGTCTGTGGCTGTGAAATTGGGCAGCGGATGGTTCTTCGAAGGCGCGGTTGAGTAAGCTCCCTTTTAGGGGTAAGCTGCTCTTTGGAGAAGATCTGGAGAAGTTGTTTAAGGATTTAGGGGACTCCAAAGGCGGTCGTTTGCTAGAGGATAAACCAAAACAGAGCCGCGCTGGGCCCGGGTCTCGGGGGCCGCAGCGGGAGTTTTGACGATTCTCGTCCTCGAGGGGGGCCCAGGGCCAGCGCGGTCGCTTCCCTGGTAGATCCCAGGGGTTTCGGAAGTTTCGAGGTGCGAACAGGGGTTTTGCAGCTGCGCTCTCGTCCTCTACCTTCAAAAAGTCACAATGAAGTCAGGGGGGCCCAGGGGGGGTTAGCTCCCGAAGGGGGTCGGCTACGGGATTTTTACCCTGCCTGGGCCCGGCTCACGTCCGATCAGTGGGTGTTGGAGGTTATTCGCAACGGTTATGCGCTGGAGCTGCAGCGACCAGTATCCGATTCTTTCGTTCTGTCCCCGTGCACTGCTCCCGCGAAACGCAAGGCCGTTCAGGATACGGTGTGGTGGCTGTTGCTCAAGGCCATTGTCCCGGTTCCTATCGAACAGTTAGGTTGCGGTCGATACTCCATTTACTTCGTCGTACCAAAGAAGGAAGGGACGTGGCGGCCCATTCCAGATTTGAAAAGGGTGAATCGCTGTCTGCGTGTGACGCATTTTCGGATGGAAACTCTCAGGTCAGTCGTTGTGGCGGTACGGCGCGGAGAGTTTGACTTCCCTGGACTTATCGGAGGCGTATCTTCATATTCCGATCCGCCAGGAACATCAGAAATTCCTCAGGTTTGCGGTGCCGATGGGGCATTATCAGTTTCAAGTGCTTTCATTTGGCCTGTCGCCGGCGCCACGAACGTTCACCAAGGTGATGGTGGTAGTGGCGGCGGCGTTGCGAAAGGAAGGTGTGTTGGTTCATCCCTATCTGGACGATTGGCTAATCAGAGCGAAGTCCAGGGAGGAAAGTCTCTCGGCTACGGCCAGGGTGATAGCTCTTTTGCAAAGCCTCGGTTGGGTGGTCAACACTGCGAAGAGCAAGTTGGAGCCGTCTCAAAACCTGGAATACCTCGGGGCCCGTTTCGATACGAGCTTGGGCCGGGTGTTTCTGCCTCAGCAGCGAGTGCTAGCCCTCAGGAGTTTGAGTCGGTTTCTCGGTCTCAGCTGTCCTACAGCCTGGGAGTATCTGCAGCTCTTAGGTACGATGGCGGCAACGCTGGAGTTGGTGCCATGGGCGTGGCCCACATGAGGCTGTTGCAGCGGGCTCTGTTGAGAAGATGGTCGCATCAGGAAGACTCCCTGTCACAGAAATTGCCTTGCCCTCCGCACACGCGTCGGACGCTGCGCTGGTGGTTGAGACCCGAATGCCTAGAAAAGGGGGTGTCGTTGGAGGCGCCAGCTTGGGTGTCGCTGACGACGGATGCCAGCCTGCACGGCTGGGGAGCTCATTGTCAGGGGTGCTTGGTGCAAGGTCAGTGGTCCGCCCTGGAGAAGAGGTGGTCAATCAACAGACTGGAGTTGCGGGCAGTGATGTTGGCTCTTCAGCGGTTGTGCCCTTTTCTACAGGGAAGGGCAATTCGGGTGTTCTCGGACAATGCGACGGCGGTAGCGTACATAAATCGTCAAGGAGGTACCAGCAGTGTAGCGCTAGAGGAAGAAGCGGACGTTTTGTTTGAGTGGGCCGAGAGCAACCTGGTGGCCTTGGCGGCGCATGTCGCGGGAGTGGACAATGTGGAGGCCGATTTTTCTGAATCTGGTGAGGGTGGACCCGGGAGAGTGGGTCCTGCACCCCGAAGTGTTTGCTCTGCTGGTTCAACGCTGGGGGACGCCGGTGATGGATCTCATGGCGACTTTTCAGTCCGCAAAGGTCGATCGGTTCTTCAGCAGAAGAAAGGAGAGGATGGCAGAGGGCCTGGACGCTCTCATTCAGAAGTGGCCAGAGGAGCAGCTGCTGTATGTGTTTCCGCCGTGGGTGTTGATCGGGCGGGTGCTACAGCGCATAGAGCGGCACAAAGGTCGAGTGGTTCTAATTTCTCCGGATTGGCCAAGAAGACCTTGGTACGCGGACTTGGTCAGACTGTTGGAGGGGCAGCCCTGGAGGCTTCCTGTTCGCAAGGACCTTCTCACCCAGGGACCTCTCTGCATTCCCCAGGTGGATCGATTCTCGCTTACGGCCTGGCTCTTGAGGGGGCAAGGTTGAAAGCGAGAGGTTATTCGGCAGCAGTCATTACTACCTTGCTGAAGTCGCGGTGGAAATCGACTTCCTTAGCATATGTCAGAGTGTGGTGCGTCTTTGAGGCTTGGCGTGCAGATAGGACCTGTGTTCCTTTGCAGACGTCAGTCCCGCAGATTCTATCTTTCTTGCAGGATGGATTTCAGAAGGGCCTAGCGGCATCTTCCCTGAAGGTGCAGTTGGCGGCTTTAGCCTGTTATAGAGGGAAGGTAAAAGGCATCTCACTAGGTAGTCATCCGGATGTTAAACGGTTTTTGAAGGCGGTGGCGCTTCTCCAGCCGCCGCGTTCGCGTATGCTTCCGGCTTGGGATCTGCCCTTAGTCTTGGAGGCCTTAGGTGGAGTGCCTTTTGAGCCTTTGGGGACGGCTTCTTTGAAAGATCTTACACTGAAGGTAGTATTTTTGGTGGCCATTGCCTCGGCTAGGCGAGTTTCGGAGTTACAAGCGCTGTCCTGTAGGGAGCCTTTTCTCTCTTTCTACGATTCTAAGGTGGTGTTGAGACCGGTTCCGTCGTTCTTACCTAAGGTGTTCTCGGTGTTTCATTTGAACCAAGTGGTGTCGTTGCCTGTGTTTCGTGTTAAGGGTAAGACTCAGGTGGCGGACCGGCTTCATACTTTGGATATTCACCGGGCATTGAAGAAATATCTGGCGAGAACAGAGCCCTTCCGTAAGTCGGACAGGCTATTCGTTCTGTTCGCGGGGCCTAGGCGAGTGGAGTCGGCCTTGAAAGGTTCCATTGCTCGTTGGATCAAGGAAACGATCACATCGACTTACATTCTTCGTGGTCGCATAGTACCGGAAGGGCTGCGAGCGCATTCCACTAGGGCACAAGCGGCATCGTGGGCGGAGTCTAGCTTGGTGCCGGCAGTGGAGATCGGTAAGGCGGCTACTTGGTCGTCTAGCTTGGTGCCGGCGGTGGAGATCTGTAAGGCGGCTACTTGGTTGTCGCTGCATACATTTGTGAAGCATTACCGTCTGGATGTGCAGGCGGGCAGAGACAACTGTTTTGGATCGGCGGTGCTTCAGGCCGGTCTCGCAGGACCCTCCCGTTAATGTGTTTTACTGCTCTGGTACATCTCCAGAGATTCCGGGACTAGACTGGAGGGACGATCAGGAAGGTTAAATTAGACTTACCTGCTAATTGTAGTTCCTGGAGTATCTCCAGTCTAGTCCCGTGTCCCGCCCTATCACGTTCATTTGACCGTGGCCTGAAGCTGGAGCTCTATTACTGGTAAGCAATCTTCTCAATGCGTTTGGGGGATTGGAGTGTTTGCACAGCGCATTTTTACAAGGGCGGGGTGTGTGTGTGTGGGGGGGGGGGGTTCCTGTCCTCTGTAGTAGGGTACTGGACAGGGGATCTCCTGGCGTACGGTCCGCATGGATCTTGTATATAGTTGGGTTGGCAGGCCTATGTGGGTTAGTTAAGCGGTGTTTTAATACTGCATTTTGTTACTTGTTGCTCCAGTGAGTCTGCTTTGTCAGTAGGTAAACTGATGAGAGGAGGTGGTGCCAGCCCTTATATACTGGTGACATGACAGCACTGACGTTTTGCAGTCTCCAAAGCTGCTAGATGAGGTTGACAACCCCAGAGATTCCGGGACTAGACTGGAGATACTCCAGGAACTACAATTAGCAGGTAAGTCTAATTTAACCTTAAAACCCTCTGCCCAGTGTGCAGCGGCAGCCCAGAGAGCAAATAGAATGCTAGGTATAATAAGGAAAGGAATGGAAAATAAAACAAAGGATATTATAATGCCTCTGTATTGTTCCATGGTGCGACCGCACCTTGAACATTGTGTGCAATTCTGGTCGCTGTATCTTAAAAAGGATATAGCGTTATTAGAAAAGGTTCAGAGAAGAGTCACCAAAATGGTAAAGGGGATGGAAGGATACCCCTATGAAGAAAGGCTAATAAAAAGGTTAGGGCTCTAACCTGGAATAGAGACCGCTGAGGGGAGATATGATAGAAGTCTATAAATTAATGAACGGTGTGGAACGGGTAAATGTAGATCGATTGTTTACGTTATCAGAGTATAGGAAGACCAGGGGACATGAAATGAAGCTACAGGGTAAACTATTTAAGACTAATAAGAGAATATTTTTTCACTCAACGTGTCATCAAGCTCTGGAATTTGTTTCCGGAGGATTTAGTAAAAGCTGTTAGTGTAGCTGGGTTTGCAAAGGGTTTGGACAAGTTCCTGGATGAAAGGTCCATAAGCCATTATTAAAAAGGGACCCAGGATATCACTGCTTGACCCAATACAAGCATTGTGGAACCTGTGTCTTTTGGGGAAACTGCTAGGTACGGTATGAACTAGATTGGCCACTGTTGGAAACAGGATACTCGGCTCGATGGACTTTGGTCTGACCCAGTATGGCATATCTTATGTTCTTATGTCCCGGTACTGACGTCAGGCTCACCAGTCTGTAGTTTCCCGGATCACCCCTGGAACCTTTTTTAAAAATTGGCGTTACATTGGCGATCCTCCAATCTTCAGGTATTACAGATGATTTTAACGATAGTTAACAGATTACTAATAGTAGCTCTGCAATCTCATATTTCAGTTCTTTCAACACCCTTGGATGTATACCATCCGGTTCAGGTGATTTGCTACTCTTCAGTTTATTAAATAGTTGTAATAAATTTTTCTGGTGTATTGATATTTCTTTCAATTCTTCCGCAGTATCACCTTTAAATACTACTTCAGTCATGGGTAACATCAGTAAAGACCTAAGCAAAGAATTTGAGTCTCTCCGCTATGGCCTTATACCCTCTTAGTGCCCCCTTTACCCCTCTGTCATTTAATGGTCCAACTGTCTCTCACTGTTTTTTTGCTACGAATGTAGTTAAAGTCTATTACGTGTTTTTGCTTCCACAGCAAGTTTCTTAAAAAAAAATTTTTTGCCTGCTTTATGAATGCCGTGCATTTAATTTGCCAGTGCTTGTGCTGTTTCCTGTTTTCAACATTTGGCTCTTTTTCCATTTCCTGAAAGATGTTTTTTTGGCAATAGCCTCTCTGAGCTCACCTTTAAGCCATGCTGGCCATCTTTTGGACTTCTTTCCACTTTTATTAAAGCGTGGAATACAGCTGGTCTGGGCTTCCAAGATAGTATTTTTAAACACCCAAGCTTGATGTAAGTCTTTTAACCTTTGCAACTGCTCCCTTTAGTTTTTTCTTAGCTATTTTCCTCATTTTATCATAGTCTCCTTTTTGAAAGTTAAAAGGTAGTACTGTGAATTTCCTTACCACTCCTCCTCCGTTAATTAAATCAAACGCTATCATGCTATGATCACTATTGCCAAGTGGCCCCAACACCCTTATCTCTTGCACCAGATCTGTTTGCTCTGTATTCAAGGGCATTTGGGCTACCTTTGTCTTTATTGGAACCTCTTTGCTGATGTGCCCTAACTTCATTTTTTGGTAGTATCCTTCAAGGATACATTGTTCCGAACCATGCTTTTTTGAGCGACTGTCGACTCTCCCCTATCTCCTTTTTAAAGGTTAATGCCAGCAGCCTGGTTCCATTCCGGTTAAGGTGAAGCCCATCTCTTGGAAGAGCTCCTCCTTTCCCCAGAATGTTCCCCAGTTCCTAAGAAATCCAAAACCCTCATCATTGCACCATCGTCTCATCCATGCATTGAGACTTCGGAGCGTTGCCTGGTCTTTTGGGTTCTGTGCGTGGAACCAGAAGCATTTCGGAGAATGCTACCCTGGAAGTTCTGGATTTCAACTTCCTACTCAAAAACCTAAATTTAGTCTCCAGAAATTCTTTTCCACATTTTCCCATGTCATTGGTACCAACATGTACCAAGACAGCAGACTCCTCCCCAGCACTATCTAAGACCTTGTCTAGGTGGCATGTGAGGTCTGCTACCTTCGTACCAGGCAGGCATGTTACCAGGCGATCCTCATGTCCACCAGCCACCCAGCTATCTACATGCCTAATGATCGAATCACCAACTATAACGGCTGTCCTAACCCTTCCCTCATGGGCACATGGCCCTGGAGAAACTTCCTCTGTGCAAGAGGGTTTTACGTCACCTGGAGGAGAGAGGTCCTAGCTATAGGATCACTTCCTTCCACACTAGGGTGATGTTCTCCTGTCAAGTGACCCCCTTTCCATGGCAATAGGAATGCTGCCAGACTGGAGGTGGGAATTCAGGACTATATCCCTGTAGGTCTCGTCTATGTACCTCTGTCTTCCTTATGTCTTCCAAGTCTGCTACTCTTGCCTCCAGAGATCGGACTAGTTCCCTAAGAGCAAAGATCTCCTTGCACCGTGTGCACACGTAAGAACCCTCACCAACTGGGAGAAAATCATACATGTGACACTCAGTGCAAAAGACTGGAAAGCCCCCATTACTTGATACCACTGATTTCAGAACAATCAAGCCCTGGTGATGTCACACTTCGATTTTGCAAACGCAATCCTATATGGGCTCCCACAAGCAACATTAAACCCTCTCCAACTGGCAATGAATACAGCAGCCAGAGTGCTAGAAGGAATGTCAAGGATGGACCACATCACACCAATCCTAAAAAGGCTCCATTGGTTGCCGATACAAGCCAGAACCCGATACAAGATCCTAATTATGACCTTCAAAGCCCTAAACAATCAGCCCCCTACATCCATCACAGAGCTAATACACACCTCACCTCCCAATAGAATCAGAAGATCCACAGCGATGAACACCCTCACAGTTCCGAAAGGAACAACGAGATGCACAAAGGCAACATCTAATACAGCCTTTAGCATCTACACCCCCAGAGCTTGGAATGCCCTATCATCAGCCATGAGAGCCCTCACCAACCTAACCCAATTCAGGAAGGATCTGAAGCACTATCTATTCACAAAATACTACTCTGTGTAGGTTCTATAAGGAGAGATATTCAACAATGTAACTGTAGATACTCAACAATGTAAATAACTGTAGATAATTACCCCATATGTATCCATTATATTCCCTGTTCAACTGTGAATGCATTGCAGCAAGCCTGCAATGTATATGGTTTTGTTCGATGTACACTGCACTGATGTGAATAGCGCGGTATAGAAGAAAAATAAATAAAATAAATAAATCATTCTGCTGGACTGCTGTCTGCATCTTAGTTTTAAGGTTGTGTTTAGGTATTTAAGTTCTTTACCTACTTAAGGGTTCATGGGGATACTTATACTAATAAAACTATACCTAATACGTTAATACGTTAAGTATCTATAAAGCTACGATTATCCCAAGGGGGTGTGGGTGTCAGGGAGGGAGAGAGAGATGACTTATTAAAAGCTGGCTGCTGCACAGTACCCGGTCTTGTGCTTCTAAGGTAATCTATGACCAATCTCCAGGGGGAGTCCCGCAGCCCTTGCTTTGATAGAGGGAGTCTTGGGTTCTAAATTTATGCAGAAATCTCTCTTCTGTATGTTAAATTGAAACTGAAAGCTCTTTGCTGCTACTAGACCCTGACTGAGTATGAAATTTAAAGTAGAAGCTCTCTGCTGGGTTCTACATTTAATCAGAAAGCTGTCTTCTCTGTGTTAAATCGGACCTTTATCGTGAACTGCAAATAGCACCAAACACCACTTGACCTGTAGTAATAACTTCACCAGTGTATTACTGTTGCCAGTAATTATTCCTATTCACTGTATTACTTTCTATTATTGTCAGTAATTACACTAAACTCCTCTTGACCTGTAGTAACCTCTATAATAATAACTCTCACTTTCTTTACCAAAGTTCTTTACTGTTGTTCGTAATCTAGTCTCAATTAACTTTTATCAGCGTACTACTGTTGCCAGTAATTATTCTCATGCACTGTATCACCTTTTACTGTTGCCAGTAATTATTCTCATGCACTGTATTACCTTTTACTGTTGCCAGTAATTATTCTCATGCACTGCATTACATTCTACTGTTGCCAGGAACTATTCCCAATTCACTGTGCTCCCGTTCACTGTTGCTAGTAATTATACCCTCATTCAACTGTGCCACCCTATTACCACTGCCCCGCTACCAATCCAGAATGTACAAGCCCCTGATATTATTCATCTCTCTCCTTACCCTTGGGCTCCCCAACCTCTCTAATGCATTCAACCAGGGCACTAACCCCATTCCAATCCTACACCATGGAAGGAGACGGCCCGAACTCCCACACCATACCGCAACAAAAACCAACCACACACCCCACTCCCACCTACTTAACATCCCCCTCCAACTGTTCAAAAAGACACAAGCCAAGAAACAACGTCAGCAACACCTACTGAAATGTGCTTTGATAAATGCCAGATCCGTACGCTCAAAATGGCCTGCAGCCATTGACCTGATATCACTACACAATCTCGACATCCTGATGATCACCGAGACATGGCTGTCTGATTGCGACAATGTCCTCTTGAATCAGATGCTACCCCCGGGATTCTCCCTATTTACATGCCACAGGTCCACCCAGAAAGGAGGCGGAGCACTCATCCTTGCCAAAGCCGATCTTCAATTCAAGTTGCGTAACACCTCCAGCTCAACTCACCTTGACGCTCTCACCATATCAAACGAATCATGCGCAATCAACCTCCTATACCGGGCACCCACTCCATCACCAGATGACCTATCGACAATAATTGAGCTAGCATGCACCACTTCAACCCCGCACTCTCCGAATTGGCTAATCGGTGACTTTAACCTCCCATCTCTTCAAGATAGCCACTCAACAGCATTCCTTGAGGCACTAGAGGATCTAGGATTCAAACAATGTGTTGACTCTGCCACCCACACTAAGGGAGGCAAGCTGGATCTCATATTCGCACCTCTTTCTAGCACCTCGGCATCCCAAGACCTCGCACTATCCGTGACACCAGTGCCTTGGTCCGATCACCATCTCCTCAGCTTCAACATATCCATAAGCACTCCCAGTAACAATCTGACAACAACAAATACAAATACCTCCAGAACTTCAGCAGCCCGATTCCGCCCACTCAACAAGAGCGAAGTCCTAGAGAACCTCCAACCTCTTATGATCACCACATCCCTCAACCTAGATGACCTCATATCCATATGGGATAAAAACCTTAGAGCTGCATCCTGTCCATCTTATGCCGAAGAAACGACAAAACGACGAAAGCATGCACCCTGGTTCTCTACGGACCTACGAACATCTCTGCACCACCTACGCAAACTCGAGAGACAGTGGCGCCGAACCCACTCCTCGGAAGCACACATGGCATACAACTCATACTTGCTGACCCACCGTGTGAAGATAATGCAGAAAAGAAAACTCTATCACACTGATTTACTAAAACGCTTCATCAACAAACCACATGCCTTGTTCAATATAGTAAAATCCATAACAGGAGAGCTAGCCTCTGTCAACCCCCCAATGCCTCAAGCTCAGGAATTTGCAGACTATTTACAATCTAAGATGGTCAAGACCAACGCAAAAACAGGCATCAACAATCCCTCTGTTCCATCCAATACATTTCAAGCGACTCCACTATGCAGCTTCTCCACAGTATCCAATAAAGAGGTTGCGGACATCGTTGCTGCTGTCAACCCCTGCACAGCACCTAATGACCCCTGCCCAGCCAGCTGGATTAAAGAACTCCGCCACGACATAAGCAACATCCTGGCCAAAATATTGAACCAGTCCTTTATCACAGGATCATTCCCACAGAGCCTCAAAAACACCTCTATCAAGCCCTTACTAAAAAACAGCAGGCTGGACCCATCTAAAGTAGAATCCTTCAGACCAATATCAAGCATCCCCCAACTTGCCAAGATCATCGAAAAAGCCGCTCAACAACAAATCCAGCAACATATCGACACCGAAGCACCTTTGGACCCAGCCCAACACGGATTCAGAGAAGCACATGGAGTAGACACTGTCCTCACAACCCTGTTCAACGATCTGATCACAGGAACCAATAGCATCCAACAAGGCTTTGTCCTTATTTTCCTAGACATCTCTGCCGCCTCCGACTCGGTGAGTCATGACATACTTCTACAGCGCTTGAAAGAAAAGGGAATCCAAAATACAGCTCTAAAATGGTGTGAATCCTACCTATCCAATAGATGGCAACAAGTCAAGGCTGGCCACTCATCCTCCGAACCTTTTCTGCAAACACAGGGAGTCCCCCAAGGATCGTCCCTATCATCACTGATGTTCAACATTTATATGCCAATCAAAAAATCCCTGAAAATATCCCCACCATGTGAAATGTAAATAATTTTTTTGTCGGACCACAGTGGGGGAGGTTAAGATAGTCTGCAAAACCACACCCGTCACTAGGAGTCCATTTTGATCAGTAAATACCATTCTTTAGTAATTTAAGTGAAACTTATCTTAAAACTCATCTTAAAACTCCAGGAGAAGAAACATGAATTAATTCATAAATGTCCAAACTCTTGTAAAGACGACGACGTGCACGTTTCGGGAACTAGCCGTCCCTGTATCAAGTTCTCCTTATGCAGGTCACCAAACATCAATTCCTAAGGGAGAGGAACTGATGTTTGGTGACCTGCATTAGTTCCCGAAACGTGCACGTCGTCGTCTTTACAAGAGTTTGGACATTTATGAATTAATTCATGTTTCTTCTCCTGGAGTTTTAAGATGAGTTTTAAGATAAGTTTCACTTAAATTACTAAAGAACGGTATTTACTGATCAAAATGGACTCCTAGTGACGGGTGTGGTTTTGCAGACTATCTTAACCTCCCCCACTGTGGTCCGACAAAAAAATTATTTACATTTCACATGGTGGGGATATTTTCAGGGATTTTTTGATTGGCTTATTAGCATCTCTGTTTGTGGGATTTTTTAGATTTGACAACATTTATATGCAGCCGATATGTGACTTAATCCGATCCTTCAATGTAAAATGCCTTGCATATGCTGATGACATCCTCCTTTACATGCCGTTCTCGATAGACCAACCAGTGCTCTCCCCAATAATTAATTGCTTCAAAGCAGTAACCGATTGGCTATTTATCACAAAACTTACGGATCAATCACGGCAAGACAGATGTCCTATTTGTCACAAGGAACCTCAAATTTACACCTCCTTCATCACTACATAACAACATAGAATTGAAGTCCAAATCCACAATCCGCTACCTCGGCATCACCTTGGATCAGCACCTGAACATGACAATGCATATAAAAAACATTACAAAGGCAATATACCATAAGATCAGAACTCTACGACACCTCCGACACCTACTGGACTTCTCAGATTACCGAACAACCTTCCAGGCACTAGTCCTTCCACATGTCGATTTCGTGAACATTATCCTTCATGGCCTCCCTCAATCGACCTTAAACCCGCTCCGCTTAGCCTTGAATGCAGCTGCAAGAGTCCTCTCCGGATCCTCAAGATCCGACCACATAACGCCCATCATGAAGGGTTTGCATTGGCTTCCCCTAAATGCCAGACTGCAATACAAATCACTGGTCCTCACGTTCAAAGCCATAAATAACCACCCCCCTACGCCAATAAGCAAGCTAATCCATGGCACCCCAGAAAATAGAAGCAGAAGATCAACTGCACAGAACACATTAGCAGTCCCCAAGCTCATGACTAAGTGCACAAAGGCTACCTCCAACAGAGCCTTCTCCTTATTTGCCCCTTTAAGCTGGAATGCACTCCCCCATGAAATCCGTGGAATAAAGAGCCTCATCCTGTTTAGAAAAGCCTTAAAACTCCACCTGTTCACAAAATGTTACTCTGGAACCTCCAACGATAGCACAACCAGCAACCCACAAATTTTCCCTACACACCAGCAATGTTCCCTCTAATTTTCTGTAGGCTGTGTGCGCATAAAATATCAGCTGTGCAGCTTTTGAAGGAAGGTTAAATTTTTGTGCGCCACATAACGACACTCGGAGTTATATACTTTAAAATTTGACTACACGTCAGAATACAGTATGTACACCACATTGATTGCACTAGAAAATATTGTAGAACTTGTGAAAACCATAAATACACAACAACTTTTCAATTTTAAGAACGTCTGTGTTGTTTTCTATCAGAATCAGAACTGTAATTTTTGTGCGCTCTGTTGTAAAGTATGTGCGCTCACTCGGCGAGGTGTGTGCACGCGCACAGCTTAGAGGGAACAGTGCACACCAGTCACCCCCGCATGTCAACTCCACAGACAACATGTAGTCCCCCTAACCATACCAACCATACCCCTAACCATACCAACCTTCAAGAAACCAATGCAACACCCTCCCACTTCAGAGTACTGTGCATAGTTGTAGTTGATCTGTATTTAGTTTCCCCGGTTTCGCTCCCATTTTCAATTCCCTGTTCTGTGTAAACTCAATGTTTGTATACATTGCAGTATTCTTGTTCGATGTACACCGCGCTGATTTTAATAGCGCGGTATAGAAGAAATGTTAAATAAATAAATAAATACTAGGCCCTGACTGATTTAACAAAATACACTGGGTTCACAGATAATCAGCTTTAATCTAAAGAATTCTGTTTTCCCCAAGATTTAGAAAAATTCCCAGAAGTAAATACTTACGATTGCAGATCTCTCTCCAGAAATAGCAGTCTCCTTTTGTAGTCCCTCAAGACTGAGAAGCACAGAATGCTGGTTTAACTATTTATATCTGTGCTTCTGAGGTGAGCTGTGACATTTTCTGAGTGATTAACACAGTCCTTGATAGATGGGGGTCTTTCAAACTGGCCCTCTGATCTGTTACCTGGGTTTAACACCTATTTAAAAAAAATTCACAGGTTTCTTGCCCCCTATGTAGAAGGTCTCTTTGTAAAGGTCTCTGGAAATAATTTATTGCTCAAGGAATGCAGACCCTGTTTTGCCTTTTATGCTAAGTTATATTCTGATTGGATTTAAATTAAAGCTCTTTGCTGCTACTAGGCCCTGCCTGATTTAACAGAATACACTGGGTTCACAGATTAATCCGCTTTAATCTAAAGAATTCCCTTTTCCCCAAGATTTAGAAATATTCCTAGAAGTAAATGCTTGCAATTGCAGATCTTCTTCCAGAAATAGCAGTCCCCTTTTGTAGTCCTTCAAGACTGTGGCTGTCGTGATGAAGCTGCCTGACTTGATATATCTGGTCTGCCGGTGTCCTGGCTTCCATAAGGCACAGCTGCCGCATAATTCCATGGTGGAGTCGGCCATGCATCGGCTAAAAATCCAGAAGATGCACTCGATGCCCTGAGTAGGGAGGCCCACACCTTGGATGCCCTCGGCAGAAAGTGCTGCCTGGGTTTGATGCTCATCAGCTGGATTGAGGCCTACCCAGCTGTACATGGGTATGTACCTGAGAGACCTGGCAAAGGAACTCACCAGGTTCTTGGCTGGTCTCTCTGAGGAACCCCTGCAGCAGTTCAGGAACCTGTCCAAAGCTGTGTGGGAGTGCTCCAAGTTTGACTCGAGCAGCCTATGTTGGCTTCGAGTTGTTTATTGTTTGTTTATTTCATATTTACTATACCGCCTCCAATAACATCGAGGCGGTTTACAAATAAAATCAATGGTTAAAAAGAAAAGAGATTGCAATAATTGATAGCAAAGAGGAAAGTAAAGGCAGAAGAAATACAGACAGCAAACAGTAAGAAGTCTTCAGGGGGGGAAAGCTAATGAAAAAAGATGAGTTTTGAGAAGGGAGCGGAATTTGGGATAGGATTCTTCTGTTCGGAGGTAGGTAGGGAGGGAATTCCAAAGAGAGGGTCCTAAATAGTAAAATGCCGATTTTCTAGTGGATTGCAAATGAGCTTTGGAAGGTGCTGGAAGGTGAAGACGGTTAATGTGGATAGACCGAAGACTGCGGGAGGGGTTATGGTAAGTTAATAGATCCGAAAGGTAAGCAGGAGTTGAGTGATAAATGGCTTTGTGAGTTAGAGTGAGAAATTTGAATGATATCCGGTAGTCTAGTGGCAACCAGTGGAGGTGATAAAGCAGAGGGGTGACATGGTCACGTGGGGAAGCGTGGAGAATCATGCGAGCAGCTGTGTTTTGGATCAATTGAAGACTGTGTTTCTGGGATTGAGGGAGACCGGCGAAAATAGTATTACAAAAGTCTAATCTAGTGATAACCAAGGAAAGGAGAAGAGTAGTGAGGGCCTGAGTGGACAGAAAGGGACGAACAGCACGAATTTGCCGAAGACATAGGAAAGAGCACCGAGAAACATGAGGGATATGATCGTGAAAACTGAGAGCGCTATCAAGAAACACCCCAAGGTAGCGAAGCTTAGGTACTACAGTGATGGTGGAACCTGCAAGGGATGGAGCAAGAGACGGGGCAGGAGAGGTGTGTGGGAACCAGATTGCAGCAGTCTTACTAACATTGAGCACCAGACAGTTAGAGGAAAGCCAAGAGGAAATAATGGACAAACAATTTTCTAGAGGTGATATATCGGGGTGGGACGAAGAAGTATGATGCAACAGAAAAATATCGTCTGCATAGAAATAGCTAGAAATCCCGGCTTGTTGAATGATTAGTGCCAGAGGGGCAAGGAAAATGTTAAACAGTAAAGGAGCCAAAATGGAACCCTGAGGGACACCACATGGGAGTGAAAAATGGTTGGAAAGTGAGCGGGAGGAGGAGACAGCGAAAGACCGGTGACAGAGAAACGAATGAAACCAGTGATAGACTGATCCACTGCAGGCATCGGTGCCTGATGCCAAGCCTGGCTACAGTCTTCCGACCTTGAGCATTTTGTTCATGACAAATTGGTCGTCCCTTGCCAAGGGGAGAATCTGTTTGGCAGCCCATGATGGAGAAGGCTGCCGAGCTGGAGACAGAACTTGTGATGAGCACCAAGCATCGCCAATAAGACTGCTGCCCTTCCTCCATGGAGGTGCTCGGGGAGGGGGGATAGACTACTTAAAAAAAACAAACAAAAAAAACCTACACCCATTTCCTGGCCTCCCCAGCAGGCCAAGGGACAGAGGCATTGCCCATGCAGGCAGAAGGCTACGAAGCCCCAGGTGTCAGCTCTGGTCCCGCCTTGAGGGGGGGGGGGGGGGAGCTTTTGACTGTCATAGCCTCTCTTCCCCAAGGAGAGCAGCAGCCCACAAGGGGATGTCTGATTTTCTATGCCCACAGTTTGCCAGCCATAACCACCTATTTTTGGACACTCCAGGTTGTCAGGGAGGGCTACCTCCTCCCTTCTTCCCAGGAGTGCTTCCATGTCTCCCCTTCACTGGGATCTTCTACCTGAACACATAGGCCTTCTCAACAACAAGGCTGTGGAATCAGTGCCCCAAAATCTCAGGGGCCAAGGGTTCTACTCCAGGTATTTCCTTGTTCCAAAAAGAGAGAACAAAAAGAAGCGACAAAGTATCTGTAGAATACGTGGGAACAAAGAAACAGATACCAGGACTGGCAGATTATTCAGGTTTGAACAAACCCCTTTTATTTATTTTAAAAGGGGTTTGTTCAAACCTGAATCATTTGCTAGTCCTGGTATCTGTTTTTGTTCCCTTGTTCCAAAAAGGACAGGGGGCCTAAGGCCCATCCTGGACCTGTGAAACCTCAAATTCTGGTGAGGGAGAAGTTGATGCTCTCTTTTGGAACTTTACTGCCTTACTTTCCAGCTGGGAGACTAGCAATGTTCCTTGGATCTGAAGGATTCTTATCCTTAAATCCTCATTCAACCCAGCCACAGGCAACAAATGCACTTCATGGTGGGGGGAGGCCATTACCAATGCAGAATACTACCCTTTGGACTGGTTCTGCCCCAAGGGTCTTCACCAAATAACTGACGATGGTGGTTGCTTACTTCCATCTCCTCCTTCCCCTACCTGGATGACTCGCTCATAAAAGGAAGCACAGCCAATGAGGTTAAGCAGGCTACGGCCTGCACCATTCACATCCTACAACATCTGGAGTTTGTGATAAACCACCAAGTCTCATCTTCTCCCGACACAGGGGCTGGAGTTTATAGGGGGTAAAGCTTAACACGGTCCAGGCAAAGATCTTTCTTCCCCTGGACAGGGCTGACTGTCTCAGAGCATTAGCTGCAGACATGCAGCATTGTCGTTTGGTGTCTGCCCGGCTCCTTCTGTGCCTACTCGGATATATGACCTCCACTGCCATGTCACTCCCGACACCTGCCTGCACATGAGGGCAGCGCAGTGGTGTCTTTGAGACCCGTTGGCTCCAAGATCAAGTCTTAGTGACCCCCCAGCTAGCAGACTCCCTTATGTGGTGGCAGGACCCACAGCACCATATGGTGAAGATGCCCTTCCTAATCCAAAGCCCCTGGAGGGTCCTCATGACGGACATCTCCCTGTTAGGATGGGGAGCCCAATGTGAGAAACTTCTCATGCAGGGCAGCTGGTTAAAGTAACCACCTGGAGTTCAGTGCCATTTACTTAGCCCTATGAGCTTTTCATCACTGTCTGAGCCACCAGCCTGTGCTGATCCAAATGGACAACCAGGTAGCAATGTTCTGTGTGAACAAGCAAGACGGCACAGGATCTCATACCCTTTGCCGCTAGGTGATGACACACTGCTCCTACACACTCTATCAGGGAATACTCCTGCAGGTAATGTATTTACTCTGTCAGGACAATGCCTTGGCAGACTGATTGAGCATGGTGCTTCAACTGCATGAATGGCAGCTGGACCCCAGAGTGGCCGCACAGCTCTTCAGACTCTGAGGGACCCCGCAAGTGGACCTCTTCGCCAACCCGGAGAACTACCAGTTGCCCTGCTTCTGCTCCCCCCCCCGCCACACTGGTGCAGGGTAGCAGCGGGATGCATTTTTCATCTCAGGGTTGGAAGGCCTCATATTCGCCTTCCCATCCACCCCACTGATTGCCAAGATCCTTTTCAAGGTCCTGCATGACATAGCATCACTGATCCTGGTGACCCACCAGTGGCCCAGACAGGCATGGTTCCCACTGCTCCTCCAGTGAACGGTGGAAGCACTGACCCGTCTGGGGAGTGTCCCTGGGCTCTTGTCCCAGGAGGAGGGCTGTCTCTTGCACCCCAGTCTAGGGTCCCTATCATTGACAGCGTGGCTGCTGAAAGGGTAGGCTTGGCCCTCTTTTTGGTATCTTGCAAGGCTTCCACCAGGCGAGCTTATGCTTCAAATGGTGCAGGTTCTTAATGTGGTGTGTGGAGCAAAGGGTGAACCTGTTCTCCAGCCTGATGCAGCTGCTGCTGCAGTACCTTATCCACCTTTCACAATCTTACTCAAATTGAATTCTGTCAGTGTACCTTGGTGCTTTGGCAGTACACTACCATCTTGTTGAGGGCAAGCCCCTCTTGTCTCAACCTCTGGTAACCCGCTTTCTGAGGGGGCTCCTGTTGTCAAAACCCACCGTCTACCTTCCACCGACAAAGTGAGACCTCAACCTGGTTCTGTCACAGCTCACACACCTGCCCTTCAAGCCTCTGGTCACCTGCCATCTCGGGTATTTCTTCTGGAATGTCGCATTCCTGGTGGCACTCACTTCCACTCAGCACGCTCCAAGCCCTGGTTGCAGAGGCACCATATACCAGGTTCCTACACACGTCCCAATTTCTCCCGAAAGTGGTGTCGTCCTTCCACCTCAACCAAGTGATGGTTCTCACCATCTTCGTCCCGAGGCCTCACTCCAGCAGGGTGGAGACTGTCCTTCACACCTTGGACTGCAAGAGGACTCTGTCCTACATTCAACATAAGCAAGGCCACTGCAAAACCACCTCAGCTTTTTGTTTCCTATGACCCCAGTCGACTAGGGCAAGTGGTGATCAAGTGAACACTGTCACCTGAGTGGTGGACTGCATCGCCCTTGCCTGTGAGCAGGTTGGGCTCTTGCTGGATGGCTGGGTCACAGCACAGTGTCAGGCCATGGCGGCCTCCGTGGCAAACCTGTGCTCCGTCTTGATGTCTGACATCTGCCGGGCCATCACCTGGTCTTCAGTCCATACCTTTGCAGCTCACTATGGCTTGGAGAAGGAGACCCAGTGGAACAGTGCCGTAATCTTTTCGGGTTCTAGGCAACTCCTATCCTCCGACCCTTCTGTGTTCAGGCCACTGGAGCGTTGGTTCCCATTGAGCTTTTCACCACTGTCTGAGCCACCAGCCTATGCTGATCAAAATGGACAACCAGGGTCCTACTGCAGGTTGTATCCATGGGCTCAATTGCTGCTGCTGCTCATGGCTCCCCTTGAGGGTGACCACTGTTTTTCCTTACAGGCTTTAGGTAGCCTGTTCCTAGGGATTCCATATGTGAGGACAGATTTCCTGCTTGTTCCTGGAAAAAGCGTAGTTACTCCCCTATAACAGGAGTTCTCCGGGGACAGCAGGAATCAGTCCTCACAACACTCCCTCCTACCCTTGGAGTTGCTGTATATATAATTTGTCCATTTTTTGTCAGCTAGCTATGTCATCTGAGCAAGATGGCACCCTTGGGCAGTAAGGGAACCACACATGTGGTGGCATCTCCCATAGGCTTTCTTTGAAAGCTGGGAAGATGCTTCCATGAGGGCTCCGGTGCTGGTGTCACCTATGTGAGAACTGATTCCTGCTGTCCCCAAGAACATCTAGTACAGGTGGGTAACTACACATTTTCCGGGGACAGCAGGAATCTCTTCACAGCCCTCCAACTCCCTGTGGTGTTTTTTCTCCAGGAACAGCAGGACTCTGTTCCCACATATGGGTGACATCGATGCCGACTGAGCCCATGTGGAGCCTTTCCCCAGCTTTCACAGAAAGCCTTTGGGAAAGCTACCACACATGTGGTCCCCTTTCTGCCCAAGGGTATCAACTTAATCTCCCTTTTTTCATAGAGCCCAATGGACTCTTGTCCTGTTTTTTTCCCTGGAAAAATCCTCTAACAATTATCCTTAAGTTGTGTTTTTCCTGGTTTGCGTACCGGTTCCTTTTCCTGCCTCGAGCTGGCGCTGTGCTCGACTCCCCCCCCCCCCCTCTCTTTTTGACTAGGTTTGGCCTTGACCGGTATTCATGCCTTTCTTCGCCTGGGGGTCGTTGACTCCGGCTGGGTGTCCCCTCCATGTCCCCCAGTGGGTTCAAAAAGTGTGACTGCTGCAGTCAAACCATATCTGTTAGACATCCACGACTACTGTTTTCACGGTCTCTGCCTGGACTATGACAGTAACATCTGCGACCTGTGCCAGGCCATGACTCCGAAAACCAACAAGAAAAGGTCGGCGTTGCAGGAGATGTTCCCATAGTCGGACTCAGCCCTGGCTTTCCTGATGCTGAGCCCCAAGCTGAGCGCTTCCTGAGAGGCACTGGCATCTTCGGAGTCCTGCAGCGGCTGCTCCTCCGTAAAGACTCTGGCTCCTGGAAAGAAAAAGAAAAAATTCTCAAGACCAGAAACCCAGTAAGGTCCAGTGACCGGATTTGGGCGACTCCGAGCAGTGCCCCCATAAGGTCTCTAAGGAGTCCTCAGCCTGCTGTGACCATGCAAGGTTCCTTGAGGCAGTGGTCCTTGTCGAGGATGTACTTGAGAGAGTGCCGGCGTTGGGTCTGAGGCCCTCTGTGCCCTCGCTGATGTCTGTGGAACCTTCTGGCATTGAATCTAGAATGGTGGTCCTGGAGCAGAATATTTCTGCCAGCCTGGCCTTGCAGCATGCAGTGATATCTGGTTCATCTGCATCATCTGCCCCGACAACTGGACCCATGATTGCGGGGGGAGTTCCTGTGCTTTGAGCCAGGCATAGAGTGCCACCAGCCTCTAGCGAGTCCTCTTCACCAATAGAGATCTCTGTCTTGATCAACGGGTATCCGGTCCTTCTCTGCCAGTTTCCAGGAGTCCGACCTGACATCCACCAGAAGACCCTGGTTCCTCAGGGCTGACCTTGAGGCGTGGGAACCTCGAGCCTCGAAGGCCTAGAAACCCTCTGGTTCTGATTGGGAGACAGATGTCATAGCCTCTCCCAAGACCTCTAGCCACCGAGACATCCCTTCAGAGCAGTCTCCCCCAGAGCCCTGGCACCATTCTACCCCCAAGGACGTGGCCTCCTACGACTTTGTCCGGGACTTGGCCTGGACCCTTTCGGACCCAGCTGTGTCAGAGGGGGATCCACGTATGAAAGAGATGGAGATTCTCCAGTATGAGTCCCCATCAAAGGAGACTTTCATGGTGCTGTTACAGCCTATCCTTGAGGTTGCTCCTGTGGATGTGGGAGATCCCGGCCTCAGTGCTGGTGGTCAGCAGATGCCTTGATGCCATCTACTGTGTTTGGAAGGGTCCGAGTTTCCAAAAGTCCCAACTCCCACATAATGCCATAGTAGTGGAGCCCGCTATGCAAAATTTGAAGAGTCATAAGAACAACTCTTCTGTCCCCCGGGCATAGGCCTGAGCCCTCTATGCCTTTGGGCACAAGTGCTTCCAGGGATCCATGCTGGGCTGTCAGATACAGGCTTATAATTATATATCGGCATATATCTCAAGGGCCTCATCGAAGAACTAGCAGGCCTCTCTGCAGGCCTCGCCAGGGAACCCCTCCAGAGGTTCCAAACTGACAGGACTGCTTGAAGTTCCTTTCCTGCGCCACCTACAACCGCTTTGAATTTTCAGCCTGAGTAGATGCAGTGAGCTTAGGAGCCTTGCGACAGGCCTGGTTGCTGACCTTCAACCTCGAGCAATGGGTGCAAGAAAAATTACTCTGTCCCCTACACTGGGGAAAGCTTGTTTGACAACTTGGCTGAGATAGAGGCCGAGGTTGCGACCAGGCAGTGTGTCTCGAAATAAACCTCGACCCTTCCCTGTAAGAAACCGTTGGGGGGAAAAAGACCACTTTTCCTGAGGTAAAAGGCATCTTTCCACCAGTGCCAATAGCAACCCTACTCAGGGCAACAGCAACAGGGTCCCCAGCCCAAGAGTCAGGGTCATAAGCAGAGGAAGCCAAAGGCTCGGAAGCCTCAGCCACCAGCTCCCATCTAGCCTGGAGGGAGCTTTTAACTCCCCGGGCAGGGCCCCCTCTCTCCCAGGAGACCCTCCCCAAACCACAGGGGGCTGCCTGGCGTTCTTTGCCCACAGGTGGGCTGGGGTCACCACAGATCGAGTCCTGCAAGTGATAAAGGAGGGCTTTCTCCACAGATTCCAGAAAACACCTCCAGGGTTCTTCCTAGGAAAGCCGGTGCAGCTTCTCCTTCACAAGACATTGCTCCTCTCAAAGCTCTCAGGCTTGCTCAAGGACAGGGTGGTAGAACTGTACCCATACATTTGCGGGGAAAGGGTTTCTACTTCAGGTATTTCCTTGTCCCCAAAAGAACTGAGGGTCTCAGGCCTATGCTGGATCAGTGGAACCTGAACACATTTCTGGTGAGGGAGAAGTCCAAGATGCTCTCCCTTGGAACCCTGCTGCCCTACCTCCACCAGAGAGATTGGCTGTGCTCCTTAAAACTAAAGGATGCATATACCCACATCCTGATCCACCACTCCCACAGACAATACCTAAGGCTCGTGTTGGAAAGAGAGCAATACCAGTAAAGAGTCCTTCCATTTGACCTGGCCGCCTTTCCAAGGGTCTTTACAAAGTGCCTGGCGGTTGTGTCCGCTTATATGCACCTACAAGGGGCCTTTGTCTTCCCCTATCTGGATGACTGGCTCATCAGAGGTAGCACAGCATCTGAGGCAAGCCAGGCTGCAGGGCGAACAACCCACCTCCTGCAGCAGCTAGGGTTCGTCATTAACTACCCCAAATCCCACCTCTCCCCAGCCCAAAATCTGGAGTTCATAGGTGCCCAGCTCGACACTTTACAGGTCAAGGCCTTCCTCCCAAAGGAAAAGGTTCATTGCCTCGCGCAGATGGTGGGAGAGGTGCAGACTCACTGGTTCACCACCTCAGCCATCTACTTGGCCACATGGCCTCCACAGTCCACATCACACCACTAGCCCGCCTGCATATGTGGGCAGCCCAGTGGTGCCTCCCCTCCCAGTGGACTCTGGTCATGAACAGGTTCTATGAACAGGTCAAGTTCACCCATAAACTGGTGGACTCCCTCAACTCGTGGCAGTCCCTACGCCACTTCCAAGCAGAGATGCCTTACCAGGCACCCGTACCGCAGAGGGTCCTGACCATGGATTCCTCCCTCTTAGGTTGGGGGGTACACTGTAGAGATCTCCACTCTCAAGGTAGCTGGTCGCAGGAGTCTCTGCTCCTGCAGATCAATCTCCTGGAGCTCAGAGCCATCTCTGTCCTTGCGAGCATTCCACCAACTGCTGTGCAACTGTCTGGTGCTGATCCAGACGGACAACCTGGTTGCCATGTTCTGTGTGAACAAGCGAGGAGGCACGGGTTCGTACTCCCTCTGCCAGGAAGCAGTGGCTCTCCTCTCCTTTGCGGTATGCCATGGAATGCTCCGAGCAGTATACCTTCTAGGTCAGGACAATTGCTTAGCAGACAATCTCAGCAGAGTCCTTGCCCACATTAATGGCATTTGAACCCCATGGTGGCATAAAGACACTTCCGCCTCTGGGGCAGGCTCATGATAGACCTGTTTGCCTCCCTGGACAACACACAGCTGCCTTGCTTCTGCTCACGCCAGCCACACCCAGGGAGGTTGGTGGCAGATGCCTTCCTGATTCCGTGGACCAAGGGCCTCCCGTATGCCTTCCCACTGCCACTGCTGGTCACCAAGACCCTTTCAAGGTCCAGAGCGAGCAGACATCAGTAATTCTGATCGCCCCCAGTTGGGCCCGACAACCCTGATTCCCTCTGTTGCTGTCCTTGTCGGTAGCACTCCCAGTCCCACTGGGTCTGGATCCGGAACTCTTGTCCCAGGAGGAGGGCACCCTCTTGCACCCGATCCTGGGTTTGCTAGCATTAACGACATGGCTGCTGAAAGGGTAGCCTTAGCTCCTTTCAATCTCCTGGGGGATCCCAAAAACCCTCCATCAGATGTGCGTATGACTTCAAATGGAGAAGGTTCTCTGTCTGGTGTGCAGAATGAGGAGAGAACGCTTTTTCTCCTGCTGTGTGCAACTAGTGCTACAGTACTTACTGAACCTTTGCACGCCGGCCTTTAGTCTAATTTGATGAGGGTGCACCAAAGGGCCATAGCTGTTCACTGTCACCATGTAGAGAGGAAACCCCTCTCAAACCAGCCTTTTGGTCTCCAGGTTTCTCCGGGGCCTCTTGCTATTGAAGCCCCCTCTCTGCCCTCTGACAGCAGAAGAGGACTTTAATGTTGTGCTCTCCCAACTCTCCAGGCTGCCATTCATGCCTCTGACCACCTGCTATTTGAGATATCTCTCCTGAAAAGTGGTCTTTCTGATGGCCATCACATCTGCTCCCAGAGTGAGTGAACTCTAGGCCATTGGTGGTAGATCTATCATATAAAAGGTTCTTTAAGAACAGAATGGTGCTCCGTGCACACCCAAAATTTCTCCCCAAGATGGTATCTCCCTTCCACTTCAACCAGGTGGTAATACTCCTCACCTCTTTTCCATGGCTCCATGCCAGCAGAGGAGATCATATTGCATACACCGGACTGTAAGCAGGCCCTGTACTATCTGCAGAGGACCCAGGCCCATCATAAAGCTCCTCAGCTCTGCATTATGACCCCAGTAGACTGGGACTTCTGATAACAAAGCAAACTCTGTCCCCTTGCCCTCGCTTATGAACGAGCGGGCCTCTCCCTTGATCACTGGATCCCTACACATTGCAAGCAGGCTATAGCCATGTTGGTAACCCACCTCTGCTTAGTGCTAGTGACAGAAATCTGCAGGGCCACCACATGGTCTTCGATTCATGTGTTTGTAGCTCATTATTGCCTGGAGAGCGAGTCCCACAGCGATAGTGCCTTCGGGCAGGCAGTACTCCATAATATTTTCAGGGTGTAAGTAACTCTCGCCCTCCGACCCTTCTGTGTTCAGGCTACCGGAGTGATAGTGCTGCTGGACGCTAGGGTCTTGCAGTGTCTCTCAGTGGGGACTCATCTTCTGTAACTCACAACTACCCGATCGCCATTGGTGCTGTCCTGGTTCGGTCTTTGGCAGCCTGGAGCTAGGGAGTCCCATATGTGAGGACTGACTTCCTGCTTGTTCCTGGAGAAAGCATAGTTACTCACCTGTAATAGGTGATCTCCAGGAACAAGCAGTAATGTAGTCTTCACATATGGGTGATATCAGGCACTAACTCAGCCCTTGCGGAGAGCTCCCCAGCTACCATTAGGAAAGTCTTTGGGAGCACTCCATTGTGCTTATGCCACTGACTTCCTGCTCTCCCAACTCCCTCTCCTCAGTTCTTTTTCCGTGGAGCCAACGGGTCATTACCATATCACCACAGAAAAGGATGTTAAAACTTAATTACAGCTCTGCCTTACCACACCGGTATCCTCCCAATACCGAGCTCCCCTTTTTCTTTAAGCTTTTTTTTCTTCAGGGCCCTCGTGCCCACTATTTTAAAATGGAAAAACCCTCCAGTGGTTTTATAAAAAATAAAAAAAAAAATGTACCAAGTGCTCCAGCACCATTTTGGTGACAGACAAACATGATTGGTGTTTGAAATGCCTTGGTTCCGATCACATTCCTCAAGAATGCTCCCTCTGTAAACAGATGACAGAGGGGCCTAGGGAACCGGGCCAAAAGGTTTGGGGAACTCTTTCCCCCAGACACCATGTTGTTGGCCTCTACTTCCTCCAGAGCATCAACAGTCTCACACTGATCTCCAGGAAGAAGCAGGAATGTAGTCTTCACATATGGGTATCGTCGGTACCGACGGAGCCTGCGCGGGAACGCTCTCCAGCGTCCAGTAGGAACGCTTTTGGGAGCATCCCTCAGCACATGCGCACTGCCTTCCTGCCTTTCCAACTGTCCCTCTTCAGTTCTTCGTTTTCTGCGGAGCCGGTAGGTTCCATACCCTGTCACCGCAGAAAATTCCGTCTTTAAAATTGTTTTCTTGTGGTCGTGTTTGCCTCCGCACGACGCTTACTGATACCGCCGGTTCTTTTCTTTTCCAAAAAAAAAAACAACAAACCTTATACTTTGAACTGTTCCTCTTCAGAAACTTTTCTTTTTGGTGCTAGGTGCCATTTTGGGCACTAGGCCCCATATTCCTAAAATATGGAAAAAACAACTTAGTGGTTTTAAAAAATGTACTAAGTGTGGCGGTACCATTTCCGTGACTGACACCCATGATTGGTGTCTTAAATGTTTAGGACCTGAACATTCACCATCTGAATGTCTCTCCAGTATGGGGATGACTAAAAGAGGAACACAGAACCGGGCTGCAAAGCTCGGTACCCTCTTTTCTTCAGATGCCAGATCCATTGCATCAACATCTTGAGGGAACCACACCGGTAAAGCAAGCCCCGGCAGGAGGCTTCCAAAGCATCGATGGGGCTCCAGGATGTTCTTGAGGCCTTGACCTCGCAAGAACTACCTGTGCCATGCTCAGGGGTCCTGGCCGTTTTCACTGGTACTGACACCCAGGTATCGGCAGCGTCGATAGATCAGAGGTTCCTCGCTATCGAACGCAGCATTGCAGCTCTTCTCTCAGCTGCGGTACCGTTGACACCTATGGTTCAATGGGCACCGGTATCGACATTGATACCCCGTGCCGGTACCTACACTGGTACAGAAACCGGTACCGACACCGACGGTACCGGCTCCATTGGGAATTCTTCCCACGCCAACTTTGACTGGAATCGACAGGTTGGTACAGGATCAACTCGGTACCGACTTCAATCGATACCGGGACCGAGCTTTGCATGAGCATCATGGTCAGGAATACTTTGAATCCTCCGATTCCGAAGACTCTGACAATTCTGCTGGTACTAGAGGGTTTCTCCAAGAAGATCCCTCTTCTCCCCAACGCAGAATGTCACCTCCAGAGGACATGTCTTTTCAGGATTTTATTCGTGACATGGCCAAAGGCCTTTCAATCACGGTGGCTCCTGAAGAGGAACCCAGAACAAAGGAATTGGAAATTCTCCAATATCCTAAAGCTCCAAAGGAGGCAGCCACTCTGCCCATCCATGAAATTCTGCATAACCTGATGCTCAGAATGTGGGAGACACCACTGACTACATCTCCTCATTCTAGGAGACTTGATACTATGTATCGAGTTATGCCATGTCCTGGATTTCAAAAGATTCAGCTGCCACACCATTCAATGGTGGTGAAGTCAGCCATGCGTAGGATGAAAAGTGCAGAGGCATGCATCCAATCCCCCAGGTCGTGAATGAAGGACTCTGGACGCTTTTGGGTGCCGAACGTTTCAGGCTTCCATGCTTTCAGCTAGGATCAGTAAATATATACTATATATTGGAATGTTCCTCAAGGAAGTTACAGGAGACTTGGAGCTTATGAGCCCATTTCTCCCAGATGACAGGAGACAAGACTTTCTTGCTCTAGTTAAGTTAGGCAACATTCCTTGCACGGGAGAGAATCTCTTTGGCAAGAACTGGCAGGAAAAGGCTAACGAGTTGGATGCTGACAATAATACTTTAGATAGATAGATTTATTTATTTATTTATTTATTTATAGCTCTTCTATACCGCGCTCTTTTTCATCAGCGCGGTTTACAATGAACAAGAATACTCACAGCAAGCAACAGGTTTACATGAAACAGGAAAATTCAACTGGGATTCAACTTGGTGAAACTATGTACATATATGTTATGAAATTATATACAATGAATAGAGATTTATTAGCATCTTGTATAAATAATATATTTACAATTTTTCTATGCTGGCTTGGAATGTATTAGAGGGTTGATGATGGGCACTGGGATTGGTAGAAGTGTAGAAGGAACAGGTGGTGGTTTATGGCTTTTCTGAATTGCTTGAGGTCCGTGATTGCTCTAATGGTAGGTGGTAGGCTGTTCCAACATTTGGGTGCGTAGTGTGCGAAAGCCCTGTCTGTGGTTGTGCGTGTGCATTTTGTGGCTTCTGATGGTGTGGCTAGGGTATTTGCAGATTGTCAAAATCTACAGCCACTCCAGCCAAAAAGAAGCCCTATAAAAAAACCTCTTTCAGCAAAAAGAGGATATTTTATTCCTCCTATACCCAGCAGAGTCAGACTCAGGGTCAGGTTGCCCAAAAGGGACAAACCAGACAGCAAAGGAAGCCATAAGGCCGGAGAGCCCAACCAGCTTCGCAGGTTCAGCCCCCTCAAGGGCTTTGACTCCTTCCTAGAGAACGTAGCCTTCCTGCCTCTGAGGGATCCCCAACCCCTAATATCCCAGGCAGGTTATGCCACTTTGCCAACAGATGGCATCAGATAGCAGCAGAAGATTGGACTTTGTCCATTGTAGGAGAGGGGGGTACAAGCTTCATTTTCACAGCATGCCCCCTCCTACAATTCTAAAGCAATTCAATTCTCAAACCTCTGCAGACGAGGTCTCAACACTTCCTGCCCAAGGGGCAATAGAGGAGGTACCCATTCTTCAATGGGGTGCAGGGTTCTACTCCACCTATTTTCTTATTCCAAAGAAAACTGGAGGACACACCCATTTTAGACCTCGGAGAATTGAAGAAATACCTGTTTTGAGAGAAGTTCAAAATGATTTCTCTAGGAACTCTTCTGCCATACCTTCAAAGCCAGGATTGGCTGTGCTCTCTAGACTTAAAGGATGCATACACTCACATTCTGATCCATCCAGATCACAGGAAATTCTTATATTCCTTTTCATGGGAAAACATTTCCAGTACAGGATTCTTCCCGTTGGTCTGACTTCAGCACCAAGGGTATTCACGAAATGCATGGCAGTAGTAGCTGCATTTCTGCGAACCCTGGGATATTCGTCTTCCCTTACTTAGATGACTGGCTCATTCGAGCCCCTACAGTTGCAGAGGCTGGCACTGCACTGTCTCGCACAATGCGAATCCTCCATTACTTGTGGTTGGTAATAAACTTCCCAAAATCCCAACTTGTTCTTTCCCAATGCCTGGAATTCATTGGGGCCTGTCTAGATACCAGACAGGCAAAGGGTTTCCTTCCACAGGCCCGGTGTCTTCGCATAATGCAGCTAGCTTCTCAAGCAGCGGGGAAATCCTCCCTAACTGCTTGAGAGCTGCTACAGTTGCTGGGACATTGGCATCCACAGTTCATGTAGTCCCATATACTTGCCTCCACATGCGAGCAGCTCAGTGGGCCCTATCCACACAGTGGACACAGGCCACAGGTCATTTATTAGACACAATATTAAACTCTCAATGACTAATTGTGTCTCTCCAGTGGTGGTAATCGTTAGAAAATCTGAAGGTAGGGTCTCCTCTTTATCAACCCCTCTCTCAGGCCACCCTAACAGATGCATCACAGGTGGGTTGGGGAGCACACCTGAATCATCTCTCTACACAGGGCGCCTGGACTCCACAGGAGGCTGGTCTACACATAAACCACCTGGAATTAAGAGCAATCTATTTAGCTCTTCGAGTATTCCACGCCCAGCTCAGCTACAAGACAGTCCTAGTCCAGATGTACAATCAAGTAGCCATGTTCTATGTGAACAAGCAGGGCGGGACAGGCTCTCTGTCGTTATGCAACAAAGCTTTATGACTATGGGCCCTCGCCAGAGAGCATCAAATTCACCTTCTAGTGGTATATCTTCCAGGCATTCAAAACCTTCGGGCAGACAAACTCAGCCGAGTACTGCTGCCTCACGAGTGGTCACTCCACCTAGACCAGGTGGCAAAGATATTTCATCTCTGGGGCACTCCAGACATAGACCTCTTTGCAAGTCCACTGAATGCCAAACTTCCCCGGTTCTGTTCCATGATTCCAGCTCACAACTGTTAGGCAAGGGATGCCTTCCTCCTTCACTGGGGTCAGGACTTCCTTTATGCCTTCCCTGCCATTCCCCTCATCCCCAAAACACTCTTCAAGCTTCAGAGAGACAGGGGTCGCATGATCCTCATAGCGCCACGATGGCCACGCCAAGCGTTGTATCCCCTGCTTCTACATCTCTCTCAAGCGGCACCTCTGGAGTTAGGGAATGCTCCAGATCTCCTTTCCCAAGAGGACGGGACGCTATGGCACCCGAATCCCCAGTCTCTGCAGCTCACGGCCTGGTTGCTGAAGGCTTAGACCTCCAGGATTTTAACCTGTCCCAACAGGTAAAAGATATCCTTCAGGCTTCTAGGAAACTTTCCAGAAGAAGATCTTATGCCTTCAAGTGGAAACGTTTTACTATATGGTGCTCCAAGAAGGGATTAAACCCCCTTGTCATACCTTTAGAATTGATACTAGAGTATCTTCACTTATCAAATTCTGGTCTAAAGACCAATTCGGTAAGAGTCAATCTTAGTGCAATTGCAGCTTCTTATAAGCCTCTGAATGGACAACCAATTTCCTCTCATCCACTCATATCCAGATTTATGAGAGGTCTTCTATCAACCAAACCTTCCATTAAGCCACCACTGGTGGCATCGGATCTAAATCTAGTTCTCGGGCAGCTCACGAAGCCACCTTTTGAACCTTTAGCCACTACAACCCTTACGTTTTTGACCTGGAAGGTCATCTTCCTAATTGCGATTACCTCTGCATGTCACATTAGTGAACTGCAAGCTTTAGTGGCTGATCCTCCTTATACTAGATTTCATCATAAGGTTGTTCTTAGAACCCATCCACATTTTATGCCAAGGGTGGTTTCGCCTTTTCATTTAAATCAATCAATTTTATCTTTATTTTTTCCGAAGCCTCACTCCTCTAATGCAGAAAGAAACCTTCATACTTTGGATTGTAAAAGAGCCTTAGCCTTATCTCCAGGAACAAGCAGGAATGTAGTCTTCACATATGGGTATCATCTGTACCGACAGAGCCTGTGCGGAAATGCTCCCCAGTGTCCAATTAGAAAGCTTTTGGGAGCATCTCACAGCGCCTGCGTGCTGCCTTCCCGCCTTTCCCAACTGCCTCTCTCCAGTTCTTCATTTTCCACGGAGCCAGCAGTTGTTCCTGTCACCACAGAAAAATTTTCCTTATTCTTCTCTTTTTTTGTTGTTGCGTCTGCCTTCCTCAACGCTATACCGGTACCGCCGGTTCTTTCTTAAAAAAAAAGAAAAAAAAGTGTTTTTTTCCAAACTTTCCTTTTCCAGGTGCACGCGCCATTTTGGGCCTTAGGCCCAAAATTTCTTCTACCATGGAAAAACCTGCTTCAAAAAGTGCACCAAGTGTGGCAGTACCATCTCCGTCACCGACACCCATGTTTAGGTCCTGACCACTCCATCTCAGAATGTATGGCTTGTGCCATGATGTCCAAGAGGGGTTGACAAAACCGAGCTGCTAAGCTCAGCACCCTTTTTCCCTCCGATGCAGCTTCTGTGGCATCGACGTCTTCCAGGGCTTCGTCTTCCTCCCATGGATCTCAGGTAACTAAACATAAGTCTGGCCGGTCCTCAAAGGGTAGATCTCCTTCTAAGCATCGAGATGCCTCTGGCGTTGCCCTTGAGGGTTCTGTACCAGCAAAATTGCCCTGGCGGGAGGCTTCGGCTTCCAAAGCATTATCGAGGCCTCAATCTTGGCAGAACTACTGGTGCCATGCTCTGGGGTACCGGCTGCTTTCTTCGGTACCGACACCCAGGCATTGGCAGCATCGATAGACCAGAGGTTCCTGACTATTGAACGCAGTCTGGCGGCTCTCCTTGCGGCATCGACACCCTTGGAACCGTGTCAGACATTTCAACCGGTACCGGCATCGACTCTGGTACCGGTACCGACAGCATCGGCATGGACATTGGTGTCTGCTTTGCCAGCACCCAATCATGCTATGCCTTCCGGTACTGATACACAGGTACCGATTTCCCCCCGGTACCGACTTCGGTCGGTATGGGTATCGTGCTCTACAAGAGCATCCGGACAGAAGGTACTTTGAATCCTCAGGAGTCTGAGGATTCTGACGATTCTTTTGGTACCGGAATACTTTCCTCTCCTAAGCGTTGGAAGACTCTTCCAGAAGATATCTCCTTTCAGGATTTTATTAGGGAGGTGGCTCGGTCTTTCCATTACTGTGGCTCCCGAAACAGAGCCCAGAGCAAAGGAGTTGGAGATTTTTCAATATCCCAAAGCTCCTAAGGAGGCAGCTACTTTTGCACATTCTTTGCATGAGATCATGCAAGATCACATGGATAGGTAAACACCTCATCTCCAGGAACAAGCAGGAATGAGTCCTCACATATGGGTACGTCGGAGCCTGCGTGGGAAAGCTCCCCAGCTTCCCAGAAGGAAAGCTTTTGGGGCCTCCCACAGCGCATGCATGCTGCCTTCCCGCCTTCCTGACCAACTCTCCTCAGTTCTTCTTTTTCCGCGGAGCCAGCAGGTCGTGTTCCTGTCACCGCTGAAGAAGTTCTTATTTTAATTGGTTTCTTTGGCCGCGTGTCTGCCTTCCCCGATTCCGGACTGGTACCGCCGGTCTTTTTCTTTCCTATTCTTTAAAAAAACCCCAAAACTATCTTTTTCCCCACTTGGTGTATTTTCTGCTTAGGCCTCTAGGCCTTCACAAAATTCTCCCTCATGGAGAAACCAGCATCTGGTTTCAAAAATATGCACCAAGTGTAGCGGTACTATCTCGGTTACAGACACCCACAAATGGTGTCTTAAATGTTTGGGGCCTGACCACTCCATTCCGGATTGTCCGTCCTGCTCTCTGATGTCTAAACGTGGCTTACAGAACCGAGCAGCCAAGTTTCATATGCTGTTTTCCACAGATACTCCAGCATCAACATCATCCAGGTCTTCCTCTCCTGATGGATCTCAGGTAACCAAACATTCTTCCGGCAGGTCCTCAAAGGGCAAATCTCCCTCTAAGTATCGAGAGGCCCCTGGGCTTGACCCTGAGGACCCTGCCCCAGCCAAACAACCCCGGCGGGAAGCTCCGGCTTCCAAAGCTCCTCCTATGGGGTTACAGGTTGACATCGATGGCACGGCCTCGACCGATCACCTGTTAGACTGCTCTGGGGTACCGGCTCAATCTCCCGGTACCGACATCCAGGCAGTCGTGGCGTCTATGGATCATACGGTTCAATCCATGCAGCAGGCCATAATGGCTTTTATTAAAGCTGCAACGCCCTCTGTACCGCAGCAAGCGGTTCCGACTCCGGTTCCGGTACCACAACCGATACCGGTACCCAGAGCATTCACTTCAACCACGATACCGATTCCGGTTCCCGGTTCCGGGGTTTTTCCCGATACCGATCCGGTTACGGGTACGCCCGATGTGGATACCGGTCGATACGCGTATCGATCCCTGGAAGCTAATAGGCGATACTTCGAGTCTTCTGATGATTCTGATTCCTCAGATGACTCTGCTGAAGTATCCCTTTCTCTTCCTGAGGAGCCCTCTTCTCCAAAGAGGAGAATGTCTCCTCCAGAGGATTTGTCCTTTCAAGACTTCATTATTGAACTGGCCAAAGGACTCTCCATTTCAGTAACCTCTGAAAAAGAACCTAGAGCAAAAAAATTAGATATTTTAGGATACTCTAAGGTTCCCAAAGAGGCAGTCACCTTGCCCATTCATGAAATTCTTCAAGAACACATGATGGACTTATGGGAGACTCCTCTCACCTATCTCCTATCTCAACATTGCCAGAATCAATTCATACAGCCTCTATATGGGCATGTTTCTGAAGGAGATTGCACTAAAGACGCGCCATTTCCTCCCCTTTATCCCAGAGGATAGGAAGGAGGAGTTCCTTCTTTTGTTAAAGCATACCCAAGATGTTTCAAAGTTCTCCAACAGAGCAGCCTTTGACTCCTTTGAGGGTGCTAGCAGAGCCTCAGGCATTGCCCATAGCTGCTCGCAGAATTGCTTGGCTCCAGGCCTCTGACCTAGAACCCTGGGTCCAGGATGGGTTGGGCAATCTGCCCTGTACAGGTGAAAATCTGTTTGGCAAGGAGTGGCAAATCAAAGCCACTCAAATGGATGCAGAAAATGCTGCTTTAGATAGACTTTCTAAGTCTACCTCTACCCCTGCCAAGAAAAAATCTTTTAAGAAGCCTTTCTACAAGAAGGCCAGATTTTCTACAAATACTGGCCAACAATCTTCTACAGTTTGCTTTGCTCCTAAGCATCAGCAATCTAAACAAGCCAGGGCAAAACCTGCAGGGGCTGCTACAGCCCAGCAGTCCCAACCCCCTCAGGGTTTTTGACTTAATACTAGAGAACTTAACCTTTCTGGCTCTACAACAACCAGAGCTTCTCACCATTCCAGGAAGGTTAACTCATTTTGATCCCAGATGGGAACAAATCACATCAGAACAGTGGACCCTCTCTATCATCAGAGAGGGCTACAAACTACATTTCTCCAGCCTTCCTCCCCATACCATGGTGAGACGTTTCAATTCTCCCCCATCTCTCCTGGACCTGTTGGGTCAGGAGGTGACCACCCTTCTCGCCCAAAGGGCAATAGAAGAGGTTCCTCTTCAACAGGGGTCAGGGTTCTACTCCCCTTATTTTCTCATTCCCAAGAAAACAGGGGGGGTACAATCTAGAAATGCCCGCACACTGCAGTGTAGATAGATTATGTATATAGTTAACCCAGTTATCCAAGTTTGTACTCCTGTTCAATGTAAAACCTGACAGTTTGTCGTAATGGTCGTTTTGTTATGATGTAAACCGCGCTGATTCTAAATAGCGCGGTATATAAAAAACTGTAATAAATAAATAAATAAATAATAAATCTGAGAGAATTGAACAAATTCCTATGCAAGGAGAAATTCAAGATGCTTTCTCTAGGTACTCTCCTTCCATATCTGCAGAGTCAGGATTGGCTTTGTTCTCTAGATCTCAAGGAGGCGTACACACATATACTCATCCATCCATCCCACAGAAAATTCCTACGGTTTCTGTTTCAGGGAAAACATTACCTATACAGAGTACTTCCCTTCGGTCTAGCCTCTGCTCAAAGAGTGTTTACCAAATGCATGGCAATAGTGGCTGCATTTCTCCGCGCCCTGGGAATTTTTGTCTTCCCATACCTGGACGACTGGCTCATCCGAGCTCCATCTCAGTCCGAGGCTCAGACTTCCCTGGACCGCACCAGACGCATTCTGCAGTATCTGGGACTTGTGATCAATCTGCCAAAGTCTCAACTCACCCCTACTCAGTCCCTGGAATTCATAGGGGCCTGGTTAGATACCACCACTGCAAGGGCCTACCTTCCTCAGGCCCGTTGCCAACGTCTAGTGCACTTAGCCTCCCAGACTCAGTCCAGAAGCCACTTGACTGCCAGGGAGATGCTACAGCTACTAGGCCACATGGCATCCACAGTACATGTGGTGCTTTATGCTCACCTGCATATGAGAGCAGCTCAATGGACTTTGTCCACCCAGTGGACTCAAGCATCAGGAGCTCTCTCAGACCAAATAGCAACCTCCAAACGTCTCTTTTGGTCTCTCCAATGGTGGATGTCCACTCAAAATCTGTTGTTGGGGGCCCCCTTCCAACCACTGTTGCCCCAAGCAACCCTCACAACAGATGCCTCTCAAACAGGTTGGGGAGCTCATCTTCAAGACCTCTCCACTCAGGGCACTTGGTCTCCACAGGAGACCACCCTTCACATCAACCTTTTGGAACTTCGAGCAATTTTCCTTGCTCTCAAAGTCTTTCATACCCTCCTCAACAACATGACAGTCCTGGTTCATACGGACAATCAAGTAGCCATGTTCTACATAAACAAACAAGGAGGGACTGGCTCTCTGTCGCTTTGCAACGAAGCTCTGAGATTATGGGCCTTCGCCAGAGAGCATCAAATCCATCTCCTGGGAGTATATCTCCCAGGAATCCAAAACTCTTGGGCAGACAGACTCAGTCGAGTTCTGCTTCCACACGAATAGTCCCTGCACATGGATCAGGTACTCAGTCTTCCAGAAATGGGGAACCCCGGACATAGACCTATTTGCAAGTCCGTGGAATACCAAACTTCCCCGGTTCTGTTCCAGAATTCCGTGTCAGGGAGCTCAGGCCAAGGATGCCTTCCTCCTTCATTGTGGTCAGAGCTTCCTGTATGCCTTTCCACCCATTCCTTTGATTTCCAAGACTCTGTTCAAACTTCAGAGGGATCAAGGATCTATGATCCTCATAGCTCCACGCTGGCCACGCCAAGTGTGGTACCCTCTACTTCTGCATCTCTCCCAGGCCCCCTCCCTGGATCTGGGAGCTGCTCCAGACCTCCTGTCTCAGGAGGAGGGGACTTTGTGGCACCCAAGTCCCTTCACCTCAGAGCTTGGTTACTGAAGGCCTAGACCTTCAAGACTTCAATCTTTCTCAACAAGTGAAGGATATCCTCCATGCCTCTAGGAAACCTTCCACTAGGCGTTCTTACGCTTTTAAATGGAAAAGATTTTCCATTTGGTGTGCTCAAAAGGGTCTTGACCCTCTAGCACTCCCTTTAAATTCTTTACTGGAATATCTCCTGCATCTCTCCAATGCAGGCCTTAAAACGAATTCAGTAAGGGTCCATTTGAGTGCTATTGCAGCATCCCTTAAACCTCTCAATGGACAACCTGTTTCCTCTCATCCCCTTATTGCAAGATTTATGAGAGGCCTAACTTTAACTAAGCCTCCCATACGACCTCCTCCGTTAGCATGGGACTTAAACTTGGTTCTTGGACAGCTTATGAAGCCACCCTTTGAACCATTAGCCACTACCTCCTTGAAATTTCTTTCCTGGAAGGTTATTTTCCTCATATCAGTCACCTCAGCTCGCCGTATCAGTGAACTGCAAGCCCTAGTGGCTAATCCCCCTTATACAAGGTTTCATCATAATAAGGTGGTCCTTAGGACTAATCCCCACTTTATGCCTAAAGTGGTCTCCCCTTTTCATCTTAATCAAGAGGTATATCTACCTGTCTTTTTTCCAGCTCCTCATGCATCCAGTGCAGAGAAGAATCTTCATACTCTAGATTGTAAAAGAGCTCTTGCCTTTTACCTCCACAGGACACAGCAACATCGAAAGTCTTCTCAGCTTTTTGTTGCTTTTGATCCTTCCCATTTAGGACTTCCAGTCTCTAAAAGAACACTGCCTAATTGGATTGCTCAGTGTATCACTTTTGCTTACCAAAGTAAGAACCTTTCTCTGGAGGGGCCATGTCACAGCTCACAATGTGAGAGCCATGGCCACCTCTATGGCTCATCTTCACTCTGTGTCCATCGATCAGATCTGTCGAGCAGCCACCTGGGCCTCGGTTCATACCTTCACAGCCCATTACTGTTTGGACAAGGACTCCCGCCGGGATGCCTTGTTTGGTCAGGCTGTCCTCAGACACCTGTTCCGTTCTTGAACAACTCCTGCCCACCTTCCGTGAATGGATGCCTGAGATCCATAGGAAGATGAGGAACCCTTCAGGGTCTTGTACCCTGGGGGGGGGGGAGGGGGGATCTCCCGGGCATCTCAGCTAGGGAGTCACCATATGTGAGGACTCATTCCTGCTTGTTCCTGGAGATAGCACAGTTACTTACTTGTAACAGGTGTTCTTTGGGAACAGCAGGAATTAGTCCTCAGAACCCACCCACCTCCCCTAGGAGTTGTATCTCTCTCTCTCTTTCCTTTCCTCTCTCTATTGTCTCAGCTTTAAACTCAAACTGAAGAGAGTTTGTCAGGAAGGCGGGAAGGCAGCGCGCATGCGCTGTGGGAGGCCCCAAAAGCTTTCCTTCTGGGAAGCTGGGGAGCTTTCCTGCGCAGGCTCCGTCGCTTCCGATGTACCCATATGTGAGGACTAATTCCTGCTGTTCCCAGAGATCACCTGTTACAGGTAAGTAACTGTGCTTTACCACCTCTCCTCACTCTCGTAGACTGGATACCATGTATCGAGTCCCTCCTTGTCCTGGTTTCCAGGAGACTCAGCTTCCTCACCACTCTATTGTAGTGGAATCGGCTATGAGAAGGATCAGGAGTGGAAAGAGGCATGCCTCTAATCCTCCATGACGTGAGTGTAGAACCTTGGATGCCTTTGGACGTCGTACTTTCCAGGCTTCCATGCTTTCTGCCAGGATCAGTTCCTATATTTTATATATGGGAATGTTCCTTAAATAAGTCACAGGAGATTTAGAGGTTCTAAGCCCTCCTCTTCCTGAAGATAAGAGGTAGGATTTTCTCACTCTGGTTAAACATTCCCAGCTTTTGACTGTTTTGAGTGCATAAGCAGAATCTCTGCGATTGCCATAGGTGCACGTAGAATTGCCTGGCTCCAGGCATCCGATTTGGAGCTCTGGGTGCAGGACAAACAGGGCAATATCCCTTGTACAGGTGAGAATCTATTCAGCAAAAATTGGCAAGAGAAAGCCAATGAGTTGGATGCTGACAACTCTTCTTTGGATAGGTTATCCAAAGCCACAGCTGATCCTGCAAGGAAGAAATATTTCAAGAAACCATTCTTCTCAAAAAAGAGGTTTTATTCCCAGCAGGGACGTTCCGCAGGTCAGCCTGCCCGGAAGAGTCAGCAACCATCTAAACAAAGGAAAGTATACTGCTAAGCCTCAACTGACTCAGCAGTCTCAGCCTCCACAAGGCCTTTCACTTTCATCTAGAGAACTTAGCCTTCCTGGCTCTGAATGGACCAGAGCCTTCCACCATTCCAGGAAGGTTGTCATTTTACCCCCAGATGGGGGCAGATAACAGCAGAACATTGGACTCTCTCCATTATAAAAGAGGGGTACAAGCTTCATTTTATCTGCATTCCCCCTCCCACAATGGTAAGACAGTTCAATTCTCAGACCTCTCTCATCAACCTGTTAGATCAAGAGGTCACTATGCTTCTTGCCCAAGGGGCAATAGAAGAGGTACCCATTCCTCCAAAGGTTCCAAGTTTTTACGCCCCCTATTTCCTTATCCCAAAGAAAACAGGGGGGCACAGATCTATTCTAGACCTTAGAGAATTGAACAAATTCTTGTTCAGAGAAATTCAAGATGGTTTCTCTGGGAACTCTGCTGCCATACCTTCACAGTCCGGATTGGCTTTGTTCTCTAGATCTCAAGGATGCGTACACTCATGTTCTCAGCCATCCAACTCACAAAGTTCCTTCGGTTCCCTTTTCAAGGAAAGCACTACCAATACAGGGTGCTTCCTTTTTGGCCTGGCCTCAGCACCAAGGGTGTTCACGAAATGCTTGGCTGTGGTAGTAGCATTTCTTCGCACTCTAGGAATATTCGGCTTCCCCTACTTAGACGACTGGCTCATTCGAGCCCCATCAGAGTCAGAGGCCAGGACTTCGCTATCTTGCACAATGCGTGTCCTTCAGTATTTGGGACTGGTCATAAACATACCAAAGTCCAGTCTAACTCCCACTCAGTCTCTAGAGATCATAGGAGCTTTGCTGGATACCAGAAAAGCAAGGGCCTATCTCCCCCAGGCCCGTTGCCTTCGCATGGTGCAGTTAGCTTCTCAAGCAGTGCTAAAGCCTCATCTCACTGCTCGAGAAAT
This sequence comes from Ichthyophis bannanicus, assembly GCA_033557465.1. Classification (NCBI taxonomy): domain Eukaryota; kingdom Metazoa; phylum Chordata; class Amphibia; order Gymnophiona; family Ichthyophiidae; genus Ichthyophis; species Ichthyophis bannanicus. Next base: position 1,826,262,740 of record CM066032.1, on the reverse strand, counting down.
GTTACAAGTACTAGGCCACATGGCATCTACCGTGCATGTGGTTCGTTATGCTCGCCTCCACATGAGAGCAGCCCAGTGGATGTTATCCACTCAGTGGACCCAGGCATCAGGGTGTCTGTCAGACAAAATAGCAAACACAAATCGCCTTATTTTGTCTCTCCAATGGTGGCAGTCCACTCAAAACGTGTTGATTGTGTCCACATTTCAACAGCCTTTATCCCAGGCTTGGAGCTCAGAGCAATCTTCCTTGCTCTGCGAGTGTTCCACACCCTGCTCAGCTACGAGACAGTCCTCATCCATACGGACAATCAAGTAGCCATGTTCTACATGAACAAGCAGGGAGGAACAGGCTCTGTCGCTTTGCAATGAAGCTTTGCGACTATGGGCCCTCGCCAGAGAGCATCAGATTCATCTCCTGGCAGTGTATCTTCCAGGTATTCAAAACTCTTGGGCAGACAGACTCAGTCGATTGGTCTCTACATGTAGACCAGGTGGTCAAGATTTTTCAAATTTGGGGAACTCCAGACTTAGACCTCTTTGCAAGTCTATTGAATGCCAGACTTCCCCGGTTATGTTCCGGAATTCTGGCTCAGGGCTCTCAGGCCAGGGATGCTTTCCTCCTTCATTGGAGTCAAGACTTCTGTATGCCTTTGCACGCATTCCCCTGATTCCCAAAACCCTGTTCAAGCTTCAGAGAGACAGACCGTATGATTCTCATAGCTCCACATTGGCCACGTCAAGTGTGGTACGCTCTGCTGCTACATCTCTCTCAATCTCCCTCTCTGGAGTTAGGCTCTGCTCCAGATCTCCTGTCTCAGGAGGACGGAATGTTATGGCATCCCAATCCCCAGTCTCTGCATCTCAGGGCTTGGTTGCTGAAGGCTTAGATCTTCAGGATCTTAACCCTCCTCAGCAAGTAAAGGATATCCTTTATGCTTCTAGAAAACCTTCCACAAGGTGCTCTTATGCTTTCACGTGGAAAAGGTTTACCATATGGTGCTCGCAGAGGGGTCTTAACCCCCTTGCAATACCTCTGGAATCATTACTAGAGTATCTCCTTCATTTATCCAATGCAGGACTTAAAACTAACTCAGTAAGAGTCCATTTAAGTGTTATTGCGGCTTCTTTCAAGCCTTTAAATGGACAACCTATTTCCTTCCATCCTCTCATAGTAAGATTTATGAGAGGCCTTCTTCTAACTAAGCCTCCCATTAAGCCAGCACCCGTGGCATGGGACTTAAATCTGGATCTTGGCCGGCTCATGAAGCCACCTTTCGAACCCTTAGCTACTACGTCGTTGAAATTCCTTTCTTGGAAAGTGATCTTTCTCATTGCAATCACATCAGCATGTCGCATCAGTGAGCTGCAAGCATAGTGGCTGATCCACCTTATACAAGGTTCCATCATGACAAGGTAGTCCTTAGGACTCATCCACACTTTATGCCAAAGGTGATCTCGCCTTTTCATCGTAACTAAGCGCTCTACTTGCCTGTGTGTTTTTCCAAGGGCTCATGCATCAAATGCAGAAAGGAATCTTCATACTTTGGACTGTAAGAGCTTTAGCTTTTTACTTACAAAGAGCACAGCAACATAGAAAGTCCTCTCAACTCTTTGTTGCTTTTGATCTGTCTCATATGGGACTTCGTCTCCAAGAGAACACTGTCCAACTGGATTGCACAGTGTATCTCCTTTGCCTATCAGAGTAAGAACCTTCCTCTGGAGGGCCAAGTCACTGCTCACAATGTGAGAGCTATGGCAGCTTCAATGGCTCATCTGCACTCTGTCTATCGACGACATCTGTCGAGCCTCAGTTCATACCTTCACAGCCCATTACTGCTTGGACAAGGACTCCCGCAGGATCCCTGGTTGGATGCCAGAGTCCATGGGGGGGAAGTGGAGCCCTGTCACAGGGGGATACAGCTTCTGGGGTCTCTCCCTGTCATCTAAAGCTAGGGAGTCCCCATATGTGAAGACGACATTCTTGCTTGTTCCTGGAGATAGCATAGTTACTCACCTGTAACAGGTGATCTCCAGGAACAGCAGGAATTTAGTCTTCACAACCCACCCACCTCCCCTAGGAGTTGTATCTCTCTATCTATCTCTTTCCCTTTCTCTTTGTCTCAGCTTTAAACTCAACTGGAGAGAGGCAGTTGGGAAAGGCGGGAAGGCAGCACACAGGCACTATGGGATGCTCCCAAAAGCTTTCTAATTGGACGCTGGGGAGCGTTCCCACGCAGGCTCTGTCGGTACCGACGATACCCATATGTGAAGACTAAATTCCTGCTGTTCCCAGAGATCACCTGTTACAGGTGAGTAACTATGCTTTACCTACAGAAAACACAGCAACAGAAAGTTCTCGCAACTTTTTATAGCTTTTGACCCTAGTCATTTGGGACTTCCAGTCTTTAAAAGAACTTTATCTAAATGGATTGCCCAATGCATATCCTTTGCTTACGAAAGTAAGGGTCTTCCTCTTCAAGGCCATGTCGCAGCTCATAATGTGAGAGCCATGGCTACTTCCATGGCTAATCTCCACTCTCTATCGATGACATTTGTCGATCAGCCACTTGGGCTCCGGTACACACCTTCACAGCCCACTACTGCCTGGATAAAGCCTCCCGTTGGGATGCCTTCTTTGGCTGAGCTGTTCTTCAAAATCTCTTTCAGACCTAATGCAACTCCTACCCACCAAACCTGGTGGAATGCCAGATATCCAGGAGGAAGGATTCCCACCTTTCTAGGGTGGAACCTTCCTGAGGCTATCTCTCTGGCTTCTTCAGCTAGGGAGTCCCCATATGTGAAGACTACATTTTTGCTTGTTCCTGGAGATAGCGTAGTTACTCACCTGTAACAGGTGATCTCCGGGAACAGCAGGAATTGAGTCTTCACAACCCACCCACTTCCCCTTGGATTTGTCTCTCTATCTCTTTCCTCTCTCCCTTTATCCTTTCACTCAGCTACAAACGTAACTGAAGAGGCACAGTTGGAAAGGCGGGAAGGCAGCACGCATGTGCTGAGGGATGCTCCCAAAAGCGTTCGTATTGGACACTGGGGAGCGTTCCTGCGCAGGTTCTGTTGGTACTGACGATACCCATATATGAAGACTAAATTCCTGCTGTTCCCAGAGATGACCTGTTAAGGTGAGTAACTACGCTTTCCAAGCACTCCAAAGAGTTGAGTCAGTCTGAGAAGAAGACTAAGAAAAGCACATCTCCAAAATCTGCAAAGGATATGGTAAAACCCTGAGACTCCTTTGAGAAGCTGAAGGAACCAAAGGATAAGTGCAAAGGTTCCAGTGGCAATTCTTGGGAATCAAGAGAGAGATCCTGATAGACTCACCAGGAATCATTCAGTACTACTTCTGACTCTCGACATTGGTCCAGGCATCACCGTCGGGGGACTTGTCCTCCAAAGCCCAGATGGGGAATTGGGAGGCACCTGATGCCTTGGTCTCCGGAGAGCCCCCAGTGCATTGCTATGGTACAATGGCACCCAGCTCCATTCTTTCATTGGACTAGACGCAAGCTCCCTTCCTGGATCAGCAGATGCTATCTTTGGAGAGGACTCTAGCGGCTCTCCTAGCGGCTTTGGTTCCTCTAACACAGACAGCCCTAGGATTGCAACCGGAAGCATTGACATCGATGACTCCATCCACTCTGTTGCAGCCGCCTACATCTTTATTGCCTTTGGCACCGATGCACCCTGCAGGATGAGCCGTGACATCGAGCTCTGAGGATCATTAAATACCAAGTTCTTTTGGTATCTCCAGGAACAAGCAGGAATGAGTCTTCACATATGGGTATGTCGGTACCGACGGAGCTTGCGCGGGAACGCTCCCCAGCTTCCCAAAAAGGAAAGCTTTTGGGAGCATCCCACAGCGCCTGCGCGCTGCCTTCCCGCCTTTCCTAACCGCCTCTCCTCAGTTCTTCTTTGCCGCGGAGCCAGCAAGTCGTGTTCCTGTCACCTCTGAAGAAGTTCTTTGTTTTATTTTATTTGTTTGGTCGCACGTCTGCCTCCCCCGACTCGGACCAGTACTGCCGGTTTTTCTTTCTTTTCGTATAAAAAAAAAAAAAAAAAGAATATATTTTTCCCTCACTTAGTGTGTTTTTCTTCTTTTGGGTCTTAGGCTCCACAAAGAATTTTTCCTCATGGAAAAACCAGCCTCTGGGTTTAAAAAATGCACTAAGTGCAGCGGTACTATTTCTGTTACTGACACCCATGAATGGTGTCTTAAATGTTTGGGTCCTGAACACTCCATTTCGGATTGTTCATCCTGCTCTTTGATGTCTAAAAGAGGCTTACAGAACCGAGCAGCCAAGCTCCATGTGTTGTTTCCCTCTGATGCAGCTTCAGTGGGATCGACGTCTTCCAGGGCTGCTTCTTCCTCCCATGGATCTCAGGTAACCATACATAAATCCAGCCGGTCCTCGAAGGGTAGATCTCCTTCCAAGCATCGAGATGCCTCCGGGCTTGCCCTCGAGGATTCCGCACTGTCAAAGCAACCCCGGTGGGAAGCTCCGGCTTCCAAAGCTCCTCCTATGGGGTTACAGGTTGACATTGATGGCATGGCCTCGACTGATCACCTGTTAGAATGCTCTGGGGTACCGGCGCAACCTTCCGGTACCGAATTCCAGACATTCATGGCATCGATGGATCAGAATGTTCTATCCATGCAGCAGGCTATCAAGGCCTTCATTCAAGCTGCGACGCCGCTGATACCACAACAAACCCCGTTGTCGGTATTGGCTCCGGTACCGGTACCGACTGCATCGACATCGACCAGGATGCCGACTGCAGAGGTTCCCTGTTCAGGGATGCTCATCGGTACCGAACCGGTACCGATGACGCCCGATGTCGATACCGCTCGATACGCGTATCGAGCTTTAGAAGAGCACCCTGACAGCCGATACTTTGATTCCTCTGAAGTTTCTGATACATCGGAGGAGTCTGCTGAAGTATCCATAGCCCTTCCTGAAGAGCCGCCTTCTCCAAAAAGAAGAATGTCTCCTCCAAAGGACTTGTCCTTTCAAGACTTCTTAAGAGAAGTGGCTAAAGGACTTTCTATTTCAGTAACCTCTGAGTCAGAGCCTAGAGCTAAAAAATTGGATATTTTAGGTTATTCTAAGTCTCCTAAGGCAGTCACCTTGCCAATTCATGAATTTCTTTATGAGCACATGATTGACTTATGGGAGACTCCTCTCACTATCTCTCCTCATTCTCGTAGATTGGACACTAGGTACCGTGTCCTTCCTTGTCTTGGTTTTCATAAAACACAGCTTCCTCACCATTCTATTGTGGTGCAGTCAGCTATGAAAAGGATAAAGAGTGCAAAAAGACACTCCTCTGCCCCTCCAGGAAGAGAATGCAGGACCTTGGATGCTTTTGGTAGAAAAATCTTCCAAGCCAGTATGCTCATTGCCAGAATCAACTCCTATGGTCTTTATACGGGTATGTTTCTGAAAGAAGTTGCAGATAAACTGCACACTTTCCTCCCTTTTTTTCCAGAGGATAAAAGGGAAGAATTCCTTATTTGGCTTTAGCATACTCAAGGCATTTCAAAGTTTTCCAACCGTGCAGCTTTTGACTCCTTTGAAGGTGCCAGCAGAGCTTCCGCCATTGCCATAGCTGCTCGCAGAATTGCTTGACTCCAGGCTTCTGATCTAGAACCCTGGGTCCAGGATGGCTTAGGAAATCTTCCCTGTACAGGTGAAAACCTGTTTGACAAAGAATGGCAAATAAAAGCCACTCAAATTGATGTAGAAAATTCTGCTCTGGATAGACTTTCAAAGTCAACCTCCATTCCTGCCAAGAAAAAACCTTTCAAGAAGTCTTTCTTCAAAAAGGGCAGATTTCCTTCTACTTCTGGCCAACAATCATCTACAGGTCGCTTTGCTACTAAGCGTCAGCAACCTAAACAGGCCAGGCCTAAGTCTACAGGGGCTGCTGCAACTCAGCAGTCCCAACCTCCTCAGGGTTTTTGACTTGATGCTAGAGAACTTAGCCTTTCTGGCTCTAAAACAGCCAGAGCCTCTCACCATTCCAGGAAGGTTAGCTCATTTTGCTCCCAGATGGGAGCAAATCACAGCAGAGCAGTGGACCCTCTCTATCATAAGAGAGGGCTACAAACTTCATTTCTCAAACCTTCCTCTTCACACCATGGTGAGACACTTCAATTCTCCAACATCTCTTCTCGACCTTCTAGGACAGGAGGTGGCTACCCTTCTTGCCCAAGGGGCAATAGAAGTACCTCTTCTTCAACAAGGGTCAGGGTTTTACTCCCCCTTTTTTCTCATCCCAAAGAAAACAGGGGGCTACAGACCCATATTAGATCTCAGGGAATTGAACAAATTTCTATGCAAGGAGAAATTCAAGATGCTTTCCCTGGGCACTCTCCTTCCATACCTTCAGAGTCAGGATTGGCTTTGTTCTCTAGATCTCAAGGATGCGTACACACATGTCCTCATCCATCCATCTCACAGAAGGTTCCACCGTTTTCTTTTCCAAGGAAAGCATTACCAATACAGGGTGCTTCCTTTCGATCTGGCCTCTGTTCCAAGAGTGTTCACCAAATGCATGGCAGTAGTAGCTGCATTTCTACGCACTCTGCGAATATTTGTATTCCCATACCTGGACGACTGGCTCATCCGAGCTCCACCTCAGTCAGAGGCCCAGACTTCCCTGGACCGCACAAGGCACATTCTGCAGTATCTGGGACTTGTGGTAAACCTCCCAAAGTTCCAGCTCACCCCTACTCGGTCTCTAGAGTTCATAGGGGCCTGGTTAGACACTACCACTGCAAGGGCCTATCTCCCTCAGGCCCGTTGCCTACGCCTAATGCAGTTAGCCTCCCAGATTCAGTCAGAGACATTTAACTGCCCGGGAGATGCTGCAACTGCTAGGCCACATGGCATCCACAGTGCATGTCGTCCCCTATGCTCGCCTTCACATGAGAGCAGCTCAATGGACTTTGTCCACCCAGTGGACTCAAGCATCAGGGGCTCTGTCAGACAAAATAGCAACCTCCAGGCGCCTCTTTTGGTCTCTCCAGTGGTGGAAATCCACCCAAAATCTGTTGCTGGGGTCCCCCTTTCAACAGTTGTTGCCCCAGGCAACCCTCACAACAGATGCCTCCCAAACAGGTTGGGGAACTCATCTACAAGACCTCTCCACTCAGGGCACTTGGTCTCCACAGGAGACTTTTCTTCAGATCAACCACTTGGAGCTTCGAGCAGTTTTTCTAGCTCTCAGGGTCTTTCATACCCTGCTCAGCTACAAGACTGTCCTCATTCATACAGACAATCAAGTAGCCATGTTTTACATAAACAAGCAAGGAGAAACTGGCTCTCTGTCGCTTTGCAATGAAGCTTTAAGATTGTGGACCTTCGCCAGAGAGCATCAAATCCATCTCCTGGCCGTATACCTCCCAGGAATCCAAAACTCTTGGGCAGACAGACTCAGTCGAGATCTGCTTCCACACGAATGGTCCCTGCACATGGACCAGGTACTCAGAATTTTCCAAGAATGGGGAACCCCGGACATAGACCTCTTTGCAAGTCCGTGGAATGCCAAACTTCCCCGTTTCTGTTCCAGAATTCCGTGTTAGGGAGTTCAGGCCAAGGATGCCTTCCTCCTTCACTGGGGTCAAGGCTTCCTGTATGCCTTTCCACCCATTCCCTTGATTCCCAAGACTCTGTTCAAACTCCAGAGGGATCAAGGATCTATGATCCTCATAGCTCCACGCTAGCCACGCCAAATGTGGTACCCTGCATCTCTCTCAAGCCTCCTCCCTGGACTTGGGAGCTGCTCCAGACCTTCTGTCCCAGGAGGAGGGGACTTTGTGGCACCCAAACCCCAAGTCCCTTCACCTTAGAGCTTGGTTACTGAAGGCCTAGACCTTCAGGATTGGAATCTTTCTCAGCAAGTGAAGGATATTCTCCATGCTTCCAGAAAACCACCTACTAGACGTTCCTATGCTTTTAAATGGAAAAGGTTTTCCATTTGGTGTACTAAGAAGTGTCTTGACCCTCTAGCACTACCTTTGAATTCTCTATTGGAATATCTCCTGCATCTCTCCAATGCAGGCCTTAAGACGAATTCAGTAAGGGTCCATTTGAGTGCTATTGCAGCATCCCTTAAGCCTATCAATGGACAGCCTATTTCCTCTCATCCTCTTATTGCAAGATTCATGAGAGGCCTAACTTTAACTAAACCTCCCATTAGACCTCCTCCGGTGGCATGGGACTTAAATCTGGTTCTTGGTCAGCTTATGAAGCCACCTTTTGAACCCTTAGCCACCACCTCCTTGAAATTCCTTTCCTGGAAGGTTATTTTCCTCATTGCAGTCACCTCAGCTCGCCGCATCAGTGAACTGCAGGCTTTAGTGGCTAATCCACCTTATACAAGGTTCCATCATGATAAGGGAGTCCTTAGGACCAATCCACACTTTATGCCTATAGTGGTCTCACCTTTTCATCTTAAATCAAGAGGTGTATTTACCTGTCTTCTTTCCAGGTCCTCATGCATCAAGTGCAGAGAAGAATCTTCATACCCTGGATTGTAAGAGAGCTCTTGCCTTTTACTTAAAAAGGACACAGCAACATAGAAAGTCTTCTCAACTCTTTGTGGCTTTTGATCCCTCTCATTTGGTTCTTCCAGTCTCTAAGAGGACTCTGTCCAATTGGATTGCTCAGTGTATTTCTTTCGCCTACCAGAGTAAGAACCTTTCTCTGGAGAGTCATATCACAGCTCATAATGTGAGGGCCATGGCCACCTCTATGGCTCATCTAAATTCTGTGTCCATCGATCAGATCTGTCGAGCGGCCACCTGGGCCTCGGTTCATACCTTCACAGCCCATTACTGCTTGGACAAGGACTCCTGCTGGGATGCCTTGTTTGGTCAGGCTGTTCTCAAACACCTGTTCCATTCTTAATCAGCTCCTACCCTCCTTCCCAGAATGGATGCCTGATATCCATAGGAGGTGGTAGAGCCCTTTCCAGGATCTCATAACCTTGGGGATCTCCCAGGCATCTCTAGCTAGGGAGTCCCCATATGTGAAGACTCATTCCTGCTTGTTCCTGGAGATAGCACAGTTACTTACCTGTAACAGGTGATCTCTGGGAACAGCAGGAATAAGTCTTCACAACCCACCCACGTCCCCTAGGAGTTGTATCTCTCTATCTGTCTTTCCTTTCCTCTCTCTCTCTTTGTCTCAGCTTTAAAACTCGAACTGAGGAGAGGCGGTTAAGAAAGGCGGGAAGGCAGTGCGCAGGCGCTGTGGGATGCTCCCAAAAGCTTTCCTTTTTGGGAAGCTGGGGAGCGTTCCCACGCAGGCTCCTTCGGTACTGACGTACCCATATGTGAAGACTTATTCCTGCTGTTCCCAGAGATCACCTGTTACAGGTAAGTAACTGTGCTTTAAATGCATTTAAAACATAAATTATTTGGTGGCCTATGATTGAAAGTGTGGGGGATTTTAAAAGGCAGAAAGTTGCAGTGTGAAACCTTCCACAAGTGCAGCTCTGATCGGGGGGGATCGGGGGCCAGTCCCCATTAACTCAATGGTAGGGTGGGAGATCTAAGTTTTGAAATCAAATAGGTAGGTCTCTAGCACCCTGTTGAATTCTCCCTTCTCCTTTGATAGGGTTGTGTTGATCTTGATTCTTAGTATATTTGGTCTAAATTTCTGACAATGGCTTACCATAGGGGCATCTTGCATATCTTTTAACAGACAATACTTATGCTCTGACATACACACTTCTTTAGCTGACGTGTTGTCTTTCCTGATATAAAATTTATTTGAAAGCCTTTAGATAGTTTGATATTGCTCTGCTCCAGAAAGTCGATTTGGGTTTGGAACCCATCCACATGAAACTCCCTAGTCCAGTTTGGATGCATATGCAGTAAGTAGCTTTTGATAGTTTAGAAGTGTAAGCCTTTGGGCATTTTGAATGGAACCAATCACCAAGTCAGGAAATAGATGTCACTGAGTTTGTGAGTGGATGGCCTCCATTGTATACTCAAAAGTCCACTGAGGAGATCTGATTTTGAGAAATGCCAAGGAATTTCTATTGGCTTAGGCAGTGTTGCACAATATTCTCAACATTTTTCTTTCTGACATCTGATTGGTTTGTCTCTTCCATTCTTGCCACCATTTATAGCTGTGAACATTATTTGCACCGTTACAGTTGAAGCCCTTAATATAGTGTTTCTCAATCCAGACCTCTGGGACCCCCAGGCCAGTCAAGTTTTCAGGATATCCACAATGAATATGCATGAGAGAGATCTGCATGCACTGCTTCTATTTTATGTAGATCTCTCTCATGCATGTTCATTGTGGATATCTTGTGAACTCAACTGGACTAGAGGTCCCAGAGGACTGGGTTGAGAACTACTGCCTTAATGTCCAATATCTCCCCCCCCCCCCAAAAAAGCCCAGTGCATACATTTGACACACAAGACCAATTAAAAAAAGAAATAGTATAAAAACTGGGGCATGGTCAGGGCATGATTATTGGCACCCTTATAAAGAAATTCAGTTTGAACAGAAGAACCAGTTGTGATCAATTGTCATTACTCACATAACTTGAATCGGCCAATGAATGATGGCTCTAATGTTTAAAATGGCTGCATTCACTTCCTGTTCCATTTTCAGAATGGTAAAGATGAGAGCTACCTGAGACTGTCAGAAAAGCCATTATCATCAGACTTCAAAGTGGTACAAGGCCATCTCCAAAGATCTTGAAACTCCTATTCTAGAGTTTGCAATGTAATTAAGATTTCCGCTCATGCAAATATCAAGATCCTCCCAGGATGTGGTGGGAAGAGGAAAATTTAATCCTAGAACTCTTCGAAGGTTAGTGCAAACTGTTGGAAAACCACCATGTGCAACATCCAAAGAGCTTAAGGCTGATCTGGAGCAATCTGGAGAGGTTGGTTCAACCCGCACCATATTCCACACCCTAAACAAAGGATTTCATAGGTGAAGGCCAAGGAGGAACCCACCGCTCAGACTCACATAAAAAGGCACACCTGATCTGATCTTTTCCCAAATCCTCCTTGAGAATCCATAATCCTTCTGAGAAAATGGACAGATGAAACCAAATTTGAGCTCTTTGGCAATGCAGACCAGCGATACATTTACAGATGATGAAATGAAGCTTATAAGGGAAAAAACCTCTCCAAGGTAGAAACATAGGCCATGTAATCTTTTTCTGCCGTCATGTTTCTATTTAGTCTACCCTTTCATATCAACGACAGTAGTCCCCTTTTTACCTTTAGAGATTTTGTCCTATGCTTTTTTGAATTAAAATACTGTCCTCTTGCCCACTACCTCCATACACAGATCACTCTTTCCGTAAATAGAAATTCCTTATCTTTCCTCCAGTCTAGTCCAGAACCTCTGGGTTGTGCTCCTCCTACAGCAGCTTGGAGACTGAGAAATGTCATCCATTTCTGATGACACTGGTATATCCTCACCGGATCCGCCTCCTCACTCCAGTTACCTCAGTCTCCAAGCAGCTGGAGGATTGGTGAGCCTGGAGGGTCCAGGCTCAATTTGGAGGAACAATTAAGAAATAGCATTAGGTCAAGTATAGTACAGTAAGGAAAGAGAAGAAGGTTCATAGAAGAAGGAAAAGGTCGGAACAGTTTTAATTTAAAGGATTGTCTGCCTTTAAGGCTGAGCTGAGGCCTTTCCTCCCTCCCCCCCCCCCACCCCTCTCCTCTTCTCTCATGCCGCGTTCGTTTCTGTAGCGGTAGTTGAAGGGAGAGCCTTCCACGGTGGCAGCAGGGCTCTGGCTCCCGATCCCATTTCAAAGGGTGAAGAACCAGAGCGGCATTGGGTCAGCCAGCACGTTCATATGTCATGCTTGACAGAGCTGTGAGGCACGCTGCGGCGTGACCGGCTGACAGAAGCATCTCTCTCTCCCTCTTCCTGACGATACCGGCTCCCGGCGCTGGGGTAAGGACGCCCCGGTTGAGTAGGAGGAAACCAGCACGAAGCGCGGTAAGCAGACACTGTAAAGTGCAGGGACAGGCGCTGGATCGCTGAAAGCGAGCGGGGGGAGAGAGTGCAAACCTAGTTGCCTGTGGTGAGCCTTGCTGCATGGCAGCAGCACGGGAAACCACAGGTGCTGCCTCAGGCCTTCTCAAACACAGGGAGCTTTGGTTTCACATTTAGATGACAGTTTCTGATTCAGGGCTCTTTATTGCAGATGTTACTTTGATTTTAAAAAAAAAGTCTTTCTGTCAGTTTATTCAGGAGGGATATTCGCTACACCTGCTCAAGCGGAATGCCTTCTAGGCTGCAGTGCGTAGTCTGCGGTACTGGAAGAGGGACAGTGTCTGAGGCAGGTGTCTGTACAGGCTGCGTTCAAGAAGCGGAGACCATGGAGCAAGCCTTGAAAGGGGGAGCTGAGACGCAGGGAGCCTTAATAGCTCTGCAGGATCCAGGTTCTCAGGAGTTGCCTCTATGGGAGCCAGTGGCTCTTTGGCTTCAGATCTCCCTGCGCCACCGCTGTCCTTACCAGGCGGACTGGCGGTAATATTTTCTCCAGTTTGTGGCGCTGCTTCAGCAAGCAATCGGAGGGGGACAGGATGGTCTGTCCACTAGGTCTAAGATCGGTGAGCAACGGGACAAAAGACCTGGTACCCCGCTCAGTGTAGGAACAGCAGGAAGCCTGGCAAAGATGGCCAGGATAGAGAAGGAGCAGAAGGATATGTCTTTGGTCTCGGAGGGACTTCACTCTGACAACGGAGATCCCGACGAGGAATTGGATGACGAGGTGGAGGAAGGAGAGATCACGGACAAAGACGACCAGGCTAGAGTGGTCTGCCTGTTCCGGAGAGACGAGTTGCTGGCACTCATTGCGGAGACGTTAAAGGTGCTTAATATGCTGGTCCCTGGTCCAGTGGAGGATACTACGCTAGAAGATCCATTGCTGCAGGTTTTTTGGAAAAATCAGAGAGCCTTTCCTGTGCATAGGGTGCTGCGAGAGATGATCCAAGGACACGCCAGAGGCAGCTTTGAAGGGGTCCAGAGTTATGGGATGCCTTTATCCGCCAGTGGACCAGGATAAGGAATCATTTAGGTCTCCTATGTTAGATGCCGCCGTCTACTAAAAAAACTACTATTCCAGTAGAGGGAAGTGTGGCACTTAAGGACACCCAGGACAGGAAACTAGATACCTTGTTGAAACAGGTTTTCGACGTTAATGCTCTATTCAAGCGGCTATTTGTGGGGCATGGGTAGCGAGAGGCTGTCCCCCGCTGGTCGCAGAGGCTTAAAGACGAGCAGGAAGAAGACATGGGTGGAGGCCTAGCCAGACTGGAATCAGGAACAGCCTACCTGGCTGATATCCATTATGACCTCATTCGAGGATTGTCAAAGAGTATGGCGTCGGTGGTAGCGGCTCGGTGGTATCTTTGGCTGTGCAATTGGGCAGCGGATGGCTCTTCTGAGTCCCGGCTCAGTAAGCTTCCGTTCAGGGGAAAACTCCTGTTTGGGGAAGATTTGGACAAGCTGGTAAAGGATCTTGGAGAGTCTGAAGGTGGTAGACTTCCTGAGGAGAAACAGAAGCAGGGATGGTTGACTCCCACAGGCAAGGGGCAGCAAAGGGAGTTTCATCGGATTCGTTTCCCTCGGTTCAATCAAACTCAGAGGGATCACTTTGCCAATAGAAACCAGGGATTTCGGGGAGTGGGCAGAGGTTTTGTAGCCTCTTCCTCCTCCGCGAACCTGTGAAAGTCGCAATGAAATCAGTGGGACCCAGGGAGGGCTGGTGCCTGTAGGGGGTCGGCTACGGGATTTTTACCTTGCCTGGGCCCAAATTACGTCAGACCGGTGGGTGCTGGAGGTCATTCGGGAAGGTTACGCGTTGGAGTTACAGCGACTGGTAACAGATTCCTTCGTTCGGTTGCCATGCAAGGCGCCATTCAAGTGCACTGCTGTGAGAGAGATGGTGCAGAGGCTGCTCGCACTCAACGCAGTGGTACCGGTGCCTCCAAACCAATGCGGTTGCGGTCGATACTCTATTTTGTATTCCCGAAAAAGAAAGATCATTTTGACCCATTTTAGACCTCAAAAGAGTAAATTGCTGCCTGCGCGTGTCATTTTCGTATGGAGACTGAGGTCAGTGATAGTGGCAGTGAGGAAGGGAGAGTTTCTTACTTCCCTAGACCTATCGGAAGCGTACTTTCACATTTCTATAAGACGGGATCATCATTAGTTTCTTCGATTTGCAGTTCCTCTAGGACATTTTCAGTTCCGGGCCCTGCCCTTTGGACTCGCTACGGCTCTATGGACGTTCACCAAGGTGATGGTTGTTGTGGCAGCGGCGTTACGGAAGGAAGGTGTGCTAGTGCACCCTTATCTAGACGATTAATCAGGGCGAAGTCAAGAGCAGAAAGCAAATTGGCCACAGCCAGAGTGGTGGATTTTCTACAGAGTCTCGGTTGGGTGGTCAATATGGCAAAGAGTAAGCTGGAGCCATCGCAATGGCCAGAATACTTAGGAGCTCTGTTAGATACGAACTCGGGAAGAATGTTTCTGCTGGCACAACGAGTGCAGGGGTTGTGATGGACTTTTCAGACAATTTCTAAGCAGAGTGGCTCCCACGGCGTGGCATTATTTACAGTTGCTCGGGACCATGGCGGCAACTCTGGAAATGGTTCCGTGGGCAAGGGCGCACATGAGACCATTGCAGAGGGCATTGCTTAGGTGATGGTCTCATCAGGTTAATCCTCTGTCACGGAGGCTGCCTTGTCTGCCAGAGACGCGGACTACCCTTCAGTGGTGGTTAAGGTCAGGTTGCCTGGAACAGGGGATGCCACTGGAAGTGCCTGCTTGGGTTCCCCTGATGACGGACGCCAGTCTCGTGGGCTGGGGAGCTCATTTCCAAGGAAGGTTCACCCAAGGTCAGTGGACCGAGCAGGAAAAGACCTGGTCAATCAACAGGTTGGAGTTGAGAGCGGTGACGCTAGCATTACAGGAGTTTCAATCTTATCTTCATGGAAGTGCCATTCGGGTGTGTTCCGACAACATGATGGCGGTGGCTTATCAGTCGCCAAGGGGGAACCAGCAGTGTCCCAATGGAAACCAATGCCAAACGCCTGTTAGCTTGAGCAGACGTGCATCTTCTGGCGTTGTCGGAAGCTCATATAGCAGGAGTGGACAATATAGCGGCCGACTTCTTAAGTCGGGTAAAGGTGGACCCGGGGAGTTGGGTCCTCCATCAGGAGGTGTTCGAGATGTTGGTGCACCGTTGGGGAACACCGGTAATGGATCGCATGGCAACATTTCACTCAACAAAGGCAAACCATTTCTTCAGCAGATGAAGAGAGAGGATGTCGGAAGGTCTAGATGGTCTCATACAGGTTTGGCCGGAATGACAGCTCCTGTACGTGTTTCCACCTTGGGTGCTAATAGGCAGGGTGCTGCAGCGCATAGAGCAGCACAAAGGGCTAGTGATTCTGATAGCGCCGGATTGGCCAAGAAGGCCATGGTATGTGGATCTGAGTAGACTCTTGGTGGAGAGGCCTTGGCGACTTCCTTCTTCGGCAGATTTGTTGTCTCAGGGTCCTCTAGTCATGCCGCAGGTAGATCGGTTCTCGCTTACGGCTTGGCTATTGAGAGGGCTAGATTGAAAAAGAGGGGCTACTCAGCAGCGGTGATTGCTACTTTGTTGAGAGCGAGAAAGAGATCTACTTCTCTAGCGTATGTCTGCATCTGGAGTGTGTTCGAGGCATGGTGTGGATACAGACAGGTCGAGGCCTTAAGAGCGTTGATTCCGCTGGTGCTGGCATTTTTGCAAGATGGTTTGGATAAGGGCTTAGCGGCAGCTTCTTGCGGGTGCAAGTGGCAGCGTTGTCCTGTTATAGAGGAAAGATAGGCGGCGAGAGTTTAGGTGGTCATTCAGATGTTAAGAGGTTCTTACGAGCAGTTTCGCTGTTGAGGCCACCTCATAGGCAGGTAGTACCGAAGTGGAATCTCTCTTTCGTGTTAGAGGCATTGAAGAGTGCTATTTGAACCTCTGTCAAGCATCTTTAAAGGACCTTACTCTGAAGGTGATGTTCCTGGTAGCTATCTGTTCTGCTAGGAGAATCTCCGAATTACAGGCTTTATCCTGTAAGCAGCCTTTCTTAACGCTTTATGATTCAAAAGTGGTTTTGAGACCCGTGCCATCCTTTTTACCCAAAGTAGTGTTGGACTTTCACGTAAATCAGGTAGTGACATTACTGGTTTTTTTTTGTTTTTGTTTTTTTAGTAGATGGGGAGTTCTTTCAACTGTAGATTCATCTTCTGGATGTTCCCCGAGCATTAAAGTATATCCATGGGACGGCGAATTTCCGCAGGTCTGATAGGCTGTTCATCTTGTTTGACAGATCAAAGAAAGGTGAGGCGGCATCAAAAGCTTCCATTGCCAGGTGGATTAAGGAGGCCATAGCGTCCACTTACAGTGGTGTGCAAAAGTCTGGAATCACTTGTGAGTGTTGCATTTTTTGTACTTTTGTTTTTTTTAATTTTGCATTAGCCCAGCATATTCATCTTTCTACCACGTTAAAAGGGATACATTTAGCTATTAGAGCTGACTTTTTTGCATTCCTTGCTTCCAATTTAAATACTTTACAGACACTGGGAGATAGCTATGGCGATTTTTGTGGATCCTGCGTCAAAACTGGATCGAGATTATCCAATATGCACAAGTTATTTCTGATGACCAGGAGGCTGGTTTCACTAACCAGTTACAATGCACATATCTAGCCAACAGTGCAACTATAAAAACGCATGGAATTTTTGAATTTCATACGCTTTCTGGATCGACCATGAAGATGACTTGGACCCTGACATTGGAGGAGCGTGTTCGTGTGTCCTTTATGAGCGAGGAAGGATTTTCAAGCCGTCAGATAGCCAGGAAAGTTGACTGCAGTCAGAGCGCTGTTAAGATTGTACAGAAGAAAGAAACGGGTTCAGTGGTGGACAAGCCTCGTTCAGGTCGTCCACGTGCATCATCACGCCAGGACCGCGCACTACAACGCATTTCACTGACTAATCGCAAATTGACCTCTCCTCAGCTACTTAGAGTGGTCAGACTAGTGAGGTCAGTGTCAGCTCATCAACAGTTCATCGCCGATGCCTGCAGTTTGGTCTCCGGGGCTGCAAAGCACAGAATAAGCCACTGATGACTGACATACAAAGGCGCAACCGGATCGTATGGGCGAGAAAGCACTCAACCTGGTCGACTGAAATGTGGGAAAAGGTGCTATTCAGCGATGAAAGCACCTTCTGCCTGTTTGGTAACCAGGCCCACACCTATGTGAGGAGATTTCCTGGAGAGGAATTCAAGCCTGAGAGTCTCAACCTCACTGTGAAGCATCCTTTGAAGGTCATGGTCTGGGGCTGCATGGCTGCCAATGGCGTTGGACGTCTTCACATCGTCGATGGAATAGTCAATGGGGCCAAGTACATCACCATACTGCAAAAGTGCATGGTGCCATCAGCACACCAGCTGTTTCCTGGCCAGTTCCTGTTCCAAGATGACAATGCACCCTGCCATCGCTCCAGACAGGTGATCAGCTGGAAGCAGCGGAACAACATCAAGTCAATGGACTGGCCTGCCCAGCCTCCAGATTTGAATCCAGTCGAGAACCTGTGGCACAAGGTGGCCTTGGAAATATCCAAGAGGCATCCGACATCAAAGCGTGAGCTGATTGAGTCACTCATTGAAGCTTGGAACCGCGTTGTCACCAACGATCACCTTGTCAGACTGGTTCATTCAATGCCAACAAAGTAAAACGGCCTTTTTCAAGGCCACATACATTAATTTGAAGGAAACCTGGCGTGCCTCCATAATATTTTAAAGCATACTTAAAATATATTGTTGGCCAACGATGTACATTACGTGACTTTCATAGATAATCTATCAACAGGACAACTATGGGGAACAAACTCAGAAAATAAGGGCCAAACCAATGCTAAAAGTTGGCCCTAATAGCCAAATCTATCACTTATCATGAGATACACAGAAAAAGCCACTGGGAGGAAAGAAATTAAGATATAAGGTCACGAAGTTGAAAAAACATCAAATTTACAAGTGATTCCAGACTTTTGCACACCACTGTACATGCTAGAGTAAAGTGGTACCGGAAGGATTAAGAGCACATTCCACCAGGGTGCAAGTGGTGTCTTGGGCTGAGTGCCAGTTAGTGCCAGCGGTGGATATTTGTAAGGCAGCTACCTGGTCGTCTTAAATTCCTTTGTTAAGCATTGCAGGCTGGATGTGCAGGCGGAAAGGGATACCAGTTTTGAATCAGCAGTGCTTCAGGCTGATCTAGCAGGTCCCTCTCGTCGATTTCTTTCACTGATCTGTTACGTACCCAGAGGTTCCCTACTAGACTGGAGGGACGATAAGGAAGGTGAAATTAGACTTACCTGCTAATTGTAGTTCCTTGAGGAACTCCAGTCTAGTCCAGTATTTCTCCCTTATGTCTGTGAGCTAGTGCCTGAAGCACAGGAGAGATAACGGGTGAGCATGAAAAGCTGCTAGGCATGGGGGGGGGGGGGAATTTTCTTGGGTCACTATCATCTTTAAAGGAGGTGGTCAGGCCTGAGTTTTTTTGATAAAGTTGGTATGGAATAAGGGGGAGGTTTGTTGAAGAAATATCTTTCCCTTAAGTTATAGTTTAGTAGTTGGTTGGGTTAGTAGTGTGTTAACTACTTAATTGTTGCTCCGGTGAGTCTACTTTGTCAATAGGTTACTGGAGTGAGGAGGCAGATCCGGTGAGGATATACCAGTGTCATCAGAAAAGGATGACGTTTCTGTCTCCAAGCTGCTGTAGGAGGAGCACAACCCAGAGGTTCCGGACTAGGTGTTCCTCAAGGAACTACAATTAGCAGGTAAGTCTAATTTCACCTTTCTGCATATTACTCCTTTTTATTTATTTATTTAAAGTCTTTTCTAGACTGCGCTTCTTAAAATCAGCTTGGTTTACAGTCAACAAATTTGTACAGGCCTGGCAGGGCTGGTACTGTACTTAAAATGAACAGGATTTGCAGCTTGGATTAACTGAGGTTTTTCACACTCATTCTATGTCCCCTCATACCAGAGCTTACCTTTAATTGAAAGAGACCCTCCTGTGCATTTTTGCCATAGAGGTATTTAAATGTCCCTATCATATCAAGGTGGAGAATCTTCTGTGGACTGTGGCTACTTTCACTTGCATTCAGCACTTGCCCTGCCCCTCCCCCTGCTGGGACTGTGTTCATAAACCTTTCTCTGTGAGCACATGAGCTGCTGATCCATTTGCTGATGGTTCTTGGTTCTGTGAACACCCTCATTGCAAGCTTCAGCTAACTTTGTATGCTCGGATCAGGTATTTTCCTGTTGAGCTTCTACTCTCTCCTTCCTGTCAATTTCAACCCCTCCTTCTGCCTCAGTTTTACTCCTTTCCCTCCTTTTGAAGTCCATTCCATCCAGCTGTTTACCTAACTACCTTTCGAACTAGCTGTTATCAACCCTCTAACAAGTCCACCTCTTCCTTTCTCTCTGCTTTCCTTCTTTCTGAATTCATCTTCTCCCTCCCTTATTCCTGGGGATTTTAACATTCATGTTGATAATCCCTCTGACTCTTCTGCTTTAATGTTCCTCTCCCTTACCTTGGCATTCAACCTCCAGCTTTGCTCTATTGCCCCTACTCACCAGTAAGGCCACTGCCTTGACCTTGTATTATTCTCTAATTGCCTACCCTCAAACTTCTGTACCTCACTTCTTCCCTTATCAGACCATCACCTGCTAAGCTTTACTCTTATTCGCCACCTCAACCTCGCCCTTTCTCCTCCAACCTCTTTAGACCTGTTGACTCTCTCCTTCACTCACATCACCTCTTTCCTCCATTATGTCATCTGAGTCTGTTGTAGGCAGTAGCTTCCTATAACGCTGCACTCTCCTCTGCTCTGGATGCTCTTGCTCCGCCCATTCCACGTCTTGTGAGGCGTACTGTACTTCAACCTTGGTTGTCTTCCACTACCTGCTATCTACGTTCCTGCACCCGATCAGCTGAGCATGTTAGGCTCAAATCTCACACCCTTGTGGACATTCTTCACATGAAATTCATGCTTGTCTCTGTCTCTTTCCATTCAGCTATAGCACTCACCAAGCCAAGACTATTTTGTCCATTTGACTAACTCTCTTGCCTCTAACCCTTGCCGTCTCTTGACAACTCTCAACACTCTCCTCAAGGTGCCTCCACCTCTGACCAATCCCTCCCTTTCTGCTCAAATCCTGGCTGACTACTTCCATGACAAAATCTACAAGATCACACTCCAGTTCCCCACGAGGTCAGCTACTCCCCCTCCTCCCCCTCTTCACTCCCAACACACCCCCCCCAGCTGCTACCTACCTTCCTTTTCTATGATCTCTGAGGAGGAAAACACTCACCACCTTTACACATCCAAACTCACTACCTGCTCCTATTCTCCCTTCCATCTCTCATATTCTCAACCTATTGCTTTTCACTGCAACTTTCCCTGCAGCCTTCAAGCATGCTGTGATCACTCCTCTCCTCAAGAAACCCTCACTAGACCCTACCTGTCCTTCTCACTATCGGCCTATTGCCCTCTTTTTCCCTTTGTTTCTAAACTACTTGATCATGGTGATCACTGCTGTTTCCTCGACTTTCTCTCCTCTCAAGCCCTTCTTGGATACTCTACAATCTGGCTTTCGTCCTTTACATTAGACTGAAATGGCTCTTGCCAAAGTCTCCAGTGACCTGTTCCTGTCAAAATCCAAGGGCCTTTATTCGATTCTCATCCTTCTTGACCTTTCTGCTGCTTTTGACACTGACTACAACCTTCTCCTTGATACCTTGTCCTTAGAAACATAGAACAACTTCAATCAATGGTCCCTTATCAGAGCAAAAAGTAGATCACTCTTCATAAAACAAAATGATCCACTTTAACTGATGCGTTGTGACTTTATAACTAATGGTGTGGGGTATTATAACAAAAACTTAATACCATTCGCACATGAAAGAAAGAAACCACCCCTGGAAAGGTCTCAGACTCTATAGCGCTAGATGAACTTCAGTACTTATAATACTGTTGAACGCGCTGGCAGCATCAATGACCAATCCAGAGGATATGAAAATTATAGAAAACACTGATAAATCCACAAAACTGAAATACCAATGGCATTTAAAAACCACACCATAATTTTGACAAAAAATGCTTATCTTGAGACTTATCGTGGTGTGAGTTGCCCCTTTTTTACGCCTCCTCTGGTGCCACTCCGAACGTTTCACTCTTAAAGAGTTTCATCAGGGGGTCTATGGAATCAACAAATATATAAATAATTTTCCTAATAACACAACGCCTACTACCTACTACTAAAACCAAACACTATAACCACATACCTTTAAAGCACAAACACCTTTAATACCGATGCTGCCCACGTTTCACTAGCAACAAGCTGTTTAAAGTAGTCCTCACAAAAACGCCGTGCATGCGGTCTAGGTGGCTAAAGCCTCCATTTAAACTGCTAAACTCACTGACATCGCCTCAATTAATCCAGTCATTGAAACTACTGGTTAAGCTAACCCAAAAGATCTCACAAACATACCCCCCAGTCAATACTAATATTCAGACCCATCGGAATTAATGTCTGCAATCTAAAAATCCATCGTTGTTCACATAAAAGTAAAGACTGGTCTAAGGACTTACCCTGTCTAGCAAAGCATACCTGTTCTACAATAAAACTGCGTAAATCCTCAAACACATGGGAGAAAGCTTTGCAATGCTGTACAATAGGTGCTGTAACAACGTTACATCGCAGGCGGCTTCGATGCTCCCTAAGCCGCACTCAGAGAGCGTGATGTCTTACCAATGTAAAGAAGACCGCAAGGACAACGAATCGCATAAACCACTGAACTTGAAGCACATGACGTATTACTCTTCAAAAAATAGGTTTTAGTGTGGTATGTGAAAACAGAAATTTCCTCCATTATCATACAAACATCACAGTTGCCACATTTGTGATGGCCACGCACAACTGGGCTGCTAACTTCAACACTAGGGGATCTAAGAACCGCTGGACTCAACTGTTCTTTGAGATTCTTATCTCTTCTCCAGACACACCGAAGGCATTTATTCTCCAAACCAGCTACATTCCTCAAAACATTCATATGTCTCCTCAAGATTTTCTGAATCCTATAACTCAACGGTGAAAACTTAGTAATAAAGTTAACCTGCTGCACGGGAGCCTGTGTCTCCTGTGTCCTAACTGACCCAATCAGCCACGAATGATCATTGTACAGAGCTCTCTTATAGGCTCTCTGAACAACAGATTTTGGATACCCCCTATCGGCAAAATCCCGACATAAGGTGACCGCCTGTCTCCTAAATTCCGTTGTCTCCGAACAATTCCTCCAAAATCTCAGGAATTGGGAGAAACATAGAAACATGATGACAGAAAAAGACCACATGGCCTATCTAGTCTGTCCTTCCATATCAACAACTGCAACAGTCTACTTTTTACCTTTAGAGATCCTCTGTGTTGGTCCCATGCTTTTTTGAATTCAGTTACTATCCTCATCTCTACCACCTCCACTGGGAGACTATTCCATGGATCCACTACTCTTTCCGTAAAGAAATATTTCCGCATATCACTCCTGAATCTATCTCCCTTCACCCTCATCCCATGTCCCCTCGTAGCAGAACTTGCTTTCAATTGAAAGAGGCTCTCTCCCTGAACATTTATGCCACGGCGGTATTTAAACATCTCAATCATATCACCTCTATCCCGCCTTTCCTCTAAGGTGTACATATTAGGATCCTTAAGTCTGTCCTCATATGCTTTATAATGAAGCCCACTAATCATTTTAGTAACCACCCTCTGCACCGACTCCATCCTGTTCACATCCTTTTGAAGGTGCGGTCTCCATAATTGCACACTATTCTCCAAATGAGGTCGCACCAAAGACTTATACAGAGGCATTATCACCTCCTTTTTTCTGCTAGCCATTCCTCTCCGTATGCACCCAAGCATCCTTCTAGCCTTTGCTGTCGCCTCTTCTACCTGTTTAGCTACTTTAAGATCATCAGACACAACCACGCCTAGGTCCCGCTCTTCTTTAGTGGACAACAGTACTTCACCTCCTATACTGTATTGCTCCCTTGGATTGCTGCAGCCCAAATGCACGACCTTACATTTTTTAACATTAAATCCCAGCTGCCAAATTCTAGACCATTCTTCAAGCTTAGCTAGATCCCGCCTCGTGTTATCTATACCTTCCTGGGTGTCTACTCTATTGCAGATTTTGGTATCATCTGCAAAGAGGCAAATCTTACCCGACAGCCCTTCCGCTATATCACTAACAAAGATGTTAAAAAGAATCGGACGAAGGACAGATCCATGGGGCACACCACTGGTAACATCCTTCTCCTCAGAGTGAGCTCCATTTACTTGTACTCTGTCGCCTCCCATCCAACCAATTTCTAACCCAAGCAGTAACTTTAGGGTCCATGCCTAGGGTGCTCAGTTTGTTTATAAGTCGCCTGTGAGGAACAATGTCAAAGGCTTTACTGAAATCTAAATACACCACATCTAGAGCTCTCCCTCGGTCCAACTCCCTGGTCACCCAGTCAAAGAAATCAATCAGATTTGTCTGACAAGACCTGCCTCTGGTGAATCCATGCTGCCTCGGATCCTGTAATCCGCTGGACTCCAGAAACCTCACTATTTTCTCCTTCAGCAGCATTTCCAATAATTTACTCTCCACCACTGTTCCCTCTAAGCTGTGCGCGCGCACACACACCTCACCGAGCGAGCGCACGTAGTTTACAACAGAGCGCACAAAAATTACGGCTCTAATTCTGATAGAAAACACAGACGTCTTAAAATTTAAAAGTTATGATTGTAATTACTAGAAATTTCCCGCTTCATTTAGTAATCGTCTATTTTCATTTAATTTGATTAAAATCAATGTGGTGTACATACTGTATTCTGACGTGTAGTCAAATTTTAAAGTATATAACTCCGAGTGTCGTTATGTGGTGCACAAAAATTTAACCTTCCTTCAAAAGCTGCACACAGCTGATATTTTATGCGCACACAGCCTACAGAAAATTAGAGGGAACATTGCTCTCCACCGAAGTTAAACTAACTGGCCTGTAGTTTTCAACCACATCCTTACTTCCAGTTCATACTGCTAGACCAGTCCAGACAAACGGGTTATGCACCCCTGCCAGTAGATCTTGGAGACAGAGAATTCTACCAGAACTCTGATAGGTTGGAGCCTGGTGATATAATCCTACCCCTAGGGGTCTCCCTCAGTTTTTCTCTGTCTCCAGCAGATCTGGATGCTTTTTTTTTTTTTTTTTTTTTTTTGCTCCTTCAAAATATTTAAGATGCTTTATTTCTTTGTGATTTCTCTGGGAGAGATTATACCCTGTAGTTGCCAGTGTACTTATCTGAGCAGCAGGATGAATTCCAGCTGAGCTCCTGTGTCCAGTCACAGTAGAGATCGCTGATGTGAAGACTTCCCAGCACTAGTCAAGAAGACTATTTAGCTGGATGGTAAGCTTCCGAAAATCCAGTCCCTGGGGCTGATTTTAGTGGTGAGGCAGCTGGCAATGCTCTCAGCAGCGGTCCGTGGCTTCTCTGCACTTTTGGTACTGTGAGTACAAAACCTGTCTTTCTCCCACTGCTGTCTGTAACTCTGTGGTGACTGGATTTATTTTTCTTGATTTTTTTTAGCGATTTTAGGCATTTCTCTCATGCCTGCAACCCCCCCCCCCCCCACCTTGTCATTTGACTTTTTAAGTTAATTCCTTAGCTTTTGGGGGTTTTAATTCACTCTTTTTGAGGTTTATTTTTGCCGGCGGCCATTTTGAATAGCTAATGAGCCCTGGTTTTTGGCGGGAAGCCAGATTCCTTCTCTCTTTGCTGGCTTTTAGCACCAATAAAAAATTGCTGTTTAAATTTTTCCAGAACACTTGCTAGCTGTGAGTTGTGTGGGGGTTCTTTTTTTCTCTGCCTATGTATTAACATAATGAATAAAAAGTACGGAAGGCATGATTAGAGAACCGGATGCAATTCAGAGCCACAGTACAATGCTAAGACACTGACCACTGGTGCAGGGCTCATGGGTTCCATCCCCCACTGTGCCCAACAAAGAAGGCTGGCTGAGGCATTGCATAGTATGGGGAATATTGTTAAATGCCTGTTCTTCCGTGGCAGAGTTATTATTTTTTTTTTAGTTCTCCCTATGCCTTATTCAGGTATACGCTGCATAGGCTGTCAGAAGACACACAGGGACCTCAAGAATCAACTGTGCTCTTCCTCCAGCATCTTGATTCCCCAGATAAACTTGGGAACTCCTGAGCCTGGCTTCAGTGGAGCTCTCCATTGGCTTTACGCTGCGCTGAGTCTTTGACACGGACATCCCCAGGAAGTTCAGGTATCAATTCCTGAAAGGAAACTGAGTAGCCTGTTTTTTTTTTTTTCTTACTTGCCTCAGCTGCCCTCAGTTGATTTCAACTGCTCCCGGACCGGCTGCCTCTGAGTTCCTACTTTAAAACTTTTAATCCACAAACTGCAGCCGGGTTACTTTGTACGTCTTACTGAAATATTGTACCTGTCTTTTTCAATATACCATTTGATTGGAATTTTAAGTCAGTGTTTTGGATCCTGACTGTTTTGGGCTCTGCCTAATTAAGCATACTCACTGTAATCTTCAGTACAGCTGGGTTTGAGCTTCTACATCCCTCCCCAGAAACACCTTTCAGCCCCTACCATGGAGGTCTGTATGGCTGCGGAGGGATCAAACTCTAATTTCCCTACTTTCAGTCACTGTAATTGCCTTACCCTGACTTTGAAGGTTTCTCTGTACCAGCACAGTGAATGACTGACAGTTCCCTTCTCAGCTCAGTGAATACCTGACAGTTTTTCTGTGCCAGCGGCCATTTTGTTTTTCTCTTCAGTGTTTCTTTTTGGAGGGAACAGCTCTAGACAGCAGTTTCCACACATTTAAACATGCTGTGGAGGCACGGGGAGTTTCAAAATCCTTTTCTTTGAAGAGTCTTCGGTTTCCCTGAGCCTACCTTGATTTTTGTTTTAAATGCTAAAAAAAAAAAAAAAAAAAGAGGAAAGGTGGTTTAAGTCTCTACAATGCTTGTTTCTCTGGCTGTATTATATGTAATATGTAATCAGCCGAATGGGGAATTAATAGATTGCTTGTGTTACACCTGCACACTGCATCCCGGAGACTCTTTCCCCATTCCCACTGCGCTGCTAGATGGGTTCATCAGCACCTTATCTCCTCTCTCCTCAGAGCCCCTGCTGCAGGATCTTCCTGCCGGAAACGATTCAGTCAGCTCCCATGTCGCTTCCAAAGCCCCTGGAGGCCACAGCAGCCTTGACTGACAGTGCCTTCCTCACACTCTTCCATCTGGCATGACGCCTGTGACCTTTGGAGTCTTTTGGAATATCTCCTACACCTGCCCAGTAGCAGGCAAGCATATGGCGTGGTCTCGCAAGTGGTCCCATAAGTCCTCAGACCTTAGAGCAGTACGTTCTCCTTGGAGCGTTGCATGTGCCTTGCGGGGTACTATGGATATTCAAGAAGACTTTAAATCTTCGGAGGTCAGCCCTGACTCATTGGAGTACGGAGATGGGGAATATTCTCCGTCTGTTTTCTTCGCTGACTGTTCTCAGCTTTTTTCGGAAAGAGGAGTTGCCGGCTCTAATTACACAGGTGATGGAGTCGCTCCCCCTAGCCGACATGCCTGATCCTCCGGATTCTCAAATCCGGTTGCAGCCGGATCCCATTTCCAGGGCATTCGTACGGCACGCGCTATTGGTCAGTTATACCCTTGGTCTCCCTTTCACTTGGACCGTTGACTGACATACCCGACAGTTGATGCATTCTGACCAGGGTCATCAGGCTACCACACTTCCGGTTGAGGGCGGAGTGGTGCTCCGCGACCAGCAAGACCTAAAGAGTTGGGAGGCTGCTGAAGACGGGTTTTCCTTCGCCCACTATTTCCTTCTTGCAGGGGTGTGCAGAGGTCAAGCAGCTCGGGCCTCCCTTCGCTGGATTCAGCAGCTTCCAGGTGTTCCCGAGTTGGTTCATTTCGAATCCATCGCTGCATTCCGGGCAGAGGCATTCTGTGATCTCTTGCGGCTCAGCTCGCTTCCTAGCACCGGTGTCGGTAGCTCGGAGATGGCTCAGCCTGCGTCAATGGGCAGCGGATGTTGCTTCATTTACAGGCTCCAGCGTTGAGATGCCATTCGTCCCGGTCCACCGTTGGAAGGAGGACTGGGCCGTTACTCTGTCTATTTTGGGATGCTTCAGGTCCTGGATTTTCTAGGGGCTGGGTGCGACACTCGTCGGGGGCGGGTGTTTGTACCTCAGGAACGTTTTCAGAAGATCTCTCTTCAGCTCCGCCGCTGCTTGGATCAAGCGGCACCTTGGCCTTGGGGGCTACCTTCAACTCTTGGGGTCCTTGGCAGCAACGATAGCCCTCGTTCCGTTGGCAGGAGCGCACATAAGCTGCTTGCCGACGGCGCTTCTATCTCATTGGTTGCTGGTATCGGACAGTTATCTAATCCGGTTACCTTTGCTTCTGCCAGTGCACCGCAGCCTCCGCTGGTGGCTTCAGGCACACAATCTTCTACGGGGGGTCCCTCTGGAGTCTCTGCGCGGGATCTTGGTGACACCAGTCGCCGACCTCTCCGGTTGGTGAGCGCCTTGCGGCTTGGCCTCGGCGCAGGGGAGTTGGTCACCTCGCGCAGCCCAAGGGTCTATCAATCGTCTCGAGACGCGGAAAGTGCGCTTCGCCCTTCAGTTTCAGCCTCTTCTGCGGCGGCGTGCGGTTCGGATCCTGTCCGACGCCACGATGGTTGCTTACCTAAGCCGCCTAGGCGGCACGCAATGTCCGGATGTCTCACAGGAGAGGCGTTTGCTCCTCCCGTGGGCAGAGGAACATCTTCAGGCTATCGGCGCAGCACATCACAGGCGTGAACAATGTGTAAGCCAATTTTCTCAGCCGGCACTCTCTGGAGCCCGGGGGCTGGGCTCTTCAGCCGGATGCGTTCCGGTCCATTGTTCAGCTGTGGGCACTGCCGACCATGGATCTAATGGCTACGGTGCAGACTGCCAAGGCTTCGCTGTACTTCGGCCATTGGAGGGACGAGGGAGCGCACGGCATAGATGCTATCTCTCAACCGTGGCTGACTCATCTTCTCCTGTTTGTTTTCCCTCCCTGATCCGTGATATGCATAGTTCTCCGGCGGCTCCGAGACCGTCGCGGCCCTGTACTCCTGCTAGCTCCGAATTGGGCTTGCGGACCATGGTATGCGGATCTTTTCCGTCTGTCTGGGGCATGGCTGCTCCGCCTCAGGCGTTTCTCGGCCTTCTGATTCACGGACCGGTGGAGATGGAAGACCCGGCTCCTTACTCGCTTTCGGCCTGGCTATTAAACGCCGCCGGTTTGCTCGCTACGGCTCTTCGCCTAGCGTGGTCGTGGCGCTTCTCACGGTGCGGCAGTCTTCCACGACGCTGACTTACGCTCGGGTTTGGCGTCTCTTGATTGGTGTTCGCGAAATAACCTCTCACCCTGGCGTTGTGGTGTTCCGGACATCCTGTCCTTTTTACAGGCCGGAGTGGATAAGGGATTAGCGCTCAATTCCTTGCGAGTACAAATGGTCGCTTTAACTTGTTTTCGGGGTCCTATACCGGGGCGATCGATAGCTTCGTATTCGGACGTGTCTCGGTTCCTCCGCGGAGTTAGGGCCTTCTGGCCTCCTCTGCGTTTGCCTGTGCCGGCGTGGGCGCTCATGCGTGTCCTCTGTGCCCTCGTTGCTCCTCCCTTTGAGGGCCTTTTCTCTTCTAGATTGGACTCTGAAGGCAGTCTTCTTGGTGGCCATAACTTCGGCACGCCGTGTTTCTGAGCTCCAGGCTCTGTGTCGAGATCCCTATCTCTCATTTTCCTCCGAAGGCGTTTCTCTGAGAACTGTCCCTTCCTTTGTTGCCCAAAGTGCTGACGCCGTTCGCTGATTGACCAGCCTTTCCTTTCCGTCTTTTCCAAAGACGCAGTGTGACAGTGGTCGGTCTCCGTTGCGGGCGGTGGA
The DNA here is from genome assembly GCA_033557465.1 of Ichthyophis bannanicus. Classification (NCBI taxonomy): domain Eukaryota; kingdom Metazoa; phylum Chordata; class Amphibia; order Gymnophiona; family Ichthyophiidae; genus Ichthyophis; species Ichthyophis bannanicus. The sequence continues at coordinate 1,826,233,616 of CM066032.1, read as the reverse complement.
CCTTAAGAAGATTCTTTTTCGGTATCTGGGGGTCGCGAGACCCTTCCATATGACTGTTCCTCTTTTGTCTTGTTCGCGGGTTCTCGTCGGGGATCCGCAGCCTCCGAATCTACCATTTCTAGATGGGTTACGGAGGCCATTGAGGCGGCATACCTTCTTCAAGGAGAGCCAGCTCCACCGGGACTCCGTGCTCACTCCTCTCGGGCGCAAGCAACTTTGTAGGCCGGGAGGTCTCATGTAGTTCCTCTCGATATTCGCCGGGCGGCGACTTGGTAGTCGCTGTCCACCTTTGTCGGTCATTATAGGTTGGACGTTCATGCCCGTCAGGAAGTCCGTTTTGGAGTTGCTGAGCTGTCGGCGGCCTTGCCCCCCCTTGAAAGCAGGTAGCTTGGGTACTGCCCGTTTGTCTGGGCTGGTCTAGCAGTATGAACTGGAAGGAGAAATTTCACTTACCGTTAATTTCCTTTCCTGGAATACTGCTAGACCAGTCCAGGACCCGCCCTGCTGTTGGTTGGAGTGCCGCTGGTGCGGTGCAGCTGCCGATCGCGGTTCTTCTCTTTGCCGGTATGCCTCGCCATGGACAGTCCATGGGTTCGTAGGTGGATACTGTTTTCAGCTCTAGGGAGTTCTTCAGCTCCCTTGTATATAGTTCACTTGGGACCCTCTGGGATGATGTTACAGTTCATGTTGCATTAGCTTGTGGACGTAACTGAGGGAGACCCCTAGGGGTAGGATTATATCACCAGGCTCCAGCCTATCAGAGCTCTGGTAGAATTCTCTGTCTTCAAGATCTGCTGGCAGGGGTGCATAACCCGTTTGTCTGGACTGGTCTAGCAGTATTCCAAGAAAGGAAATTAACGGTAAGTGAAATTTCTCCTTCCGCTTTTGTGTAAAGGCACCACATGAGCCTCTCTCCAGTCCTTTGGCACCACTCCCGACTCCGAGACATTGAAAAGGTCAGTCAGTGGAGTTGCTAGAACGTCCCCAAGTTCCCTCAGTATTCTGGGGTGTATCCCATCCGGTCCCATCGCTTTTGTCTACTTTATGTTGAGCTAGTTTCTCACGAACACAGTCTTCTGAAAATTGTTCAAGATGTCCCTCGCTTCTGTCCCTATTTGTGGGTGTTTTCTGAGGTCCTGCTCCTGGTTCTTCATCTGTGAACACAGAACAAAAATATTTGTTAAGCAATTCCGCTTTATCCTTATCAGCTTCTACATATTCCCCCTCCTACACCCTTGAGTCTGACAATACCACTTTTGCCCTTCCTCTTCTCACTAATATATCTGAAAAATGTCTTATCCCCCCCATTTTATTGCATTGGCTATTTCCTTCTTTTGCATCTTTGCCTTCTTGACTACTTTGCTAGCTTCTCTAAGTTTTTCCAAATACAGATGCCTGTCTTCCTCTCTGTGATCTCTTGTGTTTCATGAAGGCCTCCCTCTTTCTTCACTTTTTCAGCTACTTCCTTAAAAAACCACAGCGGTCTCCTTTTCCTTTTGCCTTTATTTACCATTTTAACAAAAAGGTTGGTTGCCCTTAATATCCCCTTTCAGTTTTGCCCATTGTTTTTCTACATCCCCCAGCTGTTTCCATCCCCCAGCTGTTCCCATCCCACTAACAACTCCCTGAGGTATTGGCCCATCTTCGCAAAGTTAGTCTTCCTAAAGTCTAAGATCCTAACCTTGGAATGGATTCTAACAGCCCTAGTCCTAATACTGAACCACACCATCTGGTGATCACTGGATGCAAAATGATCTCCCACTACAACATCCGAAACACTTTCACCATTGGTAAGCACCAAGTCCAGTATGGCCCCTTCACGTGTGGGGTCTGTTACCAATTGCCTGAGTAGTTCTCCCTGTAGAGAATCCAGGATCTCCTTACTTCAAGATGATACTGCAGCAGGAATGTGCCAATCAACATCTGGCATATTGAAATCTCCTATCAGTAGCACTTCCCCTTTCCTAGCAATGCTGCGTATGTCTTCAATTAACTCTGTCCACCTCTTCCTCTTGTGAGGGAGGTCTGTATATCACACCAATGCAAATAGATTTCTCTTTCCCTCTTTCTAGTTTAACCCACAATGCCTCCTCTCTCCCTTTTAAGCTCTGTAATTCCAAAGCTTTAATAGTAGTTTTTACATATAGTGCCACTCCTCCTCCCCTTCTTCCTACCCTGTCCTTTCTGAATAAAGTATAGCCAGGTATAGTTACATCCCAGTCATGGTTTTCTGTGAACCATGTTTCTGTAACTGCCACTAAATCCTTGTTTGGTTTTAAGGTCTTTGTTCTATCCTGATTCTCTTATCTCTCCCATCGCTCTGCCAGTGTTTGTTCTGGTGGATCCTACTCTACTGCTATTCCACTTTGTTGGTGTACCCCAAGGATCTGTCTTGGGTCCACTCCTTTTTTCTTTCTATAACCTGTCCCTTGGTGCACTCATCTCTTCTCTTGGCTTTCAGTACCATCTCTATGCTGATGACTCCTAGACCTACCTTTCTATACCTGAAATCTCTCCTGCAATCCAAGCCAGGATCTCTGCCTGCCATTTTGAGATTGCTGCTCGGATATCTCACGGCTGCTTGTAATTGAACATGGCCAAAACTGAGCTGTTTGTTTTCCCCCTAAACCGTCCTCTCCCCTTCCTCCTTTATCAGTCTCTGTGGATAATTCTCTACTCATCCCTGTCTCCTCAGCTTGCAACCTTGTGGTTAAGAACATAAGAACATAAGATATGCCATACTGGGTCAGACCAAGGTCCATCAAGCCCAGTATCCTGTTTCTAACTGTGGCCAATCTAGGTCATACGTACCTAGCAGTTTCCCCAAAAGAGACAGGTTCTGCAATGCTTGTACTGGGTCAAGCATTGATATCCCAGGTCCCTTCTTAATAATGGTTTATGGACCTTTCCTCCAGTAACTTGTCCAAACCTTTTTTAAACCCAGCTACACTAACAGCCTTTACTACATCCTCCGGTAACAAATTCCAGAGTTTGATTACACGTTGAGTGAAAAAAATATTTTCTCTTATTAGTCTTAAATAGTTTACCCTGTAGCTTCATTGCAGGGTAAAGCAGCCATCTTCCAGAAGTGCTGTCCACGAGAACCAGACAGTACTTTTGGACTCCTGTATTGCAATCCATATTTGGCAGTTACGTTCATGGAACAACACCCCAGGTACTTTATACAGTGACATTAATGTTCCATAATAATAATAGCCTACATGAAGTACAACACGTATCAACAATGTAATGTATTACCATAGCTAACTATTCCAAAGAGTGGTGCAGCACGCTCCTTCACTGAGTATTCGTATACCACATGCAAAATTGTACCGCTTTTAGAACTGTATCTCATGTGTCTTCACTATTATAGAGAACAGTATTTCATTTTGTCTGATATGTGTTAGAAAACAGATACACTGTATTCAAAGCAGATTCTCCTTTCACTCTAACATTAATGAATTTGAACAGTCACTAAGGAGTAGTCACCAAATATCTTTAGCCATTGCTGTAACATTGTACCCTGCCAAAGCCCACAACTAGGAGAGAGCATATACACTTATGACAAAAATAACTGAAACAATAACAGCCTACTCAAAACTATTCTTATTCTAAGTGCCACACCAAATCCCCTCATCTAACACAAACTCCTGCATCACGCAACCGGCCCAGAAGGGTACAAAATGGAGCATACAATCATTTCCCTAGTGAGCCTTCTCCTCCTCATATTCTGGCCACCCAGCTCATTAGCCCTTCTCACTTCACATAATCACATTCCCATAGTTTCAACTATAGGGAGAAAATGGTCAGGTGACTTCTACCACAATTCTCATGAGACTTGCTACCCTCACCGTCACCACCTTGTGTACATACCACTACATCACTCTTCAAACCCAAGCAAGGTAAAAACCTCTACCCGAGCAGCCTGAAGTGTGCACTCATTAACGCTCGCTCACTTCGCAAAAAGTGGCCGGCAATCACTGAAACAATAACGTCCCATAAATTAGACATCATCATGGTCACTGAGACCTGGCTATCACCTGAAGATAACACCATTCTCAACCAACTACTTCCATCCAATTTTGTTGCCTTCACCAGCCACAGGCAGAACAAGAAAGGGGGAGGAGTTGTGATAATCTCCAGAGCTGATCTCCAGTTTAAAATGGTCGAATCCAACAGCATTAACAACTTGGAAACTATATCAATCTCAAATAACACATGTTCTATAAACCTACTCTACAGGGCACCAACTACAGACCCAGATAACCTGTCCACCATAATAAACATAGCATCCAACACGCAAGGTCCAAATAAGCCTAACTGGATATTAGGTGACTTTAATCTCCCATCCCTACAGGACAATCAAGCATCCGCATTTATAGAAGCACTAGATATCCTGGGATACACTTAACTGGTGCACAAACCTACTCACACAAAAGGCAACACTCTGGACCTCATTTTCGCCCCGCAAGCAGTTCTGGAACAATCACAAAATATCATGCTATCACTGACAACAGTACCATGGTCAGATCATAAAGTCATCACTTTTCAGATGCCCACTCTACTGCCACCGAAACCCCAGCAGAATGCAAGCAAAATCTCTAATCCGACGACCAGAAGTTTCCACCCATTTAACAGAGAACGCATCCTCGCCGAAACAAACGAGCTCTTGGACAAGACTTCCATAGACTTAGAGGAGCTAATCACTACCTGGAACAGCAAACTCGGTACAATTGCAGTCCGTTCTCCAACAGACAAGGCCCCAAAGAAAAGACTATCCACCTCATGGTTTACAGCCGACCTGAAGGCTTCCTTAACCCTTCTACGGAGGCTGGAAAAGCGCTGGAGGAAGTCACGTACCAGTAGCGACCAGGAAGCATACCTCCAACACCTACATACACATCGCAAAGCCATCTCAGACAAGATGAAGCAACACCATACAAACACCCTGAAGCGGTCATTGAATAAGTCACATGACTTGTTCAATTTAGTCAAATCTCTTACCAAAGAACCCACCCCCGACCAACTTTGCGGCATATGTCCGCAGGACTACGCTACTTTTATGCAATCTAAAATGTGCAAGACCGTTAAAATAGTAATACCTGGACCCCTCTGCGAACAAGAACACCCAGAATCACTAACTTCCTTTTCAACACCTTCAAAGAAAATTATCGAAGACACCATCTCAGCCCTAAACACCACCACTGCACATACAGATCTGTGTCCAGCTTTCTGGATAAAAGAGTTGCGCACTGACCTCGCCCCTATTATAGCCAATATGATAAAACTATCCTTTAGCACTAGGTCTTTTCCCTCCACCCTCAAGCAGACCTCTGTTAGACCCCTATTAAAGAATGCCAAGCTAGACCCCCAAAAGGTGGAGTCGTACAGGCCAATATCCAGCATCCCGATGCTTGTGAAAATCATTGAAAAGATAGTATACAAGCAACTACAAGATCATATCGACACCAACGCCCCACTGGATCCATCCCAACATGGATTCAGAGAATTACATGGAGTTGAAACACTCCTCACAACTCTCCTCAACACGGTAATTTCAGGCGTTGATAACATACGGCATGGCTTTGTACTCATCTTCTTAGATATAGCGGCGGCCTTCGACTCTGTTTGCCACGAGATCCTCTTGTACCGGCTAAGAGAAAAAGGCGTCAGCGGAACAGCATTAAAGTGGTGCAGATCCTACTTGTCTGGAAGATGGCAACATGTTCGAGCAGACGGGGATACATCCAATCCATTTCCACAAAATCAAGGAGTCCCTCAAGGATCCTCCCTATCATCCTTGATGTTTAACATATACCTCCAACCAATTTGCAACATCATCAGGTCGTTCAATGTGAGCTGTATGCTATATGCTGACGACGTGCTGTTATACATGCCAATATCACTTGACAGTCCAGATCTTACCCCTCTGACTACATGCTTTAACACCATATCCGAATGGCTACTATCACAGAATTTACGAATTCAACACAAGAAAACAGAGGTGCTTTTCATCTCGAAAAACCCTAATTTCACACCACCCAGCGTTTTGAAGGTAAATAATGCAGAGCTACAAGTAAAACCAGCTATACGTTACCTTGGGGTGACACTGGACCAACATCTCGATATGAAGCAACACATTGCGAACTCTGTCAGAGCGATATATTTCAAAATCAGATCCCTCAGGCACTTACGTCCGTTACTAGAACCAGATGATTTCCGCACCATTTACCAAGCCCTCATCATACCCCATTTTGATTACTCTAACGCCATCCTACAAGGACTTCCCCGATTAACCTTAAACCCTCTGCAACTGGCCATGAACAGTGCAGTGCGGATACTGTTCGGAGCCTCCAGAAGAGAACATATCACACCCCTCCTGAAACAGCTGCACTGGCTCCCCATTCATGCCCGGATCAGTTTTAAGACCTTGTTGTTGACGTTCAAGGCCATCAAGAAGCTCTCCTCCTCCTCTCTATCCGATGTCATACAACCACTTGCCACCACCAGACAAAGAAGAACCGCAGAGACCAATATGTTATCAATACCAAAAGAAATGACAAACTGCACCAAAACAACATCCAACCGAGCCTTCAGTCTCTGCGCCCCAGCGCTATGGAACACCCTACCACCACACATCAGAGCAATCCCTAATCTGACTCAGTTCAGGAAAGCCCTGAAACACTTCCTATTTGTCAAATATGTTACTGACGGCTCTGAACCCCAGGCACACTCAAATAGCTCGTCCTCAAATACTTAAAACACCAAGCAGATTCTTCCCCCATTTAATTTCCTATGTACATAGTTACCCCCTCTCTCCAAGTTTTCATCCCCTGTTTAATGTAATGACCAGACATTTTGTATATTGTCGGATGTTGTTATCCTTTGTAAACCGCGCTGATCTTAAATAGTGCGGTATATAAGAATTGTAAATAAATAAATAAATTGCATGTCCCCTAGTCTTTCTATATTCTGATAACGTAAACAATCGATCTATGTTTATCCATTCCACTCTGTTCATTAATGTATAGACTTCTATCATATCTCCCCTCAGCCATCTCTTTTCCAGGTTAAAGAGCCCTAACCTTTTTAGCCTTTCTTCATAGGAGTATCCTTCCATCCCCCTTTACCATTTTGGTGGCTCTTCTCTGAACCTTTTCTAATAACGCTATATCCTTTTTAAGATACGGCGACCAGAATTGCACACAATATTCAAGGTGCGGTCTCAACATGGAACGGTATAGAGGCATTATAATATCTTTTGTTTTATTTTCCATTCCTTTCCTTATGATACCTAGCATTCTATTTGCTCTCTTGGCTGCCGCTGCACACTGGGCCGAGGGTTTTAACATATTATCCACAATGACGCCTAAATCTTTTTCCTGGGTGGTGGTTCCTAATGTGGAACCTTGCATCGTGTAACCATAGTTTGGGTTGTTCTTCCCTAGGTGCATAACTTTGCATTTGTCCACATTAAATTTCATCTGCCATTTTGATGCCCAGTCTTCCAATTCATCAAGATCCTCTTGCAAGTTTCCACAATCCTCTTGGGTTTTAACAACTTTAAATAGTTTTGTGTCATCTGCAAATTTGATAACCTCACTCGTTATTCCACTTTCTAGGTCATTTATGAATATGTCAAAAAGCAGTGGACCCAGCACAGATCCCTGGGGTACACCACTATTCACCTTTCTCCATTGGGAAAATTGGCCATTTAGCCCAACCCTCTGCTTTCTGTCTTTTAACCATTTGTCTGGTTGTCTGACTCCTTTTTCTCCTTTTCCACACACATCCAACTAATAGCTAAAACCTGCTGTTTGTTTCTCTACAACATCAATAAAATTCACCCATTCCTTTCTGAACACACTACTAAGACACTTATCCACTCCTTAGTCACCTGCCATCTAGACTATTGTAACCAAATCCTTGCTGGTCTCCCTCTGAATCATCTTTCTCCCCTGCATCAGTTCAACACACTGCTGCACGGCTAATCTTCCATCAGCCTAGTCATGCTCATTACCCCTCTTCTCAAGTCACGTCATTGGCTTCCTTTCCATTTCCTCATCCAGTTCAGACTCCTCCTGCTGACCTATAAGTGCACTCACTCTGCAGCTCCTCACTACCTTTCCTCTCTTATCTCTCCCTACACCCCTCCTCGGGAACTCTGCTCTTCTGGCAAATTGCTTCTCTCTGTGCCCTATTACTAACTCCAGACTTTGCTCCTTTCACCTTGCTGCTCTTTATGCCTGGAACGAACTACCTGAGTCTGCATTAGGCACCTTCTCTGACCCTTTTCATATCCAGGCTGAAATCTCGCTGCTTTGCTGCTTTCGGATCCTGACTCACCTGGTCTCCTTTGTGTCTCCTTTGTGTTTCCTTTTCATTCCTCCTAGCTGTATCCCATATTTACACCTATTATGTTGTCTTTCTCAATTAGATAGTCCCTGCTCATCGGAGCTTACAATCTTTTACATGTCTGTGCAGCATCTGCACACGCCTTGTAGTGCTATAGAAATGTTCAGTAGTAATGTGGGGCTGTTTTGCTGCCTTAGGAACTGGAAGCCTGGAACATATTAAAGGAATCATGAAGTCGGAGGACTATCAAGGTATTTTGGAGCAAAATGTTCTACCTAGTGTCAGAAAGCTAAGTCTAGGTCGAAGGTCATGGGTCCTCCAGCAGGACGGTGACTCCAGAACTACAAAAGAATGGTTAAAAAGGGACAATTGAACTGTTTTAAACTGGCCAGCATTGAGTCCTGATCTCATTCCAATCAGTAACTTTGGAACGAGCTGTAATCTCCCATTGGTGAAAGGAATCCTGGAAACATTAATGAGCTGGAACAAATCGCAGTTGAATAGTGGGAGAAGCTACCAACAGACAGATATAGGAAACTTATGGCTACAGGAAAAGCTTGGATGCTGTCATCACTACCAAAGGTTCTGCAACCAAATATTAGTGAAGGATACCATTAATATTGTCCAGGTCATATTTTGTGTGTTTTTCTTCTCAAATTATCTGTCAGTTATTTTTTTGTTGTATACCTTTGAACATATTAACATATTAAGATGACATACAGTTGCAATATTTCCAATTATTTCTCAATATAACTCTTATTGTACACAACATACCCAAAATGCAAGGGTGCCAATAATAACTGTAGGTGATTCTGTTTGAAAGAAAGAAGGCTTTTGTCTGAGTTATCTAGCAGAGCTCCAATGAATTCCGGTTGAACTGACCAGGTGAAGTAAGATTTGGGATAGTTGATGACGAACCATATTGTTAAATGCTGTTTGTCTATTCATGGCAACCCTCTGGACAGTTTTCCTAAACTGTTAGGTCTTTAGTAAGACAGTTAATTGTTGATAGTGGTATCCATAACTGCTCTATTGTATCGCTCTATTGCATTGCTGACCTTCAAACTTGCCATTTGCACTTAACGTCAGTTTACAGAGGGTAAACAACTGAAAATAAATATAGATAATCCCCCCAACTTTCCATGGCTGTAAATCTCTATTGTTGTCCTGCCTTCCAACACTAAAGTTAAATTGTACTATAGCAATTCCTTATTCCACTTCAACAGTTTTAAATTTCACATTTTTAAATTGTAAGTTTATAAGGGGTACATAGGTCTGACTTCCCATGGCACTGGCTAATCAGACAATGTCCTACGCCTTAGTGCCTGATTGCATCAACGGCCTATGTATTCTTGTCCCCTTGAATGTTTAGTGTTGAGTAAGCGTATTAATAATTGTGCTTATCTGAACAGATGTAAGACTCCCCAACGCCATCAACCGGCTCCGTTCTTGCGTTTCACAGATGAGTTTCTTCAGGGGGGATTTTTTATCCTTCAAGCACTTTATATAGTATCGGATGCTCTAATATATGGCGTATATAGATATTCAACTTTCATAGTTTGCTGAGAAAAATGACAAGTATAAATTGTGTTGACATTCCTTAATTCCAAATGTTTATAAAGAAAAACCTTTCTCCAGGACCAAGCAGGAAGGTCAGTCCTCACTTATGGGTGACGTCGGCGCCGACGGAGCCCCGCGGAGCAATTTTCCCCAGCTTTCGAAGAAAGCTTTTTGGAATTGCAGCGCGCATGCGCGGTCCCCTTCCCGCCCAAGGGTGCCATCTTGCTCAGTCATCTTTTTTCCGCGGAGCCCTACAGACGTAGTTGTGTTATCGCCGCTGAAAAAGTTGGTTTTTTTCTTGTTGTTTTTTCTCGGTTCGTCGTGTGTCCCTCTGCCCCTTCACAGAAGAGGAAGGGCTCGGGGAAAAAGCCCTTTTACCCGAGGAAGGTGTTTGCTTATAAACAACACCACCCACAATATCAGGCCTCAGCAGTCCCCCCATCAGGGACAGCAGCCTAAGGGACAGGGATCCTGTAGACAGAAGGCCCCCAAGCCCACTACGCAGGCCCCGGCTCAGCAGGGTGGGGGTTTTTGACTATGCCAGCATAGCCTCTCCCCCTCAGAGGCCTTCGCTCAGCACGGTGGGCCGGCTGACCCACTTTGCCCACAGGTGGTCTGCCATAACATCCGATTCCTGGGTGCTGCAGGTGGTTCAAAAGGGCTACCTTCTACATTTTCACCAGGTGCCTCCCCCCTACTTTCCAGGGGAGCCTCCAAGACACCCCCTCTGCACAGGGACTTACTCCTTCAGGAGCTGCAAAGTCTGCTTCAAGAACAGGCTGTGGAGCCAATGCCCCAATACCTGTGGGGCCACGGGTTTTACTCGAGGTACTTCCTGATTCCAAAGAGAACTGGAGGCCTCAGACCCATTCTGGACTTACGCAACCTCAAGTTCCTGCAGCGGGAAAAGTTCAAGATGCTTACCCTTGGAATCCTACTGCCCTACCTCCAGCAGGGAGATTGGCTATGCTCCTTGGATCTAAAGGATGCTTATACTCACATCCTTATTCACCCAGACCACCGGCAATATCTAAGATTTGTGGTGGCAGGGCATCATTATCAGTACGGAGTACTGCCCTTTGGCCTGTCCTCCGCTCCCAGGGTGTTCACGAAATGCCTGGCAGTGGTGGCCGCCTTCCTGAGGCTTCAAGGCCTCTTCGTCTTCCCCTACCTGGACGACTGGCTCATCCGGGCACCGTCTGCTCCAGAGGTCACTCAGGCCACTCAACGCACAGTGGCTCTGCTTCAGCACTTGGGCTTCGTCATAAACTTCGAACAGTCCACTTTGCTCCCCTCTCAGGTTCTCGAGTTCATAGGAGCACGGCTGGACACTCTGCAGGCTCGTGCCTTCTTGCCTCGGGAACGGGCCAACAGGCTCATAGCCCTGGCTGGCAAGTTCCACAGCACGTCACCGGTCTCTGCCAGACAGTTCCTGCAGCTGCTCGGGCATATGGCCTCCACGGTCCATGTCACTCCGAATGCCCGTTTACATATGAGACCTGCTCAGTGGAGCCTTCGCACTCAATGGCGTCAGGCCACAGGGAGGCTGACAGACTTAATACAGATTTCCGACTGCCTGGTCTCCTCTCTGCAATGGTGGCTTCACCTGCCCAATCTGGTACTCGGCATGACCTTTCAGTCTCCTCCACCGTCCCAGGTGCTCACGACAGATGCCTCTCTCCTGGGATGGGGAGCGCATTGTCAGGGGACATGCACTCAAGGCCTTGGGACACCTTGGGAAGCCGCCCAGCAGATAAACTTCCTGGAGCTGCGGGCAATCCGCCTAGCTCTGCGGGCCTTCTCTCACCTCACGTCTTGTCAGTCTGTGCTGGTGCAGACGGACAATCAGGTTGCCATGTTCTACGTGAACAAACAGGGGGGCACGGGCTCCCTCCTATGTCGAGAGGCTCGGAGACTGTGCTCTTGGGCAGTCGGTCACGACATCCTCCTCAAGGCTGTTTACCTGCCCGGGCAGGACAATTGCCTGGCGGACAAACTGAGCCGGATTCTGCAGCCGCACGAATGGAGGCTGAACCCCGCAGTGGTCCAGCAGATCTTCCGCCGGTGGGGCTCCCCCACCGTGGATCTCTTTGCCAGTCCCCTGAACCGGCAGCTTCCCAGGTTCTGCTCCCGGCACTCGCATCCTCTGAGTAGCGCCGGATGCTTTCCTCATATCGTGGTCCACGGGCCTACTGTATGCCTTCCCTCCCACGCCACTTGTGTCCCGGACGTTGTTCAAAGTTGTCCAGGACAGGGCCTCCGTGATCCTGGTAGCACCCCGGTGGCCGAGACAACCATGGTTCCCTCTACTTCTACAGCTAGCGGTGGACACCCCTCTTCCTCTGGGGTTTCAGCCCGATCTCCTGACCCAGGATCAGGGTACTCTCCTGCACCCCAACCTCCGGGTCCTGCACCTGATGGCCTGGCTGCTGAAAGGGTAGTCCTAGCTCCGCTTCTGCTACCTCCGGAAGTGGAAGCCGTCGTCCTAGCGTCTCGGCGACCTTCCACCCGGAAATCTTACGCCCTTAAATTGCGTCGCTTCTCGGTCTGGTGTTCTCAGCACTCTGAGGACCCCTTCGCCTGTTTAGTATCGGTGGTACTGCAATACTTGCTTCACCTCTCCGATCTAGGCCTCAAATCCAACTCTGTCAGAGTCCACCTCAGTGCCCTCTCCGCACATCATTTGCCGTTGGAAGGCCAGCCTCTTTCCTCGCACCCCTTGGTGGCGCGTTTTCTCAGAGGCCTCCTTCTGCTTAAGCCTCCGTTGCGCCCTCCAGCTCCTGTCTGGGACCTCAATGTGGTTCTGCAAAGGCTTACCTGTCCGCCTTTTGAACCCATGGCTACCTGCCCTCTTTGTTTCCTCTCCTGGAAAACTCTCTTCTTGGTAGCCCTTACCTCCGCTAGGCGTGTAAGTGAACTACAGGCCCTAGTGTCGGAGCCCCCATACACTAGGTTCTACAAGAATAGGGTACTCCTACGGACTCAACCTAAGTTTCTTCCAAAGGTGTTCTCCCATTTTCACATCAACCAAGAGGTGGTTCTTCCGACCTTCTTTCCCAGGCCGCATACCAGCCGAGCTGAAACTGTTCTGCATACCCTGGACTGTAGAAGAGCCTTATCCTTCTACCTTGACTGTACGCGAGAGCATAGAAAAGCCGTCCAGCTTTTCGTATCTTTTGACCCCAATCGGTTGGGGGTACCTGTCTCCTAAGCGTACTCTGTCCGTCTGGGTAGCCGACTGTATCGCCTGGGCTTATGGGGCAGCCGGCCTCTCATTAGAGAGTCGAGTCACGGCTCACCGTGTCAGGGCGAAGGCTGCGTCAGTGGCTCATCTCCGCTCTGTTCCGTTGGCAGACATCTGCCGGGCCGCTACTTGGTCTTCAAGCCAGACTTTTGCGGCTCATTACTGCCTGGAGAGGTTGTCCCGCAGGGACAGCGCTTTCAGACAGGTAGTCCTCCACAATCTCTTTGAAGTTTAGGCAACTCCTACCCCTCCGTCCCTGGTGTTGGGCTACCGGCCGGATTCGTATTCAGAGAAGATTCCTTCCTTCTGTACTGTTGAGCTTGGGGTAGCTCTTTTTAGGCTTGAGGTCTCCGGTAGCCTTAAGCTTGGGAGTCCCATAAGTGAGGACTGACTTCCTGCTTGGTCCTGGAGAAAGAGTAGTTACTCACCTGTAACAGGTGTACTCCAGGAGCAGCAGGAATCAGTCCTCACTACCCTCCCTCCTCCCCTTGGAGTTGCAGTCATTCTTATTATATGTTTTTTGCTAACTTTTTTGCTGTCTCTTTGCTATGTCATCAGACTGAGCAAGATGGCACCCTTGGGCGGGAAGGGGACCGCGCATGCACTCTGCAATTCCCAAAAGCTTTCTTCGAAAGCTGGGGAAAATTGCTCCGTGGGGGCTTTGTCGGCGCCGACGTCACCCATAAGTGAGGACTGATTCCTGCTGCTCCTGGAGAACACCTGTTACAGGTGAGTAACTACTCTTTTTCTATGTGCTAGCTCATGTACCGACCGGTGATCATACCTTATTGTCTCGGCTTCTCACACTCCTCCTTCCAGATGGGAACAAATCACAGCAGAGCAATGGACCCTCTCCATCATAAGGGAAGGGTACAAGCTTCATTTCTTAAGCCTTCCTCCCCACACCATGGTGAAACAGTTCAATTTTCCAACATCTCTCCTCAACATTCTGGGTCAGGAGATTGCTACCCTTCTTGCCCAAGGGGCAATAGAAGAAGTATCTCTTCTTCAACAGGGCTCAGGGTTCTACTCCCCTTATTTTTTTATACCAAAGAAAACAGGGGGCTACAGACCCATATTAGATCTCAGAGAATTGAACAAGTTTCTATTCAAAGAGAAATTCAAGATGATTTCTCTTGGTGCTCTTCTTCCATACCTTCAGAGTCAGGACTGGCTTTGTTCTCTAGATCTCAAGGATGGGGAGGAGTGGCCTAGTGGTTAGGACAAGGAACTTCAGGCCGGAGGGCCGGGGGTTCAAGTCCCACCTGGGGACAGCAATCTCAGCCCGGAGGGACTGGGATTTCTGGTCCTGTAGGCACTCCTTGTGGTCTTGGGCAAGCCACTTAACCCTCCATTGCCCATGTTCCCTGTAAGTATTAGCGTATGTGTCTCATATCCTCTTGTGTTAAATGTATCCCCCAATTGACCACTTTGACCCGGTGAAAAAGCGGGATATAACTACAGTTAAATAAATAAATTAAAATGCGTACACCCATGTCCTCATCCATCCAACACACAGAAGGTTCCTTCGTTTCCTTTTTCAAGGAAAGCACTACCAATATAGGGTGCTTCCCTTCGGTCTGGCCTCTGCACCAAGGGTGTTCACGAAATGCATGGCGGTAGTAGCTGCATTTCTATGCACTCTAGGAATATTCGTATTCCCATATGTGGACGACTGGCTCATTCGAGCTCCATCCCGGTCAGAGGCCCAGACTTGTCTAACCTGCACAATGCGTGTCCTTCAGTATTTGGGACTGGTAATAAACATCCCAAAATGCAATCTCACCCTTACTCAGTCTCTGGAGTTTATAGGGGCCTTGCTGGATACCACAACTGCAAGGGCCTATCTTCCTCAGGCCCGTTGCCTACGCTTGGTGCAGTTAGCCTCCCAGATACAGTTAAAGTCCCATTTAACTGCTCGAGAGATGTTACAACTATTAGGCCACTTGGCATCCACCGTGCATGTGGTTCCATATGCTCACCTTCACATGAGGGCAGCTCAATGGACTTTGTCCAACCAATGGACTCAGGCATCAGGTTGCCTGTCAGACAAAATTTCAAACTCCAGTCGCCTTTTTTGGTCTCTCCAGTGGTGGAAGTCCTCTCCAAATCTGTTGCTGGGGTCCCCTTTTCAGCAGTCGCTACCCCAAGCAACTCTTACAACAGATGCTTCTCCAATGGGTTGGGGAGCTCATCTGCAGGATCTCTCCACCCAGGGCATCTGGTCTCCACAGGAGACTTCTCTGCATATCAGTCTCTTGGAACTCAGAGCAATATTCTTAGCTCTGAGTGTTCCATTCCCTGCTCAGCTACAGGACAGTCCTCATCCATACGGACAACCAAGTAGCCATGTTCTATGTAAACAAGCAGAGCCGGACTGGCTCTCTGTCGTTTTGCAACGAAGCTTTGCGACTGTGGGCCTTCGCCAGAGAGCATCACATCCATCTTCTGGCAGTATATTTTCCAGGCGTTCAAAACTCTTGGGCGGACAGACTCAGTCGAGTTCTGCTTCCACACGAGTGGTCCCTCCACATGGACCAGGTAGCCAGGATTTTTCGAATTTGGGGAACCCCGGACATAGACCTCTTTGCAAGTCCGTGGAATGCCAAACTTCCCTGGTTCTGTTCCAGAATTCCGTGTCAGGGAGTTCAGGCCAAGGATGCCTTCCTCCTTCACTGGGGTCAAGACTTCCTTTATGCCTTTCCACCCATTCCCCTAATTCCCAAAACTCTTTTCAAGCTTCAGAGAGATCGAGGGACCATGATCCTCATAGCACCACATTGGCCACGCCAAGTGTGGTACCCTCTACTTCTGCATCTCTCTCAAGCTCCTTCCCTGGACTTGGGCTCTGCACCAGACCTTCTATCCCAGGAAGAAGGAACGTTGTGGCACCCAAACCCCCAGTCTCTCCATCTCAGGGCTTGGTTGCTGAGGGCCTAGACTTTCAAGATTTTCATCTCTCTCAGCAAGTCAGAGATGTTGTTCATGCCTCTAGAAAGCCTTCTACTAGACGTTCCTATGCTTTCAAATGGAAAAGATTTACCATTTGGTGTTCAGGGAATGGTCTTAACCCTCTTGCAATACCTTTGAATTCTTTACTAGAGTATCTCCTGCATCTATCCCATGCAGGTCTGAAAACGAATTCAGTAAGAGTCCATTTGAGTGCTATTGCAGCGTCCCTCAAGCCTCTCAATGGACAGCCTATTTCCTCTCACCCTCTTATAGCAAGATTCATGAGAGGCCTTCTTCTAACTAAACCTCCCATGAGACCACCTCCAGTGGCATGGGACTTAAACCTGGTTCTTGGCCAGCTTATGAAGCCACCCTTTGAACCTTTAGCCACCATCTCCTTAAAATTTCTTTCTTGGAACGTTATTTTTCTCATTGCAGTCACCTGAGCATGCCTCATCAGTGAATTGCAAGCTTTGGTAGCTAATCCACCTTATACAAGGTTCCATCATGATAAGGTAGTCCTCAGGACCAATCCACACTTTATGCCCAACGTGGTCTCGCCTTTTCATCTGAACCAAGAGGTATATTTACCTGTCTTTTTTTCCAGGACCTCATGCATCAAGTGCAGAGAGGAATCTTCATACCTTGGATTGTAAGAGAGCTCTCGCTTTTTACTTACAAAGAACACAGCAACATAGAAAGTCTTCTTAACTCTTTGTTGCTTTTGATCCTTCTCATTTAGGACTTCCAGTCTCTAAGAGAACACTGTCCAACTGGATTGCTCAGTGTATTTCTTTCGCCTACCAGAGTAGGATCTTTTCTCTGGAGGGCCATGTCACAGCTCACAATGTGAGAGCCATGGCAGCCTCAATGGCTCATCTAAACTCTGTGTCCATCGACCAAATCTGTCGAGCGGCCACCTGGGCCTCGGTTCATACCTTCACAGCCCATTACTGTTTGGACAAGGACTCCCGCCAGGATGCCTCGTTTGGTCAGGCTGTTCTCAAACACCTGTTCCATTCCTAATCAACTCCTACCCACCTACCCTGGTTGGATGCCAGAGATCCATGGGAGGAGGTAGAGTCCTTTTTCAAGGACACACAACCTGGGGTTTCTCCCTGGCATCTACAGCTAGGGAGTCCCCATATATGAAGACCCATTCCTGCTTGTTCCTGGAGATAGCACAGTTACTTACCTGTAACAGGTGATCTCTGGGAACAGCAGGAATAAGTCTTCACAACCCACCCACCTCCCCTAAGAGTTGTATCTCTCTATCTTTCCTTTTCTCTCTCTCTCTTTGTCTCAGCTTTAAAACTCAACCTGGAGAGAGGCGGTTGGAAAAGGCGGGAAGGCAGCGCGCAGACGCTGTGGGATGCTCCCAAAAGCTTTCCTTTTGGACGCTGGGGAGCGTTCCCGCGCAGGCTCCTTCGGTACCAACGATACCCATATGTGAAGACTTATTCCTGCTGTTCCCAGAGATCACCTGTTACAGGTAAGTGTGCTTTACCTGTGGTCAGGATCTTGGTCTTCTGTTTGAAGAATGGTCTAGAATTTGGCAGCTGAGAGATTTAATGTTAAAAAATATAGGGTCATGCATTTGGGCTGCAACAAGCCAAGGGAATGGTATAATATAGGGAGTGACATTCTTCTGTCCACAAAAGAGGAATGGGACCTAGGCATGATTGTGCTTGACAATCTCAAAGTAGTTAAACGGGTAGAAAAGGCGACTGTGAAAACTAGAAGGATGCTTGGATGCATAGGGAGAGGAATGGCCAGCAGAAAAAGAAGTGGCATTGCTTCTGTATAAGTCTTTGGTGCGACCTAATTGGAGTTTTGTGTGCAATTCTGGAGACCACACCTTCAAAAGGATATAAACAGGATTGAGTCGGTGCAGAGGGTGGCTACTAACATTATTAATGGTCTTCCTTATAAAGCATATGAGGAAAGCCTTAAGGACCTTAATATGTATACTTTAGAGGAAAGGCGGGACAGAAGTGATATGATAAGTTTAAATACCTCCATTGCATAAATGCACAGGAGGAGAACTTTTTTAGATTAAAACCATCATCTGCTACAGGGGGACATAGGATTAGGATGAAAGGGGCTAGACCTAGGGGTAATATGTGGAAATATTTCTTTACGGAAAGAGTGGTAGATGTGTGGAATAGAAGAGCAGGACCTAGGTGTGGTTGTGTCTGAAGATCTTAAAGTGGCTAAACAGGTAGAAAAGGCGACAGCAAAAGCTAGAAGGATGCTTGGGTGCATAGGGAGAGGAATGGCTAGCAGAAAAAAGGAGGTGAGAGTGCCTCTGTATAAGTCTTTGGTGCGGCCTCATTCGGAGTATTGTGTGCAATTCTGGAGACCGCACCTTCAAAAGGATATAAACAGGATGGAGTCAGTACAGAGGGTGGCTACTAAAATGGTTAGAGGTCTTCATTATAAAGCATATGTGGACAGACTTAAGGATCTTAATATGTACACATTAGAGGAAAGGTGGGATAGAGGTGATATGATTGAGGCGTTTAAATACCTCTGTGGCATAAATGCACAGGGGGAGAGGCTCTTTCGATTGAAAGCAAGTAGTGCTACGAGGGGACATGGGATGAGGGTGAGAGGGGATAGATTCAGGAGTGATGCGTGGAAATATTTTTTTACGGAAAGAGTGATGGATCTGTGGAATAGTCTTCCAATGGAGGTGGTAGAGATGAGGACAGTATCTGAATTTGAAAAAGCATGGGACAAACAGAAGATCTCTAAAGGAAAAAAAGGGGACTGTTGTAGTTTCTTTGGAAGGATAGGCTTAATAGGCCATGTGGTCTTTCTCTGTCATTTTTCTGTGTGGTTTTTTTCTGTTTCTAGTCTCCCAGTGGAGGTGGTAGAGATGAGAACAGTATCTAAATTCAAAAAAAACATGTGACAGAGGCACTCTAAAGGAAAAAAAAGGGTACTCTTGTAGTGGGAAGGGCAGGCTTGATAGGCCATGTGGACTTTTTCTGCTGTCATGTTTGTTTCGTGTTAGGGTGTATGCCCATTTTAAGACTGTTCCTTGATCACGATAAGCAGATATTTTACATAAGTTACTGACTGAAAGTGAAGACTATCAGCATGTAAGGAAACATAACTTTTTACACAACAGACCTCAGTAGAGCAGAGTTTAATGACTTTGCTTGCAAATAAAGGGTGAGATACTTCAGTAAGCACTCACACAGATCCTGTTTCACAGTTTTTATAGTAGATTATAGTACTCTCCCTTTTTTCAGCATGTCCATAATTCATTGGATAATATATACCTGTATCAGGCTACGTGGTGGTAGCCACGTAGTCTCTCTTCCCAGAATGCAAACATACAGTAAAGGTGAATCAGCTTTTTACCTCTGCACCTGTGACAGGCTATGTATTAGCCACGTAGTCTCTCTTCCCAGGATGCAGACATACAAAATTAAATTATGTTACATAAACATAAATGAATGGAATACAAGCATTATATTACATTGTAAAAATAACATATCACATTTGTTTATATCAAACACCTCCCTCTTTCTTTTTAAAATTTTCTTGTTACTTTTTACATTTTCTCCACGACCAAGCAGGAAGTCAGTCCTCACATATGGGTGACGTCGGCGCCGACGGAGCCCTCGCGGAGCAATTTTCCCCAGCTTTCAAAGAAAGCCTTTGGGAATTGCAGTGCGCATGCGCGGTCCCCTTCCCGCCCAAGGGTGCCATCTTGCTCAGTCCTCTTTTTTTCCGCGGAGCCCTACAGACGTTGTTTGTATTCACCGCCGGAAAAGTTGATTTTCTTTGTTGTTTTTCTCGGTTCGACGCCGGTTCCTTTTCCCGCCCGGACCCGCGACGCCGGTTGCGAGTCCATTCTTTATTTTTCGTTTTTTTGTCCTTCGTGACAGATTTCGCGCCTTTTTTTCTTTTTCACTGGCAGCCCTGTCTTTTGACCTCGCAGGGGCCCTTTTTCCCCCGATGGCTGCCAGCGGGTTTAAGAAGTGTGATCGGTGTAAGAAACTCATGTCTCTTACCTACACACACGATTGCTGCCTCCGCTGCCTCGGACTCGATCATGACCCGATGATCTGTGGTCCGTGTGGCAAAATGTCCTCTAAAGCGTTGAGGAATCGTCAGCATAAGAGGGAACGTATCTTCTCTGACTCCAGCCGTGCTCGGACCTCGTCGCGGAGGCTTCGACGTCTCGGGACTCTGGTCCTGAGCATCGTCGGAGTTCCTCTGAGCGGGGGTCTCCTACCCGGGAACATCATCGGAAGAAGAAACCCGCGAGGGCGGCGTCGGTGGACGCTCCTGGTTCCTCGAGGGCCAGGTCGCATAGCCCCGATAGCCGTCCCGGGTCCTCGGAGATGGAGAGGCCTTCAAAACATCCTCGTCTCGAGTTGGAGTCCCCTGCTCACGTAAGTGCTGTAGTCCTCCTGGACTCGCCTCTGAAGGAGCCGACATTGGGCCCAACGTCGTCAGGGCCCGAGTTGGAGGCTTGTGGGTCTCCTGAGCTCGGACTCAGGTTGACGGACTTGGAGAGCAGTCTGACTGCCTTCATGGACCAGCAGCGGGCATTGTTCGCTGGCCTCGCCGGTGCTTCTGCCCTGACCGCCGGGACGTTGACGTCCAAGTCGACTCCGGAGACTGAGCCGATCCTCGAGTCCATGAGGGCTCGAGTCGATCCTCGGTCGCGGTCACCTTCGGCCTCCCGTTCGGGGCTGAGGTCGTCGACGCCGACTCCCTCGGCGTCGGGGCGGACGGCATGGATGCCTGCCCGACCGGAGCCACTCGACTCCTCCTCCGAGGAGTCAGCCTGGGAAACCGAGGACGAAGAGTCACCTGGTTCTTTTCGGACTCGGTGTGTCCCGTCGGACTCGCCTGAGTCCGAACCTCGGAGATGGTCCCCCCCGGAGGACACCCGGTTCTCGGATTTCGTGCGGGATATGGCCACGGCCTTGGCCTTCCCCGCGGATCCCGAGGAGGAGCCTCGAGCCAAAGAGCTCGATGCCCTCCAGTATGACTCTCCCGCAAAGGAGGCCTTTACTGTACCGGTTCCTCCGATGCTGGAGCGGCTTCTCTTCCGCATGTGGGAGAGCCCGGCGTCGTCGCCGGTGTTAAGCAAGCGAGTCGATTCCATTTATCGAGTCCGCAAGAGCCCCGGGTTCCAAAAAGCACAGCTACTGCACCATTCCATGGTGGTGGAATCGGCCATGCATAGACTCAAGAGTCAGAAGATGCACTCATCGGTGCCCCCCGGTCGGGAGGCTCGGAACCTGGATGCCCTCGGTAGAAAGTGTTTCCAGGGCTCTATGCTTGCTTGTCGAGTCCAGACTTACCAGCTCTATATGGGCATGTATCTCCGAGACCTGGCTAAAGAAATAGCCGGGTTCTCTGCTGGTCTCTCCGAGGAACCTTTGCAGAGGTTCCAGGCCTTGTCTACTGGTATTCGTGAGTGCTCGAAGTTTATCTCTCGAGCAGCCTACGATGGCTTCGAAGCATCGGCTCGTGTAGCCGGAGCCGGCATCGGTGCCCGCCGACAGGCTTGGCTTCAGTCATCCGACCTCGAGCCATGGGTCCAGGACAAGTTGGTCGATGTCCCCTGCAGAGGTGAAAACCTCTTCGGCAAACCCATGGCTGAAAAGGCTGCACAGATCGAGACCGAGACTCTCACCAGGACTCGACTCTCCAGGAAGACCTCTGCCCCTTCTCAGAAAAAGAAGGGCTCGGGTAAAAAGCCCTTTTACCCGAGGAAGGCGGTTGCCTATAAACAATACCCTCATTTTCAGGCCTCAGCAGCTCCCCAACTGGGTCAGCAGGCCAAGGGACGGGGTCATGGGTCCTGTAGGCAGCAAACCCCCAAGCCTGCACCACCGGCCCCTGCTCAGCAGGGTGGGGGATTTTGACTTTCTCAGCATAGCCTCTCCCCCTCAGCTAGTTTCTCTCGGCACAGGAGGTCAGCTGGTCCACTTTGCCCACAGGTGGCCCGCCATCACATCAGATACCTGGGTGCTTCACATAGTCCAAGAAGGCTATCTTCTGCACTTCCACCAGGTACCTCCCTCCTACTTTCCAGGGGAGCCTCTCAGACTCCCTCTGCACAGGGACTTACTCCTTCAGGAGTTAGCAAGTCTTCTTCAGGAACAGGCTGTGGAACCGGTGCCCCACCACCTGAGAGGTCAAGGCTTTTATTCCAGGTATTTTCTGATACCAAAAAACAGGAGGCCTCAGACCCATCCTGGACTTGCGGAACCTCATGTTCCTCGCAAGGGAAAAGTTCAAGATGCTTACCCTTGGAATCCTGCTGCCCTACCTCCAGCAGGGAAACTGGCTATGCTCCTTGGATCTAAAGGATGCCTACACTCACATCCTCATCCACCCAAGCCACAGACAATATCTAAGGTTTGTTGTGGGAGGAAATCATTACCAGTACAGAGTACTACCCTTTGGCCTATCCTCCGCCCCAAGGGTGTTCACCAAATGCCTAGCAGTGGTAGCGGCCTATCTAAGACTTCAAGGCCTCTTTGTGTTTCCGTACCTGGACGACTGGCTGATCAGAGCACAATCTTCCCAGAAGGCCACTCACGCTACCCACCGCACTGTGACTCTGCTCCAGCACTTGGGCTTTGTCATAAACTTCGCAAAGTCCACTTTGCTCCCCTCTCATCGGCGCGAGGTTAAACACACTTCAGGCAAGAGCCTTTCTGCCTCTCGACAGGGCAACCAGCCTTATGCAGCTTGCCAACCTCTTTCGCAGCAGCTCCCTGGTCTCTGCCAGGCAATTTCTCAGACTGCTCGGCCATATGGCTTCCACGGTCCATGTGACCCCCAATGCCCGCCTGCACATGCGGCCTGCTCAGTGGCACCTTCGCACACAATGGCATCAAGCCACGGGAAGCCTAGCGGACTCAGTACAGATATCCGACCCACTGGTCTCCTCTCTGCAATGGTGGCTTCATCTGCCGAACCTGGTGCTCGGAATGCCTTTTCAGTCTCCTCCGCCTTCTCTGGTCCTGACGACCGATGCTTCTCTCCTGGGTTGGGGAGCACATTGCCAAAGGAAAACATGTACTCAAGGCCTCTGGACTCCTTGGGAGTCTGCCCAACAGAGCAACTTCCTGGAGCTCAGAGCAATCCGCCTGGCTCTGAGGGCCTTCTCCCACCTCACTTCGCACCAGTCTGTGCTCGTCCAGACGGACAATCAAGTTGCAATGTTCTACGTAAACAAACAAGGGGGCACAGGCTCCTTCCTTCTCTGTCGGGAAGCACAAAGACTGTGCTCTTGGGCCGTCAGCCGCGGCATCCTCCTCAAGGCTGTTTATCTCCCGAGTCAAGAAAACTGCCTAGCAGACAAACTGAGCAGAATCCTCCAGCCACACGAGTGGCGCTTGGATCCGTTAGTGGTTCAACAGATTTTTCTCAAGTGGGGCCTACCCACCCTGGATCTTTTTGCCAGTCCTCTAAACCGACAACTTCCCCGATTCTGCTCCCGAGAACCGCATCCTCTCCGAGTAGCGGCGGATTCTTTCCTACTCTCATGGTCCACAGGCCTATTGTATGCCTTTCCCCCCATGCCACTGGTGTCTCGGATGCTCTTCAAGGTTCTCCGGGACAAAGCCTCGCTAATCCTCGTGGCTCCCCGGTGGCCGAGACAGCCCTGGTTCCCGCTTCTGCTGCAGCTGGCGGTGGACACTCCTCTTCCTCTGGGGTTTCAGCCCGATCTCCTGACACAGGATCAGGGGACTCTCCTACACCCCAACCTCCAGTCCCTTCATCTGATGGCCTGGCTGCTGAAAGGGTAGTCCTTGCTCCCCTCCTGCTGCCTCGAGATGTGGAAGAAGTCGTCTTGGCCTCCAGGTGACCCTCCGCCCGGAAGTCCTACGCTCTTAAGTGGCGTCGGTTCTCTGTCTGGTGTGCTCAGCAGTCTCAGGATCCCTTCTCCTGCTTGGTGACGGTGGTCCTGCAATACTTGCTTTACCTCTCCAATCTTGGACTTAAGTCCAACTCTGTCAGAGTCCACCTCAGTGCTCTCTCTGCGCATCACATGCCGGTGGATGGCAGGCCTCTTTCCAGCCACCCTCTCGTGGCTCGTTTTCTCAGAGGCCTCCTCCTTAAGCCACCTTTGCTACCGCCTGGCCCGGACTGGGATCTGAACGTGGTTTTACATCGGATTACCTGTCCGCCTTTTGAACCTATGGCTACCTGTCCTCTTTGTTTTCTTTCTTGGAAAACCTTATTCTAGGTAGCCCTCACTTCTGCTAGACGCGTTAGTGAACTGCAGACTTTAGTGTCTGATCCCCCTTACACTAGGTTCTACAGGAATAGGGTAGTCCTACGGACTCACCCTAAGTTTCTTCCTAAAGTGGTTTCCCCTTTTCACATCAACCAGGAGGTGGTATTTCCAACCTTCTTTCCCAGGCCACACTCCAGCCGAGCTTAGATGGTCCTCCATACCCTGGACTGTAGGAGGGCGTTAACCTTCTACCTTGACCGTACGCGGGAGCACCGACGAGCTGTTCAGCTCTTCGTGTCTTATGACCCCAATAAGTTGGGGCTCCCTGTCTCCAAGCGTACTCTGTCCATCTGGGTTGCTGACTGTATCGCTTGGACTTATGGGGCAGCCGGCCTCTCGTTGGAAAGTCAAGTCACGGCTCATCGTGTTAGGGCAAAGGCTGCGTCAGTGGCTCACCTCCGCTCTGTTCCATTGGCAGACACCTGCCGGGCCGCTACTTGGTCTTCAAGCCAGACTTTTGCGGCCCATTACTGCCTGGAGAGGGAGTCCCGCAGGGACAGTGCTTTCGGACAGGCAGTCCTCCGTAATCTCTTTGAGGTACAGGCAACTCCTACCCTCCGTCCCAGATGTTGGGCTACCGGTTGGAGGCGTATTCAGAGAAGATTCCTTCCTTCTGTGCTACTGAGCTTGAGGGAGCTCCTTTTTGGGCTTAGGGTCTCCGGTAGCCTTAAGCTTGGGAGTCCCATATGTGAGGACTGACTTCCTGCTTGGTCCTGGAGAAAGAGTAGTTACTCACCTGTAACAGGTGTTCTCCTGGAGCAGCAGGAATCAGTCCTCACAACCCTCCCTCCTCCCCTTGGAGTTGCAATCCTATAATTTCGTTTTTGCTAATTTTTTGCTGTCTTTTAGCTATGTCATCAGACTGAGCAAGATGGCACCCTTGGGCGGGAAGGGGACCGCGCATGCGCGCTGCAATTCCCAAAGGCTTTCTTTGAAAGCTGTGGAAAATTGCTCCGCGAGGGCTCCGTCGGCGCCGACGTCACCCACATGAGGACTGATTCCTGCTGCTCCTGGAGAACACCTGTTACAGGTGAGTAACTACTCTTACTCCACAGTTCCATAAGAAGCCTCTAACTTAAATAACATCCTTCCTAACTTTCTCTTCCCTTTTATCGTCCATTATTAACATTGCACATTTGTGCACTGGAAATGATACTGTCATTTGTTAGTGCTTACCGTTTCTATCAATCCTTGAGTTAACCCTCCTATATATGGTATTATGCAACACCCCACCATAATTAATACTCAAATTACAACAAGTAGAGAGGTAAATATAGATACTACCACCGCTTTCCATTTTTCCAAACCATAACCCCAACCATCCAGTGAGACAGGTAGGTATCTGTACCTGAATTTTCTGCCAGTTCCTCTGCCAAGGTAGTTAGTCCTCGCAGGGCTTTAGTGATAGTACCATCAGGGACCGTGTTATTGGGGATGAACATACAAAATTCCCCCCCCCCCCCCCAATATCACACATGCCCCCTTTTTCAGCCGCCATTGTATCTAAAATCATTCGGTTCTCCCAGGCCATTCTGCTAGTGGCGTCCAATTGTTCTGCGATCCCCTTCATTGCATCCTGGGTATAATTGAGAATTATAATTTATCCAATCTACATTTTTGTTTATCGTGATTATTCCTAACAGGGATTTGAATCCAGCTGCAATCTGGTGTTGTGCTTTATACTCATCTGGAACTCCCCGAGGGACTCCTATTGCATCTACACTAGTGGAAAAAATTGTGGATACACTAAGTTTCTAACTTTTAATTTTTTGGTTTCTTTGCATATTTTCTATGGAAATCTCAATCTCCAGGAACAAGCAGGAATGAGTCTTCACATATGGGTACGTCGGTACCGACGGAGCCTGCGCGGGAACGCTCCCCAGCGTCCAATCAGAAAGCTTTTGGGAGCATCCCTCAGCGCCTGCGTGCTGCCTTCCTACCTTTCCAACTGTCTCTCCTCAGTTTTCGTTTTTCCGCGGAGCCGGCAGGACGTCCTCCTGTCACCGCAGAAATTTTTTTCTTTAATTCTTGTTTTCTTGTGGTCGCGGCTGTCTCCCCGACTCCACCGGTATCGCCGGTGTTTTTTTCTTTTTTTTAAATTTATTCCAGGGAATTTTTTTCCCTCAGTTTCAAAAGACTCAACTTCCCCATCATTCCATTCTAGTGGAATCAGCAATGAGGAAGGTAAAAAGCAAGAAGAAGCATTCTTCTTACCCGCCAGGTCGTGAATCTAGAACACTGGATGCCTTTGGACGTCAAACCTTCCAAACATCTATGCTGGCAACAAGGATTCTTTCATATATTTTTTATATGAGTCTATCCCTTCAGGAGGTCACGAAGAAATTATCTCTTTTGACTCCTTTTCTATCAGAGCCCAAGGCTGCAGACTATTCCTTACTTCTTAGTCATAGCCAAAATATCTCTTGGTTTCTTTCCCGTGCTTCCCTAGACTCTTTTGAGTCTGTTAGCAGAACCTCTGCTATAGCTATAGGGGCACGACGTAGAGCCTGGCTCCAAGCTTCAGACTTGAACAAATGGGCACAACAAAGACTGGGTAATACTCCTTGCACTGGAGAAAATCTCTTCAATAAGGAGTCTTTACATCAAGTTGCTCAGTGCTCCACTGGCTTCCCTGTTTCTGAAGGTGATCCTAAGCCTTCTCCTTCCCCAGTAGGTAGGAAATTCCCTACCAAACTTTCTTTCCCTAGGAGAAAGAGGTTTTACTCTTCTCCTGCCCATCATTCAGATGTTCCCAAGCAGGGGAAGCCTCGTCCTGGTCTGAAGAATCCAAACTCTAGCCAGGCTGAATAAACACAGCAACCATGGGGTTCTGATTAATCTCTTTATAACCTACAGTTAACTTCTTTTCAACAGAAGTTTTTCACTGTTTTTTCATTCAAAACTCTACACAGGGATTCCTATTCTCAGGACATCCATTTGCTCTTCGGTATGCTGATCTGTCAGGCTATTCATTTTGATGGGTCACAGGTTTTTCCTCCTCTTCCTGACAAGAAGAGAGGTTTAACAACTATCACATGATAGTTTTTCTGTACCAACATGAATTTTTTCCTTCCTTCTTCAGCTCTTGTATCTCTACCCTCTCCTCCAGGTTTTTTTCCCCTGTAAGAGTGGTACCATACCACTGAAAGACTTCTTGTCTTTCTTTCCACTGTGGAGTTTTTTTCCTCTGGGGTGAACTCCCTTCTTTTATCTGGGCAGCTCATCAGACAGGGACAGGATTCTCCCCTTCTTCAGTCTGTTCTCTCTGACACAGAAAGATTCTCTCTGCTGTCCTATTCAATAGCTGCCCATGCAGGAGTTCCAGTGATTTGACTACTGGTATTTTTCCACAAGTTCCAGTCTTGTCTTCCACCACTTTTTGGTCTGGCCTTAGTAGTGATTCTAAGACAGTACTTACATCTTTCTTGGATAATCCTTATCACTACAGGCTTCTAACACTATCTTCTATCCTTGCCATCTCCAATCCTTTGGGTTTGGCAGCATAGTTGTCTTGGCTGCTGGTTTCTCCATCAGCCAGTTCTATCTCCCAATTCTCCTGCATAATCCTCTCTGCAATCCTACAGAGGAGCTTTCCACTATGGGCCCTTGCTAGAGAGCATGGAGTTTTTTTTCTCTGACTATCCATCATGGTCGAAAAAGGCTTCCTCAGTCATCCCCCATGACTGTGAGGGTTCTTCACACCCTACTATCTCCTTTTCGAACAAAGGATATAAGCCGCTTTCACGTGTAAGTCTAAAGAGTTATCCAGCTCCTACAAGGAATATGCTCTTTTTTCCTTGCAGCTTGTCCTCATGGTATCCTAATTTATTTATTATTTATTTTATTTATTACAATTTTTTATATACCGCGCTATTTAGCATCAGTGCGGTTTACATTATAACTTAACGACCATAACAACAAGCTGTCAGGTTTACATCGAACAGGAGTATAAACTTGGAAAACAGGGTTAACTATATACATAATCTATTTACATTGGAAGGATAGATAAAAGTCAGATAATGCATGTAGGTCTTTTCTAACTAAATTGGGTCAATTCCTGAAAGGTATATCTAGGATCAATTGCTGTCAGGTAAGTGTTGGAGGAACAGGTGGGTTTTGAGGGCCTTCCTGAACTGATATAGGTTGGCTATGGCCCTAATGTCAGGGGGTAGAGCATTCCAGCATTTGGGTACGTAAAAGCTGAAAGCCCTGTTTGTGGTTGTCATGTTGTACTTTGTCGAAGCCTTTGGTATTGCAAGCAAGTTTACAGCTGTTGATCTTCTGGATCTGTTGGGAGGGACAAAGTGGATAAGATGAGTGAGTGAGGAGGCTGAAATACCTTTGATTGCCTTGAAAGCTAATAGAAGGGTTTTGAAGGTGATTCTCCCATTGATTCTCCCATTGATCCATTCCCTTCATGGACAGCACATACTAAACTAGAAAACGCCTGATACCCCTTTTGTCCCTCAAATGGGTCAATCTGGGATTTCATCCTATGCGTTTCTGTCCATTTACCATGCTAGAGTTCTACAGAACTCAGGACTTGCTGTTTACAGACTGATGATATCCTCTGTTTTTCCACGTAACCATCCTGGTTATTTCACTGGATAGCATTCCTGCACCATTATAACCTTTGGGAATAGATTCTCTATATATCTTCTCAAGTAGGTTCCACCTTCTTGTTCTTAGATGAATCTTTCCTCTTCACATCTTCGATGTGAATGTCCTAATATGCATAGCTCTGTCTGCTTAATTGCAGGCATCTATCTTTAAACCTATGTATTCACATATATATAGATATATCTGTCTGTCAGCTAAGTGTGCATATGTTATGCCCTTTTAGATCTTGTTATATATATATATCTATATATCACAAGATCTAAAAGGGCATAACATATGCGATATCTCCTATCTATCTATCTATCTATCTATCTATCTATCTATCTATCTATCTATCTATCTATATGTATATGTATCTGTCGAGATACTTTATTATAGGTAGATATGTATTTACATACTTATCTCCCTAATTGTCTATGGACTTTGCCCATGTTCATGCTGTTCCACAGTATTTTTGGGGTATTATGCACACAACCGCTGCTGTGGTGCTGACAGCTCCTACCATAACCCTAGGTTTAAGTATCCCTGAGGCTCCATGCCCCAATATCTTCCTACCTCTCACCAGTTAGGAAAGACATGGTGGATCTTCAGTAGTTCTGAGGTTTCAACTCCTCAGACACCTGTCCTTTCTTTGGGAATACGGGATTTTTTCCATATCCTTTCTTCCCTCAAGGACTAGGCCAGTTTTTGTCCAAATCGGTCAGTCTTCCTCTTTTGCTCCTCAATGTGAATAACTCTGTAGCAAAAAGAGTTTTCAGCTTTTTCCATAAAGCTTCCCTCTGAAGACCTACCGTTTTTTGTACTACCCCAGTTAAATCCTGGGGTAACCTGTCACCTTGAAGATTCCTCTACTGGATCCCCAGTAGATTCCCTCAGCCTCTCTATTTCCTGCAATCCAGTAGGTGAGGTTTATATTGCAATTGTTTATTTCAATATATTTCATGATAATTATCATACATACAAGGACTCCTTTCCTGTAGTCCTATCTTAAGTTAGCTGTTTCCTACAGCTCCTCTCTTTTTCAACTCCTACCCTCCATCCTCAGGATGCCTGGCCATATTGAGGTATAGCATGCTTCAATTTCCAACATGCTAGGGCTCCAGGCATCTTAGCTTGGGAGTCCCCATATGTGAAGACTCATTCCTGCTTGTTCCTGGAGATAGCACAATTACTTACTTGTAACAGGTGATCTCTGGGAACAGCAGGAATAAGTCTTCACAACCCCACCCACCTCCCCTAGGAGTTGTATCTCTCTATCTTCCTTTCCTCTTTCTCTCTTTGTCTCAGCTATAAAACTCAACTGAGGAGACACAATTGGAAAGGTGGGAAGGCAGCAGCACGCAGGCGCTGAGGGATGCTCCCAAAAGCTTTCTGATTGGACGCTGGGGAGCGTTTCCGCGCAGGCTCCGTTGGTACCGACGTACCCATATGTGAAGACTTATTCCTGCTGTTCCCAGAGATCACCTGTTACAGGTAAGTAACTGTGCTATGTCTTCAGGTTGCAACCTAGGAAGTTTTCTAAAACAGTAAATGTATATGAGAGTGAAACAGTAAACTAGTTGTTCTATGTTATATCAAATACATTAAGGTGTCTGTATGATTCTTTAATGCACACATATTTAATCTATGAATTCTTTAAAGTTATTAGCGAGTTGGAAAGCCCTTGGAGTCAATTACTGCCTGACATCATCTTGGCATGGATTCAACAAGAATTCTCAAGTCTTCTGTGTTAATTGCATGGAACCACGAACTGACAGACTCAATAAGGGCTTGTTTATTGCTTGGGCATTTGCTTGCCACTAAACGTATCAGCCTAGACCATAAGTTCTCAATAGGATTCAGGTCAGGATTATTTCCTGGCCAGGGCATAAGTGGAATCTTCTTTTCTGCAAACCACTTCTTGCTTAGTCGTGCAGTATGACATGGTGCACCATCTTGTTGAAAGATCAAATCTGTCTGATGGCCAGGTAGATCACGCATTAGGACTTCATGGATGTACCGACTTGCATTAACTGTTCCACCAATGACTTGGATTCTGCCTACTCTATGCCAAGACATGCAGCCCCATATCATAACATTCAAAGGATGCTTGACTGCTTCTCATGCAATCTGGGAGACGATCTTCACCTGATCTTCTTCCGTAATGAACACCATCGCTTCCGAATATCGATATTCTTGTCTCGTCGCTCCAGATTACCTTTTTCCAATCTTCTGTAGTCCAGTTTAGGCGCTCTTTATCCCACTGGAGTCATCGTTTTCTCTGCTAAATATTCAGAAAAGGTTTCTTTCTTGGAATTCTTGCCCTCAGACCGGTGTTGAGTAGCCTGTTTCGAACAGTTCGATCAGTAACGGACACACCAAGATCCATAAGTTCCTGATTGGTGTCCTTGGCAGATGATTTACTATTTTTTAAAGCCAGCTTAATCATTCTGTCAGTTTTTGGAGTTGTAGACTTTTTCCTTCCTCTTCCCTTCTGAGTTGCAGCACTTTCAGTGACTGTGAAGCGAGCACACAACTTTTGTACACCAGATGCTGTCACTCCATGGCCCATCTTCTGAGCGATTTCACAAAAGCTGTATCCCGCATTTCTCAAAGTAATGGCTGTTGCTCTCTTTTTAGGAGACCAGGCAACCCTTTTTGTTGCTGCCATCATTAATCTACAAAATACAATAACATATTCCAAATTGGAAACTTTTTATTAAGCATTTGTCTTTTTCTTTAAATATTTTTGCTAATAAAATAAATTTGTAAAAATAAAAAAAGCACCAATATGACTTTGATACAGCTTGTATACACCTGGCAGCATAGCACACATTATCTGAAGCATCAGCTTATACATGAGATTCTGCATAAAACCTGCCTAAAGTGGATCGACAGTTTCATGAAAAATATCACTTTCCTGAGAGACATCAGTTACCTTGTCTGACTCCAAATCTAAGTTTTTTCTGATAAATGTTGATATTCATTTGTAATATATTCCCAAATGTTATGGCAACAATCTGCATAGAATATCTAATATATAGAATACTAAATTAACGTAAGTACTCCTTTCCCTTTGTATTTGCCCCTTGTCCTGATCTCCAGGAACAAGCAGGAATGAGTCTTCACATATGGGTACATCGGTACCGAAGGAGCCTGCGCGGGAACGCTTCCCAGCTTCCAATCAGAAAGCTTTTGGAAGCATCCCACCACGCCTGCGTGCTGCCTTCCTGCCTTTCCCAACTGCCTCTCCTCAGTTTTCGTTTTTCCGTGGAGCCGGCAGGACGACCTCCTGTCACCGCAGAAAAATTCTTCTTTTATTTCTTACTTTTCTTGTGGTCGCGGCTGTCTTCCCGACGCCACCGGTACCGCCGGTGTTTTGTTTCTTGTAAATTTTTTTTTTCCTTTTCAAAAGGATATTTTTCCTTATACTATTTCACGAGGTCTTAGGCCTTTCAGGCCTTCTCTCTTTTTCCTTCATGGAACCGCCAGACACTTTCTTTAAGAAATGTTTAGACTGTGGCGGTACAACTTTATTGTTAGACCCTCAAAATCGGTGTCTAACCTGTTTGGGTCCTGTCAACAGTTTTGTGAGAAGACGTCTTCAACATCGAGAATCCCTTGATGCACGGCTGCCCTTTATATCCGGAGCACCGACTTCTTCTTCTTCCATTTTGAATCAGGTAACCCACAAACAGTCTGTTAAGACTAGCCAGGCCTCGAGTGGTAGGTCTCATGCACAGCATGTAGACATCTCCGGCTCTGCCCTCGATGGCTTCCTGGCTTCAAAACCCCGGCGGGAGTCTTCGGTCTCCAAAGTGTGTACTGGGTATCGGCTTGTTCCAGGGCTCACCCCCCACAGAACATACCTGAGCCGTGCATGGTGGTGGTATCCGCTTCGAGCGGTACCGGTACCTCTGCATCGGCACTGGTGTTGGATGAATCACTCCTCACCAGGGATCGTCATCGGGCCTCCACTGTGCCTTCAGGACCGATGGATAAGTCCCAGATTGACTTTCCATTATCGGTTCCAACACCGATACTGCCTCCGATGTCGGTACCCTCCAGATGTGCATCGACAGCTTTGCTTCCCTCGATGCCAAGTCTGGAATCGATCTCCAGTCTGGAGTATTGGGCACCGACTCCCCTTGGTACCGTCTCAAGGCGGTACCGAGGTATCGGTTCTGATAGCTCGGATCCGCAACTCTCAGTTCTACTGAGACCGATTGAGTTGCTACGAGTAAACCTCCATTCACCGGTATCGGACATCGTACCGAGCTCGGTACCGATGTCTTCATTACCCTTACAGTCGGTGCCTTCCATACTTCGTTTCTCAGGCTCCTTGCCCTCGATGCCTAGTTTGGAATCTATTTCTAGTCTGGAAGACTGCGTACCAATAGATTTTGGTACTGACACCGATCGATACTGGTGGCTGGCTACAGAGGATAGCAGCCGGAGGTTTTCGGTTCCCTTGATACCAATTGAGGAGTCACCAATGACTACTCCGATGTCTTTGTGGAGCCCGACTCCGACATCGGTACCGGTCTTGACTTCAGTACCGGTATCCACAGTAGCATCGTGGCAAACTCCTACCAAAAGTTACAGCGCAGTAATAATAATGGGTGATTTCAATTACCCCGGTATCGACTGGGTCAGTGTCACGCCAGGACATGCTAGGGAGATAAAGTTCCTAGATGAAATGAATGACTGCTTCTTGGAGCAGCTGGTTCATGAACCGACCAGAGGGGAAGCCATATTAGACCTAGTCCTTAGTGGAACACCAGATCTAGTGCAAGAGATAAGGGTGTTGGGGCCACTTGGCAATAGTGATCATAGCATGATCGCCTTTGACTTAATTAGTGGAGGAGGGATAGTAAGGAAATCCACAGTACTACCTTTTAACTTTCGAAAGGGAGACTATGATAAAATGAGGAAAACAGTTAAGAAAAAACTAAAAGGAGCAGTTGTGAAGGTTAAAGACGTACATCAAGCTTGGGTGGTGTTGAAAAATACTATCTTGGAAGTCCAGACCAGCTGTATTCCACGCTTTAAGAAAAGTGGAAGGAAGTCCAAAAAACTGCCAGCATGGTTTAAAGGTGAGGTCAGAGAGGCTGTTGCCAAAAAAGCATCTTTCAGGAAATGGAAAAAAGAGCCAAACGACGAAACCTGGAAACAGCACAAGCACTGGCAAGTCAAATGCAAGGCATTGATAAGGCAGGCAAAGAGAGAATTTGAGAAGAAGCTTGCTGCGGAAGCAAAAACGCGAAATAAAGACCTTTTCAAGTACATTCGTAGCAAAAAACCTGAGAGTCATTTGCTCCATTAGATGATAAAGGGGTTAAAGGAGCACTAAGAGGCGACAAGGCGATAGAGAGACTGAATGAATTCTTTGCTTCGGTCTTTACTGAGGAAGATGTAGGGATGTTACCCATGACTGAAGTGGTATTTAAAGGTGCGAAAAAATTGAAGGAAATATCGATACATCGGGAAGATGTCTTACAACTATTAGATAAACTGAAGAGTAGCAAATCACCTGGGCCGGATGGTATACATCCAAGGGTGTTGAAAGAACTGAAATATGAGATTGCAGAAATGCTATCAGTAATCTGTGAACTATCATTAAAATCATCTCATTAAAATCATCTCATTAAAATCATCATTAAAATCATCATTGACTGTACATAGTTTTACCTGTTAATCCATGTTATATATTCCCATGTTCTATGTAAACTCAATGTTACTTGCATACATTGTTGTATATTTTGTTCAATGTACACCGCACTGATCTTAATAGCGCGGTATATAAGAAATGTTAAATAAAATATATCTCTAATACCTGAAGATTGGAGGATCGCCAATGTAACACCAATTTTTAAAAAGGGTTCCAGGGGTGATCCGGGAAACTACAGACCGGTGAGCCTGACATCAGTACCGGGAAAAATGGTAGAAACCATCATAAAGAATAAAAATTATTCAGCATGTAGATAGTCACAACCTAATGGGAGACAGCCAACATGGCTTTAGACAAGGAAGATCTTGTCTTACTAATCTGTTATGTTTTTTGAAGGAGTGAATAAACAGGTGGACAAAGGTGAGTCGGTTGATATTGTGTATCTGGACTTTCAGAAAGCCTTTGACAAGGTCCCTCATCAGAGACTTTTGGCAAAACTAAAGAGTCATGGGATAGGAGGCAGTGTACTACTGTGGATCAGGAACTGGTTAAAAGATAGAAAGCAGAGGGTAGGGCTAAATGGCCAATTTTCCCAATGGAGAAAGGTGAATAGTGGTGTACCCCAGGGATCTGTGCTGGGTCTGCTGCTTTTTGACATATTCATAAATGACCTGGAAAGTGGAATAACGAGTGAGGTTATCAAATTTGCTGATGACACAAAACTATTTAAAGTTGTTAAAACCCAGGAGGATTGTGGAAAATTGCAAGAGGATCTTGATAAATTGGAAGACTGGGCATCAAAATGGCAGATGAAATTTAATGTGGAGAAGTGCAAGGTTATGCACCTAGGGAAGAACAACCCAAACTATGGTTACACGATGCAAGGTTCCACATTAGGAACCACCACCCAAGAAAAAGATTTAGGCGTCCTTGTGGATACCATGTTAAAACCCTCGGCCCAGTGTGCAGCGGCGGCCAAGAGAGCAAATAGAATGCTAGGTATGATAAGGAAAGGAATGGAAAATAAAACAAAAGATATTATAATGCCTCTATATCGTTCCATGGTGAGACCGCACCTTGAATATTGTGTGCAATTCTGGTCGCCATATCTTAAAAAGGATATAGCAATTTTAGAAAAGGTTCAGAGAAGAGCCACCAAAATGGTAAAGGGGATGGAAGGCTACTCCTATGAAGAAAGGCTAAAAAGGTTGGGGCTCTTTAACCTGGAAAAGAGACGGCTGAGGGGAGATATGATAGAAGTCTATAAATTAATGAACGGAGTGGAACGGGTAAACGTAGATCGATTGTTTACCTTATCAGAATATAGAAAGACTAGGGGACATGCAATGAAGCTACAGGGTAAACTATTTAAGACTAATAAAAGAAAATATTTTTTCACTCAACGTGTAATCAAACTCTGGAATTTGTTACCGGAGGATGTAGTAAAGGCTGTTAGTGTAGCTGGGTTTAAAAAAGGTTTGGACAAGTTCCTGGAGGAAAGGTCCATAAACCATTATTAAGAAGGGACCCAGGATATCAATGCTTGAACCAATACAAGCATTGTGGAACCTGTGTCCCTTGGGGAAACTGCTAGGTACGTATGACCTAGATTGGCCACTGTTGGAAACAGAATACTGGGCTTGATGGACCTTGGTCTGACCCAGTATGGCATATCTTATGTTCTTATGTTCTAATAGGAATCAAACACACCAACCCCCCTCCCCTGCTGGTTCACTCACACCACCCCCCCCCTCCACTGCTGGTTCACTCACCCACCCCCCTGTCACTTACTCACCCCTCCTGCTGGGTCACTCACTCACTTACCCCCCCCCCCTCCCCTGCTGGTTCACTCACACCATCGCCCCCCCCCTTGCTGGTTCACTCACACCCCCCCCTCCACTGCTGGTTCACTCACACCCCCCCCTCCACTGCTGGTTCACTCACACTCCTCCCCCCCCCCTTGCTGGTTCACTCACACTCCCCCCCCCCCCCCCCTTGCTGGTTCACTCACACACACACACACCCCCCTGCCCAAGCCGCTGCTTCTGCTTTGTACAGAGCAGCGGCTGCACTACACTTACATTGAAAAGTAAAGAGAAACTGTGTCAGGAGCCCTCTGGTCATCGCAGAGCCCGAGGAAGTGATGTCATGCAGCTAAAGTTAATTTGAAAAGGAAAGACAGCCTGTGAGGAGCCCGCCCCCATGACATCACTTCCTCGGGCTCTGCATGATCGGAGGGCTCCTGACAGTTTCTCTTTACTTTTCAATGTAAGTGTAGTGCAGCCGCTGCTCTGTACAAAGCAGAACCAGCGGCTGCACTGCTATAGGGAATCGCGATCGTGTTTGCGCCGCGGACTTCGGCACAAAAGCCGGTTTTTTGCTCTGGCCGCTCCCGATCTTGCGGCCAGAGCAAAAAACCGGCTTTTCAATGGCTGGTTTTACAACTGTGCCGGCAGCCGGCCTGGCCATAGAAAAACCGGCCAGGCTGGCTGAAAACCGGCCGGTTGGCAACCCTAATTTGTGAGCCGAGGCCACATGTTACGGATGAAATTGGAATTTTTCCCACGGCACACCAGACAATATCTCACGGCACACTAGTGTGCCGCGGCACAGTGGTGGAAAAACGCTGATCTAATGGACTAACTGACACTCTCACAGGTTTTTTGCTACGAATGTACTTGAAAAGGTCTATTTCGCGTTTTTGCTTCCGCAGCAAGCTGCTTCTCAAATTCTCCCTTTGCCTGCCTTATCAATGCCTTGCATTTGACTTGCCAGTGCTTGTGCTGTTTCCAGGTTTTGTCGTTTGGCTCTTTCTTTATCGTTCCTCCAGTTTAGTCCTCTACTTCTGGGTTGTGCACCTCTTTCTGCAGCTAGGAGACTGGGCATGTCAAAGTCGTGACATCACTGGATATAGCCTGCTGGTATCTCCCATCAGCCTCCAGTGTGTCCAGTCTCCTTGCATCAGGAGGACATAGTGAGCCTAGCTTCTGGGCTCACTTGGGGGGAACAGTTAAGGAGCATTTAGTGTGACAAATTCTATTCAGATTTTACTTTTGCTTTTTACCTTTAATTTACTTTTAATTTTACTTTTAATTGTTACCTTTGGTTAATTGGCAATCAGGGATTAGTTCCCTTTAGTTAGGAGCAAATTTCCTTATTTACAGTAATTTTAAATTTGAGTCTGGCTCTTTAAATTAGTAGCAGCTCTCGCCTTCCCTCTTTGTCAGTGATTTTCACTTGCTGCAGGCATTCGCCGGTGCGGATCTCTCTCCCTTGACTGTACGGGAGAGAGCTCCGGGACCCGTACAGCCACACTGAAGCTGTGTGAAACGGAGCCTCTCCGTTGCTGCGGGATTTTAATTTTACTCTGTGGAACCGGCTGAGCGATCCTCGCCGTGGCTGCCAGGCGCATCAGCGCGGCTTGAGGATCGGATGAATTCAAGGTTATAGGAGCAGGCTGTGTGGCTTTTGGCCCTGCAGGTAAGGCTTTCGGGCTCGGTCGGTCTGCTGAGGCCTCCTTTTTGCAGCGGCTGTTCTTGGCGCCAAAATTCATTGGCGAAGGGGCGGCCATTTCCTCTCTGGGTATTTGGACCGCATGGCGAGAGTTGCAGTGAGCTGTCTGCGTGAGGGAAAACAGGCAGAATAGCTAAATATTTGGGCCTAGTGTTTGTTTCTTTCTTTGGTTTGTAGGATTTTTTTTTTTTTTGAGGCTCAGGGGGTTCCTCAGCATTAAGGGGGACTGTTGTCAATCCTCTTTATAGAATAAATAAGAATAAACTTAAAAACAGGACTGCAGTTTTGGCATTGATCTCTGATATCACATGGTCTTTCCCTCCTAATCGTGTCTCTGAGGAGCATCTGTTAAGGCCCAGGATATTAGGCAAATTGCCAGATTTTAAGTTCAGGGGCAGAGCCCTAACTTGTAGTTGGCAGGAGGGAAAGCCTAGAAGTGTGCCTTTATGTATTCTATAGTGAAAGTTGCCCAAAATTCACAGGGACAGGTTTAAGAAACCTTTAGGATATAAAAAAATAGACAAACTGTCAACCAGGAAGTGCCTTTGCTACGGTCTATGGCCACCAGAGGGCAGCTGGTACACTCAATAGTGCCTTTCTATGACTGTGGGTATGCATGCAGCCATTATCTGCAGGTCAGGAAGGAAATCACCACAGAGCCTCTGTAAGGTGATGTTATGTTCTGAGAATCCAGATTATATGACCAAGATTTAAAGCTCTTAACTTCTGTATCATTGGTCGGGCTCTGGTGCCCTAAAGACCACTGAATGACAGCGCTGCTCATGAATCACATATAGTATTCAGTGCCCCCATCCCTGGGGGGTGAGTGGTACAATACAAAATCATATTACTCATCAGGTTCACACAGGCAACAACCTCTCAGACCTCCATTTGCAAGGTGGTCGGTGTATTCCACTGCTATTTCTGTGACTCCAGGAAGGCCTGGGGAGGTGCTTGTGTGTTTCATAGCAACACTTAGCAGGCCCTTCCCAGGAAATTCTCATCTATTACTAGAGCAGGATTTCATTTCATTTCTCTGATTGTGGTTAATGCACAGCGTCAGGGGCTGTGTTCGAAAGCTTGGGTCCCACGGACTTCAGTGGGATTTCAAAAAGAAAAAGAAACTCGCTTTAGTGAGAGAGAGCCTTGTTCATTTTTGCTTTTGATTTTTACCTTTTGCGCCTGAATCCCAAGGACGGGACACTGTTTGCTTCCAGGGGTTCTACTTTCTATTTTGCTCTTCAGCTCCCTGGCAGATGCAGTAGGCTGGCATGGGGTGGGCAACGCCTCCTGCAATGCAGAATCTCCCAGGATAAGGGGGGGGGAAGGACAACTGGGTGCAGCGGGGGCTGGTAGCTTCTTGCAAAGCTATAGTAGCAGTTCGGGTAATTTTAGCGGATCTGCTTTGAATTCATTGGAGTTGACGGAAACTTGGGTTTTGGAGTCCTATCGTTTAAAAAAAAAAAAAAAAGCAAAAGAAAAGGGCATAGCTATGTTGATTTACCAGAATCTCCTTCCGCTATCCATAGAAGGTCCTATAAAGCGTTAAAGTCGGTTTATATGGCAGGATAATATTTAGGCTTAGCTGCTGTGATATAGCGCTATGTTCCGCTGTAAACATATTCAAGTCAAAAGGAATTAGGTGATAACTCTCTTGGACAGTTGTAACAGGTGCTTGGGTGAGCGCCATGGCCAGTCCACAGATGTAGAATGCTCTGCCATAAGCATTATGTCATGGGAAGAATTTTATAGTTGTGTGGTTTCTTAATGGAAAATGTTTCCGTTTAGTTTGACTTTGCCAAATTATACGATTTTACGGTAGATTTGTAAAGTCTTAATTTTGGCTATATATGGTTTAATTTTACATATGGAAAAGGAAGCTCAGCTGAGAGGGGTTGCAAAATAGAACTCTGGCCTTTGGAGCTATCTATGCTCCCATTCCATTTATCAGAGGTTCTCCAGTACGGAGAGTCTCTGCTAGTGTTCGGTGAATGCCTTAATGGGGGGCCAGAAGCAGCTAGGCTAGTTCTCTAGCAGCAGTGGCAGCGGCTCAGACTCTAGTAGGCATACTTCATATGCTGGGCTTACAAGATGGCTTCCGCGCTGATCGGCATCAGCCAAGGTGAATGCCGGTTTAGACTGTGGATGTGGAGTCAGCCTGGAGGAGGGGCCTTGCGTTCTCTGGACAATGCCCTGCATACACTGAATCCCTTCAATTCGATCAGCTGCTGGCAGGAGACAAGGCACGCTCGCATGCTTTTTTGCTTCAGTGGTCTAAAAGTGGAGTCTTTACCAGGTGGTATAATGGGAACTTTTCTGCAGTTTCTCGGCTTCTTCTTTGCTGACTCAATTGCCACTGCGGAATGAGAGCTGTATTTCATATCACCAGGTGCTAGTTGATCTTAAAATATAAAGTCTATCTTTGTGCAGTCAGACGGAATGGGGCATTACACTAGCAGGAAGGCCGTGGATTAGTATGCCTGTGTTTGGGAGTTCTTTCTACTTCATATTGTTGGCACGGAAAGAGCGGCTCTTAACATATGCTGACGGCATTTTTGGTTTAGAGGTGTCTTTGTAAAAATAAATAAATAAATAAATATAAAATAAAATAATAAAAATAAAATAAAAAAGAAAGAAAGAGAAAATCAAGAAAGTATTCAGCTGTCCTGAATTCGTCTGTTCTTGATTGACATTTTGAGGCTAAGCAGGGGCAGGCCTGGGTACTACGTGGGTGGGTGCACACCTTGCACTACCAGGGGGTGCGGACTCACTGTATGGAACAGAGCCCTAGCAATCTTCTTTATCACAAGATGGGAAAGTAGATGGTTCACTGAAGCGATCGTTGGGGGCATTGCTCTGGCCTTACAAGTTCCCATTTTTGGAGCCTGGGGAGGCGAGAGCATGCTTCAGGTGGTCGCAGTGTTTACGGCAGTCTACTCACCTGGAACAGGAAAGGATCAGGGAGTTGAATCGACTAGAGCCTGATTTGCTTTATGGGGCAAATGTGCATTATGGCTTAATTCAAGCGCTAGCTAATATTATTGGCTTCCTTGGGGTTCACCCAGAGGTCTCTCTGGTGGAGGAATGGGGCAGCTGATGGTTCGTCCAAGTCGAGGGTCAGTAAGCTCCCAATTAAGTCTTTGTCTTGTCCTTTCCCCGTGGGCTCTCATAGGGCAACTAGTTGGCGTATCGAGGCTTTTGGAGAAAGGCGCTCTTGGTAGCGCCCGGTTGGGCGAGACGGCCTACTAGGCCCTTCTCATTAGCCTACTCGACAGGCTTTTCCTAGAAGTTGTCGGTAGCAGACATTCTGCTGCGGCTAGGTCCGTGACGAATGTCTCAGGTGGATCGGTGTCCGCCTATGGTTTGGCCTTTGTATGGGCGGGGCTCAAGTAGAAGGCTTATTCTGCGGCATTCTTCGCCGCCTTGTTGAGAG
Organism: Ichthyophis bannanicus; assembly: GCA_033557465.1. Classification (NCBI taxonomy): domain Eukaryota; kingdom Metazoa; phylum Chordata; class Amphibia; order Gymnophiona; family Ichthyophiidae; genus Ichthyophis; species Ichthyophis bannanicus. The sequence goes on along the minus strand of CM066032.1, from coordinate 1,826,192,002 downwards.
CGAAGAGGCAGGCTGCTTCTGCTACGTAGGTCCATGCTTAGCGCCTCTGGGAAGGCTGCTGTTCACGGCGGCAAGTCCGGGCGACAAAGGTGTCTGTATCCTTGGTCTGAGTTCTCTGCAGGACAGTGTCTGAAGGAACTAGCGGCCAGTTCCTTAGAGGATCCAGCGGGCGACTGTTTCCGGCTGTAGAGGTCTGTGAAGGGAATAGCGCTAGGTGTTCGGATCGATGTGTAGCGTTTCCTTAAGTTGGGATCCGATTGCGCTCCTCAAGGAGAGTTCGGGTGCCGCCGGGGAATCCCGATTGGGCCTTAGAGGCATTAGCTAAAGAGTCCTTTGATTCTTTACTCCAGGCGTCAGTAAAGGATTTGCTGTTATAGACAGTGGCTTTGATAGCTCATTGTTCGGTGCGACGAGTTTCGGAGTTTCAGGCGTTGGTCATGTAATGAGTCGTTTTCACCCTTTCTGGATAGAGGGTGGTGTTTGTGAGCAGTCCTGTCCTTCCAAAAGGTGGTTTCTGATTTTTCTCCTGAGCCTATTGGTTTCTCTTCCAGTTCTCAGTTTTTCTGGAAGGGGAGGTTTTTATTTGTAGCTTACGCCGATAGGAAACATTACATGCAGGGTGCGATGTTCGTTTCTTTGTTTTTGTGTGCTGGTTGGAGGTCCCCACAAAGGGGAAGCAGCAGCGAAGGCGGCCATTTCGCACTGGGTTAAGGCGGTAGTTGCCTTAGCTTTCTGCTGGCGAGGTTGTATGATTCCGGGGGGCTTTCTGACTCTTGCTACCAGGGCACAAGCGGCTTCATGGGTGAATCACTGTGTCATTCCAACAGGGGGGATTGGTAGAGCAGCTTCCAGGTTGTCTCTTCATTTCCTCAGTAATCATTACTGCCTAAATGTTTTGGCAGTAAAGGAGGCCTGTTCCGGGTCGGCGGTGTGGTGAGTTGGCTGGGTAGGTCCCTCCCAATGATTACTGCTCTGTTACATCCCAGAAGTAGAGGACTAAACTGGAGGAACGATAAGGAAATAGAAATTACACTTACCTGTTAATTGTCGTTCCTTGAGTGACGACAGTTTAGTCCTCATTCCTGCCCAGGAGTATGATTTCTTCGGTTTATTTTCAGGCGGAGTGGAGCATCAATCTCAAGGAGTAGACGGATCCTTTCAGTTTCTAGATCGCAGTGAGTATCCCTCTCTGTTCTTTCTTTCTTTTCTCTTATTTAAACAAGGTGATGGTATAGGATACGTATTTGCATAGGGGGGACATGAATGTAAAGTTAAAAAAAAAAAAAAAAGAAAAGAAGAGAGAAAAGAAAATATAAGACGGATACTGTTTAAAAGGCTCCTCCGGTTGAGGAATGGGGAGTTATTTAAAGTTATGGTATAGTTACTTATTTGTTGTTCCTTTGAGTTTACTTTGTCAATAGTACACTGGAGGCTGATGGGAGATACCAGCAGGCTATATCCAGTGATGTCACGACTTTGACATGCCCAGTCTCCTAGCTGCAGGAAGAGGTGCACAACCCAGAAGTAGAGGACTAAACTGTCGTCACTCAAGGAACGACAATTACCAGGTAAGTGTAATTTCTATTTTTTCCATTTCCTGAAAGATGCTTTTTTGGCAACAACAGCCTCTCTGACCTCACCTTTTTTCTTAACTGTTTTCCTCATTTTATCATAGTCTCCCTTTTGAAAGTTAAAAGGTAGTACTGTGTTTTTCCTTACTATCCCTCCTCCACTAATTAAATCAAAGGCGATCATGCTATGATCACTATTGCCGTGGCCCCAACACCCTTATCTCTTGCACTAGATCTGGTGTTCCACTAAGGACTAGGTCTAATATGGCTTCCCCTCTGGTCGGTTCATGAACCAGCTGCTCCAAGAAGCAGTCATTTATTTAATCTAGGAACTTTATCTCCCTAGCATGTCCTGACGTGACACTGACCCAGTCGATACCGGGGTAATTGAAATCACCCATTATTATTACTGCGCTGTAACTTTTGTTAGCTTCCTTGATTTCTTTGAGCATTTCATCATCCATTTGGTCATTCTGGCCAGGTGCTCGATAGTACACCCCCACTGCCATTGCCTTCCCCCTTTTATATGGAATTTCAAACCATATAGATTCTACAGCAGATTTTGTTTCCTGCAAAACTTTAATCCTTTCTGAGTCAATGCCCTCTCTAACATAGAGGGCAACCCCTCCACCAATTTGATCAGCTCTATCATTACGATATAGTTTGTACCCAGGTATCAGTGTCCCACTGCTTGTCCTCCTTCCACCATGTCTCTGATATTCCAATCATATCTAACCTTTAATTTAGTGCTATATATTCTAACTCTCCCATCCTATTCTTTAGACTTCTAGCATTTGCATACAAGCATTTTAGAGAATGTATTTTATTCATGTTAATTTGGCTATTGTTAGACATGGGTAAATTGGGTTCTCCAGGACCAAGCAGGAAGTCAGTCCTCACATATAGGTGACGTCGGCGCCGACGGAGCCCTCGCGGAGCAATTTTCCCCAGCTTTCAAAGAAAGCCTTTGGGAATTGCAGCGCGCATGCGCGGTCCTCTTCCCGCCCAAGGGTGCCATCTTGCTCAGTCTTCTTTTTTCCGCGGAGCACTACAGACGTTTGTGAATCCCCACAGAAAAGTTGATTTATTTCTCTTTTTCTCTCTTGGTTTCGACGCCGGTTCTTTTCCCGCCCGGACTCGCGACGCCGGTTGCGAGTCCGTTCTTTATTTTTCGTTTTTTTGTCCTTCGTGACAGATTTCGCGCCTTTTTACTTTTTCACTGGCAGCCCAGTCTTTCGACCTCGCAGGGGCCCTTTTTCCCCCGATGGCTGCCAGCGGGTTTAAAAAGTGTGACCTCTGTAAGAAACTCATGTCTCTTACAGACACACACGACTTCTGCCTCCGCTGCCTCGGACCCGATCATGACCCGAAGATCTGTGGTCCGTTGTCAGACGGCTGCCTAGGGTGAGAACTTACACAATCTTGACGATGCATATATTCATATGATTCTTGCAAGGTATTGTGGGTATTGTAGTTCATTCATTCCCAAACACAGCTGATGACAATAATTTGAGTTGTGGAACCAAGTGGTAAGATCAATAAAATACTTCTTTTATTGATGGGGTTTAATTCACCCAGCACATGTATGCTTGATAGCACTATAAATGAGGTTACTTGCTTGCAGTGTTTAAAATGGATAACAAAAAGTCACAAAGTAAACCAGAAACAACCTTCAGCTTGTCAGGCAATTAGCTAATGTTTTCTTAGCAAATAATTACCAAATACAAAGGCACAAAGAAAAGAATAAACTTTGCTGGTTAGGTTAACTTCTGCTTATTTTCCATGCAGATCTCAGCAGTGATTCTCCCTTGCTCACACACACAATCAGGTGCAGCCCTAATTACTATCAATGGACCAGCTGAAAGCCTTTAGCTGGCTGGCTGCTACTGTGTGAGCCCAAATCCTGCTTTAAGAGCTGTTTGCAGTGGAAATAAAGAACAGAGTTAGGTTTCTTTGTGATGGCTGATGTGTTTGCTCAGAGAAAACTAGCAATAGCATTTAGATAGAGAACAGTCCATATAAATAGTTTCATCTGCTGTATCTCCCTCTTCATCAACAATCATAGGGTCAATATCATACATTGGCACAGATGAGTCTTTCATTAAGGCACTATCATGAGAATGCTTATTCCCTTGCTGCCATTCTCTATTATAGATAGGGTCTGGATCAGTGTTCATACCTGAGCCTCTCCTGCTATCATTATTTCTCTCTGTATAGCCTGGCCAATATGTAATCCAATTCTGATGTCCAGCCTTCCAATCTTGATCCCTGGACGCTGGATCTTCTCTCACATACCTTCTGGCCTTGGTCTGAAAGTCCCTTCCACATGCAGTCTTCTCTCTTCCAGGTAGCCACTGGTGATTCCTATCTCTGCCACTCCATTCCTCTGGCTGAATCCAGTCCAATGGACTCTGCTGGCTTTTGGAATACCTCCCAGTATGAGTACTGCCTTGGAATCTCCCAGACCTTCCAATGGCCTTTCTTCTCTTCCTTCCAGAGAGTTTCCTTCTCTCTCTATCTGCTTGGCTTGGCTTCTGTTTCTCCAGGTGATACTGGTGCTTGTAGCCGTTGCTGTCTCTGTATCTCTTCCTCCCTCTGTAGCTGTTATCTGAAGAATAAGCTCTATTCTTATCCTGTTCTAATGTGTGCTGCTCCCTAACACAGCGCAGCTGTGTTGAATCAGGCCCTGCCCTTTGAGATGAGTGCTTAGGGATTACCTCATAGCTCTCTTGATTGCACACACATTCTCTCACTTCAGCCCCTCTCATGGCTGCTGGAAACCTGGTGCATTCTGGGACTGGTAGTCTTTTATGTGAAAACTCTGTTTTCTTGCTTCTACCAGAACTGACAGGTTGCTTGTTCAGAGTCACATCATCTTTTCTATAGCTCCTACTTGAGCTATGATAAGCTTCCTTATCACACCGTGTGGCAAAATGTCCTCAAAAGCGTTGAGTCGGCAGCATCAGTGGGAACGGATCTTCTCTGACTCTGGCCAGGCTCGGACCTCGTCAGAGGCTTCGACGTCTCGGGACTCTGGTCCTGAGCATCGTCGAAGTTCCTCTGAAAGGGGGTCTCCTACCCGGGAACATCATCGGAAGAAGAAACCCGCGAGGGCGGGATCGGTGGACGCTCCTGGTTCCTCGAGGGCCAGGTCGCATAGCCCCGATTCCCGTCCCGGGTCCTCGGAGGTGGAGAGACCTTCAAAACACCCTCGTATCGAGATGGACTTGCCCGCTCACGTGAGTACTGTTGTCCTCGTAGACTCGCCTCCGAAGGAGCCGACGTCGGGCCCGACGCTGTCGGGGCCCGAGTCGGGGGCTGCTGGGTCTCCTGAGCTTGGACTCAGGTTGACGGCCTTGGAGTGCAGTCTGACTGCCTTCATGGACCAGCAGCGGACATTGATCGCTGGCCTCGCCGGTGCTTCTGCCCTGACCGCCGGGACGTCGACCTCCAAGTCGACCCCGGAGACCGAGCCGATCCTCGAGTCCATGAGGGCTTGAGTCGATCCTCGGTCACGGTCTCCTTCGGCTTCCCGTTCGGGACCAAGGTCGTCGACGCCGACTCTCTCGGCGTCGGGACGGATGGCATCGATGCCCGCCCGACCGGAGCCGCTCGACTCCTCCGAGGAGTCGGCCTGGGAATCCGAGGACGAAGAGTCACCTGGTTCCTTTCGGACTCGGTGTGTCCCATCGGACTCCCCCGAGTCCGAACCTCGGAGACGGTCCCCCCCGGAGGATACCCGGTTCTCGGACTTCGTGCGGGATATGGCCAAGGCCTTGGCCTTCCCCGCGGATCCTGAGGAGGAGCCTCGAGTCGAAGAACTCGATGCCCTCCAATATGACTCTCCCCCGAAGGAGGCCTTTATTGTACCGGTTCCTCCGATGCTGGAACGACTTCTCTTCCGTATGTGGGAGAGCCCGGCGTCGTCGCCGGTATTAAGCAAGCGGGTCGATTCCATTTATCGAGTCCGCAAGAGCCCCGTCTTCCAAAAGGCACAACTACCGCACCATTCCATGGTGGTGGAATCGGCCATGCATAGACTTAAGAGTCAAAAAATGCACTCCTTGGTGCCCCCCGGTAGGGAGGCCCGAAGCCTGGATGCCCTCGGTAGGAAGTGTTTCCAGGGCTCTATGCTTGCTTGTCGAGTCCAGACCTACCAGCTCTACATGGGCATGTATCTCCGGGACCTGGCTAAAGAACTAGCTGGGTTCTCTGCTGGTCTCTCCGACGAACCTTTGCAGAGGTTTCAAACCTTGTCAACTGGTATTCGAGAGTGCTCGAAGTTTATCTCTCGAGCAGCCTACGATGGTTTTGAGGCATCGGCTCGAGTAGCCGCAGCCGGCATCGGTGGATGCCGCCAGGCTTGGCTTCAGACGTCCGACCTCGAGCCATGGGTGCAGGACAAGTTGGTCGATGTCCCCTGCAGGGGTGAAAACCTCTTTGGCAAGCCCATGGATGAAAAGGCTGCACAGATCGAGACCGAGACTCTCACCAGGACTCGTCTCTCAAGGAAGACCTCTGCCCCTTCTCAAAAGAAGAAGGGCTCGGGGAAAAAGCCCTTTTACCCGAGGAAGGCGGCTGCCTATAAATACTACCCTCAGTATCAGGCCTCACCAGCTCCCCCACAGGGTAAGCAGGCCAAGGGATGGGGTAATGGGTCCCGTAGGCAGCAAGCCCCCAAGCCTGCACCACCGGCCCCTGCTCAGCAGGGTGGGGGTTTTTGACTTCATCAGCATAGCATCTCCCCCTCAGCTGGTTTCTCTCAGCACAGGAGGCCGGCTGGTCCACTTTGCCCAAAGGTGGTCCAACATCACCACAGATACCTGGGTACGTCACATAGTTCTGAAGGGCTATCTTCTTCACTTTCACCAGGTACCTCCCTCCTACTTTCCAGGGGAGCCTCAGAGACTCCCTCTGCACAAGGACTTATTCCTTCTGGAGTGAGCAAGTCTCCTTCAGGAACAGGCGGTGGAACCGGTGCCCCATCACCTGAAGGGTCAAGGGTTTTACTCCAGGTACTTTCTGATACCAAAAAGAACAGGAGGCCTCAGACCCATCCTGGACTTGCGAAACCTCAAGTTCCTGGCAAAGGAAAAGTTCAAGATGCTTACCCTTGGAATCCTGCTGCCCTACCTCCAGCAGGGGGACTGGCTATGCTCCTTGGATCTAAAGGATGCGTATACTCATATCCTTATTCATCCAGACCGCAGACAATATCTCAGGTTTGTTGTGGGAGGAAATCATTACCAGTACAGAGTACTGCCCTTTGACCTATCCTCCGCCCCCAGAGTGTTCACCAAATGCCTGGCAGTGGTGGCGGCCTATCTAAGACTTTATTTTATTTATTTATTTATTTATTTTTCTTATATACCGCGCTCTTAAATCAGTGCGGTTTACACATGAACAAATATAAACACAATTGTACAAACAGCATTGGTTTTTTACAGTGAACAAGGTAAATAAACTTGGTAAAACATGGTAATTATATAAAAATAACTATATACATGGTAACTATATACATGGATATTTTGGTTAATTATTAATGCCGTGGATAAGAGGTTAATTAAATTAAAGAGTAAATATGCTAAATATAGTGAGAATAAATATGTCCTATAGTGAGCAGGTAATAATCATCGTAATTATCCATTCTCTACAGGGGTCAAATATGAAAGATCTGTATGAGAGCTGTTTTCAGATGGAGTAGCTTCGGATGGAGTAGCTTCAAGGCCTTTTTGTGTTTCCCTACCTGGACGACTGGCTAATCAGAGCCCAGTCTTCCCAAGAGGCCACTCATCGCACTGTGACCCTACTCCAGCACTTGGGATTTGTCATAAACTTCGCAAAGTCCACTTTGCTCCCCTCTCAAAATCTCGAATTCATCGGCGCCAGGTTGGACACTCTTCAGGCGCGGGCCTTCCTCCCTCTGGACAGGGCCAAGCGGCTCATGGATCTCGCCGGCCACTTTCACAGCAATGCCTTGGTCTCGGCCTGGCAAGTTCTGAGACTGCTCGGCCATATGGCTTCCACGGTCCATGTGACCCCCAATGCCCGCCTGAACATGCGACCTGCTCAATGGTGCCTTCGCACACAATGGCATCAGGCCACGGGGAGCCTCGCGGACTTCGTACAGATATCCGACCAGCTGGTCTCTTCTCTGCAATGGTGGCTTCATCTGCCGAACCTAGTACTAGGTGTGACTTTTCAGCCCCCTCCGCATTCTCAGGTCCTGACGACCGATGCTTCTCTCCTCGGTTGGGGAGCACATTGCCAAGGGACCTGTACTCAAGGTCTCTGGACTCCTTGGGAGTCTACTCAGCAGATAAACTTCCTGGAGCTCAGAGCCATCCGCCTAGCGCTCAAAGCATTCTCTCACCTGGTTTCTCACCAGTCGGTGCTGATACAGACAGACAATCAGGTTGCGATGTTCTACGTGAACAAACAAGGTGGAACAGTCTCCTTCCTTCTCTGTCAGGAGGCACAGAAGCTATGCTCTTGGGCCGTCCACCACGGCATCATCCTCAAAGCTGTCTATCTCCCAGGTCAAGAAAATTACCTGGCCGACAAGCTCAGCGGGATCCTCCAGCCACACGAGTGGAGATTAGATCCGCTGGTGGTTCAGCGGATCTTTCTCAAGTGGGGCCTCCCCACCATGGATCTGTTTGCCAGTCCTCTGAACCGGCAACTTCCCACATTCTGCTCTCGACAACCGCATCCTCTCAGAGTAGCGGCGGATGCTTTTATGATTCCATGGTCCACATGCCTCTTATATGCCTTTCCTCCCATGCCGCTGGTGTCTCGGACACTTTTCAAAGTTCTCAGAGACAAAGCCTCGATGATCCTAGTGGCTCCCCGGTGGCCGAGACAACCTTGGTTCCCGCTTCTAATGCAGCTGGCGGTGGACTCCCCTCTTCCTCTGGGGTTTCAGCCTGACCTGTCACAGGATCAGGGGACTCTCCTGCACCCCAACCTCCGGTCCCTTCATCTGATGGCCTGGCTGCTGAAAGGGTAGTCCTTGCTCCCCTCTGCCTGCCTCCAGATGTGGAGGAGGTCGTCTTGGCCTCCAGGCGACCCTCCACCCGGAAGTCCTACGCTCTTAAGTGGCGTCGGTTCTCCGTATGGTGTACTCAGCAGTCTCAAGATCCCTTCTCCTGTTCAGCATCAGTGGTCTTGCAGTACTTGCTTTGCCTCTCCAATCTTGGACTTAAGTCCAACTCGGTCAAGATCCACCTCAGTGCTCTTTCTGCACATCACATGCCGGTGGATGGCAGACCTCTTTCTAGCCACCCTCTGGTGGCTCGTTTTCTCAGAGGCCTCCTTCTCCTTAAACCACCTTTGCGCCCACCAACCCCGGACTGGGATCTCAATGTGGTTTTACAGCGGATTACCTGTCCGCCTTTCGAACCTATGGCTACCTGTCCTCTTCGTTTTCTTTCTTGGAAAACCTTGTTCTTGGTAGCCCTCACTTCTGCTAGATGCGTTAGTGAGCTGCAGGCCCTGGTGTCTGATCCTCCGTACACTAGGTTCTACAAGAACCGGGTAGTCCTACGGACTCACACTACGTTTCTTCCCAAAGTGGTTTCCCCTTTTCACATCAACCAGGAGGTGGTGCTTCCGACCTACTTTCCCAGGCCACACTCCAGCCGAGCTGAAATGGTCCTGCATACCCTGGACTGTAGAAGGGCGTTAACCTTCTACCTTGACCGTACACGGGAGCACAGAAGGGCTGTTCAGCTCTTCGTCTCTTATGACCCCAATAAGTTGGGGTTCCCTGTCTCCAAGCGTACTCTGTCCATCTGGATTGCTGACTGTATCGCTTGGGCTTACGAGGCAGCCGGCCTCTCGTTGGAAAGTCGAGTCACGGCCCATCGTGTCCGGGCGAAGGCTACGTCAGTGGCTTACCTCCGCTCTGTTCCATTGGCAGACATCTGCCGGGCCGCTACTTGGTCTTCAAGCCAGACTTTTGCGGCCCATTACTGCCTGGAGAGGGAGTCCCGCAGGGACAGTGCTTTTGGACAAGCAGTCCTCCGTAACCTCTTCGAGGTATAGGCAACTCCTACCCTCCATCCCGGATGTTGGGCTACCGGTTGGAGACGTATTCAGAGAAGATTCCTTCCTTCTGGGCTGCTGAGCTTGAGGGAGCTCATTTTTGCGCTTAGGGTCTCCGGTAGCCTTAAGCTTGGGAGTCCCATAAGTGAGGACTGACTTCCTGCTTGGTCCTGGAGAAAGCGTAGTTACTCACCTGTAACAGGTGTTCTCCAGGAGCAGCAGGAATCGGTCCTCACAAACCTCCCTCCTCCCCTTGGAGTTGCAGTTCTATGCTTTCGTTTTTTTGCTAATTTTTTGCTGTCTTTTAGCTATGTCATCTGACTGAACAAGATGGCACCCTTGGGCGGGAAGAGGACCGCGCATGCGCGCTGCAATTCCCAAAGGCTTTCTTTGAAAGCTGGGGAAAATTGCTCCGCGAGGGCTCCGTCGGCGCCGACGTCACCCATATGTGAGGACTGATTCCTGCTGCTCCTGGAGAACACCTGTTACAGGTGAGTAACTACGCTATCTTTAAGCTCTGTCTACTCCATACTTGAGGGCATTTGGGCTACTTTACTCTTTTGTGGAACCTCTCTGCTTTTGGGAGTATCCTTCAAGGATACGTTCTTCCGAACCATCCGCTCTTGGGCGACTGTCGACTTTCCCCTAATATCTAGTTTAAAAGCTGCTCTATCTCCTTTTTAAAGGTTAATGCCAGCAGCCTGGTTCCATCCCGGTTAAGGTGAAGCCCATCCCTTCGGAAGAGCCCCTCCTTTCCCCAGAATGTTCCCCAGTTCCTAACAAATCCAAAACCCTCATCTCTGCTCCATTGTCTCATCCTCGCATTGAGACTCCGGAGCTCTGCCTGCCTTCTGGGTCCTACGCGTGGAACAGGAAGCATTTCGGAGAATGCTACCCTGGAAGTTCTGGATTTCAACTTCCTACCTAAAAGCCTAAATTTAGACTCCAGAACCTCCCTACCACATTTTCCTATGTCATTGGTACCGACATGTACCAAGACAGCAGACTACTCCCCAGCACTATCTAAGACCTTATCTTGGTGGCGCGTGAGGTCCGCTACCTTCGCACCAGGCAGGCATGTTACCATGCGATCCTCACGTCCACCAGCCACCCAGCTATCTACATGCCTAATGATCGAATCACCAACTATAACGGCTGTCCTAACCCTTCCCTCATGGGCACATGGCCCTGGAGAAACTTCTTTGGCACCTGACTCCTTGCTCCATACTCCTGCTTGCTGCACTCAATCCATATCATCTTGGCTGTTTTCCTTAGCCTCAAAGATATCTTTTCAGTCTGATTCCTGGTAGCTAGTGAACCCCATATGTGAAGACTTCATTCCTACGTCTTCCTGAAGATAGTGTAGTTACTCAACTGTAACAGGTGATCTCCGGAGCAACAGAAATCAGTCTTCACAACCAACCCTCCTCCCATGGAGGAGTTTGGTATTCTCTTCCTATTTTCTCAGCTATAAACTCAACTGAGGAGAGGAATTGGGAAGGCAGACGCGCAGGCACAGTGGAGTGCTCCCAAAGGCTTTCCTGTTGGATGCTTGTGGAGCGTTTCCACGGGGACAATTCCTTTGGTACCGACAATATCCATACGTGAAGACTGATTTCTGCTGTTCCTTATCATTCTTCCAATTTAGTCCACACTTCTGGTTAGTGTACCATCTCCTGCAGCTTGGAGACTGGGCATGTCCAAAAACGTGACATCACTGGATGTAGTCTGCTGACATCTCCCATCAGCCCCAGTGTGTCCAGTCTCCATGCAGCAGGAGGACGTGGTGAGCCTAGTGTCTGGGCTCAGTAGAGGAACAAATAGGGAGCTGTTAGGATAGAGTAGAGAGTTTGTATTTGATTTGGAACTTTCAATTTGTTTTCTTTAATTTGGGGCTGTAGCTTTAACAAAAAAAAAAAAGTGCCGACTAGCCTGCCATTATTACTTGTACCAGTTCCTGCCTCCACATTCTGCTGGGCTAAGCTGAATATCCCTGTCCAGCTCAGATCTCTCTCCCTTTTACATACGGGAGAGAGCTTTGTGTAGAGAAAGCAGCAGCGAGTCTCTGGCATTTCTGCAGCCGGGACCCTGCGAGCGCTTTGATTTGGCAGAGACAGCTGCTCGTCCTGCGCTCTGCTTGCTGCGTGGCTGAGCACATCAGCAAGGACAGAAGCACCGCGGCGGCAGGGGAACGCCAGTGTTCTGACCAGCAAGCAGGTACGTTGTGTGGGGAGCAGGCAATCGGCGCAAACGGCGGAAAAGAGACCGGGTTTGTGGTTTTTCACGCCTTCTTCTATTCTCAGTCATGGCACCCATTTTGGCAGCATGTTCGCCGCGTGGTGCGCCACTGTGTCGGGGCTCATACTAGGTGGGTTTTTTCAACCCTATTCCTCTCTCCCTCTTTGTTTAGTTTTTAGTTTAAATGGGTTTTATGGTATTTGTGGCTGTTTGAATTAGTAGAGGGAGTTGCTACTATTCTGAAGGTTGTTTGGATCTCTCACTTGAGCCCCTTAGGCCTGGGTGCCTCATCAGTTAATTAAGGCTGCTGGCTGTTTAAGGATCCTTTCCACAAAAAACAAAACACCCCCCCCCCCCCCCATAAATTATTATAGTTTTTATTAGAATTTTTGAGGACAGAGTGTCTGGGCATTGGAGCGGGGGACAGACATACGATGGCTTCCCGTCCGCTTTGTATCTGCAGGTCCTGTAGGGGCGCTATCGCGGCCTCTGGAATTTGCCGCAGCTCTACGGCGGCTTCAGCCAGAGTGGAGCAGCAGATGGAAATAAAAGTAGGGTAGGACCTTCAGGCTGTCTCCCCTGAGGCAGACGGAGAGGCCACTCAGAGCACTACTCCAGTAGCCTATCAAGAGCTCACGGCCAGTCCTTCGGGGACTCCTGCAGATGCGGGGCATCAGCTCGGAGATTTCTGCCCGGATTTTGTTTTAATTATGCATTAAGCATTTTGTTTGTGGAGGCAAGGTAAGCTGTCGGAACCGTTACCGGTGTCTACCATGTTACAACAGTCAGGCACGCAGAAGCAGGTACTAGTTCCGCCAGGCCCGTAAAGTGATTCTGACCACAGGAGCTTTCGCCTTCGGAAAGTAGAAAGGCAAGAGGCAGACGAAAACAAGATCTGGAAGTTGGAATAGAAGAATTGGAGGAAGGAGAAATTCCAGAGCCAGAGGATCAGGCCAAAATTATTCAAATATTTCGGAGGGATGAGTTGACAACGCTTGTCACAGAATCTCTTCAAACACTGAAGCTGGCCGCTGACCAGCCGGTGGAGGAGGATAATGGAGATGACCCGATCATTCAGGCGGTAAGGCAAACCCACATAGTATTTCCCGTTCACAGTGTCGTTGATAGGTTGATACAGGACAAGTGGGATCAGCCAGAAGCTGGGCTCAGAGGCAGTCGGATTATGAATAGGTTGTATCCCTAGCAGACAAGGAAAGGTTTCATTCCCCATGGGTTGATGCAGCAGTATCAGCTGTAACCAAGAAGACCACTATTTCGGTAGAAGGGAGCGCAGCCTTGAAAGATGCACAGGATAGAAAGGTGGATGGGTTGTTGAAACAATCGTTTGAAGCCAACGCCTTGTCATTACAAGCTTCCATTTGCGGTGCTTGGGTGGCGAGAGCGTGTCTCTGCTGGTCTCAAGGTTTGCGGCAGTCTACTCAGCTGGAACAAGAGTCTGCGGGAGCTTGATTGTTTGGAGTCAGGATCCGCCTATTTGTCGGACGTGCATTATGATTTGATCAGAGCTCTAGCTAATAGTATGGCTTCTTTGGTAGTCGCCCACAGATCTTAGTGGTTAAGAAATTGGGCGGCAGACGGTTCTTCCAAAGCATGCCTTAAGCTTCCGTTCAAGGGGAGATTGTTATTTGGAGAGAATCTCGATAAGCTCATGAAAGACTTAGGGGGAGTCCAAGGGGGAGAGACTCCTGGAAGTTAAACCTAGGCAGGGAAAGTCCTCGGTGGCCTTTAGGGATTTTAGAAGGTTTCAGATCTCTCGCTTGGGTGGTTTTCAACGAGGAAGGTTTCCTTCTCGGGCCCAGGGATTTCGGGAGTTTCAAGCAGCTGCTAGAAGCTTTGCTGCGGTGGCCGCAGCAGCCAGTCGTAAGACGCAATGAAGTGCAGGGGGCCCTGGCAGGAAGTCAGCGGATAGGAGGTCGTCTTCGGAGCTTTCTTCCTGCTTGGGCTCAGATAACGACCGAACAGTGGGTGTTGGAAATAATTCACGAGGGCTATGCGCTGGAGTTTGCAAGGCCAGTTCACGAGTCGTTTGTGATGTCTCCCTGCAGGGGATATCAGAATGTCCTTGCGGTTCATGACACTTTAGATCAGCTATTGCAGATCGGAGCGGTCATCCCCGTGCCCAAGGAAGACTACGGCAGGGGTCGATACTCCATATATTTCATGGTTCCAAAGAAGGACGGATCTCTTCGCCCTATATTGGATCTCAAAGGCGTAAGCTGTTGTCTCTGGGTACTGCATTTCAGGAAGGAAACCTTATGGTCCATCATTGTGGTGGCCGGCGTAAAGGGGAGTTCTTGACGTCCCTTGATCTGATGGAGGCGTATTTGCACATTCTGATCAGAGCGGGTCATCAAATTTCTGCGTTTCGCTCTGCCGTGGGGACACTATCCGTTTCAGGCGTTGCCCTTCGGTTTGGTGACAGCACCACACACTTTCACCAAGATCATGGTGGTGGTAGCAGCAGCGTTGCGAAAAGGTGTTCTAGTACATCCCTATCTCAACGACTGGTTGATTTGAGCAAAATCCAGGCCGAAAGCATACAGGTTACGAACAGAGTAGTGAAGTTCTTGGAGGGACTCGATTGGTCAATTCGTCCAAGATTCGCCTGAACCCGTCCCAAGACCTCGAATATCTGGGGGTGCGATTCGACACCCAGCGGGGTTCGGTTTTTCTACCGGATCATCGAGTCCATATTCTCCAGCAGGTGGTAAGTCAATTCAGGGCCATGCCAGCCCCTTCGGCATGGAGTTACCTCAAGGTGCTGGGTACTGTCAGACGGCTGCCTGGGTGAGAATGTTCACAGTCTTGGCAAGTGCATATATCAATATGATTGGCAAGGGATTGTGGGCAATGCAGTCCATTCACACCAGACACAGCTGCTCACAATAAATAGTTGTGCTTAAGGGTAAAGCCAATAAGATATTTATTTATGGGGTTATTTCTCCCAACACAGATATGCTTGGTAGCACATAAATCAGGTTACTTGCTTTCAGTGTTAAACTTGGAAAAACAAAATCAGGAAAACATTTGAACTTGTCAGGCAATCAAAGCAAAAGAAATAAGACCTGGTTGATGACAAACTGGTCTTTTCTGTAGGCTTTAGCTAATATTTTCTTAGCATGTATCAAACAGCAAACAAAAATCCACAAAGAAGAGAAAAACTGTTCTTTTCAGGTTAACTTCTTATATCTTCCCACATAGATTCAGAAGTGATTCCCTCAGAGCTCACAAGCAATTAGGTAAGGCTCAATTGCTAGCAGTTACCCAGCTGAAACCCCTTAGCTGGCTTGCATTCTACTGCGTGGCTAAAAATCCTACTCAAGAGCTTTTCTGAGCAGATTAAAGAACAAGTTTGTATTTCTTTGTGATGGTTGCTGTACTTTGTAACAGAAAATCACCAAAGGAGTTTAGACAGAGAGCAGTCCATGTAAACAGATTCTTCATCTGCTACGTCTCCCCCTTCTTCAACAATCATGGGCTCAATATCATGGATTGGCACAGATGAATTTCTCAATGGAGCACTTTCAGGAGAATACTTGTTTCCCTGCTGTCTTTCAAGGTTATAGCTAGGGCATAGATCAGTGTTCATACCTGAGCTTCCATTGCTGTTAGAGTTCCTCTCTATATAGCCTGGCCAGTATGTAGTCCAGTTCTTATGTCCAGCCTTCCAATCCAGATCCCTGGACACTGGATCTCTCTTCACATACCTTCTGGCACGGGTCTTAGGGTCCCTTCCACGTGCAGCCGTCTCCCTCACAGGTACCGTCTGGAGATTCCTAGCTCTGCAGCACCATTCCTCTGGCTTTCCCCAGTCCAATGGTGTATGCTGGCCCTTGGAATGCCTCCCAGTATACGTACTGCTCCAGACTCTTCTAGACCTCCCAAAGGCTTTTCTCTTCTTTCTTCCAAAGGGTTTCTTGCCCTCTCTGACCGTCCGGTTTGGCTTCTGCTTCTGATGATCCTCCAGATGAAACTGAGGATATCCAAGCTGATCATGAAGATGATGATGAGGATGAGGATGATTCTCTGTAGAATAAACTCTACCTTTATTCTGCTTAGATGAGTGCTCCTCCCTAACACAGCGCAGCTGTGCTGAATCAGGCCCTTCCCTTTGAGATGAGTGCTTAGGGATTACCTCATAGCCGCCCTGATTGAACACACGTTTCCCCACTTCAGCTCCTCTAATGGCTGTTGGAAACCTGGTGCATTCTGGGACTGGTAGTCTTTTATGGGAAAATTCTGTTTTCTTATTTCTACCAGAACTGACAGGTTGCTTGTTCAGAGTCACTTCACCTTTCCTATAGCTCCTTCCTGAGCTATGATAAGCTTCCTTATCACAGTACGATGGCGGCAACATTGGAAGCGGTGCCTTGGGCCAGGTTTCATATGTGGCCATTGCAATGGGCGCTGTTGCGCCGATGGTCTCATCAGTCTAACTCACTGAGCAGACGCCTAACATGTCCTCTCGGGGTTTAGCAGGCACTGAAGTGGTGGCCGAGTCTGAATTCGTTCTCTGGAGCAACCGGAGTGGATACCGGTGTTAACGGACGCAAGCCTCGTGGGTTGGGGAGCTCATTGCTGAGAGCTCTTCGTGCAAGGCTGCTGGTCAGTTCCAGAGAGCGCCTGGTTCATCAACAGGTTAGAGCTCAGAGCAGTGGCATTGGCGCTACGGGCATTCGAGGCGACGGTAAGGGGTCGAGCGGTGCGAGTGCTCTCAGACAACTTCACTACGGTGGCGTACATCAATAGGCAGGGCGGTACCGGATGTTCGGCAATAGAGGAAGAAGCGGAAGCACTGTTCTATTGGGTAGAAGCTTGTCTGTCAGCAATCTCTGCAGCACACATTGCTGGGAAGGACAATGTGACGGCGGACTTCCTCAGCAGGGTGTACGTGGATCTCGGGGAATGAGAGTTGCATCCAGAAGTGTTTGCGCAAGTAGTGCAGAGATGGGGGCCGCCAATCATGGACCTTATGGCGACGTTTCAGTCAGCGAAGGTGAGTCAGTTTTTCAGCAGGTGGCGAGAGCGGATGTCAGAGGGGATCGACGCACTGATACAGAGGTGGCCGGTGTCGGGTCTTCTCTACGTGCTTCCCCCGTGAGCGCTGATAGGCCGAGTGGTTCAGCTATAGAGGCACATCGGGGGAGTGTGTTGCTGTTGGCTCTGGATTGGCCAAGACGCCTGTGGTACGTCGATCTCATGCGCCTTCTCGACTGGGAGCCGTGGAGTTTACTGGTGTCTGAGAATCTGATGCTTCAAGGGCCTCTGAGGATGCCTCAGGTGGATCGTTTCTCGCTTACAGTCTGGCCATTGAAAGGGTGAGGCTAAGGAAAAAAGTCTACTTTGCAGCAGTTATCACGACATTACTTAAAGCTCGAAAGCAGTCTACGTCTCTGGCTTATGTTCGTATATGGCGTATTTTTTAAGATTGGTGTTCAAGAAGGCAGGTGTGGGCAGCGAAGGTGTCTGAGCCGATCGTCTTAAGTTTTCTACAGGAGGGCTTTGAGAAAGGTCTGGCGGCCAGTTCCTTGAGAGTGCAGTTGGCGGCGCTGGCCTGCTATAGAGGCAAGGTTCAAGGAGTGTGGCGCTCATGCAGACGTATTGCAGTTCCTGAAGGCAGTTTCCAGGCTGCACCCTTCTCGTAGAGTAGTGGTGCCTCCATGGGATCTTAATTTGGTTCTGGGAGCGCTGGCTAAGGAGCCTTTCGAACCGTTACAGCGGGCGTCAGTGAAGGATTTGACTCTGAAGACAGTATTTTTGGTGGCCATTTGTTCAGCAAGGCGTATTTTGGTGTTGCAAGCGTTGTCTTGCAGGGAGCTGTTTTTGTCCTTTTCTAGGGAAAAAGAAGTTCTTCGGCCCGTTCCTTTTTGCCTAAGGTTGTTTCTCCGTTTCATTTACAGATGTTAAGGGTGGCAACAAAACTTTCTTCAGGTATATTCAGGAAAGGAAGAAGATCAGAGTTGGAATTGCAGGACTCAGAAGTGCTGGGAAAGGACTTGTGGAAAGTGACACTGAAAAAGCGAAATTGCTAAACAAATACTTCTGCTCTGTTTTTACTAAAGAAGATCCTGGAGATGGACCAGCTGTGACTCCCAAATATAAAAATAGGACTGAAGTAGATATCACACCATTCGCCAGAAGATGAGGTGTTAGAACAACGTATACAATCAAATGTAAATATGTGACTGTTTGATGTGCCTTTTACCCACCCCTGAAATCACACTGTATGTTCCAAATCCGGCCTGTACAGCCGCACCATTATGTATAGAAAACCGCTGCTGATCGCTGGAAGTAGGGGGATACAAGTGTACACTAAATAAATAAATAAATAAAATAAATAAACTTGCTAAACTGAAAGAGAACAAAGCCATGGGACCAGATGGGATACATCCCAGGATACTGAAAGAGCTCAGAGGTTCTTGCAGGACCATTAAAGGATGTCATCAACAGATCCTTGGAAACAGGAGTGGTTCCTCAGGACTGGAGAATGGCTAATGTTGTACCTCTACACAAAAGTGGTGACAGGGAAGAAGTGTCAAATTACAGGCCCGTGAGCCTTACCTCGGTGGCAGTTAAAGTAATGGAGGCGCTCCTGAAAGAGCGAATAGTGAACTTTCTCAAAACCAACAGGTTGCAAGATCCAAGGCAACATGGTTTTACCGAAGGACGGTCTTGCCAAACAAATCTGATTGAGTTCTTTGATTGGGTAACCAAGGAACTAGATCTGGGGCATGCAATGGATGTCATCTATCTGGATTTCAGCAAAGCCTTTGATACTGTTCCTCATAGGAGGCTTGTCAATAAACTCAGTAGCTTGGGGATGTGTCCCAAGATAGTAAACTGGATTAGAAATTGGTTGACTGACAGACAACAGAGGGTGATGGTACATGGAGCTCACTTGGATGAGAGGAAGGTGATTAGCGGGGTGCCTCAGGGTTCGGTCCTGGGCCCGGCACTGTTCAATATATTTGTGAGTGATATTGCTGAAGGACTGAATGGAAAAGTCTGTCTGTTTGCAGATGACACAAAAATTTGCAACAGAGTGGACTCCCCCGAGGGAGTGGATAACATGAGGAAAGATCTACAAAAGCTGGAAGACTGGTCTAATGCTTGGCAACTACGATTTAATGTGAAAAAGTGCAGTGTCATGCACTTGGGTAGCAGAAATCAAAGGGAAAAGTACACAATAGGGGGTGAAAGGTTGGTATGCACGGTTCAGGAGAAAGACCTTGGTGTAATTATCTCTGATCTCAAGGTGGCAAAACAGTGCGACAAGGCGGTGGCAAAAGCCAGGAGAATGTTGGGCTGCATACAAAGAGGGATTACCTGCAGAAAGGAAGAGGTACTTATGCCACTGTACAAGTCACTGGTGAGGCCTCACTTGGAATACTGTGTTCAGTTTTGGAGGCCATATCTTGCAAAAGATGTAAAAAGACTGGAAACTGTTCAGAGAAAGGCGACCAAAATGATTTGGAGCCTGCGTCAGAAGCCTTATGAGAAGAGACTTGAAGACCTAAATATGTACACTTTGGAGGAGAGGAGGGACAGGGGAGATATGATTCAGACCTTTAAATACTTAAAGAGAAATGATGAACAAACAAACCTCTTCCAAAGACGGGGAAGCTGTAAAACTAGAGGGCATAACATGAAGCTGCAAGGTGGTAAATTGAAAGGCAATGTCAGGAAATATTTCTTCACTGAAAGGGTGGTGGATGCTTAGAATGCCCTCCCGATGGAAGTGGTGGGGGCAAACACGGTGATGGAATTCAAAACGGCATGGGACAAACACAGTGGATCCCTTTACAGCACCAGGATAAAAGCAAAATAAACGGTACCATCTAACTTCTGAACTATCTAGCGTCTGAACAAATAAGGGTGTCCTACATGGAGTGGTGGGTTCACCCCTAAACAGAAACAAAAACAAAAACATGGGGAGGGGTGGCCTGCACAGAGCGACAGGTGCACCTACTCTTGCCATCTTGCTGGGCAGACTAGATGGACCATGCTGGTCTTTATCTGCTGTCACTTACTATGTTACATCAGACAGTTACTCTGCTGGTGCTTGGGTCGTTCGAGGGCGATAAGGTGGACCGGGGACTTAAGGTGTCTGAGTCCTATTGCAAGTCGGACCGTCTATTTGTTTGGGGGCTCCCGTAAGGGCGAAGCAGCTGCGAAAGCTTCTATTTTTAGGTGGATTAGAGAAGCGATTGCTTCCACTTATCTGTTGTTGGGGCATCAGATCCCGATGGGGTTACAGGCACTTTCTAATAGAGCACAAGCGGCTTCATGGGCAGAGCACAGTTTGGTTCCGCCTGTGGAAATTTGTAGGGCAGCTACTTGGTCATCTCTTCACACTTTCAGTAAGCACTACCGTCTCGATGTCTTGTCAGCGAAGGATGCTGTGTTTCGGTCGGCGGTGGTAAAGGCTGGTTGGAAAGGTCCCTCCCAATGAGCACTGCTCTGTTACATCCCAGAAGTGTGGACTAAACTGGAGGAACGATAAGGAAATAGAAATTTTGCTTACCTGGTAATTGATGTTCCTGGAGGAACTCCAGTTTAGTCCTCATTCCCACCCGGGATGGTACGGTAGCATTTCAGGTTCAGTTGGTGAAGGGATACGATGACCGGTAGGTATGTTTATTTCACTACTTCTTCCTCCTCTTATCCTTGCTAATCTGGCGCTTTGGATGGGGCGGAAGGAGCTGGCACGAGGAATGAGGCCTGGCGGCCAGACAAATTCATTTGTATATAGTGGTAGTTGAGTTCAGCTGTTTGTATGCAATTTGTTTGAGGTTGGCTACTTATTTGTTGCTTCTTTAAGTGTGCTTTGTCAATAGTTCACTGGGGCTGATGGGAGATGTCAGCAGACTACATCCAGTAATGTCACGTTTTTGGACATGAAAAACCAAGAGAAGAATGAGGTATCCGCAGAGGCAGGTGGGAAAACCAGGAGCGGAACCCAAGGACCAGGCCTACACGTCGGTGTGATTGTGCAAACAAATTTTATTGAAGGACCCAACTAAAAAGTTTCGGCCAGAGGCCGCCTTCAGGGGTCTAAAAAATTAAATAAAACATACATTAAAACATACATATTAGATTATAAAAATATTTGCACACACAGTATTACAGAAAAAGGTGGAGGGGACAAAGGCATCCAAATTGACAAGACAAAAGGACAAAAAAATTCCTCTATGTAAGGATATTACATAGAAGTATACAACTTATAAAAACATATAATACATTACCACAAGGTGTAGCAACAATGTGTAAACAAGCAAAATGCTCTTCTCAATCTGTGTGAATTAGAGGAAAGATAATAACATTAAAACTCATATTGTACCATGGATGCTGAGAAGTAGAATCTCATATTGTACCTTAATTACTGAAAAGTTAAAATACATTTAAAAAAAGGGGATTAAAAAACATTCTAATCTATTGGCATAGTCATATGCAAAACAGACATTGTTAAAAACAAATCAAACTTGACAAACAGAAAAAAACAATGAGCCAAAGAAAAGAAAACTAAAAAAGCTTAGAAGAGATGAATTCCCAAGGGAAACTTTCATGCACATCTTGATTGTGAAAAACATAAAAGGGAAAGTGCAGACTGTGTAGTGAGTGAGCGTCTCAAAAACGCTCTCGATGAAAAAAAATTGAGCGTAGTGAAAGTATCTAGCATAAAAACACGTCACATGAAAACCAAATTATATGAAGTGCAAGGGGGCAAAAACATATAACAATTGGGAAGTACACGTAAGGGCTTTGTGTTTGTACAGTGGTTGCAAGGAGCACTTTGTGCTATAATATAATGTAAAGAAGCCAACAGTCATTAGATGAAAATGACTACCGTTTGACCACTGTAAAAATATATTGATTTTGGTGTTATACAAAAGCAATATATGCGTGTGACTAAAGGTAAAGGTGTGCTACTGTAGAAAATATTGCGACATCCATCTAAAAACAACGTTATATAAGCATAGAAAGACTTGAGTAGAAGCGCATATGACTACCACTGAAACACGATAACGAATAAAATATATCAAAGAGGAATTGTAACACAAGCCCCATTATTACAAGGGAAAGCCATAAACCTAAAACAAAAGTATCTATACTGTAGATAAGTATTGCTCTTAATTCCAAGTAACTTTGTAACATAAAAGAAAGACTATCGAGAAGGACTCAAAAGATGCTACAAACATTACCAAGAGAATCTAGAGAATGCAAATGGCTCTAGGAATTTGCGAATTTTGAATTTTCCTTTATGTATGTTGCTCTCTCCAATGATATTGTTCCGGAAATATCTAAAAGAAGTCCTCCTACTTCCACAAGCCGATTCATGCTTAATTCTTAAATGTTACTACTTACCATTAAATGTTTTATCTGGCAATGTGGATCAGGGGGTCCCTTCCCCTGCTGATTTAGAAAAATTTAATCTTACTGCTTTTTTGGAGGAGTCTCAGGACCTTATCTCCACTCGTGCTACCTTGCTGGTTACCCTTTCTTCAGAAGAAGATAAGGTAAATATTCTGAAAGCTTACTTTAAGAAAAAGGAGATGCAATTTTGTGGAGCAAAGGTCTTGATATTCCCCGATGTCTCACGCTCAACTCAAATGCGCAGGAAAGCTTTTCTTTCCTTAAAACCAAGAGTATTAGTTTTGGGAGCAACATTCTTTTTGAAATATCCCTGTAAATGTAATATTTCCTTAAATAGCGACAGATTCATTTTTCTTATGCCTTCTGATTTAGAGAAATGGCTACTGGATAGAGAGAAACCAAAGGTTGTCGACAAACCTTGAGTAGGGAGGGCTCATTAAACCGGTATAGTTGGCTATAGGCTTGTGCCTGTTTTATAGCCTTGTTTTCTTTTATTTGTTATTTCCTTTTAGTATTGGATGGATTTCTCCCCATTGATGTGGGCTATATTCTTATTATGTATTAGTTTAAGGATACTTTATGCATTTTGTAATTTGTTTCTTCGAAATTTAATTTTGCTGTGTTTTCACTGTAAAATTTTCATAAATAAAAGATGTAAAAAAAAAAAAAAAAAAAAAGTTTTTAGCACCACTGTAGATAGCCCACTTTGTACATAGCTCAAACAAATCTAGCACACTACTCAGCCCACACACAACTAAGTCTCACCCTCACTGCATGTATAACACACCCACTTTACCTGATTGCTTGCTGTGATACCACCTTGATTATTAAGATAAGGCGGTTTAGAAATACTGTTAAATAAATAAAATAAATAAATAAAGATGGCTTAGGAAATCTGCCCTGTACAGGTGAAAATCTATTTGGCAAAGTGTGGCAAATTAAAGCCACTCAAATGGATGCAGAAAATGCTGCTCTGGATAGACTTTCCAAGTCTACCTCCATTCCAGCCAAGAAAAAAATCTTTCAAAAAGTCTTTTTACAAAAAGAGCAGATTTCCTTCCACTTTTGGCCAACAATCTTCTACAGGTCGCTTTGCTACTAAGCGTCAGCAACCTAAACAGGCCAGGCCTAAACCTGCAGGGGCTGCTACAACCCAGCAGTCCCAACCCCCTCAGGGTTTTTGACTTGATACTAGAGAACTTAACCTTTCTGGTTCTGCAACAACCAGAGCCTCTCACCATTCCAGGAAGGTTAGCTCATTTTGCTCCCAGATGGGAGCAAATCACATCAGAGCAGTGGACCCTCTCCATCATAAGAGAGGGCTACAAACTTCATTTCTCAGACCTTCCTCCCTACACCATGGTGAGACACTTCAATTCTCCCACATCCCTCCTCGACCTTTTGGATCAGGAGGTGACTACCCTTCTGGCCCAGAGGGCCATAGAAGAAGTTCCTCTTCTTCAACAGGGGTCAGGGTTTTACTCCCCTTATTTTCTCATTCCAAAGAAAACAGGGGGATACAGACCCATTTTAGATCTCAGGGAATTGAACAAATTCCTATGCAAGGAGAAGTTCAAGATGCTTTCTCTAGGCACTCTCCTTCCATACCTGCAGAGTCAGGATTGGCTTTGTTCTCTAGATCTCAAGGATGCGTGTACACATACACTCATCCATCCATCTCACAGAAAATTCCTACCTTTTCTGTTCCAGGGAAAACATTACCAATACAGAGTGCTTCCTTTCGGTCTAGCCTCTGCTCCAAGAGTGTTCACCAAATGCATGGCAATAGTTGCTGCATTTCTACGCACTCTGGGAATATTTGTCTTCCCATACCTGGACGACTGGCTCATCCGAGCTCCATCTCAGTCAGAAGCCCAGATTTCCCTGGACCGCACAAGGCGCATTCTGCAGTATCTGGGACTTGTGGTAAACCTCCCAAAGTCCTCAGCTCACCCCTACTCAGTCCCTAGAATTCATAGGGGTCTGGTTGGATACCACTACTGCAAGGGCCTACCTTCCTCAGGCCCGTTGCCAACGTCTAGTGCAGTTAGCCTCCCAGATTCAGTCAAAGAGTCACTTAACTGCCCGGGAGATGCTACAACTACTAGGCCACATGGCTTCCACAGTGCATGTGGTACCCTATGCTCGCCTACACATGAGAGCAGCTCAATGGACGTTGTCCACACAGTGGACTCAAGCATCAGGAGCTCTCTCAGACCAAATAGCAACCTCCAAATGTCTCTTTTGGTCTCTCCAATGGTGGATGTCCACTCAAAATCTGTTGCTGGGGTCCCCCTTCCAACAGTTGTTGCCCCAAGCAACCCTCACAACAGATGCCTCCCAAACAGGATGGGGAGCTCATCTACAGGACCTCTCCACCCAAGGCACTTGGTCCCTACAGGAGACCTCTCTTCATATCAACCACTTGGAACTTCGAGCAGTATTCCTAGCTCTCAAGGTCTTTCATACCCTCCTCAGCTGCAAGACAGTCCTCATTTATACGGACAATCAAGTAGCCATGTTTTACATAAACAAGGAGGGACTGGCTCTCTGTCGCTTTGCAACGAAGCTCTAAGATTGTGGGCCTTCGCCAGAGAGCATCAAATCCATCTCCTGGCAGTATACCTCCCAGGAATCCAAAACTCTTGGGCAGACAGACTCAGTCGAGTTCTGCTTCCACACGAATGGTCCCTGCACATGGATCAGGTACTCAGAATCTTCCAGGAATGGGGAACCCCGGACATAGTCCGTGGAATGCCAAACTTCCCCGGTTCTGTTCCAGAATTCCGTGTCAGGGAGCTCAGGCCAAGGATGCCTTCCTCCTTCATTGGGGTCAGGGCTTCCTGTATGCCTTTCCACCCATTCCTTTGATTCCCAAGACTCTGTTCAAACTTCAGAGGGATCAAGGATCTATGATCCTCATAGCTCCACGCTGGCCACACCAAGTGTGGTACCCTCTACTTCTGCATCTCTCCCAAGCCCCCTCCCTGGACTTGGGAGCTGCTCCAGGCCTTCTGTCTCAGGAGGAGGGGACCTTGTGGCACCCAAACCCCAATTCCCTTCACCTCAGAGCTTGGTTACTGAAGGCCTAGACCTTCAAGACTTCAGTCTTTCTCAGCAAGTGAGGGATATCCTCCATGCTTCCAGAAAACCTTCCACTAGATGTTCCTATGCTTTTAAGTGGAAAAGATTTTCCATTTGGTGTGCCCAAAAGGGTCTTGACCCTCTGGCACTTCCTCTGAATTCTCTATTGGAATATCTCCTGCATCTCTCCAATGCAGGCCTTAAAACGAATTCAGTAAGTGTCCATTTGAGTGCTATTGCAGCATCACTTAAACCTCTCAATGGACAGCGTATTTCCTCTCATCCTCTTATTGCAAGATTCATGAGGCCTAACTTTAACAAAACCTCCCATTCGACCTCCCCCGGTAGCATGGGACTTAAACTTGGTTCTTGGTCAGCTTATGAAGCCACCTTTTGAACCCTTAGCCACTACCTCCTTGAAATTTCTTTCCTGGAAGGTTATTTTCCTTATTGCAGTCACTTCTGCTCGCCGCATCAGTGAACTGCAGGCCTTAGTGGCTAATCCACCTTATACAAGGTTCCATCATGATAAGGTAGTTCTTAGGACAAATCCTCACTTTATGCCTAAAGTGGTTTCACCTTTTCATCTTAATCAAGAGGTATATTTACCTGTCTTTTTTCCAGCTCCTCATGCATCCAGTGCAGAGAAGGAACCTTCATACTCTAGATTGTAAAAGAGCTTTTGCTTTTTACTTGCACAGGACACAGCAACATAGAAAGTCTTCCCAGCTTTTTGTTGCTTTTGATCCTTCCTATTTAGGACTTCCAGTCTCCAAAAGAACACTGTCCAATTGGATTGCTCAGTGTATTTCTTTTGCTTACCAGAGTAAGAACCTTTCTCTGGAGGGCCATGTCACAGCTCACAATGTGAGGGCCATGGCCACCTCTATGGCTCATCTTCATTCTGTGTCCATCGATCAGATCTGTCGAGCAGCCACCTGGGCCTCGGTTCATACCTTCACAGCCCATTACTGTTTGGACACGGACTCCCGCCGGGATGCCTTGTTTGGTCAGGCTGTCCTCAAACACCTGTTCCATTCTTGCACAACTCCTGCCTTCCTTGCCTGAATGGATGCTTGAGATCCATAGGAAGACGAGGAACCCTTCAGGGTCTCATACCCTTGGGGATCTCCCAAGCATCTTAGCTAGGGAGTCCCCATATGTGAGGACTCATTCCTGCTTGTTCCTGGAGATAGCACAGTTACTTACCTGTAACAGGTAATTTCTGGGAACAGCAGGAATTAGTCCTCACAACCCTCCCACCTCCCTAGGAGTTGTATCTCTCTCTCTTTCCTTTCCTCTCTCTATTGTCTCAGCTTTAAACTCGAACTGAGGAGAGTTGGTTAGGAAAGGCGGGAAGGCAGCGCGCATGTGCTGTGGGATGCTCCCAAAAGCTTTCCTTTTTGGGAAGCTGGGGAGCGTTCCCGCGCAGGCTCCGTCGGTACCGACGTACCCATATGTGAGGACTAATTCCTGCTGTTCCCAGAGATCACCTGTTACAGGTAAGTAACTGTGCTTTACAGGTGAGTATCAACTCTTTTCCTGCTAAAGGGAGAAAGGCAAAAGACTGTTTGGATTGCCTGGAGCTCTTCTGTGCGCAGCAGGCTCCCAAAGTCTGGGATTATCTTCTACTCATATTGATGGCAACTACCATAGAGATGGTGCCGTGGGTGCGTGCTACAAATACAACTGCTCCAGCTATCCTTGCTGACTGTCGTCCCCGAGTTCTCTGAAGTTTAAGCATATTTCCCACTGCCATTGATGGTGAAGTCTAGGCTGCAGTGGTGGCATCAGTCCTGTCATCTGAGGAAGGTCATGCCCCTGGTTGATTTTGCCTGGATTGATCCTCCTGACGGATGCTACTCGCTCGGGTGGGGGAGCCTATTGCCTTTAGAGCTGCAATGAAGCGGCATTGTCCATCAGTCTCCAAGCCAAGGCCATCAGGTTGGCACGTCTGTGTTTCCAGCCCCTGGTTTGAGTTTTCAGACATCGCCACGGCAAGGCAGCACTAGGAGTGGTTGGAGTAGCTCTGGAGATGGTTCTCTTGTTTGGGCAGAGAAGAGCCCCTCCTAGCCTTGTTTGCTCAGCACATTGCTGTGGTTGACATTGTGGAAACTGACTTTGTCAGCCAGCACTGTCTGGATCCTGGAGAGTGGGAGTTGTCTGAAGGTGTTTCAGTTGATTCTGCATTGCTGAGGTCACATTGAAATGGATCCGATGGTGACCTGCTCCAATGCCACACACAGACGGGGTCCGAAGGTGTTGATACTTTGGCTAAGTCAGCACCTGCTGTAGGTGATTCCTCTGTGGCCCCTGATGAGGCATGCAATTTGGCATATAGAATGCCACCTGAGCAGGATTGTCTTTGTTTTGGATTGACTCTGTGGTTCGGAGATCTGATGCAGCTCCTGCAGATGCTGCCTCTGGTTGCCTCTCTCTTCAGGTCTATTGCAGCAAGGACAAATGGTCTTGGAGGACCCAATTCCCTTTTTGCTTATTTTTATGTATTTGTATTTTTATACTACTTTTTCCAATAGATCAAAGGCAGTTTACATAGAACAGAATCAGTTATATGGAACAGTTAAACTATGTACAGATAAAAACGGATTAACTATGTACAGAGTCATATGCATAACTATATTACAATATGCAATATAATGTAAGCCATAGGAATGGATTATGTACTAGATTCAGAGCATTAGGAGTGTATAAATTGGGTGGGGGAGGGGGGAAAAGAAATTATTCTTTGAAGATGTTGGTTTGGATTGGACATTGTCAGGGTGAGGATGTAAGGGTATCAACATAGGTTTTTAGTTCCTTGTGGAAGGAGTAACGGTCAGTTTGTCTTAAATTGGTCAGGAATTCATTCCTGATTATGGGCGTGTAGTGGGAGAAGGCTCTATTGGTCGCTTTATTGGATCTACAGAAATCAGGTGAAATACTTAAATGGTCAAGAATGAAATGGAACGTGTACAACTTGATCTGTTGGGTGTCAGCGAACTGAAATGGACTGGGATGGGGCACTTTGCATCAGATGATCACATGGTCTACTATGCTGGAAATGAAAGACAAAGAAGAAATGGTGTTGCATTTATAATAAAGAAGAAACTTGCAAGAACTGTAATGAAATACAATGCAGTCAGCGAACGCTTAATCTCTATTCGTCTACGAGGATTGCCTATCAACACGACTATAATTCAAGTATATGCCCCAACAACAGCTGCAGAAGAGAATGAAATTGAAGAGTTCTATGAACAAGTACAAGCTGAAATTGACAGAACATGCAAACAGGATATCCTGATACTCATGGGTGACGAACGCAAAAGTTGGCAACAAAGAAGAAGGTAAAGTAGTTAGAAACATAGAAACATGATGACAGAAAAAGACCACAAGGCCCATCTAGTCTGTCCTTCCATAACAACAACTACAACAGTCCACTTTTTACCTTTAGAGATCCTCTGTGTTGGTCCCATGCTTTTTTGAATTCAGTTACTGTCCTCATCAGTTACTGGAAAATATGGACTTGGCAACAGACATAAAGCTGGAGATAGACTGTTAAAATTCTGCAAGACCAATGATCTATTCATCTCAAACACCTTCTTCCAACAACACAAGTGGCGACTACACATGGACTTCACCGAATGGATTATATAAAAATCAAATTGACTACATATGTGGAAGTCAACGATGGAAAAGCTCTGTAACATCAACAAAGACAAAACCTGGAGCTGACTGTGGTACAGATCATCAACTACTAGTATGCAAACTCAAGCTAAAGTTGAAAAAGAGCAAGCCACTCATGAATGCAGCAAAATATGACCTTGAGAATATACCACTGGAATTTAAAGACTGCCTGCAAAATCGATTTGCTGCTTTAGATACAAATGACAGAGCTCCGGAAGAGTTATGGAATGACATCAAGAAGGTTGTGTTGGAAGAAAGCGAGAAGTCTCTACAAAAGGCGAAAAAGCAAAAATGGCCAAAATGGATGATGGAAGAAACTCTGAAAATTGCCCAGAAATGCAGAGAAGCTAAAGCCAGAGGAGAAAGAAAGACAATCACAAAACATTAACAGAGATTTCCAACGTGCAGCAAGACAGGACAAGGAAAAGTACTACAATGACACTTGCAAGGAAATAGAAGCAGCAACTATTAGAGGAAGAACAAGATCGGCTTTCCTAAAGCTACGAGAGTTAAAGAAAAAGTTCCAGTCTCGAATTGGAATGTTACAAGATGCTCAAGGTTCTATGTTGAATGATGCTGAGAAGATCAAGAAAAGGTGGAAGGAATATACAGAGTTTTTATATGATAAAGATCAAGTGGACCAACAGCCGTTTCAACCTGTACCTTATGATCGGGAACCATTGGTGATGAAAGAAGAAGTTGAAGCAGCATTGAAAGCCTTATCAAAGAACAAAGCACCAGGCATTGATAGCATTCCCATAGACGTATTGCAGCAATCTGATGCAGCTGTTACCGTACTCACAAGACTCTGCCAAGAAATATGGAAGACAACATCATGGCCAACTGACTGGAAAAGATCTGTGTTTATACCAATGCTAAAGAAAGGTGATCCAACTGACTGGAAATTATCGCACAATCGCTCTGATCCCACATGCCAGCAAGATTCTACTGAAGATTATTCAAAAGAGACTACAACCATACCTGGAACAAGAACTACCTGAAGTGCAAGCAGGGTTCAGGAAAGGGCAAGGAACGAGAGACGACATTGCAGATGTGAGATGGATCCTTGAAAAGACTAAAGAATACCAAAAGGATATCTATTTGTGCTTTATCGACTATAACAAGGCTTTTGACTGTGTAAACCATGAGAAACTCTGGGCCACATTAAGAAGCATGGGTATACCAGAACACCTGATCGTTCTCTTGCACAATCTGTACATTGTTCAAGAAGCGGCAGTTCGAACGGAACAAGGAGAAACAGAATGGTTTAAAATAAGCAAAGGTGTAAGACAAGGCTGCATACTTCCCCCTACCTGTTTAATTTATATGCAGAACAAATCATCAGAGAAGCAGGATTGTATGAAGACAACAGAGGTGTGAAGATTGGTGGAAGACTCATCAACAACCTTCGCTATGCTGATGATACCACATTACTGGCTGAAAGTGAAGATGATCTGAAACATTTGCTTCTCACAATCAAAGAACATAGTCTCAAAATGGGCCTGCACCTTAATGTAAAGAAGACAAAGATCATGACAACTGGCATAATCAACAGGTTCATCGTTGAAGGAGAAGAAATTGAAATTGTGAAGAACTTTACCCTACTTGGATCAACTATCAATAAAGAAGCAACAAGCAGTCAAGAAATCAGACGACGCATTGCTCTTGGCAGAATGGCTATGAAAGACCTAGGTAAGATTCTCAAGAGCAGAGATATGTCTCTCCATACAAAGATTCAACTTGTTCAAGCCATGGTATTTTCAATAACATCATATGGATGTGAAAGCTGGACAGTGAAAAAGATAGACAGGAAGAAAATTGATACCTTTGAATTATGGTGCTGGCGGCGAATACTGTGTATACCATGGACTGCCTGAAGAACAAACCAGTCGGTACTAGAGGAGATCAAACCTAAGCTTTCTTTAGAAGCTCAGATGACAAGACTTCGACTTTCATACTTTGGACACATCATGCGAAGAGAGAAATCATTAGAGAAAGACATTATGCTTGGCAAGATAGAAGGTCAACGCAAAAGAGGAAGGCCAGCAATGAGATGGATCGATACAATAACAGCAGCTACGGGTACCAGTCTGTCAACAATGAGCCGCCTGACTGAAGACCGAACTCAATTTAGGATAGCTATCCAGAGGGTCGCCATGAGTCGACTCCGACTCGACGGCACTTAACAACACTTAAATTTATTTTTGTTTTTCATTTGCTGTGGTCGAGATTTGTCATGCAAAGTGATGGAGCTATTTGAGCAGCTTGAAGGTTGCATACTTATTTTATAGGATATTCTGTTTTATATAGGGAGCCAATGAAGTTCGTATAGAATCGGTGTGATGTGTTCAGAAATACTTGTGAAAGAGACTATACATGCAGCAACATGTTGAGCAGTTTGAAGTGATTTAATGTTCTGCTTTGGTAAACCTTGTAATGTGCTGTTGCAATAGTCAAAATATGGTGTAATTAGTGCCTGAATTACTGATCTGAAATCTTGGATGGGTAGAAGTGGATGTAGGTTTTTCAACTTATGGCTTGGCTCTTGAAAGGAGACGAGCATGTAAGGGCTATTCTCCAGGAACAAGCAGGAAGTCAATCCTCACTTATGGGTAACGTTGGCTCCGACTGAGCCCGCGCGGAGCAATTCCCCAGCTTTCAAAGAAAGCCTTTGGGATTGCAGCAATGCATGCGTAGTACTCTCCCCGCCCAAGGGTGCCATTTTGCTCAGTCTCCCTTTTTCTGCGGAGCCTTTGGGACGCATGTCCTCGTGCCTCGGAAAAAGTCTTAGTTTTTGGCCTACAGTCCTTTTGTTTTCCGGTTGCACCAGTCCTCTTCCTGTCCTTCCCCTGCTCTATCTTCTTAGAGCTGTTGGGGATAGTTTTTTCTTCCTTCATTTTTTAAAATTTACAATATAACTCAAACACGCTTGTCAGAAAAGGAGGTACCATCCAGCAATAATGCACTATCAGATAATACAGGAAAATAAGAACATAGAGGTCCACCTATAGTCCACATAAGGAGGGAGAGTGAACAAGAAACAAAACACATGGTGTATGAGGAACCCACTGTAGTTATCCCAAATAATAAATTCAAAAAGGAAAAACAAAATGGGTAAAGGAAACTAACCAATTAACAAGGTACTTCAACCAACAGCTAAAGACATAACCGGGGGCATCCAAGTACTAATAAAGACAGATAGTACTTAAGCTGGTAAAATATAATTTTTTTAAAATTATATACCACAACATCTTTACTTGGAAATCGTAAATATGTCCCCCCAATCTGCAATACTCCAGACTTTAGCAATAGGAACTGTCTGCGCCTTTTCTGAGAGTCCCTACAAATATCAGGAAACAAACTTTTAAGCCATAAAACAAGGGAAAATGCTTTTTAAAGAATAACTTTAGCAGCCTTTCCCTGTCGGAGACCAAAGCAGGGGAAACTAACAAGCCCCGTCTCACGTTACAGGTACTTTATCTCCTGCTGAAGTCCCGATTTCT
Source organism: Ichthyophis bannanicus (assembly GCA_033557465.1). Taxonomy (NCBI): domain Eukaryota; kingdom Metazoa; phylum Chordata; class Amphibia; order Gymnophiona; family Ichthyophiidae; genus Ichthyophis; species Ichthyophis bannanicus. Next base: position 1,826,159,481 of record CM066032.1, on the reverse strand, counting down.
TCTTTTGAATTAATTTGTCCTAAGACAATAACTTCAGATACAGTATGGGATGCAATTATGTTTTCTGCTGCAGTCGCTACCCAGGTTGCTGGGTCCTTGGCGAGAGTATGCCAGATTGAAGAGAAAGTACAGAGTTGTATTTTAAGATGATCCACATCGGCGCAACAAGTTCAAGAAACACGTCAAACGTTGGAGTCTTTCTGAGATTAACATGGCCCTTGTCAAGGATAATAACTTCGTGTAAAGATGGAAGGTCTAGAGAATGCTGCAAGATCTGCAAATTTGAGAGTGTTGAGCTTTCCTATTATACCTGGAACTACTCCATTGGAACTCTTTAAGAAGTATGTGCTTGAAGTATTGGCAGTGCCTAATGAATTAATGCCACCAATTTCAAAGGCTTTCTATTTCTGTTTTGAAAATCTGCTGTATACTTTAATGAAACCCGCATGATTTTAAAACCTATCACATAACCTTGTTAATCACAATGTAGTGTTTAAATTCTGTCAATGATTTGAACTTCTCTGTATCCTTAATCAAACCGCTGCTGATCGCTGGAAGTAGCGGTATACAAATATGTGCTAAATAAATAAATAAATTTACCTCAATCAAAAAAGGAGCCAGGATCTACGATGAATGACGTGACTACAGATATATTAAATGTTTCAGACTTGTTGTCTCTCCATTTTTTGTCACGGGCTTTGCGCTCTTTTTCTTTCCCTAACCGCTGGCCACATGGGTCTTCGATCTCGTGGGGCTGTTTTTGCCCTTATGGCCACCGACTTAAAAAAATGTGATAGATGCTCTAGGATCATGTTGCTTACAGACACTCACGACTTTTCTGCTGTGTCTCGGCGCTAAGCATGATCTGGAGCTCTTTTTGCTCTGCAAGAAAATGTTTTCTAAGGCCCTACTCAGTTGTAAGCAGAAGTCCGAAGACATTTTTCGAAAGGCTGCCTCGGAATTGCTGGTGGTGCCCTCGGTCGTCTCTCCCCTGGTGGGTTCCCCTCCTTCGGCCCCGCACTCTCGGTGGCACTTGGACCAGGGATCCCCTGAGGTGGAGCGGTGCAAAAAGAAGCCCACAAATGTGCTGTTTCGGGCTCCCGATAAGTGCAAGTGCTCCCGTTCTCGATTGTTCAGTCCCGTTCAGCGTTCCTGAGTCAAACAGGGAGCAGCCCTGCAAGGTATCCCTCACAGATGCGGAGACCTCTGGCGAAGGCGCCCGGTGGACCATCCCGGTGAGGACCCCCTCTCCTCCTTGACGCCTGACCCGGTGACTCCAGGGTCAGTGTCGTAGAGCTCCATGCCTGCATGGTATCCTGCATGCTGGCGCTAGAACGCAGCGTTTCTGCATTCATCGCTTCCCAGCAAGTGCTCACAGCCAACTTCACTGTCTCGCACTCGGAGACCGTGGGTCCCTCACGGGGGACACCAAAATCCATCCAGGAAACCCCTGAGAGCCGTGGACCTCGTAAGGGTCCTTGATGTCTGTCTCGCTCACCCTCCCGTTCCTCTGAAGTGATATCTTCCAAGGCCTCCGGCTCCAAATGGGCACCGGCCATTGGACAGGGCAATCTGCCTCACTCGAACTCCTCGACCGATTTCTTGGAGTGGGAGTCCGATGGAGACACCTCCCCAGAAACCCATATCCACCGGGATCTTCTGTTAGACCCCCTCCCCGCCTGCGTTCCAGTGGTGCTTGCCACTCGAGGGCACATCCTTCCTGGTGTTTGTTTGGGACATGGCACAGGCCCTTAACCTGGCCACTCAGGCCGAGGAGGGACCCCTGTGCTGAAGAACTTGATATTCTTCAGTACGAGTCCTTGCCTAGGGAATCTCACTGTGCTGGTTCCTCCTATTCTGTCTCGGCTGCTGCTCCGCATGTGGGAGGCTCTTGCCTCGGTCCCCATCGTGAGCAGGTGCCTTGATACTATGTATAAGGTACAACGTGGGCCGGGGTTCAGGAAGACCCAACATCCCCACACCTCTATGGTGGTGGAGTCTGCCATGAGGAAGCAGAAGAGCCCAAAATCGCACTCGGTACCACCTGGCCGAGAATCGAGAGCCCTTTATGGCCCTGGGCCACAAGGCCCACCAAGGCTCCATTCTCCAGGACCAAGCAGGAGGTCAGTCCTCGCATATGGGTGTCATCTGCGCCGATGAAGCCCCAGCGGAGCATTTCCCTAGCTTTCTATGAAAGCCTTTGGGAATGCAGGCACGCATGCGCGGTTCCCTTCCCGCCTAAAGGTGCCATCTTACCTCAGTCTCTTTTTCTGAGAAGCCCACCGGACGTGTGTCCTGTCCTCCCGGATAAAAGTTGATATTTTTCGGCGATACTCGCTATCTTTTCTCCCGGTTCGACTCCGGTTCCCCTCCTGCCGGGTTTGGTATGCCAGTATCGATCCCGATTCTTCTTTTTCGGTTTTTGCCCTTCGTGGCTGGCGTTCGCGCCCTTTTTTTCATTTTTCCCTGGAAGGCCGGTCCTTTGACCTCGCGGGGACTCTTTTTTTTTTCCCCGATGGCGTCCAGCGGATTCCTGTAGTGTTGGTGTAAGAAATTAATGTCTCTCACCGACACACGCGACTGCTGCCTTCAGTGCCTCGGTCCTGATCACGACCCTAAGTCGTGTGGACCATGTGGGAAGATGTCTTCTAAGGCACTCTGAAGTCGCCAGCAGCAGAAAGAAAGGCTTTTCTTGGACTTGGCTTCCGGCTGGTCCCGGACCTCGTCTGAGGCCTCAACATCTCGGGATTCGGATCCCGAGTGCCGTCGAAGCTCCTCGTACAGGGGATCCCCCGACCGGGAATGCAAGAGGAAGAAGCGGCTCGTGAGGACGTCATCGGAGGAGGTCCCTGGCTCCTCAAGGGCCAGGTCTAAGACCCCTGACCGTTGCCCCAGGCCCGTGGACCAGGAGAAGCCTGCCAAAGTTCCTTGCGTGGAGCCGGAGTCTGCTGGACACGTAAGCCCTGTAGTCCTCGGACTCTCCTCCTAGGGAGCCGACGTCGGGCTGCTGGGTCTCCCGAGCTGAGTCTCAGGATGACAGCCTTGGAGAGCAGATTGTCTGCCTTCATGGAGCAGCAGCGGGCACTGATGGCCAGCCTGTCTGGTGCATTTGCCCCATCCACCGGGACATCGACTTCGAAGTCGACCCCGGAGACCAAGCCGATACTCTAGTCCATCATGGCTTGACGTTGACCTCGGTCTCCCTCGATCTCCCGCTCGGGACCGAGGGCGTCGACGCCGGTGCTCCAGGGCCCCATGGGGTTGGACCCTGACTCCTCGTCGGATGAGTTCGCCTGGGAGACAAAGGATGAGGAGTCCCCTGATACGGTCAAGACTCGGTGCGTCCCATCGGACTCACCGCAGTCTGAGCCCCGGAGTACATCCCCTCCGGAGGACACTAGGTTCTCGGAGTTCATCCGGGATATGGCCACTGCATTGGCTATTTTGGCGGACCCTGAGGAAGAGCCTCGAGCTGAAGAGCTCGAGGCCCTGCAGTATGACTCTCCTCCGAAGGATTCCTTTTCTGTCCCGGTTCCTCCGATGCTGGAATGGCTCCTCTTCCAGATGTGGGAGGCACCGGCCTCAGCGCCGGTTCTAAGCAAGCGAGTCGACTAGATCTATCGACTCAGGAAGAGCCCTGGCTTTCAGAAGGCACAGCTATCACACTATTCCATGGTTGTGGAATTGGCCATGCATCGTCTGAAGAGCCAGAAGATACACTCTGCGGTGCCCCCCCCCCCCCCCCCCAGCAGGGAGGCCCGGAACCTCGATGGCGTCTGTAGAGAGTGCTTCCAGGGCTCGATGCTTGCTTGCCGTGTCCAGTCTTACCAGCTGTATATGGGCATGTACTTGCGGGACCTGGCCAAGGAGTTGGCCAGGTTCTCTGCTGGACTCTCCGGGGAACCCTTGCAGAGATTCAAGTCCTTGTCCTCGGGGATTCGGGACTGCTCGAAATTCATGTCCCGCTACGCCTACGATGGCTACGAGGCTTCGGCCCAAGTTGCGGCAGCCGGCATCGCGGCTCGACGCCAGGCATGGCTGCAATCATCGGACCTCGAGCCATGGGTTCAGGACAAGTTGGTTGATGTCCCTTGCCGAGGTGAAAACCTTCTTGGCAAGCCCATGACACAGAAGGCCACCCAGCTTGAAACAGAGCACCTTACACGGACAAGGCTGTCTAGGAAGACCTCTGCCCCTTCTCATAAGAAGAAGGGCTTGGGTAAAAAGCCCTTTTACCCGAGGAAGGGCACTGCCTGCAAACAGTACCCTCAGTATCAGGCTGCCCAAGCTGCACCCCAGGGTCAGCAAGCTAAGGGGCAGGGTAATGGGCCCCGTAGGCAGAGGGACCCCAAGCCTCTGGCCCCTGCTCCCACTCAGCAGGGTGGGGTTTTTTGACTCCTTGAGCATAGCCTCTCCGTCCCTGCTATCCCAACCCTGCACAGGAGGTCGCCTCGCCCTATTTGCCCACTAGTGGCCCCTCATTACCGGGGATTGTCCTACTAATCTGATATGTTTTTTTGAAGATGTGCATAAACAGGTAGACAAAGGTGAGTCGGTTGATATAGTGTATCTGGACTTTCAGAAAGCTTTTGACAAGGTCCCCCATCAGAGACTTTTGGCGAAGCTAAAAAGTCATGGGATAGGAGGCAGTGTACTATTGTGGATCGGGAACTGGTTAAAAGATAGAAAGCAGAGGGTAGGGCTAAATGGCCAATATTCCCAATGGAAAAAGGTGAATAGTGGAGTACCCCAGGGATCTGTACTGGGTCCGCTACTTTTTGACATATTCATAAATGACCTGGAAAAGGGAATAACTAGTGAGGTTATCAAATTTGCAGATGACACAAAACTGTTTAAAGTTGTTAAAACCCAAGAGGATTGTGGAAAACTGCAGGAGGATCTGGATAAATTGGAAGACTGGGCATCCAAATGCTAGATGAAATTTAATGTGGACAAGTGCAAAGTTATGCACCTAGGAAAGAACAACCCACACTATAGTTACACGATGCAAGGCTCCACATTAGAAACCACCACCCAGGAAAAAGATTTATGAGTCATCGTGGATAACATTTTAAAACCCTCCACCCAGTGTGCAGCGGCGGCCAAGAAAGCAAATAGAATGCTAGGTATCATAAGGAAAGGGATGGAGAATAAAACAAAGGATATTATGCCTCTGTATTGCTCCATGGTATGACCGCACCTTGAATATTGTGTGCAATTCTGGTCACCGTATCTTAAAAAGGACATAGCGTTATTAGAAGAAGTACAGAGAAGAGCCACCAAATTGGTGAAGGGGATGGAAGGCTACTCCTATGAACAGAGGCTAAAAAGGTTAGGGCTCTTTAACCTGGAAAAGAGACGGCTGAGGGGAGATATGATAGAGGTCTATAAATTAATGAATGGAGTGGAACGGATAAACATGGATCAATTGTTTACGCTATCAGAATATAGACAGACTAGGGGACATGTAATGAAGCTACAGGGTAAACTATTTAAGACAAATAAGAGAAAATATTTTTTCACTCAACGTGTAATCAAACTCTGGAATCTGTTACGAGAGGATGTAGTAAGGGCTGTTAATATAGCTGGGTTTAAAAAAGGTTTGGACAACTTCCTGGAGGAAAGGTCCATAAACCACTATTAAAAAGGGACCCAGGATATCAATGCTTGACCCTGTAGAAGCATTGTGGAACCTATGTCTTTTGGGGATATTGCTAGGTACGTATGACCTAGATTGGCCACTGTTGGAAACAGGATACTGGGCTTGATGGACCTCGGTCTGACCCAGTATGGCATGTCTTATGTTCTTATGACAGTTGGGTGTTGGACATAGTCCACAAGGGCTATGCACTGCATTTTCACCACCTGCCTCCAACGTACTTTCCAGGGGAGCCCCTGAGGCCTCCCCTGCACACAGACCTCCTTCAGGAACCTCAAGGTCTGTTGGCGGACAGGGCGGTGGAGCCTGTGCCTCACCACTTGTAAGGTCACGGATTCTACTCCAGGTATTTCCTGGTGCCCAAAAGAACCGGTGGCCTTCGACCCATTCTGGACCTCAGGAACCTCAACAAGTTCCTAGAGAAAGAAAAGTTCAAGATGCTTACTCTTGGAAAACTTCTGCCCTACCTCCAGCAGGGAGATTGGCTATGCTCCTTAGATCTAAAGGATGCGTACACTCACATCCTCATTCATCCAGACCACAGAAAGTACCTCAGGTTCCTTGTGGGAGGAAACCATTATCAGGTCCACCAAAAGGAGCACCACACCACGTCGCTCAAAGGACACCCAGTCAATAACACGTGGTGGTTTGTTTGGAAAGGATACTTTATTCAATACTAGCAAAAACCTGAGAGCCCGGCACAGGTCGTGTTTCGTTTTCTACTTCCTCAGGGGATTCAGGTATGCTGCAAATAATAACCATAAATACTGTGAACATACAAATACATTAAAAATATAAAATGATGAAAACCATATTTTATGCATGTATAACTATAAATATAAACATACAAAGAACCAATAAGAAACTGAATTAAAAAGATCAAAATATAAAAACATTTCTAAAAATCAATTAAAGTAGACATATATACACCTAATTATGATAATAACTTAAAACCCATAAATAATCCTATACTAACATTGATAGAACGTATTGAAAGGGTGTAGAAGATCTAATGTCCCAATACATTAGGCTATGTGTATTCTAATAGGAGCCAGGAGTAAGTGGGCTAAACTAAGACCATAATAAATAACTAAAAACGTATTGAAACTAAACTAAGAACCTAATAAATAATTAAAAATGTATTGAAAGGGTGTGTAAAGAATCTAATGCCCCAATACATAGTGCTATATGTATTCTAATAGGAGCCAGGAGTGAGTGAGCTAAACTAAGAACATAATAAATAACTAAAAACAAATCAATCAGAATATCAAATAAATTAAAAACATCAAATAAATTAGAATTACAAATCTGTTCACTAAATAGAGGCAGAAGTGCTATAAAAATGTCCTTATCTTGCTGTTTATAATCAAAACGCTAAAACACAGGTGCATACGTATTTAAAATTACCTTAAGGATTATTAAGGTGTGAATACAATGAAACATAAATACCCTCACCCTAAAATATAAATACATTATTTTTTTTAAATCCTTAAGCTGTATGTATTACTAAGTTATGAATCTAAAAAATAAATAAGAGTACCATACCCGTCGAAGTATTTGACATGCACTTTTTACCAACAATTCTCTTTACGAGCCGACTGAAGACCCTTTCTATATAAAAATGACATAAATAAAATCACATTCTGCTACATTGCGTTGAATACTGTTATGCATTAAATTAATTCACTGTGATGACTAGTGCCATGGACGATCAAGTTGCATCCATTTGATTCTTTCCTACACATACTAGAAAACAGCAAAGTTGCATCAAATAGATTATTTCTTACTCATACTAGAAACAGCAAGACAACCGCTCATTTTCTAACCATCTGCTGTACAACTCTTCTTGTAGTGAAACTTGTAGCACGGCACTCGCTTCTTAAACGCATTCCACTATTTTAGTGAAGGACTGCTTACGTGCCCCATACACTTAAAAACATGCCGATTATGCGATCGTCTTCTAATAACTGTATGTTCTTAATCTAGAGTGCAATTATGATAAGATTAAGAACATACAGTTATTAGAAGACTGTAGGAGGGCCTTATCCTTCTACCTTGACTGTACGCAGGGGCATAGAAGGGCTACTCAGCTCTTCATATCCTTTGACCCCAATAAGTTGGGGTTGGCTGTGTCCAAGCATACCTTGTCCATCTGGGTGACTGACTGTATCACCTGGGCTTACAAGGCGGCTGACCTTCCTTTGCAGGTCGGGTTACGGCCCACCGTGTCAGGGCAATGGCTGCCTCAGTGGCTCATCTCTGCTCTGTTCCCTTGGTAGACATCTGCAGGGCTGCAACGGTCTTCAAGCCAGACTTTTGCGGCCCATTACTGTCTGGAGAGGGAGTCCCGTAGGGACAGTGCTTTTGGCCAAGCAGTACTTCGGAATCTCTGAGGTTTAGGCAACTCCTGCCCTCCTGCCCTCTGTTGGGCTACCGGTGAAGGTTGTGTCCTTGAAAAGCCTTTCTTTGCTGTTGAGACTAGAGGGAGTTCTCTTGTTCAGCCTGGGTTCCTGCTTGGTCCTGGAGAAAGAGTAGTTACTCACCTGTAACAGGTGTTCTCCAGGAGCAGCAGGAATCAGTCCTCACAACCCTCCCTCCTCCCCTTGGAGTTGCAGTTGTACATAGTTTATTTTTCATTTTTATGTGCTGTTCTTCGCTATGTCATTTGAATGAGGTAAGATGGCACCTTTAGGCGGGAAGGGAACCGCTCATGCGTGCCTGCATTCCCAAAGGCTTTCATAGAAAGCTGGGGAAATGCTCCGCTGGGGCTTCATCGGCGCCGATGACACCCATATGTGAGGACTGATTCCTGCTGCTCCTGGAGAACACCTGATCTCCAGGAACAAGCAGGAATGAGTCTTCACATATGGGTACGTTGGTACCGACGGGGCCTGCGCGGGAACACTTCCCAGCTTCCAATCAGAAAGCTTTTGGAAGCATCCCACCACGCCTGCCTGCTGCCTTCCTGCCTTTCCCAACTGCCTCTCCTCAGTTTTCGTTTTTCCGCGGAGCCGGCAGGACGTTGTCCTGTCACCGCAGAAAATTCTTCTTTTTTATTTTTAGTTTTCTTGTGGTCGCAGCTGTCTTCCCGATGCCACTGGTACTGCTGGTGTTTTCTTTTCTTTTCCTGTCAATTTTTTTCCTTCTCTAAGGAATAATTTTTCTTCTTAGTGTCCCACGGTGCGTTAGGCCTATAGGCCTCCTCTCTTTTCTTCCTTCATGGAGCCGCGGGACATTTTCCTGAAGAAATGTTCACCCTCGAGCGGTGCAATTTTAACTTTAGACCCTCGAAATCAGTGTGTAACCTGTTTGGGTCCTGACAACAGTTTAGTAAGAAGACATCTTCTACATCGAGAATCCCTCGATACACGGTGCCACTCCAACTCCGGGGCACCGTACACTTCTTCTTTCACGTTGAATCAGGTAACCCACAAACAGTCTGTCAAGACTAGCCAGTCCTCGAGTCGTAGGTCTCATGCACAGCATGTAGACAGCTCAGGCTCTGCCCTCGATGGCCTCCTGGCTTCAAAACCCCGGCGGGAGTCTTCGGGCTCCAAAGCGTGTAAGGGGTATTGGGTTGTTCCTGGGGCTCACCCCCCACAGAACATACCTGAGCCATGCACGGTGGTGGCATCTGCTTCGAGCGGTACCGATACCCCTGCATCGGCACTGGTGTTGGATGAAATACTCCTCACCAGGGATCGTCATCTGACCACCTCGGTGCCTTCGGGACCGTTGGATACGTTCCAGATTGACTTTCCATCATCGGTATCAACACCGATACTTCCACCGACGTCAGTACCCTCCAGATGTGCATCGGCAGTTTTGCTTACTTCGATGCCGAGTCTGGAATCAATATCTAGTTTAGAGGAATGGGTACCGACTCGCCTTGGTACCGTCTCGGGACGGTATCGAAGGCTCTGTTCCGATGTCTCGGATCTGCAACTCTCGGTTCCCTTAAGGCCGATTGAGTTGCCACTGGTAGACCTTCATTCACCGGTATCGGACACGGTACCGAAGCCGGCACTGATGTTTTCATCAACCCTACAGTCGTGTCTTCCAGGCTTCGCTTTTCAGGCTCCTTATCCTCGATACCGAGCTTGGAATCCATCTCTAGTCTGGAAGACAAGGTACCAATAGTTTTTGGTACCGACACCGATAGATACCGGTGGCTGGGTACCGAGGATAGCAACCGCAAGTTGTCGGTTTCCTCGATACCGATTGAAGTGTCACCAATGACTACGCCGATGTTTTTGTCGAGTCCGACTCCCACATCAGTACCAGTCTTCATTTCAGTACTGGTATCCACAGTAGCATCGTGGCAAACTCCTACCATGCTTTTTTCAACAGCATCGCTCCATTCTATACCAAGCTTGGAGTCGATACCTGGCATGGATAATGTGGTAAGCACGGTTGCTGCTCCTAATTACCGGTACCAGCAACCATCCCCTAAGCATTCCACACTGCACCCTGCAGGATCATCTATTTCTATATGTTTGGATAAAACTGTGGCTGCTCAGGCTAGTTCTTTAGATCTAACCTGTCCCAGGGAGATTCCTGTCAGGAATCCCTCTTTTCAGAGTTTCCTCCTGGATATGGCAAGATCCTTTGCCATTCCTATTCCAGGACATGATCCTGCACAAGGCTCTGTTTCTACCAATGCAAAGGACCACATAATGCTCCCCTTGCATCATTCCTTGCAGGATATCCTTCTGGGAATGTGGGAAACACCTTTACGGGTAACCCCCACCCCCCAGGACAACTGATCTTTTATATCAGGTGCCCCCCTCTCTAGGATTTCTAAAGACTCAACTTCCTCATCATTCCATAGTTGTGGAATCAGCAATGAGGCGGATCAAGAGTAAGAAAAAGCACTCTTCTTATCTGCCAGGTCGTGAGTCTAGGACACTAGATGCCTTTGGACGTCAAACCTTCCAGACATCTATGCTTTCTGCAGGAATTCTCTCATATATTTTCTATATGAGTCTTTCTCTGGAGGAAGTAACAAAGCAATTACATCTTTTGACTCCTTACCTTTCAGTTTCCAGGAGTACAGTCTATTCCTCGCTGCTTCAGCATCTCCAGAATATCTCTTGGTTTCTTTCTCGTGCTTCCCTAGACTCTTTTGAGTCTGTCAGCAGGACTTCTGCTATATCTATAGGGACACGACGTAGAGCCTGGCTCCAAGCTTCAGATTTTACTTGGTCACAACAACGACTGGGACATACTCCTTGCACTGGAGACAATCTATTCAACAAAGAGTCTATACGTCAGGTTATTTTATTTATTTACATTCTCTTATATACTGCGCTATTCTGCATCAGTGCGGTTTACTCAGTTGTTCACTGATTTACCTGTCAGCAGGGGGTCCTTCTCCTGTCCCAGTAGGTAGGAAATGTCCTACCAAACTTTCTTCCCACAAGAGAAGGTTTTATTCCTCATTTGCCCATCATACAGATGTTCCCCCTACAGGGGAAACATTGTCCTGGTCTGAAGAATCCAAATTTTTACCAGGCTTAGCAAACCCGGCCTCTGCAGGGTTTCTCATCAATCATCATCACATGCTTGTGACCCTTGGGGTTAGAATCTACAGTTGCTTATTCTCAGCAGAGGCAACCTATCTCTTTATTCTAACCTCTACGCCTGGATCTCTTTCCAAAAGACATCCATTTTTTATATGAGCTATCAGAATATTCATGCCTATAACTCACAGGTTTCTCCTCTTCTCTTGCAGAGAAAGAGGTCTGACCACTATCAAATGATAGTTCCTGTGCTAGCATGTATTTTTCCCTTTTTATAGACTTACTACATGGTAAGTCTTCTTCTTCAGCTCTATTCTCTTCACCCTCTTACCACTGTAAGAGCAGACTTATTTTCTAGAGGGTTTTCTTCTCAGCCCTTCTAAGTGTGTCACTTTCCAGTGCGGAGTTTTCCTCCCTGAGTTTCCTCCCCTGTCTTGATTTTACTTTAAGACAGTTTATCAGACATGTACAGACTTTTCTAATCCTGTTCTGTCCTTTCTGTTTTTTAATCAGTAATATTCTTTCTGCTGTCTGGTCAGCAGCTGCCTATGCAGCAGCCTTAATATTTGGTCCACTGATTCTTGCCCACAAGCAACCGGATTGTAATCCTTTAACATTCTATCTGGTCTTAGTAGTGGCTCCAAGTCAGTGTTTTTTCCATCGATCTTGGAGATTATCCCACTACAAGATTCTGGGTTGCTCTTCTATTTTTGCCATCTCCATCCCCTGGATTTGACAGCATACTGGGCTGCGATACTGGCTCTTACAGCCAGTCCTATCTCCTTATTCTCCTGCATCATGCTCTCTGCAATCCTACAGAGAAGCTTTCCACTATGGGCCCTTGCTAGAGAGCATGGGTTTTTTTTTCTCCAACAGCTATTTTAGATGGTTGGAAAAGGCTTTTCAGTCATGTCTCCCATGAATAGAAGGATCTCCCTTCTTTTGCTATCTCCTTTTGCCATAAAGGACATAAGCCTTCTCTTACCTAAGAGCTTAAGGAATTGCCAATTCCCTGCTTTGGTCCATGGCATTCCCAATTGCAGACATGCTCTTTCTCCTTGCAGCTCGTCCTCATGGTAAGAATGCATGATACCTTTTGCCCTTCACAGGTCAACATGGTACCTCATCCTTTTCTGTCTTCTGTCTGCTTACCATGCTAGAGTCTTGAATGACTCCGGACTTGCAGATTATAGATAGATTTTATCCTCTATTTCTTATATAACCATCCTGGTTCTTTTCACTAACTAGCATCCTTGCGGATCATAACCAGGGGGAATAGATTCTCTATATATCTTCTCAAGTAGGTTGCTCCTTCTTGCTTTAGATGAATCTTTCCTCTCCACATGTTTTATGTGAAGACCACGCTGTAGGCATATATCTGTCTGTTTAACTGCAGACATCCACTTTTAAGCCTACATATTCAAATTTGTTTTGGTGTGTATTTCACTCCCTTCCATATCTCACTAGATATATTCTTATATGTCTATCCATATCTATATATATATCCATATATATATAGATATATGTATCTGTCGAGATGTTCCATTATAGATAAATATGTCTCCACATACTTATCTATTTAATTGTCTATATTCATATAGCTTCTGTTTCTGACAGAAGGGTGTTTTTCCCATACCTCTGCTATTCAGCAGGTTTGGGTTTCCACGCACACAACCACTCCTGTGGTACTCAACAATTTTTATACCATAACCTAACAGTTTAGGTACCCCTGAAGCTCTCCATACCTAATATCTCTCCTAGCTTACCCCAGTTAGGAGAGATATTGTAGATCTTCAGTTAATCACAGGCTTAATGCCTCAGGCATTTGTCCTATCTTCCTGGGATAAAAGGGGTTCCTATACCCTTTCCCCCACAAGGACTGTAACTGTTTGTCCAAATTGGTTAGCCTTTCTCTTTTTGCTCCCAAGAGTGAGTACTTGCCACCAAGAGAGTTTGGTTTTTTACCATACAGCTTTCCGCTGAAGACCCACCGTTTTTTACTACCCCAGTTTCTCCTACTAGGGGTGCCTGTTACCTTTCAGAATTTTGACCACCTCTGTTTTCCTACAGGTTTATTACCTCCATTTTGCAGTGAGGTCCTCTTTACGGTTCCTCTACTGGGTTCCCAGTAGATCCATGAACCTCCATATTCCTGTGCAATCCTGTTGCCGGAGGTCCATATTGCAGTATTTTTTGCAATATTATTGATAACAATCATTATCCATACATGGACTCCTCTACTGCAGTCCTGTGCTAGGTTAGCTGTTCCACAGCATCTTTTTTCTTCAACTCCTACCCTCCATCCCCAGGATGCCTGGTGTTGTGGGGAATAGCATGTTCCAACTATGACATGCTCGGACTCCAGGCATCTCAGCTTGGGAGTCCCATATGTGAAGACTCATTCCTGCTTGTTCCTGGAGATAGCACAGTTACTTACCTGTAGCAGGTGATCTCTGGGAACAGCAGGAATTAGTCTTCACAACCCTCCCACCTCTCCCTAGGAGTTGTATCTTTTTCTATCTTTCCTTTCCTTTCTCTCTCTCTTTGTCTCAGCTTTCAAACTTAACTGAGAAGAGGCAGTTGGGAAAGGCGGGAAGGCAGCACGCAGGCGTGGTGGGATGCTTCCAAAAGCTTTCTGATTGGAAGCTGGGAAGCGTTCCCGCGCAGGCTCTGTTGGTACGGACGTACCCATATGTGAAGACTAATTCTTGCTGTTCCCAGAGATCACCTGTTACAGGTAAGTATCTGTGCTTTACAGGTGAGTAACTGCTCTTTCTCTCTTGTTTCATTCAAGCATACAAGCTATACATGGGTATGTTGTGCGATTTAGCCAAGGAGCTCGGAGGGTTCTCTGCGGGCTTCGAGGGCAAGCCCCTCAATAGATTTGGCATTCTGAAGTCCATCGCAGACAGCTCAAAATACCCCTCCGAGCTGCTTATGATGGATTTGATTCATTGGCTTGGGTGGCGGGCATTGGGACCTGCCGCCAGGCATGGCTCCAATCCTCGGATTTGAAGCAGTGGTACTGGATCCAAAGCACTCCCCGGGTCACAGCTCGGACCATGCTGGGCCACATGATCTCTACTGTGCATGTGGTCCCCTATGCCCACCTGTACATGCAGACAGCGCGTCCCTCTGCCACCTCAGGGACCCTGTCAGAGTCCTTCCTGACCTCCGCTTGTCCCTGTGCTGGTGGCAGAACCCCCACAGCCTCTTTCGGGGATTGCCCTTCCAGGTCCTACAGCATGATGCGGTGCTGACGACAGATGCATCCCTGTTAGGGTGGGGAGCACACTGTGGGCTGCTGTGCATGCAGGGACAGTGGTCACCTGAGGCGTCTCAGCAGCCGATAAACTTGCTCGAAGTCCGGGCGATTCAGTGGGCCCTGAGGGCCTTCAAGGAACACCTCAAGGAGAGGTAGGTTCTTGTGCAGACCTACAACCGTGTGGCGATGTTCTACGTCAACAAGGAGGGAGGCATGGGATCACGCTCCCTCTGCCGGGAAGCAGTCCTCATCTGCTCCTTCACTGTCCAACGGAAGATGTCCCTCTCAAGGCGACCTACCTTCCGGGTTAGGAGAATGTCCTGGTGGACAGATTCAGCAGAATCCTTAGCCCCCACGAATGTTGGCTGGATTCGGGGGGGGGGGGGGGTAGTGGGCTGGCTGTTTCTTCGCTGAGGTATGCCGGCAGTAGACCCCTTTTCTAGTCCCCAGAATGTGCAACTTCCCTGCTCTTGCGGCCTGGTACCGCACCCAAGCAGGGAGAGTTAGGATGCATTCCTTCTGGACTGGTCATCCAGCCTGCTCTACCCATTCCCTCTCATTACGAGAACTCAAGGCTTAGTGGGATCAGGCATCGTTGATCCTCTTAGCCCCCTCGTGGCCTCTGCATGCTTGGTTACCACTGCTGCTCCAGCTATCGACTTAGCCTCCTGTCCCCCTAGGCTCTACCCTGGGTCTGCTAACACAAGATGAAGGGCGGGTGACGCACCCAAACCTAGCCTCCTTATCCCTTATAGCCTGGCGGCTGAACGGGTTTCCCTAGCCTCACTGGCTCTTCTGGAGGAGGTTGAGGAAGTCGCCCTCACTTCAAGAAAGGATTCCACTAGATGAGCCTATGCCTTCAAGTGCTGGTGCTTCTCGGTTTGGTGCTCAGAGCTCCAGATCAACCCGTTCTCGTGCTCAATTCGATGGATCCTCCAGTACCACCTCCATCTCTTGAAGGAAGGGCTGAAGTTGAACTCTGTCAGGGATACACTTGAGCGCCATCTCTGTGAACCACCTCCCCATTGAGGGAATGCCCCTCTCGGGGCAACCGTTAGTCTCCTGCTTTATGCAGGGTCTTCTACTTTCCAAGCCACCCGTCTGTCCTCCGGCGGAATGGGACCTGAATGTGGTGCTCATGCAGCTCACCCGTCCCTTTGAGCCAGTGGCGACGTGCTTGCTCCGGCACCTGTCCTGGAAGGTGGTCTTCCTGGTGGTGCTGACCTTGGCCTGCCAAGTAAGTGAGCTCCATGCTCTCATGACTGATGCCCCTTACACCAGGTTCTATCACAATAGGGTGCTCCTCCATACCCATCCTAAATTCCTGCCTAAAATTATCTCGGATTTCCATCTTAATCAGGAGAACAGTCCTGCCAACTTTCTTCCTGAGGCCCACCCCGACCAGGCGTTAGTGGCTCTCTACACCCTTGACTGCAGAAGGGCTCTCGCCTTCTACTTGCAGCGCGCTCTTTGTGACCTATGTTCCCAATAGACCGGGTCAAGCAGTTACCAAATACACACTCTTGGTTTGGGAAGCAGACTGTGTCGCTTTCACTCACATGAAGGCGGGTGCTCCGCTGGATTGTCGAGTCACCGCATATGGAGTTCGGGCCAAGGCAGCCTCTGTGGCCTTGCTGCTCTTTGTGCCCCTGATGGACATTTGCTGGGCAGTGACCTGGTCTTCCACAAATACCTTTGCTGCTCACTATTGCCTGGAGAGGGAGTCCCGCCAGGACAGCGCCTTCGGCCAGGCTGTACTCTGTAATCTGTTCAGGGTATAAGCAACTCCTGCCCTCCGACCCTTCTTCATGGCTACCGAGGGCTTTGCTCTGAGGACTCGAGGGCTCCTTCGGGCATCTGCTTCTGCTCACGGCCTCGCGGAGGCATTTTTGGTTACAGGTTCGGTAGCCTGTAGCTGGGGAGTCCCATTAGTGAGGACTGACTTCCTGCTTGTTCCTGGAGAAAGCGTAGCTACTCACCTGTAACAGGTGTTCTCCAGGAACAGCAGGAATCAGTCCTCACTACCCTCCCACTTACCCTGATGAGTTGCTGTATTTTCATCCTTCCCTTGCTATCTGCTTGGTAGGACTCGAGCTAAGGGACCTGGCTGAGCAAGATGACACCCTTGGGCGGGAAGAGGACCACGCATGCGTGGCAGCAGTCCCAAAGGCTTTCTTTGAAAGCTGGGGAATTGCTCTGCACGGGCTCCGTTGGTGCTGACATCACCCATAAGTGAGGACTGATTCCCGCTGTCCCTGGAGAACATCTGTTACAGGTGAGTAACTACGCTTTCTCCAGGAACAAGCAGGAAAGTCAGTCCTCAAACATGGGTGACGTCGGCACTACTCTTCAGCTTTCAAAGAGAGTCTTTGGGAGTTACACCGTGCATGCACTGTCACCCTGCCGCCCAAAGGTGCCATCTTGCCTCGGTCTTCTTTTTTCCACAGAACCCTGCATATGTGTTTGTGTACTCTGGACAAAGTTGATTTTTTTTTTCAGACCATTCTTTGGCGTTTTCTTCCTTGATTGTTTCGGTTCGATCACCTGCCGCTCAAGTTCTTTGCCTCAGCGTTGTGGTTTTCGCTTGGATAGTTTTTCTTTATTTTCATTGTTTTTCCATGTTTTTGCCCCTGAGTTATTTTACTTGCGGCCTCGCTGGTTGTGATGTCTGTTTTGATCTCGCGGATCTCATTTTTCTTGCTGTGTCTTTGACCAGTGGTTTCAAGTAGTGTGTGGTAAGTGCAACCACACTGTCCCAAACATAGCGCCACAGTATCTGCATCAAATGCCTCCGGGCAAACCAATGATGTCGTACTGCCCGCTTTGCCTCCTGATGTCAGCTAAGACCTGGAAGGAATGCGAAAGGCAGTAGGGGGAGCTGTTTGGTACATCTGGCTCAGGTTTGGAATTGGATGCGGAATACCTTCCTCGGATGGAGCACAGAGATCATTGGGTATCTGAGTCGTTTTTGTAGGATCCCCCTGCTCATCAAAGGCATTATCAAAGCCGACCCAGGTCTGGGGAGTAAGTCCACAGTAACCCAGTTGCGGAGCTCTAGACTCTATGGTGGGATGACTGATGGGAGCACCAGTCGAAGCAGTCCCGGAGAGAAGAGTCTCCTGTGGTGTCAAGGGATCGGTGTGGTACCACTGACTCCATCAGCATTCTGGATTCCCTGTCAGAGACCTAACACCAGCCTAGATATTCTCAGGGCTGGTTCAGACTTTAGAGCCATCTGGCATCCAGGCCGGGATTGCAACCCTGGACTGCAGTTTCTCCGCATTCCTAGAGGCGTAGTGGGGTCAGACTCCCAGTCACTCTGGGTTTTCAGTGCTCCTCACAGGGACTTCCTTGATGAGAACTTTCTCTGAGTATGCTCCTCCTATTCTCTAGAGATTGGCTCGGTCAGTGTTAAAGCAGTCTGGAACAGATACCATGCCACAGGACCTCCGATTCCGGGTCAATCTGACGATCGCAGGGCATTCGCCAATTCCTCCACCTTTGAGTTAGTGTTGGAGATGAACGAGAAGACCCCTGACACCATACTCCAGCAGAACATCCCCTTTCCTCTCTCTGCCGTATGATCGGTGGAGGTCCTCTCCAGAGTTTCTTGCTGCCTTGTAGAGGGAGAAGTCCAAGTGATGCCCAAGACGAGCCGCCTGCTGAGAATCTCGATCCTCCAGTATGAGGCCACTACTCAGCAGGTGCTGACGGTGCCTGTGCCCCCAGTCCTGGAGTGGCTACTGTTCAGGATGTTGGAAATCCCAGTGACGTTTGAACCATTGACCCGATTTGCAGTATCAAGTCAGGAGCCCTGGGTTCCAGAAGACACAACTGCCACACGTTTCCATGTTGATGTAGTCTGTCTCGCATTAATAGCCAGAAGAGACTCCTTGGTGCCTCCTGGCAGGTAAGCCTGTACCATGGATGCCTTTGGCAGGATGTGTTTTCAGTACTCTATGCTCATAGCCTTGCTTACCAGCTGTAAATGAGCATGTTCGTGAGGTACCTGGTGAAAGAGCTTACCTGGTTCTCGGCTGGGTTTTCAGGTTAGCCTCTTGAGCACTTCAGGACCCTGGTATCATCGTTCAAGGAGTACTCCAAGTTTTAGACTCAGGCAGCCTTAGACTTTGAGTTGGTGGCTCTTGTAGCTGTGGTTCGTATTAGTGCCTGTCGCCTTGCATGTTTACAGTCTTCAGATTTTGAGCAGTGTGTTCAGGACAAGTTTGCCGATGTCCCATGCTGGGGGGGGGGGGGGGGCAACCTCTTTGGCAAACCCATCACTCAGAAGGCCAATAAGTTGTAGAAGGAATTCATTACTAGAACCATGCTGAACCTTCCTATAGGAAGGGCTTTTCCCCCCAAAGACTTCCACCCAAAGACCAAGAAAGCTTAATGAAACTGCTTCAAATTTCAAACCTATCCTGCTCCCCCTCAGGGGGCAGTAGGCTAAGGGTCAGGTGCACACCACCCTTGTAAGCCAAAGGCTCCCAAACCCCAAGCAGCGCCGCAGCCTGGGAAGGGGGGGGGGAGTTTTTGACTCCTGAAGGATGGAATCTGTGCCCAAGGAGGTAACAGGGCTAAGGTTCATGGGAGGGTGGCTGGTCCAATTTGCACACCAGTGGCACTATATCACTACAGACACCTGTGTGTTACAGGTGGTCAGAGGGCTATCTCCTTCACTTTGCAGTCTCCTTTTTTTCCACAGGGGAATTACCCATGGTGCCCCATGCACAGGGAGCTCCTGCAGGAGGAGCTCAGATTTTTACTCAAGGATCAAGTGGTAGAATCCATCCCCCACCACCTTCAGGCCCGTGATTCTACTTCTGCTACTTCCTGGTCCCCGAGAAGACTAGGTGCTTCAGGCCCATTCTGGATCTTTGGAACCTCAGCTGCTTCCTAGTCAAGGAAAAGTTCAACATGGTATCCCTTGGAACCTTGCTGCCTTATTTCCTCTAAGGAGATTGGCTATGCTCCTTGGATCTTAAAGATGCCTATACCCACATCCTGATCCATGCAAGGCACAGTCAGTACCTCTGGTTCCTCATAGGGGGCCACCGCTATCGGTACAAAGTGCTCCCCTTTGGCCTTGCTACGGTCCCTCAGGTGTTCATGAAATGCCTGGCGGTTTTGCCACTTGCCTCTAGTTCCTCGGAATGTTTGTTGCCATATCTGGACAACTGGTTCATGCTGGCCGGTTTACCAGAGGAAGTACACAATGCGACACAGTACACTCTGGGCCTACTGCCTCACCTGGGCTTTGGTGAACTTCCCAAAATCGCACCTCTTCCCCATGCATTGCATGGAGTTTATCGGGGCCCCTGTTAGATTCCAGCCAGGTGAGAGCCTTCCTGCCTTGCCACCCTGGTCGAGACGTACAGTGGCACACCAGTGACAGCTGGTATGGTGCTCTGCCTCTTGGGGCACATGCCATCCACCATCCACGTTACACTGAGCCTGCAGCATGTGCAGTCCAGCAGAAGGGGTATGTTCAGCACCCAGTGGACACAAGCTTCTGGCCGCCTAGAGGACCACATCCAAGTCACACCGGCCTTTTAGCAACCTCTCTGACCTGGTGGCAGTTCCTCTCAACCTCAGAGTTGGCCTGCCCTACCAGGCCCTGCCAGTGCAGCACATCCTCACCATCGATGTATCAAAGCTGGACTGGGGGGCCACTGCGATCACCTGCATTCAAAAGGCCTATGGTCACTAGAGGAGAGTGCCTTTCAGATCAACTTGCTGGAGCTCTGGGCAGTTTATCATGCCCTGTGGGTCTTCCAGAACCATCTGGAAGGAGAGGTGGTTCAAGTCCAGATGAACTACCAGTTAACAATGTATTACATAAACAAGCAGGGGGGCACAGGCTCGTATCACCTCTGTTGGTAGGCAGTGCACCTCTGGAACTTTGCGGCAGGGAAGAACATCTCCCTCAAGGCAGTGTACTTGCAGGGCCAGGACAATATACTGGCTGACTGCCTGAGCCATGTTCTTCAATGCCACGAATGAAGACTGAACCCAGTCGTTCTAGGGGAGATCTTCTGGTACTCTGGAAATCAACCTTTTTGCCAGTCCAGAGAATGTACAGCTGCCACACTTCTGCTCTCGGAAGTCAGCCCGGAGGGGGGAAGAGGCAGATGCTTCCCCCCTCTCTTGGTCTCAGGGTTTTCTGTATGCGTTTTCACCAATGGCCCTGTTGCCTTGGGTCCTCCTCAAGATCCACACGTAGACGGCCTCAGTCATTGCACCCAGGTGGCCCAGGCAGCTGTGGTTCCTCCTGTTTCTGCAGCTGTCCTAGTGGGACCCTTGGCCATTGGGGAGTGCCCTGAACCTGCTGTCCCTGTAGGGCAGGACGTTGCGACACCCCAACCTCCAGACCCTGGCACTGACGGCCTGGATGCTGAGAGGCTAGCCATTGCACATCACTACCTCGCTCAGTCGGTGGAAGACTTCTTGTTGACCTCACATAAGGACTGAATGCGACAGGCATACGGCTGCAAGTGGCACAGGTGTTCCCACTGGTGTGCGGGCAAAGGCCTTAACCCTTTCTCCTGTGTGAAGTTGGATATATTACAATACTACTTGCATCTGTTTGGGACTGGCCTGAAGTCCAACACTGTCAGAGTTGCACCTCTGTGCCATCTCGGCTCACCACATGAGTTGGATGGCCAGGCTGTGTCAGTACACCCCCTGGTGGACCCGTTCATGTAAGACCTCCTTCTCTCCCGACCCCTGATCCGCCCGCTCTCATTCGCATGGGACCCCAATGTGGTGCTTGGGAAGCTCATGGGCCCTCCTTTCGGGCCCCTGGCTACCTGCCATTTCAGGTATCTCTCTTGGAAGGTTGTAATCTCCAGGAACAAGCAGGAATGAGTCTTCACATATGGGTATCGTCGGTACCGACGGAGCCTGCGCGGGAACGCTCCCCAGCGTCCAGAAAGAAAGCTTTTGGGAGCATCCCAAAGCGCCTGCGCGCTGCCTTCCCACCTTTCCTAACTGCCTCTCTCCAGTTCTTCTTTTCTGCGGAGCCAGCAGGTCGTGTTCCTGTCACCGCTGAAGAGGTTCTTTATAATTCTTTTTCTTTGGTCGCGCGTCTGCCTTCTTCGACGTCGGACCGGTACCACCGGTCTTTTCTTCTTTCTTCTTTAAAAAAAAAACAAAACAAAAAAAACCCTAACGTTTTCCACTTCTGTGCATTTTTTCCTTTTGGGCCTTAGGCCTAGAAAAAGTTTCCTCATGGAAAAGCCCGCTTCCGGGTTTAAAAAGTGCACGAAGTGCAGCAGTACTCCTTCTATCACCGACACCCATGACTGGTGTCTAAAATGTTTGGGTCCTGACCACTCCATCACCGATTGTGAGTCCTGTTCCATGATGTCTAAAAGAGGTTGACAGAATCGAGCGGCCAAGCTCAGTACCCTGTTTCCCTCTGATGGAGCTTCGGTGGCATCGACATCTTCCAGGGCTGCTTCTTCCCCCCATGGATCTCAGGTAACCAAACATAAGTCCAGCCGGTCCTCGAAGAGTAGATCTCCCTCTAAGTATCGAGATGCCTCCAGGCTTGCTCTCGAGGATCCCGCGCCGGCAAAATTACCCCGGCGGGAAGCTCCAGCTTCCAAAGCTTTATCTATGGGGTCACAGGTTGACATCGATGGCTCTGCCTTGACCGATCACCTGTTGCCATGTTCTGGGGTAGCGGTGGTTTCCACTGGTACCGACATCCAGACATTGGTTGCGTCGATGGATCAGAATATTCTGACCATGCAGCGTGCCATTATGGCATTCATACAAGCTGCGATGCCTCCGGTACCGCAACAAACTCCGTTGTCGGTACCGGTTCCGACACCGGCACCGATATCGGTTCCGGTGCCGGTACCGATTGCATTGACATCGGCTTCGGTGTCGACTGCAGCGGTACCCTGTTCTGTGATGCCCATCGGTACCGAATCGGTACCGATCACTCCCGATGTCGATACCACTCGGTATGCGTATTGGGCTCTGCAGGAGCATCCAGGCAGGCGATACTTCAATTCCTCCGAAGACTCTGATGAATCAGTCTTCTGTCAAAGCATCGGTACTCCTTCCTCAGGGGCCCTCTTCTCCAAAAAGAAGAATGTCTCCTCCAGAAGACTTGTCTTTTCAAGACTTCATTAGGGAAGTGGCCAGGGACCTCTCCATTTCAGTGGCCCCTGAATCAGAGCCTAGAGCCAAGAAATTGGATATTTTACAATATCCTAAGGCTCCTAAAGAGGCAGCTACTTTACCAATTCATGAGATCCTTTATGTTCACATGTTGGGCATATGGGAGACACCTCTCACTATCTCCCGTCATTCTCGTAGGTTGGACACCGTGTACCATGTTCCTCCTTGTCCTGGCTTTCATAAGACTCAGCTTCCTCACCACTCTATTGTGGTGGAGTCTGCTATGAAGAAGATAAAGAGTGCAAAAAGACACTCATCTAATCCTCCAGGAAGAGATTGCAGAACCTTGGATGCTTTTGGCCGGAGAATTTTCCAGGCCAATATGCTTGCTTGCCAGAATCAACTCCTATAGTCTCTATATGGGGATGTTTTTAAAAGAAGTTACAGATCATCTGCAAACTTTATCTCCTTTTATCTCAGAAGATAAAAGGGAGGAGTTTCTCACCTGGCTTAAACATGCCCATGATGTTTCCAAATTTTCCAACCGTGCAGCCTTTGACTCTTTTGAGTGTGCCAGCAGAGCCTCGGCTATTGCCATAGGTGCACGCAGAGTTGCTTGGTTACAAGCTTCTGATTTGGAACCCTAGGTCCAGGATGGATTAGGAAATCTTCCTTGTACAGGTGAAAACCTTTTTGGCAAGGATTGGCAAGCAAAGGCCACTCAGATGGATGCTGAGAATTCTGCCTTAGATAGACTTTCAAAGTCTACTTCTGCTCCTGTTAGAAAAAGGTTGTTCAAAAAGGCTTTCTTTCCCAAAAAGGGGAAATATTATCCTGTTTATGGTCAGCAGGCATCTTCTGCAGGTCGCTTTGCTACTAAGCGTCAGCAACCTAAACAGGCCAGGCCTAAACCTGCAGGGGCTGCTACAACCCAGCAGTCCCAACCCCCTCAGGGTTTTTGACTTGATACTAGAGAACTTAACCTTTCTGGCTCTGCAACAACCAGAACCTCTCACCATTCCAGGAAGGTTAGCTCATTTTGCTCCCAGATGGGAGTAAATCGCATCAGAGCAGTGGACCCTCTCCATCATAAGAGAGGGCTACAAACTTCATTTCTCAGAGCTTCCTTCCTACACCATGGTGAGACACTTCAATTCTCCCACATCCCTCCTCGACCTTCTGGATCAGGAGGTGACTACCCTTCTGGCCCAGAGGGCCATAGAAGAAGTTCCTCTTCAACAGGGGTCAGGGTTTTACTCCCCCTATTTTCTCATTCCAAAGAAAACAGGGGGATACAGACCCATTTTAGATCTCAGGGAATTGAACAAATTCCTATGCAAGGAGAAGTTCAAGATGCTTTCTCTAGGCACTCTCCTTCCATACCTGCAGAGTCAGGATTGGCTTTGTTCTCTAGATCTCAAGCAGATTTCCCTGGACCGCACAAGGCGCATTCTGCAGTATCTGGGACTTGTGGTAAACCTCCCAAAGTCCTCAGCTCACCCCTACTCAGTCCCTAGAATTCATAGGGGCCTGGTTGGATACCACTACTGCAAGGGCCTACCTTCCTCAGGCCCGTTGCCAACGTCTAGTGCAGTTAGCCTCCCAGATTCAGTCAAAGAGTCACTTAACTGCCCGGGAGATGCTACAACTACTAGGCCACATGGCTTCCACAGTGCATGTGGTACCCTATGCTCGCCTACACATGAGAGCAGCTCAATGGACGTTGTCCACACAGTGGACTCAAGCATCAGGAGCTCTCTCAGACCAAATAGCAACCTCCAAATGTCTCTTTTGGTCTCTCCAATGGTGGATGTCCACTCAAAATCTGTTGCTGGGGTCCCCCTTCCAACAGTTGTTGCCCCAAGCAACCCTCACAACAGATGCCTCCCAAACAGGATGGGGAGCTCATCTACAGGACCTCTCCACCCTCTCCCTGTAAGTATTAGTGTATGTGTCTCATATCCCCACGTGTTAAATGTATCCCCCAACTGTGTTGTGACCGCTTTGATTGAAGGATAAGGCGGAATACAAAACTGTCTAAATAAATAAATAAATAAATAAAGGCACTTGGTCCCTACAGGAGACCATATCAACCACTTGGAACTTCGAGCAGTATTCCTGGCTCTCAAGGTCTTTGATACCCTCCTCAGCTGCAAGACAGTCCTCATTCATACGGACAATCAAGTAGCCATGTTTTACATAAACAAGCAAGGAGGGACTGGCTCTCTGTCGCTTTGCAACGAAGCTCTACGATTGTGGGCCTTCGCCAGAGAGCATCAAATACATCTCCTGGCAGTATATCTCCCAGGAATCTAAAACTCTTGGGCAGACACTCAGTCGAGTTCTGCTTCCACACGAATGGTCCCTGCACATGGATCAGGTACTCAGAATCTTCCAGGAATGGGGAACCCCGGACATAGACCTCTTTGCAAGTCCATGGAATGCCAAACTTCCCCGGTTCTGTTCCAGAATTCCGTGTCAGTGAGCTCAGACCAAGGATGCCTTCCTCCTTCATTGGGGTCAGGGCTTCCTGTATGCCTTTCCACCCATTCCTTTGATTCCCAAGACTCTGTTCAAACTTCAGAGGGATCAAGGATCTATGATCCTCATAGCTCCACGCTGGCCACGCCAAGTGTGGTACCCTCTACTTCTGCATCTCTCCCAAGCCCCCTCCCTGGACTTGGGAGCTGCTCCAGACCTACTGTCTCAGTAGGAGGGGACTTTGTGGCACCCAAACCCCAAGTCCCTTCACCTCAGAGCTTGGTTACTGGAATATCTCCTGCATCTCTCCAATGCAGGCCTTAAAACAAATTCAGTAAGGGTCCATTTGAGTGCTATTGCAGCA
The DNA here is from genome assembly GCA_033557465.1 of Ichthyophis bannanicus. Classification (NCBI taxonomy): domain Eukaryota; kingdom Metazoa; phylum Chordata; class Amphibia; order Gymnophiona; family Ichthyophiidae; genus Ichthyophis; species Ichthyophis bannanicus. The sequence goes on along the minus strand of CM066032.1, from coordinate 1,826,134,054 downwards.
TCACTTAAACCTCTCAATGGACAACTTATTTCCTCTCATCCTCTTATTGCAAGATTCATGAGGCCTAACTTTAACAAAACCTCCCATTCGACCTCCCCCGGTAGCATGGGACTTAAACTTGGTTCTTGGTCAGCTTATGAAGCCACCTTTTGAACCCTTAGCCACTACCTCCTTGAAATTTCTTTCCTGGAAGGTTATTTTCCTTATTGCAGTCACTTCTGCTTGCCGCATCAGTGAACTGCAGGCCTTAGTGGCTAATCCACCTTATACATTGTTGCATTGTTCAGTTATAATGTAAACCGCGCTGATCTTAATAGCGCGGTATATAAGAAAAATAAATAAATAAAAAATAAATGCAAGGTTCCATCATAAGGTGGTCCTTAGGACAAATCCTCACTTTATGCCTAAAGTGGTCTCACCTTTTCATCTTAATCAAGAGGTATATTTACCTGTCTTTTTTCCAGCTCCTCATGCATCCAGTGCAGAGAGGAACCTACATGCTCTAGATTGTAAAAGAGCTCTTGCTTTTTACTTGCACAGGACACAGCAACATAGAAAGTCTTCCCAGCTTTTTGTTGCTTTTGATCCTTCCCATTTAGGACTTCCAGTCTCCAAAAGAACACTGTCCAATTGGATTGCTCAGTGTATTTCTTTTGCTTACCAGAGTAAGAACCTTTCTCTGGAGGGCCATGTCACAGCTCACAATGTGAGGGCCATGGCCACCTCTATGGCTCATCTTCATTCTGTGTCCATCGATCAGATCTGTCGAGCAGCCACCTGGGCCTCGGTTCATACCTTCACAGCCCTTTACTGTTTGGACAAGGACTCCCGCCGGGATGCCTTGTTTGGTCAGGCTGTCCTCAAACACCTGTTCCATTCTTTAACAACTCCTGCCCTCCTTCCCTGAATGGATGCCTGAGATCCATAGGAAGATGAGAAACCCTTCAGGGTCTCATACTCTTGGGGATCTCCCAGGCATCTTAGCTAGGGAGTCCCCATATGTGAGGACTCATTCCTGCTTGTTCCTGGAGATAGCACAGTTACTTACCTGTAACAGGTGATCTCTGGGAACAGCAGGAATAAGTTTTCACAACCCACCCACCTCCCCTAGGAGTTGTATCTCTCTATCTATCTTTCCTTTCCTCTCTCTCTCTTTGTCTCAGCTTAAACCTCGAACTGGAGAGAGGCGGTTAGGAAAGGCGGGAAGGCAGTGCGCAGGCGCTGTGGGATGCTCCCAAAAGCTTGCTTTCTGGACGCTGGGGAGCGTTCCTGCGCAGGCTCCGTCGGTACCGACGATACCCATATGTGAAGACTTATTCCTGCTGTTCCCAGAGATCACCTGTTACAGGTAAGTAACTGTGCTTTCCTGGTGACACTCACCTCATCCAGGCGCATGAGCTAACTGCAGGCCCTGGTGGTACGTGCTCCTTACACAAGGTTCCACAGGAACAATGTCGTCCTTCAGACGCATCCTAAATTCTTGCCCAGGATGGTCTCTCTATTCCTTTTGAATCAGGAGGTGGTGTTACCCATCTCTTTTCCCCACATCTCACTCCAGTGTGGAGACCTCTCTGCATACTCTAGACTGCAAGCGTGCCCTGTCCTTTTACATTCAGAGGATGCAAGCCCATTGCCGCTCAACGCAGCTCTGTCGTATTTGATCCCAATCGACTTGGTCACAGTCTCAAAGTGCAACCTTTCACGTTGGGTGGCCGACTGCATTTCTTTAGTGTCTCAACAGGCGGGGCTCTCTGGAGCATCATGTGACAGCGTACAATGTGCTTGCCATGGCAGCCTCAGTGACCAGCCTGTTGTCAGTGCCCTTTCTGGAGATCTTCCGGACTGCTACCTGGTCCTCTTTGGACATGTTTGCTGCGCACTACTGTTTGGAAAAGACTTCTCGGAGGGATAGTGCCTTTGGCCAGGCTGTACTCAGTCACCTCTTCGGGGAATAATGCAACTCTTTCAGCCCTCTTTGTCCAGGCTACCAGAGTAGGGATTGCATATTCGATGCTACTTCTGCAGTGGCAGACTTCCAGCCAATCAGCACCTCCTGCTGCCCTTTACGGTCCACTTTTTGGGTTGCTCATGGCTTTTACAGGTTTTTTTGGTAGCCTGTAGTTTGGGAGTCCCATATGTGAGGACTGACTTCCTGCTTGTTCCCGGAGAAAGACCTGTTACTCTTCTGTTACAAGTGTTCTCCGGGGACAGCAGGAATCAGTTCTCATAACGTTCCCTCCTCCATGTGGAGTGTTTGCCATCTTGTTATATCATACTGAGGTAAGTTGGCACCTTTGGCGGGAGGATGACCGTGCATGCATGATGTAACTCCCAAGGGCTTTCTTTGAAAGCTAGGGAGTGGATCCACATGGGCTTCTTTGGTGCTGACATCACCCATATTTGAGAACTGATTGCTGCTTTCCCTGGAGAACACCTGTTACAGGTGAGTAATTACATTTTACTTAGCAGTTAATGTGCTTTCCTTGAATCCTGCTAGACCTTTTCAGGGCCTACCCCTGAAAATTTATTTGCTCTGTTCTGCTGCAATACCCTTGGATCCATTAGGATTTTATACTTGCCTCTGCAGGTTCACCGTCTGACATTCTTCTGTTGATCCCTTCCTGTACATAGTTCTCTACTGTTGATTGCTCATTGTTGAGGTTGTGTGGCTTGCCATGTTTCTCCGATATGCTTCGGGATGAATACTGAAGAGACCTCTGGTGGCTGTGGTGAGTAGAGGCATAGGAGTGATGTCACTGAAACCTGTGCTTTTTCATTGATTTTTGGCCCCAATAATCTGCTGGTAGTGGAACACAACCCATTTGCCAGGTCTGGTCTAGCAGGAGCTAAGGAAAAGGCATTAACTGCCAAGTAAAATGTTACCTTCTATATCTGTCCTGCTGGGCCAGTCTAGATAAGTTGGTTGTGTCCCCTACCAGCAGAGGTAGAGACAGAAAAATTAGTATTTTCTGATGACCTTATCTTGTGCTATATCTGAAGCAACTAGAGGGCATACAAACTCCGTATTTCTCTCTCCAGCAGTGTGTGGACACATATGAGCAGCTCTGAAAACATTTTGAGGAAGACTGATTCAGTTCATCAGTAGCCGCTCTTAGGGGTTACTTCTTCTCTTGAGATTGATGTGAGAGCCATCTGTTGGATCACTCTTAAGACAGGTACCCTTCTGAGTTTGTCATTGAGGAGTTCCATGTCTGTTCAGTTCCCTGTCCACCACTAATAGAGCCGCAAGACTCCGCTCGATAGCGAGTATGAGCTGGTCCATTGAGATTGTCAATGCCTGGGTATCAGTACTGGAAACTCGGGCACTGGTTGAACATCCAGAATTGTTGTATCAGAACCTTTGAGGAATCAGTTACACAGCCTCTGCCCCCTTTTCCTTCTTCCTCTCCTAATTCTCCCCGAAGATGGTATGAAGATTCAGAGGTATGTGGCTGCAGTCCTTGACAGCAGGGAAGAAGCATTGAGTCCAGCACCATTGCTGCTTGGGCTCCCCAAGCTTGAGTACCAAATATAAGTTACTCTTTTCTGTGCCAAATTTCTCTTCTGTATTGCTTCAGTATTGTCTGTGGGGGACCCCTTATTTCTACCATTAGTGGAGCAATTGGGTGAGGGATTGGAACTGTTTGTGGTCTTTTCCGTGCTGGTTCCTGCCTCGCGTGTGCGTGTTCCTGGCACTTGCCTGTGTTCTAACCCAAATCCTCACTGCACACATTGGCATGCATGTTAACTTTGTTCTTTGTTGCGCACAATGAGTGTGTGCCTTTGTCATGTACCAGATTGCACACTTTAGAATGCTATTTCTGCAACATGCAGTAGCTCCGTGCTTTTGGTGTGTGCACTTTAAGCTGATTTACTTCAGCGCACCTTGTTTGCATGGAAGGATTTGCTTCAGGAAGCAGTTTTGTGACACATGCACTTGTCTTGGCGAAGGTACAACCTTTCTGAAGTCCCTCTGCAGCTTGTCACGGAGGCTTCTGCTTGCATCTTTGAGGTATCATCATTACAGTTGATAGACATGAACTCACCTGCCTCTTCAGCTCTACTGGCAGTTATGGGGTAGACTGGGAAGAGGTACACCGCTTCTGCTTTGGATTCCTCTGCCTATTCTTTGGAGCTCAGCCTGCTAGCACCTTCCCAGCCGAATTCCCTAGTGACAGACCTGCCTCCCACTATGGGATGGCCAAGGTGGCAGGACAGTTGCCAGTCCTCTGGCCTATCTTATCCAAAATTCTAATTCTACTTCTCTTTCTATGAGCATGGTCCTTATGGTGGGGCAATTCAAACTCATTGGCCTTGGGGCTGCTTTGTTCCTTCTCACACTTTGAGGAAAGTCCCTCATTGCTGGATTGGTGGGTTCCTGTAGGGGTCTCCCACCAGAAGTACCTCCTGGAAGAGAATGGATTTGGGGTGCTCTGCTCAACTCTTATGCCAGTGATCTACCTTGCATTCTGGGGGATCAGCTATCTGGTGACTTCATAAGTAAAGACAAACAGGATGATTTGCTCATTCTTTTTGGGAAGAGGAACTGCTGGTGCTGATTAAATTTCCTCTGCTCTGTGGCTCAGTGGAGCAGGAGCTGCGAGTGTACCCCTCTCCCCGGTGGCTGCTGTCCAACGCAGTCTGCTGCTGTTCGGGCACTGTGTGATAACATAGATCTGTGGAAGAGCCTTACTCTGTAAGGGAATGGCCTTGTATACGGTCTGTCTTTTCAGAAGAAGACAGACAGGCAGGAAAGCATGTAAAGTGCAGAAAATAACAAAAGGCAGATGATGACAAAATGGCAGACTCTGTCAGAGTGGCAGGAAGAAGAAAGTTGTGCTGAAAGTGAGTCTGTCCAGATCAGTGCCCAGCGTATAATTCCATGCAACAGCACGGTGATTGGCTGGTCTCTGATGTGAGCGATCTTTCAGATAATCAGGTAGCATTTGTCATGTCATTTTTCAGACAAAGGTCCATGGTTAGAGGAGATGCTGGTATGCAGGTTCATACATTGTTGCGAATGTGCAGGACCAGTGGAATGGCCTGTTAGATGAGAATGGCCTCAGGAAGGGGTTCTCTTGCTCAGTCATAGCTGGGAACAAAAAACCTTACTATATTTATCTATTTAGACAGTTTTATATACCACCTTATCCTTCAATCAAAGTGATCTCAACACAATTGGGGGATACATTTTAGCATGAGGGGGTATGAGACACATACACTAATGCTTACAGAGAACATGGGCAATAGAGGGTTAGGTGGCTTGCCCAAGACTACAAGGAGCACCTTTGGGACTTAGAAGCCTTGGTCATTCTGGCTCTGAGGGTACTGTCCTCTAGTGGGATTTGAACCATTGACCTTCTGGCCTCTATATGTGCTCATCAAGCAATTGCCTGCCAAGTTTTAAGTCAGTAGGTCTGAACCTTGAGCAGAGCAGAAATGACTTGTACCAGGAATCATCTTGGGTTCAGGCTTTTGGGTCTGAGCAGGCCAGAAGTGCCAGCACTACAGCATTTTCTTTCTCAGAGGTTCTGAAGAGCATGTTATGCATGCAATGGGACTTGCCTGCCAACCTGCTGAGGGGGAGGGGGGTGGCAAGGTCAGGAGTTGGCTCTGCGCCCTCCTCAGAAAGACATTGCTGGCCTGGATGCAGTTGCTGCAGGTAGCTGCTCAGGTGATGGCTGTTGCTAAGCACACCACTATTCCGGTGGACAGTGGTGCAGTCCTCAAGAACCAAGTGGATCACGAGGTTGTGGCTTCCTAAAGAACCATTTTCAGCTGCCTCCTTTATTCTGCAAGCAGTAGTTTGCAGAGGGCTTACTGTTCATGCCCTACTTCCACAGGATAATGCTTCAATGGTTCTGGAATGTGCAGCAGTTTATTTGGCAGATGCTAGGTATGTTTTGTTTCTCTCAGTAGCCAAGAATATTGCCATTTCTATATTATCACGTCCATCTTGGGCTTCACCTTTGGATAGCTCTTGCGACATCTAAGTCCTGTTTATCTGGACTTCCTTTCAAGGGAAAGCTCGTATTTGGGGAGGACTTGGAGAAGTTTCTCAAGGAGCTGGGAGCATCCAAACCATAAAGAGCCTTTTGAAGTGTATCCTCTCCTCTGCATCATGTTCTCAGTCCCACCCCCATGGGTCTTGGGGGTTCAGAGACTTCCAGAAGAATACCTGGGCAGGCCATTCTTCTTTACTTCCAGCTCCCATTTCCAGGCCTATCTCTTTTTCTTGTGGGAATTGCAGGAGCTGCAAGGCTTTCCCCTTCCAAATGCGGGCTGTCCCATCAGACATATGGGTAGTATAGTCCTGTGTGACCTTGGACCATTGAGGCCTGACATCGTTCAGTTCTGCTATGTGCTGGAATGCATGGAGCTGTCCCAAGTCTCTTCCTGATATCTCCATGTGGATCTGCAGCCAGGAGCAGGATCCCTTTGAATGTTGAACGTGAATATGATTTTTTGAAACTTTGCACAGAATTCTTCAATCTCATGAGTGGTTGCTGGATCTCCAAATTCTGTATTCTTCCAGAACCTGAGAACTGATTAGACTTTCTCACCAGAAGAGAACACACCAAACTACCTCCGTGTTGCTTAGGATGTTGTCTCTGAATTGTCTCTCATAGGGTGTACTGAATGTAGACTGGATTTGGCCCCTCCCTTATGTATGTCCCTTCCCTAACACCTCTTCCAAAATACACCTAATAGCCAAAACTTAGCAAAGCTTTCAGAGAAGGCTAAGTAAATTGATTCTTGACAGCTTTTTCTTGGCTGCAGTAGAACTTGTTTCTGCCCCTCCAAAGACTTTGCTCAACCTCCTCAAAGGTTCTGAATGTTCAGAGCGTTTAATGCAGAATCAAGGCCCACTCTTTGTATCCTAATTTAAAGCCCCCCTGTCTGACAGCCTGAAAATGAGTAGTGCCTAATTTTTTTCTTGGGACTTCTACCTGCAATTCAGGAATTTCTGGTGGTTGCAAGGAAGTCTTCCATGTGGAAATCCTTTGCCTTCAAGTGGAAGAGATCATCTCTAGGAACAAGCAGGATTGTACTCTTCACATATGGGTGACGTCAGTACTGACGGAACCCACGCGAGAACGCTTCCCAGCGTCCATTAGGAAAGCCTTTGGGAGCATCCCACTGCGTCTGCGTTGCTGCCTTTCCTGCCTTTGAGACTATCCCTCAGTTCTTTGATTTCCATGGAGCCAGCAGGAAGCAAATCCTGTCACTGCAGAAAAATTCTTCTTTTTTTTTTGTGGTCATGTCTACCTTCCCATCGACGCCGGAACTGAATTATCTTTACTATTACTTTTTCTCTTTTAAAAAAAAAAAAGTGTGGGGAGGGGGAACCCTTCATTCTTTATGCACTCAATGCCATTTCAGGCCCTTGTGCCAAAGATGACAGACAGGTCTACAGAATTGGGCTGCAAAACTCGGCTCCCTGTTTGCCTCAGATGCAGTCTCGCTTGCTTTGACATCATCGAGGACATTGTCATCTTCACATGGATCTCAGGTATTGAAACAAGTCTTCCAAGACAGGCTGTCCTCCTAAAGGTAGATCTCTATCTAAAAATAGACATGCCTCGAGTGTTGCCCTAGAGGTGGATCGACCAGCCAAACTACTCTGGCGGGAGGACCTTTCCTCTAAAGCCTCACAAGGGGTCCAGGATGCAACCGAGCCCTCCACCTCAGGAGAGCTCCTAGTGCCATGCTCTGGAACGGTAGCCCGAGTTTCCAGTACTGATACCCAGGCATTGACAATCTCAATGGACCAGCTCATGCTCGCCATTGAGCGGAGTCTTGCGGCTCTATTAGTGGTGTCGGTACTGGTCAAAACATTACTGCTGGTATCGTCAGCCCGGATACAGCTGACTATGCAGATAAATTGGCATCAGGCTTCGTGCTCCTCGGCAGACTTCCACCCATGCCAGCACTCTAGTCTTTTTCTGGTTCTGCGCTACCAACACATTAAGTCTCTTGTGCCAATACTGACCTCGATCAGTACCAGTCCCTACAAGAGCAGGAACATCGCTCTTGTCGATACTTTGAATCTATTGATTCCAGTTCTTCTGACAATGAATCGATTGATACCAAAGACACAAGGAGTCTCCCCGAGGAGCCCTCCCCATCTCCACAGTGGTGCATGTACCCTCCTGAGGACGTGTCTTTCCAGGAGTTCATCAAGGACATGGCAAGAGGCTTATCCATTACTCCTGCATCAGAGGAGGAGATTAGAGCAGAGCAGTTGGAAATTCTCCAGTATCCTACAGCTCCTAAAGAGACCACTACACTCCCGATTCACTGCATACTCCAGGACCTTATGTTTCGGATGTGAGACGCCACTCACAATTTCTCCTCATACCCGACGACGGGATACCATGTATCGGGTACCGGAAAGTTCTGGATTTCACAAAATGCAGCTTCAACACCACTCGATGGTAGTGGAATCCGCTGTGTGTCGAATTAAGAGTTCTAAGACGCACTCCTCCAATCCCCTGTGCAGGTAATCGAAAACTCTTTATGCTTTTGGCTGCTGTTGTTTTTCAGGCCTCCATGCTTTCTGCCCGCATAAGTTCATACATACTCTACATAGGTATGTTAGGGAAGTGACCTGGGGTCTGGAGTCAATGGCTCCTCTTCTCCCAGATGACAAGAGGGCAGACTACCTTACATTAGTCAAACATGCCCAAAATGTTTCCAAGTTTGTCACTAGGTAAACCTTTAACTGCTTTGAATGCATCAGCAGAACAGGTTCTATCTGCAAAGGTGCCCATAGGTTTGCCTGGCATCAGACTTTGAACAGTGGGTTCAAGATAAACTGGGAAATAGTCCCTGTACAGGAGAGATTCTCCAGGACCAAGCAGGAAGTCAATCTTCACATATGGGTGACGACGTTGACGGAGCCCTCGTACGGAGCATTTCCCCAGCTTTCAAAGAAAGCCTTTGGGAATGCAGTTCGGGTGTGCGGTCCCCTTTCCGCCCAAGGGTGCCATCTTGCTCATTCTTCTTTTTTCCACGGAGCCCGACGGACGTGTGTCCTAGTCATCCGGTTAAAAGTTGATTTTTTTCCTTCGAAGATTCATGGTTTTTTGCCAGTTCAACACCGGTTCCCCTTCCCGCCTGGGCATGGTACACCGGTATCGAGCCCGGAACTGTTTTTTCGGTTTTTGTCCTTTGAGACTAGCATTCGTGCTCTTTTTTTCTTTTCACTGGCAGCCAGGTCTTTTGACCTTGCAGGGGCCCTTTTTCCCCCGATGGCTGCCAGCGGGTTCAAGAAGTATGATTGGTGCAAGAAACTGATGTCTCTCACCGACACACACGACTGCTGCCTCTGGTGCCTCTGCCCGATCATGACCCGATAATCTGTGGTCCGTGTGACAAAATGTCCTCGAAGGCGTTGAGGAGCCGTCAGCATCAGCGAGAGAGGATCTTCTCTGACTCCGCGTCCGGCAGGGCCCAAACTTCGTCAGAGGCCTCAACGTCTCAGGAGTCCGACCCTAAGCATCGTCGGGGCTCCTCTGAGTGGGGGTCTTCTTAATGGGAACACAAAAGGATGAAGAAACCCGCAAGGGTGGCGTCGGTGGACGCTCTTGGTCCCTCGAGGGCCAGGTCGCATAGCCCCGACCGCCGTCCCGGGTCCTCGGAGCCCGAGAGGCCTGCCAAATTGCCTCGTGTGGAGCCGGAGTCCCCGAGTCACGTGTGTGCTGTAGTCCTCGTGGACTCTCCTCTGGGGGAGTCAACGTCAGCCCCGATGCCGTCGGGGGCCAAGTCGGGGGCTGCTGATCCTCCTGAGCTTGGACTCAGGTTGACGGCCTTGGAGAGCAGCTTGGCTGCCTTCATGGAACAGCAGCGGGTGCTGACCCCAGTCTGACCGGTGCATCTGCCCCAACTACCAGTACCTCGACGACCAAGTCAACCCCGGAGGCTGAGCCGATCCTCGAGTCCATGCGGTCTCGAGTCGATCCTCGGCCAAGGTCTCCCTCGGCCTCCCATATGGGGCCGAGGTCGTCGACGCCGGTACCCTTGGCGTTGGGGCGGATGGCATCAGTGCCCGCCCGGCCGGAGTCGCTCGATTCCTCCTCAGAGGGGTCGGGGTGGGAGACGGAGGACGAGGTGTCCCCAGACACTTTTCAGACCCGGTGCGTCCCATCGGATTCACCGGAGTCCGAGCCTCTGAGAAGGTCCCCCTCCCCCGGAGGATACCCGGTTCTCGGACTTCGTGAGGGATATGGCCAAGGTCTTGGCCTTCCCCATGGATCCCGAGGAGGAGCCTCAAGCCAAAGAGCTCGAGGCCCTCCAGTATGACTCTCCCCCGAAGGAGGCTTTTACTGTACCAGTTCCTCTGATGCTGGAACGGCTGCTCTTCTGCATGTGGGAGGCACCAGCCTCGGCACCGGTTCTTAGCAAACGGGTCAATTCCATTTATCGAGTCCGTAAGCGCCCTGGGCTCCAGAAGGCACAGCTACCGCACCACTCCATGGTTGTGGAATCGGCCATGCATTGTCTGAAGAGTCAGAAGATGCACTCCTTGGTGCCCCCCGGCCGGGAGGCCCGGAACCTGGATGCCCTCGGTAGAAAGTGCTTCCAGGGCTCTATGCTGGCATGCCGTGTCCAGACTTACCAGCTGTACATGGGCATGTACCTCCGAGACCTGGCAAAGGAGATTGCTGGGTTCTCTGCTGGCCTCTCCGAGGAACCTTTGCAGAGGTTCAAGGCTTTGTCATCGGTGATTCGAGAGTGCTCGAAGTTTATATCTCGAGCAGCCTTTGATGGCTTCGAGGCTTTGGCTCGAGTAGCAGCGGCCAGCATCGGTGCATGCCGTCAGGCCTGGCTACAGTCATCGGACCTTGAGCCATGGGTCCAGGACTAGTTGGTCGATGTCCCTTGCCGGGGTGAGAACCTCTTTGGCAAACCCATGGCTGAAAAGGCTGCAGAAATCAAGACTGAGACTCTCACCAGGACAAGGCTGTCCAGGAAGACTTCTACCTCTTCTCAGAAGAAGAAGGGCTCAGAGAAAAAGCCCTTTTACCCGAGGAAGGCCTCTGCCTACAAATCCTACCCTCAATTCCAGGCCTCTACAGCTCCCCAACAGGGTCAGTAGGCCAAGAGGCCAGGGACATGGGCCCCATAGGCAGAAAAACCCCCAAGCTGCCAGCTCCGGCTCCTGCACAGCAGGGAGTGGGGTTTTGACTCCCACTGCATAGCCCTCTCCCCCACAGCTGGCTCCACTCATCACAGGAGGCCGGCTGACACTGTACACCCACAAATGGTCAGCTATAACAGGGGATAACTGGGTACTGAGCATAGTCCAAAAGGGCTACTTGCTCCACGTCAACCAGTTACCTCCCTCCTATTTTCCAGGGGAGCCTCCAAGAGCCCCTCTCCACAGGAACTTCCTCCTTCAGGAGTTGGCAAGTCTTCTACAGGAGCAGGTGGTGGAGCCGGTGCCTCACCACCTGATAGGGAGAGGCTTCTATTCCAGGTACTTTCTGGTACCAAAGAGGACAGGCGGCCTCAGGCCCATCCTAGACTTGCGAAGTCTCAAGTTCCTGGAGAGGGAAAAGTTCAAGATGCTTACCCTTGGAATACTGCTGCCCTACCTCCAGCAGGGAGATTGGCTATGCTCCTTAGACCTAAAGAATGCTTATACTCACATCCTCATTCATCCAGACCACAGATGACATCTCAGATTTGTAGTGGGAGGAGATCATTTTCAGTACAGGGTACTTCCATTTGGCCTAACCTCCGCGCCCAGGGTTTTCACCAAATGCTTGGCGGTGGTGGTGGCCTATCTCAGAAACCAGGGCTTCTTTGTCTTTCCATACCTGGACGACTGGCTCATCAGGGGTCAGTCTCCACAGGAGGCCAGACAAGCCACTCTTCGCACTATCTTTCTTCTCCAGCACCTGGGCTTTGTCATAAACTTTGCAAAGTCCACTTTGCTCCCCTCACAGGACCTAGAGTTTAGGGGCAAGGTTGGATACCTTACAAGCAATTGCTTATTTGCCTGGGAACAGGGCTCACAGACTGATGGCTTTGGTCCAGCAGTTTCGCAGTGGATCTCTGGTCTCTGCCAGACATTTCCTGAGGCTTTTGGGCCACATGGCATCCACGGTCCATGTAACTCCAAATGCTCGTCTGCATATGCAGCCTGCTCAATGGTGCCTCAGAGCTCAGTGGATACAGGCCACAGGAGACTTAAGAGACAGAGTAAGAGTGTCCAAACTACTAGCGGCCTCCCTGCAGTGGTGGCTGCATCTCCCAAACCTGATCAAAGGGGTGCCTTTCCAGGCACCACCACACACACAGGTGCTAACGACCGATGCTTCTCTTCAAGGTTGGGGTGCACATTACCAGGGGGCATGCACTCAGGGCCTCTGGTCCCCTTGGGAGGCCACACAGCAGATCAATCGGTTGGAGTTGCGAGCTATCCGATTAGCTCTGCAAACTTTCTCTCATGTCCTCTCTCACCAGTCTGTCTTGATTCAGACAGACAACCAAGTAGCAATGTTCTATGTGAACAAACGGGGAGGCACAGGATCCAGGCTTCTGTGTCAGGAAGCACAGGCCCTGTGCGCCTTTGCGGTTAAACAAGGCATGTTTCTCAAGGCAGTTTATCAACCTGGCCAAGAAAATTTCCTGACAGACAGGCTGAGCAGGATTCTACAGCCTCACGAATGGCATTTGAATCCCCTAGTGGTCCAGCAGATCTTCCTAAAATGGGGTCTTCCAACCATCGATCTCTTTGCCAGTCCACTGAACCGTCAGCTGCCCAGGTTCTGTTCCAGACAATCACATCCTCTGAGAATAGCAGCAGATGCGTTTCTAATCTCTTGGTCTACTGGCCTGCTGTATGCGTTTCCTCCAAAGCCTCTAGTGGCCCGAACCCTATTCAAGGTTCTTTGAGACAGGCCTCGCTGATTCTGGTAGTCCCCAAATGGCCGAGGCAACTCTGGTTTCCACCCCTTCTGCAATTGGTGGTGGACACTCCACTCCCTCTGGGGGTGCAACCCGATCTCCTGTCTCAGGATCAGGGATCCCTCCTGCACCCCAACCTCCAGTCCCTCCATTTGATGGCCTGGCTGCTGAAAGGGTAGTTCTAGCCCCCTTACGTCTACCTAGGGAAGTGGAGGAGGTGGTGTTGGCCTCTAGGAGACAATCCACCCGGAAATCTTATGCCGTCAAGTGGCATAGGTTCTCCACCTGGTGTGCTTAACACCGAGAGGATTCGTTTTCATGCCTGGTATCCAACTCTGGGTCCACCTCAGTGCTCTGTCAGTGCACCACTCGCCGGTGGAGGGCCAGTCTGTCGCTCCACCCTTTAGTGGCCCGCTTCCTCAGAGGCCTGCTTTTGCTCAAGCTTCCGATTCATCTACCAGCCTCTGAGTGGGATTTGAATGTGGTCTTGCAACAACTTACTCGCCCACCGTTTGAGCCCATGGCTACCTGTCATTTACGCTTCCTTTCCTGGAAGGCGACGTTCTTGGTGGCCCTTACCTCGGCCAGGTGTGTGAGTGAACTACAGGCTCTGGTTTCTGATAGACTGTACACACGGTTCTATAGGAACAGGGTGATATTACGGACTCATCCTTAATTCCTTCCAAAGGTTGTCTCCTCCTTCCACCTCAATCAGGAGGTGGTTCTTCCGACCTTTTTTCCCAGGCCGCATGCCAGCTGGGCTGAAATGGTCTTGCATACCCTGGACTGTAGGAGGGCGTTGTCTTTCTACATTGACCGTACACAGGGGCATCGAAGGGCTTTTCAGCTCTTTGTATCTTTTGACCCTAATAGGCTGGGGTTACCTGTCTCCAAGCGTACCCTGTCCATTTGGGTAGCAGACTGTATCGTCTGGGCGTACAGGGCAACCGGCCTGTCCTTGCAGGGTCTAGTCACGGCCCACCGTGTCAGGGTGAAGGCTGCGTCAGTAACTCATCTCTGCTCTGTTCCGTTGGCAGACATCTGCAGGGCTGCTACTTGGTCTTCAAGCCAGACTTTTGCGGCCCATTACTGCCTCGAGAGGGAGTCCCGCGGGGACAGTGCTTTTGGACAGGCGGTACTCCGTAAGCTTTGAGGTTTAGGCAACTCCTGCCCTCCGGCCCTTGTGTTGGGCTACCGTTCGGGGGCGTTCTCAGAGAAGATTCTTATTATGCATGCTGAAGCTCTAGAGGGAGGTTATTTTTCAGCTTTGGGTTCCCGGTAGCCTAGAGCTGGGGAGTCCCATATGTGAGGACTGACTTCCTGCTTGGTCCTGGAGAAAGCGTAGTTACTCACCTGTAACAGGTGTTCTCCAGGAGCATCAGGAATCAGTCTTCACGACCTTCCCTCCTCCCCTTGGAGTTGCAGTCATATGATTTATTTTTGCTAATTTTTTTGCTGTCTTTTAGCTATATCATCAGACTGAGCAAGATGGCTCCCTTGGGCGGGAAGGGGACCGCGCATGCGCGCTGCATTCCCAAAAGCTTTCTTTGAAAGCTGGGAAAATGCTCCACATGAGGGCTCCGTCGACACCGATGTCACCCATATGTGAGGACTGATTCCTGCTGCTCCTGGAGAACACCTGTTACAGGTGAGTAACTACGCTATCTGTTTGGGAAAGATTGGGAAGGTAAGGCGCCTCAGAATCTGAGAACACCACCTTAAATAGGCTTTCAAAGGCTACTATCCTACCCTGCCAAAAAGAATGCAGTTGCTAAAAAAGCCATTTTATGGTAAGAAGAAATTCTACTCTTTTTACCCTTCAACTTCTCAATACCATCCAGCTGCCCAAGGGAAGCAACAGCCTCCAAAGAAGCAGAAAAAGCCTCAGGCACCTAAACTGCAACCAGTAGCGCAGACACAATCTACGCCTGATTTTTACTTCTTTATAAAGGACATTGCCACCCTACCTCTAGAGATTCCCCACCCTCTCCACATTGCAGGTAGCCTCTGCCATTATGCCCATAGGTGGCATCCCATAATCTCAGAGCAGTGGATACTGACCATAGTGCGAGAGGGGGTACAAGCTTCATCTACAAAGCATACCCCCCACAACTCTAGTGGAGGGATATTATTCCCAACCTCCACTCATTGCTCTCCTCCAGCAAGAGATCACCTTTATGCCATAGACGTTCCAATATCCCAGAGAGGAATGGGGTTCTATTCTCCATACTTTCTCATACTAAAAAAGAACGGAGGATACAGACCCATTTTCATGTAAATAGTTCATGTATATAGTTCAGCCCCTGTTATCCAAGTTTATATTCCTGTTCGATGTAAAACCAAACAGAATGTGTGTATTGGTCACTTTGTTATACTGTAAACCGCGCTGATGCCGAATAGTGCGGTATATAAGCAAATGTAATAAATAAATAAATAAATAAATCTTAGATCTCAGAAACCTCAACAAGTTTCTAGTTCGTGAGATATTCAAGATGATTTCGCTAGGAACCCTTCTTCCTTATCTCTAGAGTCAGGACTGGCTTTGTTCTCTAGATCTCAAAGAAGTGTATATGCATATCCTCATTCCTCCAGAACACAGGAGGTATCTATGCTTCATTTTCCAAGGAAATCACTACCAATACAGAATCCTTCCATTCGGGCTCACCTTTGCCCCAAGAGTCTTCACAAAATGTATGGCGGTCGTAGCCACATATCTAAGGACTCTCAGAATATTTGTGTTCCCTTACTTGACGATTGGCTAATAAGGGCAGCCACTTTTCAGGAAGTTCACCTCTCTCTCCTTAGTACCATTCAGGTACTACAGGATCTAGGATTTGTCATAAATCGTCCAAAATCCCTTCTAGTTCATACTCAAACTCTAGACTTCCTAGGCGCTGTTCTGGATACTCAACAGTCAAGGGCATTTCTACCCCAGTACCTTTGTTACCTGCCTTGTACAGATAGCATCTCAAGTAAGGGTCAAAAGCAATCTTTCGGCCAGAGAGATGCTCCAACTCTTAGGACATATGGCCTCTGCAGTTCATGTTGTGTCATCCAAAGCACTTCATGAATAAGTACTAACTGAATAAGTCCCTGTTTTTGTACTATTCAGACCATTGTTTCTTATAAACCACACTTGATCCTCTGGAAAGCGCGGTATAAATATGTTCGATAAATAAAATAAAGCCGTATAAAAAAACTTTTACTAAATACATTCAAAATCATTAGAAAGTTGGTACCCCCTACTCCATCCCAAATGAACAAAGCTTCACCCAATGACTGGCTAAAACGAGGCCAAACTAACATGCTCACTACTCCAACTGACTTCCGAAGAACTAAACAACACCAGCAACAGGGCATTTGAATATGTCTCACCGCTGCTCTGGAACTCGCTACCTGAAGCGCTTCGAAAAATCACTGACGTTACCTTGTTCCGGTCTCACCTCAAAACCTATCTAGTCATCGATCACTTCGTTCTTGATCACCCTCCATAACCTTTTTTCCTCCTTCACATAAGTTCTTGACTAACCATCATCTATTAAACAATTTGAATCCCGACTCGCCCCTTACCTCTCCTCACTTCCCTCCCTCGAACACAGATAGCATTCCTCGTCACTCCCAACTCTTTACCCCTGCCCCTCCTATAATTAGCTGAAATGTAAATAAGTTACTCTGTTTTGTTTTGTTGAATCTTGTAAATTAACTATCTTTGAGCACCTGTTACATTATCTTGTTTTACTGTACCTGTTCCAAATGTAAACCGCTGAGCCTACCTGAAATAGCGGTATATAAAACTCACAAATAAATAAATATGCTCGTCTGAACATGCGCACAGCTCAGTGGGCTCTTGCCACCCAGTGGAAACAGGCCTCTGAGACCCTTTCAGACAAAATCAGAGTCACAGACATTCTCACAAATTCTGATCTGGTGGTCTACTCCAGGATATCTCCTCAGTCACCTTTTCAGATGCCTCCACCTCAACGCATCCTGACAGCAGATGCCTCCAAATTGTGTTGGGGAGCTCACTTGGACTCTCTCTCCTTTCAGGGCCTCTGGACAGAGCAAGAGTCTCAGCTCCAGATACATTTGCTGGAGCTTCGTGCTGTCTTCAATGCCCTCAGTGTACCATCAACAACCTCAGGGCCACAGGGTTCTGATCCAGACTGACAACCAGGTGGCTATGTTCTACGTGAGCAAGCAGGGGAGAACCTGCTCTTGGGCCCTTTGCAAAGAGGCTCTCTCTATCCGTGGTCCTTTGCCATTGCTCATCAAATGCCAGGTATATCTGCCAGGCCCCCAAAATGTCCTAGCAGACCGATTGAGTTGAATCCTCCTTCCACATGAGTGGTCTCTCCATCAGGGAACAATCTCCATCTTTCAGATCTGGGGAACTCCGGAGATAGACCTTTTTGCCACTCCGCAGAATGCCATACGATCTGTTTTGCACCAGGACCCCAATATCCATTTGCCAGCAGGTCGATGCGTTCCACCTTCACTGGGGTCAGGATTATCTCCAGGAACAAGCAGGAATGAGTCTTCATATATGGGTATGTCGGTACCGACGGAGTCTGCGCGGGAACACTTCCCAGCGTCCAATCAAAAAGCTTTTGGAAGCATCCCACCATGCCTGCGTGCTGCCTTCCCACCTTTCCCAACTGCCTCTCCTCAGTTTTCGTTTTTCCGCGGAGCCGGCAGGATGTCCTCCTGTCACCGCAGAAAATTCTTCTTTTAATTTTTTAGTTTTCTTGTGGTCGCGGCTGTCTTCCCCGACGCCACCGGTACCGCCGGTGTTTTTCTTCTTTTCTTGTAAATTTTTCCCTTTAAGGGAATATTTTTTCTTCTGAGTGTCTTACGGTTTTTTGGGCCTTCTAGGCCTCTCCATGTCCTTCATGGAACCGCCAGCCACTTTCTCCAAGAAATGTTCAAACTGGCGGTACAACTTTATTTTTAGACTCCCAAAATTGGTGTCTAACCTGTTTGGGTCCTGACCTTTTTCCTCCGGAGCCCTCGGGCAACAGTATTGTGAGAAGAGGTTTTCAACATCGAGTTTCCCTCGATATGAGGTTCCCTTCCAACTTCAGGGCACCGACCATTTCTTCTTCTACACAGGATCCAGGTAACCCACAAACAGTCTGTTAAGACTAGCCAACCCTCGAGTGGTAGGTCTCATGCACAGCATGTAGACGGTTCCGACCTTGCCCTCGAGGGCCCATTGGCTTCAAAACCCCGGCGGGAGTCTTTGGCCTCCAAAGCCTATGTGGGGTTTCAGGTTGTTCCTGGGGCTCACCCCTCACAGAACATACCTGAGTCATGCCCGGTGGTGGCATCCGCTTTGAGCGGTACCAATACCCCGGCATCGACACTGGTGTTGGACAAAACACTCCTCACCAGGGATCGTCGTCTGGCGTCCTCGGTACCTACGGGACCGGTGGATACGTTCCAGACTGACTTTCCAGTATTGGTACCGGCACCGATACTACCACCGACGTCGGTACCCTCCAGACGTGCATCGATAGCCTCGCTTCTTTCGATGCCGAGTCTGGAATCGATCTCTAGTCTGGAAGACTGGGTACCGACATGTCTTGGTACCAACACCTATCGATACCGGACGCTCGGTACCGAGGGTGACTGCCGAAGGCTTTCGGTTACCTAGATACCGATTGGGCTGTCACCGATTGCTGCTCCGATGTCGGTGTCTGGTTCGGTTCCGACAGCGGTACCGGTACCGGTATCCACAGTAGCATTGTGGACAGCTCCTTCCATGCTTCTTTCAACAGGATCGCTCCCTTCTATACCAAGTTTGTAGTCGATTCCTGGCATGGACGATGTGGTACTGACTGTCGCTGGTCTGACCTCCAGTACCAGCGTCCATCTGTTAAGGATCCCATACTGCACCGTGCAGGATCTTATATTCCTATATACTCAGATCCTTCGGTGCCCAGGCTAGTTCTTCAGATCTAACCTGTCCAAGGGAAGTTCTCTTTGGAGATTCTTCTTTTCAGAGTTTCCTCCTGGATATGGCAAGATCACTGGCCATTCCTATCCCTGGACATGATCCTACACAAGGCTCTGTTTCTACCGAAGCAAAGGAGAACATAATGCTTCTTTTGCATCATTCCTTGCAGGATCTTCTAGGAATGTGGGAAGCACCTTTAAGGGTACCCCCACCTTCCAGAGCAACTGATCTCCTATATCAGGTGCCCCCCTCTCCAGGGTTTCAAAAGACTCAATTTCCTCATCATTCCATTGTAGTGGAATCAGCAATGAGGCGGGTGAAGAGTAAGAAAAAGCACTCTTCTTATCCGCCAGGTCGTGAGTCTAAGACACTAGATGCCTTTGGACGTCAAACCTTCCAGACATCCATGCCTTCAGCAAGAATTCTCTCATATATTTTTTATATGAGTCTATCTCTTGAGGAGGTCACAAAGAAATTACATCTTTTGACTCCTTTTCTTTCAGAGCCCAAGAGTGCAGACCATTCCTCACTGCTTAGTCATATTCAAAATATCTCTTGGTTTCTTACTCGTGCTTCCCTAGACTCATTTGAGTCTGTTAGCAGGACTTCTGCTATAGCTATAGGGGCACGACGTACAACCTGGCTCCAAGCTTCAGACTTAAACAAATGGGCACAACAAAGACTGGGTAATACTCCTTGCACTGGAGAAAATCTCTTCAATAAGGAGTCTTTACGTCAGGTTACTCAGTGGTCCACTGACTTACCTGTTTCTAAGGGCTGTTCTACGCCGCCGCCTTTCCCAGTAGGTAGGAAATTCCCTACCAAACTTTCTTCCCCTAGGGGGAAAAGGTTTTATTCATCTTCTGCCCATCATACAGATGTTACCAAACAGGGGAAAAATCGCCCTGGTCTGAAGAATCCACACTCACCAGGCTCAGCAAACCCAGCAACCGCAGGGTTTCTGATTAATCATCATATTTTTGTGCCTCTTGGGGTTTAGAACCTGCAGTTGGCTTCTTCTCAGTAGAAGCCTTCCTCTGCTTTCATTCTAAACTCTAGGCATGGATCTCTCTTCACAAGACATCCATTTTTCTCTGTATACGAGCTCTTGGGATATTCATGCCTATAGGTCACAGGTTTCTCCTCTTCTTCCTGCTAGGGAAAGAGGTGGTTTTTTTTTTTTTTAATTTCCAAAAATTTTTTCAAAATGAAACAAAAATTACAAAGAAAACATTGCATAAACTGTAATATCCAGTCCACATCAAGGAGCAGCTTCACACATTTGCAGTCAAATTTAAAAGGAAACCTGAGAAAACCAATAAGCTCAATATACTAAATCAAGTGATACACTATATTCCCCCTATAATTACACCAAGTTATACCAGTTCCCTCTCACTCAACAAGCTAATTGATGAGGTTCAGAAAATATATATTGCTTACCTTGAAAGGTAATCTGACATTTACAGGGAAATTTAAGATAAAATAACCCCCCCCCCAAAGCAAGAACACGTGGACGGAGAGCTAAGAAAGCCTTACGGCGTTCTTGTGTGATTTTAGCCACATCTGGAAATATCTGAATAACTTGACCACAGAACTGTTCGGTTTTCTTCTGAAAGTAAACCGTGAAAACCCTATCCTTATCCATCTCCTGAACAAAGGAAACTAGTAAGGTATCTCTTGTAGGAATATCATCTGTGGAAGATTCAAGAAAGCCAGATAGATCCAGAGTGGAAGAAGCCAGCTTTTCACTTTGGATATTCCCTGACATGTTATCATCCAAATCTTTTTTAACTCTAGGTATATAATACAATTTTGAAATTAAAATATCCGAAGCATCTTTAAACATCAGAATTTCCTTAAAGTATTTTTGCAACAACAACAAGGGGGTTAAGTAATGTGTCCTAGGAAAATTTAGAAAACGTAAATTTTTTGAGCGATATACATTTTCTCGAAATTCATCCTGTCGTTGCAAAGAACTAAAACCCTGGGAAAATTTCAAATTAACTTCACTTTGAGAGGAAACAAATTGCTCAGTAGAATTAACAAGCCTTTCCACAGATGTCAGCCGAGCTTCATGATCAGTTAATTTACCAACCGTCTCTTTCGAGAAAACAGATATCTTCTGCAATGAAGCACTTAACGCTGTTTCTATCCGTGAAACGACAAGCCAGACATCTTTCAAAGAAACATGTTCAGGAGGGGAACATCGTTCAGCAAAACCCGGAAAGGAAACCACCGATGGTAACGGTAATGACAATGGTAGATTAGAAGAAGTTACTTGCAAAAACGAATCTGGAAGTAAAGCTGGAGAAACATCCAAGCCCTTCGTATCCACAGGAGAAGAAACGGCACAACTATCAAGAACAGTTATCTCTTGATCGGGCTGAACTAAACCCGTAGCGGAAGCAGAGGTGGATGAGGAGGCGGTACTCACAGTTGATGAGTCCAGCGAATCCGATGGGAAGGAACCCAACAGTGCCGGAGAGTTCTCCACACGTACGTGGGCATCCATGGGGCCAATAATCTTAACCGCCTTCGATTGCGCTGGCTGAGAGTGCTGTTTCCTCCCCTTCCCCATAACCTGAATACCACCAATGCACCTTGTGCACCGAAGGGGCACCAAAGGGGCGTGTCCTTCCCCTTTGGTCATGGAACTGCGGGAACGCGCCCGCTTAACGCGTCCCGCATAGGGGCCGGTCTTTAATGGCCCTCCTCCAGTCCAGCGGCCCAATGAGGAGCTAGACAGGCAGGAACCTCAGGTAAGCAATCAGGAAATCAAAAGAAGCAGCTCCGCTAGGGAAAGAGGTTTAACAACTATCAAATGATAGTTTTCTGTACCAGCATGAATTTTTCCTTTCTACAGACTTACCACATTGTAAGTCTCCATTCAGCTCCATCTTCTCTACCCTCTTACCAAGCATTTCCTCTGTAAGAGTGGTACTATCACACTGGAGGGCTTCTTCAGCCCCTCTAGTTTTTGTCACTATTCCAGTGTGGAGTTTTCCTCTCTGAGTTAACTCCCTTCTTCATTTTTGCTTTGGGGCAGCTTATCAGACAGGTCCAGAGTTTTCTTACTCCTGTTCTGTCCTTTCTGTTTTTTAACAGAAAGATTCTTTCTGCTGTCTTACCAGCAGCTGCCCATGCAGGAGCCCTAGTGATTGGACCACTGGTTCTTCTCCATAAGCATCCAGAGTTGGCCTCCACTACATACGTTCTGGCCTTAGTAGTGACTCCAAGACAGTGGATTCATCTTTCTTGGGAAATCTTATCACTACAGGCTTCTCAGATTGTCTTCTATTCTTGCCATCTCCAATTCTCTTGGGTTTGGCAGCATAGTTGACGAAGGTACTGGCTTTTCCTGCAGCCAGTTCTATCTCCTAATTCTCCTGCATTATGCTCTCTGCAATTCTACAGAGAAGCTTTCCACCATGGGCCCTTGCTAGAGAGCATTAGGTTTTTCTCAAACAGCTATCCTAGATGGTTGGAAAAGGCTCCCTCAGTCATGCCCCTCATGACTGGAAGGATTCTTCCTACCCTACTATCTCCTTTTTAAAACAAAGGATGTGGGCCTTCTCTTACGTGAAAGCTTAAAGAGTTGTTCAATTCCCTGGTTTGGTCCTCAGGATTCCCACTGGGAATATGATCTTTTTTTCCTTGCAGCTCGTCCTCATGGTATCCTAATCCTTCATGGACAGCGCATATTTACCTACAGAACGCATGATACCCTTTTTGCCCCTCAAGTAGGTCAACATGGTATCTCATTCCTATGCGTCTTCTGTCCATTTACCATGCTAGAGTTCTGGAGGACTCGGGACTTGCTGCCTGCAGACTGATATTATCCTCTGCTTTTCACGTAACCATCCTGGTTATTTCACTGGCTAGCATTCTTGCAGCAATCTAGTCCGTTCCTTGTCAGGGAGTTTTTTCCCCTGACTCCTTCCATCATAACCAGGGGGAATAGATTCTCTTTATATCTTCTCAAGTAGGTTCCACCTTCTTGTTAAATGAATCTTTCCTCTTCACATCTCCTATGTGAATATACTTTCTATAGGCATATCTCTGTCTGCTTAATTGCAGACATCTATATATAGGCCTATATAAGCACTGGCAAGTCAAATGCAAGGCATTGATAAGGCAGGCAAAGAGAGAATTTGAGAAGAAGCTTGCTGCGGAAGCAAAAACGCGAAATAAAGACCTTTTCAAGTACATTTGTAGCAAAAAACCTGTGAGAGTCAGTTGGTCCATTAAATGATAAAGGGGTTAAAGGAGCACTAAGAGGCGACAAGGCGATAGCGGAGAGACTGAATGAATTCTTTGCTTCAGTCTTTACTGAGAAAGATGTAGTGATGTTACCCATGACTGAAGTGGTATTTAAAGGTGCGGAAGAATTGAAGGAAATATCGATACATCGGGAAGATGTCTTACAACTATTAGATAAACTGAAGAGTAGCAAATCACCTGGGCCGGATGGTATACATCCAAGGGTGTTGAAAGAACTGAAATATGAGATTGCAGACCTGCTATCAGTAATCTGTGAACTATCATTAAAATCATCTCTAATACCTGAAGATTGGAGGATCGCCAATGTAACACCAATTTTTAAAAAGGGTTCCAGGGGTGATCCGGGAAACTACAGACTGGTGAGCCTGATGTCAGTACCAGGAAAAATGGTAGAAACCATCATAAAGAATAAAATTACTCAGCATGTAGATAGTCACAACCTAATGGGAGACAGCCAACATGGCGCTAGACAAGGAAGATCTTGTCTTACTAATCTGTTATGTTTTTTTGAAGGAGTGAATAAACAGGTGGACAAAGGTGAGTCGGTTGATATTGTGTATCTGGACTTTCAGAAAGCCTTTGACAAGGTCCCTCATCAGACTTTTGGCAAAACTAAAGAGTCATGGGATAGGAGGCAGTGTACTATTGTGGATCAGGAACTGGTTAAAAGATAGAAAGCAGAGGGTAGGGCTAAATGGCCAATTTTCCTAATGGAGAAAGGTGAATAGTGGTGTACCCCAGGGATCTGTGCTGGGTCCGCTGCTTTTTGACATATTCATAAATGACCTGGAAAGTGGAATAACGAGTGAGGTTATCAATTTTGCAGATGACACAAAACTATTTAAAGTTGTTAAAACCCAAGAGGATTGTGAAAAATTGCAAGAGGATCTTGATAAATTGGAAGACTGGGCATCAAATTGGCAGATGAAATTTAATGTGGACAAGTGCAAAGTTATGCACCTAGGGAAGAACAACCCAAACTATGGTTACACGATGCAAGGTTCCACATTAGGAACCACCACCCAGGAAAAAGATTTAGGCGTCATTGTGGATACCATGTTAAAACCCTCGGCCTAGTGTGCAGCGGCGGCCAAGAGAGCAAATAGAATGCTAGGTATGATAAGGAAAGGAATGGAAAATAAAACAAAAGATATTATAATGCCTCTATATCGTTCCATGATGAGACCGCACCTTGAATATTGTGTGCAATTCTGGTCACCGTATCTTAAAAAGGATATAGCGATTTTAGAAAAGGTTCAGAGAAGAGCCACCAAAATGGTAAAGGGGATGGAAGGATACTCCTATGAAGAAAGGCTAAAAAGGTTAGGGCTCTTTAACCTGGAAAAGAGATGGTTGAGGGGAGATATGATAGAAGTCTATAAATTAATGAACGAGTGGAACGGGTAAACGTAGATCGATTGTTTACCTTATCAGAATATAGAAAGACTAGGGGACATGCAATGAAGCTACAGGGTAAACTATTTAAGACTAATAAAAGAAAATATTTTTTCACTCAACATGTAATCAAACTCTGGAATTTGTTACCGGAGGATGTAGTAAAGGCTGTTAGTGTAGCTGGGTTTAAAAAATGTTTGGACAAGTTCCTGGAGGAAAGGTCCATAAACCATTATTAAGAAGTGACCGAAGATATCAATGCTTGACCCAGTACAAGTATTGCAGAACCTGTGTCTTTTGGGGAAACTGCTAGGTACATATGACCTAGATTGGCCACTGTTGGAAACAGAATATTGGGCTTGATGGACTTGGTCTGACCCAGTATGGCATATCTTATGTTCTTATTCATATCTATATATCTACATATTAGTCCCTATACTTAATATCTTTCTGTAGGTTCATAACCCACTATGCAAAGCTTACTGCTACATATGTAAATAGTTGATGTGCATGTTTCCCTAAGTTATCCAAGTTGTATTTCCTTGTTCTCTGTAAAACTAACGTTTGTTCATTATGTTTCACTGTTCCATGTAAACCGCGCTGATACTAAATAGTGCGGTATATAAGAAACTAAACTAAAATAAATAAATAAATATATATGTATACATCTCTATAGATATGTCTGTCATTTGTGTGTGTATGTTATGCCCTTCTATATCTCACTATAGATATATATTCTTATGTCTATCTATCTCTATGTGTATATATGTGTATCTGTCGAGATATTTATTATAGGTAGATATGTATTTACGTACTTATCTATCTGACTGTCTATGCTCATATAAGCTATATATATCTCTATATGATTCTGACAGTTGGGCTCTACCCATACCCATGCTGTTCCAGCATGTTTGGGGTGCTACACACACAACCACTCCCGTGGTAGTTAACAACATTTCTACCATAACCTTAAAGGTTAGGTACCCCTGAAGCTCTCCATGTTCCAGTATCTTTCCTAGCTACCACCAGTTAGGAAAGACATTGCGGATCTTCAGTTAATCTGAGGCTCTAACGCCTCAGACACCTGTCCTTTCTTTTTGGGATACAAGGTTTTTTCATACCCCTTCTTCCCACAAGGACTAGGCCGGTTTGTCCAAATCGGTCAGCATTTCCTCTTTTTGCTCCTAAGAGTGGGCCACTCTACAGCCAAAAGAGTTTGGGCTTTTTCCATAAAGCCTTCCGCTGAAAGCCTACCGTTTTTGTACTATCCCAGTTGATCCCTGGGGTTCCCTCTCACCTTTCAGGATTCTGACCTCCACTATTTTTTTCCAACAGGTTTATTACCTCCACTTCACAGCGAGGTCCTCCTTGTGGTTCCTCTACTGGATCCTCAGTAGATCTCATGAACCTCCTTACTTTTCTGCAATCCTGTTAGGGGAGGTCCATACTGCAATATTTCATTTTCAATATATTTGATGATAATTGTCATCCACACAAGGACTGCTTGTCTGCAGTCCTATGCTAGGTTAGCTGTCTTTTACAGCACCTTTCTGTTTCAACTCCTACCCTCCATCCTGAGGATGCCTGGTGATATGAGGTGTAGCATGTTCCAATCTATAACATGCTGGGACTCCAGGCATCTTAGCTTGGGAGTCCCCATATGTGAAGACTCATTCCTGCTTGTTCCTGGACATAGCACAGTTACTTACCTGTAACAGGTGATCTCTGGGAACAGCAGGAATAAGTCTGCACAACCCACCTACCTCCCCTAGGAGTTGTTTTCTCTATTTCTATCTTTCCCTTCTCTTTCTCTCTCTTTGTCTCAGCTTTAAAACTTAACTGAGGAGAAGCAGTTGGGAAAGGCGGGAAGGCAGCATGCAGGCGTGGTGGGATGCTTCCAAAAGCTTTTTGATTGGACGCTGGGAAGCGTTCTTGCGAGACTCAGTTGATACCAACGTACCCATATGTGAAGACTTATTCCTGCTGTTCCCTGAGATCACCTGTTACAGGTAAGTAACTGTGCTTTCCTGTATGCCTTTCCTCCCATATCTCTAATTCCCAAAATGCTTTTCAAGCGTCAAGTGGACAGGGGTTACATGATTTTCATAGCTCCATGCTGGCCACATCAACCATGGTTTCCTCTTCTGCTATGTCTCTCACACACTGGCCCTCTCGGTCTTGGAGCAGTTTCTGATCTTCTCTCACAGGAGGGGGGAGATGCTGCTCCATCCCAATCCATAGTCTCTCCATCTCATGTCTTTGCTGTTGAAAGCGTAGTCTTGTAAGGTCTCAACCTTCCTCAGGAAATAAAGGATATCCTGCTAGCCTCCAGGAAACCATTCACCAGACATTCCTATAACTTTAAGTGGCGTAGGTACTCCACTTGGTGTACCCAAAGGGATCTTAACCCCTTCTCAGCTCTGGTAGAGGCCCTCCTTCAGTATCTCCTCCATTTTTCGTCTTCTGTTCTCAAGACAAACTCGATGAGGATTCACCTCAGTGCAATTGCTGCCTCTCATCCCTTAGATGGGCAATCCATTTCTTTACAACCACTTGTATCATGTTTCATGAGAGGGCTACTATTATCCAAGCCCCCCAGCAAGCCACCATCAGTGTTATGGGACCTTAATATCGTATTAGACCAGCTCCTTAAGCTGCCCTTTGAACCTTTAGCCACCACCTCGCTAAAGTTTCTCTTGGAAGGTCATCTTCCTTATTGCGCTCAATTCAGCTAGACGTATTAGTGAACTCCAATCCTTGGCGGCTGACCCACCTTATACATGCTTCCACCATGATAAGGTGGTCCTTAAGACTCATCTTCATTTCATGCCCAAAGTCGTGTCTCCTTTTCACTTGAATCGGTCTACCTGCCTGTCTTCCCTAGACCTTATTCCTCCAGGGCAGAGGCAACCCTCCATACTTTTGACTGCATGTGTGCCCTGGCATTCTATCTTTAAAGGACAACTGAGCACTGTAAGAGTTCTCAGTTATTCATTTCCTTTGATCCCAGCCACTTCGGGTTGCCAGTATCCAAACGTACCTTTTCCAAATGGATAAGAATGCATCTCATTTGCTTATGATAAAGCAGGACTATCCATTGAAGGTCATGTCACTGCCTGTAACGTTCGTGCCATGACTGCCTCCACGGCAAACCTACATTCTGTTGCCATTGATGAGATCTGCAAAGCAGCCACCTGGTCTTCTGTGCATACCTTTGCTGCACTTTACTGTCTGGACAAGGACTCCCACCGGGATGCCAAGTTTGGTCAGGCTGTACGCCAACATCTCTTCCAGACTTAGGTCAACTCCTTCCCTCCATCCTGGAATTTTGATGTTAGAATGTCCATTAAAGATTCATGTTCTCTTGGTCTGCTCTGAGGTATATCTACCGATTCTGTAGACCATCTGGGAGCTAGGGAATCCCGTATGCGAAGACTAGATTCTTGCTTGTTCCTGTAGATAGTGTAGTTACTCGTTACAGGTGATCTCTGTGAACAGCTGGAATTTAGTCTTCATAACCCACCCTCCTCCCCTATTCTCTTTTTATGTCCACTACAAACTCAACTGAGGAAGGAGAGTCTCAAAGGCAGGAAGGCAGCAGTGCAGGCACAGTGGGATGCTCCAAAAGGCTTTCCTATTGGAGGCTGGGGAGCGTTCCTGTGCGAGATCAGTCAATACCGACTTCACCCATATGTGAAGACTAAATTCTTACTGTTTCTGGACATCACTATGCTTGCTTTCTGGTATGGAACAGGTCACGATGGCTTTGCCTGTTCATAAAATATACTACAGTGCCTACACCACCTCTGTCATTGGGTCATTTGTGAAGAGTGCATTTCAGTGCCCTATCCCTCCTATCATATCTTCAAAGACCAAACCAAAGATTCATGAGGGGTTCCATTGAACCTGAACCTGTTACTTTTTTTATGAAACCTTTTGAACCAGTAGAATCCTCTTGAGAGTCAAGAGCGATCCTGGAGGACTGGAGAAGGGCTCATGTCCCTTTACACAACTGGACATAAGGATGAAGTTGGAAACTCTGACCTCTTTGGTAAATAAATTAATGGAAAGGCTGCTAAAACATTAGGATAGTGAGGTTTCTGGAGTCCAATGGGATGGTAGGATCCGAGGCAGCATGGTTTTACTAGAGGCAGTCTTGTTAAATATATCTAATTTCTTTGTCTGGGTAACCAAAAGGTTGGACCAAGGGAGAGCCCTTGATATGGCGTACTTAGATTTTAGTAATGTCTTTGACACTGTTCCACGCAGGCGACTTATAAATTGAGCGCCCTAGGGATGAACTCTAAAATGACTGTGTTTTATATTGATGATTCCTCCATGTAGCACCATTTCCTGCTTTCATTTTCTTTTCTAATGTTAGATCTTTTTCTCCAATTTTCCTATTTGGATCTCCTTTTATTGGTAGATAATCAGAAATGCTGCTTTTTTCCCCCCAATGATCACCCTGGTTTGATGGTAAATTAGGTTAGACTACCTTAGAGGAGAATATCTAGCTGGTAGGAAACTTGAATCTGACTTGTGGCTTGGTTTATTCCTTCTGTAGAAAGATCTAAAAGTAGTGATAGCCTGAGTTTATTTGAAATGCATTCTGTTTTCCTTTTACCAAAAAAATTCAAAGCAGTAAATATTAAAAATGGGATTAGCCTCATTGATGTGACTAATGCTCAGATGGTTACTTTTGAGCTCCAGTGATTATTAGACTATCGCTCAAGAGAAAAGGTAGACTGGCCACTAAAGGAACACTATCCTAGTCAAGTAGTGACTTTAAGGAAGGCATTATGAAGTTGGGAAGGCCTTTGTGAAGGAGAAAGATAGGCTAAACTATTTAGAATCATTAAATCTGCAAGCTGCTTAGGAACGTGAGAAAGTTTAGAAAAAAAAGAGCAGGGGAATAACCATATAAGCAGCTGAGAATTTAAGGACAACACAATTAGTGCTGCAATTACATGGAATCTTAGAAATAGAAGAAACCGAAGGAAATCTGGAAAAGCCAAGGGAAGTAGGACAGTAAAGGCATGAGACAAACTAAGGTAGTAAAACAGTGACCACTTTGCCCTTTCACTGCCTCTGTCAAAAACAAATCATAGCTGCAGCTGTTAAACTGAGAGGTGAAAAGGGAGAGTACAAAGAATGTTGGTGATAAAGAAGAAATACTAAGCCAATGCTTTATGTTCACTTAAAAGGAACTGCATAAACTTGTTCCTTTTATACTGAAGAGGAGTACATATGGATGGGCATGGAACAAGCAGAATAAAGTGCGAGTCTGCAGGGTTGCCTCCTGGAAAAATGTTATGATATTGTAATCTATTGCTCGTACTGTCCTGACCTGAAGGAGGTTTGGAGGTTTTAACCTTCGAAAGCTAGTCT
This sequence comes from Ichthyophis bannanicus, assembly GCA_033557465.1. Classification (NCBI taxonomy): domain Eukaryota; kingdom Metazoa; phylum Chordata; class Amphibia; order Gymnophiona; family Ichthyophiidae; genus Ichthyophis; species Ichthyophis bannanicus. The sequence continues at coordinate 1,826,104,116 of CM066032.1, read as the reverse complement.
AAGAATGTATTTATTTATTTATTTATTTAACACTTATTTCTATACCGCTCTTTCCCAAGTATCAAGTGCGGTTTACAAAGGTCATTAAGGTCATTCATTGAAAAAAAACATATTGCCTTATTTTTACTTTTTGTTTTTATTTGACTGTATCATTAAAGTGATCTAACATGCCAACCACACTGCTTATGTAAGGAAAAAGGGAGATCACTAGCAGCTATTCCCAGAACTTCTGAGTTGACTGCCCCCACTCTGGGGTCCCTTTTCAAATTATTTCTTGGAGTTAATCACAAACTGTTTGAGTCAAATCCTTTAGTAATCTGACCGGAGGCTGATAATGCTTGTGCTAGTGATTTAGCAGAAGGTCTAAGGTGGAAAGTTGTTTTTCAGATGGTAAGATCTATGGCAAGGTGAACAGTCTATATGAAGTAGATAGAATGAGGCTTGTTCTAAAAGCCTGAGCTATGGTTAACTGCAGTCAAGACTCAATGCAAAAAGGTATAGCCTTTGGCATTCAGAAATCTCATGGAGCAGTACATGCATATGAGAGATATTGAGGCATATCAAATATTTGATCTCTAGGTTATAGAGCAGTAAGATAAGCGACGAAATGTAAAAATTCTAAGGTGCACCGGGGAATGATTAATCAATCAGGAAATGGTGGTGATACTTTGAATCTCATCTGCAGTATTTTTGTGTTCAGTTTTGGAGGCTATACTGAGACAGACAATTGAGGCAGTCCAGAGGAGGATTATAAAAATGGTGCAGTTGCTAAACTTTCTGCTCCATTTGATTTCACCTCATTTCTCTCCCTATCAACCTTTCCCACCCTTTCCCATGATGCCTGAGAAGCAAGCCAGTGGCTTCAAGAGATGCCTAAAGTGTTCACAGAAGATGTTCCTCACAGATCACCTCGAATGCTGTTTGAGCGAAGGCCACGATGGTTGTGGAATCTGCGCAGAGACACCATCAAGAGTGACTTGCATCCAGAAGGTGAGGCTTTCTGCTCACCTGTAGGTATGAGTAAGTCCAGCTCAATGCCTGAGGTGAAGGCCCAGAGAGCTGACCATTGTCATACCAGTGATGAGTCATTAGTGGCCCTCAGCTGACTCAATGTCTAGCTCCAAGGGTAGTCACAAAAACCAGGACAAATTGTGCCTCCTTTAAAGTCCATTACAAGGGCTCAGACATGACACAAGTCCATCCTATCTAAGGCCCATTTTTATGGTTTTGGGTTCTATTCCCTAACCACACTTTCTTGCCATGGGTGATTGCATGATCTCTTGTGTTTAGGACATTCCTTAAGCTAAGGAAAACCATCTGTAATTAAGTTGGAGCAAACACATTTTGCTGTTTTTAATGGTTGTTTTCTATGAAAGGTTAAAATCCAGCTGAACAAGTGGGTGACATAATCTGACAGCATCAACATGGGCAGTCTTAGCACTTGGAAATACATGAGGGGGGATATTCAGCAGTGTAGCGGCTAGCTGGTGCTGCTTAAAAACTGAACTTGGATATTCGGTGCCGGGGATCTCATCCGGCCACTGACAATGAATATCTGCATCTGAAAATTGCCTAAATGGCTTTAAATATCCTCCTCTCCCCTTTGTGACCATTTTAAGGCTGTCCTATGCCTTATGAGCTCCTCAGTCTATTTTTGTTTCTGCTTGCACCTATATATGCTGCCTATGGTGTTTTGCTGTTTGTTCCTTATTGTCTCTCCAGTCCAGTCCCGCACCTCTGGGGAGTGTACCTCTTCCAGCAGCTTGGAGATTGAGCATGTCAGCTTTTTGATGACACTTGTGTACATATGCAGCTGGCACTGCCCACCAGCCCCAGTATGCTCAGTCTCCAAGCAGCTGGAGGAGGTTGTGAGCCAGGGTGCTGGACTCACTGAAGGGACAACTAAGGAGATAGGTTTAGTGAGAGTTTGCTTTTATTTCCCCTGTTAAGGTGCAGGTTTCTTTGTTTTTAAAGGCAGAAGTGAAAAAATCAGAAGGAACAGAGAACCCGTGGGACAACAGGGCTGAGGGGAGGATATTCCTTCTCTCTCTCCCCACAGGATTTGGGGGGGGGGGGGGGTTCTGTGGGGGCCTTCCTCAGAGACTTCTGACTGCTCCTGAACCTGTTATCGAGTGAGGAGCCACTGCAGTTGATTGACAGGAGTGAGAGCTGGCAGCCCCGAGTCACCCCCCTCAGCATCGAAGCTGGGAAGGAAGGCTGAGCGCGAGGGGTAAAAAAGCCATGCGGCAAAGAGGCTCCAAGGTAAGAGTGGCGGGGTGGGGGGGGGGGAGGACTGCAGAAACCTCTAGCAACCGCCAGAACACGAGGAGACAGAGCGGCCTGCAGCTGCATGTTTGGGAGCCTGCAGCGGTGTGGGAAACTCCAACTGCTGCAATTAGGCACGATTTCTTCTTATGCAGGCCCGCATGTGTTTAATCCCCTGCTGTGTTTTGGGTGCCTGGGAGCATTCCTTGTGTTGTGTTGTACAGCTTAAAGCTGATTCAGTGCACGATGACTTGATGCAGACATGTGGGAAAAGCCTAATCAGATAGGCTATTGTTTTGTTGCTGGGCGGATTTCAGAGGGCTATTGTCCATGCTCAGGTGATATAAGTGGCAGTTGGTTGAGACATTGTTACTTTCTCCTGAGAAGGGTCAGATAAAAAGTCAGAGATAGAAATAAAGATAAGTGTAAACAAAAAGAGGTGCTGCATATAGGTTTGTAGCAGCTACAGCTCTGAGTAAAACAAAGTACCTGCAGACAAGAAATGTATGTAATTTGAAAGATAGTGGATAGGATGCAATGAAATCCTTCCAGCTGTCTATGGTCAGTGAGTAATCTGACATGATCATCTATTATCTCTTATCCCAGATTATGTACCTATTAAATCTGTAATATTGCTTGTAAGGGAAGCTGTACTCCCTTATAGCCATTTGTAGTATTAAATAAAAACAAGCTTTACTAAAGCACTACCTTTTTCTCTTGCACTATGCCCAGGCTAACACATCCCTACCTGACACAACATTACGACCCAATTTACACCCCTGTACATAGCTCGCAAGAAAAACCATGTAACCATAGCCACGCAGCGACTTCCTGCCCACACTGTATATAGCCTATATATAGCCTGTATTTACTTCCCCATGGTTATTAACCCAAGTTGTATTTCCTGTTCAATGTAAGTGCGAAGCAGGCTCTTCCTGCTCTGCACAAAATGTTATCTGTAAACTGCACTGATTTTAAAAAGCACGGTATATAAAAGCATTAAATAAATAAAAATACTCGGAGAACATGTCAGTTTGATTGGATCAGGGCAAGCTCCATTTTATATCTTTAAGATACAACACTGCAGCGCAGTCTAAAAATCCTCAAGATATGCATTCCCCAATGTGGTGTGGTCTCGGAGGCAGGCGTCTGCCTAAACTGCATGCAAGAGGCTGTCATGGGAGCAGGACCTGCAGGATGAGATGAGGCAGGAGAGTCCCTCCCAGTTGCAAGAGACCCGGGGGGGGGGGGGGGCACAGCCATGTTTCCTTCAACGGAACCAGCCCCCGGTCCCTGCTCGATGCCCGGATCATCCACCCCTCAAGCCCATGGAGCAGTAGTGCTCCCAGGAGAGTTCTCACCAGAGTTTTACTTTTGCATAAGGGGTTATCTCCAGGAACAAGCAGGAATGTAGTCTTCACATATGGGTATTGGTGCCGATGGAGCCTGCGCGGGAACGCTCCCCAGCGTCCAATAGGAACGCTTTTGGGAGCATTCCTCAGCACATGCACGCTGCCTTCCCGCCTTTCCAACTGTCCCTCTTCAGTTCTTCGTTTTCCGTGGAGCCGGCAGGATCCTTACCCTGTCACCGCAGAAATTTCTTGTGGTAGTGTTTTTCCAAAACCCCTCCCCAAAAACTTATACTTTGAACTGTTTCTCTTCAGAAACTTTTCTTTTTGCTGCTAGGCGCCATTTTGGGCACTAGGCCCCATATTCCTAAAACATGGAAAAACCAATTAGTGTTTTTTAAAAATGTACTAAGTGTGGCGGTACCATTTCCGTCACTGACAGCCATGATTGGTGTCTTAAATGTTTAGGGCCTGAACATTCTCCATCTGAATGTCTCTCCTGTATAGGGATGACTAAAAGAGGAAGACAGAACCGGGCTGCAAAGCTTGGTATTCTCTTTTCTTCGGATGCCAGATCCATTGCATCAATTACAAAAATTCAAGGTCTCTAACTGAGCGATCTAATAATGATATCTAGGGTTGCGCTCAAAAATAACTAATTAATGCATTAATATATATCTCAGCTACTTAAGTGTTTACTTATCATATCTTCAGATTTCCAAAGGTCTCAGTTTCTAGCCAGCCGGGCTAATAGAGTATACTCTCCACAGCTGTAGCTGATAATCACATCAATGACCTTTTTATGGAAACCTATTTTTTAGAACATCCCCCGCACTACTAAAAGTAATATCAGTCTTTAAGGCTTGGTGTCATAGAGCGTATATGCCAGAATCATTCATATATTCCAAAAAACTGGCACTTAACTGGCACTTAGCTGTTGCAATCCAAGCTCTCGGAAATGTTGTATAGATTGGAGTCTGTATGCTAATTCCACTGAGTTCCAATGAGTTCCCAACGCTCTCATTGGGGTCCCACTGCGGCGTTTCACGGCCTGTGGTTTCATCAGGGGAGCCTCATTGCCTTAAGTTCATGCTGAGAAAACAATACGTAACATTTAATAAAACATTAAACACAAAATGACTTGTTTGTCAATGTACACCCTTTTACGTGAACCTGTGCCTATAGTACTCACTACAAGACGATGCTGCCGACCTTTCGTGTCTTCCTATATTCTTTCTCTTTACTTGTTTGACCAGCTGTTGGAAAAGCGCCGCGCATGCGGGATACTCAGGTTTACAACTTTTTATAGCAGTCCGAATAATCAATGAAGTGTTCACGTGACTCACTCTTCAATTAGGTATGTAAAACATTGAATGCCTACTAGTTTCCTTTAAATATGATGCCGCAAGCTGAAAATGCTGTATGCTAATGCTGTACTACTAGTGAAAGTTCTCACATTGATGCAGCCCCGTAATTATATACAATTCGTCCACTCTATGGACACATTCAACCCCGTTGGGATGACGGTATTTAGTTTGAATATCCATTGCTGCTCTTTATATAACAGTGTTTGCTCTAGCGTTCGCCCCCTAGTGCCCTGTAGCACCTGCTCAATTACCAAACATTTAAATTGATCGAACGTATGCTGATGCTCCAAACTATGTGCAACTATAGGGGCCTCGAGTCTGCCACATTTCAATCGGCTTCTATGTTCTCTTAAACGTATCCGCAGCTGTCGTATTGTTTTCCCGATGTACCAAAGGTTGCACGGGCATTGCATACCATAGACTACTGCTTGTGAATCACAGTTTGTGCTTGTACGAAGTGCATGTTTTAGTTGACCATGTTCAAAATACTTCGTTTCAATCATAACTGCACATACATCACAGTGGCCACATTTGTTGTGGCCTCCCTCAATCACCACTGGCTGCTTTGGAAAAGGGGTAGATCTACTCAGTCTGTCTTTAAGTGTGCGGCCCCGCCGCCAAACACATCTAATTCGTTTATTGATTAGTTCGGGGCTCGCATGGAGAACATTACTGTGGCTGGTTACGATTTTTTGAATTGAATTACTTAATGGCGAATAGCCTGTAATTAGATTAACCACAGAATTATCCATCTGTGTTGCTGGACTTGTCGATCTACTTGACAGCAGTAAATGCCTATGATTATACAAGGCACGTCGATATGCCTTGGATACAATGGTACTAACACCAAAGGAATCACTTAAAATGAAAGCCTCTGTAATATACAAAATTAAATAAATATGTGAAAAAAATTTTGTCGGAGCTAAGCCGTAGGGAGGAGGTGAGAAATCACTTCCCCCACCAGACTGCCAGCTTCTTTTATTTTTATAAGTCCAACTCAATCTAACCAAACAAATTTTTCTTTAAAAATTAAAAACCATCGCTTATCTGAGTTCCCGCTGTGAACCATCAGAAATATGTTGCTCTTCCAGAAATGTAGCAGCACGACGTGCACGTTTCGGGAAATGGTTCCCTGTATCAAGTGCTTTTCGAATCTCCTTAAATGTAGGCAACAAAGAACTGGAAACGCCGTCCTCGCGGCAAAGGCATATACGGCGTTTCCAGTTCTTTGTTGCCTACATTTAAGGAGATTCGAAAAGTACTTGATACAGGGAACCATTTCCCGAAACGTGCACGTCATGCTGCTACATTTCTGGAACAGCAACATATTTCTGATGGTTCACAGCGGGAACTCAGATAAGCGATGGTTTTTAATTTTTAAAGAAAAATTTGTTTGGTTAGATTGAGTTGGACTTATAAAAATAAAAGAAGCTGGCAGTCTGGTGGGGGAAGTGATTTCTCACCTCCTCCCTACGGCTTAGCTCCGACAAAATTTTTTTCACATATTTATTTAATTTTGCATATTACAGAGGCTTTCATTTTAAGTGATTCCTTTGGTGTTAGTTTTAAAGAGTGTTTCACTTTTTTGGGGGGGTTATATATTTTGGATACAATGGTAGCTGGATATCCTCTATTCAAAAACTGCATCTTGAAATGATGAGCCTGCCGTTTAAATTCATCAATATCCGAACAATTCCTGCGGAATCTGAGAAATTGTGAAAAGGGGAGCCCTTCCTTTAGTCTTCGTGGATGCTGGCTGGTGTAATGTAGCAAAGCATTGCGATCTGTCGGTTTCCTGAAAACAGATGTTTTCCATGTCTGGCCAACCTTTGTTACTTGTACGTCAAGATAAGTAATCTGTTGCTGATGGTACGTATATGTGAATTTTATGTTATTGTCACAAGTATTAAGCCATGATATAAATTGCAAAAACAAATCTTCAGTGCCTTTCCACAAAATGAATATATCATCGATGTATCTTTTCCAAATTGCCAGATGATTTTGATACCTAGATCCTATTACCCAACGAGATTCAAATTGGCTCATATAGAAGTTGGCGATGGACGGCGCACATGTGGCGCCCATCGCCACTCCCGCAATTTGTTTGTATAGCTTCCCCTCAAACTCGAAATAGTTCTCACTGATCGCTAAATTAGCCAATGCAATCAAAAATCTTTGTTGTACGTCTGACAGATCTCCTCTAGCTGCTAGCGTGAGCTGCACCGTATTTATAGCTGCATCTTGTGGAATGCTTGTATATAATGACATCACGTCCAACGTTATATAAAGAGCAGCAATGGATATTCAAACTAAATACCGTCATCCCAACGGGGTTGAATGTGTCCATAGAGTGGACGAATTGTATATAATTACGGGGCTGCATCAATGTGAGAACTTTCACTAGTAGTACAGCATTAGCATACAGCATTTTCAGCTTGCGGCATCATATTTAAAGGAAACTAGTAGGCATTCAATGTTTTACATACCTAATTGAAGAGTGAGTCACGTGAACACTTCATTGATTATTCGGACTGCTATAAAAAGTTGTAAACCTGAGTATCCTGCATGCACGGCGCTTTTCCAACAGCTGGTCAAACAAGTAAAGAGAAAGAATATAGGAAGACACGAAAGGTCGGCAGCATCGTCTTGTAGTGAGTACTATAGGCACAGGTTCACGTAAAAGGGTGTACATTGACAAACAAGTCATTTTGTGTTTAATGTTTTATTAAATGTCACGTATTGTTTTCTCAGCATGAACTTAAGGGAATGAGGCTCCCCTGATGAAACCACAGGCCGTGAAACGCCGCAGTGGGACCCCAATGAGAGCGTCGGGAACTCATTGGAACTCAGTGGAATTAGCATACAGACTCCAATCTATACAACATTTCCGAGAGCTTGGACTGCAACAGCTAAGTGCCAGTTAAGTGCCAGTTTTTTGGAATATATGAATGATTCTGGCATATACACTCTATGACACCAAGCCTTAAAGACTGATATTATTACTTTTAGTAGTGCGGGGGATGTTCTAAAAAATAGGTTTCCATAAAAAGGTCATTGATGTGATTATCAGCTACAGCTGTGGAGAGTATACTCTATTAGCCCGGCTGGCTAGCAACTGAGACCTTTGGAAATCTGAAGATATGATAAGTAAACACTTAAGTAGCTGAGATATATATTAGATCCATTGCATCGACATCTTCAAGGGCCTCCTCTTCCTCCCATGGATCTCAGGTAACTAAACATAAAAGCTGGTCCTCAAAGGGTAGCTCTCCTGCTAAACATCGAGAGGCCATTGGCATTAACCTTGTGGGAACCACACCAGCAAAGCAGCCCCGGCGGGAGGCTTCGGCTTCCAAAGCATCGATGGTGCTCCAGGATGTTCTTGAGGCCTCGACCTCGCAAGAACTGTGTGCCATGCTCAGGGGTGCCGGCCGTTTTCACTGGTACCAACACCCAGGCATCGGCAGCATCGATAGACCAGAGGTTCTTCGCTATCGAATGCAGCATTGCAGCTCTTCTCTCAGCTGCGGTACCGTTGACACCTATGGTTCAATGGGCACCAGTACTGACATTGATACCAGTACCGACAGTACCGGCCCCGGTGGGATTTCTTCCCACGCCATCTTTGGCTGGAATTGACAGGTCGGTACCAGATCAACTCGGTACAGATTTCGATCGATACCGGGACCGGGCTTTGCATGAGCATTGTGGTCAGGAATACTTTGAATCCTCAGATTCCGAAGACTCTTGACAATTCTGCTGGTACTAGAAGGTTTCTCCCAGAAGATTCCTCTTCTCCCCAACGCAGAATGTCACCTCCAGAGGACATGTCTTTTCAGGATTTTATTCGTGACATGGCCAAAAGCCTTTCAATCAAGGTGGCTCCAGAAGAGGAACCCAGAGCAAAGGAATTGGAAATTCTCCAATATCCTACAGCTCCAAAGGAGGCAGCCACTCTGCCTATCCATGAAATTCTGCATAACTTGATGCTCAGAATGTGGGAGACACATCTGACTACATCTCCTCATTCTAGGAGACTTGATACTATGTATCGAGTTCCGCCATGTCCTGGATTTCAAAAGACTCAGCTGCCACACCATTCAATGGTGGTGGAGTCAGCCATGCGTAGGATGAAAAGTGCAGAGAGGCATGCATCCAGTCCCCCAGGTCGTGAATGCAGGACTCTGGATGCTTTTGGGCACCAAAGTTTTCAGGCTTACATGCTTTCAGCTAGGATCAGTTCATATATCCTATATATGGGAATATTCCTCAAGGAAGTTACAGGAGACTTGGAGCTTATGAGCCCATTTCTCCCAGATCACAAGAGAAGACTTTCTTGCTCTAGTTAAGCATGCTCAAGATGTTTCCAAGTTTGTGAATCGTGCAGCCTATGACTGCTTTGAATGCATCAGCAGAACCGCTGCTATTGCCATTGGCACATGACGGATTGCCTGGCTTCAGGCATCAGACTTGGAGACTTGGCTACACGACAAGTTAGGCAACATTCCTTGCACGGGAGAGAATCTCTTTGGCAAGAACTGGCAGGAAAAGGCTAACGAGTTAGATGCTGACAATGCTACTCTAGATTGTCAAAATCTACAGCCACTCCAGCCAAAAAGAAGCCTTATAAAAAACCCCTCTTTCAGCAAAAAGAGTAAGTTTTTTATCCTTCCTATACCCAGCAGTCAGACTCAAGGTCAGGTTGCCCAAAAGGGACAACAGACAGCAAAGGAAGCCAAAAGGACCGAGAGCCCAACCAGCTCTGCAGATTCAGCCCCATCAAGGGCTTTGACTCCTTCCTAGAGAGCTTAGCCTTCCTGCCTCTGAGGGGTCCCCAACCCCTCAATATCCCAGGCAGGTTATGCCACTTTGCCAACAGATGGCATCAGATAACAGCAGAAAGATTGGACTTTGTCCATTGTAAGATAGGTACAAGCTTCATTTTCACAGCATGCCCCCTCCTACAGTTCTAAAGCAATTCAATTCTCAAACCTCAGCAGACCATCGGCTAGATAACGAGGTCTCAACACTTCTTGCCCAAGGGGCAATAGAGGAGGTACCCATTCTTTAAAGGGGTGCAGGGTTCTACTCCCCCTATTTTCTTATTCCAAAGAAAACAGGATGACACAGACCCATTTTAGACCTCAGAGAATTGAAAAAATACCTGTTTCGAGAGAAGTTCAAAATGATTTCTCTAGGAACTCTTCTGCCAAACCTTCAAAGCCAGGATTGGCTGTGCTCTCTAGACTTAGAGGATGCATACACTCACATTCTGATCCATCCCGATCACAGGAAATTCTTACGATTCCTTTTCAGGGGAAAACATTTCCAGTACAGGGTTCTTCCCTTTGGTCTGGCTTCAGCACCAAGGGTGTTCACGAAATGTATGGGAGTAGTAGCTGCATTTCTGCAAACCCTGGGCATATTCGTCTTCTCTTATTTAGATGACTGGCTCATTCAAGCCCCTACAGTTTCAGAGGCCGGCACTGCACTATCTTGCACAATGCAAATCCTCCAATACTTGGGGTTGGTAATAAACTTCTCAAAATCCCAACTTGTTCCTTCCCAGTGCCTGGAATTCATAGGGGCCTGTCTAGATACCAGACAGGCAAAAGCTTTCCTTCCACAGGCCTGGTGTCTTTGCATAATGCAACTAGCTTCTCAAGCAGCGGGTAAATCCTCCCTAACTGCTCGAGAGCTACTACAGTTGCTGGGACATATGGCATCCACAGTTCATGTAGTCCCATATGATCGCCTCCACATGCGAGCAGCTTAGTGGACCCTATCCACACAGTGGACACAGGCCACAGGTCGTTTATCAGACAAAATATTAAACTCTCAACGACTAATTTTGTCTCTCCAATGGTGGCAATCATTAGAAAATCTGACAGTGGGGTCTCCTTTTCATTAACCCCTGATTCAGGCCACCCTAACAGATGCATCACAGGTGGGTTGGGGAGCACACCTGAATCATCTCTCTACCTAGGGCACCTGGACTCCACAGGAGGCTGGTCTACACATAAACCACCTGGAATTAAGAGCAATCTATTTAGCTCTTTGACTATTCCACGCCCAGCTCAGCTACAAGACAGTCCTAGTCCAGACGGACAATCAAGTAGCCATGTTCTATGTGAATAAGCAGGGCGGGACAGGCTCTGTCGTTATGCAACAAAGCTTTATGACTGTGGGCTCTCGCCAGAGAGTATCAAATTCACCTTCTAGTGTTATATTTTCCAGGCATTCAAAACCTTTGGACAGACAAACTCAGTTGAGTACTGCTGCCTCACGAGTGGCCCCTCCACCTAGACCAGGTGGCAAAGATATTTCATCTCTGGGGCACTCCAGACATAGACCTCGTTGCAAGTCCACTGAATGCCAAACTTCCCCAGTTCTGTTCCATGATTCCAGCTCACAATTGTCAGGCATGGGATGCCTTCCTCCTTCACTGGGGTCAGGACTTCCTTTATGCCTTCCCACCCATTCCCCTCATCCCCAAAACACTCTTCAATTTTCAGAGAGACAGGGGTTGCATGATTCTCATAGCGCCATGATGACCACGCAAAGTGTGGTATCCCCTGCTTCTACATCTCTCTCAAGCGGCACCTCTGGAGTTAGGGAATGCTCCAGATCTCCTTTCCCAAGAGGACGGGATGCTATGGCACCTGAATCCCCAGTCCCTGCATCTCACGGCCTGGTTGCTGAAGGCTTAGACCTCCAGGATTTTAATCTGTCCCAACAGGTAAAAGATATCTTTTTCAGGCTAATATGAAACTTTTCCACAAGAAGATCTTATGCCTTCAAGTGGAAACGTTTTACTATATGGTGCTCCAAGAAGTGATTTAACCCCCTTGTCATACCTTTAGAATTGATACTAGGGTATCTCCTTCACTTATCCAATTCTGGTCTAAAGACCATAAGAACATAACATAAGAACATAAGATCATAAGATATGCCATACTGGGTCAGACCAAGGTCCATCAAGCCCAGTATCCTGTTTCCAACAGTGGCCAATCTAGGTCATACGTACCTAGCAGTTTCCCCAAAAGAGACAGGTTCCGCAATGCTTGTACTGGGTCAAGCATTGATATCCTGGGTCCCTTCTTAATAATGGTTTATGGACCTTTCCTCTAGGAACTTGTCCAAACCTTTTTTAAACCCAGCTACACTAACAGCCTTTACTACATCCTCCGGTAACAAATTCCAGAGTTTGATTACATGTTGAGTGAAGAAATATTTTCTTTTATTAGTTTTAAATAGTTTACTCTGTAGCTTCATTGCATGTCCCCTAGTCTTCCTATATTCTGATAAGGTAAACAATCGATCTACGTTTACCCGTTCCACTCCGTTCATTAATTTATAGACTTCTATCATATCTCCCCGCAGCCGTCTCTTTTCCAGGTTAAAGAGCCCTAACCTTTTTAGCCTGCCTTCATAGGAGTATCCTTCCATCCCCTTTACCATTTTGGTGGCTCTTCTCTGTACCTTTTCCAATAATGCTATATCCTTTTTAAGATACGGCAACCAGAATTGCACACAATATTCAAGGTGCGGTCTCTCACCATTGAACGTTATAGAGGCATTATAATATCTTTTGTTTTATTTTCCATTCCTTTCCTTATGATACCTAGCATTCTATTTGCTCTCTTGGCTGCCGCTGCACACTGGGTCGAGGGTTTTAATATGTTATCCACAATGACGCCTAAATCTTTTTTTTGGGTGGTGGTTCCTAATGTGGAACCTTGCATCGTGTAACCATAGTTTGGGTTGTTCTTCCCTAGGTGCATAACTTTGCACTTGTCCACATTAAATCTCATCTGCCATTTTGATGCCCAGTCTTCCAATTTATCAAGATCCTATTGCAATTTTCCACAGTCCTCTTGGGTTTTAACAACTTTAAATAGTTTTGTGTCATCTGCAAATTTGATAATCTCACTCGTTATTCCTCTTTCCAGGTCATTTATGAATATGTCAAAAAGCAGTGGACCCAGCACAGATCTCTGGGGTGCACCACTATTCACTTTTCTCCATTGAGAAAATTGGCCATTTAGCCCAACCCTCTGCTTTCTATCTTTTAACCAGTTCTTGATCCACAGTAGTACACTGCCTCCTATCCCATGACTCTTTAGTTTTGCCAAAAGTCTCTGATGAGGGACCTTGTCAAAGGCTTTCTGAAAGTCCAGATACACTATATCAACCGACTCACCTTTGTCCACCTGTTTATTCACACTTTCAAAAAAACATAATAGATTAGTAAGACAAGATCTTCCTTGTCTAATACCATGTTGGCTGTCTCCCATTAGGCCATGACTATCTACATGCTGAGTAATTTTATTCTTTATGATGGTTTCTACCATTTTTCCCGGTACTGACGTGAGGCTCACCGGTCTGTAGTTTCCCGGATCACCCCTGGAACCCTTTTTAAAAATTGGCGTTACATTGGCGATCCTCCATTCTTCAGGTATTACAGATGATTTTAATGAAAATTCACAGATTACTAATAGCAGGTCTGCAATATATTTCAGTTCTTTCAACACCGTTGGATGTATACCATCCGGCCCAGGTGATTTGCTACTCTTTAGTTTATCTAATAGTTGTAATACATCTTCCCGATGTATCGATATTTCCTTCAATTCTTCCGCACCTTTAAATACCACTTCAGTCATGGGTAACATCTCTACATCTTCCTCAGTAAAGACCGAAGCAAAGAATTCATTCAGTCTCTCCGCTATCGCCTTGTTGCCTCTTAGTGCCCCTTTAACTCCTCTATCATCTAATGGACCAACTGACTCTCACAGGCTTTTTGCTACGAATGTACTTGAAAAAATCTTTTTCGCGTTTTTGCTTCCGCAGCAAGCTTTTCAAATTCCTCCTTTGCCTGCTTTATCAATGCCTTGCATTTGACTTGCCAGTGCTTGTGCTGTTTCCAGGTTTCGTCGTTTGGCTCTTTTTTCCATTTCCTGAAAGATACTTTTTTGGCAACAGCCTCTCTGACCTCCCCTTTAAACCATGCTGGCAGTTTTTTGGATTTCCTTCCACTTTTCTTAAAGCGTGGAATACAGCTGGTCTGGGCTTCCAAGATATTTTTCAACACCCAAGCTTGATGTAAGTCTTTAACCTTTGCAGCTGCTCCTTTTAGTTTTTTCTTAACTATTTTCCTCATTTTATCATAGTCTCCCTTTCAAAAGTTAAAAGGTAGTACTGTGGATTTTCTTACTATCCCTCCTCCACTATTTAAATCAAAGGTGATCATGCTATGATCACAATTGCCAAGTGGCCCCAACACCCTTATCTCTTGCACTAGATCTGGTGTTCCACGAAGGACTAGGTCTAATATGTCTTCCCCTTTGGTCGGTTCATGAACCAGCTGCTCCAAGAAGTAGTCATTTATGTCATCTAGGAACTTTATCTCCCTAGCATGTCCTGCCGTGACACTGACCCAGTCGATACCGGGGTAATTGAAATCACCCATTATTATTACTGCGCTATAACTTTTGTTAGCTTCCTTGATTTCTTTGAACATTTCATCATCCATTTGTTCATTTTGGCCAGGCTGTCGATAGTACACCCCCACTGCCATCACCTTCCCCTTTTTACATGGAATTTCAATCCATAGAGATTCTACAGCAAATTTTGTTTCCTGCAAAACTTTAATCCTTTCTGACTCAATGCCCTCTCTAACATAGAGCGCAACCCCTCAATCAATTTGATCAGCTCTATCATTACAATATAGTTTGTATCCAGGTATCAGTGTCCCACTGGTTGTCCTCCTTCCATCATGTCTCTGATATCCCAATCATGTCAATACCTCTCATTTAGTGCTATATATTCTAACTCTCCCATCTTATTTTTTTAGACTTCTAGCATTTGCATACAAGCATTTTAGAGACTGTATTTTATTCATATTAGTTTGTTGGTAGACATGGGTAATTTGGGATCTTTAAGCTCTGTCTGCTCATACTCGAGGGCATTTGGGCTACTTAGCTCTTTTTTGGAACCTTTCTGCTTTTGGTAGTATCCTTCAAGGATACATTCTTCCGAACCATCCGCTCTTGGGCGACTGTCAGCTTTCCCCTATTATCTAGTTTAAAAGCTGCTCTATCTCCTTTTTAAAGGTTAATGCCAGCAGCCTGGTTCCATCCCGGCTAAGGTGAAGCCCATCCCTTCGGAAGAGCCTCTCCTTTCCGCAGAATATTCCCCAGTTCCTAACAAATCCAAAACCCTCATCTCTGCACCATTGTCTCATCCACGCATTGAGACTCCGGAGCTCTGCCTGCCTTTTGGGTCCTGCGCGTGGAACGGGAAGAATTTAGGAGAAGGCTACCTTGGAAGTTCTGGATTTCAACTTTCTACCTAAAATCCTAAATTTAGCCTCCAGAACCTCCCTACCACATTTTCCTATGTCATTGGTACCGACATGTACCAAGATAGCAGACTCCTCCCCAGCACTATCTAAGACCTTATCTTGGTGGCACGTGAGGTCCGCTACCTTCGCACCAGGCAGGCATGTTACCAGGCGATCCTCATGTCCACCAGCCACCCAGCTATCTACATGCCTAATGATCGAATTACCAACTATGGCTGTCCTAACCCTTCCCTCATGGGCACATGGCCCTGGTGAAACTTCCTTGGTGCGAGAGGGTTTTACATCACCTGGAGGTCAGGTCCTAGTTACAGGATCACTTCCTGCCACACCAGGGTGATTCTCTCCTGTCACGTGACCTCTCTCCTCCATGGCAACAGGGATGCTGCCAGACTGGAGGTGGGACTTCAGGATTATATCCCTGTAGGTCTCGTCTATGTACCTCTCTGTCTGTCTTTTGTTTTCCAAGTCTTCTACTCTAGCCTCTAGAGAACGGAGTCGTTCCCTGAGAGCAAAGAGCTCCTTGCACCTAGTGCACACGTAAGACCTCTCACCAACTGGGAGAAAATCATACATGTGACACTCAATGCAAAAGACTGGAAACCCCCATCTCGCTGCTGGACTGCTGTCTGCATCTTTAGTTTTAAATTTTTGTTTATATCTTTAAGTTCTTTACTTCCTAAGGGTTGCTATGGATATTTATACTAATAAAACTGTACCTAATACGTTTAATATGCCTTGTTCACCTGAAGCTTAATTAATCTCAGGTCCTTAGTGTATGACTGATTTGGGTAAAGAGCTGCACCTGAGAGCACCCTCCCCCTATCTTTTAAGATGTGTAAGTACCTATAAAGCTACGATTATCCCAGGGGTGGGTGGGTGTAGGGAGGGAGGGAAATAACACTTAATAAAAGAGGGCTGCTACACAGTACCCTGTCCTGTGCTGCTGAGGTAAGCTATATTCTTATTTGATTTAAAATTTTAATATCTCTAGGAACAAGCAGGAATGAGTCTTCACATATGGGTACGTCGGTACCGACGGAGACTGCGCGGGAACGCTCCCCAGCTTCCCAAAAAGGAATGCTTTTGGGAGCATCCCACAGCGCCTGCGCGCTGCCTTCCCGCCTTTCTTAACCGCCTCTCTCCAGTTCTTCTTTTCCGCGGAGCCAGCAGGTCATGTTCCTGTCACCGCTGAAAGAGTTCTTTATTTTATTTCTCTGGCCGCGCGTCTACCTTCTTCGACATCGGACCGGTACCGCCGGCCTTTTCTTTCTTTTTCTTAAAAAACAAACAAAAAACTTTCCGTTCCACTTCAGTGTATTTTTCTTCGTTGGGCCTTAGGCCTAACAGAAAATTCCTCATGGAAAAGGCCGCCTACGGGTTTAAAAAATGGTCTAAGTGCAGTGGTACCATCTCTGTTACCGACACCCATAACTGGTGTCTTAAGTGTTTGGGTCCTGACCATTCCATCACGGATTGTCCGTCCTGCTCCATGATGTCTAAAAGAGTTTTACAGAACCGAGCAGCCAAGCTTAGTACACTGTTTCCCTCTGATGCAGCTTCGGTAGCATCAACGTCTTCCAGGGCGGCTTCTTCCTCCTATGTATCTCAGGTAACCAAACATAAGTCCAGCTGGTCCTTGAAGGGTAGATCTCCCTCTAAGCATCGAGATGCCTCCGGGCTTGCCCTCGAGGATCCTGCACCGGCAAAAGTACCCCGGCGGGAAGCCCCGGCTTCCAAAGCTCCTCCTATGGGGTCACAGGTTGACATCGATGGCACGGCCTCGACCGATCACCTGTTGCAATGTTCTGGGGTACTGGTGGAATCCGCCGGTACCGACCTCCAAACATTCATGGCGTCGTTGGATCAGAATGTTCTGACCATGCAGCGTGCCATTATGGCATTCATACAAGCTGCGACGCCGCTGGTACCGCAACAAGCTTCGTTGTCGATACCGGCTTAGACACCGGCTCCGATATCGGTTCCGGTGACGGTACCGCTTGCATCGACATCGGCTTCAGTGTCGACTGCAGCGGAACCCTGTCCGATGATGCCTATCGGTACTGATCCGGTACCGATGACTCCCGATGTTGATACCACCCGGTATGCGTATCGGGCTTTACAAGAGCATCCTGACAGGCGATACTTCGATTCCTCCGAAGACTCTGATGCATCGGAGGCTTCTGTCGAAGCATCGGTACTTCTTCCTCAGGAGCCGCCTTCTCCAAAAAGAAGAATGTCCCCTCCAGAAGACTTGTCTTTTCAAGACTTCATAAGGGAAGTGACCAAGGGGCTTTCTATCTCAGTAGCCCCTGAGACAGAGCCTAGAGCCAAAAAATTGGATATTTTGCAATATCCCAAGGCTCCTAAAGAAGCAGCCACTTTGCCAGTTCATGAGATCCTTTATGACCACATGATAGGGATATGGGAGACTCCTCTCACCATCTCTTCTCATTCTCGTAGGTTGGATGCCATGTATCGTGTCCCTTCTTGTCCTGGATTTCATAAAACTCAGCTTCCTCACCATTCTATTGTGTTGGAGTCTGCTATGAAAAAGTTAGAGTGCAAAGAGGCACTCATCTGCTCCTCCAGGAAGAGAATGTAGAACCTTAAATGCTTTTGGCAGGAAAGTTTTTCAAGCCAGTATGCTTGTTGCCAGAATCAACTCCTATAGTCTCTATATGGGGATGTTTCTGAAGGAAGTTACAAATCATCTGCAAACTTTCCTCCCTTTTCTTCCAGAAGATAAAAGGGAAGACTTTCTTACCTGGCTTAAGCATGCCCAGGATGTTTCCAAATTTTTTAACCGTGCATCCTTTGACTCTTTTGAGGGGGCCAGCAGAGCCTCGGCCATTGCCATAGGTGCACGCAGAATTGCTTGGTTACAAGCTTCTGATTTGGAACCCTGGGTCCAAGATGGATTAGGAAATCTTCCTTGTACAGGTGAAAACCTGTTTGGCAAAGATTGGCAAGCAAAGGCCACTCAGATGGATGCAGAAAATTTTGCTTTGGATAGGCTTTCAAAGTCTACCTCTAATCCTGTCCAGAAGAGGTTGTTCAAAAAGACACATTTTCCCAAGAAGGGAAGATATTATCCTGCTTATGGTCAGCAGACATCTTCTGCAGGTCGTTTTGCTGCAAAGCGTCAACCTAAACAGGTCAAGTCTAAGGCTGCAAGGCCTACTGTAGCCCAACAGCCTCAGCCTCCTCAGGGCCTTTGACTTGAACCTAGAGAACTTAGCCTTTCTGGCTTTAAAAGAACCAGAGCCTCTCACCATTCCAGGAAGGTTAGCTCACTTTGCTCCCAGATGGGAGCAAATCACAGCAGAGTAGTGGACCCTTTCCATCATAAGGGAAGGGTACAAACTTCATTTCTTAAACCTTCCTCCTTACACCATGGTGAGACAGTTCAATTCTCCAACATCTCTCCTCGACCTTCTGGGTCAAGAGATTTCCACCCTTCTTGCCCAAGGGGCAATAGAAGAAGTACCTCTTCTTCAACAGGACTCAGGGTTCTACTCCCCCTACTTTCTAATTCCAAAGAGAACAGGGGGTTACAGACCCATATTAGATCTCAGAGAATTGAACAAATTCCTATGCAAGGAGTAATTCAAGATGATTTCTCTAGGTACTCTCCTTCCATTCCTTCAGAGTCAGGATTGGCTTTGTTCTCTAGATCTCAAGGATGCGTATACCCATATACTCATCCATCCAGCACACAGGTGGTTCCTTCGGTTCCTTTATCAAGGAAAGCACTATCAATACAGGGTGCTTCCCTTTGGTCTGGCCTCTCCTCCAAGAGTGTTCACAAAATGCATGGCAGTAATAGCTGCATTTCTACGCACTCTAGGAATATTCGTATTCCCATATCTGGACGACTGGCTCATCCGAACTCCATCCCAGTCAGAGGCCCAGACTTCCCTAGCCTGCACAATGCGTGTCCTGCAGTATCTGGGACTGGTTATAAACGTTCCAAAGTCCCAACTCACCCCTACTCAGTCTCTAGAGTTCATAGAGGCCTTGCTGGATACCACAACTGCAAGGGCCTATCTTCCCCAGGCCCGTTGCCTACGCTTAGTGCAGTTAGCCTCTCAGATTCAGTTAAAAACCCACCTAACTGCTCGAGAGATGTTACAACTGCTAGGCCACATGGCATCCACGGTGCATGTGGTCCCTTATGCTCGCCTTCACATGAGGGCAGCTCAATGGACTTTGTCCACCCAGTGGACCCAGGCATCTGGAAGTCTGTCAGACAAAATAGCAACCTCTAGGCGCCTCTTTTGGTCTCTCCAGTGGTGGAAGTCCACCCAAAATCTGTTGCTGGGGTCGTCCTTCCAACAGTTGTTACCCCAAGCGATCCTTACAACAGATGCCTCACCAAAGGGTTGGGGAGCTCATCTTCAAGACCTCTCCACCCAGGGCATTTGGTCCCAGCAGGAGACCTCCCTACATATCAACTTCCTAGAGCTCAGAGCAATCTTCTTGGCTCTCAGTCTTCAATACCCTGCTCAGCTACAAGACAGTCCTCATTCACATGGACAACCAAGTAGCCATGTTCTATGTGAACAAGCAGGGAGGGACTGGCTCTCTGTCGCTTTGCAACGAAGCTCTGAGATTGTGGGCCTTCGCCAGAGAGCATCAAATTCATCTTCTGGCAGTATACCTTCCAGGAGTTCAAAACTCTTTGGCAGACAGACTCAGTCGAATTCTGCTTCCACACGAATGGTCCCTTCATATGGACCAGATAGTCAGAATCTTTCGAATTTGGGGATCCCCGGACATAGACCTCTTTGCAAGTCTGTGGAATGCCAAACTTCCCCGATTCTGTTCCAGAATTCCGTGTCGGGGAGTTAAGGCCAGGGATGCCTTCCTCCTTCATTGGGGTCAAGACTTCCTGTACGCCTTTCCACCCATTCCCCTAATTCCCAAGACCCTGTTCAAGCTTCAGAGAGATCAAGGGACTATGATTCTCATAGCTCCACGTTGGCCACGCCAAGTGTGGTACCCTCTACTTCTGCATTTCTCTCAAGCTCCCTCCCTGGACTTGGGGTCTGCTCCAGATCTCTTGT
This sequence comes from Ichthyophis bannanicus, assembly GCA_033557465.1. Taxonomy (NCBI): domain Eukaryota; kingdom Metazoa; phylum Chordata; class Amphibia; order Gymnophiona; family Ichthyophiidae; genus Ichthyophis; species Ichthyophis bannanicus. Next base: position 1,826,083,706 of record CM066032.1, on the reverse strand, counting down.
CTCAGGAGGGGGGAACGTTGTGGCACCCAAACCCCCAATCTCTCCATCTCAGGGCTTGGTTGCTGAAGGCTTAGACCTTCAAGATTGGCATCTTTCTCAGCAAGTAAGGGATATCTTTCATGCTTCCAGAAAGCCTTCTACTAGACGTTCCTATGCTTTTAAATGGAAAAGGTTTTCCATTTGGTGTGCTGAGAAGGGTATTAACCCTCTAGCAATACCTTTGAATTCTTTACTAGAGTATCTCCTGCATCTTTCCCATGCAGGCCTCGACGAATTCAGTAAGGGTCCTTTTGAGTGCTGTTGCAGCATCCCTCAAGCCTCTCAATGGACAACCTGTCTCCACTCATCCTCTTATTGCAAGATTCATGAGAGGCCTTCTTTTAACTAAACCTCCCATTAGACCACCTCCAGTGGCATGGGACTTGAATCTGGTTTTTGGTCAGCTCACGAAGCCACCCTTTGAACCCTTAGCCACTACCTCCTTGAAATTCCTTTCCTGGAAGGTTATTTTTCTCATTGCAGTCACCTCAGTTCGCCGTATCAGTGAATTGCAAGCTTTAGTGGCTAATCCTCCTTATACAAGATTCCATCATGACAAGGTAGTCCTCAGAACTAATCCACACTTTATGCCTAAAGTGGTCTCACCTTTTCATCTGAACCAGGAGGTGTATTTACCTGTCTTATTTCCAGGACCTCATGCATCAAGTGCAGAGAGGCATCTTCATACCCTGGATTGTAAAAGAGCACTTGCTTTCTACTTAGAAAGGACACAGCAACATATAAAGTCCTCTCAACATTTTGTTGCTTTTGATCCTTCTCATTTAGGACTTCCAGTCTCTAAGAGAACTCTGTCCAATTGGATTGCTCAGTGTATTTCCTTCGCCTACCAGAGTAAGAACCTTTTTCTGGAGGGCCATGTCACAGCTCACAATATGAGGGCCATGGCAACCTCTATGGCTCATCTAAACTCTGTGTCCATCGACCAAATTTGTCGAGCGGCTACCTGGGCCTCGGTTCATACCTTCACAGCCCATTACTGCTTGGACAAGGACTCCCGCCGGGATGCCTTGTTTGGTCAGGCTGTTCTCAAACACCTGTTCCATACCTAATCAACTACTACCCTCCATCCCTGACTGGATGCCTGAGATTCAAGGGTGGAGGTGGAGCCCTTCCCAGGGACTCACAATCTCGGTGATCTCCCAGGCATCTTTAGCTGGGGAGTCCCCATATGTGAAGACACATTCCTGCTTGTTCCTGGAGATAGCACAGTTACTTACCTGTAACAGGTGATCTCTGGGAACAGCAGGAATAAGTCTTCACAACCCACCCACCTCCCCTAGGAGTTGTATCTCTCTATCTTTCCTTTCCTCTCTCTCTCTTTGTCTCAGCTTTAAAACGCGAACTGGAGAGAGGCAGTTGGGAAAGGCGGGAAGGCAGCACGCAGGCGCTGTGGGATGCTCCCAAAAGCTTTCCTTTTGGACGCTGGGGAGCGTTCCCGCGCAGGCTCCGTCGGTACCGCCGATACCCATATGTGAAGACTTATTCCTGCTGTTCCCAGAGATCACCTGTTACAGGTAAGTAACTGTGCTTCCTTATCGGTCCTACAGTTCAGTCCTCCACCACTGGGTAGTGCACCTCCTCCTGCAACATGGAGACTGGACAAGTCAAACTTGTGACATCACCGGATATATCCTGCTGGTCTTCTCCCATGATCCCCCAGTGTGTCCAGTCTCCATGCAGCATGAGGACGTAGTGAGCCTAGGTGCTGGGCTCACTTGAGAAGACAAAAATTAGCTAGGTTAAGACACTTTGATTTGGTTTTCTGCACTATGTTATCAGAGCGCAGCTTGCCCATTTGGCGGGAACACTGGCCATCTGGGGAAAGGCCCCTGCTGGGGATCGTGAGAAGTGTTGCTGGATGGCACAGTCCGGGGCTTAGTGTTCCAGGGTCCTGGAAGGGTTGATAGCGACAGTCAGGCCTCCCTGTCTTTGCTATGACGGTCACCTAGGTTCAAGCATCCTGTGTTTTGGGTGACAGGAGTGGGACACCTGGACATGTGGTGCTGGATGTTGGATAGGCTCATACTTCTTAGGTGCACTCTCCTTGAGTGCGTCTGCATGTCCGTGTTCCGTCTGTGATCTCATGCTCAGGTGATTGTTGCAGCAATGACAGAGATCGCTTGGGATATCGTGAGCGGGGTTGTCATGGTGTTGCATGGGGTTGCCAATGCAAGACGGGGCCATCCTGAGGAGTTTGGGCCTCAGTCATCAGCTTTCCCTTCGGTGGCCCGGCTGTCCAGGAGGCACCCCTCCAGATCCGCCGGTCCAGTTCTTCTCTGCCTCTTCTCAATGTGGGCAGGGGGGCTGGCAGATCTGGAAATTCATGGCCACTGCACGTTCTACTGTTTTACCTCTGCCTTGGGGTTCTGAGGTCATATATTCCCAATCATTTGTTTGGTGGGGTGCTGCTGTCTGTTGTGCAAGACAAGGTGGTCAACAGTCGGAGGCTGTCGTCTATTCCCCTTACCCCTGAAGGTGCTCACAATTTACATTTTTTGTACCTGCGGAGGTGTATGTTGTTAAAGGCTAGCAGGCGCACCTGTGGGACCAGAATCCTCGGTTCTTCCAACCTTCCGTTGAGGTGCGCGTGTGGGGTTTACTCCCTTGGTCGGCTAGCAACTTGCTTCACCCATTGGGCCTTCCCTTTCCTCAAGGCATCGTTGCGTCCCACTTCTTCGTGGGGGCTCGCCGCAGGGCCCGGAGTTATGCTCAGTCGGTTCCAGCCAGGGCTGAGTCCTTGGGGGAGGCTCCGATCCTAACGATACAGGGAGTGCTGGGATCCGTTCAACCAGGTTCCTTCGGGCCCAGCGTACGTCGTCTTTTGCTGGCCGGTTTAGGTCTTCGGGTCGTGGCGGTGCTCCGAGAAGACCAGTAGGCTGCACAGTGCTTGTCTTGGAGCAAGCGCGGGATATCTGTAGGTTCATATTCAAAGCCGTCCGGTTACATGTCCCTCCATTGTGGAATGCTGTACTAGTAGGCATACTTCATATGCTGGGCTGACAAGTTGGCTTCCGCGCTGCTCGGCATCAGCCAAGGTGACTGCTGGTTTAGGCTGTGGATGTGGAGTCAGCCTGGAGGAGGGGCCTTGCGTTCTCTGGACAATGCCCTGTTCGGTTGTGTGCCTTGTGGCCCTTATGGAGCTGTAAAAAGGGGGAAAAAAAAAAAAAAAGAAAAAGAATAATCAAACAGGAAAGCCTTCCTAATTGTCCCCACTTCTTTTTTATAAGGTTCTGTCCCTTTCTTCCGGGAGCTTGGCCGGAGCGTGGTTAGACTCAGCTACATTTTGGGGATCCTTTATGTACAAGGCATTTTAGTGTACGCAGCACGCCCAGTGTTCCATTGTCTGACTGGAACGGTACGCGGTACGTCAGCTGTGGCAGGCGTTCGCGGACACGGTAGCGGATCGAGCGCTGTAGGTGCTATCTGAGATCTCCAGGATGGTGGCCTATTTCGATCGGCAGGGTGGAGTCGGTCGGGTGGTCAGGGTGGCCCGAGCGAAGGGACAGCGTGCGCGGTTGAAGCCTTGGCGGCCTGCGTTTCGGTGGGGACACTGGTGGCGAATGTCCTTAGCGGGGTCCGAGTGTTTGCCGGAGGAGTGAGATTGCATCAGGTGGTGTGCGCGCCGCGTGTGCTCAGATGCGGTCAGCCCATATTGGACCTCATGGCGACCTGTCAGTCTGCGGCGACGGGTCGATGTTTAGCAGAGGACATATGAGGCTACTGGATAGCGTCGACGCATTGGTACGGGTCCGTGGCCCGGTCCATTCTATGCCTTTCACAGGTCATAGTGAAAATGGCCGACTGGGTCTGGTTGCTAAGATATGTGCTCTTCATTAGTCAGTGGGGACCATTACCAGTGTATTCTGCAACATTTGCGTGAGCTTGCATAATCTTTACTTGCAACCAATCGAAATAACTGTCCAAAACCAGTTGATGCAGTCACTACTTAAATTTGCCTCGCTTGACAGTAAAAAAAAAAAAAAAGAAAAAAAAAGACATATTTATTTTATACCGATAGGTCACTCACAGCATATTTGGCGATTCCTCGTACTGGTGTTAATCATGCAGATAATTTCTGCTCTAGTTGTGGTGATGTGACTTTTACATCACAAAAATGGCATATGACTGTGGCGGTTCAGAAAGCCTACAATTTATATTTTGGCTGCAGAATAAAAGATCAGGATAAAAGCTAGGCGCCACACATATGCTGCAATACATGTGTAGCAGATCTCAGGCTGTGGATGGATGGGAAAAGACCATCAAAGTCTTTTGCGGTTCCAATGATCTGGAGAGGGCCCATGGATCACGTCGGCGATTGCTACTTCTGCATAGTTCCTCCAATTCCGGAGGGCATATCCAGGTGATGTAAGCGGGTGGCCTACTGGCATTGCGTCGTGGGTGTGGCTACCAGAGTCTCCTTTCTTTTTTGTCACACCATGTAAGACTCCACATCTTCTGAAACAACGCTGGACTCTGGGGCACTTGACACCCTCTTATATGCCCTTGGTGGATCACGCTTGGTTTATTGCAACTCATTGCTTAGCTGCATTCCACATTCTCAATTAAAAAGACTCCAACTGGTCCAGGACATAGCTGTAGAGCTACTTTGTGTTGCAAAGAATAAAGCCCTTAAATGGTGTGACAAATAGGGTGTTTGACGCTGGTGGTTTTTCCATTTCCCTCATTTTGCTTCCCACCTCTGGATGAACCTCGGTTCCGTTCTCCCTTGTGGAATCTGGCTGTGCCTGTCTAGTTGTCGGTTTGGGACTTACGCAAGAACACTTTGCTTGTAACCTGCGTTCCTTGGATCTTAGGTGAAGGTTCTGTCGCTTTCTGGGCGGTCTCTTCGCTGCCTGTCCCTCCGTGGAGGCGGGTTCTGCGGGAGAGCAGCGGTTGCTAACACTTGACACCCTGGTGGGGTCGCGAGCCATGGGGGAGCTCAAGCGGATTTTTCAGGCGGAGCTCCGGTAGCCGCCTCAGTAGGTCTGTTTCTAGGGCGTTCAGTGTGTTTGCGATGGCGAGTTTGTCTTTCTGAAGCACTAGCGCTGCTTGGGGCAGAGTTCTGTGCTGTTTTCACCAGTGAAGAGGATCCAAGTGGGCTCTCGGTCGTGTCTTCCTGGTTGGCTTACCGCCTGTTGACGTGAGGAGCGGGCTGGGGTCGGTGCCTGCTCTGTTCGTTTAGGGGCCGAGCCGACTGGATAGGTCCCTCCCAATGATTACTGCTCTGGTACATCCCAGTGGTGGAGGACTGAACTGTAGGACCGATAAGGAAATGGAAATTACACTTACCTGGTAATTGATGTTCCTTGAGGGAGTACAGTTCAGTCCTCATTCCCGCCCGGGGATGGATGTTTCAGACGCGAGGCGTCAGTTCCGAGTGTGCTTTCGGATCCTAGAGTCGGCAACGGGCTCTGATTGGCAGGTAATCGCGAGAGCAACCTTTTCTGACTATACTCTTCCTTAGTTCTCCTTCCTTCTAGCTCTCTGTCTTCCGCTGTTTGGTGCGCAGGGGGACAGGGGCACGGAGGTGGGTGTTTTCGGCCTTTCTTTTTGGGGCCCTGTGATTTTAAAGTTGAAGTTTGAGCATAGCTTTGTATTTAGTACTTTAACTGGTTGTTTGTTTGCTCCTTTGAGTCTGCTTTGACAGTAGGTCACTGGGGGATCATGGGAGAAGACCAGCAGGATATACCCGGTGATGTCACAAGTTTGACTTGTCCAGTCTCCATGTTGCAGGAGGAGGTGCACTACCCAGTGGTGGAGGACTGAACTTTACTCCCTCAAGGAACATCAATTACCAGGTAAGTGTAATTTCCATTTTTTCCGGAGACAGCAGGAATCAGTCCTCACGACCCTCCCTCCTCCCCTTGGAGATGCAGCCCTATTATTGTATTTTGTTCTTTTACCATCTTTTTAGCTATGTCATTTGACTGAGCAAGATGGCACCCTTAGGCGAGAAGGGGACTGCGCTTGTGTGATATCAACTCCTAAAGGCTTTCTCTGAAAGCTGGGGATTTGTTCCGCACGAGGGCTCCGTTGGTGCCAACATCACCCATATTTGAGGACTGATTCCTGCTGTCCCCGGAGAACTTCTGTTACAGGTGAGTGACTACGCTACCTCTGCTTACTAATAGCCAAATTAATATGAATAAATTTAGTCTCTCAGATATGGTGGAAGGAGGGCAACCAGTGGGGTACTGTGATACCTGTGTACAAATTATATCACAATGATAGACTAAATCAAATTGGTGGAGGGGTTGCACACTGTAAGAGTGGAATGAATCACCCAAGATTAAAGTTTTGCAGGAAACAGAATACACTGTAGAATCTTTAGAAAGTGGAGGGCAAGGGCATTGGCAGTGAGGGTTTACTACTGACCGCCTGGCCAGAATAAACAAATGTGGATGATGATATGCTGAAAGAAATCAGGGAGGCTAACAAAAGATCTCCAGGAACAAGCAGGAATCGGTCTTCACATATGGGTATCATCCGTACCAACTGAGCCTGTGCCGGAACGCACCCCAGTATCAATTTGGAATGCTGTTTGTGTGGGGTTTTTTTGCAACTTTTATATACGTTTAATTTTACAGTAAAGCAAGGAAAACCTTGGAACAGGAAACTAACATTCCATCATTACATAAGATAAAAAGGGAAAGGTAGTACTGTGGATTTCCTTGCCTGCCTTCATTCATTTATTAAATCAAGCGCAACCATGCTGTGATCACTATTGCCAAGTGGCCCCAAGATCTTGTGTTCCACTAAGGACTATGTCCAGAATGGCTTCAGTTCTTGTCTGTTTACGAACCAGTTGCTCTAAGAAGCAGTCATTTATTTCATTTAGAATCCTTATCTCCCTAGCATGTCCTGCCTTGACACTGACCCAGTCAATACCGGAGAAATTGAAATCAGCCATTATTACTATTGTGTTGTATAGTGTTTCTCACCTGTAGCAGGTGAACTCTGGGAACAGCAAGGATTAATCCTCACATATGGATATAGATGGTATCGAGGGAACCCACGTGGGATTTTTCCCCAGTGTCCAGTTGGTAAGCTTTTGGGAGCACTCCATTGCTCCAACGCATCTGCCTTCCCGCCTTCCCAAGTCCTCTCTATTCTTCTTTTTCCATAGAGCCAACAAGTCGTTTTCTTTCTGTCCTTGCCAAAAAAAGTCACTTTTTTTTGTTTAAATTTGTGCTCTGCTGTACTGTCGACGTCTGTACCTTCCCCGATATTGGCCACGATATTTTCTTTTCTTTTTAGTATACTTTTTTTTTTCTTTTTTTTTGTAGTAGTTTTGGTGGTTTCTACCGCCAAATCAGGCTTCAGGCTATCTTTTTCTGCCACGATGTAGAAACACATCAGTGGCATCAAAAAATGTACCAAGTGCTCTGTTACAATATCAGTCACCGATAAACATGACTGGTGTTTAAAATGCTTGTGCCCAGACCATTTACGGACTTAATGTCCTTTGTGCCAACAAATGACAAAACAAGGCCATAAGAACAGGGCCCGATAGTATGGTACTCTTTTTGCACAGGGCCAGATAGTATGGTACTCTTTTTACTCTTTCAGTTACTTCTGCATCATCGAGGTTGTCTACCTCCTCTCTAAGTTCTCAGATCTCATCAAAGTCCAAACATAAGGCTAATTCTCTGGAACAAGCAGGAAGTCAGTTCTCACATATTGGTGATGGCACCGACTGAGCCCTCGTGGAAGCATCCCCATAGCTTTCAAAGAAAGCCTTTAGGAGATGCCACCATGCATGCATGGTCCCTTTCCTGCCCAAGGGTGCCATCTTGCTCAGTCTCCTTTTTTCCACAGAGCCCTTCAGATGTTTGTCTGGCTTTTCCCCGGAAAAAGTTGATTTTTCTCTGAGTTTCATACTCATCTCTGGTATCGCACTGGTTCTCTTCCCGCCACTGACCTTGTTGCCTCTGTGTCGAGTTCAGGTCTGTTTCTTTGCTATTTTTTTCTTTTCCTGGTGTCTTCTTGCCTTTCTCCCTCTGGCAGCCCGGAGAGTCTTCAACCTCGCAGGGGTACTTTTTTCCTCCATGGCTACCTGTGGCTTTAAGAAGTGTGATCAGTGCTCTAAAATTGTCTTTGACAGACACACACGACTGCTGTCTCTACTGCCTTGGGCCAGACCATGACCCGGCAACCTGTAGTCTCTGCAAAAGGATGTCCAGTAAGGCTGTCAAGAGCCGCCAGCAGCAGCACAATGTTTATTTATTTTATTTATTTATTTATATCTCTTATATACTGCACTATTGTAATCAGTGCGGTTTACAGTTAAACAAAACATACAGCAATGCCCAGTGCCTCCGAAGGCCAGGGCCTCAGCTGAGGCCCCAATGTCTTGGGCAGAACCTCCCGAGCCCCTTCGTGGGTCCTCTGAAAGGGGGTCTTCCTTGAGGGAACCCAGGAAAAAGAAACAACCCTCAAAGGTGACATCTTTGGAGGGTTCCAACCAGCCGTGTGCTCCCCGGCCCTGGTTCCACAGTCCAAGATGTTTATCCAAGGCTTCTGAGAGGAGTGGCCTGCAAAGGTCCCCCGAAAGGAACCAATCACAGACCGGCCTTGATCCTGAGACACCATCCTCATCAAGGATTTCCCTTCAGGGGAGCTGGCGTCGGGCCCGAGTCCCTCAATACCCATGCCGCAGTTTGATGAGCCTTCTAGTCTGGAATCCAGAATCCTGCCCCTGGTGCGCAGTTCCTGCCTTCATGGACCAGCAGATGGTGCTGTTGTCTGGCATGACCTCTTCAGCCACCCCAACCACCAGGCGCTCGATGTCAGACATTCTTGAAGGCCAAGATGATCCTTGGCTAAGGTTGCAATCTGCGTCCTGCTCAACGAGACCGCAGTCATACCCTGCGGCGGGCGCACTGAATACTTGCTGGGGATCAGGGGCCCCGAGGCTCACGAAACAGCCCTCCCACAAGTCCTTGATGGACTACTGCGAGTGGGAGACGGAGGACAAGGAGACCCCTGATACCTATTGCCACCGTGACATCCCATCTGACTCTCCCATCTTGGAGCCTTGACGGCGGTCCCCGCCAGAGGATATGGGCTTCCTTGATTTCGTCAAGGATATGTTAAAGGCCCTGGCGTTCCCTATGGAGTTGGAGGACGACCCTCGGGCAGATGAATTTGAAATCCTTCAGTACTAGGCTCCTCCGAGGGAATCGCTCACGGTGCCTATTCCTCCCATCTTGGAATGACTGTTGCTCCTGATGTGGGATACACTGCTACCGATTGTGAGCAAGTGGCTCGACTCGATGTACCGAGTCTGCCAGAGCCCGGACTTTCAAAAGTCACAGATGCCGCATAACTCCATGGTGCTGCAGTTGTCCATGCATCGGCTTAAAAGCCAGAAGACGCACTCCTCGGTGCCCCCTGGCAGGTAGGCCCCTGCACCCTGGATGCCCTTGACAGAAATTGCTACCAGAGCTCAGTGCTCATCAGCCGTATCCAGGCCTACCTGCTGTACATGAGCATGTACCTGAGACCTGGCGAAGGAACTCGCCAGGTTCTCAGCTAGTCTCTCCGATAAACCCTTGCAGCAGTTGAAGAACTTGGCCAAAGCAGTCCATGAATGCTTCAAATTCATGTCATGTCTTCATTAATCTCCCCCCATCCCCCACAAACACCTCACTCACAACATAACACTCATGCTTTAAGCAATCACACTCATGCCCGTAAACACTTCCCGTCTATTCGCACCATGTAATATTTATTACTCCATGTCAACCTGTTTATACTTACCATGTATTCTCTATCTAGCCTTACCAAACTCAGCGTGTATATAGTTACTCTGTATTTGTATCGTTTAAAGATATCGCAACATGTAAATGGTTACCCTGTATGGTCCAAGTTCTAACTCCTGTTATAATGTAAACTCAAACAGTCTTGACTGCACTGAGCTCTCATTATTGAATGTAAACCGCACTGATAACAAATAGCGTGGTATATAAGAATTGTTAAATAAATAAATAAATGTCTCGAGTGACCTATGACTGGTTCGAGTTGACAGCTCGAGTACGGCGGTTAGCATCTATGCATGCCACCAAGCTTGGCTACAGTCTGACCTCAAGCAGTGGGTTCAGGGTAAATTGGTCAATGTCCCTTGCTAAGGAGAGAACTTCTTTGGCAAACCCTGACCGACAAGGCTGCTGAGCTGGAGACAGAGTTCATGATGAGTACCAGGCTCTCCCAAAAGATCACTGCCCCTCCCTGATGGAAGGGCTCGGGTAAAAAGTCTTTACCCGAGGAATTGAGCTGCTTACAGAAACTACCTACTTCTTGAGGCTTCCCCAGCAGGGTCAGCAGGCCAAGGGATACGGGCCATGGCCGTCGTAAGCAGAAGGCTCCATAACCCCAGGCAGCATCTCTGACCCAGTCGGGGCGTTTTTGACTCCTTGATCATAGCCTATCTACCCCAAGGAGATCAGCAGCCCACAGGGGGACGTCTGGCCCTTTATGCCCAGAGGTTGTTGACCATCACCACAGACTCCTGGGCACCTCGGGTAGTCAGGGAAGGTTACCTCCTCCGCCTTGACTCAGACACCTCCCCCTTACTTTCCGGGAGAACCCCTCAGTTCTCCCCTCCACCAGGACCTTCTACTGAAGGAGTTGGCAGGTGGTCTTGAGGACAAAGCGGTGGAACCGGGGTCCCAGCATCTCAAGGGCAAGGGGTTATGCTCCAGGTACTTTCCCGTGTGAAAAAGGACAGGGGTCCTAAAGCCCATCCTTGACCTGTTCAAAGCCAACAAATTCCTGGTGAGTGAGAAATTCAAGATGTTCTCCCTTGGAACATTTCTGCCATACCTCTAGCAGGGAGATTGACTATGCTCCTTAGACCTCAAGGATGCTTATACTCGCATCCTCATCTACCCCCTGCACAGGCAGTACCTGTGGTTTGTAGTGGGGGCAGGCATTTTCAGTACAGGTTGCTCCCCTTCAGCTTGGTCTAAGCCCCGAAAGTCTTCACAAAATGCCTGGTAGTCGTGGCTCCATGGGGTCTTCCTTCACCTGGACTTCTGGCTCATAAAGGGAGGCTCGGCCTCAGAGTTGCATCAGGCCACTGTATGCACCATCGAGGTCCTGCAGCACTTGGGGTTTGTCATAAACTACCCCGTGTCTCACCTCCTCCCGGCAGAATGCCTGGAGTTCATTTGGGCGAAGCGCGACACCCTCCAGTCTACGGCCTCCTTGCCCAAGGACCAAGCCCACTGTTTCAGGACTCTGGAACGGGACATACAGTGCCGTCCCTCGATGCCCACTCGGCTTATTCTGCGCCTCGGGTACATTACCTCCATGGTCCCTGTCACACCAAACGCCTCCAAATGAGTGTGGCACAGTGGTGTTTCCGGTAACAGTGCTCTCAGGCCACTGGTCACCTCTAAGACAGTTTTTCTGTAACCCGCCAACTGGTGGACTCCTGTTTCTGGTGACAGTCTCTCCAGCATCTCGAGGCGGGCATGCCTTTTCAGGCTCCAAGCCCGTCGAGGGTCCTCACCACGGATGCTTCCCTGCTCGGCTGAGGAGCCCACTGTGGAGAGTTCCGCACCCTGTTAACTGGTCACCAGATGAGAGCACCCAGCAGGTCAACCTCCTGGAGCTCCAAGCCTTAAATTTAGCTCTGCGAGTCTTCTGTCATCACCTGTGTCACCTGCCGTTGCTGTTCCAGATGGACAACCAGGTGGCGATGTTCTACGTGAACAAACGGGGGGCACCGGGTCTCGTACCCTTTCTCAGGAGTCACCTGTCTTCTGCTCATACGCAATCCAACAGGGTATCCTCCTGCAGGCAGTGTACCTGCCAGGCCAGGACAACCTTCTGGCTGACAGGCTGAGCAGAGTCCTCCAGTGGCACAAGTGACAGCTGGACTCCAGGGTAGCCAGTCGGCTTTTCCAGCTCTGGGGCTAACCCGTGATGGACCTGTTTGCCAGCCTTGAACAACTTCCAGTTGCCCTGCTTCTGTTCCTGGTGGGCCCACACCTGCAGGGTGGCAGCGGATGCATTCTTTCTCATGATCAGAAGGCCTCATGTGCGCCTTCCCTCCCACACCGCTGATTGCCAAGATCTTGTTCAGGACCCTCCGACAGGGCCTCTCTCATCTTGATAACTCCTTAGTGGCTCAGGCAACAGTGGTTCCTGCTGATTCTCCAGTTGATGGCGGAGACCCACATTCTCTTGGTAACTGCTCCGGGACTCCTTTCTCAGGAGGGGTCGTCTTCTGCACCCCAACCTGGGGTTCCTATCGCTGACAGCATGGCTGCTGAGAGAGTGACTATGGCACCTTTCAACCTTTCAGTTGAGGTGGAAGACGTTCTGCTGGCCTCTCACAAGGCCTCTGCTAGGAAGGCTTATACCGTGAAATGGCACAGATTCTCGGTTTGGTGTGCCAAGCATGGGGTTCACCCTTTCTCCTGCCCGGTGGCACTGATTTTACAGTACCTTCTCCACATCTCTCATTCTGGGCTCAAGTCTAACTCTAACCTTAGTGCCTTGGTGGTGCACCACCATCCAGTGAATGGCAATGCCCTCTTGGTTCAAACTTTGACCTTTTTTCTTTAGGTCCTGCTCTTATTGAAGCCCCTGGTTTGCCCTCTGGCAGCCAAATGCGACCTCGGTGTAGTTTTTGGGCAGCTCACTTGCCCACCCTTCGAGCCTCTGGTTACCTGCCACCTTCGCTACCTCTCTTGGAAGATGGTTTTCCTGGTTGCGTTCACCTCCGCTCGTAGAGTTTGCGAGCTTCAGGCCCTTTGGCGGTGGCGCCTTATACCAGGTTCTACGAGAACAGAGTGGTGCTTCACACACATCCCAAATTCCTGCCGAAAGTAGAATCACCCTTACATCGCAACCAGAAAGTGGTGCTCCCCACCTTCCCAAGACCTCACTCCATTCGGGCGGAGATGGTCCTTTACACCTTGGACTGTAAGAGGGCTTTGTCCTTCTATATCCAACGCACTCAGGGCACCACAAAGCTGCTCAGCTTTTTGTCGTCTCCTACACCAGTAGGCTGGGGGAGGCAGTGACCAAGTGTACTCGGTCCACATTGGTGGCAGACTGTTTTGCCCTCACTTATGAGCAGGCGAGGCTCCCGCTGGAAGGCCGCATCATGGCGCACTGTGTCAGCGCCATTGCAGCCTCGGTGGCAAACTTGCACTCTGTCCCATTGGTGGACATCTGCTGGGCCACCACCTGGCTTTCAGTCCATACCTTCGCAGCCTATTACTACCTGGAAAGTGTGTCCCGACAGGACTGTGCCTTTGCCTAGGCTGTGCTCCATAACCTTTTCGGGGTTTATTTATCCAGTTTTGTATACCACTTTCTCCTTCAATCAAAGTGGTTGATTACACAGGTTGGGACAACATTAAATGGGGTGACACAATGTACATATAGACTATAGTGGATGGGATTATTGTACATTCATGCTTGAGTAAGGAGTGTTCAGGATGTTTGGTTATAAAATTTCATGAATAAAAAGGTTTTGAGGGATTTGCGGAAGTCTGAGGTCATTTATTGCCCACAGTTCATTTGGGAGGGAATTCCAGAGGGCTGGTGCTGAGAGGGATATGGCTCTATTGGAGGTCACTTGTTTTGTTTTATGGTATCCAGTGGGTATGCATAGTCTATTGCTGCTGTTGGTTCATCTGTGTCGGTTGATTGTGTCCCTGCTTACTCCTACCCTCCAACCCTTCGGTGTTCAGGTTACTGGAGTGCTGGTTTCATCGGACATGGGTCGTACTGTGGTCTTTGGTAATGGACTAAATTGCTGCTGCTTGCGGCTCCCCATGAGAGAGCCCTTAATTTTGCTATAAGCGTTTGGTAGCCTGTAGCTGGGGAGTCCCATATGTGAGGACTGACTTTCTGCTTTTTCCCGAAGAAAGCATACTTTCTTTCCTGTAACAGGTGTTCTCCTGGGACAGCAGGAATCAGTCCTCACAACTCTCTCTCCTCCCCTTGGAGTTGCTCCTTTACCATCTTGTTTTTGCTGGTTTTTAGCCATGTCATCTGAGTGAGCAAGATGGCACCCTTGGACAGGAAGGAGACCGTGCATGTGGTGGCATCTCCCAAAGGCTTTCTGTGAGGGCTCTGTCGGTGCTGATGTCACCCGTATGTGAGGACTGAGTCCTGCTGTCCCCGAAAGGGCGGAGGGGAAGATATATTCCTTTTTCCCCCCTCTACCCACAGGATTTCGGGGGGGGGGGGAGTTCTGTGGGGGCCTTACTCAGTCCAATACTTCTGGCAGCTCCTGAACCCAGGGGCTGCAGTTGATTGACAGGAGTGAAAGCTGGCAGCCCCAAGTCTCCCCCCTCGGCGCCGAAGCTTGGAAGGAATGCTGAGTGCGAGAGATGGAAAAGCCATGTAGCAGTGAGGCTCCAAGGTAAGAGTGGCGGGGAGGACAGCTGCTCCCCTAACAGCAGCCGGAGAGGAGACAGAGCAGCCTGCAGCTGCATGTTTGGGATAAGAACATAAGATATGCCATACTGGGTCAGACCAAGGTCCATCAAGCCCAGTATTCTGTTTCCAACAGTGGCCAATCTAGGTCATATGTACCTAGCAGTTTCCCCAAGAGACACACGTTCCACAATGCTTGTACTGGGTCAAGCATTGATATCTTTGGGCACTTCTTAATAATGGTTTATGGACCTTTCCTCCAAGAACTTGTCCAAACCTTTTTTAAACCCAGCTACACTAACAGCCTTTACTACATCCTCCGGTAACAAATTCCAGAGTTTGATTACACGTTGAGTGAAAAAATATTTTCTTTTATTAGTCTTAAATAGTTTACCCTGTAGCTTCATTGCAGGTCCCCTAGTCTTTCTATATTCTGATAAGGTAAACAATCGTTCTACGTTTACCCGTTCCACTCTGTTCATTAATATATAGACTTCTATCATACCTCCCCTCAGCCGTCTCTTTTGCAGGTTAGAGCCCTAACCTTTTTAGCCTTTCTTCATAGGAGTATCCTTCCATCCCCTTCACCATTTTGGTGGCTCTTCTCTGTACCTTTTCTAAAATCGCTATATCCTTTTTAAGATACGCGACCAGAATTGCACACAATATTCAAGGTGCGGTCTCACCTTGGAACGATAGAGGCATTATGATATCTTTTGTTTTATTTTCCATTCCTTTCCTTATCATATCTAGCATTCTATTTGCTCTCTTGGCCGCCGCTGCACACTGTGCCGAGGGTTTTAACATGGTATCCACAATGACACCTAAATCTTTTTCCTGGGTGGTGGTTCCTAATGTGGAACCTTGCATCGTGTAACCATAGTTTGGGTTGTTCTTCCCTAGGTGCATAACCTTGCACTTGTCCACATTAAATTTCATCTGCCATTTTGATGCCCAGTCTTCCAATTTATCAAGATCCTCTTGCAATTTTTCACAATCCTCTTGGGTTTTAACAACTTTAAATAGTTTTGTGTCATCTGCAAATTTGATAACCTCACTTGTTCCATTTTCCAGGTCATTTATGAATATGTCAAAAAGCAGCGGACCCAGCACAGATCCCTGGGGTACACCACTATTCACCTTTCTCCATTGGGAAAATTGGCCATTTAGCCCTACCCTCTGCTTTCTATCTTTTAACCAGTTCCTGATCCACAATAGTACACTGCCTCCTATCCCATGACTCTTTAGTTTTGCCAAAATCTCTGATGAGGGACCTTGTCAAAGGCTTTCTGAAAGTCCAGATACACAATATCAACTTGACTCACCTTTGTCCACCTGTTTATTCACTCCTTCAAAAAAACATAACAGATTAGTAAGACAAGATCTTCCTTGTCTAAAGCCATGTTGGCTGTCTCCCATTAGGTTGTGACTATCTACATGCTGAGTAATTTTATTCTTTATGATGGTTTCTACCATTTGTCCCGGTACTGACGTCAGGCTCACCGGTCTGTAGTTTCCCGGATCACCCCTGGAACCCTTTTTAAAGATTGGTGTTACATTGGCGATCCTCCAATCTTCAGGTATTAGAGATGATTTTAATGATAGTTCACAGATTACTGATAGCAGGTCTGCAATCTCATATTTCAGTTCTTTGAACACCCTTGGATGTATACCATCCGGCCCAGGTGATTTGCTACTCTTCAGTTTATCTAATAGTTGTAATACATCTTCCCGATGTATCGATATTTCCTTCAATTCTTCCGCACCTTTAAATACCACTTCAGTCATGGGTAACATCCCTACATCTTCCTCAGTAAAGACCGAAGCAAAGAATTCATTCAGTCTCTCCGCTATCGCCTTGTCGCCTCTTAGTGCTCCTTTAACCCCTTTATCATCTAATGGACCGACTGACTCTCTCACAGGTTTTTTGCTACGAATGTACTTGAAAAGGTCTTTATTTCGCGTTTTTGCTTCCGCAGCAAGCTGCTTCTCAAATTCTCTCTTTGCCTGCCTTATCAATGCCTTGCATTTGACTTGCCAGTGCTTGTGCTGTTTCCAGGTTTCGTCGTTTGGCTCTTTTTTTCATTTCCTGAAAGATGCTTTTTTGGCAACAGCCTCTCTGACCTCACCTTTAAACCATGCTGGCAGCTTTTTATTTATTTATTTATTTAACATGTTTTATATCCCGCCTTATCCTTCAATCAAAGCGGCCACAGTACAATACAATACATTTCAATACATGACACATGTACAACAGAGATTACATTACAAGTTTTGTATCCCACCTTTTCCTTAAATCAAAGCGGTTAATACAGCACAAGTTACACAAAAAGGTAGGGAAACAAGCATCAGATTGTCAGAACATAGACACATACATAGGGAAATACAATACATACCTTACATTATAATTGACTACACAAAGCAAAACAACAAACAGAACCAACATAGATCAGCCATTTCCTTGATACCCCACGGACCTACGCCCAAGGGCCACGCCAAAGGGCCCTTTGGCGTGGTCCTTAGGCGCGGGCCCGCAAGGCGCGGGCGCGCCGTTGTAATGGCGTCTTTTAAATCCGTTGCTGCCCCGATGTGATTGGCAGATGCCGTTCAAACAGCTGATCGTTGGTGGAATCGGGGAGGAAGGGGGAGCTCCCGCTCTCACCCCCGTCGACACCGCTGCCTCACTGAAGCTGCTGGCAACGGCTGTCTTGATGCCATTCAAACAGCTGATCGTTGGTGGAATCGGGGAGGAAGGGGGAGCTCCCGCTCTCACCCCCGTCGACGCCGCTGCCTCACTGAAGCTGCTGGCAACGGCTGTCTTGATGCCGTTCAAACAGCTGATCGTTGGTGGAATCGGGGAGGAAGGGGGAGCTCCCGCTCTCACCCCCGTCGACGCCGCTGCCTCACTGAAGCTGCTGGCAACGGCTGTCTTGATGCCGTTCAAACAGCTGATCGTTGGTGGAATCGGGGAGGAAGGGGGAGCTCCCGCTCTCACCCCCGTCGACGCCGCTGCCTCACTGAAGCTGCTGGCAACGGCTGTCTTGATGCCGTTCAAACAGCTGATCGTTGGTGGAATCGGGGAGGAAGGGGGAGCTCCCGCTCTCACCCCCGTCGACGCCGCTGCCTCACTGAAGCTGGACTTCCTTCCACTTTTCTTAAAGCGTGGAATACAGCTGGTCTGGGCTTCCAAGATAGTATTTTTCAACAACACCCAAGCTTGATGTACGTCTTTAACCTTTGCAACTGCTCCTTTTAGTTTTTTCTTAACTGTTTTCCTCATTTTATCATAGTCTCCCTTTTGAAAGTTTAAAGGTAGTACTGTGGATTTCCTTACTATCCCTCCTCCACTAATTAAATCAAAGGCAATCATGCTATGATCACTATTGCCAAGTGGCCCCAACACCCTTATCTCTTGCACTAGATCTGGTGTTCCACTAAGGACTAGGTCTAATATGGCTTCCCCTCTGGTCGGTTCATGAACCAGCTGCTCCAAGAAGCAGTCATTTATTTCATCTAGGAACTTTATCTCCCTAGCATGTCCTGACGTGACACTGACCCAGTCGATACCGGGGTAATTGAAATCACCCATTATTATTACTGCGCTGTAACTTTTGTTAGCTTCCTTGATTTCTTTGAGCATTTCATCATCCATTTGGTCATTCTGGCCAGGTGCTCGATAGTACACCCCCACTGCCATTGCCTTCCCCCTTTTATATGGAATTTCAATCCATATAGATTTTACAGCAGATTTTGTTTCCTGCAAAACTTTAATCCTTTCTGACTCAATGCCCTCTCTAACATAGAGCGCAACCCCTCCACCAATTTGATCAGCTCTATCATTATGATATAGTTTGTACCCAGGTATCAGTGTCCCACTGGTTGTCCTCCTTCCACCATGTCTCTGATATTCCAATCATATCTAACCTTTCATTTAGTGCTGTATATTCTAACTCTCCCATCTTATTCTTTAGACTTCTAGCATTTGCATACAAGCATTTTAGAGAATGCATTTTATTCATGTTAATTTGGCTATTGTTAGACATGGGTAAATTGGGATCTTTAAGCTCTGTCTGCTCCATAATTGATGGCATTTGGGCTACTTTACTCTTTTGTGGAACCTCTGCTTTTGGTAGTATCCTTCAAGGATACATTCTTCTGAACCATCTGCTCTTGGGCGACTGTCGGCTTTCCCCTAATATCTAGTTTAAAAGCTGCTCTATCTCCTTTTTAAAGGTTAATGCCAGCAGCCTGGTTCCATCCCGGTTAAGGTGAAGCCCATCCCTTCGGAAGAGCCCTCATTTCCCCAGAATGTTCCCCAGTTCCTAACAAATCCAAAACCCTCGTCTCTGCACCATTGTCTCATCCACGCATTGAGACTCCGGAGCTCTGCCTGCCTTTTGGGTCCTGCGCGTGGAACAGGAAGCATTTCGGAGAATGCTACCCTGGAAGTTCTGGATTTCAACTTCCTACCTAAAAGCCTAAATTTTGTCTCCAGAACCTCCCTACCACATTTTCCTATGTCATTGGTACCGACATGTACCAAGACAGCAGTCTCCTCCCCAGCACTATCTAAGACCTTATCTAGGTGGCGCGTGAGGTCCGCTACCTTCGCACCAGGCAGGCATGTTACCATGCGATCCTCACGTCCACCAGCCACCCAGCTATCTACATGCCTAATGATCGAATCACCAACTATAACGGCTGTCCTAACCCTTCCCTCATGGGCACATGGCCCTGGAGAAACTTCCTCAGTGCGAGAGGGTTTTACATCACCTGGAGGACAGGTCCTATTTACAGGATCACTTCCTGCCACACCAGGGTGATGCTCTCCTGTCACGTGACCTCTCTCCTCCATGGCAACAGGGGTGCTGCCAGACTGGAGGTGGGACTTCAGGACTATATCCCTGTAGGTCTCGTCTATGTACCTCTCTGTCTTATGTTTTCCAAGTCTGCTACTTTAGCCTCTAGAGAACGGACTTGTTCCCTGAGAGAAAAGAGCTCCTTGCACCTAGTGCACACGTAAGACCTCTCACCAACTGGGAGAAAATCATACATGTGACACTCACTGCAAAAGACTGGAAAGCCCCCGTCCCGCTGCTGGACTGCTGTCTGCATCTTAGTTTTAAGTTTGTGTCTAGATCTTTAAGTTCTTACTTACTAGGGGTTGCTATGGGTATTTATACCAATAAAACTGTACCTAATACGTTTAATATACCTTGTTCACCTGAAGCTTAATTAGTGTATGACTGATTTGGGTAATGAACTTCACCTGAAAGCACCTCCTGTCTTTTAAGATGTGTAAGTACCTATAAAGCTATGATTATCCCAGGGGAGGGTGGGTTTGGGGAGGTAGAGAGGGAAATAACACTTATTAAAAGAGGGCTGCTACACAGTACCCTGTCTTGTGTTGCTGAGGTAAGCTAAATTCTGATTTGATTTAAATTATAGCTCTTAGCTGCTGCTAGGCTCTAACTTCTTATGAAATTTAAACTACAAGCTCTCTGCTGGGTACTAAATTTAACCAGAAAGCTCTCTCTTCTGTGTTAAATTTAAACTAAAAGTACTTTGCTGTTACTTGGCCCTGAGTGACTATTAAATTTAAACTACAAGCTCTCTGCTGGGTATGAAATGTAACCAGAAAGCTCTCCTCTGTGTTTTAAATTCAAACTTTAATTGCTGCTACTAGGCCCTAACTGATCCAACAAAAAACAGTGGGTTCACAGATTAAGTAGCTTTAATACAAAGAATTCTTTTTAGAAAATTACCAGAAGTATATACTCACAGTTGCAGATTTCTCTCCAGAAGTAACAGTCCCCCTTTCTAGTCCTTCAAGACCTGCAGCTGCGCAGAAAACTCCCCCCGCTGTGTTTAGGTCCGATTTCTTCTTATTCAGGCTCACATGTGTTTGAACCCCCCACTTTGTTTTGAGTGGCCGGTAGAGGCAGCCACCATAGAATAATGCAGGACAGAACAGCTTCTTCCTTGGGGGCCATTTGCAGTTTTTAAAATTTCATTTTCAGTTAGATTTTGGTAAAGTGGTTTTATTTTATTTTAGTTCACGTACTCTAGTGCAGTGTTTTTCAACCTTTTTTGTGCAAAGGCACACTTTTTTCATGAAAAAAATCACGAGGCACACCACCATTAGAAAATGTTAAAAAAATTTACCTCTGTGCCTATATTGACTATATATAAAGTAATTCTCTTGAATAGGAATCAAACACTCACACCAACCCCCCTCCCCTGCTGGTTCACACCAACCCCCCTCCCCTGCTGGTTCACTCACACCACCCCCCCCCTCCACTGCTGGTTCACTCACCCACCCCCCTGTCACTTACTCACCCCTCCTGCTGGGTCACTCACTCACTTACCCCCCCTCCCCTGCTGGTTCACTCACACCATCGCCCCCCCCCCCTTGCTGGTTCACTCACACCACCCCCCCCTCCACTGCTGGTTAACTCACACTCCCCCCCCCCCCTTGCTGGTTCACTCACACTCCCCCCCCCCCTTGCTGGTTCACTCACACACACACACACCCCCCTCTGCCCAAGCCGCTGCTTCTGCTTTGTACAGAGCAGCGGCTGCACTACACTTACATTGAAAAGTAAAGAGAAACTGTGCCAGGAGCCCTCCGGTCATCGCAGAGCCCGAGGAAGTGATGTCATGGGGGCGGGCTCCTCACAGGCTGTCTTTCCTTTTCAAATTAACTTTATTGCAGCTAAAGTTAATTTGAAAAGGAAAGACAGCCTGTGAGGAGCCCGCCCCCATGACATCACTTCCTCGGGCTCTGCATGATCGGAGGGCTCCTGACACAGTTTCTCTTTACTTTTCAATGTAAGTGTAGTGCAGCCGCTGCTCTGTACAAAGCAGAACCAGCGGCTGCACTGCTATAGGGAATCGCGTTCGCGCTGCGGACTTCGGCACAAAAGCCGGTTTTTTGCTCTGGCCACTCCCGATCTTGCGGCCAGAGCAAAAAAACGGCTTTTCAATGGCCGGTTTTACAACTGTGCCGGTAGCCGGCCTGGCCATGGAAAAACCGGCCAGGCCGGCTGAAAACTGGCCGGTTGGCAACCCTAATTTGTGAGCCGAGGCCACATGTTACGGATGAAATTGGAATTTTTCCCACGGCACACCAGACAATATCTCACGGCACACTAGTGTGCCGCGGCACAGTGGTTGAAAAACGCTGCTCTAGTGCTCTGTGCCTGAGCCCATGGAGATGCACTGTGCTAGGGATCCTTTTACCTACCCAGGTACAGATTGAGGCCGTTGCTGGGGAGTGTCCCCAACCCTTCCTACCATGCCGGCCAGACTGTAGTGCTTGGTATAGGATGCTATAAAGGGGGGTGAACCCCACTTAATCCTTAAGCATTCCTTGTGTTATACAGCTTAAAACTTACTCTGTGCAGAATGACTTGATGCAGACCAGTGCTATTGTGCTTTGTCAGGTGATGTGACAGTTGAGACATTGTGACTTTCTCCCGAGAAGGTCAAATAAAAAGTCAGACAGAAATAAATGAAAGGTAAGCAGCTACAGTTTTGTTCTGTGGAAAACAGGAAGTACCTGCATGCAAGAAATGTATGTAACTAGAAAGAGTGTCAGTCAGTAGATAAGAGGCAAATGAAATTCTTCCATCTGTCTATGGTCATCCCTGTCTGTTATCCCAGATTATGTACCTATTAACTGTGTAATATTGCTTGTATGGGATGCTGTTCTCCTAAAGCCATTGGTGGTAGTCAGAATAAAACCGTAAACTTGGAGAAAGTGTCAATTTGGATGAGTGCAAGATTTATTTCATATCTTGAAGGTACAACATGGCAGTACAATCTAAAAATCAAGATATGCCATCCTTGATGGGTTTGGTCTTGGAGGCAGGCGTCTGCCTATAGACTGCACTCAATTAAGTCTTTGGAGCATGCCTGTAGGGTGATACAAGGAAGGAGAGTCCCTCCCATTTGCAAGACACTGGAGGCGTGGGGTGTCATGCTACCTTCTTCGGATCTGGCCCCCGGTCCCTGCAAAATGCCCGGACCATCTATCCCTCACGCCCAGGGAGCAATAGGGATCCCAGGGGATTTCTCAGAGTTTACGTTTGCATAAAGCATTTTGCCTACCTAAACAGTGCTTGGAAAGCGGCTCCTTGTCCCCGGAACACAGAGCTAATAAGGTGTCAGACGTAAAAGAGCATGAGTCGGGAGCAGTGGCTTCTAAACAGGCTAGAGGCTTAGAGGAGTGGCAGCATTTGCCGTTGTCTGAGGGGCTGGATGGGGGAAGACCTTGATGCGGAGCTAGATCTGCAGGAGGAGTTGGAAGAAGGAGCGATCCCAGAACAGGAGGATCAGGCCTGGAAGGAGCTACCGACGCTCATCTTTATGCTTATGTTTATGCAATTTCTTGATTTGCTGCCCAGGTCAAAGGGCATCAAAGTGGTTTACAATCACTACAAGCAGGTACTGATACATTCCCTCATCCCCAAAGAGCTTACAATCTGTGTATTTTGGATTCCCTCAAGGCACTGAATATGCTTGCTAACCTCCCGGCAGAGGAAGAGTCGCTGTAAGATCTGCTGTTCCAGGCTGTGCGGAAATTGCAGTGTGTCTTCCCATTACATGTATTAGTAGGACAGATGATCCAGGATGGAGTAGAATCTGCCAGGGGCTGGTCTTAGAGGTGAAATCCATGATGAGACTTGTCACGCTTTCACCACTCACCTCCAGCTTAGAGGGGCGTGGTTGTATAAGGAACTTTCCCCTTTCAGCCTTAACTGTCTAGTTCCCCGCAATGCTTTCTGGGAAATGTAGTTTAATTGCGCTATATATGGGCTTCAGGTAGAAAGCTGTAGTCGGGCTCCTTGGGTAAGGCAATGACAGAAATTTATTGAGCACAAAAAAGGTTCATAAATACCACATTCAGGCAT
Source organism: Ichthyophis bannanicus (assembly GCA_033557465.1). Taxonomy (NCBI): domain Eukaryota; kingdom Metazoa; phylum Chordata; class Amphibia; order Gymnophiona; family Ichthyophiidae; genus Ichthyophis; species Ichthyophis bannanicus. Next base: position 1,826,060,328 of record CM066032.1, on the reverse strand, counting down.
ACTTCTCCAGGCTTCTTCAAAGTACAAAAGGTTATAAGCAAAACAAAACCAAAAACCAAAGTGACAGCTTAAAGTATTCTTCACCTCAGAAAAACAGTCTTTTAACAGCAAGGCTACCAGCTTCCTTTAGCCTTGCTGGTTAAAGCATAAAACAGGCTTTCTTCTGTAGCAGTTTGCCTTCTTTTCCAGTCTCAAACCTTTTCCAATTTACAAGCAAAAACAAAAACTCCAAACAGGAACAAACTTTTAATGTGGAAACAAAGTTCTATTCAGGTTTCTCAGGAAAATTCAAGAGTAAAAAGAGAGCTTTTCCTCACAGTTAAATTGGCTTTGCCGTCTCGCTTCACAGGTAGCAGGTGGTTAACAAGCACAATTCACAACTCCAGCTTGTTCTTACGTCTTAGTAAAACTTCCCCTCTTTACCATGTGGGAATTTACAATCCATCTACCTGTTTCTTATGGTTACCTTTCTCTGGAGGGCTTTCTCTCAGGGCTGGCTTTCCTTCAACCCTTCTGTGGCTAAGGCTTGGCACAAAGAGCAATCCATGAGGGTGTCTTCCTCATTCAGCTCAGCATCAGGCTCTCCTAGCTGCCTAGACTCTGACTCTCCTTCTGGCTCACTGGGCTCAGCTGACAGCCTCTCATTAGAGCTGAGAGTGTCTCCTGCACCTCTGCACTGCCCAGCATTAGTCAGGCTTCTCCTGCTCTGCTCAGCATTAATCAGGCTTCTTAGGCTCGTACCTGTGCCTCGGCTTGTATCAGCTTCTCTTTCTTTCTCCTCTTCTTGCCTTTGCCTCAGCCCTTGCTTCTGGCGTTTCTTCCACCCTCTCTCCTTCTCCTCTTTCTTCCTTTACTATAATCTAGCATAGGCTTATATCTCCAGGGTTCTAGCCCCACCTCCTCTCTCCCCAGGTGACGGAGATCACTCTGCTTTCTGGCACCTGAGTAATCAGGGAGCTTACTGACGTAAGGGTCTTGGACCTTAGGTCTGTATTCACTCTCCCTTATGTCACTAGGGGAAACATGAAACCTGTTCCAGCTGGGGGCTTTCTGGTTCCTAGGTGAGGTTGTGGTTTTGTTACCCTGACCTTGCAAAAGGGGCCCTTTTACTAGGGTGAACTCTTTGCCTTTTTCCCTTTCCCCTAACTCAGGATAGGCTTCCTTACCACAGACTATACCCACTGCCGTAGCAAGAACGAGAGCTCCTTCGATTGCCAAAAGTGGACGCAGCAGTGTCAGGGGCAGTAGAAGAAACCTTGACTTGTCTCCTGCAGCTGAGAGCTGTGGAACTGGTTCTGCGAGACCAGTAAGTCTGCGGTCAATACTCCATGTATTTCATGGTGCCGAAAATGGAAGATTCTTTTTGCCCTATTCTCAACTTCAAGGGCATGAAGTCCTGTCTCCTGGTACCGCATTTCCACATGGAAATGCTGCAGTTAGTAATAGTGGGGGTAGGAAACTGAGTTTTTGGCATCTCTCGATCTCACGGAGCCATATCTGCACATTTCCATCCATCCTGAACATCAACAGTTTCTCAGCTTTGCGCTGCCGATGGGTCATTTCCAGTTTTGAGCGTTGCCATTGTCTGGTGACTGACCCCGTACCTTCACCAAGGGTCGTGGCAGTGGCGGTGGCAGCTCTTCTCAGGAAGGGGTTCTCATACAGCTGTACCTAGATTGGCTGATCCAGGCGAAGTTAAGAGATGATAGCAAAAGATCAACAGCGCTGGTGGGTGAGTTCCATCAAAGTCTTGGTTGGGTGGTTAACCTGGCCAAGAGTCTTTTACGGCCTGCCCAGGAGCTAGAGTATTTGGGAGCGTGCTTTGATACCCACGTGGGCAGGATTTTCCTGCTGAATCGCCGGGTGCAGGAGCTACGATAGTGGGATATGGCAGTTCCTGAAGATGGCAAGATCATCAGCGTGGCATTATCTGCAGATTCTGTGGACTATAGCGTCCACTCTCAAGCTAGTCCCATGGGCAAGGGTGCACATGCAACCGCTGCAAAAGGCTCTGCTCTATCGGTGGTCCCATCAGAGTGAACCTTTGTCCCAAGTATTCCCCTACCGGTGAAGAACCATGAGAGCCCTCAGTTGGTGGCTGCATGTGGGGTGCCTGGATGGAGTCCCCAGTGTGGGTTCCACTGATGACTGCCAGCCTGTCATGTTGGGGAGCCCATTGTAAAGGATGCTTTGTTGAGGGACTGGAGTCCGCATGGTCAATCAATGGGCTTGAGATTCGAGTTGTGACCTTGGCACTAGAATGTTTCGAGCCTTGGTTGCAGGGGAAGGTGGTCCATGTCCTCTCGGACAATGTAACTATGGTGGCTTACATCAACCGGCAAGGAGGCTCGGGCAGTACAGCCCTGGAGGAGGAGGCCAAAAGGCTGTTTGGATGGGCAGAGAGTCGTCTCCAGGCATTATTGGCGGCACATGTAGCGGGAGTCAACAGTGTGACACGCAGACTACCTCAGCCGAGTGCATATGGACCCCAGAGAGTGGCATCTCAATCAGGAGATGTTCGAGCAGGTGGTCCGCTGATGCGGCGCACCAATCATGGACCTAATGGCAATGTTGAAGTCGGCGAAGGATTGCCGATTTTTTAGCAGAAGAAAGTATGTCACAGAGTGCCTGGATGCTCTAATTCAGCATTTGCCCGAAGAGGGTGGTCTTTGTTTTTCCCCCATGGGCACTTGTAGGCCAGTTAGTGCAACAAATAGAAGCGCACCGGTGATTTGTAATTCTGGTGGTACTGGACTGGCTGAGGTGCCCGTGATATGCCTCCCTGATCCAGATACTGGCGGATTGACTGTGGTGACTTCTGGTTCAGAAGGAGCTCTTGAAGCAGGGGCCATTTCACATGCTCCAGGTGGATCAATTCTTTCTTAAAGCATGGCTCTTGAAAGGGTGAGGTTGAAGAAAGGATATTCGAGCTCGGTGATAGCAACCTTTCGACACATCTTTGAATCATGGTACAGAGAGAGGCAGGCGTGCCCTTCCACTGCTTCTGTCCCAGACGTCTTAGCTTTCTTGCAATCTGTTTTTGATAAGGGTCTAGCCGCCAGTTCCTTGAGGATGCAACTGTCGGCGATTTCCATTTATCATGGGAAAGTCCACGGGGTGCGTGGAGTACACACCCAGACGTGCTGAGCTTTCTAGGGGTGGTGACCCACCTCCGTCTGCCGAAGAGGCAGTGGTACCCTCTTGGGATCTCAATCTGGTGCTGTCGGCACTGTCTGGGGAACCCTTTGAGCCAGTGAGTTGAGCTTCTCTGAAGGATTTTACTCTGAAAATGGTATTCCTGGTGGCGATTTGCTCGGCACACAGGATTTCAGAGCTTCGGACCCTGTCATGCCAGGAGCCATTCCTTTCCTTCTCCAAGGAGACAGTGGTCCTGCACCCGGTACCTTCATTTTTGCCCAAGGTGGTGTCAGCATTTCATGTAAATTGGGCACTTACCAACTCTGGAAAGCACAGATGTGGTTTATTTATTTTATTTATTTATTTACATTCTCTTATATACCGCGCTATTCTGCATCAGTGCGGTTTACATTGAACAAACTGAAATTACATTGAACAGGGCATTATAACTTGGAGACAACTATTTTACAGGGAACATGGGCTATGGAGGGTTAAGTGGCTTGCCCAAGACCACAAGGAGCACCTGTGAGACTAGAATCCCCAGTCCTTCCGGCCCAAGGTTGCTGTCCTCTAGTGGGATTTGAACCCCCAACCTTCTGGCCTGAAGTACCTTGCCACAACCACTAGGCCACTCCTCCACTCCAGTGGTTGAGAGAGGATATGTGCCCTGCCACTCCACAGTTGTGCTACCTGGATTGTAAAAGAGTCCTGCGAAGGTATTTGAAAAGGGCGTCATCCTTTCGGAGATCGTACCGTCTGTTGGTTCTGTTTGGCGGGCCGTGCAAAAATGAGCAGCAGCTAAGGCCTTTGTTTCCAGATGGCTCAGGGAGGCAATAAGGTCGGCATACATCTTGAAGGGTAAAGCGGTGCCGGCGGGGTTGCAGGCGCATTCCACGAGGGCTCAGGCAGCTTCATGGGCAGAATATAGTTTAGTTCTGCCTGTGGAAATCTGTACTTTTCCTGAGCATTTTTGCCTGGATGTCCAGGGGGCGCTGGTTGTGCTGGTCCCTCCTGTTACTTTAACTGCTCTGATACATCCCAGAGGCATAGGAGTGGACTGGAAGGAGCGGGGAAGGAGTTGCTGTCGTCTATCGCTCCTCTCTCCCTCTCCAGGAACACTTTTTCTACTCTCCTTTACCCAGAATCCTTGCTTATTTGTTTAGGTACCTCTGCCCCTATCCATTTTCTTCTTATCTATGCCCCCCTTCCCTTTCAGCACTCTCATGGGACTCTCTTGGCTACTCTCTCTGAGGCTTCTCTTCATTTCCCCCATCTCCTGATTTTAGAGGACTTAAATATTCATGTTGACTCCCCCTCTACCTCCCGAGACCTTGCCTTCCTCACTTTCTTATCAGGTCTGTCCCTCCATCAGTTTGTCTCCTTCCCCACTCACTCAGCTGGTCATTCCCTTGATCTTATCTCTCCCACTTCCTCCCCCTTCCCCCCCCTTCTTCCCTCTCCTCCCTTTCCCTTCCTTGGTCCAATCATCTTTGTCTTCTCTTTTCCTTCCCCTTCACCTCTCCCTTTCCTTTTTCCTCATCAGGCTCCCACAACAACCTTCATACTTGTTCCATTCCTCCCAACTTTCTCGTGCCATATTAATGCCAATACTCTCCTTCATACCCCCTCTTCCTTGTTCCCAACTGACTTCCATTCACTCTCTGATGCTCAGGCACACCTCTGGAGCTCCTCCCATCTCCAGGAACAAGCAGGAATGAGTCTTCACAAGTGGGAGACGTCGCCGACGGAGCCCGCACGGGAAAATGCTCCCCAGCATCCAATCAGAAAGCCTTTGGGAGCATCCCCCGCGGCTGCGCGGTTTCTTCCCGCCCTTCCTACTTCCTCTCCCCAGTTTTTCGTTTTCCGCGGAGCAGGCAGGACGTCCCTCCTGCCACCGCAGAAATTTTTCCTTTTTTCTGTAGTCGCGGCTTTCCCGCCGACGGTGGCACCACCGTGCCCCCCCCCCCTTTTTTCTTTCTTTCTTTTAATTATTTTCATTTAATTTTCGTCGCCCCCTTCGGGCGCTGAGGACCGGGGCATGGAGCCTTCTTCCCCCCAACCTCACGGCGGGGACTTAATTTTCCACGTGGACTCCAATGCCTGGTGCCTCTCCTGTTTGGGGCCTGACCCTTTTTCCCCGGATTCCCCGGGCTACAGTGTCGGGAGAAGACCCTCCCTCTTTCGGGTATCCTTCGACATCTTCGCGCCCAAGGTGCGGTCGTCGGGTTGTTCTTCTCTCCAGGATCAGGTAACCACACAACAGTCTGTTAAGACTAGCCGAGTCTTGAGGGGCGAGTCTCATGCGCGGCATGGCGACAGCTCCAGCCAACCCCTCAAGTCCTCCTTGGCTGATATACCCCGGCGGGAGTCCTGGGGCTCCAAAGCATTTACGGGGTTTCGGGATGTTCCTGAGGTTCGCTCCTCACAGAACATTCCCGAGCCATGCCCGAGGGAGGTACCCGCTTCGAGCAGTGCCGATTCCCCGGCGTCGGCGTCAAGTGTTTCACTCTTCGCCAGGGAGCGTCAGCCGGTGTCCTCGGCGCCTTCGGGGCCGATCGACTCGACCGGGTCTGACCTCCCTACATCCGAGCCATGCTCGGGCGTGGTAGCCGCTCCGGGTGGTACTGAGCCCCTGGCATCAGCGTCGGTGTCGAGCGCTCCGCTCCTCACCGAGGATCGTCGGCTGCTGTCCTTGGCGCCTCTGGGGCCGATCGACTCAGTCTAGCCTGGCGTTCCTTCAGCCCTGCCATGCGTGTGGGCGGTACCGACCCCTCGGCGTCGGTGTCGAGCGTTCCGCTCCTCACCGGGGATTGGCGGCTGCAGTCCTCGGCGCCACCAGGGCCGACCGACTCGCGCCGGTTTGGCGTTCCTACGGGGGTGGTATCCGCTTTGGGCGGTGCCGACCCATCGGCGTCGATGTCGAGTGACCCGCTCCCCACCAGGGATCGCCAGCCGCTGCACTCGGCTCCTCGGGGGCCGATCGACTCGACACTGTCTGATGGCCCTACGTTCAGGTCATGCGCGGGGGTAGTACCCGCTTCGAGGGCGCGGGCGTCGGTGGTTCCGCCCCGCGGATGGTCATCTGGCCTCCCTCCCCTCGGGGCCGCTCGCTTCGACCCGTGCCGGGTCGCCGGTATCCCAGCCCTGCACAAGGGTGGTACCGGGTTCGAGCGGCGCCGCTCCACCGGCGACGGCAGGGGCGTCGAGCACGAGGGAGTATGTCGGCCAGCGCACGGGCGACTCCCCGGCATCAATGCGGCCGTCGAGGGGCCCCGCCCTTCCCTAGAGAAGGCGCCTCGGGGTCTTCGACCGCTTTGACCCAATCTGGGTCTGCGCCGCCCCGCAACGGTACCCCGACGTCGGCGCAGGGGCTTTGCACTCCCCCCCCCCCCCGCAGGGACTCGTCGTCGGGTGACCTGGGTCCCCTCGGGGACAGGCCGTATGCCCCGGAAGGATTTCTATCCGGTTCGGATGGGTTCGAGAGGGAGCCCGGCACCGGGCAGTGCACGCCGATCGACATCGGCGCCGGCGTCAGATGACTCCCTCTCCTCCGAGCACCGTCCTTGGGGGCCATTGATGTTCGCGGCACCGGCCGGCGCGGTTCCGATCCGCGCTCCGGGATCTCCACCACCGGCGCGGTCACTCCCGCTGGGGGCCTCGAGGAAGGAGTCGATTTTCTCGCTCGGTTCGATGCCCAGCCTGGAGTCGTTGTCCAGCCTTGAAAGCCTGGCCACGGCACATCTCGGGATCGGCCCCTGTCCTCTCCCGCAGCGCAGAGCAGAGACCGCTGGCCCCTGCCCTCCGGCGGCCGCGGATTCGCTCCAGTCACGGGGTGAAGCGCCGCCCCCGGGTTCGGGGCCGAGGCCGGTTCCTGTGGCGCCGTCGGTGCCATCGACTTCGATGCCTAGCTTGGAATCAATTCCAGGAGCCGACGACGCCATGTTGTCTGCCTCGATCCGGGTCAGTTGATCCCTTCCTCTGCCCAGTGGGCGTCGGCCCCAGCGGCCTCTTAGTGCCCTGGCGGCCTCTCCCACCATAACTGCTCCGGCAGAGCCGCCTTTTCAGGATTTCATCCTTGACATGGCGGACTTGCTGGCCATCCCTATCCCGGACCCGAGCCCAGGCCCTGCGGAACAGGCAGCCGCGATGCTTCCTCTGCATCCCGCCCTGCAGGATCCCCTGCTGGGGGCTTTGCGGTCGCCTTTGAGGGTTCCTGTGCCGCCGACTGCGATGCAGGCTCTGTACCGGGTGCCTCTGTCCCCGGGGTTTCGGCAGCACCAGCTTCCACATCGGTCCATTGTGGTGGAATCGGCGCTGAGGAAGGCCGGAAGCAAGGGGAGGCATGCTTCTCGCTCTCCAGGCCGCGCCTCGAAGACGCTAGATACTCTAGGACGTCAAGCCTTCCAAATGTCTATGCTGGCGGCCAGAATTATTTCATATATATTTTATATGAGTCTGTTGCTTCGGGAGGTCACCGAGAGGTTATCTCGGTTATCCACCTTCGTATCTGCAACCAAGGCCTTTGAATATTCCCTGCTTCTTTATCATTGCAGGAATATCTCCCGGTTCCTTTCTTGTGCTTCGCTGGACTCCTTCCGGTCGGTCAGCAGAGCCTCTGCTGTTGCCATTAGAGCACGCCGCACGGCATGGTTGCAGGCGTCCGAGTTGTGTCGACGGGCACAGCACATCCTGGGTAATTCTCCCTGCGATGGAGATCATCTCTTCAATAGCGAAGCCTTACGTCAGGTCGCACAGTGCTTCGCTAACCTTCCCGGAGTTAGCAGCCAGCCTAGGGCCCGGCTTCCCCCCGGTGGTGGTAAACGCCCCTCCAGACCCCCCTTCCCTAGGAAGAGGAAATGTCAGCCCTCCGCCCACCCTCCAGGCGCGCCCAAGCAAGGGACCTCTCACCCCAGGTTGCGTTTGATCCTCCTCCCTAGCCTACCCTCCCCCCCCTCCTTTCCTCCATGTGTCTCATGAATGTCTGCTTCCCTTTCCCTCTCTTCCTTGATAGTATGCTTGTATGCTCTCTCCTGGCTTAAACTACCACTCTGTTCTCAGCTTTTCTTTTCTTTCTCTCCTCACCTTTTTCTCACAATTTATGGCGTTCTTATTCCTTTTCCTTTTCTACAGCCGAGTGCTTGTTTTAATTAATTTGCCTGATTTTATCTATTGTAAACCGCTCAGATGCCTACGGTAGTGAGCGGTATAACAAGTTTTAATAAACATAAACATAAACATGTCCCCGGGCCCGCGCCAGGACTCTCATACTAAGCATTTTTAGGCTCAGGTGGGCGGCTGCCTGCTCTTAACCTCCTTACCAGAAGTTTAGACTAGAACTCTACTCTGGGGCTCGTCCAGTTGGAAAATGGTTCGGGGACTTATCTAGGGGTTCAGGTCTTCTCCTCCGTGGAAAGAGAGACCACCTTACGCCGTGATCGCTCTGGCCCACGGTCGCCCTACTTACTCTTCGGTATGTCCCCGAATCCCTCTCAGCCAGTATTCTCTTGCTGATTGCTTCCGTACTGGAATTCCTTTCCAGCCGCTATAGTCCCCCTATACTCACCAGGGACTATACCCTCACGTCCCCCGATTGTGCGGGGGACAATTTCTACACGCAGGTCCTGGGGACACATTAGGGCCTCCAACCCCTGCGGCATTCTACCGGACTGATGCTATCCTCCGTCCCCCGCGCTACCGCGCTCTTAGCTTGCCGATCTGCCCTTGCCCTCCGGGAAAGATCCCTCCCCTGACGGATCTTGCGGCCACCTCTCCAGGTGGACGTTCTGGGGATCGATGGCAGATCCGCCTTACCTGAGTGCTGCTCATGGAGGCAGGCCCCCCCCCGGCGTGCCTGCGTTAGTACCGGAGGGGGCGTCCCCATGTCCACCGGCTTAGATATACTAGATATTACCTGCTTGGCAGGCGCCTTTGGGGGATCCCCACAGTACCTGTGTTTACCGCCTTTTTCCCCCTATGTCCGGTACTCCCCCCCTCCCCCCCCCCCCCCGGGGTCCGGCCAGTCCGCCTGCCTATTCCCCGACGGCCCGCGGACTGGTGGTACCCTACTGCTGTGAAGTCAACAGCTCCCTTTTTCAGTTAGGTTCTCCTCCCGGAGGTCCGGACCCTTGTCTCCCTATCTCTCGCTAGGGCAGACTGTGTACCCCTTCTGCTCCGGGATACACCTCTACTTCTCCGGGATAGGCTCTCTAGTTCGGCCTGTCTTCCACTGTTGGTCCTCTGAGTTATGGATTCTATTCCTAAGGGAGTGCTCAGCTTGCGTGAGCCCCCTGGAAGACCTGCCGTCCTTCTCCTGACCCAGCTGACGCCTGGATCCCATGGCCTTCTGGATTTGGAACTTCCTCCTCGCTGCGGTGAAGTTTCCTTGATGACCTCGCTACTGCGTCTACAGTGCCTTCATCACAGGACTACTTCCGACAACCCGGTGGGTAAGCAGTACAGGGTTCTAAACCATTAATTCATTAGAAACTTAATGGCCGGTAAGCTCTGTATGGTACTAGGTCATTTACTCATTACATGCTTAATGATTCTCTTCATGCACCCCTCTGCCTACTCCCGTAGCCTGGGTTTTTTTTTTCTGTATCCTAATGGTACCTGTTCTGCACTCTAAAGACTTGCCTCCGTAGTCTTTGGATTCGCTGTTCCTCTATTCAACTCCTGCCCTCCATCCCTCAGGGGATGCCGGAGATTCAGGCTGGGCAAATGCCATCCCGTCTGGGCTGCGCTTATGGGATCTCCCCGGGCATCCTAAGCTAGGGAGTCCCCACGTGTGAAGACTCATTCCTGCTTGTTCCTGGAGATAGCACAGTTACTTACCTGTAACAGGTGATCTCCGGAACAGCAGGAATTAGTCTTCACAACCCGCCCTGGGAATTGTATCTCTCTTTTCTCTATTCCTTCCTCTCCTCTCCTGCCGGCTCAGCTATGAAACTCAACTGGGGAGAGGCAGTAGGAAGGGCGGGAAGCCACCGCGCAGGCGCGGGGGATGCTCCCAAAGGCTTTCTGATTGGATGCTGGGGAGCATTTCCCATGCGGGCTCCGTCAGCGACGTCTCCCACGTGTGAAGACTAATTCCTGCTGTTCCGGAGATCACCTGTTACAGGTAAGTAACTGTGCTTTTCTGCTGCCCTCGATAACATTGCCCCTCTTCAGCCCTGCTCACCACCGCGACGTCACCCCCGGCATCCCTGGTTTCATCCCGGTCTTTTCCTTCACCGTAGGTATTTTCGCCATGCAGAGCGACTCTGGTGTAAACATCCCTCCTCTTTCAACCTGCAAGAATTCCGCCTTTGCCATCATCACTATCGCTCCCTCCTTCATTCAGCTAAACGTGACTACTGTTCCAAGCTCATCTCTTCTGCTAATTCTTCTCATCAACATTACTCCGTTCTCCGCTCCCTCTCTGCATCCCACTCTACACCATCTCCCTCCCCTTCCCCCCCTTCTCCTAATCCCTCTTCCCTGGCCTCCCACTTTGCCTCCAAGGTCCTCTCCCTTTCTTTCCTTTCCCTCTTGTCCCCCTCCCCTCTCCCCCCACCCCCCGCTGTATCCCTTCCTCCCCCCTCTTTTCTCTCTTCCCCCTTCCTCACCTATTCCCCCACTTTCACGTCTCTGCTCTACTTTTGAGCTGCTTTCCCTCATAGCTCTGCCCAACACCTTCTCTTCCACCCAGAAAGCGACCTATCCTGCTGACCCTATCCCTTCTCGCTGGCTCCTTGAACCTTCCCTAGCCCTCTCTCCTTTCATTCTTTCCCTCTTTAACTCTAGTCTCTCCTCTGGTATCTTTCCCACACCCTGGAAGCATGTCTCAGTCCGTCCCCTCTTGAAGAATAGCTCTTGACCCCTCCTCTCCCTCCAACTGGCATCCCATCTCTAATCTTCCATTTCTTTCAAAGCTCTTAGAAAAACTGGTGTTTGCCCAACTTTCCTCCCACCTCGAAGCCTCCCTCACTTCACCCACAGCAATCTGGTTTCTGTCCCAGTCATAGCATGGAATCTGTTCTTCTCTCTCTTCTCAATGAACTGCACTCTGCTCACGACCACAGTCTCTTCACCCTTGCTGTTTCTCTTGATCTCTCTGCTGCTTTTGACCTGGTAGACCACCGCACTCTTCTAACTCGACTTCTGAAAGCCGGCCTCACCGGCATGGTACTTCAATGGTTTCATTCTTTTCTCTCCTTTCGGTCTTTCTCGGTCGTCTCTGGGTGTTCTTCTTCTCCCTCCACCTCTCTTCCCTGCGGTGTCCCACAGGGAACTGTCCTCGATCCCCTCCTATTTAATGTCTTCCTTGCCCCCCTTGCCTTTCTGGTTCAACAACATGGCATCTCTACGTATTACTACACAGAAGACATTTTCCTCCATCACACAGATTCCTCCACCCCTGATATCACCCCCCTCAACACCTGTCTTTCCGCTGTAGCCTCCTGGCTCTCCTCTAATTTTCTACATGTTAATCTTTCTAAGACCTCTGCTATTTGGTTCACCTTTGGGAGCTCCCCCCCCCCACCATGGCCCCTTCACTCTCCTCCCTGCCCATCCCTCTTGTCCCTTCTCTTTAGTGTTTGGGTGTTATCCTTGATTCTTCTCTCTTTACTTCAAAGAACATATCTCCTCGGTTGTTCAGCGTTCTTTTTTTTTCTCTCTGAAACTACATGCCATTCGTCCTTTCCTTTCCCCCTTCTCTCTGTCCACCCTGCTTCTTTCTTTTGTTATCTCACCTCAACTATTGTAATGTCTCCCTGGCAGGTCTTGCCCAGTCCCAGCTCATCCGTCTTCAACGTGTCCAAAATATTGCTGTTCATATCTTAACTCATGCCTCCTGCTTTGATCATGCCACTTCCCTTCTTCATCTACGCTGGCTCCCCATCTCCTTTCATATCCAGTACAAGTTCCTTATTTTTGTTCACAGGTCAATCCACACAGGCACTCCCCTCTATCTTGCCGACCAGGTCCATCTGCACACCCTCCACCATTCACTCCGGTCCATGCATGTCAATCGTATGTCCCTCCCCATCCCAATCCCACCTGGAATCTACCCGTTCATCCACTTTTTTTCTTTCTTGGCCCGAGACTCTGGAACTCGCTTCCCCCTATCCTCCGCCTAGAACCCTCATTTAAGACCTTCAAAGCTTAATTAAAAACCCACCTCTTCTGTCTCACGTTCGACCTTCCCCCTCCCTCCTCACCCCTTTCCCCTCCTCCTCGCTGATGTACAGGTTACTTGTTTTTTCTTGCTTTTATTTTTCCTGTCCTACTTTAAATTTTAAATGGCATTCCTTCTCCTTTCCTTTCTCTGCAGCTTTTAATTATGATTGTGAACCTCCCAGAAGCTTTTGTTATGGGTGGTATAATACTTTTTTAAATAAACATAAACAAACTTACTTGCTATTTTTTGTTCCTTGAACTTCAGTCCAGTCCCGGAACCCTCCCTGAGTGCTTTCTCTGATAATCTGTGCACACCCTGGTCCTGAAGCTGGTTCCCTGGGTGGAGAATTGGCCAGGGGGAGCCGGGAAAGGGGTATAATTAGTGTTTGGGGGGGAAAGTACCAGAAGTGCTGTTGGTTGCTTGCTCCCTGCGGTTGGAGTTGCTCAGGCACGCAACAGGTAGGCCTCCCTATCCTGGAGGGAAGGATGGGTATCCTTTCCAGGGGATGGAGGGGGTACTAGTTTCTTTAGACATAGAAGTGTTTGTTGCATGTTTAGCTACTTATTTGTTGCTCCTCTGAGTCTGCTTTGTCAATAGGTACTGGGGATAGTAGGTGTTGTCAGCTGCATATATACACTACTGTCATAAAAAAAAATGACATGCTCAGTTTCCAAGCTGTTGGAAGAGGTACACTACCCAGAGGTGCATGACTGGATTGGAGTTCCTCAAGGAACAAAAATTAGCAGGTAAGTCTAATTTATCTTTACATCTTTCGAACTTCAGCAGGGGGCTCTCTTTGGCATGATGCAAGTATTACGCCGAGCATTAGTAGTAAACTTGAGAGATTAAGATCATACCTGGCTTAGAGTGAGGTTCACGACTGCCATAGTATGTGTAAAACTAACCCATTTGGAGAAAATATCCTGGTGTATCTCTCCTTGCAAACTCAGCCATGTCCTGTGTCCACCCGAGTGAACTTTGAATCGGGAAATGGCATCTTGGATCTTCCATATGTTGGAGACCCCCTAGGATAGATCTGTTTGCCACCCAGGAGAATGCACAACTTCTGCTGTTTTGCTCAAGGCTTCCCTCCCGGCACAGCTAGGCAGCAGATGCCTTCCTTCTCCATTGGGTAAAGGGCTATTTTATGCATTCCAGCCCACCCCCTTACTACCCAAGACCATCTTCAAGCTGGAAGCCGATCAGGGCTCCATGATTCTATTAACACCTTATTGGCCCATCAGCCATGATTTCCTCTGTTGCTTTACCTAGCACAGATTCCACAGTCTGGGACATGCGCCTAACCTCTCTCAATATTATGGGACGCTTCTTCATCCCAATCCACAGGACCTCCATCTCATGGTGTGGCTTCTGAAAGCATAATCTTTGCTGAACTTAACCTTCCTCATCAGGTCAGGGTCCATCTTACTTGCATCACTCCGCAAGCCGTCTACTTAGACATTCCTATGTCTTTAAATGGCGAAGGTTCACCCTCTGGTGTTCTCTGAAGCATATTGACCCCATCTGTTTATCTGTTGGAATTTCTTTTACAATATCTCCTCCACATGTCTTCAGCAGACCTCAAGACCAACTCTGTTTTTCTTAGTGCCATGTCTGCCTATCACAGTCCGGTGTACATGCTTTCTATTTCTTCATACTCCTTGGTGCAACGATTCATGTGGGGTCTCCTACTATCCAAAACAGCACCGGTGGCCTGGGATCTCAATGTGGTCCTAGCGCAACTTCTAAAACCTACTTTTGAGCCTTTAGTCACCACTACTTTACAACTCCTCTCTTGGAAGGTAATCTTCCTCAGTGCCCTCAACTCAACTTGTGGCAGATTCAACACCCAATGAATTTATTATAACCAAATAAGTGGCCTAAGCCCAACACAGGCCGTGTTTCGTATATAACTTCCTCAGGGGCTATCAGGACACACTAAAAAATAAAATTATAAAACCATATTAGTATAATTAAACGATAAATATACCAAAAAAAGGAGGGTTAAAATAAAAAGTTGTGACATGAATATACAATATACATAAAATAAAGGCAAAATTGGACTATATCAAATAACTTAAGTCTCAAGGAAAACTCGTCAATAATAATCAATTAAAATCATAAAAATAAACCCTAATCTATTCAATAAACTGTACTATGGATCTGATGTTGAATCTGCCGCTTCCTGTTTTTGTTTCTGCTCGTTTGAGTGGCTAGCGCTGTTTCTTTGTGGACCCCCTCAACTCAACTTGTTGCATCGGCGAACTGCAGTCTTTGGTGTCAGATCCTCTGTACACCTTGTTCCACCATAAGGTGCTTCTTCGTACACATCCACACTTTATACCAAATGTGGTCTGTCTTCTATCTCAACCAGTCCGTCAAGCTATCAGTCTTCTTTCCCATATTGCAGGCTTCTAGGGCTGAAGGAGCGCTCTACACTTTGGATTACAAGCGTGCTCTGATTTTCTACTTGAATAGAATGAAGAATCAGTGGAAATCCTTTCAATTATTAGTTTCCTTTGATCCAAGTCACCTTGGACTTCCAGTATCGAAGCACACCATATCCAATTGGATTGCAGACTGCATCTGTTTTGCCTATGCTCAAGCGGGACTCTCCCTAGAGGGTCATGTCACTGCTCAGAATGTGAGTCATGGCAACCATAGTTGCCAGCCTTCGTTCCGTCTCCATTGACTAAATCTTTTAAGCAGCTACCTGGTCCTCCATTCATACCTTTGCTGCACATTACTGCCTAGGCAGGGACTCCCATCGGGATGCTGTTTTTGGCCAGACTATCCTCCAGCACCTTTTTGGTACTTAATTGCAAGTCCTACCTTCCGTCCTGGACTTTTTCTGGCACCAGATTCCCTTGTTGAAGGTCTGCCAACTGCAATCTAATCCAGTGGGACTACTTTGTAGCCAATCCACCTCAGCTCTGTCATTTAGCCTCGGGGATACCATCGCAACCAACTCCAGACTGGTACCTGTGAGCTAGTGAGTCCCATATGTGGTGATTGCATTCCTGCTTGTTCCTGAAGATAGTGTTGTTACTCGCCTATAACAGGTGATCTCCAAGAAGAGCAGGAATCATAGTAACATAGTAAATGACGGCAGATAAAGACCAGTATGGTCCATCTAGTCTGCCCAGTAAGATGGCAGGAGTAGGTGCACCCCTCCCCATGTCTTTGTTTAGGGGTGCACCTAGAACTCTGTGCAGGCCACCCCTCCCCATGTCTTTGTTTAGGGGTGAACCCACCGCTAATCAGTTTTCACAATCCACCCTCCTCCTCTAGGAATTGTAGGGTACTCTTTCTTCTCTGAGCTACAAACTCAACTGAGGAGAGGGCTTGGGAAGGCAGATATGCAGGTGTAGTGGATTGCTCCCAAAATCTTTCCGTTGGACACTGAAGAGCGTTCCTGCACAGGCTCTGTCTGTACAGATGGTAACCATATGTGAAGACTGATTCCTGCTGTTCCTGGAGATCACCTGGTACAGGTGAGTAACAACGCTTTACTTAGCTGAACTCTTTTTGTTCTGAGTTATACAGTATTCCTCAAACGTCCATCTTCATTCTGCACATACTCGGTAGTCACAGCCAGTCAATATCATCACTTTCAACAAGGATAAACCCTTGATGACCAGCCAGCCAATGTTGTTAATTCCTTCTGGAACAAAGCTCTGTCAGAACCACACCAAAAACACCAAAACAGCTTGTGCACAAACATGCACCTAACACCAACAAAAGGGCCCACGTGTTTTAGCAGTGTACTGCCTGCATTTATTTATTTATTTAATTTTTCTTCTATACCGCGCTATTCATCAGTGTGGTTCACAAGCAACACATTTTGTGCAATGTAGGAAAGGTCTACACTGGACTTACAATAAACAAGGTATTTATACAGGGCTAACAGATAAACTATGTACAAATTGGTAGCCAAGGTTCTACATGCACCTCGGCATTATTTACATGTCAAACAACGTAACTATGTACATTCTAGCTGTATGTCACAGGGCAGTGGACAGTCCATTGTTGACTACGGTTAGGGTCAGATATCCACAGGGAGGTGGATTCAGAGGGGAGGGCTCACTTAGGCGATCTGAAAGGTGTGTGAGGTGGGTACTCTGGGGGTGCTGGCTTGGGCTTGGGGTGTGTGTGGCTGTGGGATGTCTGAGTCGGAAAGGCACTGAAGAAACAGATGGTGCTTCAGTGGCTTTCTAAACTGGGGGAGGCTGTTGATAGCCCGGATGTCTGGTGGCAGGGCATTCCAGCAGGAAGGTGCATAAAGTGCGAAGGCTCAGTTTCTCGTAGCCTTGGAGCATTTGGTGATTGCTCTTGGAAGCAGCAGAGTGTTGGTGGCGGCTGATCTCCTCAACCTGTTGAGGGAGGTGGTCTGGACGAGGTCTGTGAGGGAGGTGGACATGCACTTGTTAATGGCCTTGAATGTCATCGTTAAGATATTGAAGGAAATCCTGCAGTGTACCGGGAGCCAGTGCAGATGTTTCATAACTGAAGTGATATGGTCCTTCCTAGAAGCTCCATTCAGGATTCTCGCTGCAGCATTCATTGCGAGCTGCAAGGGGTTCAACAAGCTCTTCGGAAGGCCCTGTAGTATTGAATTAGCGTAGTCAAAGTGCGGCATTACTAGTGCTTGATAGACTGTACGGAAGTCTTTCGACTCTAGCAGCTGTCTCATATGGCGCAGCATCCGAATCTTGTGGTATATCGCCTTTACCATGTTGCCTATCTGGGCATTCATGTTAAGATGTTGGTCGAGCGTGACACCAAGGTATCATATTGTGGGCTTGCTGAGGAGCTCTGCATCATGTACCTTCAGTGATGAGGGCAGAGTGAATGTCTGGTCTCTGCTGATGAAGAGGACCTCCGTCTTTTTGAAATTTATTTTGAGTTTCTGCATGTGTAGCCAATCCGTGACCGCATTGAAGCAGGTAGACAGCCGAGAGATGTGGATATTGGCGTGTACATCAGAGCGTCGTCAGCTTATATTAGACAATTAATGTTGAAGGATCGGATGAGGGCGCAGATGGGTTGCATGTAAACGTTGAACAATAGGGCTGAGAGTGATGATCCTTGTGGCACGCCCTTCTCTTGTGGGAAGGGTGTGGAGGTGGAGGAGCCAGAACGGACATGTTGCCATCTGTCATTCAGGTATGATGCACACCAGGTCAGTGCCGTGCCATGGACTCCCTTCTCACTGAGGCGAGATAGGAGTAGTTCGATACTGACGGAGTCGAAAGCTGCAGCAATGTCCAAGAAGATGAGAGCAAAACCTTGCCTAATATTTATTTATTTATCTACATTCTCTTTTATACCGTGCTATTCAACATCAGTGCGGTTTACATGAAACAGAAGTACACAGTGCAGCAAGCTGTACTGCGTTTACACAGAACAGGTACTAGAAACTTGGATAACGTTGGGGTAACTGTTTACATACAGGCATCACGTCAAGACATGTTAATCGGTAATCCTTTGTCATGGGTAGCTTGCTGGGAGTGTTGCTGTGGCTGTACTCGCTGGGGGGTGGCTGCTTGACATACTGTCATCCGGGTAGTATTTGAGGAAGAGGTGGTGCTTAAGTGCCTTCCTAAACTAGGTTAGCTCAGGGATAGCCCTGATACCAGGTGGGAGGGCATTCCAGCATCTCAGTGCGCAGAATCTGAAGGCCCTGCTTGCTGTTGCCTGGGTACATTGGGTTTAAAGCCTTCGAGATTACTAGGGTATTGACTGCTGCAGATCTTCTGGATCTATTTGGGGAGATGGTGTGGATAAGCTCCGTGAGTGAGGTGGAGGAGAACCCATTGATGGCCTTGAATGTCAGTAGTAGGGTTTTGAAAGAGAGCCTGGCTTGTATAGGGAGCCAGTGGAGGTGTTTGAGGATGGGTGTCACATGGTTGCCCCTTGAGGCCCCATGTAGAACTCTCGCCCCGGCATTCATCGCAAGCTGGAGCGGATTCAGGGTGGATTGTGGGAGCCTTTGTAGGATTGCATTTGCATAATCGAAGTGCGGTATAATCAATGCTTGATAAATTGTCCGGAAGTCATCCGTCTCTAGCAAGGGAGCGTAGATGTCTGAGTGTTCGAATCTTGTGGTAGCCTGCTCTTACCGTGTTGTTTATGTGCTCCTTCATATCCAAGCATTGGTCTAAAGTGACACCAAGGTATCGGATTGAGGATTTGGTTTGTAGCTGTGCTTTCTTAACTTTTAAATGAGGAGGCGGGGTGAAGATTTGGTTCCTCATAATACTTTATCTATACCCAGTGAATCCACAGTGAATCCACAAAATGCTCACAGACAACAAGAAAGAGAGCCTTCAAGTTTTATGCTCCCTCATGCTGGAACGCACTCCCACCTGCCATCCGTGCTATCACAGACCTCACCCAGTTCAGGAAGGCACTCAAGCTCCACCTTTTCTTACTGCAGTACGGTACCACCCAACAACTACCCTCTCACCGACACCAGTCTGCCACCCTCAATCACCTCATCCCAACCACCACACACGACGCCAGCACCACTCAATAGAACCACTATCCCCAGCAGATGCATATAGACAGCAACCTGCCTTAGCCTAGAGTTGTAGATAGGTTACCCAGTTCAACCCAAGTTCTTATATCCTGTTTTATGTAAGTCCAGTACGGTTTCTCCTTATGGATAATGTTTCTGTTATATGTAAACCGAGCTGACTCGAAGAGCGCGGTATAGAAAAGAATTTAAATAAAATAAATAAATAAATAAATAAAATAATGAAGAGGACCTCAGTTTTCTTGTGTTGAATCTGGAGGTTTTGGGTTTGGAGCCAGTCGGATACTGCATTGAAACAGTCTGTCAGTGGGGAGAGGTCCAGTTGTTCCGTTGAGAACGGCATGTAGAGCAGTCGACATTGAAAGATCGGATGAGATTACAAATGGGCTGCATGTATATGTTGAACATCAGGGCGGAGAGGGAGGATCCTTGTGGAACGCCCTGCCTCTGGTGGAACGGTTCTGATAAGGCCCCGACTCGTACGTGCTGCCACCTGTTAGACAGATATGATTTGCACCATTCTAGTGCTGTCACAAATACCCTTCTCCTTTAGTCGCCCCAGGAGAAGTTTGTGGCTTACTGAGTCGAATGCAGCGGCAATGTCCATGAAGATGAGAACAAACTCTTGACGGATGTTGTCAATTCCACCAATTGTTACTGAAGAGGGTGGTAAGGAGAGTTTCAACACCATGGGACTCCCTGAAACCGTGTTGGCAAGAGTCCAGTGGAGCGGTGGTTTCGATGTGGCCTTGTATTTGTCTTTGGACTTCTTTTTCAATTATCTTGGCCAGTAGTGGTATACTAGCTATAGGTCTGTATGAGTCCACCTTCTGGGGGTCGAGCTTGCTGTTTTTCAGCAGGGATCTGATGGACGTGTGTTTGAGGGATTGGGGGAATGAGCCTGTTGTGAAGGATAGATTCATAAGTCTGGCTATTAATGGGCTAAGATCACAATGTATTTCTTTTATCCAGAAGGCCGGGCAGGGGTTGGTTTGTGCCGTGGTGGTATTGATTGCAGCAATAGTGTCTTCAATGTACTACTTGGATGGGGTGGTGAAGATGGTCAGGGGTGTTAGATCGGTTGACTCATGTGCAATGTCAGGTGCTGTAGACTTATCTGTCTGGCATAGTTTTGATTGTAAGTAGTCGGTGAATTCCTGTGGGTGGATCCTGTCTTGGTGGTCAGGGGCTGGGTCCTTTTGTAAGGTTCTTGACTAGATTGAACAAGTCGTGTGGTTTGTTTAGTGATCTTTTTAGGGTGTTTATTTATTTTTTTTATTTAGCTGTATTTATATCCCGCTTTTCACCAGGTCAAAGCGGTCAATTGGGGGATACATTTAACACGAGGGGATATGAGATACATACGCTAATACTTACAGGGAACATGTGCAATGGAGGGTTAAGTGGCTTGCCCAAGACCACAAGGAGTGCCTACAGGACTAGAAATCCCAGTCCCTCTGGCCTGAGATTGCTGTCCCCAGGTGGGACTTGAACCCCCGGCCCTCCGGCCTGAAATACCTTGTCCTAACCACTAGACCACTCCTCCCTCTAGGGTGTCTGTGTGGAATTGTCTCATTTTCTCTGTTATTGCCTCGTGGTGGTTTGCTAGGTGCAGGTTGTATGCCCTTCGGTCTTCCGTGGAGTGTGATCACCGCCATCGTCTTTCCAGCTTCCTTAAGTGGGTGAGTGAGGACCGTAGCTCCGTGTAGTACCAGGGTGCGGTCGCTCGTCTCCTCGGAGGTTTGTTAAATGGTGGGTGTTCTGCAATGGTGCTGAGGCTAGTGTTCTAGCTGGAGATCAAGTCGTTGAGGTTGGGTGCTGTCGCGGCGAGGAGCGGGTGGGTTTTTGTTAGTATCATTTCATTGTTGAAAGGTCGGAACCTTCGTGTTGGTGTTCTGGTGGTGCTTCCCAGATTTCTGGCGTTCCATCGGTTGTTGTGCACGGGTATTTGGAAGTGGATCAGTTTGTGGTCTGACCATGGTACCGCTGTAATGGATAGCACTGGGTTCTGGGCTGCATCGAAGGCTGACTGTAGGACGAATACCAGGTCCAATATATTTCCTTTCGCATGGGTAGGATCGTTGACTAGCTGTATCCTAGTTCCTTGAGGGCTTTGAGAAAGGCTGATGCTTGATTGTCTTGCAGGGATGGCAGGTTGAAGTCCTCAAGTATCCAGTTTGGTGTGTTTGGGTTATGTAGTTTGGATGCTAGGTCAAGTATTGCTGAGAGGTCATCCGGGGAGGCTGATGGGGCTCTGTACAGTAGGTTGATGGAGCAGTGCTTATAGGCTATAGTGATCGTGTCGAGGTAGTTTGTGCTAGTGGCATCGATCAGATGAAAGTGGAGGTCCATTTTGGTGAGGATGAGTGCTCCTCCCCCTCTTCTATTGTCTCTATGGCATGTATGTATTGAGAAGTTGGTAGGCAAGAGTTGGTTGAGGAGGACATTGTTGCCACTGGATAGCCATGTGTCTGTGATCAGGAGTATGTCGAGCTCATGGAGGGATATTATGTCCGAGATCACTGGCCATTTCTTACGTATTGAGCGTGTGTTGATGAGGGTGCATTTTTGGCTTTGCGGGTGGGAGCTTTCTTCTTGTTTGGCTTTCCTGGAGTGATGAAGTGCAATGTGTAGTAAGTGGGGGTGGAGCACACGGGTATCTTCCTTTGTCCTGTGGTGAGGAGCACTTGACCATCTCCTTCCATGGCTCTGTAGAATTGGAATGTGATTGGGGGTAGGGGATAAGTCCAGAGAGCCTACTGAGCCATCCAAAGAGGAGGTAACAGCCGATTAAGGTAAGGAGGGGGGAGCCCATTCTTTGTATCCCCAATTGTATATGGCTGAGGCAAGTGGGCTGGCTGGTGAGAGCAAGTAAGGTGAGCTATCCCAGGCAGGTACACAGATGTGCAGTAATCTGTCAGGTAGGAAGGGTATGTAGTTATAACAGACATGCAGCAGGTAACATAGGCATGCAGTTCTAACAGTCAGGCAGGAGGTAAGACAGAGAAGCAGTTATAATGGACAGGTAGGCAGTTAACACCGGTATGTCGTTATAACATTTAGGCCGACAAGTAACAACGGTATGAGGTTTATAACAGGTATGCAGTCTAATTCAAGTAGGCAGCTAATGCAGGTATTCAATTACAACAGGCAACTTATATAATCTCATAGCAAGGCCACGCCGGTATGCGACTGCAACAGACAATACTACTTAGCTGAGAGAAGTTGTGCTCCGCTGCGGATCCGTTTGCGTCACGAGTTAGTGAAGGCACCTTTCACCACCTCTGTTTGTGTCCCTGGGGTTCCTTAGGTTCACAGGTCTGGTCTCTGAATTCTTGGTGGGAGGCCCGGCTGGGGGTCCATGCCTAAGGGCCATGATTAAGATCAAGAAATCAGGGGTGGGGATGCTTGCCTCTCAGGCAGCGAAGACTTGTAGATGTTGTATGGTCCACAGGCGGGCGGTGTTATTGGAGAGCAAGCTCAACCCTGTGGGGAGCTCAAGCTTCAGTCTTGCTGAGCGGTTCTAGTTCTCTCTCTTTAAAATCAAGACGAGCTCTAGGTGTTTCAGGCAGGCTTATTAGGGCGTGGTGGGTCTCGAGTTGTGGGCCACCGCCTAAGGGCCACGCTAAAGGGCCCTCTGGCGAGGCCCTCATGCATGGGCCTGCCTTCTAGTGCTCCTTTTATTGCTCAGGAGCTGCCCCGATTGGGCAGCAGGAGCAGGCTGGAGGCGGCGCTGGGGACGTCGGCGGCTCTCTCCCTCCTGGGAGCGCTGCTGGGCCGATCCTATGGTTAATGTACTGAATAAGGTGGTTAGCAAAGTTTCTACGCCGTGTGACTCCCGGAATCCATGCTGGCAGGGTTCAAGGGGTACGTTGGTCTCAATATGATGGTTCAGTTGGCGTTGAACTATCTTTTCCATAATTTTGGCTAGGAGCGGGATGCTTGAGATTGGCCTATAAGAGTCCATCTTTGCAGGATCCAATTTATTGTGTTTTAGCAGCGGTCTGATTGCTGTTTGTTTCAGGCTGTGGGGGAAGGTTCTGGTCAGGAATGATCGACCTATAAGTTTGATCAGGAATGGGCTAAGGTCAGCCCGCAGGGCTTTTATCCAGAATGCTGGACATGGGTCATTTGGTGCTGTGGTGTGTTTGTTCGTGATGATGTCCTGGATGTCTTTTTCAGTTGGGGCTGAGAAGGCGGTGATATATTTGGGCCTTCATTAAGGCTTGTGAAGGAGAGGACGAGGGGGTCAGTTTGGGTGCCACATCTGGAGAGTGGATGTTTGTGGATATGCTCGACTGACTTGTTTTGGCTTGCAGGTAGTCTGCATATTCCTGTGGGTCCGGGTGGCTTGATTGGCCAAGGGAGGGCTCTTTTGCTAGGGTTTTAACGAGGTTGAAGAGCTTGTGTGGTTTATTCAAGGAGCATTGTAAAATTTCTGCGTGGTATTGCTTCATTCTCATTGAAACCGCAGATCGATGTCCGCCTAAATGAGCAGTGTAAGCTTCGTGGCTCTCAGTTGATCTTGAGCGGCGCCAACGTCTTTCGAGCTGTCTGTTGGAGGAGTGATTTCCGTAGCTCGGGGGAGTACCAGGGCGCCTTTGTCCTCTTGCCTGGTACTTTGTTGATGGAGGGTGAGTCGATTCCAGCATCCAGACTCTAGTTCCATGTGGTGATCATATCGTCAAGACTCAGTTTGAGCGGGTCATGGAGAGGCCATGCTCTCTCCAGGGTCTCATCTTTGTTGAATGGACAGAAGCGTTTTGACGTTGAAGTGGCTGGTTTGTCTGAAGACTGGGGACTAGTAGGGTCGGATTGTACTGGCATCATGAATCTAATCAGGCAGTGGTCAGACCATGGTACCGGGCTTACTAGTAGGGCGGTACCATGGTCTGACCACTGCCTGATTAGATTCATGATGCCAGTACAATTTGACCCTACTAGTAAGCCTGGTACCATGGTCTGACCACGGTCAACTTTAAAAGGGAGCGCCGTCAGGCACACCCGCGCCTGGCGGGCCCCGCCTGAGGGCCCTTTGGCGGGGACCTCAACACAGCCAGCACCATCCCGGAGGACTAAGGCAGACGCGAGACCAGCCCCCCACGGTCACTGGACGTTGACCCCATCCCGCTGAACACCATCGAGAGCAGAAATACTGTTGAACTCTGGTGAGAACACCTCTATTACCTTATTCCTCACCGCTATATGTCTGGCATCTAGTAGCCTACAGCACCCTTAAACGCTCACCTGATATCGCTAGCTAGCCCATAGGAGTCGCAGAGTAAGCTAAACCTGCACTACATGTACTAGCCAGAGTTATATGTACTCTAGCCGAAGCGGCACCAAGTATTTTGCCTGAATTAGCTAGCCAGAAGCTTTACACGAAATGTATTGATTTATGTGCTTGAATCCTACTGTACCATCCATTTGAACCCAGCTGTAATATCTAATTGATCCCAGTTGTAGTAATTTTAACTCAGCTCTATTATCTAATTGAACCCAGTGAAAATTTGTACACTAAATTGAGCCAGTAATAATCAATTGGAACCCCCTTGTCTCACCATGTTACTACCTGCTACAACCACTTACTCCTATGCCCTTGCCAGCTGCTGCATGATACTAGCTCTGGCACATGGTACCCAGGCCCTCACCTCCTCTCACAACTCCATTCCAATCCTACACGGCGCATGGAGGAGGTGCTATGGACATCCCAACCACCAAACAGGGAGACCTGGGCGCATGCCATACCCTCACCTCATCTATGTTGCCCTCCAGCAGCCCAACCCCCCCCCCCCCAGCAGGAACACCACACCTATCCTCGCGACTTTAAGTGTGCCCTCATAAACGTGCGTTCGATCTGAAAGAAATGGCCAGCCGTGACTGACATACTGTCCATTCTCGACCTTGACATCCTATGTGTTACTGAGACATGGCTCTCCGCCTCAGATACTGGTCTCCTTCACCAATTTGTCGTCCCCCCAATTTCTCTGTCCACTTATGTCACAGAACCAACCGACCGAGGTGGAGGAGCACTCATCCTAGCCAAGTTGGATCTAAATTTGCAGATGATCGCCTCCAGCAGCACCTTAATCCTCGACTCCATCACCATAGCAAATAAATACAGCACCATCAATTTGCTCTACCGAGCACCCTCCCCTTCCCTGGATGACCTATCCACAATAATTGACCTCGCCTGCAACCCTATAAACCCACGCACATCAAACTGGGGGTTGGGCGACTTCAACCTTCCTGCCCTCCAATTCACCCATACCAAGGCCTTCCTCGATGCTCTCAAAGTGCTGGGTTATACCCAGATGGTGGACACCCCTACCCACTTTAGGGGAAACACGCTTGATCTGATTTTCGCACCAAAGGCAGCCCTCAACTCCATGCACAAGCTCAATCTATCTGTAAGCCCGGTACCATGGTCTGACCACTGACGGCACTCCCTTTTTAAAGTTGACCGGACTGCCCCGATTGGGCAGGGCTTGCTTCTGGGCGGCTGCTTCGTGCTCCGGCGTGCTCGATCCCGTCTGGGAGAGCAGTGGCTGGGCCGGAGTGGGGATAGAAATACTGCTGTGAGCCCCTAGTTGCGTCAACAGTAGTAGCAGTGATGAAATCATAGGAAGTTTCTAGTGTTTTCCTTCTCTACCTCTGCTGGTAGGGGAATACAACCCATCTGTCTAAACAAGTCTAGCAGGTTCGAGGAAAGGACATCTGTGAAGTAAAATGTCAACATGCTGTAGATGGAGATTGCTGTGCAAATTAGTGAAACAGAGACCTACTTTAATGTATTTTGAATTCATTGTGGGGTTTTTTTGGACAAAGTGGGGTGGAGGAATATCCTAGTGATTAGGACAGCAGCCTAGGACTAGAAAGACTAGTGTTCAAATCCCACTGACACTCCTTGTGGCCTTGTGCAAGTCACTTAACCCTCCTTTGTCTCAGGTACAAACTTATTATAAGCCTTCTGGGGATAGAGAAATGCCTAATGTAACTGGCCTTGAGCTACTTCTGGAAAGGTGTGAGCTAAATACTAATTATAATAAATATGCAGCAGTGTGAAGCCTTTTATAAGGCGCGATGTAAATGTAGATCTTGTCAACTTATTTATTAATAGTTCTTGTGATACTGTGATGCTCAAACTAATAATCTTTCTTTGTTTAGCGCTGCATATTTTATGAATCAACTTTCTTAAAAATTTGTTCAAATTATAAATAACCATATTTTAAGTATTAATGCATTAAAGTTACTCAAATAATGGTAACTCTTAATGTGATTTTTGGTTTGTTTTTATTTTTTTTTAGAAGGAAAGACTTCTATGCATGAAAATATGTTGCGAACAGTGAAGGAAATGTTTAATAAGTTGATATCGAAATACCCCGAGTTTGAAAGTTGTAGCAGTTCACTGGCTACTTTTGTGATTGAAAGAGGTAAGTTGAACAACTGAACATAAGTGAAAAGGAAGTCTTCTGAATTCAGCCATTTCCAGCTATTTAATGATGATCCTGGTGGTTTTATCCAACCTTTAAATTTCCATTTTAATTTCTCTCAACACATGCACGCTTTTTACTAATGCTTAACAATGAATTCTTCACAATGCCACCTCTATCCAACCTTCCCCTCCTCTTCAACCCCAAATCCTTCCCTCAACTTCTAACACCCTTTCTTCATTTTTGAAAATCACCGAGGAGGCAACTAAATCTTCTCCAGAAACAAGCAGGAAGTCAGTCCTCACATATGGGAGTCACAGGGCCTCAAATTCATCGTCACTGCTCGACTCCGAGTGGGAGACGGAGGATGAGGCATCCCCAGACACCATAAGAGACGGACATTCCCTTGGAACCATCTCCCTTGATGCCATCCTCTCGATCATGGCCTTCCATGACTTTGTCAGGGATATGGCTATGGCCCAACCATGCAAACAGAGGCGGAGGAGGACCCACGTACTGGAGCGTTGGAGTTTTCCAGTATGAGACTCTAACAAGAGAAACCCTTATGGTGCCCATACAGCTGATCTTCGAGAGGCTGCTACTCTGAATATGGGAGATGCCGGCATCGGTGCCTCTAGTTAGTTGTCGACTTGACACCATGTACCATGTCTGGAAAGGACTGGGGTTCCATAAACCCCAGCTCCCACACAATTCCATGGTGGTCGAGTCAACCAGGCAAAATTTCAAGAGCCAGAAAACCCACTCCTCTGTCCCTCCTGGAATGGAGGCTCTGGCCCTTGACGCTCTCTGACACAAATGCTGTCAGGGCTCGATGCTGGGTTGCCGGATCCAGGCCTATGAACTCAACACAGTCATGTACCTAAAGGCACTGGCCAAAGAGCTGTCGGGGTTTGCATCAGGCCTCATCAGGGAACCCCTCCAATGGTTTCAGACCCTGACTTCGGGAGTCGGGGACTGCTCCAAGTTCCTCTCCTGAGCTGCCTATGACTGATTTATTTATTTACATTCTCTTATATACCGCGCTATTCTGCATCAGTGCGGTTTACATTGAACAAACTGAAATTACATTGAACAGGGCATTATAACTTGGAGATAACTATTTTATGGGGAACATGGGCTATGGAGGGTTAAGTGGCTTGCCCAAGACCACAAGGAGCACCTGTGGGACTAGAAACCCCAGTCCTTCCGGCCCAAGGTTGCTGTCCTCTAGTGGGATTTGAACCCCCGACCTTCCGGCCTGAAGTACCTTGCCCCAACCACTAGGCCACTCCTCCACTCCACATTTGAGTCAGCTGCTCAAGTTGCGGCAGCTGGCATCAGGGCCTGGCTCCAGGCCTTGCTGAAGTCCTCTGACCTTGAGCAGTGGGTCCAGGACAAACTGCTAGATGTCCGCTGTCCCGTTGAGAACCTCTTCAGCAAACCTATTGGCCGACAATGCTACTGAGATCAAGGCAGACTTTTTGTGACCCTATTAGAGGCTGTCTAAGATGACCTCATCCCATCCCCACAAAAAAAAACAGGGAAAAGGACCCTTTTTCCCAAGGAAAAATGGGGCCTTTGCACAGGTTCACCTGTACCAACCCTACTCTGGTCATCAGCAGGGTTCTCATCCCAAGAGGCAGGGGCACGGGGTTCAGAAGGCAAAACACCTTAGCCACAGATTGTAGCCCCCACCCAGCCTGGGGTGAGCTTTTGACTCTCAGGGCAGGGGCATCTGACACTCTTGCCCACAGATGAGCCTCAATCACCTCAGACCTTTGGGTATTGCGAGTGGTCAGAGAGGTGTACCGCCCCACTTTCAGCAGATTCCGCCCAGGTTCTATCTCCAGGAACGAGCAGGAATGTAGTTCTCACATATGGGTATTGTTGGCATTGACGGAGCCCGCGCAGGAATGCTTCTCCAGCGTCCAATAGGAAAGCTTTTGGGAGTATCGCACTGCACCTGCGCCACTGCCTTCCCACCTTTCCAACTCTCCCTCTTCAGTTTTTTGTTTTCTGCAGAGCTGACAGGCAGCAAACCCTGTCACCGTAGAAGATTTTCTTTTTTGTGGTCGCATCTGCCTTCCCGTCGACACCTATACCGGTACCAACGGTGCCTCCTTTATTTTATTTCTTTTCTTCTAACAAAAAAAAAAAGAAACTATTTTTGAGGGTCTGTCCCCTCTTTGTGCTAGGTGCCATTTTGGGCACTAGGTCCTCTTTTCTTCCAAAATGGAGAAACCATCTAGTGCAGTGGTTCTCAACCTTTTTTGTACCGTGGCCCCTTTTACGATTGGTCAACTTGTGATGACCCCCAATGATAAAATCATATGCGTCTCCCTTCCTTTACCATTAACGCATTGTCGCTGTAATCATTTGTTGAATTATTAATATATTATAGGCCTTTGCATTATGTTATTATTTATAAAATTTACTTATTTAATGGAGTGGAGGAGTAGCTTAGTGGTTAAAGCAACTGCCTAGTACCCAGAAGATCAAGGGTTCAATTCCCACTAGCACTCCTTGTGACTTTGGGCAAGTCACTTTACCCTCCATTGCCTCGGAAGAAAAGGCTGGCAATCTATTTCCGTTGATACATTGCCAAGAAAACCCAGAGGTAGCTGGGTCACTATGAGTCATCACTGACTTGATGGCATCCCTCTCTCCTCTCTACTTATTTAAACCACAATAATTAATCCCAATAACAAGTAGTAATATTTGATTTCAAAATTATTATGATTTTGTAGTCAAATTACTAATATGAAATAAAATTATTTTTTCTACCTTTGTTGTCTGACCAATTTATTCTCTGATCATGCTGGTCCCGATCTGAGTCTTCTGCTTTCCTATCTTCTCTTAGCTCTCTTTCTGTGGTCTGTGGTCCATTTGCCATTTCTTATCTCTTCTTTTGTTTTCTTCACTTCTTTCCATCAGCCTATTTCCAGTCCCAGTAACCCTCCCCAGTATCAGCCCCTTTCTCCAGGACCAAGCAGGAAGTCAGTCCTCACATATGGGTGACATCGATGTCGATGGAGCCCCCATGCGGAGCATTTCCCCAGCTTTCTAAGAAAGCCTTTGGGAATACACCCACGCATACGCGGTCCTTTCCTGCCCAAAGGTGCCATCTTGCTTAGTCTTTCTTTTTCCGTGGAGCCCAACAGACATGAGTCCGTGTCACCCGGAAAAGTTTGATTTTTTTCTGCAAATTTTGCTCTTTTGTCCAGTTCGATGCCGGTTCCCCTTCCCACCTGGATTCGGTACGCCGGTATCGACCCGATTTCGGTTTTTTGCCCTTCGTGGCACACGTTCGCGCTCTATTTCTTTTTCCCTGGAGGGCTGGTCTTTTGACCTCGCGGGGGCCCTTTTTTCCCCGATAGCCTCCAGTGGTTTTAAAAAGTGTGATCGTTGTAAGAAGCTCATGTCTCTTACCGACTCACATGACTGCTGCCTGCGTTGCCTCGGGCCAGACCATGATCCCAAGGTCTGTGTCCTGTGTGGGAAGATGTCCACTAAGGCACTCAGAAGCTGGCAGCATCAGAAGGAGAGAATTTTTTCTGACTCTGCCTCCGGCTGAGCCTGAACCTCCGTCAGAGGCCTCGACGTCTCGGGAGTCTGACCCCGAGCTTCGTCGGGGTTCCTCTGAAAGGGGGCCCCCCAGTCGGGTGCATAAGAGGAAGAGGAAGCTTGTGAGGGCGTCATCGGAGGATACCCCTGGTTCCTCAAGGGCCAGGTCCCGGACCCCTGATCGCCGCCCCAGGCCTTTGGAGCTGGAGAAGCCACCTAAGGTGCCCCGTATAGAGCCGGAGTCCATCGAGCACATAAATCCTGGGGCCGGGGCCCGAGTCGGTGGCTGCTGAGTCTCTCCTGAGCTTGGACTCAGGCGGACAGCCTTGGAGTGCAGACTATTTTCCTTCATGGATCAGCAGCGGGTGCTGATGGTCAGCTTGACTGGTGCATCTGCCCCAACCACTGGGATGTCGACGTCTAAGTCGACCCCGGAGACCGAGCCGGTTCTCAAAGCCATGAAGGCCCGAGTCCGGACTCGGTCACGGTCCCCCTCGATCTCCTGTTTGGGACTGAGGGCGTCGACGCCGATGCCCCCGGCGTCGGGGCGGGTGCTACCGGAGCCCGCACGGTCGGAGCCCCTCAACTCTTCCTTGGATGAGTCTGCGTGGGAGATGGAGTCCTCAGATACCTTTTGGACTTGGTGTGTCCCTTCGGACTCACCGCAGTCCGAGCCCCGGAGTAGGTCCCCACTTGAGGACCACCTGGTTCTCGGAGTTTGTAAGGGACATGGCCAAGGCATTGGCTGTTCCTGCGGATCCCGAGGAGGAGCCTCAAGCCAAAGAGCTTGATGCCCTGCAGTATGACTCTCCCCTGAGGGAGGCCTTTACTGTGCCGGTTCCTCCGATGCTGGAATGGCTCCTCTTCCGAATGTGGGAGGCACCGGCCTCGGCGCCGGTTTTGAGCAAGCGGATCGATTCCATGTATCGAGTCCAGAAGAGCCCTGGATTCCAGAAGGCACAGCTGCCGCACCATTCTATGGTTGTGGAATCGGCCATGCATCGTCTGAAGAGCCAGAAGATGCACTCCGCAGTGCCCCCTGGTAGGGAGGCCCGAAGCCTGGATGCCATCGGCAGAAAGTGCTTCCAGGGCTCAATGCTTGCTTGCCGTGTCCAGCCCTACCAGCTGTACATGGGCATGTACTTGCGGGACTGGCTAAGGAAATAGACGGGTTCTTGGCTGGCCTCTCCGGGGAACCTTTGCAGAGGTTCAAGACCTTGTCCTCGGGGATCCGGGAGTGCTCCAAATTCATCTCCCGGGCGGCCTACGATGGCTTCGAGGCTTCGGCCTGAGTAGCGGCAGCCAGCATCGATGCTTGACGCCAGGCATGGCTACAGTCATCGGACCTCGAGCCATGGGTACAGGACAAGTTGGTCGATGTCCTATGCCGGGGTGAAAATCTCTTCGGCAAGCCCATGGCCGAAAAGGCCGCTGAGCTCGAGACCGAGACTGACAAGGACAAGGTTGTCCAGAAAATCTTCTGCCCCTTCTCATAAGAAGAAGGGCTCGGGGAAAAAGACCTTTTATCCGAGGAAGTCATCTGCCTACAAACCTTTCCCTCACTATCAGGCCTCCAAAGCAGGGTCAGCAGGCCAAGGGGCAGGGACATGGGCCCCATAGGTAGAAAGCCTCCAGCTCCTGCTCCTACTCAGCAGGGAGGGGGTTTTTGGACTCCCACTGCATAGCCTCTCCACCTCTGCTGGCCCATCTCAGCACGAGGGGTTGGTTGGCTCTGTTTGCTCACCAGTGGCCGCTCATCACAAGAGATGCTTGGGTACTGAGCATAGTCCAGAAGGGCTATCTGCTCCATTTCAATCAGGTACCCACCTCCTACTTTCCAGGGGAGCCTCCAAGGCCTATTCTGCATCAGGAACTCCTCCAGGAACTGCAAGGTCTTCTTCAAGACAGGGCGGTGGAGCCTGTACATTCCCACCTGCTGGGGCAATGCTTCTACTCCAGGTACTTTCTTGTGCTAAAGAGAACTGGAGGTCTCCGGCCCATTCTGGACTTGAGAAATCTCAAGTTCTTGGAAAAGGAAAAGTTAGAGATGCTTACTCTTGGAACATTGCTGCCCTACCTCCAGCAGGGAGATTGGCTATGCTCCTTAGATCTGAAGGATGCGTACACTCACATTCTCATTCATCCAGACCATAGAAAATACCTAAGGTTCGTGGTAGGAGGAAAACATTTTCAGTACAGGGTACTGCACTTTGGCCTCACCTCCGCCCCATGGGTCTTCACAAAGTGCCTGGCGGTGGTGGCGGCCTACTTGAGAAACCAGGGTATTTTTGTCTTCCCCTACCTCATCAGGGGTCAGACTCTCCAGGAGGCTAGGCAAGCCACCCTCCGTACTGTCTCTCTCCTTCAGCAACTAGGCTTTGTCATAAACTTCGCAAAGTCCACTTTGCTCCCCTCCCAGAACCTGGAGTTCATAGGAGCACGGTTAGACTCCCTGCACGCAAAAGCTTACTTGCCAAAAGACAGAGTGGGAAGGCTGATGGACTTGGACAACCCACTGGTTTCCGCCAGACTTTGTTTAAGGCTCCTGGGCCACATGGCTTCAACAGTGCATGTGACCCCCAATGCCCGCTTGAATATGAGGCCTGCACAGGACTCAGTGGAGGCAGGCTACAGGAAGCCTAAGAGACAAATTAAGGGTGTCCAAACCCTTCCTGAATTCCCTGCAGTGGTGGCTGCAACCCCCCAACCTTCTACAGGGAATTCCTTTTCAGGTACCTGTTTCCACTGTGGTACTCACAACCGATGCCTCCTTGCAGGGCTGGGGTGCACATTGTCTGGACCAGTGCACACAGGGCCTGTGGTCTCCATGGGAGGCTACGCAACAAATCAATCTGCTGGAACTCCGGGCGATACGCTTAGCCCTCAAAGCCTTCTCTCACACCCTGACCCACCAATCTGTCTCTATTTATTTATTTTTATTTATTTATTACAATTTCTTATATACCGCACTATTCACCATCAGCGTTGTTTACATTAAAACAAAAGACCAGAACAACAGGCTGTTCGGCTTTATAGAGAACAAGGTGTACAAACTTGGATAACATGGGTGAACTATTTACACGAAATATCTACAAATAGGCGTTACGACAAAGCTCTAGAAGTATCATGTAGTTACTTTATTTGGTGGGGTTAGCTAGGCGTCATTGCTGACTGGGTAGTACTTGAGGAACAGGTGGTATTTGAGTGCCTTCCTGAACTGGGCTAAGTCAACGATAGCACGAATGTTCGATGGTAGAGCATTCCAGCATCTTGGGGCGCAAAATTTGAAAGCCCTGTTTGCCGTTGTCAGGGTGCATTTTGTCAAGGCCTTCGGAATTGGTAGAGAGTTTATTGCTGTTGGTCTTCTGGATCTGTTTGGTGGAATGGTGTGAATGAGTTCTGTAAGTGAGGAGGATGAGAGACCATTGACGGCCTTGAAGGTCAGTAGTAAGGTCTTGAAAACAAGCCTTCCATG
Organism: Ichthyophis bannanicus; assembly: GCA_033557465.1. Lineage (NCBI taxonomy): Eukaryota > Metazoa > Chordata > Amphibia > Gymnophiona > Ichthyophiidae > Ichthyophis > Ichthyophis bannanicus. Next base: position 1,826,027,017 of record CM066032.1, on the reverse strand, counting down.
TATGGGGAGCCAGTGAAGCTGCTTCAGGATAGGCGTCACATGGTCGCTCCTAGAGGCCCCATGGAGGACCCTTGCTGCGGCATTCATGGCTAGTTGTAGCGGGTTCAAGGTAGCTTGTGGGAGGCCTTGTAAAATGGCGTTAGTATAGTCGAAGTGAGGTAAGATTAGTGCTTGGTATATAGTCCGGCAGTCGTCTGGATCTAATAAGGAACGCAGGTGCCTGAGTGTTCGGATCTTGAAGTATATTGCTCTTACTATGTTACCTATGTGTACCTTCATATCGAGACGTTGGTCCAGCGTGACCCCAAGGTAGCTTATTGTGGCTTTTGTTTGCAGATCTGCTTCCTTAACTCTTACTTGGGGTGGTGGAGTGAAATTGTGGTCCCTCGTGATGAAGAGCACCTCAGTTTTCTTGTGTTGAATACGGAGGTTTTGAGATTGGAGCCATTCTGAAACTGCGTCGAAACATTCTATCAGGGGGGAAAGGTCCATTTGATCCGTAGAGAACGGCATGTAGAGCAGTATATCATCTGCATATATCAAACAGTTCACATTGAAAGATCTGATGATATTGCAGATGGGCTGCATGTATATGTTGAACATGAGTGATGATGGAGAGGAACCTTGCGGTACACCTTGCCTTTGATGGAAAGGTTTTGATTCTACAGCTCTGGATTTTATATGTTGCAATCTACCGGCCAGATATGATTTACACCATTCGAGTGCAGTGCCGCAGATGCCCTTTTCTTTCAGTCGCCCCAGGAGAAGATCATGACTTACTGAGTCGAATGCTGCAGCGATGTCTAAGAAAATAAGCACAAAACCTTGACGGATGTTATCGATGCCTGTGATTATATTATGGAAGAGGGTGGTAAGGAGGGTTTCCATGCAATGAGACTCTCTGAACCCATGTTGGCACTGGTCTAGAGGGGCCGCGGAGTTTGTGATCTTGGATTTGCCTTTGTACCTCTTTCTCAATTATCTTAGCTAGGAGAGGTATACTAGCTATGGGTCTGTTTGAATCGACCCTCTGGGGGTCTAGTTTGGAGTTTTTTAACTCCAAACTAGACCCCCAGAGGGTGCAGACAGACAACCAGGTGGCAGACAGACAACCAGGTGGCGATGTTCTATGTGGACAAACAAGGGGGCACGGGGTGATGGCTCCTGTGTCAGGAGGCACAGGCCCTATGCTCTTTTGCACTTCGACACAATATGCTGCTCAGGGCAATCTATCTTCCTGGCCACGAAAATTTCCTGGCAGACAGATTGAGCAGGGTTCTACAGCCTCACGAATGGCAACTGCACCCTTTGGTGGTTCAGAACATTTTCCTGAAAATGGGGACTTCCATCCATAGACCTCTTTGCCAGTCCCCTGAACCGGCAGCTGCCTCAGTTCTGCTCCAGGCAACCGCATCCCATGAGATTTGCAGCGGATGCCTTCCTGATCTCATGGTCCAAGGGCCTCCTGTATGCGTTTCCTCCCACGCCCCTGGTGGCCCAACCTTGTTCAAGATTCTAAGGGACAGGGCCTCGGTCATCTTGGTAGCCCCCAGATGGCCGAGGCAGCCCTGGTTCCCGCTTCTGTTACAGCTGGCGGTGGACACCCCACTCCCTCTGGGGTTGCAACCCGATCTTCTTTCTCAGGATCAGGGTTCCCATCTGCACCCCAATCTCAAAACTCTGAATTTGATGGCCTGGAGGCTGCAAGGGTAGTGCTGGCTCCCTGGGGCCAGCCTCAGGAAGTTGAAGAGGTGATCTTGGCCTATAGGAAGCAATCCACCAGAAAGACCTATGCCCTGAAGTGGAAGCGGTTCTCCTTGTGGTGTGACAAATGCCATGAGAACCCTTTCTCCTGCCCTGTGCCAGTGGTGCTTCAGTACCTGCTGCACTTGTCTAATCAGGGTCTTAAGTCCAATTCTGTTCGGGTACACCTTTCTGCTCTGGCAGCCCACCACTCACTGGTGGAAGGGCACTCTTTATCGGTTCACCCCTTGGTGTCCTGGTTCCTCAGAGGCTTGCTAAAGCCTCCTCTCCATCCACCAGTGCCTGAGTGGGAGTTGAATGTGGTCTTGCAGCAGCTTAATCGCCCTCCCTTTGAGCCGATGGCTGGCTACATGTCCTCTCTGCTTCCTTTCTTGGAAGGCTCTTTTCCTAGTGGCACTGACCTCGGCAAGACGAGTGAGTGAACTTCAAGCCCTGGTCTGTGACAGGCCATACACTCGTTTCTGTAGGAACAGGGTAGTCCTTAGGACTCATCCTAAGTTCCTCCCGAAGGTAATCTCCTCTTTCCACCTCAGTCAGGAGGTGGTCCTCCCAACATTGTTCCCTAGGCCCCATGCCAGCCGGGCTGAGGAAGTCCTGCATACCCTGGACTGTAGAAGGGCCTTGTCTTTCTACATTGATCGTACTATGGGTCATAGTAGGGCTACTCAGCTCTTAGTCTCCTTTGACCCAAACAACTTGGGGTTGTCTGTCTCCTAGCGTACCTGTCCTTATGGGTGGCAGACTGTATCACCTGGGCTTACAGGGTAGCAGACCTTCCCTTGCAGGGTCGAGTCACAGCCCACCGTGTCTGGGCAATGGCTGCATCAGTAGCTCATCTCCGTTCTGTACCGTTGGCAGTCATCTGTAGGACTGCAACTTGGTCCTCAAGCCAGACTTTTGCAGCCCATTACTGCCTGGAGAGGGAGTCCTGTAGGGATAGTGCTTTTGGTCAGGCAGTTCTCCAGGACCAAGCAGGAAGTCAGTCCTCACATATGGGTGAAGTCGGCGCCGACGGAGCCCTCGCGGAGAAATTTCCCCAGCTTTCAAAGAAAGCTTTTGGGAATTGGAGCGCGCATGCGCGGTCCCCTTCCCGCCCAAGGGTGCCATCTTGCTCAGTCTTCTTTTTTCCGCGGAGCCCTACAGCGCTGTTTGTGATCGCCGCAGAAAAAGTTGATTTTATTTACTATTCTTTTCTCTGTTTGACGCCGGATCCTTTTCTCGCCCGGACCTGCTACGCTGGTATCGGGTCTGTTGTTTATTTTTCGGTTTTTGTCCTTCGTGACTAGCGTTCGCACCATTTTTCTTTTTCACTGGCAGCCCTGTCTTTTGACCTCGCAGGGGCCCTTATTCCCCCGATGGCTGCCAGCGGGTTTAAAAAGTGTGATCGGTGTAAGAAACTTATGTCTCTTACCGACACACACGACTGCTGCCTCCGCTGCCTCAGACCCGATCATGACCCGATGATCTGTGGTCCGTGTGGCAAGATGTCCTCAAAAGCGTTGAGTCGGCAGCATCAAAAAGAACGAATCTTCTCTGACTCCGCATCCGGCCGGGCCCGGACCTCGTCAGAGGCTTCGACGTCCCGGGACTCCGGTCCTGAGCATCATCTGAGTTCCTCTGAGCGGGGGTCTCCTGCCCGGGAACATCATAGGAAGAAGAAACCCGCGAGGGCGTCGTCGGTGGATGCTCCTGGTTCTTCGATGGCCAGGTCGCATAGCCCCGATAGCCGTCCCGGGTCCTCGGAGTCGGAGAGGCCTTCGAAACATCCTCGTCTCGAGATAGTCTCCTGGACACGTGAGTACTGTAGTCCTCGTAGACTCGCCTCCAAAGGAGCCGACGTCAGGCCCGACACCGTCGGGGCCCGAGTTGGGGGCTGCTGGGTCTCCTGAGCTCGGACTCAGGTTGACGGCCTTGGAGAGCAGTTTTAGCTGCCTTCATGGACCAGCAGCGGGCATTGATCGCTGGCCTCGCCGGTGCATCTGCCCCGACCACCAGGACGTCGACGTCCAAGTCGACCCCGGAGACCGAGCCGATCCTCGAGTCCATGCGAGCTCGAGTCGATCCTCGGTCACGGTCTCCCTCGGCCTCCCGTTCGGGACCGAGGTCGTCGACGCTGACACCCTTGGCGTCGGGGCGGAGGACATCGGTCCCTGCCCGACCGGAGCCGCTCGATTCCTCCTCCGAGGAATCAGCCTGGGAGACGGAGGACGAGTCACCCGGTACTTTTCGGACTCGGTGCGTCCCATCGGACTCGCCCGAGTCCGAACCTCGGAGACGGTCCCCCCCGAAGGACACCCGGTTCTCGGACTTCATGCGGGATATGGCCAAGGCCTTGGCATTCCCCATGGATCCCGAGGAGGAGCCTCGAGCTGAAGAGCTTGATGCCCTCCAGTATGACTCTCCCCCGAAGGAGGCCTTTACTGTACCGGTGGTTCCGATGCTGGAGCGACTTCTCTTCCGCATGTGGGAGAGCCCGGCGTCTGCGCCGGTGTTAAGCAAGCGGGTCGATTCCATTTATCTAGTCCGCAAGAGCCCCGGGTTCCAAAAGGCACAACTACCGCACCATTCCATGGTGGTGGAATCGGCCATGCATCGACTCAAGAGTCAGAAGATGCACTCCTCAGTGCCTCCCGGCTGGGAGGCCCGGAACCTGGATGCCCTCGGTAGGAAATGCTTCCAGGGCTCTATGCTTGCTTGTCGAGTCCAGACCTAACAGCTCTATATGGGCATGTATCTCCGAGACCTGGCAAAAGAAATTGCTGGGTACTCTGCTGGTCTCTCCGAGGAACCTTTGCAGAGGTTCCAGGCCTTGTCCACTGGTATTCGAGAGTGCTCGAAGTTTTATCTCTCGAGCAGCCTATGATCAGCTCGAGTAGCCGGAGCCGGCATCGGTGCCCGCCGACAGGCTTGGCTTCAGTCATCCGACCTCGAACCATGGGTCCAGGACAAGTTGGTTGATGTCCCCTGCAGAGGTTAAAACCTCTTTGGCAAGCCCATGGCTGAAAAGGCTGCACAGACCGAGACTCTGACCAGGACTCGGCTGTCCAGAAAAACCTCTGCCCCTTCTCAGAAGAAGAAGGGCTCGGGGGAAAAAGCTCTTTTACCCGAGGAAGGCGGCTGCCTATAAAAACTACCCTCATTATCAGGCCTCAGCAGCTCCCCAACAGGGTCAGCAGGCCAAGGGATGGGGTAATTGGTCCTGTAGGCAGCAGGACCCAAGCCCACAACACCGGCCCCTGCTCAGCAGGGTGGGGGTTTTTGACTCCGTCAGCATAGCCTCTTCCCCTCTGCTGGTTTCTCTCAGCACAGGAGGCCGGCTGGTCCACTTTGCCCACAGGTGGTCAGCCATCACATCAGATACCTGGGTGCTTCATATAGTTCAGAAAGGCTATCTTCTACACTTTCACCATGTACCTCCCTCCCTACTTTCCAGGGGAGCCTCCAAGACTCCCTCTGCACAGGGACTTACTCCTTCAGGAGTTAGCAAGTCTTCTTCAGGAACAGGCTGTGGAACCGGTGCCCCACCACCTGAGAGGTGTCGGCTTTTATTCCAGGTACTTTCTGATACCAAAACTAACAGGAGGCCTCAGACCCATCCTGGACTTGCGAAACCTCAAGTTCCTGGCAAGGGAAAAGTTCAAGATGCTTACCCTTAGAATCCTGCTGCCCTACCTCCAGCAGGGAGACTGGCTATGCTCCTTAGATCTAAAGGATGCCTATACTCACATCCTTATTCATCCAGACCACAGACAATATCTCAGGTTTGTTGTGGGAGGAAATCATTACCAGTACAGAGTACTGCCCTTTGGCTTATCCTCCGCCCCCAGGGTGTTCACCAAATGCCTAACAGTGGTGGCGGCCTATCTAAGACTTCAAGGCCTTTTTGTGTTTCCATACCTGGACGACTGGCTCATCAGGGCCGAGTCTTCCCAAGAGGCCACTCAGGCCACTCATCGCACTGTGACTCTGCTCCAGCACTTGGACTTTGTCATAAACTTCGCAAAGTCCACTTTGCTCCCCTCTCAAAATCTCGAATTCATCGGTGCAAGGTTGAGCACACTTCAGGCGCGGGCCTTCCTGCCTCTAAACAGAGCACACAGGCTCATGGATCTCGCCAGCCACTTTCACAGCAATTCCCTGGTCTCTGTCAGGCAATTTCTAAGACTGCTCGGCCATATGGCTTCCATGGTCCATGTGACCCCCAATGCCCGCCTGAACATGCGACCTGCTCAGTGGTGCCTTCGCACTCAATGGCATCAGGCCACGGGGAGCCTGGCGGACTCAGTACAGGTCTCTGACCTGCTGGTCTCTTCTCTGCTGTGGTGGCTTCATCTGCCAAACCTGCTGCTGGGAGTGGATTTTCAATCTCCTCCGCCTTCTCAGGTGCTAACAACCGATGCTTCTCTCCTGGGATGGGGAGCACATTGCCAAGGGACATGTACTCAAGGCCTCTAGACTCCTTGGGAGTCTGCTCAGCAGATAAACTTCCTGGAGCTCAAAGCCATCCGCCTAGCTCTGAGAAGTCTGTGCTGGTCCAGACGGACAATCAAGTTGCAATGTTCTACGTGAACAAACAAGGAGGAACAGGCTCCTTCCTTCTCTGTCAGGAGGCACAAAAACTGCTCTTGGGCCGTCCACCACGGCATCCTCCTCAAAGCTGTCTATCTCCCAGGTCAGGAAAATTACCCTGCAGAGAAGCTAAGCAGGATCCTCCAACCACACGAGTGGAGATTGGATCCATTGGTGGTTCAGCGGATCTTTCTCAAGTGGGGCCTCCCCACCATGGATCTGTTTGCCAGTCCTCTGAACCAGCAACTTCCCAGATTCTGCTCTCGACAACCGCATCCTCTCAGAGTAGCGGCAGATGCTTTTTTGATTCCATGGTCCACAGGCCTCTTGTATGCCTTTCCACCCATGCCACTGGTGTCTCGCACGCTCTTCAAGGTTCTCAGAGACAGAGCCTCGATGATCCTAGTGGCTCCCCGGTGGCCGAGACAGCCCTGGTTCCCGCTTCTGATGCAGCTGGCGTTAGACACTCCTCTTCCTCTGGGGTTTCAACCCGATCTCCTATCACAGGATCAGGGGACTCTCCTACACCCCAACCTCTGGTCCCTTCATCTGATAGCCTGGCTGCTGAAAGGGTAGTCCTTGCTCCCCTCCTGCTGCCTCGGGAGGTGGAAGAGGTTGTCTTGGCCTCCAGGCGGCCCTCCACCCGGAAGTCCTACGCTCTTAAGTGGCGTCGTTTCTCCGTGTGGTGTGCTCAGCAGTCTGAGAATCCCTTCTCCTGCTTGGTGGCAGTGGTCTTGCAATATTTGCTTTACCTCTCCAATCTGGGCCTTAAGTCCAACTCTGTCAGGGTCCACCTCAGTGCTCTCTCTGCGCATCATGCACCGGTGGATGGCAGGCCTCTTTCCAACCACCCTTTGGTGGCTCGGTTTCTCCGAGGCCTCCTTCTCCTTAAGCCTCCTTTGCGCCCACCAGCCCCTGAATGGGATCTGAATGTGGTCTTGCAGCAGATTACCTGTCCGCCCTTTGAACCTATGGCTACCTGCCCTCTTCGTTTTCTTTCCTGGAAAACCTTGTTTTTGGTAGCCCTTACCTCTGCTAGGCGCGTTAGTGAACTGCAGGCCCTAGTGTCTGATCCTCCTTACTCTAGGTTCTACAGGAATAGGGTAGTCTTACGGACTCACCCTAAGTTTCTTCCAAAAATGGTTTCTCCTTTTCATCTCAACCAGGAGGTGGTTCTTCCGACCTTCTTTCCCAGGCCGCACTCCAGCCGGGCTGAAATGTTCTTGCATACCCCGGACTGTAGGAGGGCCTTATTTTTCTACCTTGACCGTACGCGGGAGCATAGGAGGGCTGTTCAGCTCTTCGTTTCTTTTGACCCCAATAAGATGTGGCTACCTGTCTCCAAGCGTACTTTGTCCATATGGGTTGCTGACTGTATCGCTTGGGCTTATGGGGCAGCCGGCCTCTCGTTGGAGGGTCGAGTCACGGCTCATCGTGTTAGGGCGAAGGCTGCGTCAGTGGCTCATCTCCGCTCTGTTCCGTTTGCAGACATCTGCCGGGCCGCTACTTGGTCTTCAAGCCAGACCTTTGCGGCCCATTACTGCCTGGAGAGGGAGTCCCGCAGGGACAGTGCTTTTGGTCAGGCAGTCCTCCATAATCTCTTTGAGGTTTAGGCAACTCCTACCCTCCGGCCCTGGTGTTGGGCTACCGGTCGGGGGCATTCTCAGAGAAGATTCCTTCCTTCTGTGCTACTGAGCTAGAGGGAGCTCATTTTTCCACTTGAGGTCTCCGGTAGCCTTAAGCTAGGGAGTCCCATATGTGAGGACTGACTTCCTGCTTGGTCCTGGAGAAAGAGTAGTTACTCACCTGTAACAGGTGTTCTCCAGGAGCAGCAGGAATCAGTCCTCACAACCCTCCCTCCTCCCCTTGGAGTTGCAGTCCTATCATTTCGTTTTGCTAATTTTTTGCTGTCTTTTATCTATGTCATCAGACTGAGCAAGATGGCACCCTTGGGCGGGAAGGGGACCGCGCATGCTCGCTGCAATTCCCAAAGGATTTCTTTGAAAGGTGGGGAAATTGCTCCGCGAGGGTTCCGTCGGCGCCGACGTTACCCATATGTGAGGACTGATTCCTGCTGCTCCTGGAGAACACCTGTTACAGGTGAGTAACTACTCTTACTCCGGAATCTCTTTGAGGTTTAGGCAGCTCCTGCCCTCCAGCCCTCTTGTTGGGCTACCGGTGGGATCTCTTCTCAGTAAAATTCTTTCCCTGATGCTGAGGCTTCACAGCGGGAGTTCTATTTTTCAGCCTGGGTTCCTGGTAGCCCAGAGCTAGGGAGTCACCCATATGTGAGGACTGACTTCCTGCTTGGTCCTGGAGAAAGAGTAGTTACTCACCTGTAACAGATGTTCTCCAGGAGCAGCAGGAATCAGTCCTCACAACCCTCTCTCCTCCCCTGGGAGTTGCAGTTGTACATAGTTCATTTTGTTTTTGTGCTGTCTTTTAGCTATGTCATCTGACTGAGCAAGATGGCACCTTTGGGCGGGAAAGTGACCGCGCATGCATGGGTGTATTCCCAAAGGCTTTCTTAGAAAGCTGGGGAAATGCTCTGCATGGGGGCTCCATCGATGTCGATGTCACCCATATGTGAGGACCGATTCCTGCTGCTCCTGGAGAACACCTGTTACAGGTGAGTAACTACTCTTTCCAGTCCTCACTCCGAGTACCTTCCAATGTCAACTTGCATTTCCAAGACTGCCACTGGTATCCATTCCCTTCCAGTCCCCCTCCTTCCCCACTGTCCAGTCCCTTCTAGTACAAATAGCATGGCAGCCCCTCTCAGATCCACTCCCTTCCAGTTCCATTCTCCCATCCCCTTGTATCAGCCCATTTGTAGCCTTAGCCCCCAGTTTTCTTCCAGGGCCAGCAGCTCTATCCTCCCCTCCCCACAATTAGCCCATTCCCAGTCAAAGATTCCCGATCAGCTCATTTCCAGTGCTAGTTCCCCCTCAACCCCATTACCAGTCCTAGGCTCCCCCCATCAGTCTATTACCAGTCCTACCCCCCCCCATCAGCCCATTACCAGTCTTACCCCCCCATCAGCCCATTCCCTGTCCCAACCTTCCCTAATCAACCCATTACCAGTCCTAGCCCCCCCCCATCTGCCCATTACCAGCGCTAGGTGCCCCATCAGTCCATTTCCAGTCCTAACCTCTCCGATCAGCTCATTTCTAATGCTAGCCTCCCATCTGTCCATTACCAGTCCTACCCCCCTAACTGCCCATTACCAGTCCCCCCCCCCTTTGATCAGTCCAATCTCCAGGAAGAAGCAGGACTGTAGCCATCACATATGGGTAACATCGGTACCGATGGAGCCTGCTCGGGAATGCTCCCCAGCGTCCAATAAGGAAGCTTTTGGGATCATCCAACAGTGCCTGCGTTCTGCCTTCCCGCCTTTCCCAACTGCCTCTCTCCAGTTCTTTGTTTTCCGCGGAGCCATCAGGTCGTGTTCGTCACTGCAGAAAATTTTCTTTTTTTGTGGTCGCGTCTGCCTTCCTCGATGCTTTACCGGTACCGCCGTTCTTTTTCTTTCTTCATTCTTTTCCTTTTCCTATTCTTTTCAGGTGCACGCGCCTTTTTGGGCCTTAGGCCCGGGATTTTTTCCATAATGGAGAAACCCGCCTCGGGTTTTAAAAAGTGCACCAAGTGTGGCGGTACCATCGCCGTCACCGACACCCATGAGTGGTGTCTGAAATGTTTAGGTCCTGACCATTCCATCTCGGAATGTATGGCCTGTGCCATGATGTCCAAGAGAGGTCGACAGAACCGAGCTGCCAAGCTCAGTACCCTGTTTCCCTCTGATGCAGCTTCGGTGGCATCGACGTCTTCCAGGGCTTTGTCTTCCTCCCATGGATCTCAGGTAACTAAACATAAGTCTAGCCAGTCCTCAAAGGGTAGATCTCCTTCTAAGCATCGAGATGCCTCTGGCGTTGCCCCTAAGGATTCTGCACCGGCAAAATTGCCCCGACAGGAGGCTTCGGCTTCCAAAGCATTACCGGGGCTCCAGGATGTTCTCGAGGCCTCTACCTCGGCAGATCTACTGATGCCATGCTCTGGGGTACCGGCGGTCTTCTCCGGTACCAACATCCAGGCCTCGGCAGCATTGATAGACCAGAGAGTCCTGGCTATTGAGCGCAGTCTGGCAGCTCTCCTTGCGGTGTCGACGCCCTCGTAACCACGACAGACAATCCAACCGGTACCGATAGCATCGACATGGGTGTCTGGATTGCCGGTACCTAGTCATCCGATGCCTTCCGGTACCAATACTCTGGTACCGATTACTCCCGGTACCGACTTCGGTCGGTACGGGTATCCAGGCTCTTCAAGTGCATCTGGACAGATGGTACTTCGAGTCCTCAGAAGAATCTGAGGATTCTGACAGTTCTGTCGATGCAGGAATGCTTCTCCCAGAGGAGCCCTCCTCCCCTAAGCGTAGGATGTCTCCTCCAGAGAATATTTCCTTTCAGGATTTTATCAGGGAGGTGACTCGGGGGTCTGTCCATTACTGTTGCCTCTGAAACAGAGTTCAGAGCAAAGGAGTTGTAAATTTTACAATATCCCAAAACTCCCAAGGAGGCAGCTACTATTCCCATTCATGAGATTCTGCATGATCTCATGTTAAGAATGTGGGAGACACCTCTTACCAACTCTCCTCATTCTCGTAGACTGGATACTCTGAATCGAGTCCCTCCTTGTCCTGGTTTCCAAAAAACTCCGCTTCCTCACCACTCTGTTGTAGTGGAATCAGCTATGAGTATAAACAAGAGTGCAAAGAGGCATGCCTCTAATCCTCCAGGACGTGAGTGCAGAACTCTGGATGCTTTTGGACTTCGTTTCTTCCAAGCTTCCATGCTTTCTGCCAGGATCAGTTCCTATAGTCTATACATGGGAATGTTCCTAAAGGAGGTCACAAGTGATTTAGAGGCTTTGAGTCCTATTCTTCCTGAGGATAGCAGACAGGATTTTCTCATATTGGTCAAACATGCCCAAGATGTTTCTAAATTTGTCAACCGTGCAGCTTTTGACTGTTTTGAGTGCATAAGCAGAACCTCTGCCATTGCTATAGGTGCACGTAGAATTGCTTGGCTCCAGTCATTTGATCTGGAGCTCTGGGTGCAAGACAAATTGGGAAATATCCCTTGTACTGGTGAGAACCTGTTTGGTAGAGATTGGCAGGAAAAAGCCAATGAGTTGGATGCTGACAACTCCACCTTGTATAGATTATCCAAGTCCACAGCTGATCCTGCTAGAAAGAATTCTTTCAAGAAACCATTCTTTTCTAAGAAGAAAAGATATTATCCTGCTTATGTTCAGCAGGGACGTTCTGCAGGTAAGCTTGTCAGGAAAGGTCAGCAACCACCCAAACAGAAGAAAGCAAAGACTGCTAAGCCTCAGCCGTCCCAGAAGTCTCAGCCTCCACAAGACCTTTGACTTTCAGCTAGAGAACTTAGCCTTCCTGGCTCTTGTGGGACCACAACCTTTCACCATTCCAGGAAGGTTATGTCACTTTGCCCCCAGATGGGGGCAAATAACAGCAGAGCATTAGACACTCTCCATCATAAAGGAGGGGTACAAGCTTCATTTTTCGAGCATGCCCCCTCCCACAATAATAAGGCAGTTCAAGTCTCTGACCTCTCTCATCAACCTGTTAGGTCAGGAGGGCACTATGTTTCTTGCCCAAGGGGCAATAGAAGAAGTACCCATCCATCAGCAGGGTGCAGGGTTTTACTCCCCCTATTTCCTTATCCCAAAGAAAACGGGGATACAGACCTATCTTGGACCTCAGAGAATTGAACAAATTCCTTGTCAAAGAGAAATTCAAGATGATTTCTCTCGGAACTTGTCAGACAGCTGCCTGGGTGAGAATCTTCACAGTCTTGGCAAGTGCATATATCTATATGATTTGCAAGGGATTGTGGGCAATGTAGTTCATTCACACCAGACACAGCTGCTGACAATAATTTAGTTGTGCTCAAGTGTTAAAGCCAATAAGAAATTTATTTATGGGGTTATTTCTCCCAACACAAGATATGCTTGGTAGCACATAAATCAGGTTAATTGCTTCCAGTGTTTAACTTGGAAAAACAAAGTCAAAATCAGGAAAACAACATTCAAACTTGTCAGGCATTAGCTAATGTTTTCTTAGCATATATCAAACAACAAACGAAAAGCCCCAAAGAAAGAAAAAACTGTTCTTTTCAGGTTAACTTCTGATAACTTCCCACATAGATTCAGAAGTGATTCTCTCCTAGCTCACAAGCAATTAGGTAAGGCTCAATTGCTAGCAGTTATCCAGCTGAAACCCCTTTAGCTGGCTTGCTTTCTACTGTGGGGGTCAAATCCTGCTTCAGGAGCTTTTCTGAGTAGATTAAAGAACAAGTTTGTATTTCTTTGTGATGGTTGCTGTACTTTATAACAGAAAATCACCAAAGGAGTTTGGACAGAGAGCAGTCCATATAAACACATTCTTCATCTGCAATCATTCCCCCTTCTTCAACAAGCATGGGTTCAATATCATGGATTGGCACAGATGAATCTCTCAATGGAGCACTTTCAGGAGAATACTTGTTTCCCTGCTGTCTTTCAAGGTTATAGCTAGGGCATAGATCAGTGTTCATACCTGAGCTTCCATTGCTGTTAGAGTTCCTCTCTATATAGCCTGGCCAGTATGTAGTCCAGTTCTTATGTCCAGCCTTCCAATCCAGATCCCTGGACACTGGATCTCTCTTCACATACCTTCTGGCACGGGTCTTAGGGTCCCTTCCACGTGCAGCCATCTCCCTCACAGGTAGCGTCTGGAGTTTCCTAGCTCTGCAGCACCATTCCTCTGGCTTTCCCCAGTCCAATGGTGTATGCTGGCCCTTGAAATGCCTCCCAGTATACGTACTGCTCTGGACTCTTCTAGACCTCTCAAAGGCTTTTCTCTTCCTTCTTCCAAAGGGTTTCTTTCCTTCTCTGTCCGTCCGGTTTGGCTTCTGCTTCTGATGATCCTTCAGATGAAACTGATGATCAAGCTCAAGCTGATTCTCAGGATAATGAGGATAATTCTCTGTAGAATAAACTCTACCTTCATTCTGCTTAGATGAGTGCTCCTCCCTAACAGCGCAGCTGTGCTGAATCAGGCCCTGCCCTTTGAGATGAGTGCTTAGGGATTACCTCATAGCCCTCCCGATTGAACACACGTTTCCCCACTTCAGCTGCTCTAATGGCTGCTGGAAACCTGGTGTATTCTGGGACTGGTAGTCTTTTATGGGAAAATTCTGTTTTCTTATTTCTACCAGAACTGACAGGTTGCTTGTTCAGAGTCACTTCACCTTTACTATAGCTCCTTCCTGAGCTATGATAAGCTTCCTTATCACATACTCTGCTGCCATACCTTCAGAGTCAGGATTGGCTTTGTTTTCTAGATCTCAAGGATGCGTACACCCATGTTCTCATCCATCCAACTCACAGAAGGTTCCTTCGGTTCCTTTTTCAAGGAAAGCACTACCAATACAGGGTGCTTCCTTTTGGCCTGGCCTCAGCTCCGAGGGTGTTCACGAAATGCTTGGCTGTGGTAGCAGCATTTCTCCGCACTCTAGTTATATTCGTCTTCCCCTACTTAGACTGGCTCATTCGAGCCCCAACAGTCAGAGGCCAGGACTTCTCTATCCTGCACAATGCGTATCCTTCAGTATTTGGGTCTGGTAATTAACATCCCAAAATCCAGTGTAACTCCCACTCAGTCTTTAGAGTTCATAGGAGTTTTGCTGGATACCAGAAAGGCAAGGGCCTATCTCCCCCAGGCCCGCTGCCTTCGCATTGTGCAGTTAGATTCTCAAGCAGTGCTAAAGCCTCATCTCATTGCCCGAGAAATGCTACAACTACTAGGCCACATGGCATCTACTGTGCATGTGGTTCCCTATGCTTGTCTTCATATGAGGGCAGCCCCGTGGACTTTATTCACTCAATGGACCCAGGCATCAGGATGCCTATCAGACAAAATAGCAAACACAAGTCGCCTTATTTTGTTCCTCTAATGGTGGAAGTCCACTCAAAACCTGTTGCTGGGGTCCCCTTTTCAACAACCCTTACCCCAAGGAACTCTCACAACAGATGCTTCTCTGATGGGTTGGGGAGCTCATCTGCAAGACCTCTCCACCCAAGAAACCTGGTCTCCACAGGAGACTCATCTACTGTGATGTAGAAGTCCATGCAGAGCCTATGGAAATAGAAGGATAGAAGGATTTTTCCTTTAAAGGTACTGACAGTCAGCCAGCACACACGTCTCAGTATTTGCAAGAGAGAGGCAAGCAGAGGGAGACAGGAGCTGAGCTGACACACCCAAGCTCTGACGTAGCAGCAAGCTTGGATCTTGAGTACTCACACCTGTGCAGGAAGGCAGAGCCAAGCCTCAGGGTCAGAAATTTAAACCCCAGCTAGAAGCTTGGGAGGATAGCAGGGGAAGAGGCAGAGCTTCCGAAGGGAGGAAGAGAGAAAGCTTCTGAGAAAAGGCCAAGCACTCTAGATTGGAGGAGACGTGGTTGAAAAGGCTCAAACTTCACAGAGTGGGAGACTTGTAAGGAACATATCTGCAGGTCTGAAATTGAAGCCTGCAAAATAGAAGGAGAGAAGGTACAGCCTGTTGTCAGGAACCTGCTGAGGGAGAAAGTGCAGAGAACGCTTCAGTCCTCATTGCTGGATGAAAGGCTTCAGATTCTGCCTAGGTGGGAACCCAGCTCTAAAGCAAGGAGTTTGAAAAACTCACCCAGGAGCAAAGGGCCAGGGCAGTGCTCTCCACAGGCAGTGCAGACAGAGGAGCAGAATGTAATTCCTTACAGCTGGAGAGAGCTAAGTGAGAGCCAGAGAGCAGTCTCCACAGCCCCAGGTATTTCAAAACCTTACTGCGCAGAATTGTGTCCAGGGGAAATACCAGAGTTAGCAGAGGGGAGGTTACCAGAAACCCTGCTATAACAATTTGAAGCCAAACTCAGTAAGCCCTGGGTTTGAAGAAATGCAATGGGACAGCAATGATATTGACGTAGGGGAAGTCCCTATGGATTGCACATTTTGTTGGGCAGATGATATTGAGTCCCTACGCTAAAAACCTGTATAAAAGAGCTGAGTGAAAGCAAAGAAAAAGAGGTATTTTTCTTTGGAAGCAGAAGCTGTTTTTGTTTGGCTGTTTTGATTACATGGGATATGCACTGCACATTTTGGAGCAGAGACTGTGAGAAATGCAGTTACTTTAATTTTCTGTAAATAATTCTGAGCAAACACCTGAAGATTGTCCTATTTAGTTCTGCACTGAATTCTTTTGTGTTGAGAATAAATTCCTTGTCATTTTTGCCTTACTACTCGACTCACAACTATTTTTTATCAGAGGACATGACAGCTCCAATCCTCTTAGCCCTAGGCGGAGGGCTGGCATCATGACACTACATATCAATCTCTTGGAGCTCAGAGCAATCTTCCCTGCTCTTCGAGTGTTCCACGCCCTGCTCAGCTACAAGACAGTCCTCATTCATACGGACAATCAAGTAGCCATGCTCTGCGTGAACAAGCAGGGGGGAACAGGCTCTCTGTCGCTTTGCAGCGAAGCTTTGCGACTATGGGCCCTCGCCAGAGAGCATCAGATTCATCTCCTGGCAGTGTATCTTCCAGGCATACAAAACTCTTGGGCAGACAGACTCAGTCGAGTTCTGCTTCCACACGAATGGTCTCTGCATGCAGACCAGGTGGCCAAGATTTTTCAGATTTGGGGAATCCCGGACATAGACCTCTTTGCAAGTCCGCTGAATGCCAAACTTCCCTGATTCTGTTCCAGAATTCCGGCTCAGAAGGCTCAGGCCAGAGATGCTTTCCTCCTTTACTGGGGTCAAGACTTCCTGTATGCCTTTCCACTCATTCCCCTAATTCCCAAAACCTGTTCAAGCTTCAGAGAGACAGAGGCCATATGATTCTCATAGCTCCACATTGGCCACGGCAAGTATGGTACCCTCTGCTTCTACATCTCTCTCAAGCTCCCTCCCTGGAGTTAGGGTCTGCTTCAGATCTCCTATCCCAGGAGGACGTAATGTTATGGCATCCCAATCCCCAGTCTCTGCGTCTCAGGGCTTGGTTGCTGAAGGTTTAGATCTCCATGATCTTAATCTTCCTCAGCAAGTAAAAGGTATTCTTTTTGCTTCCACGAAACGCTCTTATGCTTTCAAGTTGAAAAGGTTTACCATATGGTGTTCGCAGATGGGTCTTAACCCCCTTGCGATACCTCTGGAATCATTGCTGGAGTATCTCCTTCATTTGTCCAATGCAGGTCTTAAGACTAACTCAGAGTCCATTTGAGTGCTATTGCAGCTTCCTTTAAGCCTCTAAATGGACAGCCTATTTCCTCCCATCCTCTTATAGCAAGATTTATGAGAGGCCTTCTTCTAACGAAGCCTCCCATTAGGCCACCACCGGTGGCATGGGACTTAAACCTGGTTCTTGGGCAGCTCATGAAGCCACCTTTTGAACCCTTAGCTACTACTTCCTTGAAATTCCTTTCTTGGAAGGTTCTTTCTCATTGCAATCACATTAGCACGTCGCATTAGTGAGTTGCAAGCGGTAGTAAGCTGATCCACCTTATACAAGGTTCCATCATGACAAGGTAGTCCTTAGACTCTTCCACACTTTATGCAAAAGGTGGTCTCGCCTTTTCATCTAAACCAAGCGGTCTACCTACCTGTGTTTTTTCAAGGCCTCATGCATCAAATGCAGAGAGGAATCTTCATACCTTGGACTGTAAAAGAGCTTTAGCCTTTTACTTACAAAGAACACAGCAACATAGAAAGTCCTCTCAACTCTTTGTTGCTTTTGATTCTTCTCATTTGGGACTTCAAGTCTCCAAGAGAACACTATCCAACTGGATTGCTCAGTGTATATCCTTTGCTTATCAGAGTAAGAATCTTCCTATGGAGGGCTATGTCACGGCTCACAATGTGAGAGCCATGGCAGCTTCAATGGCTCATCTGCACTCTGTGTCTATCGACGACATCTGTCGAGCAGCCACCTGGGCCTCGGTTCATACCTTCACAGCCTATTACGGCTTGAACAAGGCCTCCCGCCAGGATGCCTTGTTTGGTCAGGCTGTTTTCCAACACCTGTTCCATACCTAATCAACTCCTACGCACCATCCCTGGTAGGATGCCAGAGATCCATGGGGGGGAAGTGGAGCCATTCTCAGGGACACTCAAATACTCTGGTCTCTCCCTGGCATCTAAAGCTAGGGAGTCCCCATATGTGATGACTACATTCCTGCTTGTTCCTGGAGATAGCATAGTTACTCACCTGTAACAGGTGATCTCTGGGAACAGCAGGAATTTAGTCCTCACAACCCACCCACCTCCCCTAGGAGTTGTATTTCTCTATCTCTTTCCCTTTCCCTCTCTCTCTCTCTGTCTCAGCTTTAAAACTGAACTGGAGACAGGCAGTTGGGAAAGGCGGGAAGGCAGCGCGCAGGCGCTGTGGAATGCTCCCAAAAGCTTCCTTATTGGATGCTGGGGAGCGTTCCCGCGCAGGCTCCATCGGTACCGACCTTACCCATATGTGAGGACTAAATTCCTGCTGTTCCTGGAGATCACCTGTTACTGGTGAGTAACTATGCTTTCCCTGTCCTAGCCTTCTCTAATCAACCCATTAACAGTCCTATTCCCCCCCCCATCTGCTCATTACCCGTGCTAGGTCCCCCATCAGCCCATTATAATCCTAACCCGCACTGTCACTCCCCTCTGTCCAGCATTTATCCCCTGTCTCTCCCCTCTGTCCATGTCGGCCCCCTTCCCTCCCTCTGTCAGCTCCCCTCCCTCCCTGTCAGCCTCCCTCCCTCCTTCCATCCATGTCAGCTCCCCCTCCCTCCCTCACTCCATGTCAGCTCCGTTGCAGGTTCTCTGCCCCCTCCCCATGTCTGCCTCCTTCTGCAGCTGCGGCTCCTTGTCTCTTAGGGAACTGCGGCTGTGCCTGTGAAGCTGTTGCGGAGCCTTTCTCTAAACGGGCTCCGTGCAGCATTGTTACGCCTCCAAAGGAAGTGATATACTTCCTTTGGAGGCAGGACAATGCTTCACAGAGCCTGTCGAGAGACAGGAAGGTTCTGCAATGGTTTTACAGGCACAGCTGTGGTTCCCTAAGAGGCAGGGAGCCGTGGCTGCATTAGAAGGGAGGCAGTGAGTTTGCCGCTGCCGAGAAGCGGACTCGGCAGTGGCAGCAACTTGTGCGCTTTTTTTTTTTTAAACTTGGCGGTGTGAGGTGACCCCCGTGGGGGTCGTGACCCACAGGTTGAGAACCGCTGCTCTTTGCCTACCCACCCATTCCCCTCATTCCCAAAACTGTACAAAAGCTTCAGAGAGACAGGGACCATATGATCCTCATAGTCCCACACTGGTCACGACAGACGTGGTATCCACTGAATCTATGTCTCTCTCAAACCAAGCCTCTGGAGTTGGGATGTGCTCCAGATCTTCTTTCCCAGGAGAATGGGACGCTATTGCACCCGAATCCCCTGTCTTTACACCAGAGGGCATGGCTGCCGAGAGCCTAGAATTCCAGGATATCAATCTTTCTCAGCAGGTTAAGTATAGCCTTTTGGCTTCAAGAAAACCTTCCACAAGGCGGGCCTATGCCTTTAAGTAGAGAAGGTTCTCTATCTGGTGTTTAAAAAAGGAACTTAATCCTTTTTCAGTTCCAGTGGAGGCGCTACTGGAGTATCTCCTCCATTTATCATCCTCTGGTCTTAAGAATAACTCAGTAAGGGTCCACCTTAGTGCCATTGCAGCTTTCCCCAAGCCCTTTGATGGACAACCTGTCTCCTCTCAACCGCTTGTAGCGTGGTTTGAGAGGCCTACTCTTAACTAAACCTCCCATTAAGCCACCTCCCGTGGCTTGGGATTTCAACTTTGTCCTAGGGCAGTTTATGGAACCACCCTTCTAACGTTTATCCACTATATCTCTGAAATTTCTTTCTTGGAAGGTAATCTTCCTAATTGCCCTCACTTCTGCAAGACACAACAGTGAGCTACAAGCTTTAGTGGCTGATCCTCCTTATACAAGGTTCCACCATGATAAAGTAGTTCTTAGGACTCACCCTCACTTTATGCCAAAGGTGGTTTTGCCTTTTCATTTAAACGTCAGTTTACCTTCCTGTATTCTTCCCTAGGCCTCACACCTCTAATACAGAAAGGAATCTTCATACTCTAGATTGTAAAACAGCTTTAGCTTTTTACCTTCAGAGAGCTAAGCAACATAGAAAGGCTTCTCAGTTTTTTGTTGCCTTTGACTCCAGTCATCTTGGATTAACAGTTTCCAAGTGAACTCTTTCTAACTGGATTGAAGATTGCATATCCTTTGCCTATGAGAGTAAGAGACTTTCTCCAGGACCAAGCAGGAAGTCAGTCCTCACATAGGGGTGTCATCGGCGCCGATGAAGCCCCAGCGGAGCATTTCCCCAGCTTTCCATGAAAGCCTTTGGGAATGCTGGCACACATGTGCGGTTCCCTTCCCACCTAAAGGTGCCATCTTACCTCAGTCTCTTTTTTCCGAGAAGCCCATCGGACGTGTGTCCTGTTCTCCCGGATAAAAGTGATTTTTTTTCTTCGGATCTGCTGCAGGGGATGCCCTTCCAAATGTTAGAATACTCTGTGGTCCTCACCACCGATGCCTCTCTGAAGGGCTGAGGTGCTCATTGTCTAGACAAGTGCACTCAGGGCCTCTGGTCTCCCTGGGAGACAGCCCAACAAATCAATCTCCTGGAACTTCGAGCTATCCGCTTCGCTCTCAAGGCTTTTTCTCCGGCCCTGGCTCACTGCTCAGTCTTGATTCAGACAGACAACCAGGTAGCCATGTTTTATGTGAACAAACAGGGCGGAACTGGGTCCAAGCTCCTTTGTCGAGAGACTCAGGACCTTTGTACCTTTGCCCTGCAGCACAACATGCTTCTCAAGGCGGTGTACCTTCCAGGCCAGGAGAACTGCCTGGCCGACTGGTTGAGCAGATTTCTGCAGCCCCACGAATGGCAGCTGCATCCCTTGGTCGTTCAGAAGATCTTCCTGAAGTGGGGTCTCCCTTGGATAGATCTCTTTGCAAGTCCTCTGAACAAGCAACTGACCAAGTTCTGCTCCCGGCAACTGCATCCTTTGAGGATAGCACCAGATGCTTTTCTGATGTTCTGGTCTCAGGGCCTCCTGTATGCGTTTCCTCCCACGCCCTTGGTGGCCCGAACTCTTTTCAAGACTCTTCAGGACAAGGCCTCGGTCCTGCTGGTAGCTCCCAGATAGCTGAGGCAGCCTTGGTTTCCACTTCTGCTACAGCTGGCAGTGGATTCCCCACTACCTCTGGGGTTACAACCCGACCTTCTCTCAGAGGAGCAGGGTTCCCTTCTGCACCCCAATCTCCAAAGCTCTCAATTTGATCGCCTGGAGGCTGCAAGGGTAGTTTTGGCTCCCTGGGGCCTGCCTCAGGAAGTTGAAGCGGTTGTTCTAGCCTCTAGGAAACAGTCCACTAGGAAAACCTATGCCCTCAAATGGAAGAGGTTTTCTGTGTGGTGTCAGCTACGTACAGAGGATCCTTTCTCCTGTACTGTGCCAGTAGTGCTTCAGTACTTACTGCACTTGTCCATTCAGGGACTTAAGTCCAATTCTGTTCGGGTCCACCTCTCAGCTCTAGCAGCTCACCACTCACTGGTGGAGGGACATTCTCTGTCCGGTCACCCTTTGGTGTCCCGCTTTCTCAGGGGCTTGCTTTTGCTCAAGCCCCCCATCCGTCGTCCTGCTCCTGAGTGGGAGCTGAATGTGGTCTTGCAGCAACTGACTCGCCCACCCTTTGAGCCGATGGCTACTTGCCCTCTACGCTTCCTCTCCTGGAAGACTCTCTTCCTGATAGCCCTCACCTCAGCTAGGCGAGTGAGTGAGCTTCAGGCCCTGGTCTGTGATAGACCTTATACCAGGATTTATAGGAACAGGGTAGTCCTCAGGGCTCATCCCAAGTTCCTTCCTAAGGTTGTCTCCTCTTTCCACCTCAATCAGGAGGTGGTTTTTCCAACATTCTTCCTTAGGCCTCATGCGAGCCAGGCTGAAGGAGTCCTGCATACCCTGGACTGTAGGAGGGCCTTATCCTTCTACCTTGACCGTACGCAGGGGCATAGGAGGGCTACTCAGCTCTTCGTCTCCTTTGACCCCAATAAGTTGGGGTTGGCTGTGTACAAGCGTACCTTGTCCATTTGTGTGGCTGACTGTATCACCTGGGCTTACAAGGCGGCTGACCTTCCTTTGCAGGGTAGGGTCACGGCCCATCGTGTCAGGGCAATGGCTGCCTCAGTGGCTCATCTCCGCTCTGTGCCCTTGGTAGACTTCTGCAGGGCTGCAACTTGGTCTTCAAGCCAGACCTTTGCGGCCCATTACTGTCTGGAGAGGGAGTCCCGTAGGGACAGTGCTTTTGGCCAAGCAGTACTCCAGAATCTCTTTGAGGTTTAGGCAACTTCTGCCTGGCTACCGTTGGAGGTTGTCCTTGAAAAGCCTTTCTTTGCAGCTGGGACTAGAGGGAGTTCTCTTGTTCAGCCTGGGTTCCTCGGTAGCCCAGAGCTAGGGAGTCACCCATATGTGAGGACTGACTTCCTGCTTGGTCCTGGAGAAAGAGTAGTTACTCACCTGTAACAGGTGTTCTCCAGGAGCAGCAGGAATCAGTCCTCACATCCCTCCCTCCTCCGCTTGGAGTTGCAGTTGTACATAGTTTGTTTTTACATTTTTGTGTGCTGTTCTTAGCTATGTCATTTGACTGAGGTAAGATGGCACCTTTAGGCGGGAAGGGAACCGCGCATGCGTGCCAGCATTCCCAAAGGCTTTCATGGAAAGCTGGGGAAATGCTCCGCTGGGGCTTCATCGGCGCCGATGACACCCATATGTGAGGACTGATTCCTGCTGCTCCTGGAGAAACCTGTTACAGGTGAGTAGCTACTCTTTCTCTCAAAGGTCATGTCACAGCTCACAATGTGAGAACAATGGCAGCCTCTATGGCCAACCTTCGCGCAGTGTCTATTGACGACATTTGCAAAGCAGCCACTTGGGCTTCGGTACACACCTTTGCAGCCCACTACTGCTTAGACAAGGACTTCTGTCGGGATGCCTCGTTTGGCCAGGCTAATCTCCAGCATCTCTTTCAGACTTAGAACAACTCCTACCCGCTGTCCCGGGTTTTGATGCCAGAGGTCAGTGGGAGGAGGTATGATCCATCTCAACCTGGGTTTTGCAGCTTTTTGGGGGTCATCTGCCTGGCATCTCTCAGCTTGGGGGGAGTCATATGTGAAGACTACATTCCTGCTTGTTCCTGGAGATAGCATAGTTACTCACCTGTAACAGGTGATCTTCAGGAACAGCAGGAATTGTCTTCACAACCCACCCACTTCCCCTGGGATTTGTATCTCTCTTTCTCTCCTTTTGTCTTAGCTATAAACTCCACTGAAGAGGGAGGGAGAGTTGAAAAGGTGGGAAGGCAGTGGTGCAGGCGCAGTGGGGTGCTCCCAAAAGCTTTCCTATTGGACGCTGTGGAGCTTTCCCACGTGGGCTCTGTCGGTGCTGATACCCATATGTGAAGACTCAATTCCTGTTGTTCCCGGAGATCACCTGTTACAGGTGAGTAACTACGCTTTCCTGAAGAGCTGGTACGACCCCCCCCCCCCCCCCTTTTACCAGACCCTGCTGCTCAGAGCTCGCACTTCTTAGGACAACTCAGTAGAACCTCTACCCAGACACATGTAGGGGAAAGGCTTCTACTCCAAATACTTCCTTATCCCAAAGAGGACTGTGGGGGGCCTCAGGCCTATTATAGATCTGCAAAACTTAAACAAGCTTCTGGTGAGGGAGAAGTCTTCCTCCAGGGAGACTGGCTTTTTTCATTGGATATAAAGGATGCTTGTGCACACATCCTGATCCACCCCTCCCACAGGCAGTACTTAAGGTTCATAGTAGGAGGAGTGTGCTACTAATAGAGTGCTATCCTTTGGCCTGGCTTCCTCACCACGGGTTTTCATGAATTGCTTAACAGTGCTTGCTGCCCACCTATGCCTGCATGGAGCCTTTGCCTTCCCCTTCCTGAACGACTGGCTTATCGGGCAGCACGGTCGCAGAGGCCCACCAGGCCACAGGGCGTGCAACTCTCCTGCTGCAGCACCTGGGTTTATCATCTGCCCAAAATCTCATCTCACTCCAGCCCAGAGCCTGTAATTCATAGGTGCTCAGTTGGACACCCTGCAAGCCAAGGTCTTTCTTCCCTGGGAAAGGGCAGACCGCCTCAGGGAGTTAGTGGCCAAGGTGTGGTACTGTTGCTCTGTTCCAGCCCATCTTCTCCGCCTTCTGGGCTACATGGCCTCTACGGTCCACGTGACAGTGCTAGCCCTCCTGCATGTGTGGGCAGCCTAGTGATGTTTTTGCTTTCAGTAGGCGCAAGCCACGGGCAGATTGTGGGATAGGATCAGGATAGCCCTCCAGCTTGCGGAGTCCCTCAACTGGTGGCAACCTTTCTGCCACCTACAGGCTGGAATGCCTTTCCAGGCGCCCCTGCCCCAGAGAGTCCTAACCATGGACGCTTCCCTCTTTGGGAGGAGCCTTGCAAGGACTGTCATACAAGGCAGCTGGTCCCAAACAGAATCCCTGCTACAGATCAATCGTCAAGAGCTCAGGGCGATCATTCTGTTTCTACAGACGTTCTGCCAATGCATTTGACACCAGTCAGTGCTGGTACAGATAGACAACCAGGTCGTCATGTTCTACGTGAAGAAGCAAGATGGCACGGAGGCGTACTCCCTCTGCCAGAAGGCAGTGGTCCTCCTTTCCTTTGCGGCTCACAACAATATGCTCCTGCGTGCGGTCTACCTCTCGGGCCAGACCTGGCAGACAGATTTAGAAGGATGCTCTAGCCGCATGAATGGCACCTGATCCACATTGTGGCCTCATGGCTCTTCTGCCTCTGGGGGATGCCCGTGATGGACCTCTTCTCCATCCCAGATAATGCGCATTTGCCCCACCTTTGCTTGCGGCAGCCGCATCCGGGGAGAGTAGTGGTGGATACCTTCCTGATCTCGTGGATGGAAGGCCTCCTCTATGCCTTTCCACTGCCCCGCCCCCCTTCTGGCTAAGGCTCTCTTCAAAGTCAAGTGTGAGGGTGCAGCATTGATACTAACTGCCTCCAGGTGGCCAGACAGCCGTGATTCCCACTGCTGCTCTCCTTGTTGGTGGCACTCCTGGTCCTGCTGGGCTGTGTCCTGGGACCTCCTGTCTCAGGAGCAGGGCACCCTCCTGCACGCCAATCTGGGGTCTCAAACGTTAACAGCATAGTTGTTGAAAGCGTAGCCTTGGCCCTTTCAACATCCCACAACATGTCAAGGAGGTCCTGTTGGCTTCCAGCAAGCCCTCCATGAGACGAGCATACACCTTTAAGTGGCGTAGATTCTCAGTATGGTCTGCGGAGAGGCAGGAGAACCCGTTCTCCTTCCCAGTGCAACTGGTGCGCCAGTACAGGTTGCATCTGTCACACACTAGACAAAAGTCACTCAGTGCGGGTACACCTGAGTGCGTTGGTTGCACACCACCACCCTATCGACGGGAACCCTCTTTCGGGACAGCCCCTAGTCTCAATTCCTCAAGGGCCTCCTGCTGTCTAAGCCACCCGCCTGCGGGTGGTGGAATGGGGAACCTCAGTGTGGTGTTCTCAAGCTCACCATGCCACTATTCAAGCCTCTAGCTGCTTTGCTATCTGCAGTATCTTTCATGGAAGGTGGCCTTCCTGGTAGCACTCTCATCCACTTGCAAAGAAGCGAGCTTCAGGCCCTAGTGACAGCCACCATACACAAGATTCTACAAGAACAGGGTGGTGCTCTGCACTCAACCCAAATTCCTCCCAAAGGTGCTGTCTCCTTTTCACCTCAACCAGGAGATGGTCCTTCCCAACTTTTTCTGCAGCCTCATGCTGTTTGGGAGGAAACTATTCTCCATACACTGAACTGCAAATGAGACCTGTCCTATCTACAGCGGACCCAAGGCCATTGCAAAACTCCTCAGCATTCGTTTTCTATGACCCCAGCAGTCTGGGGCTTCCTCTGACTAAGCGAACTCCATCCATTTGAGTGGCACGGTATTGATCTTGCCTGTGAGTGAGCTGGGCTCTCCCTGGACCACCGGATCACAGCACATCGCGTGAGAGCAACGGCCTCATCGGTGACTAACCTGTGCTCAGTACTGGTGATGGAGATCTGCAAAGCCACTATATGGTCTTCAATCCATACGTTTGCAGCTCACTGCTGCCTGGAAAATGAGTCCCACCGAGACAGTACCGTTGGCCAGGCGGTACTCCTTAATTTTGTTGGGGTTGGAGGCATCTCCTGCCTTCTGTGTTCAGGCAACAGGAGTGATGCTATAGACTTGCAGAGTCTCTCAGTTGGGGACTTACCTTCTGCAACTCACGGCTTCCTGATTTGTTTGCCGTTGGTGTCGTGGTTTGGTCCTCTGCAGCCTGGAGCTAGGGTGCCCCATATGTGAGGACAGACTTCTTGCTTGTTCCTAGAGAAAGCGTAGCTCTCCAGGCAGGAATGTAGTCATCACATATGGGTATCGTTGGTACCGACGGAGCCTGCGCGGGAACGCTCCCCAGCATCCAATAGGAAAGCTTTTGGGAGCATCCCACAGCGCCTGCGTGCTGCCTTCCCACCTTTCCAACTGTCCCTCTCCAGTTCTTCGTTTTCCGCAGAGCCGACAGGTCTCATACCCTGTCACCGCAGAAAACGTTGTCTTTAATCTTTGTTTTTGTGGTCGCATCTACCTTCCCTCGAAGCTATACTGGTACCGCCGGTTCTTTCTTTCTTCTAAAAACAAAACAAAACTATAGTTTCTGAAGTGGTTTACTTCAGGAACTTTTTTCCTTAGTGCTAGGCGCCATTTTGGGCACTGGTCCCAATTTTTCCTTAAAAATGGAAAAATCTACTTCACGTTTTAAGAAATGTTCTAAATGTGGCGGTACCATTTCTGTCACCGACACCCATGATTGGTGTCTCAAATGTTTAGGTCCTGACCACTCTTATTTCAGAGTGCCTCTCCTGTGGAATGATGTCAAAAAGGGGCCGGCAGAAGCGAGCTGCTAAACTTAGCACCCTTTTTCCCTCAGACGCAGCGTCTGTTGCATCGACATTCTCCAGGGCTTCATCTTCCTCCCATGGATCTCAGGTAACTAAACATAAATCTAGCCGGTCCTCAAAAGGTAGATCTCCTAAGTATCGAGATGCCCCTGGCGTTGCCATTGAGGAATTTTCACCACCAAAACTGCTCCGGCGGGTGGCTTCGGCTTCCAAAACATTATCGGGGCTCCAGGATGTTCTCGAGGCCTCAACCTCGGCAGAACTACTGGCGCCATGCTCTTGGGTTCTGGCCGCTTCTACCGGTACCGACACCCAAGCATCGGCAGCGTCCTATAGACCAGAGAATCTCCAGGAACAAGCAGGAATGAGTCTTCACATATGGGTACGTTGGTACCGACAGAGCCTGCGCAGGAACGCTCCCCAGCGTCCAATCAGAAAGCTTTTGGGAGCATCCCACAGCGCCTGTGTGCTGCCTTCCCGCCTTTCCAACTGTCTCTCCTCAGTTGTTCTTTTTCCACGGAGCCAGCAGGTCATGTTCCTGTCACCGCAGAAGAATTTCCTTATTTTTTCTTTATTTTTCTGTCGCGTCTGCCTTTCTTGACGCTATACCGGTACCGCCGGTTGTTATTCTTTTCCTTTAAAAAAAACAAAAAAAACCCAAAACCTTTTTTCCATTCATTTTTCTTCAGGTGTACTTCAGTTTGGGGCCTTAGGCCCAAAACCTTTTTCCTTAAATATGGAAAAGCCTGCCTCAGGATTTAAGAAGTGCACAAAATGTGGTGGTACTATCTCCGTCACCGACACCCATGACTGGTGTCTAAAGTGTTTAGGCCCTGACCATTCCATTACAGATTGTGTGTCCTGTTCCATGATGTCTAAGAGAGGTCGACAGAACCGAGCTGCCAAGCTCAGTACCCTGTTTCCCTCTGATGCATCTTCGGTGGCATCGACATCTTCCAGGGCTGCTTCTTCCTCACATGGATCTCAGGTAACTAAACACAAATCCAGCCGGTCCTCGAAGGGCAAATCTCCTAAACTTCGAGATGCCTCCGGCCTTGCCCTCGAGGATTCTGCACCGGCAAAATTACCCCGGCGGGAGGCTTCGGCCTCTAAAGCATCATCATCGGGGTTCCAGGATGATCTCGATGGCGTGGCCTCGACAGATCTCCTGGTGCCATGCTCTGGGGTACCGGTGGCTTCCACCGGTACCGACTTCCAGGCATTGGCAGTGTCGATGGATCAGAGGATTCTGTCCATCGAACGCAGTCTGGCGGCTTTCCTTGTGGCATCGATGCCCGTGGCACCGCAACAGACTACTCCGCCGGTACCTGCTCTGGCATCGCCATTGGCACCGATCCCGGTACCGGTGGCATCGACATCGGCATCGGTGTCCGCCATGCTGGTACTCTGCCCTTTGCAGCCCTCTGGTACCGATACCCCGGTACCGGTGATTCCCGATACCGATCCCAATCGGTATGGGTATCGGGCTTTGCAAGAGCATCCGGACAGACGATACTTCGATTCCTCTGATGACTCTGAGGACTGTAAAAGAGCTCTAGCTTTTTACTTACAGAGGACACAGCAACATAGAAAGTCTTCTCAACTCTTTGTTTCTTTTGATCCTTCTCATTTGGGACAACCAGTCTCCAAGAGAACACTTTCCAACTGGATTGCCCAGTGTATTTCTTTCGCCAGGGCCATGTCACAGCTCACAATGTGAGAGCCATGGCAGCCTCAATGGCTCATCTGAACTCTGTGTCTATCGACGACATCTGTCGAGCAGCCACTTGGGCCTCGGTTCATACCTTCACAGCCCATTACTGCTTGGACAAGGACTCACGCCGGGATGCCTTGTTTAGTCAGGCTGTCCTCAGACACCTGTTCCATACTTAATCAACTCCTACCCACCATCACTCATGGGATGCCAGAGATCCAGGTGGAGAAGTGCAGCCCTGTTCCAGGGACACACAACGTATGGGCTCTCTCCCTGGCATCAAAAGCTAGGGAGTCCCCATATGTGAAGACTCATTCCTGCTTTTTCCTGGAGATAGCACAGTTGCTTACCTGTAACAGGTGATCTCTGGGAACAGCAGGAATAAGTCTTCACAACCCACCCACCTCCCCTAGGAATTGTCTCTCTCTATCTCTCTCCTTTCCCTCTCTCTCTCTCTTGTCTAAGCTATAAAACTCAACAGAGGAGAGACAGTTGGAAAGGCGGGAAGGCAGCACGCAGGCGCTGTGGAATGCTCCCAAAAGCTTTCTGATTGGACGCTCGGGAGCATTCCTGCGCAGGTTCCGTCGGTACCGACGTACCCATATGTGAAGACTTAATCTCCCGGAACAAGCAGGAATGAGTCTTCACATATGGGTATCGTCGGTACCGACGGAGCCTGCGCGGGAATGTTCCCCAGCGTACAAAAGGAAAGCTTTTGGGAGCATTCCACAGCGCCTGCGTGCTGCCTTCCTGCCTTTCCCAACCGTCTCTCTCCAGTTCTTCTTTTCCGCGGAGCCAGCAGGTCGTGTTTCCTGTCAACGCTGAAGAATTTCTATTTTCTTGTTTTCTTATTCTTATTTTCTTTAGTCGCGTGTCTGCCTTCTCGAAGACCGGTACCGCCGGTCTTTTTTCTTTCTTTAAAAACAAACAAACAAATTTATTTTTGCCTCAGTGCATTTTCTTCTGTGGCCCTAGGCCTACAGTCTATTTACTCATGGAAAAGCCCGCCTCCGGGTTTAAAAAGTGCACAAAGTGCAGTGGCACTATTTCTGTCACAGACACCCATGATTGGTGTCTAAAATGTTTAGCTCCTGACCATTCCATCGCGGATTGTGAGTCCTGCTCCATGATGTCTAAAAGAGGGTTACAGAATCGGGCAGCCAAGCTCAGTACCCTGTTTCCCTCCGATGCAGCTTCGGTGGCATCGACGTATTCCAGGGCTGCTTCTTCATCCCATGGATCTCAGGTAACAAAACTTAAGTCCGGTCGGTCCTCAAAGGGTACATCTCCCTCTAAGTATCGAGATGTTCCCGACATTACCATTGAGGAATCCACTCCGGCAAAATTACTCCGGCGGGAGGCTCCAGCTTCCAAAGCATTATCTATGGGGTCACAGGTTGACATCGATGGCACGGCCTCGACCGATCACCTGTTACAATGTTCTGGGGTACTGGCGGTTCCTGGTACCGACATCCAGACATTGGTGGCGTCGATGGATCAGAACATTCTGACCATGCAGCGTGCCATTACGGCCTTCATACAAGCTGCGACGCCCACGGTACAACAACAAACCCCGTTGTCGATACCGATTCCGGATCCAGCTCTGGTTCCGATACCAGTACCGCTTGCATCGGCATCAGCACCAAAAGCAGCGATACGGTATCCAGTGATGCCTATTAGTACCAATCCGGTACCAATGACTCCCGATGTCGAAACCCCTCGGTACTCGTATCGGGCTCTACGAGAGCATCCAGACAGTCGATACTTCGATTCCTCTGATGAATCTGATGCATCAGAGGTTTCCATCGAAGTATCGGTGATCCGTCCTCAGGAACCATCTTCTCCAAAAAGGAGAATGTCTCTTCCTGAGGACTTGTCTTTCCAGGACTTCATCAGGGAGGTGGCCAGAAGCCTGTCCATTGCAGTAGCCTCTGAAACTGAACCCAGAGCCAAAAAATTGGATATTCTTCAATATCCTAAGGCTCCTAAAGAGGCAGCCATTTTACCTATACATGAGATTCTTTATGACCACATGTTAGGTATATGGGAAACTCCTCTTACCACCTCTCCCTTTTCTCGTAAGTTGGACACCATGTATCGTGTTCCTCCTTGTCTTGGATTTCATAAGACTCAGCTTCCTCACCACTCTATTGTTTGTAGAGTCTGCTATGAAAGAAATCAAGAGCACAAAAAGACATTCCTCTGCTCCTCCAGGAAGAGAATGCAGAACCTTAGATGCTTTTGGCAGGAAAATCTTCCAGGCCAGTATGCTTGTAGCCAGAATCAACTCCTATAGTCGCTATATGGGGATGTTTCTAAAAGAGGTTACAGAGCATCTACACACCTTATCTCCTTTTATGTCAGAAGATAAGAGAGAATAATATATTACTTTTGCTTTAGATAGACTTTCAAAGTCTACTACTACTCCTTTCAAGAAGAGGTTATTCAAGAAAGGATCTTTCCCAAAGAAAGGGAAATTTTCTTCGGGTTATACCCAGGCCTCTTCTCAGGGTCGTTTTGCTACAAAGAGACAGCAACAACCAAAACAGGCCAAGCCTCAGGCTGCGAGGACTGCTACGGCCCAACAGCCTCAGCCTCCTCAGGGCCTTTGACTTTCCACTAGAGAACTTAGCCTTTCTGGCTCTAGAACATCCAGAGCCTCTCACCATCCCAGGAAGGTCAGCTCACTTTGCTCCCAGATGGGAACAAATCACAGCAGAGAAATGGACCCTCTCCATTATAAGGGAGGGATACAAGCTACATTTCTTAAACCTTCCTCCTCACACCATGGTGAAACAGTTCAACTCTCCAAATTCTCTTCTCGACCTTCTAGGTCAAGAGATTGCTACCCTTCTTGCCCAAGGGGCAATAGAAGTACCCCTGCTTCAACAGGGCTCAGGGTTCTACTCCCCCCTATTTTCTCATCCCAGAGGAAACGGGGGGCTACAGACCCATCCTAGATCTCAGAGAGTTGAACAAGTTTCTATGCAAGGAGAAATTCAAGATGATTTCTCTTGGTACTCTCCTTCCATACCTCCAGAGTCAGGACTGGCTTTGTTCTCTAGACCTCAAGGATGCGTACACCCATGTCCTCATCCATCCAACACACAGAAGATTCCTTCGCTTCCTTTACCAAGGAAAGCACTACCAATACAAAGTGCTTCCTTTCGGTCTGGCCTCTGCTCCAAGAGTGTTCACCAAATGCATGGCAGTAGTAGCTGCATTTCTACGCACTCTGGGGATATTCATATTCCCATATCTGGATGACTGGCTCATCCGAGCTCCATCCCAATCAGAGGCCCAGACTTCCCTGGCCTGCACAAGGCATGTTCTTCAGTATCTGGGACTGGTAATCAACATTCCAAAATCCCATCTCACCTCTACTCAGTCTCTAGAGTTCATAGGGGCCTTACTGGATACCACAACTGCAAGGGCCTATCTTCCGCAGGCCCGTTGCCTATGCCTGGTGCAGTTAGCCTCCCAGATTCAGCTAAAATCCCATTTAACTGCTCGAGAGATGTTGCAACTCTTAGGCCACATGGCATCCACAGTGCATGTGGTTCCTTATGCTCGCCTTCACATGAGGGCAGCTCAGTGGACTCTATCCTCCCAATGGACCCAGGCATCAGGTTGCCTGTCAGACAAAGTAGCAACCTCCAGTCGCCTCTTTTGGTCCCTCCACTGATGGAAGCCCACTCAAAATCTGTTGTTGGGGTCCCCCTTTCAACAGGTGTTACCGCAAGCAACCCTTACAACAGATGCCTCTCCAAGGGGTTGGGGAGCTCATCTTCAAGATCTCTCCACTCAAGGCATCTGGTCTCCACAGGAGACATCTTTTCATATCAACCTCTTAGAGCTCAGAGCAATCTTCTTGGCTCTCAGAGTATTTCACAACCTGCTCAGCTACAAGACAGTCCTCATCCATACGGACAATCAGGTAGCCATGTTCTATGTGAACAAGCAGGGGGGGGACGGGCTCTCTGTCGCTTTGCAACGAAGCTCTGAGATTGCGGGCCTTCGCCAGAGAGCATCAAATCCATCTTATGGCAGTATATCTTCCAGGGGTTCAAAACTCTTGGGCAGAGACTCAGTCGAGTTCTGCTTCCACACGAATGGTCCCTCCATGGGGACCAGATAGCCAGAATTTTTCGAATTTGGGGTACCCCAGACATAGACCTGTTTGCAAGTCCGTGGAATGCCAATCTTCCCCGGTTTTGTTCCAGGATTCCGTGTCAGGGAGTTCAGGCCAGGGATGCCTTCCTCCTTCACTGGGGGCAAGACTTCCTCTATGCCTTTCCACCTATTCCCCTAATCCCCAAGACACTGTTCAAGCTTCAGAGAGACAAGGGGTCTATGATCCTCATAGCACCACATTGGCCACGCCAAGTGTGGTACCCTCTACTTTTGCATCTCTCTCAAGCTCCCTCCCTGGACCTGGGGTCTGCTCCAGATCTCCTCTCCCAAGAGGAGGGAACCCTGTGGCATCCAAATCCTCTGTCTCCATCTCAAAGCCTGGTTGCTGAAGGCCTAGACCTTCAAGATTTACACCTTTCTCAGCAAGTGAAGGATATCCTTCATGCTTCCAGAAAGCCTTCCACCAGACGCTCTTATGCTTTTAAATGGAAAAGATTTTCGATTTGGTGTGCAGAAAATGGTCTTAACCCTTCTGCAATACCTTTTGAATTCGTTACTGGACTATTTGCTGCATTTATCCCATGCAGGCCTTAAAAGAAATTCAATCAGGGTCCATTTGAGTGCTATTGCAGCATCCCTGAAGCCTCTTAATGGACAACCCATTTCCTCTCATCCTCTTATAGCAAGATTCATGAGAGGCCTTCTTTTAACTAAACCTCTCATTAGACCACCTCCAGTGGCATGGGACTTAAATCTGGTTCTTGGCCAGCGTATGGAGCCACCCTTTGAACCCTTAGCCACTACCTCCTTGAAATTCCTTTTCTGGAAGGTTATTTTTCTCATTGCACTCACCTCGTCTCGCCGTATCAGTGAGTTACAAGCTCTAGTGGCTAATCCTCCTTAAACAAGGTTCCATCATGACAAGGTAGTTCTCAGAACCAATCCACACTTTATGCCTAAAGTGGTCTCACCTTTTCATCTGAACCAGGAGGTATATTTACCTGTCTTCTTTCCAGGACCTCATCCATCAAGTGCAGAGAGGAGTCTTCATACCCTGGATTGCAAAAGAGCACTTGCTTTCTATTTATAAAGAACACAGCAACATAGAAAGTCCTCTCAACTTTTTGTTGCTTTTGATCCTTCCCATTTAGGACTTCCAGTCTCTAAGAGAACTCTGTCCAATTGGATTGCTCAGTGTATTTCCTTCGCCTACCAGAGTAAGAATCTTTCTCTGGAAGGCCATGTCACAGCTCACAATGTGAAGGGCCATGGCAGCCTCTATGTCTCATCTAAACTCTGTGTCCATCGACCAAATCTGTCGAGCAGCCACCTGGGCCTCGGTTCATACCTTCACAGCCCATTACTGCTTGGACAAGGATTCCCGTCGGGATGCCTTGTTTGGTCAGGCTCTTCTCAAACACCTGCTCCATACCTAATCAACTCCTGCCCTCCATCCCTCACTGGATGCCTGAGATTCATAGGTGGAGATGGAGCCCTCCAGGGACTCACAATCTGGGTGATCTCCCAGGCATCTCTAGCTGGGGAGTCCCCATATGTGAAGACTCATTCCTGCTTGTTCCTGGAGATAGCACAGTTACTTACCTGTAACAGGTGATCTCTGGGAACAGCAGTAATTAGTCTTCACAACCCTCCTACCTCCCCTAGGAGTTGTATCTCTCTATCTTTCCTTTCCTCTCTCTCTTTGTCTCAGCTTTAAAACTCGAATTGGAGAGAGACGGTTGGGAAAGGTGGGAAGGCAGCGCGCAGGCGCTGTGGAATGCTCCCAAAAGCTTTCCTTTTGGACGCTGGGGAGCATTCCCGCGCAGGCTCCGTCGGTACCGACGATACCCATATGTGAAGACTAATTCCTGCTGTTCCCAGAGATCACCTGTTACAGGTAAGTAACTGTGCTTTCCTTGCTATCGAATGCAGTCTAGTGGCCCTTCTCACAGTTTCATTACCGTTGAAACCTCTTCAGACACCTCAACCGATACCGACTGCGTCGACATCGGTGGGTATGCCACCTGTACCGAGTCATGCTTCTGTCTCTGGCATCGACAAATCAGTACCTGAACAACCCGATACCGATTTTGATCGATACTGGTACCGTGCTTTGCACGATAACTGGAATCGGAGATATTTTGAATCCTCAAATGAGTCTGAAGACTCCAAAGACTGCCGATACCAGAGTACTTCTCCTGGAGGATTCCTCTTCTCAGCGCAGAATATCTCTGCCAGATGATATGTCCTTTTAGGACTTTATCCATGATGTGGCCCGAGGCCTTTCCATTACAGTAGCTCCTGAAAAAGAGCCTAGGGCAAAGGAGTTGGAAATCCTCCAATGCCCTAAGGCTCCCAAAGAGGCAGTTACTCTGCCTATTCATGAGATCTTACATGATCTTATGCTAAGGATGTGGGAAACATCTTTAATCACATCTCATTCTCGAAGACTCAATACCATGTATCGAGTTCCACCTTGTCCTGGCTTTCAAAAAACTCAATTACCACACCATTCAATTGTGGTGGAATCTGCCATGGGAAGGATGAAACGTGCAGAAAGACATGCATCCAATCCTCCAGGTCGTGAATGTAGGACTCTCGATGCCTTTGGGCATCAATGCTTCCATGCTGTTAACTAGGATCAGTTCCTATATCTTGTATATGGGAATATTCCTTAAAGAGGTCACAGGAGACTTGGAGCTTATGAGCCCCCTTCTTCCCGATGGCAAAAGACAAGGCTATCTCACTCTTGTCAGTCATGCTCAGGATGTTTCCAAGTTTGTTAGTCGTGCAGCCTTTGACTGTTTTGAGTGCATAAACAGAACCTTTGCTATTGCCATTGGTGCACGTCGGATCGCTTGGCTTCAGGCATCTGACGTGGAATTTTGGCTACAGGATAAATTAGGAAGCATTCCTTGCATAGGAGAAAATCTCTTTGGCAAGAATTGGCAAGAGAATGCTAATGAAATAGATGCTGACAATATCACATTGTATAGATTGTCCAAATCTACAGCTGATCCTGCAAAGAAAACTGAAGAAGTACTCTGTACCTTCCCTCACCAGCAACACTGCAGGGCTCTTGGAGTAACGGAAATCCACACTCAAGGCAATGAGAAGGTTAATTGGTAAATCAGTAAATAATACACAACACACTTGTATTATAAAAATCAACCAAAGCTTTGGGAGAGCAAGTTAGGCCGCTGCCTATGTTTTACTCTGACGACATAGCTTTTGGCCATTTTATTTATAGGTAAAGATTTGATTATACATCATAATTCTCACGTTATTATTCTACGTCAGACATCACGTATCCATAACATACATCTCTATATCTCTGCGTCATAGGCAATCATTAGAAGACATACATATATTCCAAGACATAACTATGTAGGCATTAATTCTAATTAATTCTAATACTGACAGTTTGATATCTCTAACCCGAGACTGGGAGACAACTTGCTCTTTTACTTATCTAATATAAACATAGACTAGTGTTTATTATAGGAACTTTTCACCTAATTATCCTAGCAGAGTCTTTCAAGAATGTTACTGAGTACAAAGCTCTGAATGGTGGTAACTCTTTCTTAGGGCTAGTAAAATATTGTTGAGTGCCCTGGCAGTATACACAGCCCTGTACAGGCTAGCTTACTTTCAGTCCCTCCTCTGATTCTGTAAAGAATCATTTCAAAAGTAAAGCAACTTAAACATTGATTTTAAAGAAGGATTGTAACTAGATTCTGGGTCTATCGGTAACATCATTCTAGGGGTCAGTGCCTCCACTGATTACTTACAGCAAGCAGATATTACACAGAGAATTAATGCTCATAAAATGAGAATTCCCAAAAACCAAAGAAAGATGCTAACATGCCTTGCAAGGGACCTAGATAAGGACCTAGATAAGGGTCATCATTTGTAAAGCCCTAACAGGCAGCCACTGTAAATATGTATTAAGTACCTGTATGTAACTACAATATTCAATCTACTGTAAATCTTGTAACCCTATGCTTGCTGTGCTCTATCCCCCCCCCCCCAATCACATTGTATATAAATTAATCCTGGCCAGTACAGCCAAACCTCCTATGTATAGACACCGCTGCTGATCACTGGAAGCAGCGGGTTACAAATGTACACTAAATAAATAAATAAATAAACTCCAAAAAGAAGAAACAGAATCAAAAATTCAGAAAAAGAACTTACATAACTATTACTTAGAACAGAAGTACGATTTCTAACCTTATCGAGTAGGCCTTTCACTATTTTTCCTTCATCAAGCAAACAATAATTAATAATAATAATTAATAATTAAATAAAATAAATAAAAATAAAAAATAAATATAACTATAATAAATAAATAATAAATAGATAAATAATCCATACATGCCATTTTCCTTCGCTAGGAGATAGTCTAAAACCATGTGATTCTAGGCTAATAAAGTAATATTTTGGTAAGGTAAACCCCCCCCCCCCCCAAAAATAAACATTCTAAAACAAAAATGAAAATACACCTACTTCTCTTAATATGATGAAGCTATGTACTATAGCTTATAACAACCTCTACTTTATGAAAAGTTTGAGAATTAGGGGTAAAGTGCCAAAAGGTCATTGTTTATATATCAGTAAAACACTAATTCAAACTAACTTTATCCACCTAAGCAGCAGTATAGATGCTGGAAGAAGGTGTTTTGCATGATTAGTTCATTCAAAAAGCACTTAAATTCTGATAGTCTTTTTCTGTAATATCACTGTTGTTCAATGAGTCTCTGCGTTGCAATCTCTTGATTCACTGATGCAGGGAACCACCTTCTGGATCCTGTGAAGGAGCCTTTTTACACTATGTAAGATGTATCCAACGAGAGTGTCCTTCCACTTTACAAGCTGAGTATCCCACCAGGAGCACACGGAATGGACCTAGGAACTTGGGAGTCAGAAGTGTCTTTGGATGCAAATTCTTAATCAGGACCCAATCTGGTAACTTCACTTCTGCATATCTTAACTTCACTTCTGGAACATCTCGTTGAGGATTCACCTGCAATAAAGGGGAAACAGACAGGACTGAGCGCAATTGTGAGCAATAAGTCCAAATATCGCTGTTTAACAATTGAGGATCCGGGATAACTGCCAATTCATGTGGAGAAGTAGCTGGACGTCCAGTAACTATTTCATATGGTGTCAGGCTGGGGGAATTAGGCACTGCCATAAGGGCAAAAGGAGGGGCTTCTGTCCAATCTGTAGCCCAGTTCTGTTTCAGAGTGCGTAAGGGACCTTTGAGTGTCCTAGTCATCCGTTCCACTTGGCCAGAGCTTTGCGGATGATGAAGAGTGTGCAGTTGTCTCTTAATACCAAACCAAATTTTCAATACCCTCCCAGACACTCGCAACAAAGGCTGGACCCAGACAAGAAGAAAGAACAAAAGGTACACCCCAAACAGGAATAAACTGAGTGAGCAGTAATCTGATGGCAACCCCAGCAGTCATACTGGTAGTGGGATAAGCCGCTACCCATTCAGAGAAAAGACAAGTGACCACCAAACAATTACCACCTCCCTCCTCTGGCACAGGGCAGATCTGCAAAACAGGCTACAAAATCAAAAAGAGTTCGGAAGGCAGAAATCTTAATAACTGTCCCTAAGCTGACCCTACAGTGCCAGACTGGAAACAGTACAGCCAAGCTGTGCCAAAGAAAAAAATAACAAGTTCAGGTGATTCCTGAGAACCAAAAAGACATAATTCATAGCCACAGCGGTAAATCTTATGATGCAGGAACAGGGCAAGTGGAAACAATAGACTGTCCTTTTTCCAGTAAAGAAGTATCTTGATATTACTGCAAGA
Organism: Ichthyophis bannanicus; assembly: GCA_033557465.1. Taxonomy (NCBI): domain Eukaryota; kingdom Metazoa; phylum Chordata; class Amphibia; order Gymnophiona; family Ichthyophiidae; genus Ichthyophis; species Ichthyophis bannanicus. Next base: position 1,825,988,883 of record CM066032.1, on the reverse strand, counting down.
GAAATGAAAGGGAAAACAGTCATATTATTATTATTATTTATACACTGCATCTTCCAAAGTTCAGTTGCGGTTCACAGTGAACAATAATTAACAAAGCAAGTTTGTTTTACAAGGAACGTCATATTATAACAGAACATATTTACAAGGAACATCATATTATATATAGAATATACAGTCTAAACAATGTGAGATAATACAGAACAGAATAAACTATATACAATTTTGTGGAAGTGAAAGGACATAAGCTGTGAGGTCATCATGAGTGTGTGTTATCTGTGTGGGTTAAAGGGTTTTTGCTTGATCCAGACAGATACCTGTTTAACCTTTGTCTAAAGCATTAGGTGTTATATTAGGTGTTAAATACAGCAATGTCGGTGACACTGATGCTTGAAGAACAGCTCGCCGTGCTTCTTGGTCTGCAAAATGGTTACCCTTCGCAAACACTTCTGCTAGCTGTGCACTGGCAAACGGCAAAGAAGCTGATTCCACTACATCATGAACTGTTGTGACTGCATAGCCCACACAGTTTGCCCTTGTCATCTCTGAAAGCAGAACCATCCACAAACAAAGGTATAATCCGGGGCTGGTAAAGGTACAGGAGAAAGTTCAGATCTAGCTTGAGAAAACATCAAAATAGTTTGGAAACAATCATGAGACCCATCCTCCTCCACAAGTGTTGAAGGGTTGCATATTGATGTAGTACATACTGAAACATGAAGCGGAGAAATGATTAATTCCAGAGTCAATAAAACGTGTGGAGGACAAAGGCTGAGTCTTGGTTAGATGGAACAAAAGGGCGCTGTAGAACCAGAAAATCAGTAAGTTTCAATTGCAAAAGCCACTGCTACCAAACTACGTAGACATAGTGGGAGTCCCAAAGTCACTGCATCAAATTGCTTTGAGAAATAGCCTACCGGCTTGCAAACAGTTGGGAAAGCTTGTAAAAGCACACAGGTAGAAGAGGAATCAGAAATAGCCACATACAATTTGAATGGTAAAGAATAATCATATACAATAAACATGGCGCATTTCCCAGTGCAATCAAATTAGTAATATGAGCTAATACAGACAAAGAATTTGACAAACAAACTCATAACATGGTGAACATAAAAGCAAATCATCCACATATTGAACTAAAGAGGAATGGTCGAGTCTTACATCAAATAATGCAGTTCTTAGGGCCTGTGAAACATATGCAGGACTATCGGTGTACCCTTGACACAAAGTATACTGCTTATTGTCAAAATGGAAAAATAAAAATTGGCTTTCTTTGCTAATTCTCATTGAAAAATGAGGAGAACTCAAATCTACAACAGAAAACCAGGTAGTCCCTGAAGGTATCTGTGTCCAGATATCATGTGGACTAGGTACCAAGGGAAAAACTGGCAAAATCACATTTACTGCTCGCAGGTCTTGCACAAATCTATAAGTCTTACCGTTAGCCATTAGTACAGGAAGAATTGGAGTCTTCCTTTGCGTCCCTCTAGTCCAGTCCCGGTACCATAGAGTTTAGAACCTCCTCCAGCAGCCTTGGAGACTGAAAGCTGTCAACTCTTTGGTGACACTTGGTATAAGTAGGCAAGGACTGCCCCCTTCCATCAGTATTTCAGTCTCCAAGCAGCTAGAGAGACTCCTGAGCCTTAGGCTCAGTTAGCACAAATAAGCAGAGTTTAGTTTAATTCATTTTGCGAAGGTAGCGGACCTCACACGCCACCTAGATAAGGTCTTAGATAGTGCTGGGGAGGAGTCTGCTGTCTTGGTACATGTCGGTACCAATGACATAGGAAAATGTGGTAGGGAGGTTCTGGAGGCAAAATTTAGGCTTTTAGGTAGGAAGTTGAAATCCAGAACTTCCAGGGTAGCATTCTCCAAAATGCTTCCTGTTCCACGCGCAGGACCCAAAAGGTAGGCAGAGCTCTGGAGTCTCAATGCGTGGATGAGACAATGGTGCAGAGATGAGGGTTTGGGATTTGTTAGGAACTGGGGAACATTCTGGGGAAAGGAGGGGCTCTTCCGAAGGGATGGGCTTCACCTTAACCGGGATGGAACCAGGCTGCTGGCATTAACCTTTAAAAAGGAGATAGAGCAGCTTTTAAACTAGATATTAGGGGAAAGCCGACAGTCGCCCAAGAGCAGATGGTTCGGAAGAATGTATCCTTGAAGGATACTACCAAAAGCAGAGAGGTTCCACAAAAGAGTAAAGTAGCCCAAATGCCCTCAAGTATGGAGCAGACAGAGCTTAAAGATCCCAATTTACCCATGTCTAACAATAGCCAAATTAACATGAATAAAATACATTCTCTAAAATGCTTGTATGCAAATGCTAGAAGTCTAAAGAATAAGATGGGAGAGTTAGAATATATAGCACTAAATGAAAGGTTAGATATGATTGGAATATCAGACACATGGTGGAAGGAGGACAACCAGTAGGACACTGTTATACCTGGGTACAAACTATATCGTAATGATAGAGCTGATCAAATTGGTGGAGGGGTTGCGCTCTATGTTAGAGAAGGCATTGACTCAAAGGATTAAAGTTTTGCAGGAAACAAAATCTGCTGTAGAATCTATATGGATTTAAATTCCATATAAAAGGGGGAAGGCAATGGCAGTGGGGGTGTACTATCGAGCACCTGGCCAGAATGACCAAATGGATGATGAGATTCTCAAAGAAATCAAGGAAGCTAACAAAAGTTACAGCGCAGTAATAATAATGGGTGATTTCAATTACCCCGGTATCGACTGGGTCAGTGTCACGTCAGGACATGCTAGGGAGATAAAGTTCCTAGATGAAATAAATGACTGCTTCTTGGAGCAGCTGGTTCATGAACCGACCAGAGGGGAAGCCATATTAGACCTAGTCCTTAGTGGAACAGCAGATCTAGTGCAAGAGATAAGGGTGTTGGGGCCACTTGGCAATAGTGATCATAGCATGATCGCCTTTGATTTAGTGGAGGATGGATAGTAAGGAAATCCACAGTACTACCTTTTAACTTTCGAAAGGGAGACTATAATAAAATGAGGAAAACAGTTAAGAAAAAACTAAAAGGAGCAGTTGCAAAGGTTAAAGACGTACATGAAGCTTGGGTGTTGTTGAAAAATACTATCTTGGAAGCCCAGACCAGCTGTATTCCACGCTTTAAGAAAAGTGGAAGGAAGTCCAAAAAACTGCCAGCATGGTTTAAAGGTGAGGTCAGAGAGGCTGTTGCCAAAAAAGCATCTTTCAGGAAATGGAAAAAAGAGCCAAACGACGAAACCTGGAAACAGCACAAGCACTGGCAAGTCAAATGCAAGGCATTGATAAGGCAGGCAAAGAGAGAATTTGAGAAGAAGCTTGCTGCGGAAGCAAAAACGCAGAATAAAGACCTTTTCAAGTACATTCGTAGCAAAAAACCTGTGAGAGAGTCAGTTGGTCCATTAGATGATAAAGAGGTTAAAGGAGCACTAAGAGGTGACAAGGCGATAGCGGAGAGACTGAATGAATTCTTTGCTTCGGTCTTTACTGAGGAAGATGTAGGGATGTTACCCATGACTGAAGTGGTATTTAAAGGTGCGGAAGAATTGAAGGAAATATCGATACATCGGGAAGATGTCTTACAACTATTAGATAAATTGAAGAGTAGCAAATCACCTGGGCTGGATGGTATACATCCAAGGGTGTTGAAAGAACTGAAATATGAGATTGCAGAACTGCTATCAGTAATCTGTGAACTACACAGGTACACTACCAAAAAACTGCCTCCAGTTTTGCAACTGATTCCTATAGATTTTGGGGTGCTGAATCCAGGAAAAATACCCAAAATGTTCCATCACGTCACGTTTTCTTACAAAATTAGATTTCTTACCCATATAAGGAATGTTCACATAATTTCTTTTTAGCCGACTGCAGTTTATTTTCTTGGCCCAAAATAGAGGTTGTAATGGTTAACTAACTAGAAACACTGCCTCATGATATTTTAGAGTGTTTTGTATTCATTTTATACATTAACAGGACAATTGGGAGGCGGGGGGCTAAATCCAGTACTTGCGCTGGCGCATGTTCTTTCCTGTTCGCCTCGCCTCGTTCGCTCGCTCAAACACGGTGGTTGCGACATGAACGTTCCTGTGAAATTTCAGTTTCTTGCAAGTTCATTATTACCTTTTGTTTGCTCAGTCGTAATCCAGCTTTATTCCGAAGTGGTTCACTACAGTTGTAGTTTGCAGTGCTGTGTATTTGTGATGGCTCACAGAGCCAGAGGTTGCGTCAACTCTCCGGACAGTTTTTGTTTTATTTGTGGGGAATATACCGTGAAAAAGCGGCAGAGGAACATTTCTGCATTTATTAAAAAAGTATATTTCGCCTATTTCGGTTTGAAGTTAGGCGATCAAGACAAACCGTGGGCTCCTCACAAAGTGTGCAAGACATGTGAGGAAGATCTACGCTTATGGATGAAAGGTAAAAAACAAGCATTTCGTTTCGGAATACCTATGATGTGGCGTGAACAAAGAGACCCCAGCAGTGACTGCTATTTTTGCTCTTGCATTGTGAAGGGATACAACTTAAAAAATAAGAACGTAATAAGTTACCCCAACCTTCCCTCAGCAATTAGGCCTATGCCTCATAGCAACGAAGTACCTGTGCCTGAACTACCAAAATCTTTGGATCATATTTGTGTGGACGGTTCTGATCATGATGAGACTCATCAGATGACTTTTCCCGATGAGTCCAGTACTTCCGAGTTTGAAACTGAACCAGATCCGAAACCTGAACTTTTCTCTCAAGCTGAATTGAATGATTTAGTTCCGGGATTTAGGACTCCCAAAAGATGCTGCCCAACTGCTAGGTTCTCGGCTTAAACAGAAAAATCTATTGTCACCAGGAACAACTTTTTATTGGTACCGCAACCGCGAGACACAATTTTTGAAGTATTTCAGCAAAGAGGAAGATTTGGTATTTTGCAACGATATATACGGAGTGATGGAAAAGTTTAAACAAGTATGATCCTGCTGAATGGCGGCTGTTCATTGATTCGTCAAAAGACAGCATAAAAGGTGTTCTTCTTCATAATGGCAACACATTTGCTTCAGTTCCTATTGCTCACTCTGTTATTCGCCAAGAAAAATACGAGAATTTGGCCGTGATTCTTCAGAAGATTCGTTATGATGAGCATAAGTGGATGATTTGTGGAGACTATAAAATTCTATCCATGCTATTAGGGCAGCAATCCGGTTTCTCCAAATATCCCTGCTTCCTTTGCTTGTGGGATAGCCGGGCCCGCGACCTACACTGGGGGAAAAAAGACTGGCCAATTCGGGAGAATTTGAGACCCGGTGAGAAAAATGTTCTTCATGAGAGCTTGGTACCTCGTGATAAAATTCTATTACCACCTCTCCACATTAAGTTGGGTCTCATTAAGCAATTCATCAAGTCCCTTCCAAAAGTTGGTGAGTGCTTTCGGTACCTTTGCTCAAAGTTCCCCCGACTTTCTGAAGCAAAGCTAAAGAAAGGAGTGTTTGTTGGCCCTGATATAAGGAAACTCATTTCAGATGGAGCATTCGCTGAAACGATGTCTGAGAAGGAAAAAGAAGCCTGGGATTCCTTCAAGGATGTTGTTCTCAAATTCTTGGGGAACAGGCGGGATGAGAACTATAAGGATATTGTTGCCAAGATGCTCAATGCCTTCAAAGAACAAGGCTGTAACATGAGCCTGAAAGTCCATTTCTTGCACTCCCATGTGAACTACTTTCCCGAAAACTTGGGGGCGTACAGTGAAGAACAAGGTGAAAGGTTTCACCAGGACATCAAGGACGCAGAGAGAAGGTACCAAGGAAGATGGAACATCACTATGATGGCTGATTTCTGCTGGTTGCTGCTGCGGGAAACCCCAGATGAAAAATACGCCAAGCAGCGCACCAAGAGAAGCATTCGGGGGAAGAAGAAACGGGCCCACCAGGAGATTGATTGACCCAAGAATGACTTTAAAATCTAAACTGTGTTGACAAATATCGTGTTTTTACTAAACTTTGAAATAACAATTTGCTAGTTATTACCACAGTGTCGGATCTCATTTATTAGAATTTTATTTTCACACCATCGGGTGTTTGTCTTCATGTATTGCAATGGTGCGGTTTGCGTTTTCTATTCTTACATACATACCTGTACAACATTTTTTGCACATTTCTTTGCTTTGCTTTGTGTCTAACCTCGCTCTTATATGCTCAATGTTTGTGCACATGTATGTGGCTGTTTTAAGTGCAGACCATTTTGCTACCATCACAGTGTGTTTTGTTGACATTATTCTTATGTGCTGCCTTGTTACAATTTTCTTTATTCTTATTTGAATAACTACTAAACAATTAGTATAAAGAATTCATCCAAGAAACTTTTATCTCGATCGCACTCAATCTGAAACGTTCACCTCAAACTGCTAACCCAATGTAGCAAAAAATCTGTACGTGATGGAGCAAATTGGTTACCAGATTTGGATTCAGCGCACCAAACGTAAAAATCAATCGAAACATTAGAGGCAGTTTAAAAAAATTTTTTTTTAGTGTACCTGTGCTATCATTAAAATCATTCCAGGAGTCAGTTGGTCCATTAGATGATAAAGGGGTTAAAGGAGCACTAAGAGGCGACAAGGCGATAGCGGAGAGACTGAATGAATTCTTTGCTTCGGTCTTTACTGAGGAAGATGTAGGGATTGTTACCCATGACTGAAGTGGTATTTAAAGGTGCGGAAGAATTGAAGGAAATATCGATACATCGGGAAGATGTCTTACAACTATTAGATAAACTGAAGAGTAGCAAATCACCTGGGCCGGATGGTATACATCCAAGGGTGTTGAAAGAACTGAAATATGAGATTGCAGACCTGCTATCAGTAATCTGTGAACTATCATTAAAATCATCTCTAATACCTGAAGATTGGAGGATCGCCAATGTAACACCAATTTTTAAAAAGGGTTCCAGGGGTGATCCGGGAAACTATAGACCGGTGAGCCTGACGTCAGTACCGGGAAAAATGGTAGAAACTATCATAAAGAATAAAATTACTCAGCATGTAGATAGTCACGACCTAATGGGAGACAGCCAACATGAGTTTTGCTTTTCTCTGATCAGATAGGAGCTTTCACAGTGCTCTGCTAGAGAAGTGGATATTTGCCTCCTGTGACACCTTGCTGTGAGTTCTAGCTGTTTATTTAATTATTTATTGTTTGTCTTAGTGGTGTGCTATTTCAGCCTTCTCAGCTGTAACTTACCTTGCCTCTCTCAACTAACTGGGCTTTGTGTGGTACCTCCCTCCCCCCTGCTGAGGTTTCAGGACAGGGTACCTTGTAACTGCCCTCTTTAATAGGAGTTATCTCCCTTCCTCTCTCCCCAGCACCCACCCACCCCTGGGGTAATTGTAGTTTTATAGGTACTTGCACATCTTAGAGGAAAGGGGCTGCTCTCAGGTGCAGCTCTTTATCTAAATCAGTCATACACGGAGGACCTGAGATTAATTACTTAAGCTTCAGGTACACAAGGTGTATTAGGGGTATTAGATACACTTTTATTAGTATAAGCATCTACACCAATCCTTATTATATACGGAATTTAAAAGACCTAAACACAAACTTTAAACTAAGATGCAGACAGAAGTCCAGCAACGAGATGGGGGTTCTCCGGTCTTTTGCATTGAGTGTCACATGTATGATTTTCTCCCAGTTGGTGAGAGGTCTTACGTATGCACTAAGTGCAAGGAGCTCTTTGCTATCAGGGAAAGAGTCCGTTCTCTAGAGACTAGAGCAGCAGACCTGGAAGACATAAAGACAGAGACTTACATGGACGAGACCTACAGGGATATAGTCCTGAAGTCCCACCTCCAGTCTGGCAGCATCCCTGTTGCCATGGAGGAGAGAGGTCACGTGACAGGAGAGCATCACCCTGGTGTGGCAGGAAGTGATCCTGTAACTAGGACCTGTCCTCCAGGTGATGTAAAACCCTCTCGCACCGAGGACGTTTCTCCAGGGCCATGTCTCCATGAGGGGAGGGTCAGGACAGCTGTTATAGTTGGTGATTCGATCATTAGGAATGTAGATAGCTGGGTGGCTGGTGGACGTGAGGATCGCCTGGTAACATGCCTGCCTGGTGCGAAGGTAGCAGACCTCACGCACCGCCTAGATAGGATCATAGATAGTGCTGGGGAGGAGTCTGCTGTCTTGGTACATGTTGATACCAATGACATAGGAAAATGTGGTAGGGAAGTTCTGGAGGCTAAATTTAAGCTTCTAGGTAGGAAGTTGAAATCCAGAACTTCCAGGATAGCGTTCTCCGAAATGCTTCCTGTTCCACGTGCAGGACCCAAAAGACAGGCAGAGCTCCGGAGTCTCAATGCGTGATGAGACAATGGTGCAAGGATGAGGGTTTTGGATTTGTTAGGAACTGGGGAACATTCTGGGGAAAGGGGGGGGCTCTTCCGAAGGGATGGGCTTCTCCTTAATCAGGATGGGACTAGACTGCTGGCATTAATCTTTAAAAAAGAGATAGAGAAGCTTTTAAACTAGAAAATAGGGGAAAGCCGACAGTCACCCAGGGGCGCATGGTTCGGACGAAGGTATCCTTGAAGGATATTACCAAAAGCAGTGAGGTTCCAAAAGGGAGTATAGTAAGTAGCCCAAATGCCCTTGAGTAAGGAGCAGACAGAGCATAAAGATTCCAAATTACCCATGTCTAACATTAGAAACTTGCAAGAACTGTAATGAAATACAATGCAGTCAGCGAACGCTTAATCTCTATTCGTCTACGAGGATTGCCTATCAACACAACTATAATTCAAGTATATGCCCCAACAACAGCTGCTGAAGAGAATGAAATTGAAGAGTTCTATGAACAAGTACAAGCTGAAATTGACAGAACATGCAAACAGGATCTCCTGATAGTCATGGGTGACTGGAACGCAAAGGTTGGCAACAAAGAAGAAGGCAAAGTAGTTGGAAAATATGGACTTGACAACAGAAATGAAGCTGGAGAAAGACTGATAGAATTCTGCAAGACCAATGATCTATTAATCTCAAACACCTTCTTCCAGCAACACAAGCGGCGACTGTACACATGGACTTCACCGAATGGATTATATAAAAATCAAATTGACTACATATGTGGAAGTCAACGATGGAAAAGCTCTGTAACATCAACAAAGACAAAACCTGGAGCTGACTGTGGTACAGATCATCAACTACTAGTATGCAAACTCAAGCTAAAGTTGAAAAAGAGCAAACCACTCCTGAATGCTGCAAAATATGACCTTGAGAATATACCACTGGAATTTAAAGACTGCCTGCAAAATCGATTTGCTGCTTTAGATACAAATGACAGAGCTCCGGAAGAGTTATGGAATGACATCAAGAAGGTTGTGTTGGAAGAAAGCGAAAAGTCTCTACAAAAGGTGAAAAAGCAAAAACGGCCAAAATGGATGACGGAAGAAACTCTGAAAATTGCCCAGAAACGCAGAGAAGCTAAAGCCAGAGGAGAAAGAAAGACAATCGCAGAACTCAACAGAGATTTCCAACGTGCAGCAAGACAGGACAAGGAAAAGTACTACAATGACACTTGCAAGGAAATAGAAGCAGAAACTATTGGAGGAAGAACAAGACCCGCTTTCCTAAAGCTACGAGAGTTAAAGAAAAAGTTCCAGCCTCGAATTGGAATGTTACAAGATGCTCAAGGTTCTATGTTGAATGATGCTGAGAAGATCAAGAAAAGGTGGAAGGAATATACAGAGTTTTTATATGATAAAGATCAAGTGGACCAACAGCCGTTTCAACCTGTACCTTATGATCGGGAACCATTGGTGATGAAAGAAGAAGTTGAAGCAGCATTGAAAGCCTTATCAAAGAACAAAGCACCAGGCATTGATAGCATTCCCATAGAAGTATTGCAGCAATCTGATGCAGCTGTTACCGTACTCACAAGGCTCTGCCAAGAAATATGGAAGACAACATCATGGCCAACTGACTGGAAAAGATCTGTGTTTATACCAATATTAAAGAAAGGTGATCCAACTGACTGTGGAAATTATCGCACAATCGCTCTGATCCCACATGCCAGCAAGATTCTACTGAAGATTATTCAAAAGAGACTACAACCATACCTGGAACAAGAACTACCTGAAGTGCAAGCAGGGTTCAGGAAAAGGCGAGGAACTAGAGACATCATTGCGGATGTGAGATGGATCCTTGAAAAGACTAAAGAATACCAAAAGGATATCTGTTTGTGCTTTATCGACTATAGCAAGGCTTTTGATTGTGTAAACCATGAGAAACTCTGGGCCACATTAAGAAGCATTGGTATACCAGAACACCTGATCGTTCTCTTGCGCAATCTGTACATTGATCAAGAAGCAACAGTTCGAACGGAACAAGGAGAAACAGACCGACAATGCGAAGAGAAACTACCACACCAAAATCATCACGACAGCTGTAAACAAACCTCGCGAACTTTTCCAAATTGCCAAAAAACTGACAAAGGCACTTCCGATCAACTCCCAGATATCCCCTCGGATCTCTTGGCATGACAATACAAACAATTTCAGCAACCTCAACAACCTTACCTCTGCGCTACAACCACAAGGACATATCCCAGCACCACCATAAACGCAGAATGGAATACATTCAATGAAACCTCAAAAGAAGAGATATCTTCCACCATCTCTTGTCTGAACACCACTACCTCCCTGCTAGACCCCTGCCCTACGGAATGGATAAAGAAAACCAAGGAAGACCTGAGTGCCCCATTAACCCACATCATAAACGAATCCTTTAAACAAGGATACATACCAGATGCCCTCAAAACATCAATCATTCGACCTCTTCGTCACCAGGAATCCGGCTTTTATTCCTCCACTATCCATCAAAGTTCGTGACGCAGAGCTCACATGCAAGACTACAGTAAGATACCTCGGAGTTACACTTGATCAGCAGCTTAATATGAAGGCTCACATCAATAACATAACAAAAGCTGTCTATCATAAAATCCGGACCGTTCGCCATCTTCATCAGCTATTAGAACCTGAAGACTCCCGAACTGTTTTTCAGGCCCTAATAATGCCTCACCTTGACTATGCTAATGTGATATTACATGGCCTACCAAAGAGTACGACTAACCCCTTACAACTTGCTATGAATTCTGCTGCAAGAATCCTTCATGGAGCTTCCAGAAGATCCCACATCACTCCAATACTAAAACAGTTGCACTGGCTGCCCATACAAGCCAGGATCTCCTTCAAGGTTCTAACAATGACCCATAAAGCCATCAAGAAATTCCCGGCTACTGCTATTACCGACCTAGTATCTATCACACCTCCTAACCGGCTAAGGAGATCGAATGCTGCAAACACCCTCATTCTACCTAAGGCAAGCACTAAGTGCTCCCAAGCTACCAGAGCTAGAGCCTTTGCCTTTTTTGCACCATCTTGCTGGAACACTCTACCGGCGGCTATCAGAATCATCAGCGATCTCTCCCAATTCAAGAAGGAATTGAAGCATCACCTTTTTCTCCTTCACTACGATGTTGCAGTCCCCCCCCCCCCACACACACTCACCTACTTTCACACCTCATGGTAGCTCCTCAAGCCCACGCATCTTACACTCCTAGTCTGAATACCCGCAACCACACCTTAACCGCCTCCATACTTAACCCACCTTGAGAAGCTCGTGCTGTGCACTTAACCATGTATATAGTTACATTAACTGGCTTGTATATAGTTATCATGTTCTCCCTGTTAAGAAACTTGTTTATTGTATACCCAAGTTATTTTTACCTGTTTATTGTAAGCACAAATCACTAAACTGAGATGTGTAGATTTAATGTTTATTGTAAACCGCACTGATCTTAAATAGCGCGGTATAAAAGAAAATGTAATAAATAAAATAAAATAAACCATAAAGAACAACCTGGACCCCCTGGACCCCACTTCCTACAGACCAGTTGCAAGCCTCCCCCTTGCCACCAAGATAATAGAAAAGATAGTCCAACGCCAGCTTCAAGATCATCTGGACACCAACGATATACTTGACCCGCAGCAACACGGTTTCCGACCACTACATGGAGTCAAGCCCCTCATGACCATTCTATTGAACTCTCTCATCATTGGAACCCAAGAGAAACAATCAGGATACATCCTGATCTTCCTAGATATATCAGCAGCCTTTGACACAATCTCCCACGAAATCCTCATACGCAGACTACAATCAATTGGAATCAAAGACACTGTACTCCAATGGTTCAGATCCTATCTAACCAACAGACAGCAACGGATCCGCACCCTCTCCACAACCTCGCCCCCCTACCAACAACTTCAAGGAGTACCCCAAGGATCCACCCTATCAGCCATGTTGTTCAACATATATCTCCATCCGCTATGCTCAATCATACGCACCCACAACATCAATTTCCACATCTACGCAGACGACATAAGGCTCTACGCACCGATTGCAACCAGCAACCCAAAAAACGACCAGCTATCAGCCTGCTTCACCGACGTGGCCAACTGGCTACTGGAGAACAATCTATCCATCAACATAAAGAAAACCAAAGCCCTTATAGTGACAAAAGAACCTGACTTCAAACCGCCTACCCACCTCAACATGGGAACCACGGAAATCCAAATCCAGCCCCAAATAAGATATCTAGGCGTCGTCATTGACCAAGCTCTCACCTTTAAACAACAAATCAACAAAACCGCTGGGACGATATTCCACAAAGCCAAAACTGTTCAACGCCTCCGACCCCTCCTAGAACCTCATGACTTCAGGACAGTAATGCAAGCGGTGACACTCCCTCATCTGGATTTCTGCAACATAATCTATCATGGACTTCCTGCCTCACACACCAATCCCCTCCGAACTGCCTTAAATACTACAGCAAGGATTATTCAGAATGCAAAAAAATGGGATCACATCACCCCAATCCTAAGAGACCTCCACTTCCTTCCAATACAAACAAGAATCAAGTACAAAGCTATCCTACTCATCCACAAAACTATCCACCAAACACGGAACACCTCACTCCACTCCCTACTGCCTCGCCCATCCCACAACAGATCAACCAGACATTCCTCCAATAACGCTATCGTCGTCCCCCACAAAAGGACCAAATCCACACAACGGACCTGCAACAGAGCCTTCGAACTTTATGCTCCATCCCTCTGGAACTCTCTACCAAACCACATCAGGAACAACGCTGACATCGCATCATTTAAGAAACAGCTGAAGACAATCCTATTCCGTGAACATCTCTGAACAGAGAAACCACCCTATCCACATGACCCAATACTTAGATTCAGCAGAAGTATACATGTCCATGTCTACCCAAATCATTAATTGTTGCCCCTTGGTGATGGCCCCACCCTGAAAAATTGCCCCCCCTATGTTTTATGTTACACCGCTTTGACCCGGTGAAAAGCGGGATATAAATGCAGTTAAATAAATAAATAAAATAAACAAAGATGTAAGACAAGGCTGCATACCTTCCCCCTACCTGTTTAATTTATATGCAGAACAAATCATCAGAGAAGCAGGATTGTATGAAGACAACAGAGGTGTGAAGATTGGTGGAAGACTCATCAACAACCTTCGCTATGCTGATGATACCACATTACTGGCTGAAAGTGAAGATGATCTGAAACATTTGCTTCTCACAATCAAACATAGTCTCAAAATGGGCCTGCACCTTAATGTAAAGAAGACAAAGATCATGACAACTGGCATAATCAACAGGTTCATCGTTGAAGGAGAAGAAATTGAAATAGTGAACAATTTTAACCTACTTGGATCAACTATCAATAAAGAAGCAACAAGCAGTCAAGAAATCAGATGACGCATTGCTCTTGGCAGAATGGCTATGAAAGACCTTGATAAGATTCTCAAGAGCAGAGATGTCTCTCTCCATACAAAGATTCGACTTGTTCAAGCCATGGTATTTTCAATAACATCATATGGATGTGAAAGCTGGACAGTGAGAAAGATAGACAGGAAGAAAATTGATGCCTTTGAATTATGGTGCTGGCGGCGAATACTGTGTATACCATGGACTGCCCGAAGAACAAACCAGTCGGTACTAGAGGAGATCAAACCTAAGCTTTCTTTAGAAGCTCAGATGACAAGACTTCGACTTTCATACTTCGGACACATCATGCGGAGAGAGAGATCATTAGAGAAAGACATTATGCTTGGCAAGATAGAAGGTCAACGCAAAAGAGGAAGGCCAGCAATGAGATGGATCGATACAATAGCAGCAGCTACGGGTACCAGTCTGTCAACAATGAGCCGCCTGACTGAAGACCGAACACAATTTAGGATAGCTATCCAGAGGTTCGTCATGAGTTGACTCCGACTCGACGGCACTTAACAACAACAACAACAACATTAGCCAAATTAACATGAATAAAATGCATTCTCTAAAATGCTTGTATGCAAATGCTAGAAGTCTAAAGAATAAGATGGGAGAGTTAGAATATATAGCACTAAATTAAAGGTTAGATATGATTGGAATATCAGAGACATTGTGGAAGGAGCATAACCAGTGGGACACTGATACCTGGATACAAACTATATCGTAATGATAGAGCTGATCAAATTGGTGGAGGGGTTGTGCTCTGTTAGAGAGGGCATTGAGTCAGAAAGGATTAAAGTTTTGCAGGGAACAAAATTTGCTGTAGAATCTCTATGGATTGAAATTCCATTTATGAAGGGGAAGGTGATGGCAGTGGGAGTATACTATCGACCGCCTGGCCAGAATGAACAAATGGATGATGAAATGCTCAAAGAAATCAAGGAAGCTAACAAAAGTCACAGCAGAGTAGTAATAATGGGTGATTTCAATTACCCCGGTATCGACTGGGTCAGTGTCACAGCAGGACAAGCGAGGGAGATAAAGTTTCTAGATGAAATAAATGACTGCTTCTTGGAGCAGCTGGTTCATGAACCGACCAGAGGGGAAGCCATACTGGACCTAGTCCTTAGTGGAACGCCAGATCTGGTGCAAGAAATAAGGGTGTTGAGACCACTTGGTAATAGTGATCATAGTATGATCGTGTTTGATTTAATTAGTGGAGGACAGATAGTAAAGGAATCCACAGTACTACCTTTTAACTTTCAAAAGGGAGACTATGATAGAATGAGGAATATAGTTAGGAAAAATCTAGAAGGAGCGGTTCCAAAGGTTAAAGACTTACAGCAAGCTTGGGTGTTATTTAAAAATACTAGCCTCGAAGCCCAGACTAGCTGTATTCCACGCATTAAGAAAAGTGGAAGAAAGTCCAAAAAACTGCCAGCATGGTTTAAAGGTGAGGTCAGAGAGGCTGTTGCTGCCAAAAAAGTAACCTTCTGGAAATGGAAAAAAGAGCCAAATGATGAAAACTGGAAACAGCACAAGCACTGGCAAGTTAAATGCAAAGCATTGATAAGGCAGGCAAAGCGGGAATTTGAGAAGAAACTTGCTACGGAAGCAAAAACACGAAATAAAGACTTTTTCAAGTACATTCGTAGCAAAAGGCCTGTGGTAGAGTCAGTTGGACCATTAGACGATAGAGGAGTAAAAGGGGCAGTAAGAGGAGACAAGGCTATGCAGAGAGACTGAATGAATTCTTTGCTTCGGTCTTTACTGAGGAAGATGTAGGGATGTTACCCAAGACTGAAGTGGTATTTAAAGGTGATACTGCAGAGGAATTGAGAGAAATATCGCTACACCGGGAAGATATATTACAACTATTTGATAAACTGAATAGTAGCAAATCACCTGGACCGGATGGTATACATCCCAGAGTGTTGAAAGAACTGAAATATGAAATTGCAGACCTGCTATTGGTAATCTGTGAAATTACATTAAAATCATCTGTAATACCTGAAGATTGGAGGGTCGCCAACGTAACACCAATTTTTAAAAAGGGTTCCAGGGGTGACCTGGGAAATTATAGACCGGTGAGCCTGACGTCAGTACCGGGGAAAATGGTAGAAACCATCATAAAGAAGAAAATTACACAGCATGTAGATAGTCATGGCCTAATGGGAGACAGCCAACATGGCTTTAGACAAGGAAGATCTTGTCTTACTAATCTGATATGTTTTTTTGAAGGTGTGCATAAACAGGTAGACAAAGGTGAGTCGGTTGATATAGTGTATCTGGACTTTCAGAAAGCTTTTGACAAGGTCCCCCATCAGAGTCTTTTGGCGAAGCTAAAAAGTCATGGGATAGGAGGCAGTGTACTATTGTGGATCGGGAACTGGTTAAAAGATAGAAAGCAGAGGGTAGGGCTAAATGGCCAATATTCCCAATGGAAAAAGGTGAATAGTGGAGTACCCCAGGGATCTGTTCTGAGTCTGCTACTTTTTGACATATTCATAAATGACCTGGAAAAGGTAATAACTAGTGAGGTTATCAAATTTGCAGATGACACAAAACTGTTTAAAGTTGTTAAAACCCAAGAGGATTGTGGAAAACTGCAGGAGGATCTGGATAAATTGGAAGACTGGGCATCCAAATGGCAGATGAAATTTAATGTGGACAAGTGCAAAGTTATGCACCTAGGAAAGAACAACCCACACTATAGTTACACGATGCAAGGCTCCACATTAGAAACCACCGCCCAGGAAAAAGATTTAGGAGTCATCGTGTATAACATGTTAAAACGCTCCGCCCAGTGTGCAGCGGCAGCCAAGAAAGCAAATAGAATGCTAGGTATCATAAGGAAAGGGATGGAGAATAAAACAAAGGATATTATAATGCCTCTGTATCGCTCCATGGTACGACCGCACCTTGAATATTGTGTGCAATTCTGGTCACCGTATCTTAAAAAGGACATAGCGTTATTAGAAGAAGTACAGAGAAGAGCCACCAAATTGGTGAAGGGGATGGAAGGCTACTCCTATGAACAGAGGCTAAAAAGGTTAGGGCTCTTTAACCTGGAAAAGAGACGGCTGAGGGGAGATATGATAGAGGTCTATAAATTAATGAATGGAGTGGAACAAATAAACGTGGATCAATTGTTTACGCTATCAGAATATAGAAAGACTAGGGGGCATGTAATGAAACTACAGGGTAAATATTTAAGACAAATAAGAGAAAATATTTTTTCACTCCATGTGTAATCAAACTCTGGAATCTGTTACCAGAGGATGTAGTAAGGGCTGTTAATTTAGCTGGGTTTAAAAAAGGTTTGGACAAGTTCCTGGAGGAAAGGTCCATAAACCACTATTAAAAAGGGACCCAGGATATCAATGCTTGACCCAGTACAAGCAATGTGGAACCTGTGTCTTTTGGGGATATTGCTAGGTACGTATGACCGAGATTGGCCACTGTTGGAAACAGGATACTGGGCTTGATGGACCTCGGTCTGACCGAGTATGGCATGTCTTATGTTCTTATGTTATTACAAGTATGATCTTGTCTTTCTAATCTTTTATGTTTTTTTGAAGGAGTGAATAAACAGGTGGAGAAAGGCGAGTCTGTTGATATTGTGTATCTGGACGTTCAGAAAACCTTTGACAAGGTCCCTCATCTGAGACTTTTGGCAAAACTAAAGAGTCATGGGATAGGAGGCAGTGTACAATTGTGGATCAGGAACTGGTTAAAAGATAGAAAGCAGAGGGTAGGGCTAAATGGCCATTTTTCCCAATGGAGAAAGGCGAATAGTGGTGTACCCCAGGGATCTGTGCTGGGTCTGCTGCTTTTTGACATATTCATAAATGACCTGGAAAGTGGAATAACAAGTGAGGTTATCAAATTTGCAGATGACACAAAACTATTTAAAGTTGTTAAAACCCAAGAGGATTGTGAAAAATTGCAAGAGGATCTTGATAAATTGGAAGACTGGGCATCAAAATGGCAGATGAAATTTAATGTGGACAAGTGCAAGGTTATGCACCTAGGGAAGAACAACCCAAACTATGGTTACACGATGCAAGGTTCCACATTAGGAACCACCACCCAGGAAAAAGATTTAGGCGTCATTGTGGATACCATGTTAAAACCCTCGGCCTAGTGTGCAGCGGCGGCCAAGAGAGCAAATAGAATGCTAGGTATGATAAGGAAAGGAATGGAAAATAAAACAAAAGATAGTCAAACCTCGGTTTTCATGATTAATCCGTTCGAAAAAGTCTGACTAAAACCGAAACGTATGAAAACTGAAGCAATATTTCCCATAAGAAATAATGTAAATCCAATTAATCCAGACACCCAAAAATATTCACAAAAAATACATTTTATAGAGAATAACTATATTTTTACATACAGAAAACAATGAGAAATAAATATAAATGACTAATGAAATGGATAAATGAACATTTAACATCACTGAAAGCAAGCTAAGTACAGTACTGTACAGTACAGTATGTTAACATCTGGCCTTAGCCACCCCTGACAAGCTGCTGTGCCCAGCTCTCTTCGGAATCACATTGAATTCAGTCCATTAAAATACCTTTACATTATCTGCTCAATGCTTCAAAATGGCAGAAAATCTTAATGATATAGCTTCAGACGTACCCTGCAAGAGAAAGAACTGCCTCCCACATTCATGCAACATCATCTGCTTACGTTGACAGCTTTTCTTCCCTGCTACCGGGACAAAATCTCAGTCAAAAGACGTTGAAAACCGAAGCAATGCATGAAAACCGGGACAAAATCTCAGTCAGAAAAGACGTTGAAAACCGAAGCGTATGAAAACCGGGGCAAATGAAAACCGAGGTTTGACTGTATTATAATGCCTCTATATCGTTCCATGGTGAGACTGCACCTTGAATATTGTGTGCAATTCTGGTCGCCGTATCTTAAAAAGGAGATGTTTAAATACCTCCGTGGCATAAATGTTCAGGGAGAGAGCCTCTTTCATTTGAAAGCAAGTTCTGCTACGAGGGACATGGGATGAGGGTGAAGGGAGATAGATTCAGGAGTGATATGCGGAAATATTTCTTTACGGAAAGAGTAGTGGATCCGTGGAATAGTCTCCCAGTGGAGGTGGTAGAGATGAGGACAGTAACTGAATTCAAAAAAGCATGGGACCAACACAGAGGATCTCTAAATTTAAAAAGTGGACTGTTGTAGTTGTTGTTATGGAAAGACAGACTAGATAGGCCATGTGGTCTTTCTGTCATCATGTTTCTATGTTTCTATATAGCGATTTTAGAAAAGGTATAGAGAAGAGCCACCAAAATGGTAAAGGGGATGGAAGGATACTCCTATGAAGAAAAGCTAAAAAGGTTAGGGCTCTTTAACCTGGAAAAGAGATGACTGAGGGGAGGTATGATAGAAGTCTATAAATTAATGAGCGGAGTGGAACGGGTAAACGTAGATCGATTGTTTACCTTATCAGAATATAGAAAGACTAGGGGACATGCAATGAAGCTACAGGGTAAACTATTTAAGACTAATAAAAGAAAATATTTTTTCACTCAACGTGTAATCAAACTCTGGAATTTGTTACCGGAGGATGTAGTAAAGGCTGTTGGTGCAGCTGGGTTTAAAAAAGGTTTGGACAAGTTCCTGGAGGAAAGGTCCATAAACCATTATTAAGAAGTGACCGAAGATATCAATGCTTGACTCAGTACAAGCATTGTGGAACTTGTCTCTTGGGGAAACTGCTAGGTACATATGACCTAGATTGGCCACTGTTGGAAACAGAATACTGGGCTTGATGGACCTTGGTCTGACCCAGTATGGCATATCTTATGTTCTTATGTTCTTAATTATGTTGCTGGTTTAGAACATCCTGAATAGAGCCTAGATCATAATATAATTGATCACACTCCTCTTTGTAAGTTTCATAATGTCTGTCTAAATCTCTCTCAATCTTATCAATAATGTCACCAGGAACTCTCAATTCTTTTGCAACAGAAACACTATGACCTATTGCTACTTTTAAGGTTCTTATTAAAAGTACAACACTTTCCATTTCTTCAAACATGCTCTCAATTCTGAGCTGGGAGACATTCCAAATATTCAAAATACACAATTCTACTCCCGCTAACTGCTGTTGCTCTTTAAGTATTTTCTTTTTCTCTTAGTTCTGCTACATGAGTGATCCTCACTCACTCAGCTGGTCATTAATTACATTTCCTAACACAAACATCTTTTGTTTCAAAACATAAACATTCCTATGTTTTGCATCATGTACCATCCGTTCCCACCATGTAAGCACAATTGCACAGTTTACCTTCAACCGCTAACTCATATCTCAGGCAATGGACCTTATCTACAGAGAAAGTTCCCTCCAAAGGAAACCGCAAATTCACATTACCTTTTGTCACTGAATCCCTATGTGCTACGGAATCGATGGCTACATCACCATGCTTCACACACATACAATAGAAGCGTACAATAAGGGCTACCTTTCCTAAACACTAAAGCCCTATCTCTGTCATGCCATTCACGCATCTGAGATAGACCCTGTCTATTTAACAGATTACCCATTACTGGTAATACTCACAAATCTTCTGGCACCTTCTGCCCTTGCCTTGAACGCAGAAATCCGCTATCCGAGTCACGGCACAAAACTGAAGTACTCTGCACCTCCCCTCACCAGCAACACTGCAGGGTTCTTGGAGTAACGGAAATCCACACACAAGGCAATGAGAAGGTTAATTGGTAAATCAGTAAATAATACACAACACACTTATATTATAAAAATCAACCAAAGCTTTGGGAGAGCAAGCTAGGCCGCTGCATGTGTTTTACTCTGACATCATAGCTTTTGGCCACTTTATTTGTATTTTATTTATTTATTTATTTTTCTTATATACCGCGCTATTATAATCAGTGCGGTTTACATTTGAAACAGAACATACAAGAATGTAACAAGTTGCATCAAGTTTTTTACATTGAACAGGGAATATAAACATGGAGAAAAAACGATGAAAAAAACTATGTACATATTATATACAAATTATAATGCTCTTAAAAAATTATAATGCTCTTACAGATAAATAAAGATATGACATTTGCCTAGAGGTTTGGGTGGAGGGTCAAGGAGATCAGTAAGGAGAGATAATGATTAGCCTGGATCCATTTTATCTACAGGAAGATGATCTGAGGGACGGGCTAGGTGGGGAGGTGAGGTGGGGGCAGTGTAAATGTCGGGGATGCTGTCAGGGTAATATTGTAAGAATAGGTGATGTTTGAGGGCTTTTCGGAATAGTGCCAGATTTGAGATGGCCCGGATTTCTGCTGGGAGGGCATTCCATGCCATAGGTGCAAAAATGGAGAAGGCTCTACTTGCTGCTGTTTTCTTACATTTTATCAACAGTTTTGGGACTTCGAGTTTATTCAACGAAGTAGATCTCCTAGTTCTATTGTCTGGAGTGCTGTTGAGGAGATCGCTGATGGGTGTGTGTGGAAGGTTCTTAAAGGCCTTGAACGTCATGACAAGAGCCTTGAAGTGGACTCTGGCCCGCAGCGGGAGCCAGTGTAGGTTCTTTAGAACTGGCGTTACGTGGTCTGATCTTGAAAACCCTGACAGTGCCCTTGTAGCTGAGTTCATGGCCAGACGTAACGGGTTAAGAGTCGACTGTGGGAGTCCCAGTAGGATAATGTTGGCAAAGTCGAGGTGTGGGATGACTAAGGCTTGGAAAATTGAGCGGTAGTCAGGGAGGTCAAGCAGTGGGCGGAGATGGCGTAGTGATCGGATCTTATGTTAGATTGCTTTAGTTGTGTTTGTAACATGTGCTGACATGTCAAGCCGCTGGTCGAGGGTGATGCCCAGGTAACGAATTGTAGATTTGGACTTTAGTTCAATGCTATTGACTAGAAGTGAGGGGGGTGGCGTGAACTTCTGGTTTTGCGAGATGAATAGTACATCTGTTTTGCTATGGTTAATGCAGAGATTTTGAGAGAGGAGCCAATCTGCTACCGCTTCAAAGCATCTTATAATTGGAGAAAAATCTGGTTGATTGATTTTAAATTGTAAGTACATTAAGATGTCATCTGCATATGCAAGGCATTGGACCTTGAAGGAGCGGATTAAAGCGCAAATGGGCTGCATGTATATATTAAACATTTAATGCAGAGAGGGAGGAACCCTGAGGTACACCTAGCTTCAGTGAGAATGGTTCAGAGGTCTTGGAACCTGCTCTGACTTGTTGCCATCTGTTACATAAATAGGATTCATACCAGGGTAGCGCTGAGCCTTGCAGACCTTTATCTTTGAGGCAATCTAGAAGTGTTTCGTGGTTCACTGAATCAAAGGCAGCTGCTATGTCTAAGAAAAGGAGGACGAATCCATGGTTGATATTGTCAGTTCCTGTGATTAGGTTGTTGTAGAGGGTTGTGAGGATGGTGTCCACTCCGTGAGCTTCCCTGAAGCCATGTTGGGATGGGTCCAGTGGCGCAACAGTATCAACATGGTGTTGGATTTGCCGTTGGACTACCTTCTCCATAATATTGGCAAGCAGTGGGATGCTCGAGACTGGCCGGAATGACTGAACTTTAGATGGATCGAGTTTACTATTCTTTAACAGGGGGCAGATTGATGTGTATTTTAAGCTTTGAGGGAAGGATCCCATTGTCAATGATTTATGGTAAAGATATGATTATACATAAGAACATAAGATATGCCATACTGCGTCAGACCAAGCCCAGTATTCTGTTTCCAACAGTGGCCAATCTAGGTCATATGTACCTAGCAGTTTCCCCAAGAGACACAAGTTCCACAAAGCTTGTACTGGGTCAAGCATTGATATCTTCGGTCACTTCTTAATAATGGTTTATGGACCTTACCTCCAGGAACTTGTCCAAACCTTTTTTAAACCCAGCTACACTAACAGCCTTTACTACATCCTCCGGTAACAAATTCCAGAGTTTGATTACACATTCAGTGAAAAAATATTTTCTTTTATTAGTCTTAAATAGTTTACCCTGTAGCTTCATTGCATGTCCCCTAGTCTTTCTATATTCTGATAAGGTAAACAATCGATCTACGTTTACCCGTTCCACTCCGTTCATTGATTTATAGACTTCTATCATATCTCCCCTCAGCCGTCTCTTTTCCAGGTTAAAGAGCCCTAACCTTTTTAGCTTTTCTTCATAGGAGTATCCTTCCATCCCCTTTACCATTTTGGTGGCTCTTCTCTGTACCTTTTCTAAAATCGCTATATTCTTTTTAAGATACGGCGACCAGAATTGCACACAATATTCAAGGTGCGGTCTCACCATGGAACGATATAGAGGCATTATAATATCTTTTGTTTTATTTTCCATTCCTTTCCTTATCATACCTAGCATTCTATTTGCTCTCTTGGCCGCCGCTGCACACTGGGCCGAGGGTTTTAACATGGTATCCACAATGACGCTAAATCTTTTTCCTGGGTGGTGGTTCCTAATGTGGAACCTTGCATCGTGTAACCATAGTTTGGGTTGTTCTTCCCTAGGTGCATAACCTTGCACTTGTCCACATTAAATTTCATCTGCCATTTTGATGCCCAGTCTTCCAATTTATCAAGATCCTCTTGCAATTTTTCACAATCCTCTTGGGTTTTAACAACTTTAAATAGTTTTGTGTCATCTGCAAATTTGATAACCTCACTAGTTATTCCACTTTCCAGGTCATTTATGAATATGTCAAAAAGCAGCGGACCCAGCACAGATCCTTGGGGTACACCACTATTCACCTTTCTCCATTGGGAAAATTGGCCATTTAGCCCTACCCTCTGCTTTCTATCTTTTAACCAGTTCCTGATCCACAATAGTACACTGCCTCCTATCCCATGACTCTTTAGTTTTGCCAAAAGTCTCTGATAAGGGACCTTGTCAAAGGCTTTCTGAAAGTCCAGATACACAATATCAACAGACTCACCTTTGTCCACCTGTTTATTCACTCCTTCAAAAAAACATGAAAGATTAGTAAGACAAGATCTTCCTTGTCTAAAGCCATGTTGGCTGTCTCCCATTAGGTCGTGAATATCTACATGCTGAGTAATTTTATTCTTTATGATGGTTTCTACCATTTTTCCCGGTACTGACATCAGGCTCACCGGTCTATAGTTTCCCGGATCACCCCTGGAACCCTTTTTAAAAATTGGTGTTACATTGGCGATCCTCCAATCTTCAGGTATTAGAGATGATTTTAATGATAGTTCACAGATTACTGATAGCAGGTCTGCAATCTCATATTTCAGTTCTTTCAACACCCTTGGATGTATACCATCCGGCCTAGGTGATTTGCTACTCTTCAGTTTATCTAATAGTTGTAAGACATCTTCCCGATGTATCGATATTTCCTTCAATTCTTTCGCACCTTTTAATACCACTTCAGTCATGGGTAACATCCCTACATCTTCCTCAGTAAAGACCGAAGCAAAGAATTCATTCAGTCTCTCCGCTATCGCCTTGTCGCCTCTTAGTGCTCCTTTAACCCCTTTATCATCTAATGGACCAACTGACACTCTCACAGGTTTTTTGCTACGAATGTACTTGAAAAAGTCTTTATTTAGCGTTTTT
This sequence comes from Ichthyophis bannanicus, assembly GCA_033557465.1. NCBI lineage: Eukaryota > Metazoa > Chordata > Amphibia > Gymnophiona > Ichthyophiidae > Ichthyophis > Ichthyophis bannanicus. The sequence goes on along the minus strand of CM066032.1, from coordinate 1,825,964,441 downwards.
GCTTCCACAGCAAGCTTCTTCTCAAATTCTCTCTTTGCCTGCCTTATCAATGCCTTGCATTTGACTTGCCAGTGCTTGTGCTGTTTCCAGGTTTCGTCGTTTGGCTCTTTTTTCCATTTCCTGAAAGATGCTTTTTTGGCAACAGCCTCTCTGACCTCACCTTTAAACCATGTTGGCAGTTTTTTGGACTTCCTTCCACTTTTCTTAAAGCGTGGAATACAGCTGGTCTGGGCTTCCAAGATAGTATTTTTCAACAACACCCAAGCTTGATGTACGTCTTTAACTTTCGCAACTGCTCCTTTTAGTTTTTTCTTAACTGTTTTCCTCATTTTATCATAGTCTCCCTTTCGAAAGTTAAAAGGTAGTACTGTGGATTTCCTTACTATCCCTCCTCCACTAATTAAATCAAAGGCGATCATGCTTTGATCACTATTGCCAAGTGGCCCCAACACCCTTATCTCTTGCACTAGATCTGGTGTTCCACTAAGGACTAGGTCTAATATGGCTTCCCCTTTGGTCGGTTCATGAACCAGCTGCTCCAAGAAGCAGTCATTTATTTCATCTAGGAACTTTATCTCCCTAGCATGTCCTGACGTGACACTGACCCAGTCGATACCGGGGTAATTGAAATCACCATTATTATTACTGCGCTGTAACGTTTGTTAGCTTCCTTGATTTCTTTGAGCATTTCATCATCCATTTGGTCATTCTGGCCAGGTGCTTGATAGTACACCCCCCCCTGCCATCGCCTTCCCCCTTTTATATGGAATTTCAATCCATATAGATTCTACAGCCGATTTTGTTTCCTGCAAAACTTTAATCCTTTCTGAGTCAATGCCCTCTCTAACATAGAGCGCAACCCCTCCACCAATTTGATCAGCTCTATCATTACGATATAGTTTGTACCCAGGTATCAGTGTCCCACTGGTTGTCCTCCTTCCGCCATGTCTCTGATATTCCAATCATATCTAACCTTTCATTTAGTGCTATATATTCTAACTCTCCCATCTTATTCTTTAGACTTCTAGCATTTGCATACAAGCATTTTAGAGAATGTATTTTATTCATGTTAATTTGGCTATTGTTAGACATGGGTAAATTGGGATCTTTAAGCTCGGTCTGCTCCATACTTGAGGGCATTTGGGCTACTTTACTCTTTTGTGGAACCTCTCTGCTTTTGGTAGTATCCTTCAAGGATACATTCTTCCGAACCATCTGCTCTTGGGCGACTGTCGGCTTTCTCCTATCTCCTTTTTAAAGGTTAATGCCTGCAGCCTGGTTCCATCCCGGTTAAGGTGAAGCCCATCCCTTCGGAAGAACCCCACCTTTCCCCAGAATGTTCCCCAGTTCCTAACAAATCCAAAACCCTCATCTCTGCACCATTGTCTCATCCACGCATTGAGACTCCGGAGCTCTGCCTACCTTTTGGGTCCTGCGCATGGAACAGGAAGCATTTTGGAGAATGCTACCCTGGAAGTTCTGGATTTCAACTTCCTACCTAAAAGCCTAAATTTTGCCTCCAGAACCTCCCTACCACATTTTCCTATGTCATTGGTACCGACATGTACCAAGACAGCAGACTCCGCCCCAGCACTATCTAAGACCTTATCTAGGTGGCGCGTGAGGTCCGCTACCTTCGCAGCAGGCAGGCATGTTACCATGCGATCCTCACGTCCACTAGCCACCCAGCTATCTACATGCCTAATGATCGAATTACCAACTATAACGGCTGTCCTAACCCTTCCCTCATGGGCACATGGCCCTGGAGAAACTTCTTCGGTGCGAGAGGGTTTTACATCACCTGGAGGACAGGTCCTAGTTACAGGATCACTTCCTGCCACACCAGGGTGATGCTCTCCTGTCACGTGACCTCTCTCCTCCATGGCAACAGGGGTGCTGCCAGACTGGAGGTCGGACTTCAGGAATATATCCCTGTAGGTCTCGTCTATGTACCTCTCTGTCTTATGTTTTCCAAGTCTGCTACTTTAGCCTCTAGAGAACAGACTTGTTCCCTGAGAGCAAAGAGCTCCTTGCACCTAGTGCACACGTAAGACCTCACCAACTGGGAGAAAATCATACATGTGACATTCAATGCAAAAGACTGGAAAGCCCCCATCCCGCTGCTGAACTGCTGTCTGCATCTTAGTTTTAAGTTTGTGTCTAGATCTTTAAGTTCTTACTTACTATGGGTTTCTATGGGTATTTATACCAATAAAACTGTACCTAATACGTTTAATATACCTTGTTCACCTGAAGCTTAATTAATCTCAGGTCCTTAGTGTATGACTGATTTGGGTAATGAGCTTCACCTGAAAGCACTTCCTGTCTTTTAAGATGTGAAGTACCTATAAAGCTACGATTATCCCAGGGGAGGGAGGGAAATAACACTTATTAAAAGAGGGCAGCTACACAGTACCCTGTCTTGTGCTGTTGAGGTAAGCTAAATTCTGATTTGATTTAAATTATAGCTCTTTAGCTGTTGCTAGGCTCTAACTTCTTATGAAATTTAAACTACAAGCTCTCTGCTGGATTCTACATTTAACCAGAAAGCTCTCTTCTGTGTTTTAAAACTAAAAGTACCTTTCTGATGCTAGGCCCTGAGTGACTATTAAATGTACACTGCAAGCTCTCTGCGGGGTTCCAAATGTAACCAGAAAGCTCTCTTCTGTGTGTTAAATTCAAACTTTAATTGCTGCTACTAGGCCCTAACTAATCCAACAAAAACAGTGGGTTCACAGATTAAGTAGCTTTAATACAAAGAATGCTTTTTAGAAAATTACCAGAAGTATATACTCACAGTTGCAGATTTCTCTCCAGAAGTAACAGTCCCCCTTTCTAGTCCTTCAAGACAGCATAATTCTCACGTTATTGTTCTATGTCAGACCTCACGTATCCATAACATACATCTCTATATCTCTGCGTCATAGGCAATCATGAGAAGACATACATATATTCCAAGACATAACTATGTAGGCATTAATTCTAATTAATTCTGATACTGACAGTTTGATATCTCTAACCCGAGACTGGGAGACAACTTGCCCTTTTACTTATCTAATATAAACATAGACTAGTGTTTATATTATAGGAACCTTTCACCTAATTATCCTAGCAGAGTCTTTCAAGAATGTTACTGAGTAGAAAGCTCTGAATGGTATTGACTCTTTCTTAGGGCTAGTAAAATATTGTTCCTGTTCGTGTAACCAGGCTAGTCCCGGACCTCTGGGTTCCCTATCTCATCCAGCAGCTTTGGAAACTGAGAAAACTCCTCCTCTTTTTTCGTGATGTCACCGGTATATCCCCTCGGGATCTGCCTCCTGCCATCAGTTACCTCAGTCTCCAAGCAGCTTGTGAGATAGGAGCCCGGAGTTCCGGGCTCACTGGAGAAGCAATTAAGTGCTATTTGGTTAATTTTCTTGGAATTTCTCTGGGTTTTTTCAGTCTAGGGAGAGCAGACGTTTTTATAAGCAGTGTGCCTTTAAGAGATTTCTTGCAGGCGTCTCCCTTCATTTATTCCTACTCTGTTCCCTCCCTCCCTTTTTCCCAGCTTGGGTCTTCTGCAGGATGCTGTATGGGCAGAGCTCAGCTGTTTTAGGGGGCTCTGGGTATTTTGCCCGACAATTCCCGTTGGAGCTGCACACAGTTCAGCCTAGCCAGCGCCACACAGAAGGCTTGCCTGTAAGTGCGCTGGCAGGCTCGGGGCGATCCTTCGCTGTGCATACCGGAGCGGACTGCTAGTGGGGTCAGTCTTTCTCCGAGGCTGCAGCTATGCAGGTTGCCTTCCCGGATTTTTTCTGTCCTATTTCCTTTCAGTGCAACCAGGTAAGAAGGCCAGAATCTGGCCGTTGGGGGCAGCGCTTCATTTGGCGCGCATTTGAGCACGTCGGGCCTAGTCGCGTGGCACGCGCGGCGGGGAACGCGCTCCCAGTGCGTCTGCCTGAATCTCCTCAGCTCCGGGCCTCCCTTAGTTTTTGTTGCTCGGAGGTTCTCCTTCAGTTTTTCATCGGCGGTTTTGTTCTGTGGGGAGTTTAAAAACACAAAAACGACTGAAAATTTCTTTTTTGGCATAAGAGTGCCCACGGGGGTTTTTTGGCACCTCTTGCTGTCTGGGGAAGGGGACAGCGTTTCTTTTCTGGAGGCAAAGCGGTTTTCTTTGGCCTCAGGGCTGCAATGTTCTTAAAGCCACTTTGTTTGGTGTGTGGCTTGAGGAAAAGCTCTTCAGGCGTGTGTAAAGCCTGTGTGAGGGACTCCTCTAGCATGGACCCCTCCAAGTCTGATAAGGTGGAGGTCCAGCCCCCTGAGTCCGGCGCTTCTTCCACTCCAGTGGTGGAGACTGTCCGAGAGGAGCCTGTGGCAGGTCCCTCTTCGGCCCCGGATACTATTCGGACTACAGCTCCTTTGCCCAAGGACTGGTCCACCATTTTTTCCAGCGACTTTGTTGCGCTGCTGCAACACACGTTGTTTTCTGGCCCGCAGCAGGAGCCATTGGCAGGACCGAGGAGCCCGCCGTCGGAGCCAAAAGACCACGTGTTGACGCTTTAACGGCGGATTGTTCTCTTGCCTCAGAAGGTCACTTGTCAGAGGATGATGCCTGTGAGTTCGAGGCAGAGGAGGAGCTGGAGGAAGGCGAATTGTCTGAAAAAGAGGATCAAGCCAGAGTGGTTCATGTTTTCCGCAGAGAGGAGCTTCCAGACTTAATAGTGGAGTCTCTCAATGTTCTCAATATGCCGGTCCCGGGTACAGCGGATGATGACACCCTGGAAGACTCAGCGGGCGTTCCCGGTACACCGGGTGTTCCGGGAGATGATTCAGGAGGAGTGGAACATTCCGGAAGCCCCACTGAAAGGCGCGAGAGTCATGGGCCGACTATATCCTTTGTCTGATCAGAATTAAGAAGTTTTTAAGTCCCCTAAGGTTGATGCCGCCGTTTCGGCGGTCACTAAGAAAACTACCATTCCAGTGGAAGGTAGTGCGGCTCTCAAGGATCCGCAGGATCGGAAGTTGGATGTCCTTTTGTGTCAGGTTTTTGATGTCAATGCCTTCTCTCCAGGCCGCCATGTGTGGCGCGCATGGGTGGCTAGGGCCTGTCTCCGCTGGTCTCAGCGGGTTCAGGGCAGCCAGAACGCAGAGGAGCCTGGTGAATTGGCCAAGTTAGAATCAGGGGCAGCATATCTGGCCGATGTGCAGTATGATCTGATGCGTAGCTTAGCCAACAGCATGGCGTCCGCCATAGCAGCGAGGCGGTATTTGTGGCTTCGCAATTGGGCTGCGGATGGGTCCTCCAAGGCTCGTTTAAGCAAGCTCCCGTTTAAGTGCAGGCTTTTGTTTGGGGAAGACTTGGAGAAATTGGTCAAGGATTTGGGAGAGTCCAAAGGGGGTAAGCTGCCCGAAGATAAGACCAAGCCTGCCTGGCCATTTCAGGTGGGTAGAGGACAGTTGCGAGATTTTCAGCGCTTTCGGTCTCAGCGTTTCCTTGTCAGCCAGAGAGGCAGTTACTCTAACAGAAGTCACGGTTTCTGGGGGTTTCGAGGAGCGGGTAGGTGGTTTGGCCCTTCCTCGTCCTCTGCCTTCCCGGCCAAAAAGCAGCAATGAAATAAGGGGGGTCCAGGCAAGCTTGGTGCCGGTAGGGGGCCGGTTGCAAGACTTTTATCCTGCCTGGACCCTGGTAACATCAGACCTGTGGGTCTTAGAAGTGATTTGAGAAGGTTACGCGCTAGAGATGCTGAAGCCCGTGCGTCCCGCCTTTGTTCACTTGCCCGGCAAGTCACCTTCCAAGATCGCTGCCATGAGGGAAACGGTCCAGCGGTTACTACAGCTCAAGGCCATCGTACCTGTTCCGCCAGACCAACGCGGCGAAGGTCGATACTCCATTTATTTCATCGTCCCAAAGAAGGACGGCGGGGTCCGTCCTATCTTGGACCTCAAGGGGGTGAACCGGTGCCTCCGCGTGTCGCATTTCCATATGGAGACCCTGCGGTCGGTAATAGTGGCGGTCCAACAGGGGGAGTTCCTTACCTCTCTCGACTTGTCGGAGGCGTATTTCCACATTCCCATCCGCCCCGACCATCATCAGTTTCTCAGGTTCGCGGTTTCGTTCGGACACTTTCAGTTTCGTGCCCTGCCGTTTGGTTTGGCGACGGCTCCCCAGACCTTCACCAAGGTCATGATGGTTGTGGCGGCGGCGTTGAGATGGGAAGGTATTCTCGTGCATCCGTACCTCGACGACTGGTTGATTCGAGCGAAGACGCGTGCCGAGAGCCTGTCGGCCACGGCTCGTGTAGTGGCATTTTTGGAAGAGCTCGGCTGGGTTGTCAACTTGGCAAAGAGTCATTTACTTCCTTCGCAGGATCTCGAATATCTCGGAGTCCGCTTCGACACCAAGATCGGGAAGGTGTTCCTCACCCACGACAGAGCTCGGAGTCTCAGGAGTCGGGTGTCCCGGTTCCTGCGCTTCCGGGCGCCTTCGGCCTGGACTTATCTTCAGTTGCTGGGAACGATGGCTGCGTCCATAGAAACGGTGCCCTGGACAAGAGCGCACATGCGGCCGTTACAAAGGGCCTTGCTTCGCCGTTGGTCACATCAAGAGGATCCCCTGTCTTGGAAATTGCCATGTCCTGTGGAGGCGCGCCACTCGCTCCTGTGGTGGTTGTGTCCCAAGTCCCTAGCGGAGGGGCAAACACTGGTAGCTCCAGCCTGGGTCACAGTGATGACCGATGCCAGTCTGCTTGGCTGGGGTGCTCACTGTCAAGGCCGGTTGGCGCAGGGGGCCTGGTCACCCCAGGAGAGGGTCTGGTCCATCAACTGTGGGAGAGAGAGAGTTAGAATATATAGCACTAAATGAAAGGTTAGATATGATTGGAATATCAGAGACATGGTGGAAGGACGACAACCAGTGGGACACTGTGATACCTGGGTACAAACTATATCGTAATGATAGAGCTGATCAAATTGGTGGAGGGGTTGCTCTCTGTTAGAGAGGGCATTGAGTCAGAAAGGATTAAAGTTTTGCAGGAAACAAAATCTGCTGTAGAATCTATATGGATTGAAATTCCATGTAAAAGGGGGAAGGCAATGGCAGTGGGGGTGTACTATCGAGCTCCTGGCCAGAATGACCAAATGGATGATGAAATGCTCAAAGAAATCAAGGAAGCTAACAAAAGTTACAGCACAGTAATAATAATGGGTGATTTCAACTACCCAGGTATCGACTGTCAGTGTCACGTCAGGACATGCTAGGGAGATAATAATCCTAGATGAAATAAATGACTGCTTCTTGGAGCAGCTGGTTCATGAACCGACCAGAGGGGAAGCCATATTAGACCTAATCCTTAGTGGAACACCAGATCTAGTGCAAGAGATAAGGTTGTTGGGGCCACTTGGCAATAGTGATCATAGCATGATCGCCTTTGATTTAATTAGTGGAGGAGGGATAGTAAGGAAATCCACAGTACTACCTTTTAACTTTCGAAAGGGAGACTATGATAAAATGAGGAAAACAGTCAAGAAAAAACTAAAAGGAGCAGTTGCAAAGGTTAAAGACGTACATCAGGCTTGGCTGTTGTTGAAAAATACTATCTTGGAAGCCCAGACCAGCTGTATTCCACGCTTTAAGAAAAGTGGAAAGAAGTCCAAAAAACTGCCAGCATGGTTTAAAGTTGAGGTCAGAGAGGCTGTTGTTGCCAAAAAAAGCATCTTTCAGGAAATGGAAAAAAGAGCCAAACGACGAAACCTGGAAACAGCACAAGCACTGGCAAGTCAAATGCAAGGCATTGATAAGGCAGGCAAAGGGAGAATTTGAGAAGAAGCTTGCTGCAGAAGCAAAAACGCGAAGTAAAGACCTCTTCAAGTACATTTGTAGCAAAAAACCTGTGAGAGAGTCAGTTGGTCCATTAGATGATAAAGGGGTTAAAGGAGCACTAAGAGGCGACAAGGCGATAGCGGAGAGACTGAACAAATTCTTTGCTTCAGTCTTTACTGAGGAAGATGTAGGGATGTTACCCATGACTGAAGTGGTATTTAAAGGTGCAGAAGAATTGAAGGAAATATCGATACATCGAGAAGATGTATTACAACTATTAGATAAGCTGAAAAGTAGCAAATCACCTGGGCCAGATGGTATACATCCAAGGGTATTGAAAGAACTGAAATATGAGATTGCAGACCTGCTATTAGTAATCTATGAACTATCGTTAAAATCATCTCTAATACCTGAAGATTGGAGGATCGCCAATGTAACACCAATTTTTAAAAAGGGTTCCAGGGGTGATCCGGGAAACTACGTCAATACCGGGAAAAATGATAGAAACCATCATAAAGAATAAAATTACTCAGCATGTAGATAGTCATGAACTAATGAGAGACAGCCAACATGGCTTTAGACAAGGAAGATCTTGTCTTACTAATCTGTTATGTTTTCTTGAAGGAGTGAATAATCAGGTGGACAAAGGTGAGTCGGTTGATATTGTGTATCTGGACTTTCAGAAAGCCTTTGACAAGGTCCCTCATCAGAGACTTTTGGCAAAACTAAAGAGTCATGGGATAGGAGGCAGTGTACTATTGTGGATCAGGAACTGGTTAAAAGATAGAAAGCAGAGGGTAGGGCTAAATGGCCAATTTTCCCAATGGAGAAAGGTGAATAGTGGTGTACCCCAGGGATCTGTGCTGGGTCCGCTGCTTTTTGACATATTCATAAATGACCTGGAAAGTGGAATAACGAGTGAGGTTATCAAATTTGCAGATGACACAAAACTATTTAAAGTTGTTAAAACCCAAGAGGATTGTGGAAAATTGCAAGAGGATCTTGATAAATTGGAAGACTGGGCATCAAAATGGCAGATGAAATTTAATGTGGACAAGTGCAAGGTTATGCACCTAGGGAAGAACAACCCAAACTATGGTTACACGATGCAAGGTTCCACGTTAGGAACCACCACCCAGGAAAAAGATTTAGGCGTCATTGTGGATACCATGTTAAAACCCTCGGCCCAGTGTGCAGCGGCGGCCAAGAGAGCAAATAGAATGCTAGGTATGATAAGGAAAGGAATGGAAAATAAAACAAAGGATATTATAATGCCTCTATATCGTTCCATGGTGAGACCGCACCTTGAATATTGTGTGCAATTCTGGTCGCCGTAACTTAAAAAGGATATAGAGTTATTAGAAAAGGTTCAGAGAAGAGCCACCAAAATGGTAAAGGGGATGGAAGGATACTCCTATGAAGAAAGGCTAAAAAGGTTAGGGCTCTTTAACCTGGAAAAGAGACGGCTGAGGGGAGATATGATAGAAGTCTATAAATTAATGAGCGGAGTGGAACGGGTAAACGTAGATCGATTGTTTACCTTATCAGAATATAGAAAGACTAGGGGACATGCAATGAAGCTACAGGGTAAACTATTTAAGACTAATAAAAGAAAATATTTTTTCACTGAATGTGTAATCAAACTCTGGAATTTGTTACCGGAGGATGTAGTAAAGGCTGTTAGTGTAGCTGGGTTTAAAAAAGGTTTGGACAAGTTCCTGGAGGAAAGGTCCATAAGCCATTATTAAGAAGGGACCCAAGATATCAATGCTTGAACCAATGCAAGCATTGTGGAACCTGTGTCCCTTGGGGAAACTGCTGGGTACATATGACCTAGATTGGCCACTGTTGGAAACAGAATACTGGGCTTGATGGACCTTGGTCTGACCCAGTATGGCATATCTTATGTTCTTAACTGGCTGGACCTGCGAGCGATTTTCCTGGGTCTTCTAGCGTTTCGGTCGCTAGTCCGGCAGGCGGCGGTTCGCTTGTTTTCCGACAATGCCATGGCGGTGTCGTACGTCAACAGACAGGGAGGCACCTCCAGCGCCGTGCTAGAAGCCGAAGCCTTAGCCCTTTTCAGTTGGGCGGAAGCGAATCTGCTGGCGCTGTCAGCGGCACATGTCGCCGGGGTCGACAACTTGCAAGCGGACTTTCTCAGTCGCGTTTGGGTGGACCCGGGGGAATGGGTTCTCCATCCCGACGTCTTCCAGATGCTCGTCTGCAAGTGGGGCACGCCGGTCATGGACCTAATGGCGACGTTTGCGTTGGCAAAGGTGGAGCGATTTTTCAGCAGGCGCCTGGAACGGATGTCGGAAGGTCTCGATGCTCTCAGTCAGGTTTGGTCGCGGGAACAACTGCTGTATGTGTTACCTCCGTGGGTTCTTATCGGCAGAGTTCTGCAGCGGGTCCAATTGTACACAGGTCGCGTCATTCTCATAGCTCCAGATTGGCCTCGCAGGCCTTGGTACACGCGGACCTGGTGAGACTGCTAGTGGCAAAACCGTGGAGGCTCCCGAACCGGCCGGATCTCCTGTCGCAGGGGCCCCTCTTCATGCCTCACGTGGATCGATTCTCTCTTACGGCCTGGCTCTTGAGCGGGCAAGGTTGAAAAACAGAGGCTACTCGGCGTCCGTAATCACCACGCTTTTGAAAGCCAGGAAAAGATCTACGTCCTTGGCTTATGTGCGGGTCTGGCGAGTTTTTGAGTCTTGGTGTGTGGACATGCGGTATGTGGCGTTGAAGTCCTCCATCTCTCAAATCTTAGATTTTCTGCAGCATGGCTTCGATAAAGGGTTGGCCCCTGCGTCGTTACGGGTGCAGGTCGCGGCCCTTTCCTGCTACAGGGGCAAGATCGGTGGGCGGACGATTGCTTGTCATAGTGATGTTAAACGTTTTCTACGGGCTGGGTCGCTCTTGCGACCTCCAACGAGATCCGTTGTCCCTCAGTGGCATTTGCCCTCCTTCTTGGATGCCTTGCAGGGTGAACCCTTCGAACCGCTTTCTCGGGCGTCGCTCAAAGATCTCACTTTGAAGGTCGTGTTTCTTGTGGCCATTTGCTCAGCACGAAGAATCTCGGAGTTACAGGCTCTTTCTTGCAGTTAGCCCTATTTGTTATTTTTCTCGTCTAAAGTGGTTCTCCGGACGGTTCCTTCGTTCCTTCCTAAGGTGGTGTCGCCCTTTCATGTGAATCAGGAAATTTCTTTGCCTGTATTTTCGCGACTCTCGGGGGAATCTTCTACAGACAATTTCCACAGTTTGGATGTTCGTCGATCCCTAAAGAAGTATCTTTCTAGGACGGCGAGTTTTCGCAAGTCGGATAGGCTCTTCGTTCTTTTCGCAGGACCTAGGAGGGGCGAAGCGGCCTCCACAGCACCCATTGCCCAGTGGATTAAAGAGGCTATTGCATCGGCTTACATGCTAAAAGGTAGGTCTGTGCCGGAAGGACTTTGAGCTCACTCCACCAGAGCTCAGGCTTCATGGGCGGAATTTCGGTGGGTTTCGCCGCTGGAGATTTGTAAAGCAACCACGTGGTCATCCTTGAACACCTTTGTGCGCCATTATCGCCTGGATATTCAAAGGGCAGGTGATACTGCGTTCGGGGCTGCTGTACTTCAGGCAGGTATTTAGAGACCCTCCCATGCTTCAATAGCTCACTGCTCTGGTACTTACCCAGAGGTCCGGGACTAGCCTGGTTACACGAACAGGAAGGTGAAATTAGACTTACCTGCTAATTGTAGTTCCTGTAGTGTAGCCAGGCTAGTCCCGTATCCCTTCCCTGTTTCTGTGGCGTGACAGTAGCCTGAAGTACTTGTCTTATTTACAGGTAAGAGTTAATTACCTATTACTGTAGTACCTACATAGCTAGCATCATTCTGGGGGGTGCTGCCTCCGTCTTTGGGATAGTTAGCTAGGCCTTTTCTAGGGGGTTTCTTCTTTGCTTGCTATGTGAGAGAAGCCTGCGTCACTTAAAGTCACGTTAGTAACAGAGCTTTCTGTTCTGGTTGTACATAGTTTACCATTTGGTTCGAAATTTGGAATAGATTACTGTAGTAGTTCAATGCTTACTTGTGTCTTCGGTGAGTCTGCTTTGTCAATAGGTTACTGATGGCAGGAGGCAAATCCCGAGGGGATATACCGGTGACATCACGAAAAAAGAGGAGGAGTTTTCTCAGTCTCCAAAGCTGCTGGATGAGATAGGGAACCCAGAGGTCCGGGACTAGCCTGGCTATACTACAGGGACTACAATTAGCAGGTAAGTCTAATTTCACCTTGAGTGCCCTGGCAGTATACACAGCCCTGTACAGGCTAGCTTACTTTCAAAAAGATCCTCTAAGAAACCATTTTTCAGTAAGAAAAAGAAGTTTTATCCTTCGTATACCCAACAGGGACACCATTCAGGTCAGACTGCCCAAAAGGGACAGCAGCAACAACCTAGACAACAAAAGAATCCAAAAGTTGCAATACCACAGCCAGCTCCGCAGGCTCAGCCTCCTCAGGGGCTTTGACTCCTTTCTAGAGAACTTTGCCTTCCTGCCCCTGAAGGGTCCAGAACCCTTAACCATCCCAGGCAGGTTATGTCATTTTGCCCACAGATGGTACCAAATAACAGCAGAAAATTGGACTCTGTCCATTGTAAGAGAGGGGTACAAGCTTCATTTTCACAGCCTAGCCCCTCCTACAATTATAAGACAGTTCAATTCTCAGACCTCTCTCGACAGTCTCTTAGGTCAAGAAGTCACAATGCTCCTTGCTCAAGGAGCAATAGAGGACATAACCATTCTTCATCAGGGTACAGGGTTCTACTCCCCCTATTTCCTTATTCCAAAGAAAACGAGGAGACAGACCCATTTTAGACCTCAGAGAATTCAACAAATATCTGTTCCGAGAGAAGTTCAAAATGGTCTCTCTAGGAACTCTGCTGCTGTACCTTCACAGTCATGATTGGCTTTGTTCTCTAGATCTCAAGGATGTGTATACTCGTTCTTATTCATCCAAATCACAGGAGATTCCTGCGATTTCTGTTTCAAAGAAAGCACTCTTAATACAGGGTTCTTCCCTTTGACCTGGCTTCTGCACCAAGAGTGTTCACAAAATGCGTGGCTGTGGTAGCAGCATTTCTCTGCACTCTGGGAATATTCGTCTTCCCTTACTTAGACTGGCTCATTCGAGCCCCTACAGTGCCAGAAGCCAGCTCTGCTCTGTTTCGCACAATGCGAATCCTTCAGTTTTTGGGACTGGTCATAAACCTCCCAAAATCCAATCTTGCTCCCACTCAGTCCCTAGAGTTCATAGGAGCTCTTCTGTATACCAGACAGACAAGGGATTTCCTTCCGCAGCCCCACTGTCTTCGCATAGGTACAACTAGCTTCCCAAGCAGTGCTTAAACCTTATCTCACTGCTCAGGAAATGCTACAATTGCTAGGCCACATGGCATCCACCATGCATGTGGTTCCTTATACTCACCTCCATATGCGAGCGGCCCAGTGGACTTTATCCACTCAGTGGACACAGGCCTCAGGTTGCCTGTCGGACAAAATAACAAACTCAGACCATCTTATTTCGTCCCTCCAATGGTGGCAATCGCCCAGAAACCACCTGGTGGGATCTCCTTTCCAGCAACCCCTGTCCCAAGCCACCCAAACAGATGCTTCACAGGTGGGATGGGGAGCCCACCTACAAGATCTCTACCTATTGTAACTGAACTCCAAAGGAGGCCTGTCTTCACATCAACCTCCTGGAGCTCAGAGCAATCTTCTTTGCTCTTCGAGTATTTCACGCCCAGCTCAGTTACAAGACAGTCTTAATCCAAACGGACAATCAGGTAGCCATGTTCTATGTGAAGAAGCAGGGCGGGAAAGGCTCTCTGTCGCTATGCAACAAAGCTTTGCGACTATGGGCCCTCGCCAGAGAGCATCAGATTCATCTCCTTGCGGTGTATCTTCCAGGCATTCAAAACTCTTGGGCAGACAAACTCAGTCGAGGTCTGCTACCACACAAATGGTCTCTCCATGCAGACCAGGTTGCGAAATATTTCAGGTTTGGGGAACCCCTGACATAGACCTCTTTGCAAGTCCGCTGAATGCCAAACTTCCCCGGTTCTGCTCCAGAATTCAGTCTCGACATTGTTAGACAAGGGACACCTTCCTCCTTCACTGGGGTCAGGACTTCCTATATGCCTTCCCACCCATTCCCCTCATCCCCAAAACCCTATTCAAGCTTCAGAGAGACAGAGGTCATATGATCCTCATAGCTCCACGTTGGCCACGGGAAACGTGGTACCCTCTGCTTCTGCATCTCTCTCAAGCTCTGCCTCTGGAGTTGGGATCTGCTCCAGATCTTCTCTCCCAAGAGGACGGGATGCTGTGGCATCCCAATCCCAAGTCTCTGCATCTCAGGGCCTGGTTGCTGAAAGCCTAGAACTTCAGGATCTTAACCTTTCCCAACAGGTAAAGGATATCCTTCATGCTTCTAGGAAACTCTCCACAAGATGCTCGTATGCCTTTAAGTGGAAAAGGTTTACCATATGGTGCTCTCAGAAGGGTCTTAACCCTCTTGCGATACCTCTGGAATCGATACTGGAGTATCTCCTTCATTTGTCAAATGTGTTTCTCAAGACAAATTCAGTAAGAGTCCATTTTAGTGCTATTGCAGCTGCTTACAAGCCTCTAAGTGGACAACCTATTTCCTCTCATCCTCTCATAGCGAAATTTATGAAAGGCCTTCTTTTAACAAAGCCTCCCATTAAGCCACCACTGGTGACATGGGACTTAAATCTGGTGCTCGGGCAGCTCATTAAAACCGCCCTTTGACCCATTAGCCACTACATCTTTGAAATTCCTTTCCTGGAAAGTCATCTTTCTCATTGCAATCACATCAGCACGTCGCATTAGTTTAATTGCAAGCGTAAGTGGCTGATCCTCCTTATACAAGGTTCCACCATGATAAGGTAGTTTCTTAGGACTCATCCACACTTTATGCCAAAGGTGGTTTCGCCTTTCCATTTAAACCAAGCAGTTTACCTTCCTGTATTCTTTCTGAGGCCTCTTGCCTCCAGTGCAGAAAGGAACCTTCATACCTTGGACTGTAAGAGCTTTGGCCTTTTACTTGCAAAGGACACTGCAACTTAGAAAATCTTCTCAACTCTTTGTTGCTTTTGTTCCTAGTCATTTGGGACTTCCAGTTTCCAAAAGAACACTGTCCAACTGGATCGCACAGTGCATATCCTTTGCCTATGAGAGTAAGAACCTTCCTCTTGAAGGCCATGTCACAGCTCACAACGTGAGCCATGGCAGCCTCAATTGCTCATCTTCACTCTGTGTCTATCGACGACATCTGTCGAGCAGCTACTTGGGCTTCAGTACATACCTTCACAGCCCACTACTGCTTAGACAAGGACTCCCACTGGGATGCCTTGTTTGGCCAAGCTGTTCTTCAACACCTTTTTGAGACTTAACCCCTACCCACCATCCCTGGTAGGATGCCAGAGATCCATGGGGGGAAGTGGGGGCCCTTTCACAAGGGCTGACAACTTCCTGGGGCCATCTTCCTGGCATCTGCAGCTAGGGTCCCCATATGTGAAGACTACATTCCTGCTTGTTCCTGGAGATAGCGTAGTTACTCACCTGTAACAGGTGATCTCCGGGAACAGCAGGAATTTAGTCTTCACAACCCGCCTACCTCCCCTAGGAGTTGTATCTCTCCCCCTCTCTCCCCCTCTCTCTCCTTCTCTCTTTTGTCTCAGCTATAAACTCAACTGGAGAGGGACAGTTGGAAAGGCAGGAAGGCAGCACTCTGGCTCTGTGGGATGCTCCCAAAAGTTTTCCTATTGGACGCTGGGGAGTGTTCCCGCGCAGGCTCCGTCGGTACCGACGATACCCATATGTGAAGACTGAATTCCTGCTGTTCTCGGAGATCACCTGTTAAGGTGAGTAACTATGCTGTACTCACCTTTAACAGGTGTTCTCTAGGGACAGCAAGAATCGGTCCTCACAACCCTCCCTTCTCCCCTAGAAGTTGCCTCCCTACCTTTGTTTTTTATTACCATCCTTGCTATGTCATCTGACTGAGCAAGATGGCACCCTTGGGCATGAAGGGGACCACGCCTATGTTGCATCTCCAAAATACTTTGAAAGCTGGGGAGAAGCATTCCGCATGGTTTCCATTGGCACCAGTATCACCCATATGTGAGGACTGATTCCTGCTGTCCCTGGAGAACACCCCATATCAGGAACAAAGAGGAATGTAGTCTTCACATATGGGCATCGTCGATACCGATGGAGCCTGCGTGGGAACGCTCCCCATAGTCCAATAGGAAAGCCTTTGGGAGCATCCCACAGCGCCTGCATGCTGCCTTCCTGCCTTTCCCACTCTCCTTTGTCAATTTTTCGTTTTCCGCGGAGCCGGCAGGTCGCATACCCTTTAAATGCAGAAAATTCTTTTTTTACTACTTTATTTTTTGTGGTTGCGTCTGCCTTCACTCGATGCCTGCCGGTAGCACCGGTTCTCTTTTCTTCTTTACTAAAAAAAAATCTTTTCTGAAGTACTTTTTCAGATGTCTTTTTCCTCTTGATGCTGGGCGCCATTTTGTGTACTAGGCCCATTTTTCTTTTACAATGGAAAAACCAGCCACTGGTTTAAAAAAAAAAAAATTCAAAGTGTGGCTGTACCTTATCTGTCACCGACGCCAATGACTCGTGTCAAATGTTTAGGACCTGACCACTCACCATTGGAGTGTCTCTCCTGTAGAAAGATGACCAAAAGGGGCCTGCAGAATAGAGCTGCAAAACTCAGTACCCTTTTTACCACAGATGCGATGTCCTTTGTGTCAACATCTTCCAGGGCTTCATCTTCCTTCCATGGATCTCAGGTAACTAAACATAAGTCTGCAAAGACTAGCCGGTCCTCAGTGTAGATCTCCTTCAAAGTATCGAGATGTTATCAGCTTTGCCCTTGAGAAAAGTTCACCGGCAAAACGGCCCCGGCAGGAGGTTTCGGCTTCCAAAACACTAATGGGGCTCCAGGATGTTCTCGAAGCTTCCACCTGGGCAGAACTATTGGTGCCATGCTCTGGGTTCCTAGTCGCTTCTACTGGTACCGACACCCAAGCATCGGCAGGTGCAATAGATCAAAGATTTCTCGCTATCGAATGCAGTCTAGCGGCTCTTCTAACGGCATCTGTATCATTGAAACTGCTTCAGACTTTTCAACAGGCACCGGTACCAACATTGGAACCGGTACCATCGGTACTGGCCTCGGCAGTAATACCCCCATGCCAAGTCTAGAGTCCATCCCCGGTTTCGAAGGATCGGTACTGAGACATCTCGATACCGACTTCAATCGATACCGGTACCGTGCCTTGTACGAACATCAGGATCTGAGATTTATTTTATTTATTATTTATTTCAATTTTTTATATACCGCGCTATTTACAATCAGCGCGGTTTACAGAGAACCAAAGACCAGAACAACAGGCTGTTCGGTATTACATAAAACAGGAAAATAAATTTGGATAAGATAAACATGGATAATATGGGGGTAAAACTATATACATTGAACTATATACATAGAATATTGATCTGTTAATTCGATCACATGAGAGAAGTATTTAAGTAATATTATCAATAATGTTTGGAAAAGGAGGGGATTCTGTTAAGTTTGTGGTGCAATATTATGTACATTATGTGGGGTAGTATTTGATGAATAAGTTATGTTTGAGGGCCTTTCTGAATTGGACTATGCCGGTTATGGCACGAATTTCGGGTGGTAGGGAATATTTTGAATCTTCCGATTCCGATGACTCTGACTCTGCCGATACCAGAGCACTTCTTCCAGAGGATCCTCCTGCTCAGCGTAGAATGTCTCCTCCAGAGGATATGTCCTTCCAGGATTTTATTCGTAATGTGGCTCGAGGCCTTGCAATCAGAGTGGCTCCTGTAAAGGAGCCTAAGGCAGAAGTTAGAGTTTCTTCAATACCCTAAAACTCCTAAAGAGGCATTCATAAGATCCTGCATTATCTCATGCTGAGAATGTGGGAGGCTCCTTTAACGACATCTCCACACCCTTGCAGACTCGATACCATGTACCGAGTTCCACCTTGTCCTGGCTTTCAGAAGACTGTTACCACACCATTCAACGGTAGTGGAATTGGCCATGCGCAGGATAAAGAGTGCAAAAAGACATTCTTCCAATCCTCCAGGCTGCGCGTGCAGGACTCTCCATGCTTTTGGGCGTCGATGCTTCCATACTCTCAGCTAGAATCAGCTCATACATCCTATACATGGTGATATTCCTCAAAGAGGTTACAGGAGACTTGCAGCTTATGAGCCCCTTTCTTCCTGATAAGACAGGATTTTCTTGCTCTGGTCAAACATGCCCAAGATGTGCCCAAGTTTGTCAACTATTCAGCCTTTGATTGCTTTTTGCTTTGAATGCATCAGCAGAAACTCTATCTCCATTAGTGCATGTCGTATTGTCTGGCTTCAGGCATCAGACTTGGAAATTTGGGTACAAGATAAACTGGGAAACATTCCTTACACAAGAGAAAATCTCTTTGGCAAGAATTGGCAAGGAAAAGCTAATGAAATTAACTGACAATATTACCTTGGACAGGTTGTCAAATTCCACAGCCAACCAAGCAAAGAAAAGATCTAATAAAAAATCCTTTTTCAACAAGAAAAATAAGTTTTATCCTCCTTATACCCAGCAGGGTCACTGTCCAGTCCATGCTGCCCAAAAGGGACAACAGCAACAAACTAGACAACAGAAGAAACCAAAAGTCCCAAGAGTTCAGCCAGCTCAACAGGCTCAGCCTCCTCAGGGGCTTTGACTCTTTTCTAGAGAATTTAGCCTTCCTGCCCCTGCAGGGTCCAGACCCCTCTACCATCCCCTGTAGATTGTCAGTTTGCCACCAGATGGCACCAAATAGCATCAGAACACTGGACTCTGTCCATTGTACGAGAGGGGTACAGACTTCATTTTCACAGCATGCCCCCTCCTACAATCATAAGACAGTTCAATTCTCAAACCCGTCGCCAATCTTCTTAGTCAGGTGGTCACAATACTTCTTGCCCAGGGAGCAATAGAAGAAATACCCATACCTCAACAGGGCACAGGGTTCTACTCCTCCTATTTTCTCATCCCAAAGAAAACAGGGGGACACAGACACATTTTGGACCTCAGAGAATTGAACAAATATCTGTTCCAAGAAAAATTCAAAATGATCTCTCTGGGAACACTTCTGCCATACCTTCAGAGTCAGGATTGGCTATGTTCTCTAGATCTAAAGGATGCTTATTCTAATATACTCATCCATCCAGATCACAGGAAGTTCCTTTGTTTCCTTTTCCAGGGAAGACACTTCCAATGCAGGGTTCTTCCCTTCGTTCTGGCTTCTGCCCCAAGAGTTTTCACAAAATGCATGGCAGTAGTTGCTGCATTCCTACGGACTCTGGGGATATTAGTTTTCTCTTACTTGGACGACTGGCTCATTCGAGCACCCACAACTCCAGAATCCAGCTCTGCTCTTACTCGCACAATGTGAGTTTTGCATTACTTGGGCTTGGTCATAAACCTTCCAAAATCCCATCTTGCTCCTTCTGAGTCCCTAGAATTCATAGGAGCTCGCCTAGATACCAGACAATCAAGGGCTTTCCTTCCACAGCCCTGTTGTCTTCGCATAGTGCAACTAGCTTCCGAAGCAGCGGTAAAGACCTCCCTAACTGCTCGGGAAATGCTTCAACTACTGGGACATATGGCATCCACTGTACATGTGGTTCCCTATGCTCGTCTTCACATGCGAGCAGCCCAGTTGACCCTATCCTCCCCGTGGACACAGGCCTCAGGTCACCTGTTGGACAAACTAAGAAACTCAGAACGTCTTTTCATCCCTCCTATGGTGACAATCGCTGGAAAACCTTCTCATAGGCTTTCATTTCCATCAGCCCCTATTCCAGGCCACTCTAACAGATTTATTTTATTTATTTATTTATTACAAGTTCTTATATACCGCACTATTCGGCATCAGCGCGGTTTACATTATAACATAAAGACCATAACAACAAGCTGTTTGGTTTACATCGAACAGGAGTACAAACTTGGAGAACCGGGGTAAACCAGTTGGGATGGGGGGCCCACCTGCACGATCTGTCCACCCAGGGTCTCTGGACCCCAGAGGAGGCTTGTCTTCACATAAGCCTCCTAGAACTCAGAGCAATCTTTCGTGCTCTCCGAGTAGTCCAAGTCCAGCTTAGGTACAAGACAGTCCTAGTCCAGACAGACAATCAAGTGGCCATGTTCTAACCATCTGGATCCAAAGAAGGACTCTTACCGGCCGATCTCCAGTATCCCTTTACTAGCTAAAATTCTTGAGAAGGTGACTCAGACAGATCCAGCAACATATAGACAACTCTTCCCCCCTGGACCCCTGCCAATATTGACTCCTGACCTCCCTAATTAACACACTCATCAGTGGGATAGACAACATCAAAATGGGCTTCGCGCTAATCTTCCTCAATCGCTGCAGCGTTCGATTCAGTTGACCACGACCAACTTCTAAATTGTCTCCACGAGAAGGGAATCCAGGATCTAGCATGGGATTGGTGCAAATCCTACCTAGAAGACCGATGGCAGCAGGTTCGGATCGGCTCCAACACATCAGAACCTTTCCAGCAAAAACAAGGAGTACCTCAAGGCTCCCCCCTTTCCACACTGCTCTTTAACATATACATGCAGCTGATCTGCGAAATCACCTGCTCCTTCGGCATATCATGTCTCATCTACGCAGACGATGTGCTGATGTTTACTCCCATCAACGTCACTCTCCCAGACTACACAGCCTTAGTTGCTTCAACATAATAACAGACTGGCTCCTCAACCAGAACATGCAAATAAATTTAAAAAAAAAACGAGGTCCTGATTGTCACAATAAACAAAGGCTTTACACCCCCTGTGACCCTAAAAGTAAGAGATGCGGAGCTTCCAGTCAAGCCCACCATACGCTACCTTGGTGTAACATTGGATCAACAGCTAGACTTCAAGGAGCACATAAGCCATACTGTAAAGGCCATCTACTACAAGATCAAGACCCTGCGACACCTGAGACCCATGTTGGATCCTGATAACTTCCGTACAATATTCCAAGCACTAGTCACACCCCATTTTGACTACGCAAATATTATACTCCACGGCCTCCCCAAGAACACACTAAAACCCGCTACAATTAGTTATGAATGCCGCTGCCCGTGTATTGTCTGGAGCATCAGAGAGACCACATAACCCCCATCCTAAGGGACCTACACTGGCTCCCGATAAGTTGCAGGATCTCATATAAAGCCCTCCTCATTACCTTCAAGTCCATTATTAAAATAGCTTCTTCCTCAATCTCAACTCTTCTCACTCACACCCCCAACAATAGACCTAGGAGATCATTAGCTGCCAACACTCTAGTTATTCCAAGAGAATCCACTAAATGGGCACAATCAACTAAGAATCGAGCATTCTCGTCCTTCGCCCCTAGATGCTGGAACTGCCTCCCACCCAGCATCAGATCGATTAGAGACCTCATGCAATTCAGAAAGGCCCTCAAGCATCTCCTGTTCCTTATGCACTACTCACAACTCAACAATAATATAATAATATAAGAAACTGTAATAAATAAACAATGCCTCCCCCCTCTTCCCCTTAACCCAACCCCTCATCATGATCTGCACAATAGGTAACCAACAGAGCATGTAATACTGACCATTGAGCAACTGTTTTTAATTGTTCTACCTCTTGATGTATATTATTGTGACTAGAATACCCACATTGTAAATAGTACACCAACCCTGTATAAATTGTACATAGTTTTCCTCAGTTCTAGTCCTAGTTACTATCCCTGTTATATGTAATCTCAGGACAGACCCTACTGTCTGAGAGTCATTTTTGTTAATTGTAAACCGCACTGATAATAAAGAGTGCGGTATAGAACTGTTAAATAAATAAATAAAATAAATGTGAACAAGCAGGGCGGAACAGGCTCTCTGTTATGCAACAAAGTTTTACGACTATGGGCCCTCGCCAGAGAGCATCCAATTCACCACCTTGTGGTATATCTTCCAGGCATTCAAAACTTTTGGCCAGACAAACTCAGCCGAGTACTGCTGCCACACGAATTGTCCCTCCACTCGGACCAGATTGCCTGAGTATTCCAAATCTGGGGAACCCCTGACATAGACCTCTTTGCAAGTCCACAGAATGCCAAACTTCCCCGGTTCTGGTCCAGAATTCTGGCTCAGAACTGTCAGGCAAGGGATGCTTTCCTTCTTCATTGGGATCAGGACTTCCTCTATGCCTTCCCACCCATTCCCCTCATCCACAAAACACTGTTCAAGCTTCAGAGAGACAGAGGTCGTATGATACTCATAGCTCCACGTTGGCCACGGAAACGTGGTATCCTCTTCTTTATTCTTTATTCTTTACATTTGATATACCGCTCATGCCTAAGCATCAGAGCGGTTTACAATAATATAATAATGTCACAGAAAATATGAAAGGAACTCTACATCTCTCTCGGGCTACACCTCGAGTTGGGATGCACGCCAGATCATCTCCAGGAACAAGCAGGAATGAGTCTTCACATATGGGTACGTCAGTACCGACTGAGTCTGCGCGGGAACGCTTTCCATCGTCCAATCAAAAAGCTTTTGGAAGCATCCCACCACGCCTGCGTGCTGCCTTCCCGCCTTTCCCAACTGCCTCTCCTCAGTTTTCATTTTCCGTGGAGTCAGCAGGATGTCCTCCTGTCACCGCAGAAAATTCTTGTTTTATTTCTTAGTTTTCTTGTGGTCGCGGCTGTCTTCCCCGACGCCACCGGTACCGCCGGTGTTTTCTTTTCTTTTCTTGTGAAATCTTCCTATCTCCAGGAACAAGCAGGAATGAGTCTTCACATATGGGTACATCGGTACCAACGGAGCCTGCACGGGAATGCTCCCCAGCATCCAATCAGAAAGCTTTTGGGAGCATCCCTCGCGCCTGCGCACTGCCTTCCCGCCTTTTCCACTGCCTCTCCTCAGTTTTTGTTTTTACGCGGAGCTGGCAGGACGTCCTCCTGTCACCACAGAAACTTTTTTCTTTAAATTCTTTATTTCTTGTTTTCTTGTGGTCGCGGCTGTTTCTCCCGCCGCCACCGGTACCGCCGGTGGGTTTTTCTTTTCTTTTTCTTAAAACTCAGGGAGATTTTTCCCTCAGTTTCTGCCTTAAATTTCTTGGGCCTACAAGGCCTCTCCATCATGGAGCCTTCTTCCCCTAAGAAGTGCCTTCACTGTGGAAACACAGTTTTCTTTTTAGACTCCAATGCCTGGTGTCTAACATGTTTGGGTCCTGACCCTTTTTCCCCTGAACAGTCAGGCTGCGAATCTGTGAGAAGAACTTCCCTCTTTCGAGTTTCCCTCGATACCGTTTTCCCTCCTGGAGTGAGGGCACCGGCCTTTTCTTCTCTACAGGATCAGGTAACCCACAAACAGTCTGTTAAGACTAGCCAATCCTTGAGTGGTAAGTCTCATGCCCAGCATGATGACGACTCCGGCCTTGCCCTCAAGTCCCCATTGGCATTAAAACCCCGGTGGGAGTCTCCGGGCTCCAAAGCATTTCAGGGGTTTCAGGTTGTTCCTGGGGCTCACCCCTCACAGAACATACCTGAGCCATGCTTGGTGGTGGCATCTGCTTTGAGCGGTACCGATACCCTGGCATCGGCATCGGCATCGGTGTTGAGTACTCCACTCTTCACCAGGGATCGTCATCTGGCGTCCTCGGTACCTTCGGGACCGATCGATATGTTCCAGATTGACTTTCCTGTATCTGAGCCATGCTTGGTGGTGGCATCCGCTTCCAGCGGTACCGATTCCCCGGCATCGGCATCGGTGTTGAGTACTCCACTCTTCACCAGGGATCGTCATCTGGCGTCCTCGGTACCTTCGGGACCGATTGATACGACCCAGATTGACTTTCCGGTGTCGGCAACATCGCTGATACCACCACCGACGTCGGTACCCTCTAGACATGCATCGATAGACTCGCTCCCTTCGATGCCGAGTCTAGAATCGATATCTAGTCTAGATGACTGGGTACCGACGCGTCTCGGAACCGACCCTTTTCGTTTCCGGATATGCAGTACTGAGGATATTAACCAAGCGTTTCTGGTCACCTCTGTACCGCTTGAGCAGCCTCCGATGACTGTTTCGACGGCATTACCGTCTCCGATTCCGACTCAGCTACCGGTATCGGTATCGATGTCTGTTCCTGCAGTTACACCGGTACCATCGATCTTTTCTATGCCTAGTTTGGAATCGATACCTGGCATGGACGATGCAGTACTGACTGCCTCAAATCGTGACTGCCAGTACCACTATCCTTCTAGTGGGGTTCCTTCTTGGCACCAGACCAGTACATCCTCTGGTGCTCAGGCTGCTCCTTCAACCTTAGCCCACCCAGGGATAGTTCCCATTGGAGATCCCTCTTTTCAGAAATTTCTCCTTGATATGGCAACCTTGCTATTCCTATCCCTGGCTGTGATCCTACTCGAGGCTCTCCTACAGAAACGGAAAATATAATGCTTCCTTTACATCATTCTTTGCAGGATCTTCTTCTGAGAATGTGGGAATCACCTTTAAGGGTTCCCTCACCTTCTACAGCAACTGATGTTCTGTATCAGGTGCCCCCCTCTCCAGGGTTTCAAAAAACTCCCCCATCATTCCATTGTAGTGGAATCAGCTATGAGGAAGGTAAAAAGCAAGAAGAAGCATTCTTCTTATCCGCCAGGTCGTGCATCTAAAGCACTAGATGCCTTTGGACGTCAAACCTTCCAAACATCTATGCTGGCATCAAGGATTATCTCTTATATTTTTTATATGAGTCTATCTCTCCAGGAGGTCACAAAGAAATTATCTCTTTTGACTCCTTTTCTATCGGAACCTAAGGCTGCAGACTATTCCTTGCTTCTTAGTCATAGCCAAAATATCTCTTGGTTTCTTTCTCGTGCTTCTCTAGACTCTTTTGAGTCTGTTAGCAGATCCTCTGCTATTGCTATAGGAGCACGTCGTAGAGCCTGGCTCCAAGCTTCAGACTTGAGCAGATGGGCACAACACACACTGGGTAATTCTCCTTGTACTGGAGAAAATCTCTTCAATAAGGAGGCTTTACGTCAGGTTGCTCATTGCTCCACTGACTTCCCTGGTTCTAGGGACCATCCTAAGCCGCTTTCTTCCCCAGGAGGTAGGAAATGTCCTACCAAACCTTCTTTCCCTAAGAAAACAAGGTTTCACTCTTCTCCTGCCCATCATCCAGATGTACCCAAGCAGGGGACACCTCGTCCTGGTCTGAAGATTCCAAACTCTAGCCAATCTCAGCATACCCAGCAACCATAGGTTCCTGAAGGTTGCAACCTACAGTTAACTTCTTCTTAGCAGAAGTTTGTTCACTGTTTTTTCTTTAAAGCTCTACATGTGCTTTCCTTTCTTCAGGATATGCTAAGCTGTCAGGATATTCTTGTCCATGGGTTACAGATTTCTCCTCTTCTTCCTACCAAGAAGAGAAGTTAACAACTATCCCATGATAGTTTCTGTCCCACCATGAACATTTTTTCCTTCAGCTGACTCACGATATGGTAAGTCACCCTTCAATTACATGTTTTTTCTACCCTCTCATCCAGGGTTTCCCCTGAATGAGTGGTACCATACTGGACAGCTTCTCTAGCCTTTCATTCCAGTGTAGAAATTTTTCCTAGAATAAATTCTCTGGACAGCTGTCAGACAGGGACAGGAATATTCCTCTTCCTTTGTCTGTTCTCTCTGTTTTACACAGGAAAATTCTCTCTGCTGTCTTTTTCAGCTACTGTTCATGCAGGACTTCCAGTGACTGAACTACTGGTACTTCCCACAAGTTTCCAGTCTGTCTTCCACTACTTCTGTCTAGCCTTAGAAGTGATTCCAAGATAGTCCTCATCTATCTTGGATAATCCTACTCACTTCAGGCTTTTCACCTTATCTTCTTTCTGGCCATCTCTGTTTCCTTGGATGTGGCAACACAGCTGACCTACAGTCAGTTTTATATCCTAATTCTCCTGCATAATGCTCTCTGCAATCTTCAGAGAAGCTTTCTACTATGGGCCCTTGCTAGAGAGCATTGAACTTTGTCTCTGGCTATTCTATATAGTAGAAAAGGCTTATCAGTCATTTTCCATGACTGTGAGGGTTCTCCACACCATCTTGTCTCCTGTTATAATACAGGATATAAGCTTTTTCTGCGTGAATGTCCAAGGAGTTTCCCAATCCTGCAGGAATAAGCTCTTTTTCTCCAGGACCAAGCAGGAAGTCAGTCCTCACTTATGGGTGACGTCGGCGCCGACGGAGCCCTCGCGGAGCAATTTTCCCCAGCTTTCAAAGAAAGCCTTTGGGAATTGCAGCGCGCATGCGCGGTAGTCTTCCCGCCCGAAGGTGCCATCTTAGCCAGTCTTCTTTTTTCCGCGGAGCCCTACAGACGTCCCCGTCTTGTCCCCGCGAAAAAGTTGATTTTCCTCTGTATTTATCCTTTTTTCTTTCGGTTCGACGCCGGTCGTTTTCCCGCCCGGACTCGCGACGCCGGTCTCGAGTCCTCTAACGGTTTTTTCGGTTTTTCTGACTTAGTCAGCTTTCGTTTTCGTTTTTTCCCTGGCAGCCCGGTCCTTTGACCTCGCAGGGGCCCTTTTTCCCCCGATGGCTGCCAGTGGCTTTAAGCGGTGTGGTCGGTGTGACCGAAATATGTCACTCACCGACTCACACGACCTTTGCCTCCGCTGCCTGGGCCCAGATCACGAGGAACTGATCTGTGGGCCCTGCAGCAAACTGTCCTCGAAGGCGTTGAGAAGTCGGCGGCATCAGCGCGAAAGAATCTTCGCTGACCCCAGCCGTACCCGGACCTCGTCGGAGGCCTCACTGTCGAAAGGCTCCAGTTCGGACCGTCGACGGAGCTCCTCCGACCGGGGTTCTCCCTCCGGGGACCATCGACGGAAGGAAAAACCCGCGAGGGCGGCGTCGGTGGACGCTCCTGGCTCCGCGAGGGCCAGGTCGCATAGCCCCGACAGCCGCCCCGGGTCCTTGGAGAAGGAACACCTCCCGAAGCGACCTCGCCTGGAGTCGGAGATGCCTGCCCGGGTAAGTCCTGTTGTCCTTCTGGACTCGCCTCCGCGTCAGCCGACGTCGGGCCCGACGCCGTCGGGGCCCGAGTCGGGGGCTGCTGGGTCGCCTGAGCTCGGACTCAGGTTGACGGCCTTGGAGAGCAGATTGTCTGCCTTCATGGACCAGCAGCGGGCACTGCTCGCTGGCTTCGCTGGCGTCGCTGCCCCGACCGCCGGGACGTCGACGTCCAAGTCGACCCCGGAGACCGAGCCGATCCTCGAGTCGATGAGAACTCGAGTCGATCCTCGGTCGAGGTCGCCCTCGGCCTCCCGTTCGGGACCGAGGTCGCCGACGCCGACTCCCTCGGCGTCGGGGCGGCTGGCGCCGCACCCTGCCCGAGCCGACCCCACCGAGTCCTCGTCGGAGTCGGTCTGGGAGTCTGAGGAGGAAGTGTCACCTGATTCTTTCCGGACTCGGTGTGTCCCATCGGACTCTCCGGAGTCCGAGCCTCGGAAGCAGTCCCCCCGGAGGATGCCCGGTTCTCGGATTTCGTTAGGGATATGGCCAAGGCTTTGGCCTTCCCTGCGGACCCCGAGGAGGAGCCTCGAGCCGAAGAGCTCGACGCCCTCCAGTATGACTCTCCCGCGAGGGAGCACTTTACTGTGCCGGTTCCTCCTATGCTGGAACGACTACTCTTCCGCATGTGGGAGAGTCCGGCCTCCTCGCCGGTCCTGAGCAAGCGGGTCGATTCTATCTATCGAGTCCGCAAGAGCCCTGGCTTTCAAAAGGCGCAGTTGCCACACCATTCCATGGTAGTGGAATCGGCCATGCATCGTCTTAAGAGCCAGAAGATGCACTCCTCGGTGCCTCCTGGAAGGGAGGCCCGTAACCTGGATGGCCTTGGCAAGAAGTGCTTCCAGGGCTCTATGCTCGCCTGTCGTGTCCAGACTTACCAGCTCTACATGGGCATGTATCTCAGGGATCTGGCTAAAGAGCTAGCCGGCTTCTCCGCTGGTTTGTCCGAGGAACCCTTGCGGAGGTTCCTAGCCTTGTCCACAGGTATTCGGGAATGCTCAAAGTTCATGTCCCGAGCAGCCTATGATGGCTTTGAAGCCTCGGCTCGAGTAGCCGCAGCCGGCATCGGTGCCCGCCGACAGGCTTGGCTTCAGTCGTCCGACCTTGAGCCCTGGGTACAGGACAAGTTGGTCGATGTCCCCTGCCGAGGCGAAAACCTCTTTGGCAAGCCCATGGCGGAAAAGGCTGCACAAATTGAGACTGAGACTCTCACCAGGACCAGGCTTTCTAGGAAGACCTCCGCCCCTTCCCAGAAAAAGAAGGGCTCGGGAAAAAAGACCATTTACCCGAGGAAGGCGGCTGCCTACAAACAATACCCCCATTATCAGGCCCCTGCAGCTCCCCAACAGGGCCAGCAGGCCAAGGGACGGGGTAACGGGTCCCGTAGGCAGCAAGCCCCCAAGCCTGCGCCACCAGCCCCTGCTCAGCAGGGTGGGGGTTTTTGACTCGCTCAGCATAGCCTCTCCCCCCCCGCTGGTTCCCCCCAGCACCGGAGGCCGGCTGGTTCACTTCGCCGACAGGTGGTCCAGCATCACCGCAGATGCCTGGGTGCTTCAGGTCGTGCGAGAGGGCTACCTTCTCCACTTCCATCAGGTCCCTCCCTCCTATTTTCCGGGAGAGCCTCCGCGCCCCCCTCTGCACAGGGAGTTGCTCCTTCAGGAGTTAGCAGGTCTTCTGCAGGATCAGGCGGTGGAACCGGTGCCACACCACCTGAGAGGTCAGGGCTTCTATTCAAGGTATTTTCTGATACCAAAGAGAACAGGAGGCCTCCGACCCATCCTGGACTTGCGCAACCTCAACAAGTTCCTTGTGCGGGAGAAGTTCAAAATGCTTACCCTTGGAATCCTTCTGCCCTACCTCCAGCAGGGAGATTGGCTATGCTCCTTGGATCTAAAGGATGCTTACACGCACATCCTCATCCACCCAAGCCACCGCCAATACCTAAGGTTTGTGGTGGCAGGAAATCATTACCAGTACAGAGTACTGCCCTTCGGCCTGTCCTCCGCACCGCGAGTCTTCACAAAATGTCTCGCGGTCGTGGCGGCCCATCTCCGGCTTCACGGCCTCTATGTTTTTCCGTACCTCGACGACTGGCTCATCAGAGCAGCATCCGCTCAGGAGGTCACCACCGCCACGTGCCGCACGGTGACTCTGCTGCAGCACTTGGGCTTTGTCATCAACTTCGCAAAGTCCACTTTGCTCCCCTCACAGGATCTCGAGTTCATCGGCGCAAGGCTGTACACCCCTCAGGCGCGAGCGTACCTACCGCTCGACAGGGCTCAGCGGCTCATGGACCTAGCCGACCGCTTTCGCAGCCAGCCCCTGGTCTCCGCCAGGCGCTTCCTGAGACTGCTCGGCCATATGGCTTCCACCGTCCATGTGACCCCCAATGCCCGCCTGAATATGCGGCCTGCTCAGTGGTGTCTCCGCCAGCAGTGGCGACAGGCCACGGGCGGCCTAGCAGACCTGGTGCGCGTCTCCGAGCCGCTGGTCTCGTCTATCCGGTGGTGGCTCCGGCAGCCGAACCTGGTATTGGGAATGCCTTTCCAGTCACCTCAGCCGACCCGGGTGCTGACCACCGATGCATCCCTCCTGGGCTGGGGAGCCCATTGCCAAGAGGCACGTACTCAGGGCCTCTGGACCAAGTGGGAGTCTGCTCAGCAGATCAACTTCCTGGAGCTCAGGGCGATCCGCCTAGCTCTCAAGGCCTTCTCCCACCTGACCTCCCAACAGTCCGTCCTTGTCCAGACGGACAATCAAGTTGCCATGTTCTACGTGAACAAGCAGGGGGGCACGGGCTCCTTCCTCCTCTGCCGGGAGGCACAGAAGCTCTGCTCTTGGGCCGTCAGTCACGGCATTCTCCTCAAGGCAGTTTATCTCCCGGGCCAAGAAAATTGCCTGGCGGACAAACTCAGCAGGGTCCTCCAGCCGCACGAGTGGCGTCTGGACCCCTTGATCGTTCAGAAGCTCTTCCTCAGGTGGGGCCTCCCCACAGTGGATCTCTTTGCCAGTCCTCACAACCGGCAGCTTCCTCGCTTCTGCTCTCGTCAGCCTCACCCCCTTCGGGTGGCGGCGGACGCCTTTCTGATCTCATGGTCGGGGAGCCTTCTGTACGCTTTCCCTCCCATCCCGTTAGTCTCTCGGACCCTTTTCAAGGTTCTCCGAGACAAAGCTTTCATGATCCTGGTGGCCCCTCGCTGGCCCAGGCAGCCGTGGTTTCCGCTCTTGCTGCAACTGGCGGTGGAGGATCCAATCCCTCTGGGGGTGCAACCGGATCTCCTCACCCAGGATCAGGGGTCCCTACTGCACCCCAACCTCAGGTCTCTCAACCTCATGGCCTGGCTGCTGAGAGGGTAGTCCTTGCTCCTCTCCTCTTGCCGGCAGAGGTGGAGGAGGTCGTCTTGGCTTCGCGACGGCCTTCTACCCGCAAATGCTACGCCCTTAAATGGCGTCGCTTTGCAGTCTGGTGTACCCAACAGTCTCAGGATCCCTTCTCCTGCCCGGTGTCGGTGATCTTACAGTACTTGCTACACCTCTCTAATCTGGGACTTAAGTCCAACTCCGTCAAAGTTCACCTCAGTGCTCTTTCCGCACATCATGTGCCGGTGGACGGCAGACCTCTCTCCAACGACCCTCTCGTAGCGAGGTTTCTCCGAGGTCTCCTACTACTTAAACCACCTCTGCGCCCGCCAGCGCCTGACTGGGACCTGAATGTGGTTTTACAGCGGATCACCTGTCCGCCTTTTGAACCTATGGCTACCTGCTCTCTCTCTCCGTTTTCTGTCTTGGAAAACGCTGTTCTTGATAGCCCTCACTTCCGCTAGGCGCGTAAGTGAATTACAGGCCCTCGTGTCTGATCCCCCCTACACTCGGTTCTACAAGAATAGGGTAGTCCTACGGACTCACCCAAAGTTTCTGCCTAAAGTGGTCTCCCCTTTTCACTTGAATCAGGAGGTGGTACTTCCAACCTTCTTTCCCAGACCACACTCCAGCCGAGCTGAGACGGTCCTCCATACCCTGGACTGTAGAAGGGCGTTGAACTTCTACCTTGACCGTACGCGGGAGCACCGTAAAGCTGCGCAGCTTTTTGTGTCCTTTGACCCCAATAAATTGGGGCTCCCGGTCTCCAAGCGTACTCTGTCCATCTGGGTTGCGGACTGTATCTCTTGGGCTTATGGGGCAGCCGGACTCGCCTTAGAAAGTCGAGTCACGGCTCATTGCGTTCGGGCAAAGGCCACGTCAGTGGCTTACCTCCGCTCTGTTCCGCTGGCAGACATCTGCCGGGCCGCTACTTGGTCTTCGAGCCAGACTTTTGCGGTCCATTACTGTCTCGAGAGGGAGTCCCGCAGGGACAGTGCTTTCGGACAGGCAGTCCTCCGTAATCTCTTTGAAGTCTGAGCAACTCCTACCCTCCATCCCGGATGTGGGCTACCGGTGGGTGATAATTCAGCGAAGATTCTATCCTTCTGTGCTGCTGAGCTAGAGGGAGCTCATTTTTGTGCTTAGGGTCTCCGGTAGCCTTGAGCTTGGGAGTCCCATAAGTGAGGACTGACTTCCTGCTTGGTCCTGGAGAAAGCGTAGTTACTCACCTGTAACAGGTGTTCTCCAGGAGCAGCAGGAATCAGTCCTCACTACCCTCCCTCCTCCCCTTGGAGTTGCAATCGTCTGCTTATGTTCTTTTTGCAAATTTTTATGCTGTCTTTTTAGCTATGTCATCTGACTGGCTAAGATGGCACCTTCGGGCGGGAAGACTACCGCGCATGCGCGCTGCAATTCCCAAAGGCTTTCTTTGAAAGCTGGGGAAAATTGCTCCGCGAGGGCTCCGTCGGCGCCGACGTCACCCATAAGTGAGGACTGATTCCTGCTGCTCCTGGAGAACACCTGTTACAGGTGAGTAACTACGCTTTACCTTACAGCTTGGCCTCATACTATCCTACTCCTCATGGACAGCACATATTCTACTAGTAACGCATGATCCCCCTGTGTCCCTCCAGTGGGTCATCCTGGTATCTCCTTCTATGCGTTTTCTGTCCATTTACCATGTCAGAGTTCTACAGAACTCACGACTTGCTCTCTACAGACTGATATTATCCTCTGTTTTTTCACGCAACCATCCTGGTTATTTCACTGGATAGCATTCCTGCACCCTCTTAGCCCAGAGGAATAGATTCTCTATATATCTTTTCAAGTAGGTTCCACTTTCTTGTTAGATGAATCTTTCTCCTTCACATCTCTCATGTGAATGTTCTTATGGGGCTTACTTGCAGACATGTATCTTCAGACTTACATATTCATGTATGTATATATCTCTACATATTTCTATACATACATATGTCTGTAAGCTGTGTGTGCATAGGTTATGCCCCTATATATATATATATATATATATATATATATATATATATATATATATATATATATATATATATATATATACATATATATATATATATATATCAATATATATATATCTATCTGTATATGTGTAACTGTCGAGATGCTCTTTATCAGTAGATATGTATTTACATACTATCTCCCTAACTGTCTATGCTATAAAGGTTTCTACCTTCTTAGAGGTTCCAGACAGTGGGCTTGCATATCTTCATACTGTCCCTCAGTATGTGGGGGCTGTTATGCACACAACCACTACTGTGGTACTAACAGCTTCCACTTTACTCTAGGTCTCGCTATCCCTGAAGCATCATGCTTCAATATCTTTCCTATCTCTCACCAGCTAGGAAAGACAGTGTAGACCTTCAGTATTTCTGAGGTTTCAGCCCGTCTCACATCTGTCCTCCTTGGGAATACAGGCTTTTCCATACCCCTTCTTCCCTCCAGGACTGGGCTAGTTGTTCAAATCGGTCAGTCTTCCTCTTTTACTCCTCAATGTTAATGACTCTGTAGCTAAAAGAGTTTTCAGCTTTTTCCCATAAAGCTTTCCACTGAAGACCTGCCGTTCTTATACTACCCCAGTTGACACCTGGGTCACCTGCCAATTCCAGATTTGGACCTTCACCCTCACTGCTGTGAGGTCACCTTGAGGATCCTCTACTGAATCTCCAGTAGACTCCATCACTCTCTCTACTTCCTACAATCCAGTAGGTAAGATCCATTTTGTGATTGTTCATTAAATAATTTTAATGGTACTTATCATACATACCACGGACTCCTCTCCTGTAGTCCTTCGCTTTGCTGTTTTTCTTGCAGCTCCTCTCCTTTCAACTCCTACCCACCATCCCTCATGGGATGCCGGAGATCCATGTGTGGGAACTTCAGTCCTGATCCAGGGACACGCATTTTATGGGATCTCCCCCTGGCATCTATAACTAGGGAGTCCCCATATGTGAAGACTCATTCCTGCTTGTTCCTGGAGATAGCACAGTTACTTACCTGTAACAGGTGATCTCTGGGAACAGCAGGAATAAGTCTTCACAACCCACCCACCTCCCCTAGGAGTTGTATCTATCTATCTATCTTCTTTTCCTCTTTCTCTCCTTTTGTCTCAGCTATGAAACTCAACTGAGGAGAGGCAGTGGAAAAGGCGGGAAGGCAGTGCGCAGGCGCGAGGGATGCTCCCAAAAGCTTTCTGATTGGATGCTGGGGAGCATTCCCGTGCAGGCTCCGTCGGTACCGACGTACCCATATGTGAATACTTATTCCTGCTGTTCCCAGAGATCACCTGTTACAGGTAAGTAACTGTGCTTTTTCAAGGGATGTTTTTTCTTCATAGTGTCTCACGGTTTCTCAGGCCTTTTAGGCCTCTTCTTTTTCCTTCATGGAACCGCCAGCCACTTTCTCCAAGAAATGTTCAAACTGTGGCGGTACAACTTTATTTTTATACCCTCAAACTCGGTGTCTAACCTGCTTGGGTCCTGACCTTTTTCCTCTGGAGCCTTTAGGCAACAGTTTGAGAAGAGGTTTTCAACATCGAGGTTCCCTCGAGACACGGTTTGCCTCCAACTTCAGGGCACCGTCTTTCTTCTTCTACACAGGATCAGGTAACCCACAAACAATCTGTTAAGACTAGCCAGCCCTCGAGTGGTAGGTCTCATGCACAGCATGTAGACGTCTCCGGCCTTGCCCTCGAGGGCCCACTGGCTTCAAAACCCTGGCGGGAGTCTTCGGTCTCCAAAGCTTATGAGGGGTTTCAGGTTCTTCCTGGGGTTCACCCCTCACAGAACATACCTGAGCCATGTCCGGTGGTGGCATCCGCTTGGAGCGGTACCGATACTCCGGCATCGGCACTGGTGTTGGATGAAACACTCCTCACCAGGGATGGTCATCTGGCATCCTCGGTGCCTTCGGGACCGGTGGATACTCTCCAGACTGACTTTCCATTATCGGTACCAGCACCGATACTACCACCGACATCGGTACCCTCCAGACGTGCATCGATAGCCTCGCTTCCTTCGATGCCGAGTCTGGAATCGATCTCCAGTCTGGAGGATTGGGTACCGACTCGCCTTGGTACCGGCGGTACCGAAGGCTCGGTTCCGATGATTCGGATCCGCAACTCTCGGTTCCTCCGAGGCCATTTGAGTTGCCACTGGTTGGCCTTCATCCACCGGTATCAGACACGGTACCGAAGCCGGTACTGATGTCCACATTACCCTTGCGATCGGTGCCTTCCATGCTTCGCTCATCAGGCTCTTTGCCCTCGATGCCGAGTTTGGAATCGATCTCTAGTCTGGAAGACTGGGTACCAACACGCTTTGGTACCGACACCGATTGATACCGGAGGCTCGGTACCGAGGATAGTGGCCAGAGGTTTTCGGTTACCTCGGTACCGATTGAACTGTCACTGATGGCTGCTCCGATGTCTGTGTCGGGCTCGGCTCTGACATCGGTGCCGGTATTGGCATCGGTACCGGTATCCACAGTAGCATCATGGCCAACTCCTGCCATGCTTCTTTCAACAGGATCGCTCCCTTCTATACCAAGCTTGGAGTCGATACCTGGCATGGATGATGTGGTACTGACGGTCGCTGCTCCTGACAGCCAGTACCGGCGACCATCTCTTAAGGATTCCACACTGCACCGTGCAGCATCTTCTATTCCTATATATTTGGATAGCTCTTTCGGTGCTCAGACTAGTTCTTCAGATCTAACCTGTCCAAAGGAGATTCCCGTTTGAGATCCCTCTCTTCAGAGTTTCCTCCTGGATATAGCAAGATCTCTTGCCATTCCTATCCCTGAACATGATCCTGCACAAGGCTCTGTTTCTACCAAAGCAAAGGAGAACATAATGCTTCCTTTGCATCATTCCTTGCAGGATCTCCTTCTAGGAATGTGGGAAGCACCTTTAGAGGTACCCCCACCTTCCAGAGCAACTGATCTCTTATATCAGGTGCCCCCCTCTCCAGGGTTTCAAAAGACTCAACTTCCTCATCATTCCATAGTAGTAGAATCAGCAATGAGGCGGGTAAAGAGTAAGAAAAAGCACTCGTCGTGAGTCTAAGACACTAGATGCCTTTGGACATCAAACCGTCCAGACATCTATGCTTTCTGCAAGAATTCTCTCATATATTTTTTATGAGTCTATCTCTTGAGGAGGTCACAAAGCAATTACATCTTTTGACTCCTTCCCTTCCAGAGTCCAAGAGTGCAGGCTATTCTTCACTGCTTAAGCATCTTCAGAATATCTCTTGGTTTCTTACTCGTGCTTCCCTAGACTCTTTTGAGTCTGTTAGCAGGATCTCTGCTATAACTATAGGGGCACGACGTAGAGCCTGGCTCCAAGCTTCAGACTTGGACAAATGGGCACAGCAAACACTGGGACATACTCCTTGCACTGGAGACAATCTTTTCAACAAGGAGTCTTTACGTCAGGTTACTCAATTGTCCAATGACTTAACTGTTCCTAGGGGCTGTTCTGCACCTTCTGTCCCAGTAGGTAGGAAATGTCCTGCCAAACTTTCTTCCCATAGTAGAAGAAGGTTTTATGCATCATCTGCCCATCATACAGATGTTCCCAAACAAGGGAAGCATCGTCCTGGTCTGCAGAATTCAACCTCTCACCAGGCTCAGCAAACCCAGCAACTGCAGGGTTTCTGATCAGTCTTCATCAGATGCTTGTGACTCTTGGGGTTAGAATCTGCAGTTGCTTCTTCTCAATAGAGGCAATCCACTGCTTTATTCTAAACCCTAGACATGGATCTCTTCCCAAAAGACATCCGTTTTTTCTATGTTCCATGAGCTGTCAGGATGTTCATGCCTATAGGTCACAGGGTTCTCCTCTTCTTCCTGCTAGGGAAAGAGGTCTAACCACTATCAAATGATAGTTTCCTGTGCCAGCATGTCTTTTTTCCTTTCTATAGACTTACTACTTTGTAAGTCGTCTTCTTCAGCTCCATTCTCGTTACACTCTTACTAAGCTTTTCCTCTGTAAGAGCGGTATTGCTTCACTGGAGGGCTTTTTCTTCAGCCTCTCTAGTTTTGTTACTTTTCCAGTGCGGCGTTTTTCCTCTCTGAGTTAACTCCTCTTTTTCAATCTTGCTTTGAGGCAGTTCATCAGGCATGTCCAGAGTTTTCTACTCCTGTCTGTTCTTTCTGTTTTTAAACAGTGAGATTCTTTCTGCTGTCTGGCAAGCAGCTGCCTATGCAGGAGACTGGTAAGGGGGACTGTTGCTTCTGGAGGGAGATCTGCAACTGTGAGTATTTACTTCTGGTAATTTTCTAAAAGGAATTCTTTGTATTAAAGCTAATTAATCTGTGATCCACTATTTTTGTTAAATCAGTCAGGGCCTAGTAGCAGCAGTTTAAGTTTACATTTAAAACACAGAGCGAGAACTCTCTGGTTACATTTCATACCCAGCAGAGAGCTTGTACTTTAAATTTAATAGTCACTCAGGGCCTAGCATCAGCAAAGTTCTTTTAGCTTAAATTTTCAACACAGAAAAGAGCTTTCTGGTTAAATTTAGAACCCAGCAGAGAGCTTGTACTTTAAATTTCATAAGAGGTTAGAGCCTAGCAGCAGCTAAGAGCTATAATGTAAATCAAATCAGAATATAGCTTACCTCAGCAGCACAAGACAGGGTACTGTGTAGCAGCCCTCTTTTAATAAGTGTTAATTCCCTCCCACCCCTGGGATAATCATAGCTTTATAGGTACTTACACATCTTAAAAGATAGGAAGTGCTCTCAGGTGAAGCTCATTACCCAAATCAGTCATACACTAAGGACCTGAGATTAGTTAAGCTTCAGGTGAACAAGGTATATTACACGTATTAGGTTCAGTTTTATTAGTATAAATATCCATAGCAACCCTTAGTAAGTAAAGAACTTAGATCTAAACACAAACTTAAAACTAAGATGCAGACAGCAGTCCAGCAGCGGGATGGGGGCTTTCCAGTCTTTTGCATTGAGTGTCACATGTATGATTTTCTCCCAGTTGGTGAGAGGTCTTACGTGTGCACTAGGTGCAAGGAGCTCTTTGCTCTCAGGGAACGAGTCCGTTCTCTAGAGGCTAAAGTAGCAGACTTGGAAAGCATAAGACAAACAGAGAGGTACATAGACGAGACCTACAGGGATATAGTCCTGAAGTCCCACCTCCAGTCTGGCAGCATCCCTGTTGCCATGGAGGAGAGAGGTCACGTGACAGGAGAGCATCACCCTGGTGTGGCAGGAAGTGATCCTGTAGCTAGGACCTGTCCTCCAGGTGAAGTAAAACCCTCTCGCACCGAGGAGGTTTCTCCAGGGCCATGTGCCCATGATTGAAGGGTTAGGACAGCCGTTATAGTTGGTGATTCGATCATTAGGCATGTAGATAGCTGGGTGGCTGGTGGATGTGAGGATCGCCTGGTAACATGCCTGCCTGATGCGAAAGTAGCGGACCTCACGCGCCACCTAGATAAGGTCTTAGATAGTGCTGGGGAGGAGTCTGCTGTCTTGGTACATGTTGGTACCAATGACATAGGAAAATGTGGTAGGGAGGTTCTGGAGGCTAAATTTAGGCTTTTAGGTAGGAAGTTGAAATCCAGAACTTCCAGGGTAGCATTCTCCGAAATGCTTCCTGTTCCACGCGCAGGACCCAAAAGGCAGACAGAGCTCCGGAGTCTCAATGCATGGATGAGACAATGGTGCAGAGATGAGGGGTTTGGATTTGTTAGGAACTGGGGAACATTCTGGGGAAAGGAGGGGCTCTTCCGAAGGGATGGGCTTCACCTTAACCGGGATGGAACCAGGCTGCTGGCATTAACCTTTAAAAAGGAGATAGAGCAGCTTTTAAATTAGATATTAGGGGAAAGCCGACAGTCGCCCAAGAGCAGATGGTTCGGAAGAATGTATCTTTGAAGGATACTACCAAAAGCAGAGAGGTTCCACAAAAGAGTAAAGTAGCCCAAATGCCCTCAAGTATGGAGCAGACAGAGCTTAAGGATCCCAAATTACTCATGTCTAACAGA
Organism: Ichthyophis bannanicus; assembly: GCA_033557465.1. Classification (NCBI taxonomy): domain Eukaryota; kingdom Metazoa; phylum Chordata; class Amphibia; order Gymnophiona; family Ichthyophiidae; genus Ichthyophis; species Ichthyophis bannanicus. The sequence goes on along the minus strand of CM066032.1, from coordinate 1,825,926,037 downwards.
CAAATTAATATGGATAAAATACATTCACTAAAATGCTTGTATGCAAATGCTAGAAGTCTAAAAAATAAGATGGGAGAGTTAGAATATATAGCACTAAATGAAAGGTTAGATATGATTGGAATATCAGAGACATGGTGGAAGGACGACAACCAGTGGGACACTGTGATACCTGGGTACAAACTATATCGTAATGATAGAGCTGATCAAATTGGTGGAGGGGTTGCTCTCTATGTTAGAGAGGGCATTGAGTCAGAAAGGATTAAAGTTTTGCAGGAAACAAAATCTGCTGTAGAATCTATATGGATTGAAATTCCATGTAAAAGGGGGAAGGCAATGGCAGTGGGGGTGTACTATCGAGCGCCTGGCCAGAATGACCAAATGGATGATGAAATGCTCAAAGAAATCAAGGAAGCCATCAAAAGTTACAGCACAGTAATAATGGGTGATTTCAACTACCCCGGTATCGACTGGGTCAGTGTCACGTCAGGACATGCTGGGGAGATAAAGTTCCTAGATGATATAAATGACTGCTTCTTGGAGCAGCTGGTTCATGAACCGACCAGAGGGGAAGCCATATTAGACCTAATCCTTAGTGGAACACCAGATCTAGTGCAAGAGATAAGGTTGTTGGGGCTACTTGGCAATAGTGATCATAGCATGATCGCCTTTGATTTAATTGGTGGAGGAGGGATAGTAAGGAAATCCACAGTACTACCTTTTAACTTTCGAAAGGGAGACTATGATAAAATGAGGAAAACAGTCAAGAAAAAACTAAAAGGAGCAGTTGCAAAGGTTAAAGACGTAAATCAGGCTTGGCTGTTGTTGAAAAATACTATCTTGGAAGCCCAGACCAGCTGTATTCCACGCTTTAAGAAAAGTGGAAAGAAGTCCAAAAAACTGCCAGCATGGTTTAAAGTTGAGGTCAGAGAGGCTGTTGTTGCCAAAAAAGCATCTTTCAGGAAATGGAAAAAAGAGCCAAACGACCAAACCTGGAAACAGCACAAGCACTGGCAAGTCAAATGCAAGGCATTGATAAGGCAGGCAAAGGGAGAATTTGAGAAGAAGCTTGCTGCAGAAGCAAAAACGCGAAGTAAAGACCTTTTCAAGTACATTCGTAGCAAAAAACCTGTGAGAGAGTCAGTTGGTCCATTAGATGATAAAGGGGTTAAAGGAGCACTAAGAGGCGACAAGGCGAGAGCAGAGAGACTGAACGAATTCTTTGCTTCAGTCTTTACTGAGGAAGATGTAGGGATGTTACCCATGACTGAAGTGGTATTTAAAGGTGCAGAAGAATTGAAGGAAATATCGATACATCGAGAAGATGTATTACAACTATTAGATAAGCTGAAGAGTAGCAAATCACCTGGGCCGGATGGTATACATCCAAGGGTATTGAAAGAACTGAAATATGAGATTGCAGACCTGCTATTAGTAATCTGTGAACTATCATTAAAATCATCTCTAATACCTGAAGATTGGAGGATCGCCAATGTAACACAAATTTTTAAAAAGGGTTCCAGGGGTGATCCGGGAAACTACAGACCGGTGAGCCTGACGTCAATACCGGGAAAAATGATAGAAACCATCATTAACAATAAAATTACTCAGCATGTAGATAGTCATGAACTAATGAGACACAGCCAACATGGCTTTAGACAAGGAAGATCTTGTCTTACTAATCTGTTATGTTTTTTTTGAAGGAGTGAATAATCAGGTGGACAAAGGTGAGTCGGTTGATATTGTGTATCTGGACTTTCAGAAAGCCTTTGACAAGGTCCCTCATGAGAGACTTTTGGCAAAACTAAAGAGTCATGGGATAGGAGGCAGTGTACTATTGTGGATCAGGAACTGGTTAAAAGATAGAAAGCAGAGGGTAGGGCTAAATGGCCAATTTTCCCAATGGAGAAAGGTGAATAGTGGTGTACCCCAGGGATCTGTGCTGGGTCCGCTGCTTTTTGACATATTCATAAATGACCTGGAAAGTGGAATAACGAGTGAGGTTATCAAATTTGCAGATGACACAAAACTATTTAAAGTTGTTAAAACCCAAGAGGGTTGTGGAAAATTGCAAGAGGATCTTGATAAATTGGAAGACTGGGCATCAAAATGGCAGATGAAATTTAATGTGGACAAGTGCAAGGTTATGCACCTAGGGAAGAACAACCCAAACTATGGTTACACGATGCAAGGTTCCACATTAGGAGCCACCACCCAGGAAAAAGATTTAGGCGTCATTGTGGATACCATGTTAAAACCCTCGGCCCAGTGTGCAGCGGCGGCTAAGAGAGCAAATAGAATGCTAGGTATGATAAGGAAAGGAATGGAAAATAAAACAAAGGATATTATAATGCCTCTATATCGTTCCATGGTGAGACCGCACCTTGAATATTGTGTGCAATTCTGGTCGCCGTATCTTAAAAAGGATATAGAGTTATTAGAAAAGGTTCAGAGAAGAGCCACCAAAATGGTAAAGGGGATGGAAGGATACTCCTATGAAGAAAGGCTAAAAAGGTTAGGGCTCTTTAACCTGGAAAAGAGACGGCTGAGGGGAGATATGATAGAAGTCTATAAATTAATGAGCGGAGTGGAACGGGTAAACGTAGATCGATTATTTACCTTATCAGAATATAGAAAGACTAGGGGACATGCAATGAAGCTACAGGGTAAACTATTTAAGACTAATAAGAGAAAATATTTTTTCACTCAACGTGTAATCAAACTCTGGAATTTGTTACCAGAGGATGTAGTAAAGGCTGTTAGTGTAGCTGGGTTTAAAAAGGTTTGGACAAGTTCCTGGAGGAAAGGTCCATAAGCCATTATTAAGAAGGGACCCAGGATATCAATGCTTGAACCAATACAAGCATTGTGGAACCTGTGTCCCTTGGGGAAACTGCTAGGTACATATGACCTAGATTGGCCACAGTTGGAAACAGAATACTGGGCTTGATGGACCTTGGTCTGACCCAGTATGGCATATCTTATGTTCTTAATGTTTGGACCACTGGTTCTTGTCCACCAGCAACCAGATTTGTCCTCCACTAACATTCTGTCAGGTCTTAGTAGTGGCTCCAAGTCAGTGCTGTCATCTGTCTTGGAAATTATTTCACTACAGGCTTGTTGGATTGTCTCCTTTTTCTGCCTTCTCCTTTCCCCTGGGTTTGGCAGCATAGTTGACATAGGTACTGGCTCTCCAGCAGCCAGTTCTATCTCCTCATTCTCCTGCATCATGCTCTCTGCAATTCTACAGAGCAGCTCTCCACTATGGGCCCTTGCTAGAGAGCATGGGTTTTTTTTTCTCCAACAGCTATCCTAGATGGTTGGAAAAGGCTTTTTCAGTCATGTCTCCCATGACTAGAAAGGTTCTCCCTTTTTTCACTATCTCCTTTTTAATATAAAGGACATAGGCCTTCTCTTACGTGAAAGCTTAAGGAGTTGCCAATTCCCTGCTTTGGTCCATAGTATTTCCAATCGGGAATATGCTTTTACTCCTTGCAGCTCGTCCTCATGGTAAGAACGCATGATACCTTTTTGCCCTTAAGCAGGTCAGCATGGTATCTCATTTTTATGCGTCTTCTGTTCACTTACCATGCTAGAGTTCTGGAATACTCGGGACTTACTGGCTGCAGACTGATATCATCCTCTGCTTCACGTAACCGTCCTGGTTATTTTCCTAGCTAGCATCCCTGTAGCTCATAACCAGTCGGAATAGATTCTCTATCTTCTCAAGTAGGTTCCACCTTCTTGTTATTAGATGAATCTTTCCTCTCCACATTTCCTATGTGAATACCCTTCTGTAGGCATATCTCTGCTTCATTGCAGACACCCATATAGAGGCCTATATATTCATATCTATAGCATACATCTTACAGATATCTGTCTATCATTTGTGTGTATTTTATGCCCTTTCATATCTCACTATAGATATATTCTTTTCTCCAGGACCAAGCAGGAAGTCAGTCCTCACATATGGGTGACAGCGCCGACGGAGCCCTCGCGGAGCAATTTTCCCCAGCTTTCAAAGAAAGCCTTTGGGAATTGCAGCGCGCATGCGCGGTCCCCTTCCCGCCCAAAGGTGCCATCTTGGCCAGTCTTCTTTTTTCTGCGGAGCCCTACAGACACTGTCTACAAGTCACCGCTGAAAAGTTGATTTTCTTTCTTTATTTTAGTATTTTCTTCGGTTCGAAGCCGGTCCTTTTTCCGTCCTGCCTCGCGACGCCGGTTGCGAGGCCTCCCCTTCTTTTCGGTTTTTTCTGTCCTTCGTGACAAATTCGCGCTTTTTTCACTTTTCCCTGGCGGCACGAACGTTTGACCTCAGGGGCCCTTTTTCCCCCGATGGCCGCCAGTGGTTTTAGAAAGTGTGTTCAGTGTAAGAAACTAATATCTCTTACTGACACACATGATTGCTGCCTCCGTTGCCTGGGCCCAGATCATGAAGAAATGATCTGTGGGGCCTGTAGCAAGATGTCCGCGAAATCTTTGCGTAGTCGGCAGCATCAGCGGGAGAGAATCTTCTCTGACCCCAGCCGTACCCGGACCTCGTCAGAAGCTTCGGTGTCCAGGGAATCTGGCTCTGAACACCGTCGGAGCTCCTCTGAGAGGGGGTCTCCCACCCGAGAACATCATCGGAGGAAGAAACCCGCGAGGACGGCGTCCGTGGACGCTCCTGGCTCCGCGAGGGCCAGGTCGCATAGCCCCGATAGCCGTCCCGGGACTTTGGAGCTGGAGCGGCCGTCCAAACAGCCTCGTCTGGAGATGGACTCGTCTGCTCACGTAAGTCCTGTTGTCCTCGTGGACTCGCCTCCGAGGGGTCCGATGTCGGGCCCGACGCCGTCGGGGCCCGAGTCGGGGGCTGCTGGGTCTCTTGAGTTCGGACTCAGGTTGACGGCCTTGGAGAGCAGCCTGGCTGCCTTCATGGACCAGCAGCGGGCATTGATCGCTGGCCTCAGTGGCGCTTCTGCCCTGACCGCCGGGACGTCAACGTCTAAGTCGACCCCGGAGACCGAGCCAATCCTCGAGTCCATGCGGGCTCGAGTCGATCCTCGGTCAAGGTCCCCTTCGGCCTCCCGTTTGGGGCCGAGGTCATCGACGCCGACTCCCTCGGCGTCTGGGCGGACAGCGTCTGTGCCCGCCCGGCCTGATCCGCTCGACTCCTCCTCCGAGGAGTCTGCCTGGGAATCCGAGGTGGAAGAGTCACCTGATTCTTTTCGGACTCGGTGTATCCCTTCGGACTCCCCCGAGTCCAAACCTCGTTGACAGTCCCCTCCGGAGGATGCCTGGTTCTCGGACTTCGTGAGGGATATGGCCAAGGCCTTGGCCTTCCCTGCGGATCCCAAGGAGGAGCCTCGAGCCAAAGAGCTCGATGCCCTCCAATATGACTCTCCTGCAAAGGAGCATTTTACTGTACCGGTTCCTCCGATGCTGGAACGACTTCTCTTCCGCATGTGGGAGAGCCCGGCGTCGTCGCCGGTATTAAGCAAGCGGGCCGATGCCATATATCGAGTCCGCAAGAGCCCTGGCTTCCAAAAAGCACAGCTGCCGCACCATTCCATGGTGGTGGAATCGGCCATGCATAGGCTCAAGAGCCAGAAGATGCACTCCTCGGTGCCTCCCGGCAGGGAAGCCCGCAGCCTGGATGGCCTCGGTAAGAAGTGTTTCCAGGGCTCTATGCTTGCTTGTCGGGTCCAGACTTACCAGCTCTACATGGGCATGTATCTCAGGGACCTGGCTAAAGATATAGCCGGATTCTCTGCTGGTCTCTCCGAGGAACCTTTGCGGAGGTTCCAGGCCTTGTCCACTGGTATTCGAGAGTGCTAAAAGTTTATCTCTCGAGCAGCCTACGATGGCTTTGAGGCATCGGCTCGAGTAGCCGCAGCCGGCATCGGTGCCCGCCGCCAGGCTTGGCTCCAGTCATCCGACCTCGAGCCCTGGGTGCAGGACAAGTTGGTCGATGTCCCCTGCAGAGGTGACAACCTCTTTGGCAAACCTATGGATGAGAAGGCTGCACAACTCGAGACAGAGACTTTCACCAGGACTCGGCTCTCCAGAAAAACCTCTGCCCTTCCCAGAAGAAGAAGGGCTCGGGGAAAAAGCCCTTTTACCCGAGGAAGGCGGCTGCCTATAAACACTACCCTCATTATCAGGCCTCCGCAGCTCCCCAACAGGGTCAGCAGGCCAAGGGACGGGGTAACGGGTCCCGTAGGCAGCAAGCCCCCAAGCCTGCGCCACCGGCCCCTGCTCCGCAGGGTGGGGGTTTTTGACTTTCACTTCACCGGGACTTACTCCTTCAAGAGTTGGCAAGTCTTCTTCAGGAACAGGCGGTGGAACCGGTGCCCCACCACCTGAGAGGTCAAGGCTTTTATTCCAGGTACTTCCTGATACCAAAGCGTACTGGAGGCCTTAGACCCATCCTGGACTTGATCCTGCTGCCCTACCTCCGGCAGGGAGATTGGCTATGCTCCTTGGATCTAAAGGATGCCTACACTCACATCCTCATCCACCCAAGCCACCGACAATACCTAAGATTTGTGGTGGCAGGCAATCATTACCAGTACAGAGTACTGCCCTTTGGCCTATCCTCCGCACCACGAGTCTTCAGAAAATGTCTCGCAGTGGTAGCGGCTTATTTCCGGCTTCAAGGCCTCTTTGTCTTCCCTTACCTGGACGACTGGCTCATCAGAGCACCGTCCTCCACGGAGGCCACTCACGCCACGCAACGTACTGTGACTCTGCTCCAGTACTTGGGCTTTGTCATAAACTTCGAAAAGTCCACTTTGCTCCCCTCTCAGGATCTCGAGTTCATCGGCGCCAGATTATACACGCTTCAGGCGCGAGCCTTTCTGCTGCTCGACAGGGCACAACGGCTCATGGCTCTCGCCAACCGCTTTTGCAGCCATTCCCGGGTCTCGGCCAGGCACTTTCTGAGACTGCTCGGCCATATGGCTTCCACGGTCCATGTGACCCCCAATGCCCTCCTGAATATGCGGCCTGCTCAATGGTGCCTTCGCTCACAATGGCGTCAGGCCTCGGGGAGACTAGCGGACTCAGTACGAATCTCCAGCCCGCTGGTCTCTTCTCTACGGTGGTGGCTTCATCTGCCCAACCTGGTGCTCGGAATGCCTTTTCAGTCTCCTCCGCCTGACGACCGATGCTTCTCTCCTGGGTTGGGGAGCACATTGCCAAGGGACATGTACTCAGGGTCTCTGGACCCCGTGGGAATCTGCCCAGCAGATCAACTTCCTGGAGCTCAGAGCGATCCGCCTGGCTCTACGGGCCTTCTCCCACCTTACCACTCACCAGTCCGTCCTCGTCCAGACGGACAATCAAGTGGCCATGTTCTACGTGAACAAACAGGGGGGCACGGGCTCCTTCCTTCTCTGTCGGGAAGCACAAAAGCTCTGCGCTTGGGCCGTCAGCCGAGGAATCCTCCTCAAAGCTGTCTATCTCCCAGGTCAAGAAAATTACCTGGCAGACAAACTGAGCAGAATCCTCCAACCACACGAGTGGAGATTGGACCCGTTGGTGGTTCAAAGGATTTTTCTCCGGTGGGGCCTCCCCACGCTGGATCTCTTTGCCAGTCCTCTGAACAGGCAACTTCCTCGGTTCTGCTCTCGGGAGCCGCATCCCCTCCGAGTAGCGGCGGAAGCGTTTCTGCTCTCATGGTCAACGGGCCTTCTGTATGCCTTTCCTCCCATGCCGCTGGTGTCTCGAACACTTTTCAAGGTTCTCCAAGACAGGTCTTAGGTGATCCTGATAGCTCCCCGGTGGCCCAGGCAACCGTGGTTCCCGCTACTGATGCAACTGGCGGTAGATACTCCGTTGCCTCTGGGGTTTCAACCCGATCTCCTGACCCAGGATCAGGGGTCTCTCCTACACCCCAACCTCAGATCTCTTCATCTGATGGCCTGGCTGCTGAAAGGGTAGTCCTTGCTCCCCTCCTGCTGCCTCCAGAGGTGGAAGAGGTCGTGCTAGCTTCCAGGCGACCCTCTACCCGGAAATCCTACGCCCTTAAATGGCGTCTCTTCTCCACCTGGTGTACTCAACAGTCTCAAGATCCCTTCTCCTACCCGGTGTCGGTGGTCTTGCAGTACTTGCTTTCCCTCTCCAATCTTGGACTAAAGTCCAACTCGGTCGAAGTTCACCTCAGTGCTATTTCTGCACATCATGTGCCGGTGGAAGGCAGGCCTCTTTCCGGCCACCCTCTCGTGGCACGGTTCTCCCGAGGTCTCCTACTCCTCAAACCACCTTTGCGCCCCCCCAGCCCCTGACTGGGACCTGAACGTGGTTTTACAGCGGATCACCTGTCCGCCTTTTGAGCCCATGGCTACCTGTCCTCTCCGTTTTCTTTCTTGGAAAACCTTATTCCTGGTAGCCCTCACTTCCGCTAGACGCGTTAGTGAACTGCAGGCCCTAGTGTCTGATCCCCCTTACACTAGGTTCTACAAGAATAGGGTAGTCCTGCGGACTCACCCTAAGTTTCTTCCAAAAGTGGTCTCCCCTTTTCACATCAATCAGGAGGTGGTGCTTCCGACCTTCTTTCCCAGGCCACACTCCAGCCAAGCTGAAAGGGTCTTGCATACCCTGGACTGTCGGAGGGCGTTAACCTTCTACCTTGATCGTACGCGGGAGCACCGTAAGACTGTTCAGCTCTTCCTGTCTTACGACCCTAATAAATTGGGGCTCCCTGTCTCCAAGCGTACTCTGTCCATCTGGGTAGCTGACTGTATCGCTTGGACTTATGGGGCGGCAGGCCTCTCGTTGGAAAGTCGAGTCGCGGCTCATCGGGTTAGGGCGAAGGCTGCGTCAGTGGCTTACCTCCGCTCTGTTCCATTGGCAGACATCTGCCGGGCCGCCACTTGGTCCTCGAGCCAGACTTTTGCAACCCATTACTGCCTCGAGAGGGAGTCCCGCAGGGACAGTGCTTTTGGACAGGCAGTCCTCCGTAATCTCTTCGAGGTTTAAGCAACTCCTACCCTCCATCCCGGATGTTGGGCTACCGGTTGGAGATTAGTCAGAGAAGATTCCTTCCTTCGGTGCTACTGAGCTTGAGGGAGCTCATTTTTTTGCTTAGGGTCTCCGGTAGCCTTAAGCTGGGGAGTCCCATATGTGAGGACTGACTTCCTGCTTGGTCCTGGAGAAAGCGTAGTTACTCACCTGTAACAGGTGTTCTCCAGGAGCAGCAGGAATCAGTCCTCACAACCCTCCCTCCTCCCCTTGGAGTTGCAGTCATATGCTTTAGTTTTTGCAAATTTTTTGCTGTCTTTTCGCTTTGTCATCAGACTGGCCAAGATGGCACCTTTGGGCGGGAAGTGGACCACGCATGCGCGCTGCAATTCCCAAAGGCTTTCTTTGAAAGCTGGGGAAAATTGCTCCGCGAGTGCTCCGTCGGCGCCGATGTCACCCATATGTGAGGACTGATTCCTGCTGCTCCTGGAGAACACCTGTTACAGGTGAGTAACTACGCTATATGTCTATCTATATATCTATATGTGTGTGTGTGTGTGTGTGTATCTGTCGAGATGTTTTATTATCGGTAGATATGTATCTGCATATTTATCTACCTGATTGTCTAGGCTCATATAGCTATATGATTCTGACAGATGGGCTTTACCCATACCTATGCTATCCAGCATGTTTGGGGTTCTACACGCGCAACCACTCTCTGTGGTAGTTAACAGCTTCTACCATAACCTTAAGGTTTAGGTACCTCTGAAGCTCTCCATGTTCCAGTATCTCTCCTAGCTGACTCCAGTTAGGAGAGACATTGCGGATCCTCAGTTAATCACAGGCTCTGACGCGTCAGGCATTTGTCCTTTCTTTTGGGATACAAGGAGTTTCCATACCTTTTCCTCCCACAAGGACTGTGCCTGTTTGTCCAAATCGGTTAGCCTTCTCTTTTTGCCCCTAAGGGTGAGCCACTCTGTTGCCAAAAGAGTTTAGCTTTTGTCATAAAGCCTTCTGCTGAAGGCCCACCGTTTTTGTACTACCCCAGTTATTAGTGGGGTTCCCTCTTACCTTTCAGGAATCTGACCTCCACTGTTTTTTCCTACAGGTTTATTACGTCCGCTTCACAGTGAGGTCCTCCTTGAGGTTCCTCTACTGGGATCTCCAGGAACAAGCAGGAATAAGTCCTCACATATGGGTACGTCGGTACCGACGGAGCCTGTGCGGGAAAGCTCTCCAGCTTCCCAGAAGGAAGCTTTTGGGGCCTCCCACTGCACATGCGCGCTGCCTTCCTGCCTTCCTGACCAGCTCTCCTCAGTTTCTCTTTTTCCGCGGAGCCAGCAGGTCGTGTTCCTGTCACCGCTGAAGAAATTATTGTTTGTTTCTTTAGACCGCGTACCTGCCTTCCCCATACCGAAACCGGTACCGCCGGTCTCTTTTCTTTTCTTTAAAAAAAAAAAAAAATCTTTATTCTGCACAACTTGGTGACTTTGGTTAGGCCTCAGGCCTACACAAATTCTCCTGATGGAGAAACCAGCCCCTGGTTTTAAGAAGTGTACCAAGTGTAGTGCTGTTATTTCTGTCACAGACACCCATGAATGGTGTCTTAAGTGTTTGGGACCTGACCACTCCATTCCGGACTGCCCATCCTGCTCCCAGATGTCTAAACGTGGGTTGCAGAACCGGGCCAACAAATTCCATGTGCTGTTTGCTTCAGATAATCCAGCATCACAGTCATCCAGGTCTTCCTCTCCGGATGGATCTCAGGTAACCAAACCCTCTGCGGGCAGGTCCTCAAAGAGCAAATCTCCTTCAAAGCATCGAGAGGCTCTCACTTTTGAGTCTGAGGATCCTGCCCCAGCCAAACAACCCCGGCGGGAAGCTCTGGCTTCCAAAGCACCATCTATGGGGTTACAGGTTGACATCGATGGCACGGCCTCGACTGATCACCTGTTAGACTGCTCTGGGGTACCGGCCCATACCGGTACCGACATCCAGGCAGTAGTGGCGTCTATGAGCAATACTGTTCAGACCATGCAGCAGGCCATGCTGGCTTTTATTAATGCTGCGACGCCCTCGGTACCGCGTTCAGCGGTACCAGGTCCGGTTCCGGTATCGTCTCCCATACTGGAACCGAGACCATCGACTTCCAAACGCAGATCAGTTCCGCATGCCGGATCCGGGTTTTCACCCGATACCGATCCCATACCCGGTACGCCCGATGTCGATATCGATCGGTATGCGTATCGTGTGTTGGAAGCAAATAGAGAATACTCTGATTCTTCTGAGGATTTTGACTCCTCTGAGGACTCTGATGAGCTGTCTCTAGTTCTTCATGAAGACCCCTCTTCCCCAAAGAGGAGAATGTCTCCACCAGAGGATTTGTCCTTTCAAGACTTCATTATAGAACTAGCCTAAAGGACTTTCTATTACCACATCCTCTGGAAAAGAACCTAGATCAAAGAAACTGGATATTTTAGGATACCCTAAGGTTCCTAAAGAGGCAGTCACCCTGCCTATCCATGAAATCCTTCAAGAACACTTGATGGACTTATGGGAGGCTCCTCTAATGTTGTCTCCTTATTCTCGTAGGTTGGACACCATGTACCGGGTCCCTCCTTCTCCTGGTTTTCAAAAGACTCATTTGCCTCACCATTCCATTGTGGTGAAGTCTGCGCTGAAAAAGATTAAGAGTACCAAAAGGCACTCTTCTACCCCTCCAGGACGAGAATGTAAGACCCTAGACTCTTTTGGCAAGAAAACTTTCCAGGCTACTATGCTTATAGCCAGGATTAATTCTTAGTCTGTATATGGGCATGTTTCTCAGGGAACTTGCCCTAAAGATACGGCATTTTGCCTCCTTTATCCCTGAGGATAGAAAGGAGGAGTTCATTTCTCTGGTGAAACAGCTTCTAGATGTTTCTAAGTTCTCCAACAGAGCAGCTTTTGATTCCTTTGAGGGTGCCGGTAGAGCTTCGGGCATTGCTATTGCAGCCCGACGACTTGCTTGGCTCCAGGCCTCTGACCTAGAACCCTGGGTCCTGGATGGCTTACGGAATCTGCCCTATACAGGTGAGAACTTATTTGCTAAGGACTGGCAAATTAAAGCCACTCAAATGGACGCAGAAAATGCTACATTGGATAGACTTTCTAAGTCTACCTCTACTCCTGCCAAGAAAAAGTCTTTCAAGAGGCCTTACTACAAGAAGGCCAGATTTTCCACAAATACTGGCCAACAATCTTCTCAGCCTCGCTTTGCTGCTAAACGTCAGCAGCCTAAACAGGCAAGGTCAAAGCCTGCAGTGTCTGCCACTCCTCAGCAGGCTCAACCCCCTCAGAGGTTTTGACTTGCCCCTAGAGAACTTAACCTTTCTGGTTCTAGAACAACCAGAGCCCCTCACCATTCCCGGAAGGTTAGCTCACTTTGCTCCCAGATGGGGGCAAATTACATCAGAGCAATGGACCCCCTCTATCATCAGAGAGGGCTACAAACTTCATTTTTCCAACCTTCCTCCATATACCATGGTGAGGCACTTCAATTCTCCCCCATCTCTCCTGGGCCTGTTGGGTCAGGAAATCTCTTCTCTCCTTGCCCAAGGGGCAATAGAAGAGGTTCCTCTTCTTCAACAAGGGAGTTGTATCTTCTATCTATCTTCCTTTCCTCTCTCTATTGTCTCAGCTATAAACTCAAACTGAGGAGAGCTGGTCAGGAAGGCGGGAAGGCAGCGCGCATGTGCAATGGGAGACCCCAAAAGCTTCCTTTCTGGGAAGCTGGGGAGCTTTCCCGCGCAGGCTCCGTCGGTACCGACGTACCCATATGTGAGGACTAATTCCTGCTGTTCCCAGAAATCACCTGTTACAGGTAAGTAACTGTGCTTTCCCCAGTAGATCCCATGAACCTCCTTACTGCTGTGTAATCCTGTTAGGGGAGGTCCATATTGCAATATTTCTTTCAATATCATTGATGATAATTATCATCCACACATGGACTCCTTGTCTGCAGTCCTATGCTAGGTTAGCTGTTCCACAGCGCCTTTCTTTTTCAACTCCTACCCTCCATCCTCAGGATGCCTGGTGTTGTGGGGGATAGCATGTTCCAGTCTGACAGGCTGGGACTCCAGGCATTTTAGCTTGGGAGTCCCCATATGTGAAGACTCATTCCTGCTTGTTCCTGGAGATAGCACAGTTACTTACCTGTAACAGGTGATCTCTGGGAGCAGCAGGAATAAGTCTTCACAACCCACCCACCTCCCCTAGGAGTTGTATCTCTCTATCTATCTTTCCTTTCCTCTCTCTCTCTTTGTCTCAGCTTGAAACTTAACTGAGGAGAGGCAGTTGGGAAAGGCGGGAAGGCAGCACGCAGGCGTGGTAGGATGCTTCCAAAAGCTTTTTGATTGGACGCTGGGAAGCGTTCCCGCGCAGACTCCGTCAGTACCGATGTACCCATATGTGAAGACTTATTCCTGCTGTTCCCAGAGATCACCTGTTACAGGTATGTTAATGTTGTTCTTAGGACTCATCCTCACTTTATGCCTCCAATGCAGAAAGGAATCTTCATACCTTAGCCTTAGCCTTTTACCTGCAAAGAACTCAGCAATATAGAAATTCTTCTCAACTTTTTGTTGCTTTTGATTCTAGTCATTTGTGACTTCCAGTTTCCAAAAGTACTCTAACTGGATTGCACAGTGCATATCCTTCACTTATGAGAGTAAAGAGCTTTCTCTCGAAGGCTATGTCACAGCTCACAATGTGAGAGCCATGGCAGCTTCTATGGCTAACCTAAGAGCAGATACTTGGGCATCAGTGCACACCTTTACAGCCCACTACTGTTTATAAAAGGACTCCCGCCGGGATGCCTTGTTCGGCCAAGCTGTTCTTCAGCATCTCTTTCAGACTTAATGCAACTCCTACCCACCATCCGTGTTTGAATGCCAGAGATCCATGGGAGGAAGCATGACCTGTTCTCACCATGGGTTTGCAGCTTCCTGGGGCCATATTCCTGGCATCTCTTAGCTGGGGTGTCCCCATATGTGAAGTCTACTTGCCTGCTTGTTCCTGGAGATAGCGTAGTTACTCACTTGTAACAGGTGATCTCCGGGGACAGCAGGAATTTAGTCTTCACAACCCACCTCCCCTAGAAGTTCTCTCTCCCTCTTTCTCTCCTTTTGTTTCAGCTATAAACCCAACTGACGAAGGAGAGTGGGGAAGGCAGAGCACGCAGGCGCTGTGGGATGCTCCCAAAGGCTTTCCGACGATACCCATATGTGAAAAATTCCTGCTGTTCCTGTAGATCACCTGTTACAGATGAGTAACTACGCTTTACAGATGAATAACTTCGCTTTTTCTCCTTCAAGCTCACCTCCTGCTCCTTTGATCCCATGCCCAGCAGTATTTTAAGCTGTATTTTTTTTCTGCAGTCGTCTCTTCCATCTGTCATATCCTTATCCTATTGCTTTCCAATGCACAGTAACTGATTCTGCGGCCTTCAAACATGCTTTTACACCTCTCAAGAAATTTTCACGGGACACTACTGTCCTTGCAGTTATCGGCCTCTCCTCCTCTTTTCTTCAAAACTACTTGAGCGAGTGGTTCACTGCTGCTGTCTTGCCTCTGAAGCACTTCTGGATCCAGTGCGATCTGTCCTTCATCTTCTGTATTCTACAAAAACTGCTCGTCAGTCTCCAGTGACCTGTTCTTGTCAAATGCAAGGGCCTTTATCCTATTCCTCCTTGACATTTCTGCTGCCTTTGACACTCTTGATCACCACCTCTCCTCTATATTCCGTCCTCTCTTGGATTTAGGAGCTCTGCTCTGTTTTTTTTTCTTTTCCATCACATTTTGTGTGTGTTTTGGTGGATCATCCCCACTACCATCCTGCTTTCTATTGGTGTCCTTAAGGTTCTGTCTGGGGTCTTCTCCTTTTCTTTCTATATTCAGTCCCTTGGTGTCCTTATTTCCTTCCATGGTTTTCAGTACCGTCTTTACTGTGTTCTGAGACTCTCAACTTTACCCGGCACCTAAAATATCTCCAGGAATCCAGGCCTGGATTTCTGTCTGTTTATCTGACATTTCAGATGGAAGTGAGGCATCCAAACAGCAATTTATTTTTTATTTAACAAGTTTTTTATACCGCTTTATCTTGTATTCAAAGCGGTTTACATTGAATGTTGAGTGGAGGAGTGGCCTAGTGGTTGGGGCAAGTTACCTCAGGCCGGAGTGTCGGTGTTGCAAATCCCACTAGAGGACAGCAACCTTGGGCCGGAAGGACTGGGGTTTCTAGTCCCACAAGTGCTCCTTGTGGTCTTGGGCAAGCCACTTAACCCTCCATTTCCCATGTTCCCTGTATACTATATTAGTATATGTGTCTCATATCCCCTTGTGTTAAAAATGTATCCCCCAATTGTCTTGTGACCACTTTGAAGGATAAGGTGGTATACAAAACTGTCTAAATAAATAAAAACAATCAAAACAGAACTTTACATAGAACAAGGGCGCTAAACTAGGATGCTAATAGGGTCAAACACAATATGATTTAAATTACATTGTAAATTTACATGAAGAACTGAATGCTATGTTTTCATAAGATGTTTGGAAGGATTAGGGGACAGTAGGGGCAGGAAAGGGGGAGGATTGTGTATGTGTTTTTTATTGGCCTGAGGAGGTATCAGGGTGGTGTCCATAGTGTTCTGTAAAGAGGATTGTTTTTATGACTTTCGTGAAGTCCCATAGGTCGTTCATAGTCCTTATGTTTTCTGGGAGTGAGTTTCAGAGTGATGGAGTGTATATTGAAAAGGCTCTGTGACAAGTTGGCTTTTTTTTGCCTTGATTTTAAGCTTGGCTATTAATAATAGGTCTTTATTTTGTTTCCATCTTGCTCTATTTTCTGGATCTTTGCTTATTAGCTCTTGAGTGATTTTAAACACCGGAAGTAGTACCTTGTATTTGGACTTGGTAGTTATGGGCAACCAGTGGAGTTGTTTCAAGGTTGGAGTTGTGGTCTGTTCTTGTTGTGCCAGTTATTATTCTTGCAGCCGTGTTTTGTAGTAATTGCAGAGGATAGGTGGTCTGTATTAGTAGGCCTTGGTATTACAAAGTAGTCCAGGATGGGCATTATATCTTGGCAAACTGTGTGGAAGTTATTGTTGCTAAGTAGAGATTTGATGGTTTTTTATTCTTAATTTATGGTAGGTAGCTTTTCATGTCTTGTTTGTGTGACTGGAAGTTCAGGTTTTGGTCTAAGCTTATTCCTAGGTATTTGACTTCTGTGTTTACTGCTATTTCGTTGTGGAATATTTGTTTAGCTTTCGGGGGGGGGGAGGGGGGGGGTAAAGGGTAGTAGTTTTCCTTGTCATGAAGAGTGCTTCTGATTTATGGTTTATTGTATTTGATATACTGCAAATCAGTTAACTAAGCACTTTACAATATCCAAAAAGAAATTAAAGTATATTGAAAAAGAACTCCAAGGTAAGATAGGAAAGATAATAAAAGTACACGTATAGTTGTTCCGGTCTTCTGGGTTTTTTGTTTTTCTCCATCTTTGTTCAGTTTTCCTTAGTGTTCTTTTCAATTTGTTGAGCTCTTTAGCCCTTTGAAGGCCTACTTTAAATTTTTAATCCACATTCTGCAGCCGGGTTAATTTTTGCATATTTCAGGAAAATTGTACCCGTTTTATTCAATATGTTCTAATAGTGATTTTCCTTCTGCTATGGTCATGTATTATATACCATTTGCTAGGAATATTTAGTCAGAATTTTGGATCCCAAGAGTTTTGGGCTCGGCCTGGAAAGGGTTAGAGTACCACAGGGCAATATTCTTTCTGTTGCTCATTTCCTTGCATGGAGCGATGGCTGCCTTGTGCACTGTAGTGTTCCAGTTCTTTCTTCCAAGTCCGCTATGTTTTTGTCAAGGTTAAGTATGACTTGCTGTATGAATGCCTCTTTGTTGAACTGTCTGAATCTTCGTTGTGTCCTTTATTGTTTCTATTGGGTTCTTTATATTGGGAATGGTTAATGTGAGGGTTATGATATGATCCGACCAGGGCACAGGTATTACAACTGTAGGACTTATGAGCTTTGTTTCCTAGAAGTGTAGTGGGGATAAAGATGAAGTCCAGGATTCCTCCTTTGTTGTGGGTTGGAGTGTTCATTATTTGTGTATATTGTAATTCCTTTGTGGCTTGTATGAAGGACTTACCATTTCTTGTGGAGGTGGATGGCATGTTGAAATCTCCTAGGATGATAAGAGGTTTTGGTAGGCTTGAGTTAATGCATATTTCTTCTAGGATAAGCAAGAGGTTGTCATTGTTGAGGCTTGGTGCTCGGTATATGAGGCAAAACATTATGTATTTATTTGATATAGCAATGATGTTACAGCTTTCTGTGTATTGGGATGTTAGGGTGTTGAGCTTCAGTGATTTCTTTCTGATGAAGAGAACTCCACCTCCCTTTTTATTCTTGGGCAGTTGTGAGTCTCATATGTTTGAGGCAATCTGGTATCTCCAGGAACAAGCAGGAATAAGTCCTCACATATGGGTACGTCGGAACCGACGGAGCCTGCGCGGGAAAGCTCCCCAGCTTCCTAGAATGGAAGCTTTTGGGACCTCCCACTGCACATGCGCGCTGCCTTCCCGCCTTCCTGAACAGCTCTCCTCAGTTTCTCTTTTTCCGCGAGCCAGCAGGTCGTGTATCCTGTCACCGCTGAAGAAATTGTAGTTTTTTGTTTTGTTTCTTTAGACCGCGTACCTGCCTTCCCATACCGATACCGGTATCGCCGGTCTTCCTTTGTCTTTCTTAAATCTTTCTGTGGTTTTCTTTGATTATTGTTTCCGCACTGGGTCACTTCAGGTGGGCCGTCAGGCCTACTGGAATTCTCCTCATTGAGAAGCCAGCCCCTGGATTTAAGAAGTGTACCAAGTGTACTGCTGTAATATCAGTCACAGACACCCATGAATGGTGTCTTAAATGTTTGGGGCCTGACCACTCCATTCCGGACTGCCCTTCCTGCTCCCAAATGTCTAAGCTTGGGCTGCAGAACCGGGCCAACAAATTCCATGTGCTGTTTGCTTCAGAGAATCCAACATCACAGTCATCCAGGTCATCATCTCCGGATGGATCTCAGGTAACCAAACCTTCTGTGGGCAAGTCCTCAAAGGGCAAATCTCCTTCAAAGCATCGAGAGGCTCTTAGTTTTGAGGACCCTGCCCCAGCCAAACAGCCCCGGCGGGAAGCTCTGCCTTCCAAAACGCCAATTCAGGGGCTACAGGTTGACATCGATGGCACGGCCTCGACAGATCACCTGTTGGACTGCACTGGGGTACCGGCCCATACCGGTACCGACATCCAGGCAGCCGTGGCGTCTATGGGCGATACTGTCCAATCCATGCAGCAGGCCGTCATGGCTTTCATTAAAGCTGCAACGCCATCGGTACCGCTTCCAGCGGTTCCGGGCCCGGTTCCGGTATCGTCCGCCATGCCGGAACCCAGGCCTTCCTCTTCTAAACGCAAATCGGTACCGTATGGGCTTTCGCTCCATACCGCTTCCATACCCGGTACGCCCGATGTCGATACCGATCGGTATGCGTATCGTGCGTTGGAGGAAACTAGAGAATACACCGATTCCTCTGAGGATTTTGGCTCCTCTGATGAGTCTGCAGAGCTCTCCCTTGACCTTCCTGAGGAACCTTCTTCTCCAAAAAGGAGAATGTCTCCTCCAGAGGATTTGTCCTTTCAGGACTTTATTTTAGAAATGGCTAAAGGCCTTTCTATCACTACCTCCTCTGAAAGGGAACCAAGGTCAAAAAGGTTGGATATTTTAGGATACTCTGTCTCCTAAAGAAGCAGTTACCCTGCCTATCCATGAAATCCTTCAGGAACAATTGATGGATTTCTGGGAGAACCCTTTAACTCTGTCTCCTTATTCCCGTAGGTTGGACACCATGTATCGGGTCCCTCCTTCTCCTGGTTTTCAGAAAACTCAATTGCCTCACCACTCCATTGTGGTAAAGTCTGCAATGAAAAAGATCAAGAGTACTAAAAGGCACTCTTCTACACCTCCAGGAAGGGAATGTAAGACACTGGACTCTTTTGGTAGGAAAATCTTCCAGGCTAGTATGCTTATAGCCAGGATTAATTCCTACAGCCTCTATATGAGAACTTGCCAAGAAAGTGCGGCATTTTGCCCCCTTTATCCCTGAGGATAAACAGGAGGACTTCCTTTCTATAGTGAAACAACTTTCAGATGTTTCTAAGTTCTCCAACAGAGCTGCCTTTGATTCCTTCGAGGGAGCCAGCAGAGCTTCTGGCATTGCTATTGCAGCCAGACGTCTGGCTTGGCTCCAGGCTTCTGATCTGGAACCCTGGGTTCTAGATGGCTTACGGAATCTGCCCTGTACAGGTGAGAACTTATTCGGTGCAGAGTGGCAAGTTAAAGCCACTCAAATGGACGCTGAAAATGCCACCTTAGAGAGACTTTCTAAGTCCACTTCTACTCCCACTAAGAAGAAGTCTTTCAAGAGGCCTTATTATAAGAAGACCAGATATGCTTCCAATACTGGCCAGCAATCTTCTCAACCTCGTTTTGCGGCTAAACGTCAGCAAACGAAACAAGCAAGAGCAAAGCCTGCAGCAGCTACTGCAGCTCAACAGGCTCCACCCCCTCAGGGGTTTTGACTTGCCCCTAGAGAACTTGCCATTCCTGGTTCTGGACCAACCAGAACCTCTCACCATACCTGGAAGGTTAGCTCACTTTGCCCCCAGATGGGAACAAATCACAACAGAGCAATGGACCCTCTCTATCATCCGAGAGGGTTACAAACTTCATTTCTCCAACCTTCCTCCCCATCACATGGTGAGACCCTTCAATTCTCCATCTCCTCTCCTAGCCCTGTTGGATCGGGAGATCTCTTCTCTGCTTGCCCAAGGGGCCATAGAAGAGGTTCCTCTTCATCAACAAGGGTCAGGTTTCTACTCCCCCTATTTTCTCATTCCAAAGAAGACAGGGGGATTCAGACCAATCCTAGATCTGAGAGAATTGAACAAATTTCTGTACAAGGAGAAATTCAAAATGCTCTCTTTGGGCATTCTCCTTCCATACCTTCAGAGTCAGGACTGGCTTTGTTCTCTAGACCTGCAGGATGCGTATACACATCTACTCATCCATCCATCCCACAGAAAATATCTTCGCTTTCTGTTCAGGGGAAGTCATTACCAATACAGAGTACTTCCCTTCGGTCTCGCCTCTGCCCCAAGAGTCTTTACCAAATGCATGGCAGTCGTAGCCGCATTTCTCAGAAGCATGGGGATTTTCGTATTCCCATATTCCCATACCTCTTAAATTAGAAGCATTCTCTGAGGTGTGGGCCGATTTGGAATGCAAACAGCATTCACCGCAGCCACAGGATCCCACAATTTTTGGCAGGAAATACAGCCATGTCAGAAATGGCTGAAATGGAGGTGAGAGAGCACTTGGAGAGCTGAGTGGCAACTTCTAGTCATTTGGAGAAGCTGTGATCTGGTAACCCTGTGGAAGTGTCTACCAATACAGTACTGCTGTTTTCAATGTTTATTTCACCAGTCCTACTGCATGAGGCAGGGCCAGGTGCAGGGTTCTCCCCACAGCATAGCACCAAACAACATTGGGATACGTCTGCTTCAGCTGATAAAGATCTGAGAGAACCTGCATCTTAATGTCGTAGAGTGAAAGCAGGTGCATGGCACGACCATGGTTCGATTGTTTCAGGGAGGTTCGGAAGACCCTTTAGAAGGTCTTTCTCAGTGCTGAGACAAGCTGGAGGAAGGAGAAATCCTACCATAATTAGAGTTTTTCGGCAGGAGGAATTCTCTGTGCTTATTACAGTCTTTGGCGTTTCTCGATATCGTGCATGGTTCCCAAGAGAATGAAGGAACTCTGGAGGATCCCTTATTGCAGGGCGTTCGAAAGTCACAAGCGTCCTTTTGAATTCCTAGTGCCATAAAGGATTCGATTGAAGTGGAATGGGAGGTACCAGAGGCAGGGTTTCATGTAGGCAGGTCAATGGCGTGCTTGGACTCTATTCCACCTGAAGAAAAAAAACTACTTCTTTCAAAGGTGGATGCTCTGGTTTTGACGGTTACAAAGATGACCTTTCAGTTGGAAGGTGGGGCAGCGCTGAAAGATGTTCAGGAACGAAAACTCAGTGCTGCTGAAGCAATCCTTTAAGATTACTGCCCTGGCATTGCATATGGTGTTTTGTGGGGCCTATATAGCATAGGCATGTTTATATTGGGCTCAGGGATTGTTGGAGTCTGACCTTGGTGCTTCTGAGATGTTGGCAATGGCTAAGCTAGAGTCTGGGTCAGCATATTTAGTGGTCGCACTGTATGATTTTGTAAGGGCCTCTGCTAAAATCATGGCTTCAGTGTTATCAGCACGATGACTACTGTGACTTTATCTTTATTTGTTTCTTTATATACCACCCACACCATGGGCACCAGAGCGTTTTACAATAGGCAAAATCAGAATCAGAATTGCTGCTGGGAAAAAAGGGATAGAGGAAACAGAACTCCATTGGTATGATAGGAAAGGGACAGAATCAAAGATAAAGCAAAAAGTAGGCTGAAAAGAAAAAAGGGGGCTGACAGACCGGGACAGATAAGACAGGATGAAGGGCTTAAGGGGGGGGGGGGTCGTGGAGGTGGGGGGTGGGAGGTTGTAGGCGGAACAGAAAAGATGGGATTTTAAGCTGGTTTTGTATTTGGTGAATGACGGTTCAAGGCGGAGGGCGGGGGGAGGGGTGGGAGAGCGAGTTCCAGAGCCTGGGGCCAAGGAAGAAGAAAGCAGCAGAACAGGTAGATTCAAGTCAGGCAGAGGTGAGAGAGGGGAGGAACATGCTGTTGGCATCGATAGAATGGAGGGAACGTTGGGGGGCATGAAGTTGAACCAGGTCGGAGAGATAGTGGAAGGCACCAGTGTGCAGGGCCCTGTTGACAAAAGTGAGGACTTTGAACTGGCTCTGATAGGGAATGAGAAGCCAATGGAGACCGATAAGAAGGGGAGTGATATGGTCGTAGCGGTAAGCGTGCGTAATGAGTCGAGCAGCGGTGTTTTGAATGAGCTGTAACCTATGCACTTGATATTGGGGGAGTCTGGCAAAACAAACATTACAATAGTCTAGGTGGGAGAGATTGAGGGAGAGGAGCAAGGTGGTCAAGGAAGAGACAGGGAGGAAGGGACGGACGGCACGTAACTAAGAGAGAAAAAGGAGCGTTGAACTACTGAGGAAATATGTTCGTGAAAAGACAGAGCAGAATCCAAGACGACCCCAAGGTAGCACAGAGAGGGAACAATAGGAATGGGAGAGGAAGAGAGTAAGGGGGGAAATAGGGGGGATGGGACCGCCGAGAGTGAACCAGATGGCAAGAATTTTGGAGAGATTGATATGGAAGAGATTGACATCCAGGAGGCAATGGAGGAAAGACAGGTGTTAAGTGAAGAGAGATCAGGTGAGGATGGGTCAGTGTGGTGAAGGAGGAGAATATCGTTGGCATACTAGTATGCAAAAACACCAAATTGCTGCACCAGGAGGGTGAGGGGGGCTAAGAAAACGAATAGAAGAGGAGCCAGAACAGAACCTTGGGGGACACCGCAAGTGAGTGGGTGAGCAGAGGAGGAGGAGGAACCAGAGATAACAGAAGGATTGCTTAGTCAGAAAGGAGTGAAGCCAGAGAACAGAGCCCAGTATCGTGAAGACGAGAGTAAGGTGTGGTCAACAAGATCAAAGGCAGAGGACAGGTCAAGGGAAAAAGGAATGGAGATGGAACCATGGTCATGTGCGGTGTGGAGTTCATAACAGAGGAGGATAGATTCTCCAGGACCAAGCAGGAAGTCGGTCCTCACTTATGGGTGTCATCGGCGCCGATGAAGCCCTAGCGGAGCATTTCCCCAGCTTTCCATGAAAGCCTTTGGGAATGCAGGCATGCATGCGCGGTTCCCTTCCCGCCTAAAGGTGCCATCTTACCTCAGTCTCTTTTTTTCCGTTAAGCCCACCGGACGTGTGTCCTGTTTTCCCGGTTAAATTAGATTTTTTTCAGCGATTTTCACTATTTTTTTCTCGATGCCGGTTCCCCTCCCGCCGGGTTCGGTACACCGGTATCGAGCCCGATTCATCTTTTTCGGTTTTTGCCCTTCGTGGCTGGCGTTCGTGCCCTTTTTTCCATTTTCCCTGGAAGGCCGGTCCTTTGACCTCGCGGGGACTCTTTTGTTATCGGTGTAAGAAATTAATGTCTCTCACCGACACACACGACTGCTGCCTTCGG
Organism: Ichthyophis bannanicus; assembly: GCA_033557465.1. Taxonomy (NCBI): domain Eukaryota; kingdom Metazoa; phylum Chordata; class Amphibia; order Gymnophiona; family Ichthyophiidae; genus Ichthyophis; species Ichthyophis bannanicus. The sequence goes on along the minus strand of CM066032.1, from coordinate 1,825,902,806 downwards.
TGCCTTGGCCCCAACCACGACCCTAAGTCATGCGGGCCATGTGGAAAGATGTCTTCCAAGGCACTCCGAAGTCGACAGCAGCAAAAAGAAAGGCTTTTCTCGGACTCAGCCTCCGGCCGGTCCCGGACCTCGTCTGAGGCCTCGACATCTCGGGATTCCGATCCCGGGCGCCGTCGCAGCTCCTCGGACAGGGGGTCCCCCGACCGGAAACGCAAGAGGAAGAAGCGGCTCGCGAGGGCGGCGTCGGAGGTCCCTTGCTCCTCGAGGGCCAGGTCTAAGACCCCCGACCGTCGCCCCGGGCCCGTGGAACACGAGAAGCCTGCAAACGTTCCTCGCGTGGAGCCGGAGTCTGCTGGACATGTAAGCCCCGTAGTCCTCGAGGACTCTCCTCTCAGGGAGCTGACGTCGGGCCCGGCGCTGCCGGGGCCCGAGTCAGTGGCTGCTGCGTCTCCCGAGCGGAGTCTCAGGATGACAGCCTTGGAGAGCAGATTGTCTGCCTTCATGGAGCAGCAGCGGGCACTGATGGCCAGCCTGTCTGGCGCATCTGCCCCGACCACCAGGATATCGACTTCGAAGTCGACCCCGGAGACCGAGCCGATACTCAAGTCCATCGTGGCTCAGAGTCGACCTCGGTCGCTGTCTCCCTCGACCTCCTGTTCAGGACCGAGGGTGTCGACGCCGGTGCCTCCGGCGTCGGAGCGGGTGCTCCAGGGCCCTGCGGGGTCGGACCCTGACTCCTCCTCGGACGAGTCAGCTTGGGAGACGGAGGACGAGGAGTCTCCTGATACCTTCAAGCCTCGGTGCATCCCGTCGGACTCACCCCAGTCTGAGCCCCGGAGTAGGTCCCCCCCGGAGGATACTTGGTTCTCGGAGTTAGTCTGAGATATGGCCGCTGCCTTGGCTATTCCGGCGGACCCCGAGGAGGAGCCTCGAGCTGAAGAGCTCGAGGCCCTACAGTATGACTCTCCTCCGAAGGAGCCCTTTACTGTCCCGGTTCCTCTGATGCTGGAATGGCTGCTCTTCCGTATGTGGGAGGCACCGGCCTCGGCGCCGGTTCTTAGCAAGCGAGTCGACTCGATCTATTGACTCCGGAAGAGCCCTGGTTTTCAGAAGGCACAGCTACCACACCATTCTATGGTTGTGGAATCGGCCATGCATAGTCTGAAGAGCCAAAAGATGCACTCCGCGGTGCCCCCTGGCAGGGAGCCCCGGAACCTCGATGGCGTCGGTAGAAAGTGCTTCCAGGGCTCGATGCTTGCTTGCTGTGTCCAGTCCTACCAGCTGTACATGGGCATGTATTTGCGGGATCTGGCCAAGGAGTTGGCCGGGTTCTCTGCTGGTCTCTCCGGGGAACCCTTGCAGAGATTTAAGTCCTTGACCTCGGGGATTCGGGACTGCTCGAAGTTCATGTCCCGCGCCGCCTACGATGGCTTCGAGGCTTCGGCCCGAGTTGCAGCAGCCGGAATCATGGTTCGACGCCAGGCATGGCTGCAGTCATCGGAACTCAAGCCATGGGTCCAGGACAAGTTGGTCGATGTCCCTTGCTGAGGTGAAAACCTTTTTGGCAAGCCCATGACCGATAAGGCCGCTCAGCTCGAAACTGAGCACCTCACACGGACAAGGCTGTCGAGGAAGACCTCTGCCCCTTCTCATAAAAAGAGGGGCTCAGGTAAGAAGCCCTTTTACCCGAGGAAGGGCACTGCCTACAAACAGTACCCGCAATATCAGGCTGCCCAAGCTTCCCCCCAGGGTCAGCAAGCCAAGGGGCAGGGTAATGGGCCCCGTAGGCAGAGGACCCCCAAGCCTCTGGCCCCTGCTCCCACTCAGCAGGGTGGGGGTTTTTGACTCCTTGAGCGTAGCCTCTCCTCCACTGCTCTCCCAACCCTGCACAGGAGGTTGCCTCGCCCTCTTTGCCCACCAGTGGCCCCTTGTCACCGGGGACAGTTGGGTGCTGGAGATAGTCTACAAGGGCTATGCCCTGCATTTTCACCAACTGCCTCCACCATATTTTCCGGGGGAGCCTCCAAGGCCTCCCCTGCACACAGACTTTCTACAAGAGCTTCATGGTCTGTTGGTGGACAGGGCGGTTTAGCCTGTGCCTCCCCACTTACAAGGCCACGGTTTCTACTCCAGATATTTCCTGGTGCCCAAAAGAACCGGTGGCCTTCGACCCATTCTGGACCTCAGAAACCTAAACAAGTTCCTAATGAAGGAGAGAAGTTCAAGATGCTTACTCTTGGGACACCTCTGCCCTACCTCCAGCAGGGAGATTGGCTATGCTCTTTAGATCTAAAGGATGCGTACACTCACATCCTCATTCATCGAGACCACAGAAAGTACCTCGGGTTCATTGTGGGAGGAAACCATTATCAGTACAGAGTGCTGCCTTTCGGCCTCACCTCCGCCCCCAGAGTCTTCACAAAGTACCTAGCAGCGGTGGCGGCCTACCTGAGAAACCAGGGTATCTTTGTCTTCCCCTATCTGGACGACTGGCTCATCAGGGGTCAAATGTGCCAGGAGGCCCAACAAGCCACCCTCAGCACTATTGCTCTTCTCCAAAGGCTGGGGTTTGTCATAAACTTTGTAAAGTCCACTTTGCTCCCCTCCCAGAACTTGGAGTTCATAGGAGCAAGGCTCGACTCTCTGCTGGCAAAGGCTTTCTTGCCAGCAGACAGGGCCCAAAGGTTGATGGCCTTGGCAAGTCAGTTTCTCAGCAGGTCCCTGGTCTCCGCCAGACTCTGCCTGAGGCTTCTTGGGCACATGGCTTCAACAGTACATGTGACCCCCAATGCCAGGCTCCATATGAGGCCTGCACAGTGGTGCCTTCGGACTCAGTGGTCACAGGCCTCAGGCAGCCTCAGAGACAGGATAAGGATTCCAGACAACTTCTGCACTCCCTCAACTGGTGGCTGCACCCGCCCAATCTATTGAGGGGGGTGCCTTTTCAGATTCCAGGGTACACAGTAGTGCTGACCACAGACGCCTCCCTGCTAGGCTGGGGAGCTCATTGTCTGGGCAAGTGCACACAGGGCTTGTGGTCTCCTTGGGAAGCTGCACAGCAGATCAATCTCCTCGAACTCCGAGCTATTCGATTAGCACTCAAAGCTTTCACTCCTACCCTGGTTCACCAGTCTGTCCTGATTCAGACAGACAACCAGGTAGCAATGTTTTATGTGAACAAACAAGGCAGGACTGGGTCCAGGATCCTTTGTCGAGAGGCTCAGGACCTTTGTTCATTTGCCCTCAAGCACCACATGCTGCTCAAGGCTGTGTACCTTCCAGGCCAGGACAACTACCTGGCAGACAGGTTAAGCAGGATACTGCAGCCCCACGAGTGGCAGCTGCATCCTTTAGTGGTTCAGAAGATCTTCCTGAAATGGGGTCTCCCTTTTGATAGATCTCTTTGCCAGCCCAATGAACAAGCAACTGCCAAAGTTCTGCTCCAGGCATCCACATCCTCTGCGGCTAGCAGCGGATGCTTTTCTGATATCCTGGTCTCAGGGCCGCCTCTATGCGTTTCCTCCCACGCCCTTGGTGGCCCGAACTCTTTTCAAGATTCTTCAGGACAAGGCCTCTGTCCTGCTGATGGCTCCAAGGTGGCCGAGACAGCCTTGGTTTCCTCTTCTGCTTCAACTGGCGGTGGATCCTCCACTACCTCTGGGGTTGCAACCCGACCTTCTCTCACAGGAGCAGGGTTCCCTTCTGCATCCCAATCTCAAAGCTCTCAATTTGATGGCCTGGAGGCTGCAAGGGTAGTTTTGGCTCCCTGGGGCCTACCTCATGAAGTTGTGGAGGTTGTCCTAGCTTCTAGGAAACAGTCCACTAGGAAAACCTATGCTCTTAAATGGAAAAGGTTTTCTGTGTGGTGTCAGCTACGTACAGAGGACCGTTTCTCTTGTACTGTGCCAGTAGTGCTTCAGTACTTACTGCACTTATCCAATCAGGGACTTAAGTCCAATTCTGTTCGGGTCCACCTTTCAGCTCTAGCAGCTCACCACTCACTGGTGGAGGGACATTCTCTGTCTGGTCACCCCTTGGTGTCCTGCTTTCTCAGGGGCTTGCTTTTGCTCAAACCTCCCATCTGTCCTCCTGCCCCTGAGTGGGAGCTGAATGTGGTCTTGCAGCAACTGACTCGCCCACCTTTTGAGCCGATAGCTACTTGTCCACTACGCTTCCTGTCCTGTAAGATGCTCTTCCTGATAGCTCTTACCTCGGCTAGGCGAGTGAGTGAGCTTCAGGCCCTGGTCTGTGATAGGCCATACACCAGGATTTATAGGAACAGGGTAGTCCGTAGGACTCATCCAAAGTTCCTCCCTAAGGTTGTCTCCTCTTTCCACCTCAACCAGGAGGTGGTTCTTCCAACATTCTTCCCTAGGCCTCATGCAAGCCAGGCTGAAGCAGTCCTGCATACCCTGGACTGTAGGAGGGCCTTATCCTTAGGCCTAGGTAACCTCACCAAAGAAGTAACCATGGCTAGTTCTGAGATAGCGCCAACACCCAGATTCTGCGCATACTTCCCTTAGGTTTTAGTTGCCTTCAATCTTGTTCATTGTAATTATTTCATGTATATAGTTCACCCCTGTTATCCAAGTTTGTACTCCTGTTCTATGTAAAATCAAACAGCTTGTTGCATTGGTCATCTTGTTATAATGTAAACCGCGCTGATACCGAATAGTGCGGTATATAAGAAATTGTAATAAATAAATAATAAATAAATAAAATCCTTCTACCTTGACTGTACGCAGGGGCATAGAAGGGCTACTCAGCTCTTTGTATCCTTTAACCCCAAAAAGTTGGGGATGGCTGTATCCAAGCGTACCTTGTCTGTCTGGGTGGCTGACTGTATCACCTGGGCTTACAAGGCAGCTGACCTTCCTTTGCAGGGTAGGGTCATGGCCCATCGTGTCAGGGCAATGGCTGCCTCAGTGGCTCATCTCCGCTCTGTGCCCTTGGTAGATATCTGCAGGGCTGCAACTTGGTCTTCAAGCCAGACTTTTGCGACCCATTACTGCCTGGAAAGGGAGTCCCGTAGGGACAGTGCTTTTGGCCAAGCAGTACTCCGGAATCTCTTTGAGGTTTAGGCAACTCCTGCCCTCTGTTGGGCTACCGGTGGAGGTTGTGTCCTTGAAAAGCCTTTCTTTGCTGCTGAGACTAGAGGGAGTTCTCTTGTTCAGCCTGGGTTCCTCGGTAGCCCAGAGCTTGGGAGTCACCCATATGTGAGGACTGACTTCCTGCTTGGTCCTGGAGAAAGTGTAGTTACTCACCTGTAACAGGTGTTCTCCAGGAGCAGCAGGAATCAGTCCTCACAACCCTCCCTCCTCCCCTTGGAGTTGCAGTTGTACATAGTTTATTTTTTTGTTTTTGTGTGCTGTTCTTAGCTATGTCATTGGACTGAGGTAAGATGGCACCTTTAAGCGGGAAGGGAACCGCGCATGCGTGCCTGCATTCCCAAAGGCTTTCATGGAAAGCTGGGGAAATGCTCTGCTAGGGCTTCATCGGCGCCGATGACACCCATATGTTAGGACTGATTCCTGCTGCTCCTGGAGAACACCTGTTACAGGTGAGTAACTAATCTTTCCGTGCTGTGCCCAGGATGGAAACCGGATTGATGGGGGTTAAGGGAAAGGGTGGCATCAAGGTGAGAAGAGAGTTGAGAGAAGACCAATTTTTCCAAGAGCATGGAGAGAAATGGGAGGTTAGATATGGGATGCCAGTTTGCAAGGACAGAGGGATCCAGGGTGGGTTTTTTTGAGAATGGGTCTGATTAAGGTGTTTCCAAAGGGATGGGAGTGAACCAGTGAGAAGGCTGGAATTGAACATGGAGAGAATGAGGGGAACAAAGGCCAAAGAAGAATTGGAGAGCCAGATGGCGGAATAGGATTGAAAGGGCAAGTTGTCTTATGGGTGGCGGCTAGAGTCTTGGTCAACTCTGGGAGAGTGATTGGACGGAAGGATGACCAGAGATGGGAGAAAATGGGGCAGGTATGGTCAGAGGAAGGGGATGCGGGGCAAAGACAGGAGGGGTAGGGGGGAGAGGAGAGGGGCAGGAGGGGAAAGATGAGCGTAAGGTATGGACCTTATCAGTGAAGTATAGAACAAGAGGAGCTGTGTCGGGAGTGGGCTGGGGAGAAGCTGTGGAGGCGAAGGACCAGGGGTGGGAGAGGGAGCACAAAATAGAATAAAGTTGGTGGGAGGAACTTGAAGCAGAATATATGTAGTTGGAGAAGGCTAATTTACTGGCATGCAGAAGGGAGCGATAGTGACGGTGACAATCATGATAGCTTAGAAATTCGACAGCAGACGTGGCCTCCAAAATTCAGCTTAGTTAGTTTCTTTTAAGGGAAAGCTCAGTTTTGGAGAGACGCTGGAAAAACTTGTCAAAGACAGTCCAAGGTCCTGAGATTACCGAAAGATAAGCCTAAGAGCGGAAACTGGTAGCTCTGGTGAGGGGTCACTTTAGGGACTTTAAGAGATTTAGAGCAGCACGCTATACATCTTTCCAGTGTTCTTGCTGTCCTTCAAGGGGTCAGCCCTTTCGAAGGGGTCGGGGAGGAGGTAGGGACTTTGTCAATGGAGCCTCGGGGCTGCAAGAAATCCAAATGAAGTGAGGAGGAGCCCAGATAGTTTTATTTTATTTTTTTGTTTTTATTTAACATGTTTTATAGACTGCTTTATCATTTTAATCAAATGGTTTACATTGAAACTTAAACTTCTTAATATACATTGGACAGGTCTCAGCAGAGGTGCCAGACCAAGACAAACCACCCATCTGGGCAGCAGCAGAATGGGATAGTGTTGACGGCGGAGGATCACATTTTTGTGACAACGGTAACAACACCAAACTTAAACTATGCGGAAGAAAGGCCCGGAAATCTACTTCTGTATCTTGCCATGAAAACCCAATGGATAGTTACAACAAAACAAATTGTGCTATGGTGCTGGAAGATGAGACCCCCCCAGGTCGGAAGGCACTCAACTAGCTACTGGGGAAGAGCTGAAGACTTTTCAGAGTAAAGCCAGCATTTATGATGTGGTTGGATCAAAGCCCTTGGGAAGTCTGACTGATGTAGCTGCGCATTAAATGAGTCAGAAGCTGTAAAGATGTCTTACACATTGGAACATGGAACGTGCAAAGCACGAACCAGGGTAAGTTGGAGGTAGTCTAGAATGAAATGGAACTTTTACAACTTGATCTGTTGGGTGTCAGCAAACTGAAATTGATTGACATCGGGCACTTTGCATCAAATGATCACATGGTGTACTATGCTGGAAATGAAAGACAAAGAAGAAATGGTGTTGCATTTATAATAAAGAAGAAACTTGCAAGAACTGTAATGAAATACAATGCAGTCAGCGAACGCTTAATCTCTATTCGTCTGAGGATTGCCTATCAACACAACTATAATTCAAGTATATGCCCCAACAGCTGCAGAAGAGAATGAAATTGAAGAGTTCTATGAACAAGTACAAGCTGAAATTGACAGAACATGCAAACAGGATATCCTGATAGTCATGGGTGACTGGAATGCAAAGGTTGGCAACAAAGAAGGCAAAGTAGTTGGAAAATATGGACTTGGCAACAGAAATGAAGCTGGAGAAAGACTGATAGAATTCTGAAAGACCAATGATCTATTCATCTCAAACACCTTCTTCCAGCAACACAAGCGGCGGCTGTACACATGGACTTCACCCTATGGATTGTATAAAAATCAAATTGACTACATCCGTGGAAGTCAACGATGGAAAAGCTCTAAAGCATCAACAAAGACAAAATCTGGAGCCGACTGTGGTACAGATCATCAACTACTAGTATGCAAACTCAAGCTAAAGTTGGAAAAGAGCAAACCACTCATGAATGCGGCAAAATATGACCTTGAGAATAAACCACTGGAATTTAAAGACTGCCTGCAAAATCGATTTGCTGCTTTAGATACAAATGACAGAGCTCCCGAAGAGTTATGGAATGACATCAAGAAGGTTGTGTTGGAAGAAAGCGAGAAGTCTCTACAAAATGTGAAAAAGGAAAAACGGCCAAAATGGATGACGTAAGAAACTCTGAAAATTGCCCAGAAACGCAGAGAAGCTAAAGCCAGAGGAGAAAGAAAGACAATAACAGAACTCAGAGATTTCCAACGTGCAGCAAGACAGGACAAGGAAAAGTACTACGACGACACATGCAAGGAAATAGAAGCAGAAACTATTAGAGGAAGAACAAGATCTGCTTTCCTAAAGCTACGAGAGTTAAAGAAAAAGTTCCAGCCTCGAATTGGAATGTTACAAGATGCTCAAGGTTCTATGTTGAATGATGCTGAGAAGATCAAGAAAAGGTAGCAGGAATATACAGAGTTTTTATATGATAAAGATCAAGTGCACCAACAGCCGTTTCAACCTTATGATCGGGAACCATTGGTGGTGATAGAAGAAGTTGAAGCAGCATTGAAAGCCTTATCAAAGAACAAAGCACCAGGCATTGATAGCATTCCTATAGAGGTATTGCAGCAATCTGCAGCTGTTACCATACTTACAAGGCTCTGCCAAGAAATATGGAAGACAACATCATGGCCAACTGATTGGAAAAGATCTGTGTTTATACCAATACTAAAGAAAGGTGATCCAACTAACTGTGGAAATAATTGAACAATCGCTCTGTTCCTACATGCCAGCAAGATTCTACTGAAGATTATTCAAAAGAGACTACAACCATACCTGGAACAAGAACTACCTGAAGTGCAAGCAGGGTTCAGGAAAGGGCGAGGAATGAGAGATGACATTGCGAATGTGAGATGGATCCTTGAAAAGACTAAAGAATACCAAAAGGATATCTATTTGTGCTTTATCGACTATAGCAGGGCTTTTGATTGTGTAAACCATGAGAAATTCTGGGCCACATTAAGAAGCATGGGTATACCAGAACACCTGATCGTTCTCTTTCGCAATCTGTACATTCATCAAGAAGCAACAGTTCAAACGGAACAAGGAGAAACAGAATGGTTTAAAATAAGGAAGGATGTAAGACAAGGCTGCATACTTTCCCCCTACCTGTTTAATTTATATGCAGAACAAATCATCAGAGAAGCAGGATTGTATGAAGAAAACAGAGGTGTGAAGATTGGTGGAAGACTCATCAACCACCTTCGCTATGCTGATGATACTACATTACTGGCTGAAAGTGAAGATGATCTGAAACATTTGCTTCTCACAATCAAAGAACATAGTCTCAAAATGGGCCTGCACCTTAATGTAAAGAAGACAAAGATCATGACAACTGGCATAATCAACAGGTTCATCGTTGAAGGAGAAGAAATTGAAATTGTGAACAACTTTAACCTACTTGGATCAACTATCAATAAAGAAGCAACAAGCAGTCAAGAAATCCAACGATGCATTGCTCTTGGCAGAATGGCTATGAAAGACCTAGATAAACATAGAAACATGATGACAGAAAAAGACCACATGGCCTATCTAGTCTGTCCTTCCATATCAACAACTACAACAGTCCACTTTTTACCTGTGTTGGTCCCATGCTTTTTTGAATTCAGTTACTGTCCTCATCTCTACCACCTCCACTGGGAGACTATTCCATGGATCCACTACTCTTTCCGTAAAGAAATATTTCCGCTTATCACTCTTGAATCTATCTCCCTTCACCCTCATCCCATGTCCTCTCGTAGCAGAACTTGCTTTCAATTGAAAGAGGCTCTCTCCCTGAACATTTTTGCCATGGAGGTATTTAAACATCTCAATCATATCACCTCTATCCCGCCTTTCCTCTAAGGTGTACATATTAAGATCCTTAAGTCTGTCCTCATATGCTTTATAATGAAGCCCACTAATCATTTTAGTTGCCACCCTCTGCACCGACTCCATCCTGTTCACATCCTTTTGAAGGTGCGGTCTCCAGAATTGCACACAATACTCCAAATGAGGTCGCACCAAAGACTTATAAAGAGGCATTATCACCTCCTTTTTTCTGCTAGCCATTCCTCTCCGTATGCACCCAAGCATCCTTCTAGCTTTTGCCGTCACCTTTTCTACCTGTTTAGCTACTTTAAGATCATCAGACACAACCACGCCTAGGTCCCGCTCTTCTTTAGTGGACAAAAGTACTTCACCTCCTATACTGTATTGCTCCCTTGGATTGCTGCAGCCCAAATGCATGATCTTACATTTTTTAACATTAAATCCCAGCTGCCAAATTCTAGACCATTCTTCAAGCTTAGCTAGATCCCTCCTCATGTTATCTACACCTTCCTGGGTGTTTATTGCAGATTTTGGTATCATCTGCAAAGAGGCAAACCTTACCCGACAGCCCTTTCGCTATATCACTAACAAAGATGTTAAAAAGAATCGGACCAAGGATAGATCCCTGGGGCACACCATTGGTAACATCCTTCTCCTCAGAGTGAGCTCCATTTACTTGTACTCTTTGTCGCCTCCCACCCAACCAATTTCTAACCCAAGCAGTAACTTTAGGGTCCATCCCTAGGGTGCTCAGTTTGTTTATAAGTCGCCTGTGAGGAACAGTGTCAAAGGCTTTACTGAAATCTAAATACACCACATCTAGAGCTCTCCCTCGGTCCAACTCCCTGGTCACCCAGTCAAAGAAATCAGTCAGATTTGTCTGACAAGACCTGCCTCTGGTGAATCCATGCTGCCTCTGATCCTGTAATCCACTGGACTCCAGAAACCTCACTATTTTCTCTTTCAGCAGCATTTCCAATAATTTTCTCACCACCGAAGTTAAACTAACCGGCCTGTAGTTTTCAACCACATCCTTACTTCCACTTTTGTGTAAAGGCACCACATGAGCCTCTCTCCAGTCCTTTGGCACCACTCCCGACTCCAACGAGGCATTGAAAAGGTCAGTCAGTGGAGTAGCTAGAACGTCCCCAAGTTCCCTCAGTATTCTAGGGTGTATCCCATCCCGTCCCATCGCTTTGTCTACTTTATGTTGAGCTAGTTTCTCACGAACACAGTCTTGTGAAAATTGTTCAAGATGTCCCTCACTTCTGTTCCTATTTGTGGGTGTTTTCTGAGGTTCTGCTCCTGGTTCTTCATCTGTGAACACAGAACAAAAATATTTGTTAAGCAATTCCGCTTATCAGCTTCTACATATTCCCCCCCCTGCACCCTTGAGTCTGACAATACCACTTTTGCCCTTCCTCTTCTCACTAATATATCTGAAAAATTTCTTATCTCCCCATTTTATTGCATTGGCTATTTCCTCCTCCTTTTGAATCTTTGCTACTTTGCTAGCTTCTCTAAGGTTTTCCAAATACAGATGCCTGTCTTCCTCTCTCTGTGATCTCTTGTATTTCATGAAGGCCTCCCTCTTTTTCTTCACTTTTTCAGCTACTTCCTTCGAAAACCATAGCGGTCTCCTGTTCCTTTTGCCTTTATTTACCATTTTAACAAAAATGTTTGTTGCCCTTAAAATACCCCCTTTCAGTTTTTCCCACTGTTTTTCTACATCCGCCAGCTGTTCCCATCCCACTGACTCCCTGAGGTATTGGCCCCTCTTTGCAAAGTTAGTCTTCCTAAAGTCTAAGATCCTCACCTTGGAATGGATTCTAACAGCCCTAGTCCTAATACTGAACCACACCATCTGGTGATCTGGATGCAAAATGATCTCCCACTACAACATCAGAAACACTTTCACCATTGGTAAGCACCAAGTCCAGTATGGCCCCTTCACGTGTAGGGTCTGTTCTCCAGGACCAAGCAGGAAGTCAGTCCTCACTTATGGGTGACGTCGGCGCCGACGGAGCCCTCGCGGAGCAATTTTCCCCAGCTTTCAAAGAAAGCCTTTGGGAATTGCAGCGCGCATGCGCGGTCGTCTTCCCGCCCGAAGGTGCCATCTTAGCCAGTCTTCTTTTTTCCGCGGAGCCCTACAGACGTCCCCGTCTTGTCCCCGCGAAAAAGTTTTATTTTATTTTATTTATTTTATTTATAGTTTTTTTATACCGCGCTATTTTCCATCAGCGCGGTTCACAGGCAACAAACTCGCACAGCAGGAAAAGCCATACTGCGTTTTACATTGAACAGGGAATTGCACACATTTTACATTGAACAGGTATTGAACATGGAACACAGGCTAACAATATACATCATGGAACTATATACAATATGGGATTATATACAGGTTGATAACAGTAGTAAGATATCAACTAGGCATTTTCAACGTAAACATGGCTTGAGGGGTACTGTCGTATTTTAGCATGTTAAGGCTAATTTGCTGGGGGCACAGGAGTGATATTAAGGAAGAGGGGATAAAGGAGGAGTGAACAGTGGTTGGTTATGTGATTTCTTCAGAGTTGAGGAAGTGCTGAAGAAAGAGGTGATGTTTCAGCTCCTTCCTGAACTGAGAGAGGCTGTTTATAGCTCGGATGTTTGCTGGAAGCGCGTTCCAGCAATGGGGGGCATAAAGTGCAAAGGCTCGGTTTCCTGTAGCCTTATTACATTTGGTGAATGCTTTTGGGAGGCATAAGGTGTTGGCAGCAGCAGCTCTTCTCAGTCTAGCGGGGGGGATGGGCCGGATAAGTTCGGAGAGGGAGCTAGATGTGCAGTTGTTAATGGCTTTGAATGTCATTGTCAGTATTTTAAAGTGATTCTGCTGTGAACAGGGAGCCAGTGTAGATCTTTTAGGATAGGGGTAATATGGTCTCTTCTGGATGCTCCGTAAAGGGTCCTTGCTGCAGTGTTCATTGCTATCTGCAATGGGAGGAGTGCACTCTTTGGTAGACCATGCAGAATGGAATTGGCATAGTCAAAGTGAGGCATCACCATTGCCTGAAACACTGTTCGGAAGTCTTTTGGCTCTAGAAGTTGTCTCATGTGTCGCATCATCCGGATTTTATGGTAAATTGCTTTTACTAGATTACTTATATGGGCATTTAGGTCCAGGTGTTGGTCGAGGGTTATTCCGAGGTATCGTAACGAAGTCTTAGTAGGAAGCTCCGCACCACGTACCTTGATTTTCTTCTTTATTTTATACTTTTTTCTTTCGGTTCGACGCCGATCGTTTTCCCGCCCGGACTCGCGACGCCGGTCTCGAGTCCTCTTACGGTTTTTCGGTTTTTCTGACTTAGTCAGCTTTCGTTTTCGTTTTCCCTGGCAGCCCGGTCCTTTGACCTCGCAGGGGCCCTTTTTCCCCCGATGGCTGCCAGTGGGTTTAAGCGGTGTGGTCGGTGTGACCGAAATATGTCACTATCCGACACACATGACTTTTGCCTCCGCTGCCTGGGCCCGGATCATGAGGAGCTGATCTGTGGGCCCTGCAGCAAACTGTCCTCGAAGGCGTTGAGAAGTCGGCGGCATCAGCGTGAGAGAATCTTCGCTGACCCCAGCCGTACCCGGACCTCGTCGGAGGCCTCCGTGTCGAAAGGCTCCAGCTCGGACCGTCGCCGGAGCTCCTCCGACCGGGGTTCTCCCTCCGGGGACCATCGTCGGAAGGAAAAACCCGCGAGGGCGGTGTCGGTGGACGCTCCTGGCTCCGCGAGGGCCAGGTCTCATAGCCCCGACAGCCGCCCCGGGTCCTTGGAGAAGGAACACCTCCCGAAGCGACCTCGCCTGGAGTCGGAGATGCCTGCCCGGGTAAGTCCTGTAGTCCTTCTGGACTCGCCTCCGCGACAGCCGACGTCGGGCCTGACGCCGTCGGGGCCCGAGTCGGGGGCTGCTGGGTCACCTGAGCTCGGACTCAGGTTGACGGCCTTGGAGAGCAGACTGTCTGCCTTCATGGACCAGCAGCGGGCACTGCTCGCTGGCTTCGCTGGCGTCGCTGCCCCGACCGCCGGGACGTCGACGTCCAAGTCGACCCCGGAGACCGAGCCGATCCTCGAGTCGATGAGAACCGTTCGGGACCGAGGTCGCCGACGCCGGCTCCCTCGGCGTCGGGGCGGCTGGCGCCGCACCCTGCCCGGGCCGACCCCACCGAGTCCTCGTCGGAGTCGGTCTGGGAGTCTGAGGAGGAAGAGTCACCTGATTCTTTCCGGACTCGGTGTGTCCCATCGGACTCACCGGAGTCCGAGCCTCGGAAGCAGTCCCCCCCGGAGGATGCCCGGTTCTTGGACTTCGTTAGGGATATGGCCAAGGCTTTGGCCTTCCCTGCGGATCCCGAGGAGGAGCCTCGAGCCGAAGAGCTCGACGCCCTCCAGTATGACTCTCCCGCGAGGGAACACTTTACTGTGCCGGTTCCTCCTATGCTGGAACGACTACTCTTCCGCATGTGGGAGAGTCCGGCCTCCTCGCCGGTCCTGAGCAAGCGGGTCGATTCTATCTATCGGGTCCGCAAGAGCCCTGGCTTTCAAAAGGCACAGCTGCCACACCATTCCATGGTAGTGGAATCGGCCATGCATCGTCTTAAGAGCCAGAAGATGCACTCCTCGGTGCCTCCTGGGAGGGAGGCCCGTAACCTGGATGGCCTTGGCAAGAAGTGCTTCCAGGGCTCTATGCTCGCCTGTCGTGTCCAGACTTACCAGCTATACATGGGCATGTATCTCAGGGATCTGGCTAAAGAGCTAGCCGGTTTCTCCGCTGGTCTCTCCGAGGAGCCCTTGCGGAGGTTCCTAGCCTTGTCCACGGGCATTCGGGAATGCTCAAAGTTCATGTCCCGAGCAGCCTATGATGGCTTTGAAGCCTCGGCTCGAGTGGCCGCAGCCGGCATCGGTGCCCGCCGACAGGCTTGGCTTCAGTCGTCCGATCTTGAGCCCTGGGTACAGGACAAGTTGGTCGATGTCCCCTGCCGAGGCGAAAACCTCTTTGGCAAGCCCATGGCGGAAAAGGCTGCACAAATTGAGACTGAGACTCTCACCAGGACCAGGCTTTCTAGGAAGACCTCCGCCCCTTCCCAGAAAAAGAAGGGCTCGGGTAAAAAGTCCTTTTACCCGAGGAAGGCGGCTGCCTACAAACAATACCCCCATTATCAGGCCCCTGCAGCTCCCCAACAGGGCCAGCAGGCCAAGGGACGGGGTAACGGGTCCCGTAGGCAGCAAGCCCCCAAGCCTGCACCACCAGCCCCTGCTCAGCAGGGTGGGGGTTTTTGACTCGCTCAGCATAGCCTCTCCCCCCCCGCTGGTTCCCCCCAGCACCGGAGGCCGGCTGGTTCACTTCGCCCACAGGTGGTCCAGCATCACCGCAGATGCCTGGGTGCTTCAGGTCGTGCGAGAGGGCTACCTTCTCCACTTCCATCAGGTCCCTCCCTCCTATTTTCCGGGAGAGCCTCCGCGCCCCCCTCTGCACAGGGAGTTGCTCCTTCAGGAGTTAGCAGGTCTTCTGCAGGAACAGGCGGTGGAACCGGTGCCACACCACCTGAGAGGTCAAGGCTTCTATTCAAGGTATTTTCTGATACCAAAGAGAACAGGAGGCCTCAGACCCATCCTGGACTTGCGCAACCTCAACAAGTTCCTTGTGCGGGAGAAGTTCAAAATGCTTACCCTTGGAATCCTTCTGCCCTACCTCCAGCAGGGAGATTGGCTATGCTCCTTGGATCTAAAGGATGCCTACACGCACATCCTCATCCACCCAAGCCACCGCCAATACCTAAGGTTTGTGGTGGCAGGAAATCATTACCAGTACAGAGTACTGCCCTTTGGCCTGTCCTCCGCACCGCGAGTCTTCACAAAATGTCTCGCGGTCGTGGCGGCCCATCTCCGGCTTCACGGCCTCTGTCTTTCCGTACCTCGACGACTGGCTCATCAGAGCAGCGTCCGCTCAGGAGGTCACCAACGCCACGTGCCGCACGGTGACTCTGCTGCAGCACTTGGGCTTTGTCATAAACTTCGCAAAGTCCACTTTGCTCCCCTCACAGGATCTCGAGTTCATCGGCGCAAGGCTGCACACCCCTCAGGCGCGAGCGTACCTACCGCTCGACAGGGCTCAGCGGCTCATGGACCTAGCCGACCGCTTTCGCAGCCAGCCCCTGGTCTCCGCCAGGCGCTTCCTGAGACTGCTCGGCCATATGGCTTCCACCGTCCATGTGACCCCCAATGCCTGCCTGAATATGCGGTCTGCTCAATGGTGTCTCCGCCGGCAGTGGCGACAAGCCACAGGCGGCCTAGCAGACCTAGTGCGCGTCTCCGAGCCGCTGGTCTCGTCTATCCGGTGGTGGCTCCGGCAGCCGAACCTGATATTAGGAATGCCTTTCCAGTCACCTCAGCCGGCCCGGGTGCTGACCACCGATGCATCCCTCCTGGGCTGGGGAGCACATTGCCAAGAGGCACGTACTCAGGGCCTCTGGACCAAGTGGGAGTCTGCTCAGCAGATCAACTTCCTGGAGCTCAGGGCGATCCGCCTAGCTCTCAAGGCCTTCTCCCACCTGACCTCCCAACAGTCCGTCCTTGTCCAGACGGACAATCAAGTTGCCATGTTCTACGTGAACAAGCAGGGGGGGCACGGGCTCCTTCCTCCTCTGCCGGGAGGCACAGAAGCTCTGCTCTTGGGCCGTCAGTCACGGCATTCTCCTCAAGGCAGTTTATCTCCCGGGCCAAGAAAATTGCCTGGCGGACAAACTCAGCAGGGTCCTCCAGCCGCACGAGTGGCGTCTGGATCCCTTGATCGTTCAGAAGCTCTTCCTCAGGTGGGGCCTCCCCACGGTGGATCTCTTTGCCAGTCCTCACAACCGGCAGCTTCCTCGCTTCTGCTCTCGTCAGCCACACCCCCTTCGGGTTGCGGCGGACGCCTTTCTGATCTCATGGTCGGGGAGCCTTCTGTACGCTTTCCCTCCCATGCCGTTAGTCTCTCGGACTCTTTTCAAGGTTCTCCGAGACAAAGCCTTCATGATCCTGGTGGCCCCTCGCTGGCCCAGGCAGCCGTGGTTTCCGCTCCTGCTGCAACTGGCGGTGGAGGATCCAATCCCTCTGGGGGTACAACCGGATCTCCTCACTCAGGATCAGGGGTCCCTACTGCACCCCAACCTCAGGTCTCTCAACCTCATGGCCTGGCTGCTGAGAGGGTAGTCCTTGCTCCCCTTCTCCTGCCGGCGGAGGTGGAGGAGGTCGTCCTAGCTTCGCGACGCCCTTCTACCCGCAAATGCTACGCCCTTAAATGGCGTCGCTTTGCAGTCTGGTGTACCCAACAGTCGCAGGATCCCTTCTCCTGCCCGGTGTCGGTGATCTTGCAGTACTTGCTACACCTCTCTGATTTGGGACTTAAGTCCAACTCCGTCAAAGTTCACCTCAGTGCTCTTTCGGCACATCATGTGCCGGTGGACGGTAGACCTCTCTCCAGCGACCCTCTCGTAGCGAGGTTTCTCCGAGGTCTCCTTCTACTTAAACCACCTCTGCGCCTGCCAGCGCCGAACTGGGACCTGAATGTGGTTTTGCAGCGGATCACCTGTCCGCCTTTTGAACCTATGGCTACATGTTCTCTCCGTTTTCTGTCTTGGAAAACACTGTTCTTGGTAGCCCTCACTTCCGCTAGGCGCGTAAGTGAGTTGCAGGCCCTCGTGTCTGATCCCCCCTACACTCGGTTCTACAAGAATAGGGTAGTCCTACGGACTCACCCTAAGTTTCTGCCTAAAGTGGTCTCCCCTTTTCACATCAATCAGGAGGTGGTACTTCCAACCTTCTTTCCCAGACCACACTCCAGCCGAGCTGAGACGGTCCTCCATACCCTGGACTGTAGAAGGGCTTTGAACTTCTACCTTGACCGTACGCGGGAGCACCGTAAAGCTGCTCAGCTTTTTGTGTCTTTTGACCCCAATAAATTGGGACTCCCGGTCTCCAAGCGTACTCTGTCCATCTGGGTTGCGGACTGTATCTCTTGGGCTTATGGGGCAGCCGGACTCGCCTTGGAAAGTCGAGTCACGGCTCATTGTGTTCGGGCAAAGGCCACGTCAGTGGCTTACCTCCGCTCTGTTCCGCTGGCAGACATCTGCCGGGCCGCTACTTGGTCTTCGAGCCAGACTTTTGCGGTCCATTACTGTCTCGAGAGGGAGTCCCGTAGGGACAGTGCTTTCGGACAGGCAGTCCTCCGTAATCTCTTTGAGGTCTGAGCAACTCCTACCCTCCATCCCGGATGTGGGCTACCGGTGGGTGATAATTCAGCGAAGATTCTATCCTTCTGTGCTGCTGAGCTAGAGGGAGCTCATTTTTGTGCTTAGGGTCTCCGGTAGCCTTGAGCTTGGGAGTCCCATAAGTGAGGACTGACTTCCTGCTTGGTCCTGGAGAAAGCGTAGTTACTCACCTGTTACAGGTGTTCTCCAGGAGCAGCAGGAATCAGTCCTCACTACCCTCCCTCCTCCCCTTGGAGTTGCAATCGTCTGCTTATGTTCTTTTTGCAAATTTTTATGCTGTCTTTTTTAGCTATGTTATCTGACTGGCTAAGATGGCACCTTCGGGCGGGAAGACGACCGCGCATGCGCGCTGCAATTCCCAAAGGCTTTCTTTGAAAGCTGGGGAAAATTGCTCCGCGAGGGCTCCGTCGGCGCCGACGTCACCCATAAGTGAGGACTGATTCCTGCTGCTCCTGGAGAACACCTGTAACAGGTGAGTAACTACGCTTTACCAATTGCCTGAATAGTTCTCCCTGTAGAGAATCCAGGATCTCCTTACTTCTAGATGATACTGCAGCAGGAATGTGCCAGTCAACATCTGACATATTAAAATCTCCTATCAGTAGCAATTCCCCTTTCCTAGCAATGCTGCGTATGTCTTCAATTAACTCTGTCCACCTCTTCCTCTTGTGAGGGAGGTCTGTATATCACACCAATGCAAATAGATTTCTCATTCCCTCTTTCTAGTTTAACCCACAATACCTCCTCTCTCCCTTTTAAGCTCTGTAATTCCAAAGCTTTAATAGTAGTTTTTACATATAGTGCCACTCCTCCTCCCCTTCTTCCTACCCTGTCCTTTCTGAATAAAGTATAGCCAGGTATAGTTACATCCCAATCTCTCCATACAAAGATTCGACTTGTTCAAGCCATGGTATTTTCAATAACATATGGATGTGAAAGCTGGACAGTGAAAAAGACAGACAGGAAGAAAATTGTTGCATTTGAATTATGGTGCTGGCGGCGAATACTGTGTATACCATGTACTGCCCGAAGAACAAACCAGTTGGTACTAGAGGAAATCAAACCTAAGCTTTCTTTAGAAGCTCAGATGACAAGACTTCGACTTTCATTCTTTGGACACATCATGCGAAGAGAGAGATCATTAGAGAAAGACATCATAGTAGCATAGTATCATAGTAAATGACGGCAGATAAAGACCAGCATGGTCCATCTAGTCTGCCCAGCAAGATGGCAAGAGTTAGGTGCACCTGTCGCACTGTGCAGGCCACCCCTCCCCATGTCTTTGTTTAGGGGTAAACCCACCACTCCATGTAGGACACCCCTATTTGTTGAGATGTTATATGGTTCAGAAGTTAGATGGTACCGTTTATCTTGTTTTTATCCTATTGCTGTAAAGGGATCCACTGTGTTTATTCCATGCCTTCTTGAATTCTGTCACTGTGTTTGCCCCCACCACTCCCATCGGGAGGGCATTCCAAGCATCCACCACCCTTTCAGTGAAAAAATATTTCCTGACATTGCCTTTCAGTTTACCACCTTGAAGCTTCATGTTATGCCCTCTAGTTTTACAGTCTTTGGAAGAGGTTTGTTTGTTCATCATTTCTCTTTAAGTATTTAAAGGTCTGAATCATATCTCCCCTGTCCCTCCTCTCCTCCAAAGTGTACATATTTAGGTCTTGAAGTCTCTTCTCATAAGGCTTCTGACGCAGGCTCCAAATCATTTTGGTCGCTTTCCTCTGAACCATTTCCAGTCTTTTTACATCTTTTGCAACATACGGTCTCCAAAACTGAACACAGTATTCCAAGTGAGGCCTCACCAGTGACTTATACAGTGGCATAAGTACCTCTTCCTTTCTGCTGGTAATCCCTCTTTGTATGCAGCCCAACATCCTCCTGGCTTTTGCCATCGCCTTGTGGCACTGTTTTGCCACCTTGACATCATCAGAGATAATCACACCAAGGTCTTTCTCTTGAACCGCGCATACCAACCTCTCGCCCCCTATCGCATACATTTCCCTTGGATTTCTGCTACCCAAGTGCATGACACTGCACTTTTTCGCATTAAATCGTAGTTGCCAAGCATTAGACCAGTCTTCCAGCTTTTGTAGATCTTTCCTCATGTTAATCACTCCCTCGGGAGTCCACTCTGTTGCAAATTTTTGTGTCTGCAAAATGACAGACTTTTCCATTCAGTCCTTCAGCAATACCGCTCACAAATACATTGAACAGTGCCGGGACCAGGTCCGAACCCTGGGGGGCACCCCGCTAATCACCTTCCTCTCATCCGAGTGAGCTCCATGTACAATCACCTTCTGTCGTCTGTCAGTTAACCAATTTCTAATCCAGTTTACCATCTTGGGGCCCATCCCCAAGCTACTGAGTTTGTTGACAAGCCTCCTATGAGGAACAGTATCAAAGGCTTTGCTGAAATCCAGGTAGATGACATCCATCGCATGCCCCTGATCTAGTTCCTTGGTCACCCAGTCAAAGAACTCAATCAGATTTGTTTGGCAAGACCGTCCTTCGGTAACACCATGTTGCCTCGGATCTTGCATCCTGTTGTTTTTGAGAAAGTTCACTATTCGCTCTTTCAGGAGCGACTCCATTACTTTTCCCGCCATTGAGGTAAGGCTCACGGGCCTGTAGTTTGACACTTCTTCCCTATCACCACTTTTGTGTAGAGGTACGACATCAGCCATTCTCCAGTCCTGAGGAACCTCTCCTGTTTCCAAGAATCTGTTGAAGACATCCTTTAGAACATAAGAACATAAGATATGCCATACTGGGTCAGACCAAGGTCCATCAAGCCCAGTATCCTGTTTCCAACAGTGGCCAATCTAGGTCACAAGTACCTATCAGTTTCCCCAAAAGACACAGGTTCCACAATGCTTGTACTGGGTCAAGCATTGATATCCTGGGTCCCTTCTTAATAATGGTTTATGGACCTTTCCTCCAGGAACTTGTCCAAACCTTTTTTAAACCCAGTTACACTAACAGCCTTTACTACATCCTCCGGTAACAAATTCCAGAGTTTGATTACACGTTGAGTGAAAAACTGCAAGAACCTCTCTGAGCTCTTTCAGTATCCCATCCGGTCCCATCCGGTCCCATGGCTTTGTCCACTTTCAGTTTAGCAAGTTGTTCTAACACCTCGTCTTCTGTGAATGGTGTGATATCTACTTTATTCCCATTTTTATATTTGGGAGTCACAGCTGGTCCATCTCCAGGATCATGCTTGGCAAGATAGAAGGTCAACACAAAAGAGGAAGGCCAGCAATGAGATGGATTGATACAATAACAGCAGCTACGGGTACCAGTCTGTCAACAATGAGCCGCCTGGCTGTAGACTGAACACAATTTAGGATAGCTATCCAGAGGGTCGCCATGAGTCGACTCAGACTCGACGACACTTAACAACAACAACAACAAACATTAAACAAGGATATTGATGTCTTGGATTTTTAAGAGGCAATGGAGGGTTAAGTGACTTACCCAAAGCCACAAGGAGTGCTAGTGGGAATCAAACCGTGGTCTCTGGGTTCCTAATCCAGTGTTCTTAACCATTAGGCTACTCCTCCACTCCTTTTGATACCAGTAGGTGGTTGGCTACAAACCTTTTACTCCGGTTGGGCCCAGATTACATCCAGCAGTGGGTGCTAGAAGTTATTCAAGAGGGGCTACACATTGGAGTTCTTATTTATTTATTCTTATATACCGCGCTATTCTGCATCAGTGCGGTTTACATTCAACAAACTGAAATTACATTGAACAGGGCATTATAACTTGGAGATAACTATTTTACAGGGAACATGGGCTATGGAGGGTTACGTGGCTTGCCCAATACCACAAGGAGCACCTGTGGGACTAGAAACCCCAGTCCTTCCGGCCCAAGGTTGCTGTCCTCTAGTGGGATTTGAACCCCCGACCTTCCGGCCTGAAGTACCTTGCCCCAACCACTAGGCCACTCCTCCACTCTCTAAGTTGGCTTAACCACTCTCTAATGCCTTTGTTGTCACCATGCAAGACTTTTGCCAAGGCAAGAGCGGTGGCGGACACGCTCCAGAAGTTGGTTCAGCTAGAAGCAATGGTTGAAGTGCCCTGGATGAGCGCAACCTTGGGTGGTATTCAATTGATTTTGTGGTTCCCAGAAAAGAAGGCTCCTTTTGCCTGTTTCTGGATCTGAAGCCCTGCGGATATGTCATTTTTGCATGAGGACCTTGCATTTAGTGAATGATGGCTGAAGGGGGAAGGGTTAGTTTTTGATCTTGCTGGATCTTTCATCTGCCCTGGATTCTCTTGCTCCACCCTTGTCACATCTGGTGAGGTGCACTGCAACTCAGCCCTGGCTGTCTTCAACTACCTGCTTTCCACGTTCCTGTGCTCACTCCGCTGAGCACACTTGGCTCGAATCCTTTACTCTTGTGGACTTTCTACACTTCAAATTCCTGCTTTCCTCTTTCCAGTCAGCCATAGCACTTGCCAAACAAGACTATTATGTCCATCTGATTAATTCTCTTGCCTCTGATTTTTGCCATCCCTTTATACCTCTCAACTCTCTCCTCAAGGTGCTTCCACCTCCAATCCCTCCTCTCTGCTCAAACTTTGGCAGACTATTTTCATGATAAAATCCACAAAATTACACTTCAGTTCCCTACTAGGTCAACTCCATACCCCTTCGCACTCTTCACTCCCATCTCTCCCCCTCGACCTCTGCAACAGTTTCTTCCTTTTCTAAGATCTCAGAGAAGGAAATCGCATATCTTCTTTCCTCCTCTAAACTCACTACTTGCTCCTCTGATCCTGTTCCCACCATCTCTTAACCTCTATCTCTTACACTGTCATTCCTTCCATATCTCACATTCTCAACTGCTCGCTCTACACTGCAACTGTTCCTGCAGCCTTCAAGCATGCTCTTGCCACACCTCTCCTCAAGAAACCCTCACTTGACCTTACCTATCCTAATTATCAACCAATCTCCATCTCCCCTTTATTTCTAAACATGAACGTGCCTTGATTTTTCTCTCCTCTCAAGCCCTTCTTGAACCACTGCAATCTGGCTTTTGTCCTTTACATTCTACTGAAGCAGTTCTTGCCAGTCACCGGTGACCTGCTTCTGGTAAAATCCAAGGGCCTTTACTCTTTCTTCATGATCTCTCTGCTGCTTTTGACACTGATTCTCTGGGAACAAGCAGGAAGTCAGTCCTCACATATGGGTGATGTTGACACCGATGGAGCCCTCGTGGAAGCATCACCCCAGCTTTCAAAGAAAGCCTTTGGGAATGCCACCACGCATGCGTGGTCCCCTTCCTGCCCAAGGTTGCCATCTTGCTCAGCTTCCTTTTTTCCGTGGAGCCCTTCAGTCGCTGTCTGTATTCCCCTGGAAAAAGTTGATTTCTTTCGTGCCCGAGTTTCCTACTCGGCTCCGGTTTTCCACCGGTACTCTTCCCGCCTACAGTCTTTGGTGCCTTGGCGTCGAGTTTGGTGCTTTATTTTTCATAGTCCTTTTTTGTTTTCCGGCATCTTTGTGCCTTTTTTCCCTGCTGGCAGCTCAGAGGGCCTTCGACCTCGCAGGGGCAGTTTGTTCCCCCATGGCTACCAGTGGCTTTAAAAAGTGTGATCGGTGCTCTAAAATGTCTTTAACAGACACACATGATTGCTGCCTCCATTGCCTCGGGCCAGACCTCGACCCAGCAGCTTTGCAGCCTTTGCAAATGGATATCCAGCAAGGCCCTGAAGAGCCACCATCAGCAGCATGATAAGTTCTTCCTTGAATCCCCTATACCTCTGAAGTCTAGGACCTCGTCCAATGTCCCATCATCTTGGGAGGAATTTTCCGAACCAGAGCATTGTTGTGGGTCCTCGGAGAGAGGGGTCTCACTCGGGGGAACACAGGAAGAAGAAGAAACCCTCTAAGGTAGTCAATTGGTTCCGACCAGCCGGGAACCTCCTGGGTTCGGTCCCACACCCTGAGGCACTTGTCCGTGGCATCGAAGGAGAGACCTGCCAAGATCCTCAGAAGGAGCCGGCCTCGGTCCCCAGACACTATCCTTGTTGAGGATTCCCCCTTAGGGGAGCCGGCACCGGCCCTGAGTCCTTTGGGGCCTGCACCAAAGGCTACGGAGCCTTCTGGCCTGAAGTCCACGATGGGCGGCCTTGGAGCGCAATTTGGTCTGCCTTCATCAGCTAGCAATGGGCACTGTTGTCATTCAGCCAATCCTCGGTCTTGCGCCCTAGAGTTGATCCTTGGCAGAGGTCATGCTCTGTGTTCCGTTCGGGAGCTCGGTCATCCCCTGCCACTTTACCGGGTGTGGACCGCGGGACCTCGAAGCCCACGGAGCAACACATGTACGAGTCATCCTTGGAGTACCTCGATTGGGAACATAAGAACATAAGATATGCCATACTGGGTCAGACCAAGGTCCATCAAGCCCAGTATCCTGTTTCCAACAATGGCCAATCTTGGTCAAACGTACCTAGCAGTTTCTCCAAAAGACACAGCTTCCACAATGCTTGTATTGGATCAAGCATTGATATCCTGGGTCCCTTTTTAATAATGGTTTATGGACCTTTCCTCCAGGAACTTGTCCAAACTTTTTTTAAACCCAGCTACACTAACAGCCTTTACTACATCCTCCAGTAACAAATTCCAGAGATGGAGGATGAGGAGTCTCCCGATACCTGTTGCCACCGCGACATCACTTCTGACTCCCCAGTCTCTGAACCTCTGAGACGGTCCCCACTGGAGGATAGGGGCTTCTTGGACTTTGTCAGGGACATGTCCAAGGCCTTGGTGTTCCCGACGGTCGGAAGAGGACCCTCGGGCAGGGCCGGCACGTCCTTTGTGCGATAATGTTGTTCGCACAGGGCCCTTCGCTAACTTCATTTTCGCAGGATGGACGGCTGCAGAGGGAGCCGTGGAAGACTACGCAAGGCCCCAGCTCCCTCTGCATAGCCACCAGTTTGAAGTCCCTTCCCTCACGCTGGCGGCTGTTTCTGTGAAGCCGTGAATGCTGGGAAATGACCTTTAACCTTTCCCGGCATTCGCGGCTTCACAGAAACAGCCGCCAGCGTGAGGGAAAAGACTCTTCACGCTGGCGGCTGTGCAGTGGGAGCCGGAGCCTTGCACGGGATTCCCCGGCTCCCTCTCCAGCCCCTTTGACGGCTGTGGGGCTCTTCAGAGGGGGGGGGGGCTAGGACTGGAAGTGGGCTGATGGGGGTTGGAATAGGGCTGGAAGTGGGCTGATGGGAGCTGGAATAGGGCTGGAAATCAGCTGATGGGGGGAGCATGGAATGTTAATGGGCTGATGGGGGGCTGGAATGGGACTGGATATGGGGGACTAGGACTGGAAATTGGCTGATGTGGGGGCATGGGAGAATGGAACTAGCCTGGAGCGGATGGTGGGTGGATCTAGAACTAGAAGGCAGCTGATTTGGGGGGATGACTGGATGGGGAATGAGAATGGAGAGGGGAAAAAATATATTGTGTGGGAGGGAAGAAAAATCTATGATGGGCCGGATATTGTGAGAGTAAGTGGGGATTGAGAATGGAAGGGTGAAATTTGAGTGGATGATAAAGGAATGAGGAAAGGAATGGGAGGAAAAAGCAAAAGGGGAAAGATCAGTATGTTAAAGCAGATATAGAGAGAGAATGGAAAAAATCTAGAAGAGAGAAAAAAAGACAAATGGACAGCTCGCAGAATACACGAAGAAACCAGAAGAAAATGACTGAAGCAATTGCAACTGAAAAATAAAATGGCCAAACAAAAGGTAGAAATACTTTTTATTTTGAATTTATTAACTGGAATATGTCAGATCTCCAGGAACGTAGTCTTCACATATGGGTATCGTCAGTATCGACGGAGCTTGCACAGGAACGCTCCCCAGCGTCCAATAGGAAAGCTTTTGGGAGCATCCCACTGCGCCTGTGTCGCTGCCTTCCCGCCTTTCCAACCCTCCTCTTCAGTTTTTTGTTTTCCGTGGAGCCGACAGGCAGCAATCCCTGTCACCACAGAAAATTTCCTTTTTTTGGTCGTGTCTGCCTTCACCGTTGAAGCCTATACCGGTAACAACGGTCATCTTCTTTTACTTACTACTTTTCCTAATAAAAAAAAAAAAAAAAAATCTATATATATATATAAAATTATTTTTGGCGGGTCTGTCCCCTTTTGGTGCCATGCGCCATTTTGGACATTAGGCTTTCTTATCTCCAGGAACAAGCAGGAATGTAGTCTTCACATATGAGTATCATCGGTACCGACGGAGCCCGCTTGGGAACGCTACCCAGCGTCCAATAGGAAAGCTTTTGGGAGCATCCCACAGCGCATGCGTGCTGCCTTCCCGCCTCTGTACTTCTCTCACTTCAGTTCTTCGTTTTCCACGGAGCCGACAGGACATGGTACCCTGTCACCGCAGAAAATTTACTTTTATTTCTTTTTTGTGGTCGCGTCTGCCTTCATTCGACGCCTACCGGTACTGCCGGTTCTTCTCTCTCCCAAAAAGAAAAAAAAAATTCTATTCCTTCATGGATCATTCTCTGTTTCTGGTGCTAGGTGCCATTTTGGGCACTAGGCCCATTTTTCTTCAAGCATGGAAAAACCAGCTAGTGGTTTCAAAAAATGCTCAAAATGTGGCAGTACCATTTCCGTCATAGACACCCAGGATTGGTGTCTAAAATATTTGGGTCCTGAACATTGTCCAACGGGGAGTCTCTCCTGCACGAGGATGACCAAAAGGGGCTTGCAGAATAGAGCTGCAAAACTCGGTACCCTTTTTGCCGCCGACACGATATCAGTTGCATTGACGTCTTCCAGGGCTTCATTTCCCATGGATCTCAGGTTACCAGAATTAAGTTGTCTAAGACTAGCCGGTCCTCAAAGGGTAAATCTCCTTCAAAGTATCGAGATGCCACTGATGTTTCCCTCGGATACTTCACCGGCAAAACAGCCCTGGTGGGAGTCTTCGGGGCTCCAGAATGTTCCAGAGGCCTCCACCTCTGCGGAACTACTGGTGCCATCTTCTAGGGTCATAGCTGCTTCCACTGGTACCGGCACCCAGGCATCAGCAGGAGCGATGGATCACAGAATTCTCGCTATCGAATGCAGTAGTCTAGCAGCCCTCTTAGCAGCTTCGGTACCGCTAAGACCACAACTGATAGTTCAACAGGTATCACTACCAACAGTACCTGCTTTGACAGGACTGCTTCCCCCCATGCCGATCTCAGATATCGGGGATCAGGAACCGAGACATTTCAGTACCGACTTCAATCGGTACCGATACCATTCGTTATAGGAGCACCTGGTTCTCGAGTCTTCCGATTCTGATGACTCTGACGATTGTACCGGTACCAGAGTGAATCTATTAGAAGACTCAGTTCCTTCTCAACGCAGAATGTCTCCTCCAGAGGATATGTCCTTTTGGATTTCATATGTGACTTAGCAAAGGGTCTTACAATCATTGATTCCAGAAAAAGCACCTAGGGCGGAAGAATTATGAATTCTACAATACCCTATGGCTCCCAGGGAAGCAGCGATGCTTCCCTTTCACAAGATCTTACATGATCTAATGTTGAGACTGTGGGAAACCCCCTTAAAAATATCTTCACATTCCCGATGCCTTGACACTATGTACCGAGTGCCAAGTTGTCCTGGTTTTCAAAAAACTGTTACCACACCATTCAATGGTAGTGGAATCGGCCATGCGAAGGATCAAGAGTGCTAAAACACAATCTCTAGGAACAAGTGGGTATGTAGTCCTCACATAAGGGTATCGTCTGTACCGACGGAGCCTGCGCAGGAACGCTCCCCAGCGTCCCATAGGAACGCTTTTGGGAGCATCCCTCAGCACTTGCGCGCTGCCTTCCTGCCTTTCCAACTGTCCCTCTTCAGTTCTTCGTTTTCCACGGAGCCAACAGGACCTATTCCCTGTCGTCGCAGAAAATTCCGTCTTTAAAATTCTTTCTTGTGGTTGCGTTTTCCTACCGCAGGACGCCTACCGGTACCGCTGGTTCTTTTCTTTTTTCATTAAAAAAAACAAAAAACCCAAAAACCCTTAAACTTAGACTGTTTCTTTTCAGAAACTTTCCTTTTTGGTGCTAGGTGCCATTTTGGGCATTAAGCCCCATTTTTCCTAAATCACGGAAAAGCCAACTAGTGGTTTTAAAAAATGTACTAAGTGTGGCGGTACCATTTCCGTCACTGACACCCATGATTGGTGTCTAAAATGTTTAAGACCTGATCATTCTCCAACTGTGAATATCTCCTGCATGGGGATGACCAAAAGAGGAAGACAGAACCGGGCCGCAAAGCTTGGTACCCTCTTTTCTTCAGATGCCAGATCCATTGCATCGACATCAAGGGCCTCTTCTTCCTCCCATGGATCTCAGGTAACTAAACACAAAAGCCGGTCCTCAAAGGGTAGCTCTCCTGCTAAGCATCGAGAGGCCATTGGCATTGCCTTTGAGGGAACCACACTGGCAAAACAGCCCTAGTGGGAGGCTTCGGCTTCCAAAGCATCGATGGGCCTTCAGGATGTTCTCGAGGCCTCAACCTCGCAAGAACTACCTGTGCCATGCTCTGGGGTTCCCACCGGTACTGACACCCAGGCATTGGCAGCGTCGATACACCAGAGGTTTCTTGCTATCAAACACAGTATCGCAGATCTTCTTTCAGCTGCGTTACCGGTGGTCCCAAGGCACCGGTACCGACACCAACGATGCCGGGTCTGATGGTACCGGCCCCGGTGGGAACTCTTCCCGTGTCACCTCTGGTTGGAGTGGATAAAGCGGTACCAGGTCACCTTGCTACCGACTTCGATGGGTATCGGAATCGTGCTTTGCAAGAGCATCGGGGTCAGGAATACTTTGATTCCTCCGATTCCGAAGACTCTGACAATTCTGCCGGCACTTGAGGGTTTCTCCTAGAAGATCCCTCTTCTCCCCAACGCAGAATGTCACCTTCAGAGGACATGTCATTTCAGGATTTCATCCGTGATATGGCCAAAGGTCTTTAAATCACAGTAGCTCCTGAAGAGGAACCCAGAGCAAAGGAATTGGAAATCCTCCAATATCCTAAAGCTCCTAAGGAGGCAGCTACTCTGCCTATCCATGAAATTCTGCATAGCTTGATGCTCAGAATGTGGAAGACACCTCTGACCATGTCCTGGATTTCAGAAAACTCAGCTGCCACACCATTCAATGGTAGTGGAGTCAGCCATGCGTAGGATGAAAAGTGCAAAGAGGCATGCATCCAATCCTCCAGGTCGTGAATGCAGGACTTTTCAAGCTTCCATGCTTTCAGCTAGGATCAGTTCATATATCCTATATATGGGAATGTTCCTTAAGGAATTCACAGGAGACTTGGAACTTATGAGCCCATTTCTCCCAGATGATAAGAGACAAGATTTTCTTGCTCTAGTTAAGCATGCTCTAGATGTCTCCAAGTTTGTCAATTGTGCAGCCTTTGACTGTTTTGAATGCATCAGCAGAACTTCTGCTATTGCCATTGGTGCATGACTGATTGCCTGGATACACGCATCAGACTTGGAGACTTGGGTACAGGACAAGTTAGGCAACATTCCTTGCACGGGGGAGAATCTCTTCGGCAAGAACTGGCAGGAACAGGCTGAGTTAGGTGCTTACAGTTCTACCTTAGATAGATTGTCAAAGTCTACAGACACTCCAGCCAAAAAGAAACCTTATAAAAAACCCTCTTTTAGCAAAAAGAGGAAGTTTTATCCTTCCTATACTCAGCAGAGCCAGACTCCAGGTCAGGTTTCCCAAAAGGGACAAACCAGACAGCAAATGAAACCAAAAGGCCCAAGAGCCCAACCAGCTCTCCAGGTTCAGCCCCCTCAAGGGCTTTGACTCCTTCCTAGAGAGCTTTGCCTTCCTGTCTCTGAGGGGTCCCCAACCCCCAATATTCCAGGCAGGTTATGCCACTTTGTCAATAGATGGCATCAGATAACAGCAGAAGATTGGACTTTGTCCATTGTAGGAGAGGGGTACAAACTTCATTTTCACAGCATACCCCCTCCTTCAATTCTAAAGCAATTCAATTCACAAACCTCTGCAGACAATCTGCGAGATCACGAGGTCTCCACACTTCTTGCCCAAGGGGCAATAGAGGAAGTACCCATTTTTCAACTGTGGACAGGGTTCTACTCCCCCTATTTTCTTATTCCAAAGAAAACAGGGGACACAGATCCATTCTAGACCTCAGAGAATTGAACAAATATCTGTTTCGCGAGAAATTCAAAATGATTTCTCTAGGAACTCTTCTGCCATACCTTCAAAGCCAGGACTGGCTTTGCTCTCTAGACTTAAAGGATGCATTCACTCACATTCTCATCCATCCAGATCACAGGAAAATTTTACGTTTCCTTTTCAAGGGAAGACATTTCCAGTACAGGGTTCTTCCTTTTGGTCTGGCTTCAGCACCAAGGGTGTTCACAAAATGCATGGCAGTAGTACCGGTATTTCTACGAACCCTGGGGATTTTTGTCTTCCCTTACTTAAACGACTTGTTCATTCAAGCCCCCACAGTTGCAGAGGCCAGCACTGCACTGTCCCGTACAATGCGAATTCTCCAATACTTGGGATTGGAAATAAACTTCCCGAAGTCTCAACTAGTTCCTTCACAATGCCTAGAGTTCATAGGAGCCTGTCTGGATTCCAGATAGGCAACGGCTTTCCTTCCACTAGCCCGGTGTCTTCGCATTATGCAGCTAGCTTCCCAAGCAGCAGGGAAATCCTCCCTCACTGCTCGGGAACTACTGCAGTTACTGGGACACATGGCATCCACAGTTCATGTAGTCCCATATGCTCGCCTCCACATGCGAGCAGCTCAGTGGACCCTCTCCACACAGTGGACACAGGCCACGGGTCATTTGTCGGACAAAATAACAATCTCTCAACGACTAATTTTGTCCCTCCAATGGTGGCAATCACTAGAAAATCTGACAGTGGGGTCTCCTTTCCATCAACCCCTCTTTCAGGCCACCCTAACAGATGCATCACAGGTGGGTTGGGGAGCACACCTGAATCATCTCTCTACCCAGGGCACCTGGACTCCACAGGAGGTTGGTTTACACATAAACCACCTGGAATTAAGAGCAATTTACTTAGCTCTTCGAGTGTTCCACGCCCAGCTCAGCTACAAGACAGTCCTAGTCCAGACGGACAATCAGGTAGCCATGTTCTATGTGAACAAGCAGGGCGGGACAGGCTCTCTGTCGTTATGCAACGAAGCTTTACGACTATGGCCCCTCGCCAGAGAGCGTCAAATTCACCTTCTAGTGGTATATCTTCCAGGCATTCAAAACCTTTGGGCAGACAAACTCAGTCGAGTACTGCTACCTCATGAGTGGTCACTCCACCTAGACCAGGTGGCAAAGATATTTCATCCCTGGGGCACTCCAGACGTAGACCTCTTTGCAAGTCCGCTGAATACCAGACTTCCCCGGTTCTGTTCCAGGATTCTGGCGCATAACTGTCAGGCATGGGATGCCTTCCTCCTTCACTGAGGTCGGGACTTCCTTTATGCCTTCCCACCCATTCCCCTCATCCCCAAAACACTTTTCAAGCTTCAGAGAGACGGGTTGCATGATTCTCGTAGCACCACGATGGCCACGCCAAACGTGGTATTCCCTGCTTCTTCATCTCTCTGAAGCAGCACCTCTGGAATTAGGGCATGCTCCAGATATCCTTTCCCAGGAGAACGAGATGCTATGGCACCCGAATCCCCAGTCCCTGCACCTCACGGCCTGGTTGCTGAAGGCTTAGATCTCCAGGATTTCAACCTGTCCCAGCAGGTAAAAGATATCCTTCAGGCTTCTAGGAAACTTTCCACAAGAAGATCTTATGCCTTCAGGTGGCACCGTTTTACTATGTGGTCTAAGAGGGGATTACACCCCCTGGTCATACCCTAGAATCGATACCAGAGTATCTCCTTCACTTTCCGAATTCTGGCTTAAAGACCAATTCGGTAAGAGTCCATCTTAGTGCAATTGCAGCTTCTTATAAGCCTCTAAATGGACAACCGATTTCCTCTCATCCACTCCTATCAAGATTTATGAGAGGCCTTTTATGAAATTAATTTTTATTAGTATTATTATTATTATTAGTCATAACAATACCATATACAACTCCAGCAGAGCTAACTCCATTGTTACAATGCTTCAACAATACATTTTTCATATAATATAACCCACTATGCATTCATACTGCCCACCCTCCCCATCACCCAACATAACAGCAGTTCCATCTTTACACTACAATTGTAATCATTAGAGAAAAACAACAACATCTACAATAGTCCCAGTAAGCGTTGAGGAAGAGCAATAACTTCGAGTAGGGAGGACAACCCATAAACAGAAACGACTATAATACATCATCTTCAACTATGATACATAATTATTCCACACTAGTGCCACACTCCCTATGTGTAAGAAGGGCGAACCTCTCCAGCTCCATTGTTATTCCTGAGCTACATACAAATTCCTCCGCCTCTTATCCCACTGCAGTACCCTCCTCCCCCCACCCAACCCCCCCTTCCCATCTTCCCCACCTGCTCTATGGCCATTGTGACGTCCACTACCCCTCATCCCTGCCTCATCTCCCCCGAAACTCTCTCTAAGGTGATCCAATCTTCTTAACCCGGGAGGTGCTAGTCTGCCTTACTCCAGTCCAGAGAGAAGTACCTGCTCAAGTATCGATTATCCAGGGAGGCATCCCACCCCCTCCCAAATCCGTTCAACCGCCTCAATCTGCTTCCACCCCATCATTTTAGCTGTTTTCGACTCCATTGACTTTAACTCTCCCATTCGCATCTCCCACTCGTGGATTCCCGGGGGCCGGTCTTCTAACCAATGCCTTAAGATACATTGTTTCGCTATGATGAATCCCTTCTCATACAGTTGCCTGCACTGCTTCTCCACCCCCCACCCCCTCCAAAGACTCCAAACAGACACCACTCCAGTGAGATTTCGCTGCCCTGAGACCTCCAGCCCTCCAGTTTGCGCTCTACATCATGCCAGAAACTCCTGATCTTAGGGCAATGCCAGAAGCGATGGAGCAAAGTCCCTCTCTGCTGCGCACAACGTGCACATATCTGTCGAGGCCAGCCCCATCTTAGCAGCCCAAACATTAGGAACGTAAGCTTTCCATAAAAATTTATATTGTTTTTCTTGGAGACATACCGATTCAGAAATGTTCTTGATCTTGGAGAACGCCTCCTGTAGCATGATCCCCGTCATCTGCGGCAGACCATCATTGACCCATCTCTGCGCCAACCTCTCTAACGCCCCCCCATTTACCTCCCCGGCCAGAGCTCCTGTCGCACATTCCGTACAGAAATACCTCCCTCCATCGAGCTAAAAAATTCCCACATACCCCCCGGCCCATCCGCAGTCCCCATCTTTTTTGAAGGTCCCTCACATAATGACATACTTGCAGATAGAAATAGAATGTTTTATGTTCCAAATTGTATCTCCGCACCAGCGATTGAAAAGAGTCTAATTCAATACCATCTGTCATTCGTAGTTGTCCAATATACTCTATTCCTCTTCTCCCCCAGCCTTTGGAAGCCAATCCCTGTAGGCCTGGTTCAAAATCCTTATTTCTCTCTAATGGGAGGCAATCAGTGCATTTCTAATTTGCACCTTTCTGCTGACACAGCACCTTCCAGACCTGCCTCAGTGCCCTCATATACACCGATGCTTTCCAAGCCTCCGGCAAAGTCCTCCCGTTCGCATGCAATAGGTAGACTCGATGGTGTGGCGCCAACATCCCCTCTATTAATTCCAGCGGGAGTATACTGCATGTGTTCACCACTAGATCCAATAGAGGCCTGAGTAAGCAGGCCAGGTTATACTTACACAAGGATGGCAGACCTACCCCCCCCCCCCCCTCTTCTCTGGCTTTCATAAGCACCGAAAACGCTATACGAGACCACCTACCCCTCCAAAGAAACTGGCCAATATGTTTCCGCAGAAGCATCAAGTCCTTCCGCTCCAACCATATTGGGAGGTGACGTAATACATATATCCACCTGGGAAGCTCCACCATTTTCAGCCAAGCTACACGCCTCATAAGCGACAATGGGAGATCCCTCCATTTCTGCAGCCTGGCAACTTTTTATCAAGCAGCGGTCTGACATTTACCTCATATAATTGTGCCATATGCTCTGGTATATGAACACCTAGGTATCGCAAGTATCCCTGCGCCCACACCAAGGGAAAGGTGCCCTGCCAATTATCTTTGACTCACCCCCCCCCCCCCCCCCACATCTAAGGCCAAAGATTTATCCTGATTAATATGCAGCCCCGAGAAGGAGCCAAACATCTCCATTATCTGTAAGGCCCCTGTAAGGACTCCTGTGGGTTGCGCAAGCACAGCAGCATGCCATCTGCAAAAGCACTTAGCTTAATACCTCCGCCCTCCCACTCTATCCCACTCACCTTCTGCTCCTGGATAAGCCTCCAAAGCAGAGGCTCCAATTGCAACACG
This sequence comes from Ichthyophis bannanicus, assembly GCA_033557465.1. Classification (NCBI taxonomy): domain Eukaryota; kingdom Metazoa; phylum Chordata; class Amphibia; order Gymnophiona; family Ichthyophiidae; genus Ichthyophis; species Ichthyophis bannanicus. Next base: position 1,825,868,295 of record CM066032.1, on the reverse strand, counting down.
AATAGTAAGGGGGATAATGGACACCCCTGTCTTGTGCCTTGCCTCAAAGAAAAGGGCTGCGAAACCCTGCCCCCACTAGTGACATATGCCAACGGATCCATATATAATGCTTTCACCCATTCCAAGAAGGCGCCCGCAAACTCGAACTGGATTAACACCTCAAACATGTAGGCCCACGATACTCTATCGAACGCCTTTTCGGCATCTAGGCTCACCAGAAGTAAAGGAGTATTTTGCAGTAGGCATCTCTCCATTCCCAGTATGACTTTAGTAATGTTCGCAAATACATCTCTGCCTCTGACAAATCTCGTTTGGTGGCTCCCTACTAATCTGTGCAATACTTTTTGCAGTCGCCCTGCCATGATCGACGCAATAAGTTTCATATCATAATTAATTAAGGAAATGGGCCTATAGGAGGCAGGATTCTCCGGGTCCCTCCCTGCTTTTGGTATGATGGTTATTGCTGCTGTCCTCATATCCCTTGGGAAAAATCCTACTTCTCTCGCCGCCTCATAGAGAGCCATCAATGTAGGGGTAATCGAGGTTGATAAAATTTTGTAAAATTCCGCTCCGTACCCATCAGGTCCAGGGGCCTTATGTGGCTTCCCCTGTTTAATAACCCTCTGCACCTCTTCCCCAGTATTTATTTATTTATTTACATTTCTTATATACCGCACTATTTGGCATAAGCGCGGTTCACAGAAAACAAAATAAAAACCAGAACAAGCTGTTCGGTGTTACATATAACAGGAGCATAAACTTGGAAAAACATGGGAGAACTATCTACATGGAGTATATTTATTTATTTATAGTTTCTTTTATACCGCGCTATTCGTCATCAGTGCGGTTTAGAATGAACATAAAAACTACACGTCTCAAATAATTGATCTGTGCTTACAATGAACAGGACAATAAACTTGGTATACATTAAACAGGTTTCATGAACAGTGAAACAGAGAACGTGAGAACTATGTACAAAGCAACTAAATGCAGCTATATGTAGAGCTACATGAATCTAGGTAAATTTTCTTAGTGAGAGGAGGTGCAAATGATCTGTTCACTAGATAACATACTCAAACTATTTACACAAATTAGCAAGAATGTTAGTAACAATGAGAAAGCTGTGGTTACGTTTGCGGTGGGAATGTAAGTTTCACTTTGTCGGGTAGTATTTGATGAATAGGTTGAATTTGAGGGCCTTTCTGAACTGGGCTAAGTCGGTTATGGCACGGATATCAGGTGGTAGAGAGTTCCAGCATTTTGGTGCGCAAAATATGAAAGCTCTGTTTGCTGTTGATAGGCTGCTTGTTGTTATGGCCTTTGGCATTATTAGAGAGTTTAATGCTACCTGTTTTCTACTTCTGTTTGATGGTACAGTTTGTATGAGCTCAGTGAGTGAGTTGGCTGATAGACCATTGATGGCCTTGAAAGTGAGAATCAAGGTCTTGAACAGTAATACTCGCATTCAGATCTTGTAATTCCGCCTCCGTAAGCTTCGGTAGCTGGACAGCCCTCAGGAAAGCTTGCTCCTGCTCCTTATTCGCTCTCTCCGGGGTATATAAGTCTTGATAGTACCGCCCAAACACTTGCATGATTTTCTCTGCGTCACGCTGCCTTATCCCATCATGATCTCTGATAGCAGTTACTCCCTGGACACCCTCTTGCTCTTTAACCAACCTCGCCAGGAGTTTCCCCGTTCGGTCCCCATATCGGAACAGCTGATGCCGGTAGTATTGAGCCGAATACACCGTCCTCTCCTGTAACTCTTCTGGCACTTTCCCTCCCCGTGGAAACATGCTACTGTCCGTCCTATCCTCAAAAAGAGTTCTCTAGACCCCTCCTCCCCCTCCAATTGGCGTCCTATTTCTAACCTCCCTTTTCTTTCTAAACTCTTGGAGAAATTGGTTTTTTCTCAGCTCTCCTCCCATCTCGAGGCTTCTCTCACTCTTCATCCACGTCAATCGGGTTTCCGTCCAGGCCATAGCACTGAATCTGTTCTCCTCTCCCTCCTTAATGACTTGCACTCTGCTCACGATCGTGGTCTACTTTCCCTTGCTGTTTCTCTGGATCTCTCGGCTGCTTTCGACCTGGTTGATCACCGCACTTTACTATCTCGCCTTCAGGATGCGGGTCTTTCTAGCTTGGTTCTTCGTTGGTTTCACTATTTTCTGTCCAGTCGCACTTTCTCAGTTCACACTGGTTCAGAGTCCTCTCCCTCCACACCCCTTCCCTGTGGTGTTCCTCAGGGTTCTGTTCTCGCCCCTCTTCTCTTTAATGTATTCCTGGCCCCTCTTGCCCTCCTTGTCCAACAGCACGGTGTTTCTGCCTATTACTACGCGGATGACATCTTTCTGCTTTATCACACTGATTCTTTTGCACCCGATATCACTGCCTTTAACTCCTGTCTCTCTTCTGTAGCCTCCTTGCTCTCATCTAATTATCTTCACATTAATCTTTCGAAAACCTTAGCTATATGGTTCACTTTCGGCAATCCCACTCCTATCCCCACTCCCTTATTTTCTTCTTCACCCATCCCCACCGTCCCTTCCTTGCGGTATTTGGGTGTGATTCTTGATTCCTCCCTTTCCTTTAAAGAACATATCTCCTCAATTGTCCAACGTTCCTTCTTCTCCCTAAAACAACTCCGTGCCGTACATCCTTTTCTTACTGTTTCTTCTATGACTACTCTCATTATCTCTCTTGTTATGTCTCGTCTTGACTATTATAATGTTTGTCTTGCTGGTCTCCCCCAATCCCAAATCTGTCGTCTTCAACGGGTTCAAAATGCTGCTGTTCGTGTCCTTTCTCATGCTTCACGGTTCAATCATGTTACCCCTCTGTTAATACACTTTCATTGGCTTCCCGTTGTCTTTCGTGTTCAGTTTAAAATTCTTATCTTTGTTCACAGGGTGATCCACTCAGGTACCCCCCTGTATCTTGCCAGCCAGGTTCACCTTCACACCCCTCACCGTTCTCTCCGCTCTATTCATGCCAACCGTATGTTCCTGCCCTCCCCCTCCCAAGCACACCTAGAATCCACCCGGTCTTCCGCTTTCTTTTTTCTTGGTCCAAGGCTCTGGAACTCCCTTCCCCCCTCTCTACGTCTCGAAACCTCCTACCCGTCCTTTAAAGCTAACCTCAAAACCCATCTTTTTTGTTCTGCCTTCAACCTTCCTTTCCCGACCCCATCCTCCTCCCCTCACTAGGCCTTTGACAGCAAACCCCTGCCCCTGTCTTACATTTTTCTCTATGTTGTTGTTGTCTACCCTTTGTTACCCGTCTTTACCCCAACTCTGTATCTCTGTTTCTATCCCTTTTCTTTGATTTTATGGCGTTCCTTTTCTGGCTCTTTTTCGCAGCTCTCTCTCTCTTTTTAGCAATTTTAATTGATTTTATGTATTGTGAACCGCCCAGATGCTAATCGTATTGGGCGGTATATAAAGTTTTAATAAACATAAACATAACGCGGTATTGAGGGCTTTCTGCTTCTGTAAGTAAAGCTCCAGCCTACCAGTGTTTCCTATAACAACTCTCTTGGCCTCCTTGAGATCTCGGGTTAGTTCTAAAATAGTTGCATTAATTCTTTTCCTCTCTTTCACTACATATGCTATAATGTGGCCCCTAAGATGGCCTTCCCTGCCTCCCAAAAAGTCGACACTGGCAAGTCCGGGGACTCATTCAGGCTCAGGTATTCCTCCCATTTTTGGGTTAAATATTGTCTAAATTGCTCGTTTTTCCATAAATGCCTTGGGAAGGACATTCTATTTCCCGGTGGGGACCACCCCTTTAGATCTATAAATACTTTAGCATGATCTGAGATTACTATTGGCTCGATCTCTATGCGCAGCACCTTAACAAAGAGGTCCCTTGAGATTAATATATAATCAATTCTGGACCAAGATTGGTGCGCCCTTGAGAGGTGCGTATAGTCTCTCTCCCCCTCATGTAAAGTTCTCCACACATTCCACAAATCTCCCCATTGACATAAGTAACCCACTCCTTTATTTTCCCAGTTCCCCCCTTCCCCTTTCCGCAGTCCTTGTGACCTATCGAGTAAGGGATCATGTGGACAATTGAAGTCGTTCCCTGCCAGTATTAATTGGATCTTGGGCGCCCCCGTTACCTTTTGCAAGAGCATTTTAAAAAACCTATGGTCATAATTATTAGGGGCGTAGATATTCCCCAATAGCATTTCCTCCCCATCAATTCTGGCGTGCAGAAAAAGAAATCTTCCTTGAGGATCGGAGTCTTCACTGATAACCTCTACGAGGATCCCTCTCTTGACTAGAACCGCCACTCCTCTTTTCCTTCCTCCAGAGGAGGCCGAAAAAACCTGTCCTACCCAGTCTTTTTTTAATTTGCCATGCTCCTTCTGGGTTAAATGAGTTTCCTACAACAGGGCAATCTGTGTCCTCCCTTTTTTTAAAGCCTGCAGAATTTTCATCCTTTTTACAGGCGTGCCTATCCCACCCACGTTCCACGTGGTGACTCTCAAATCAGAATGCACGGCTCCCAATTTTTGGCATGGTACTTTGTGAAGAATCTACTTTATTATCTATTCCAGGCTGCCCAGCCCCGGCCCCGAACAATACCTCTCCCCACTGGCAAGACCACCCCCCTCGCTTTCCCCTTGTCTGCCTTCCTAGCACGAAGATTGGAAATTTGCAATGGCCGCCTTTAATTCTCCCTAGTCCCCCTCTCACCCTTCCCCCCTCCCCCGCCCTTCCCCCCTCCCCCGCCCTTCCCCGCCCCCTTCCTTCCCTACCCGCCCCTTAAAACACATCAGCAATGAAACTCAGCCTTTCCTGCTGAGAACAGATCCCCAAACATGCAACAGGGCTGCCCCCAGCTCTACTTAATTTCCACACTATTTCGCTTTATTAATGCTTTACCTAACATGAGTTACTCTTGTATTCACTCACAACATATGCAGTACTTCTGTATTCACTCACACAGATGGACAAAGTTCCTGCTCCTTCTCAAAAGACCCCGTAGGATCTTATAACTCAGTCCCTCTTAACAGCGTTGTTTCTTGCCTTCCTTCCTCATGTCGATACTACTTCTCTCCTCGGCCATTGCTGGCTGATCATCTCTGGTCTCTCCTGTGCCTCGCTCGCGCTTCCAGAGTCTCCTACAGAGAAGAGCCACCAAAATGGTAAAGGGATGGAAGGATACTCCTATGAAGAAAGGCTAAAAAGGTTAGGGCTCTTTAACCTGGAAAAGAGACGGCTGAGGGGAGATATGATAGAAGTCTATAAATTAATGAACGGAGTGGAACGGGTAAACGTAGATCGATTGTTTACCTTATCAGAATATAGAAAGACTAGGGGACATGCAATGAAGCTACAGGGTAAACTATTTAAGACTTAATAAAAGAAAATATTTTTTCACTCAACGTGTAATCAAACTCTGGAATTTGTTACCGGAGGATGTAGTAAAGGCTGTTAGTGTAGCTGGGTTTAAAAAAGGTTTGGACAAGTTCCTGGAAGAAAGGTCCATAAACCATTATTAAGAAGTGACCGAAGATATCAATGCTTGACCCAGTACAAGCATTGTGGAACTTGTGTCTCTTGGGGAAACTGCTAGGTACATATGACCTAGATTGGCCACTGTTGGAAACAGAATACTGGGCTTGATGGACCTTGGTCTGACCCAGTATGGCATATCTTATGTTCTTATACCCTCTCGTCCAAAAAGCGCTGCGCTTCAGTCGGGGTCTGGAGGAGGGTGCACTTCCCTTGATTCCAAACTGAGTTGCTGGGAAAGCCAACGTAAAGCAGATTTTCCTTTTGAATAACGCAGCACAAACCGAGGCGTACTCTTTTCTTTGCTCTGTCACCAGTGCTGAGTAATCTTGAAAGATTAAAAGTCTTTGATTCTCCAACTTGAGCTCGCCCTTCTCTCTCTAGGCACGGAGCAGTTGTATCTTATGGTGGAAATTTAGGACTCGCATAATCACCACCCGCAGCTTCTGCTGCTCTTCCCGCCTTCTGCCTAGTCGGTGCGCACGTTCAATTTTCAGCTGCCCCACAAGAGAAACAAGGCCCAACTCCTTAGACAGCCACTCCTCCAATAGTGGCAGCAGCATATGATCTGTTTGTGTCTCTGGTATTCCAACGATTCTTAAATTATTCCTTCTAAATCTATTTTCTAGATCTATTTTTGATCTGAGAGTCTCTATTTGCTTTCGCTGCTCAGCAAGTTCTCTCTCCTGCCGACCCTCGCCATCTTCCACGCTGGAGACTCTGTGCTCTAATTCCTCCACTCTCTTACCCATTTCGGCAAGGGAGTCTCCCAAGACGTCCAGCTTTTTGATGACTTGATCGAATTTTGGCTCCAGTAGGTTCGCCACTACCTTGGCCAAATTTTCTGCCGTCGAGTCCGTGCTCAGCGCGCTAGGGGAGGCCGGCATCGCCATTGCTGCAACTGAGGCCCCCAACCTGCCAGGCTTTCCTCTGTCTTTTTTCGGCGGATTTGGCATGTCTTCTCCAACTCTCAGGCCCCGTTTCATCTACCTTTCGTACGGCAAGGTCTGCTGTCCTGCAGGATACTTTTTTTGTGGATTAAGAATACTAAATGTATGATATTCCTCGGGGCAGCCCCAGAGCGAGCCAGAACCCGTCCTGCTCACTCACGCATCACGTGGGATGTCTGAGAGGCCTTTTATTAACTAAACCTCCCATCAAGCCACCACCGGTGGTATGCGATCTAAATCTAGTTCTCGGGCAGCTCATGAAGCCGTCTTTTGAACCTTTGGCCACTACAGCCCTTACGTTTTTGATTTAGAAGGTCATCTTCCTAATTGCAATCACCTCTGCCCGTCACATTAGTGAATTGCAAGCTTTAGTGGCTGATCCTCCTTATACTAGATTTCATCATGATAAGGTTGTTCTTCGAACTCACCCACACTTTATGCCAAAGGTGGTTTCGCCTTTTCATTTAAACCAATCAATTTAGAGGAGACCCTAGGTGTCGCATGAGCGAGTAAGAGGTCTCTCTGCTTGCTCCGGGGCTGCCCTGCCATTATTCGACGAATTAAACGAAATTACCCCAGAAACTTGAACAAAAACCCTCAGTGGATACGGTGTGAGTGTGTGGAATTCACAGTGGGGCACATTGATTGAAAATGCCTCCACCATTGCAGAAGGAAAGAGAGAAAGCCCCGAAGACTGGGCCCACGACAGCAATGAGGCCGGCGGCCACTGGGGAGGCACCGTGCTCACCGGGAGCTGAGAGTGTGGACTCGGAACCGGAAGAGCTTGCCCGCGAAGTGGCGAAATTCCTTGAGCCGAAATTTGATTTGATCCTGAGCAAATTGGAGATCATGGCGGAGACGCTAACCGAGTGCACACACCGCGTTGACGAGCTGGAGCACCGGGTCTCGGAGTTGGAGGACGGAAAGGGCCAACACAGTAGAGACTTGGACAGACTTCGTCAGAAGGTGGAGACCTTGCTGGATAAAGTGGACGATTTAGAAAATCGGTCCCGACGTAACAATGTGCGCCTAGTGGGGGTGCCGGAGTCCAGAACGGAGGATCAGCTGTTGGACTTGGTGGAAACATGGCTGCCCAGGGAACTTGGCCTGCTTGACTTGGTGGGCAAGCTTAAAGTGGAACGTGTCCACCGGCTGGGGCAGCGGACTGAGAGCAGGCAACGGCCCAGAGTGGTTCTGGCGCGAATTCTCAATTTCCAGCATAAGTGGCAGTTATTGCAGGCCTTTCGTCGGAAGCGGGAGCTGGCCATCGATAATCATGCGGTACTTCTCTTCCAAGATTATTCTGTGCTGGTGGCGGCGAAACGCAAGGAATTCTCTCCGGTGTGTGAGGCCTTGTTCAAGCAACACGTGCGCTTCAGCCTCGCCTACCCCGCAGTGCTACGTGTGCGGCACGAGGGCCAGCAGCGTCTGTTGACTACAGTGGTAGAGGCCCAGAAATTTTTGGACGCCCTGGGACAGCGCCGACCAGAGAGTGGAACGGAACGGGCGGTGAACATGACCTGAGGTCGGCCGGCTGGTACTGCTGCTGGAGGAGTTGATGGAGCAGAGCTGGGTCGGCGCTAGCTGTGAAGCTGGCTGTTGCCCTACTACACGGACATATTGTTTGGACTGGCTGATTTGTGTGTTGGGGGACCATTAGTAAGTGTGCGTGGGGATTGACTGTTTGTGGGGTGTCTGGTTTGGGGATTCTGTGGGCTTAGTGTGGGCTAGTTACGGGCTATGCGAATGGTAGAAGGTGTCTGGGTTTGGGGTTGTTACAAATTACTTGTGTAGGCCACTTGGGGGGTTCTGGATAAGTGTTTGGTGGATGAGAGGTGGGGTGCGTATGATTGTTGGGTGGCAGGGTGGTGGGGGGCAGTGGCTTTTGCAGAGTGGGGGGATTTCTCTGTTGTTCTTTCCCCCTTCTCTCTTCTTGTAGTTTGATGCTTGTTCTTTGTTGTAAGTCTTGAGGGAGGAGGGTGGGGGCAGCCCTGCAGCGCATCACAGTGGGTCTCGCACCTGGCACGGCGGGCCAGGGGTAGGATACATGGTTGTTCTGAGGGGAGACGGGGGAGGTACGGGGGAGAGGAGACACTACAGTGGGGGGGGGGCGGGGGATGGGGTCGCCGGGAGGGGGGATAGGGTGGGGGGGTGGGGAGGGCTTAAGGGAGAGTATTGGGGAGGGGAGAGGGGTCAAAGTCAGGTCTTCCTTTTGTTCCTGGTGGTTGGGGATAGGCTTCGGAGGTGGTGGGATAGGCGGCAATTGAGATATGTGTGTCATAGGAGGGGAGAGGGGGGGGAGCTCTAGGCTGGGGGAGCTCTCTTCTGCCTTAAGTAGTATCTGGCATTTGTGTATGACTCAAGCATCTGTGGGGGACCATGGGTGAGGGGTTTAGGTTGCTTACTTGGAATGTGTGTGGTGTAGGGTCCCCGGTGAAACGTTATAAGATCCTCCGTGTCCTTAGAGACCAAAAGACCGATGTGGCCTTCTTGCAGGAAACACATCAGAGCGCCCTGGAGCATGCCAAGCTCGCCAGGGGCTGGGTTGGGAAGGTTTATGGGGCTTCCTCGGGAGGGAAAAAGGCGGGAGTGGCGATCCTGATTAGGAAAGGGGTGGACCTGGAGGTGGAGCATAGTATCTGTGATCCGGGGGGGCGGTACATTATAGTAGTGGGGACCCTTAAAGGGGTTAAATTGGGTTTTAGTGAATGTCTATGCCCCGAATATCTACGATGCACGCTTTTACGCTAAATTGCATAAATGTTTGAATGAACTTGGCTCCATTCCCTTCATAATGGGGGGGATTTCAATTGCGTTTTAGATGAAACGATAGATCGGTCTGGAACCCGTGGGCTGACCAAAGATAAGAAATCTCAGTGGTTGCGGGGAGTTTGTGAAGGATTTAATCTTCTTGACTATTGGAGAGTCTTACATCCCCTAGATAGGGATTACACCCACGTTTCTAGAGCGCATGACACTGGGTCACGGCTGGATTATTTCCTGGGCTCTCAAGCCTTATTTAATCAGGTACTTAGAGTAGAGCTTGGGCCCGTGGAGGTGTCGGATCACGCTTATGTCCGGTTGGACATTCGGTGGGGGGTCAAGGGTACTGGGTATTTATGGCGGTATCCGCTTGGTTATACCCAGAGTGGTCACTTTGCAGCCTTGCTGCGTTCACAGTGGGATGATTTTGCGGAGTTTAATAGGGCACATAGTAGTAATCCCATTCTTTTCTGGGAGACCGCAAAGGCGGTTTTGAGAGGAAGTATTATTGAATTTGGGGCCCAGCAGAGGAAGGCATATGCCTCTCGCTTAATCTTTTTGGAAAAACAGCTGTGTCAGGCGCGGCGAACGCTAACGCAGCAGCCGACGCAGGGGAAGAAACGAATACAGTAAGTTGCAACAAACGGTAAATGCAGTGCTGCAGGAGCGGGCGACGCAATCATTGTTGTATTACCGCTATAAACTTTACAAACATGGGAGTAGGGCAGGGGGACTGCTTGCTCGGTTGGTAAAGACTAATCGGGGGAAAGCGTGTATTGGGGCTTTGAGGGATGCCCGGGGAGAGATAAAGACAGGGCAGGAATATATTGAGGACCGGTTTCGTGAGTATTATCAGACCCTATATGGAGCTGCTACCAGGGATTTGGCGAAGGCGGAGGCCTTTCTTCGGACAGTGGACTTGCCTAGTTTAACTTTGGAGGAAAGTGAGACTCTTAATGCACTGATCACTGAAGGAGAGATCCGGGGGGCTATTAAACTTTTGCATATGTGTTGGGCACCGGGTCCTGATGGTTACCGGAGTGAATTTTATAAATTACTGGTTGATAAGGTGGTGGGGCCTCTGCGACTTTATTACTCGGCCTTGATAGAACGTCAGGCCTTTCCGTATGAGAAGAATAGAGCAGTGCTTACCCTGATCCCTAAACCCGGCCGAGATGGATTATTGCCTGAGTCGTATCGGCCGATTTCCCTTTTGAATGTGGATATTAAACTTTTGGCAAAAATTATGGCTAACCGGCTGGCTGACTGTCTTCCCCAGCTAGTTAAGGAGGATCAGATGGGGTTTGTGCGGGGTAGGCACATTGTAAAAAATCTACGCAAGATTGTTTCGTCGTTATACATGACTGCCGCAGCAGGAGAGCAAGCCTTGTTAATTAGCTTTGACGCTGAAAAAGCGTTTGATCGTGTGGATTGGCAATACATGTATCACTTGTTAGAAGTGATGGGGATAGGGGGGTTTTTCTTGGATGTGGTTAAACTGTTGTATTCGGACCCCCGGGGGCAGCTTTTGATAAATGACTCTTTCCCGAGATTTTCCGATTAGAAGGGGGACGCGACAGGGTTGCCCCTTATCCCCGCTTCTGTTTGTATTGACTCTGGAACCCCTCTTAGAGCGTATACGAACTCATCGCGGATTGGTGGGAGCCAGGGTGGGGAGGGAAGAATTCCGGATTTCTGCTTTCGCGGACGACCTTTTAGTTTATTTGGGAGTCCCTCGGCGGACCTTGCCTGTTTTGCTGAGACTGGTTGAAGAATTTGGGGACTTTTCCGGTTTGAAATTAAATTTAGATAAGTCGGAGGCCCTGGACCTTCAGCGGACGTTTCAGGGGGACTGGGAAGCTTTTCCGCTGAAATGGGCGGGGACGACACTTCATTACTTGGGGGTCTACTTGATGGCTGATGTAAGTCAGATACAGACAGTTAATTTTGAGGCATTGTTGTCCCATACCAAAGCGCGCTTGACTGGATGGCAGGATTTGCCGCTTTCCTTGGGAGCACGAGTCGCTTTATATAAGATGACTCTTTTTCCCAAATGGTTGTATATGTTACAAAGTCTGCCGATTCTGTTGACGAAGAGGGAGGTAGCGAAAGTGGAAACATGTTTGACTTTCTTTTTTTGGCGGGGGAAGAGACCTCGGTTAAGTCTTGGGACGCTACAGAGACCCTGGGGGGGTGGTGGTATCGGAGCCCGAGATCTGAGGAGTTACAATATAGCCTGCCTGTTGAGGAACTTGCGGGACTGGTTGAGTACCACGGTGGACTATACTCCGTTGGTATATGAACAGGAAATAGCAAAACCCTTGGCTTTGAGATATATACTACATGCGGCAGCTGTAGATCTCCCTCAGCTGATTGGGGGCCACCCCGTTTTTAAAGTAATGCGACGGGTTTGGCATTTGTTATGTGGGGCGTATTCCTGGAATCCGGCAATTACACCTTTTTTGCCCCTTTATGGGAATGGGAACTTTGGTCCGGGGTTGTATGGAGGGGCGTTTCGGGGGTGGGAAGTTAAAGGAATTGTGGCTTTAGAGCAGGTAGTGGATGAACGAGGGCAGGCTTTGGCATTCGCTGAGCTTCAAAGCAGTTATGATCTGGTACGTCGGGATTGGTTTGCTTATCTACAATTGTGCAGCTATCTTCGGAGTTTGGATGGAGAGTACCTGCGCACTGTTATTTGTTCTAAATTTGAGGAGGTATTGTATGCGGGACCGGCACAACGGGCGAGAGTGGCTATACTTCATAGGGAGTATCTTCGTCTTAAAGGGTTTCCTGATGAGAGGAGTTTGGCCGAGGCCTGGACCCATGATTTGGGGGTGGAGGTGAGAGGGGTTGATATGGTCCAACTGCTAGCAGATATCCCTAGGAGGATTCGGACTGCTGCCTTTCGAGATTTACAATACCGTATTTTGCGCCGCTGCCACTTCGCTCCTTGTCGCACATTTCGGGCGGGCAGCAGTGCTACCGCGTGCTGCCCCCGGTATGGGATAACTCGGGCGGACTTGGGCCATATGTGGTGGCAGTGCTCGGTGGTGGTTCGATTTTGGAAAGCGCTTGTGGGATATCTTACGGAGGTTTTAGGTTGCCCAATCAAACGGGACCCCAAGCTTTTGGTGCTCGGTATGACTCGGGGGGTGGATGGGTTGAGAGGCGGTCCGAGAAAGTGGTTGGGTAAGGTCTTGTTAGTAGCGAGGCAGGTGATCTTGCTGAATTGGTTGCTTCCTAGTGGCCCGACCGTGGGCCAATGGAGGCGAGAAGTGTATCGGTTGCTCTTGCTTGAGCAACAAGGGGCTCGACATCGGGAGGTGGCCACAGCTAAATTTGTGGGGGAGTGGGGTCCATATCTACACACCTTGTCTGTGCGAGACCGCAGCCGAATCCTTAATGTGCTTGGGTGAGGATGGGAGGGGAGGCCTGACTTGGGGGGGGGGGGGTTGGGGGAGGGGGGTGAGGAGGGAGAGTGGCCCTCTAGGACTATGTGTGATAGTTATGGGAGGGGGGGCGTTCTTGATGGTTGTTGGGGTGAGTCTGCAGCAACTGAGGGGGGGGGGCTGGGCTGGGAGGTCTTGTGAGTGTGGTGTTTGCGGAATTGAGGTGTTGGTTTAAGAGGGGATCTACCTTTGGGGCAGAGCCTGGAGGGGTGGATGTGGGTTTTGCTGGGGATACTGCTGTCTATTTTCTGGTATTTTGTTTCTTAGTACCTCTGCTGATATGGGTGATTGTGTTCTTTCCTGTTCCCATGTTGTATGCTGCTCTCCCCATCGGGGAGGCTTGACATAACAGAGGGTGGGTGGGTGGGGTGAAGTATTGTCATAGTTGTCCATGACGGTGTTGTGACTGTACTATTTTGATATTATGTTGTTTTGCTTGCTGATGTTGTGTGGAATATGTTCAATAAACAAATTTAAACATAAACCAATCAATTTATCTTCCTGTATTTTTTCCGAAGCCTCACGCCTCCAATGCAGAAAGAAACCTTCATATTTTTGATTGTAAAAGGGCCTTAGCATTTTACATACAAAGAACACAGCAACATAGAAAGTCCTCGCAACCTTTTGTAGCTTTTGACCCTAGTCATTTGGGACTTCCAGTCTCCAAAAAACTTTAAATGGATTGCCCAATGCATATCCTTTGCTTATGAGAGTAAGGGTCTTCCTCTTCATGACCATGTCACAGCTAATTATGTGAGAGCAATGGCAGCTTCTATGGCTAATCTCCACTCTGTGTCTATCAATGACATTTGTCAAGCAGCCACCTGGGCTTCGGTACACACCTTCACAGCCCACTACTGCCTAGATAAAGCCTCCCGTCGGGATGCCTTCTTTGGCCAAGCTGTTCTTCAAAATCTCTTTCCAACTTAAACCAACTCCTACCCACCAACCCTGGTGGGATGCCAGAGATACATGGGAGGAAGGATGCCTATCTTTTTGGGTTAAACAACTCAGTTTAAGGCCTTATCCGAGTGAATGCCAAATAGCCACAATATAAAAAAATTCACTCAAAAAATCTCTCAGATAACCATAATTAAATTGCAAACCTCTTGCCACTGGTCTCAGATAAACGGGTTTTTTGACACATTAATAGGGGTATGTTTGCTTACCCACTTTTGTGTCCGTTCACATCAATGACCTGTCGTGCAAGTGGTTTTTTTAATTATGTAAATATTGCCTTTAAACTTTCAATTTTTATAAACTTTTTCAACAGCTTTATATAAAAAGATAGCCAGTCTACTTATCTTAAACTTCGTAGAGTGGCAACCATTGATACGTCCTCCTGATATTGCTCATGAATACTAACAAAGGAAAATACCCCAACGCCTCAGTCTTGTAAGCGCTTCAGAGCGTTTCTCCAGATGGGTTTCTCAAGGGGAGATTAAACTTGTTTTGTATCATAAACCAGACGGTATTCACTTATGTTCAAAATACAGTGGTGCCCGAATTGCATGAAACATCAATACGCTGTGTATGGAAGCGCAATAAAAACCTTAGAGTTTTTGTCTCCTACGGTATTACGGCCCTTAGATTGGGGTTCTGCTGCTCCAACTTGGGGAAAACATACCAAGTGTGGCCATTGTAACATCTGCGAAGTGACATGTGAACTTTCTGATTTTATGCATAAGGGGAAGCGTTATCGGCTGAAACATATGACTAATTGTGAATCCAGATCAGTTATATATGTTGTTCAATGCCCTTGCTCGCTACTTTATGTCGGGAAAACTATTCGGTCCCTGAGGGTCCGTATACAGGAACATCGTAGCAGATTACGAAACAAGCTGCTGACTGCGCCGATGGTTCAACACTGTGTGGAATTAGCTCATGATTTTGAAATGTTGCGTTGCTGGTGTATAGAACAAGTTCTGCACGGGTCACAGGGTAGATCGCAAGAACAACGGCTTCTATATCAAGAGCAGTGGTGGATTCACCAACTTCATACAGTACAGCCTGAGGGTCTGAATATCTGTGTAGATTGGCAAGCATGTGTTTAAGCTGCTCCAATTAAAGGAGGGTTTTGAAGGATATTTAAACCCCGACCCGGAGCGCATGCGTTGGCTTTCACAATCCTACAGGATCACTAGTGCTGTTAACTGCTGATCGAAATGTCTGAAAAATCCGGCGAAGCCTGAAGAGGTAGATTGTTTGAGAAGTGTTGTGTATTTTTTGAGAACAACATTGTGCATAGTTTATTCTAACCATATTATTGCCGTTATTATTTTAGTACCTGGTTCCTGTATTTTGAACACAAGTGAATACCGTCTGGTTTATGATACAAAACAAGTTTAATCTCCCCTTGAGAAACCCATCTGGAGAAACGCTCTGAAGCGCTTACAAGACTGAGGCGTTGGGGTATTTTCCTTTGTTAGTATTCATGAGCAATATCAGGAGGACGTATCAACGGTTGCCACTCTACGAAGTTTAAGATAAGTAGACTGGCTATCTTTTTATATAAAGCTGTTGAAAAAGTTTATAAAAATTGAAAGTTTAAAGGCAATATTTACATAATTAAAAAAACCACTTGCACGACAGGTCATTGATGTGAACGGACACAAAAGTGGGTAAGCAAACATACCCCTATTAATGTGTCATAAAAACCGTTTATCTGAGACCAGTGGCAAGAGGTTTGCAATTTAATTATGGTTATCTGAGAGATTTTTTGAGTGAATTTTTTTATATTGTGGCTATCTTTTTGGGTTGGCACCTTCCTGGGACTATCTCCCTGGCATCTACAAACCTAACTTGAGAGGGACAGTTGGAAAGGCGGGAAGGCAGCACGCATGTGCTGAGGGATGCTCCCAAAAGCGTTCCTGTTGGACGCTGGGGAGCGTTCCTGCGCAGGCTCCGGTACCGACGATACCCATATGTGAGGACTAAATTCCTGCTGTTCCTGGAGATCACCTGTTAAAGGTGAGTAACTACGCATTCTTATCCTCCAGGCTGTGAATCCAGGACTCTCGATGCCTTTGATTGTTGATGCTTTCAATCATCCATGCTAGGAGCCAGGATCAGTTCCTACATTTTTTTATTTGGGAATGTTCCTGGAAGAAGTCACAAATGACTTAGAGCTCCTTAGTCCTTGTGTTTCAGAGGAAAACAGAGCAGACTACCTTATTCTGGTCAAGCATGCCCAGAATATCTCTAAATTCATGAACCGTGCTCTGCTATATCCATAGGAGCACATTGTATTGCTTGACTTCAAGCATCAGACTTAGAACAGTGGGTGCAAGAAAAGCTGGGAAACATTCCTTGCACAGGAGAAAATCTCTTTGGCAAGGACTGGCAGGACAAGGCTAATCAGCTTGAATCTTAAAATACTACTATAAACAGATTGTCAGTCTACAGCCAACCCAGCAAAAAAAGAAAATATTTAAAAAAAAACCCTTTTTCAGTAAGAAAAAGAAGCCTTACCAATCTTATACCCATCAAACTCACTGTCCACTTCATGTTCCCCAGAAGGGGTAACAACACAACAGACAGCAAAGAAAGACGCAAGCTCAAAAAGCTCATTAGCTCAACAGACCCAGCCCCCTCAGGGTCTTTGACTTCTATCTAGAGAACTTAGTCATTCTGCCCCTAAAAGGTCCAGAACCCTTGACCATTCCAGGAAGACTATGCTATTTTGCCAAAAGATGGCAACAAATAACATCAGAAAATTGGACTCTGTCCATTGTACAAGCTTCATTTTCTCAACTTGCCCCCACCTACAATAGTAAAGCAGTTTAATTCTCAGGCCCCTGCCACCGACCTTTTGTGGCAGGAGGTCACATCACTTCTAGCTCAAGGAGCAATCGAAGAAGTACTCATTCCCCAACAGGGATAGAGTTATCTCCAGGAACAAGCAGGAATGAGTCTTCGCATATGGGTACGTCGGTACCGACGGAGCCTGCGCGGGAACGCTCCCCAGCGTTCAATCAGAAAGCTTTTGGGAGCATCCCACAGCGCCTGCGTGCTGCCTTCCCGCCTTTCCAACTGTCTCTCCTCAGTAGTTCTTTTTCCGCGGAGCCAGCAGGTCGTGTTTCTGTCACCGCAGAATTTCCTTATTTTTCCTTTATTTCTTTTCTGTCGCGTCTGCCTTCCTCGACGCTATACCGGTACCGCCGGTTGTTATTCCTTTTCTTTTCAAAATAAAAAATAAAAAAACCTTTTTCTATTTATTTTTCTTCAGTTACACTTCAGTTTTGGGCCTTAGGCCCCAAACCTTTTTCCTTAAATATAGAAAAGCCTGCCTCAGGTTTTAAGAAGTGTACAAAATGTGGCGGTACTATCTCCGTCACCGACACCCATGACTGGTGTCTAAAGTGTTTAGGCCCTGACCATTCCATTACAGATTGTGCGTCCTGTTCTATGATGTCAAAGAGAGGTCGACAGAACCGAGCTGCCAAGCTCAGTACCCCGTTTCCCTCTGATGCGGCTTCGGTGGCATAGACATCTTCCAGGGCTGCTTCTTCACATGGATCTCAGGTAACTAAACATAAAACCAGCCGGTCCTCGAGGGGCAAATCTCCTGCTAAGCATCGAGATGCCTCCGGCCTTGCCCTCAAGGATCCTGCACCGGCAAATTTACCCCGGCGGGAGGCTTCGGCCTCTAAAGCATCATCATCGGGGTTCCAGGATGATGTAGATGGCGTGGCCTCAACAGATCTCTTGGTGCCATGCTCTGGGGTACCGGTGGCCTCCACCGGTACCGACTTTCAGGCATTGATAGCGTCGATGGATCAGAGGATTCTGTCCATCGAACGCAGTCTTGCGGCTTTCCTTGTGGCATCGACGCCTGTAGTACCGCAACAGACTACTCCGCCGGTACCGGCTCTGGCATTGCCATCTGCACCGATACCGGTACCGGTGGCATCGACATCGGCATCGGTGTCCGCCATGCTGGTATTCTGCTCTCTGCAGCCCTCCGGTACCGATGCCCCGGTACCGGCGATTCCCGATACCGATCTTCATCGGTAGATGTATCGGGCTTTGCAAGAGCATCCCGACAGACGATACTTCGATTCCTCTGATGACTACGAGGATTCTGAAGAGTCTGTCGATGCAGGGATGCTTCTTCCACAGGAGGAGTCCTCACCTAAACGAAGGATGTCTCCTCCAGAGGACTTGTCTTTTCAAGACTTTATCAGAGAGGTGGCTAGGGGCCTCTCTTGTTACAGTGGCCCCTGAGTCAGAGCCTCTAGCCAAGGAGTTAGATATTTTGCAATATCCTAAAACTCCTAAGGAGGCTACCTTATCTATTCATGAGATTCTGTATGATCTCATGTTAAGGATGTTGGAAGCACCTCTAACCACCTCTCCTCATTCTCGCAGGTTGGACACCATGTATCGTGTCCCTCCTTGTCCCGGGTTCCATAAAACTCAGCTCCCTCACCACTCTATTGTGGTAGAGTCTGCAATGAGAAAGATTAGAAGTGCCAAAAGACATGCCTCTAATCCTCCAGGACGTGAATGTAGAACCTTTGATGCTTTTGGGCGTAGAGTCTTCCAAGCTTCCATGCTCGCTGCGAGAATTAATTCCTATGGTCTCTACATGGGGATGTTCTTGAAAGAGGTCACTGACCATTTACAATCTTTAAGTCCTTTTATGTCTGACAGTAAAAGGCAAGAATATCTTGCTGGGCTTAAACATGCCCAGGATATCTCCAAATTCTCTAACCGTGCAGCTTTCAATGCCTTGGAATGTGTAAGCAGGGTCTCAGCTATAGCTATCGGTGCACGTAGGATTGCTTGGCTTCAAGCATCTGATTTGGAGACCTGGGTATAAGATGAATTAGGAAATCTCCCTTGTACGGGAGAAAATCTGTTTGGTAAGGATTGGCAAGCAAAAGCCAATCAAATGGATGCTGAAAATTCTGCCTTGGATAGATTATCCAAGTCTACAGCTGCGCCTGCCAAGAAAAGGAGGTTCAAGAAAACACCTTTTTCTAAAAAAGTAAGATCCTATTCTGCTTATACTCAGAGGGCATCTTCTGCAGCTTCTAAACGTCAGCAATCCTCCAAACAGACCAAGGCAAAGGCTGCGAGCTCTGCTCCAGCCCAGCATTCTCAGCCCCCTCAGGGCCTTTGACTTTCTGCTAGAGAACTTGACCTTCCTGGCTCTAGAAGGCCCAGAGCCCTCCACCATTCCAGGAAGGTTAAGTTACTTTGCTCCCAGATGGGGGAAAATCACAGCAGAGCAGTGGACACTCCATCATAAGAGAGGGGTACAAACTTCATTTTTCCAGTTGGCCCCCTCTCACCAGAGTGCACCAGTTCAATTCTCCAACCTCCCTCTTCAACCTGTTAGAGCAGGAGGTTGCCACTCTTTAACCCAAGGGGCAATAGAGGAGATGCCTTCTCAACAACAGGGCACAGGGTTTTACTTCCCCTATTTTCTTATACCAAAGAAAACAGGGGGCTTCAGACCCATTTTAGATCTCAGAGTTGAACAGATTCCTAGTCAGAGAAAAATTCAAGATGGTTTCTCTGGGAACTCTGCTGCCATATCTTCAGAGTCAGGATTGGCTTTGTTCTCTAGATCTCAAGGATGCGTACACCCATGTTCTCATCCATCCAACACACAGAAGGTTCCTTCGGTTCCTTTTTCAGGAGAAGCACTATCAATACCGGGTGCTTCCCTTCGGCCTGGCCTCTGCACCAAGGGTGTTCACCAAATGCATGGCAGTGGTTGCTGCTTTTCTGCGCACCCTGGGGATCTTTGTCTTCCCATATCTGGACGACTGGCTCATTCGAGCTCCTTCCCAAACAGAGGCCCAGACTGCTTTAAACTGCACAATGCGTATCCTGCAATATTTAGGGCTGGTAATAAACATCCCAAAATCCACTCTGATCCCTACTCAGTCCCTGGAGTTTATAGGGGCATTGCTGGATACTACAAAGGCAAGGACCTACCTTCCCCAAGGCCGTTGCCTTCGCCTGATGCAGTTAGCTTCTCAAGAAGAGTTAAAACCCCTCCTAACTGCTCGAGACATGTTACAGCTGCTAGGCCACATGGCATCCACCGTTCATGTGGTTCCATATGCCCGCCTTCACATGAGAGCAGCTCAATGGACTTTATTCACCCAATGGACCCAGGCATTAGGCGGCCTATCAGACAAAATAGTAAACACAAGTTGCCTCATTTTGTCCCTCCAATGGTGGAAGTCCTCCCAAAACCTGTTGCTGGGGTCCCCCTTTCAGCAGCCTCTACCCCAGGCAACTCTGACAACAGATGCTTCACCAATGGGCTGGGGAGCTCATCTTCAGGACCTCTCCACCCAGGGCATCTGGTCCCCACAAGAGACTTGTCTGCATATCAATCTCTTGGAACTCAGAGCAATCTTCCTTGCTCTGCGAGTTTTCCATACCCTGCTCAGCCACAAGACAGTCCTTATTCACACGGACAATCAGGTTGCCATGTTCTACATAAACAAGCAGGGAGGAACTGGCTCTCTGTCGCTTTGCAACGAAGCTCTGCGACTGTGGGCCCTCGCCAGAGAGCATCACATTCATCTGCTGGCAGTCTATCTTCCAGGGGTTCAAAACTCTTGGGCAGACCGACTCAGTCGAGTTCTGCTTCCACACGAGTGGTCCCTACATATGGATCAGGTATCCTAGGTATTTCAACTTTGGGGAAACCCGGACATAGACCTGTTTGCAAGTCCGTGGAATGCCAAACTTCCCCGGTTCTGTTCCAGAACTCCGGCTCAGGATGCTTTCCTCCTTCACTGGGGTCAGGACTTCCTCTATGCCTTTCCACCCATTCCCCTAATTCCCAAAACCCTGTTCAAGCTTCAGAGAGACAGAGGCCACATGATCCTCATAGCTGCACGTTGGCCTCGGCAGGTGTGGTACCCTCTGCTTCTACATCTCTCTCAAGCTTCCTCCCTAGAGTTAGGGTCTGCTCCAGACCTCCTCTCTCAGGAGGACGGAAAGTTGTGGCATCCCAATCCCCAGTCTCTGCATCTTAGGGCTTGGTTGCTGAGGGCCTAGATCTCCAGCCTTTACATCTTTCTCAACAGGTGAAGGATGTTCTCTATGCTTCCAGAAAACCGTCCACTAGACGTTCTTACGCTTTCAAGTAGAAAAGGTTCACCATCTGGTGTTCCGTGAGGGGTCTTAACCCGCGAGCCATACCTCTGGAATTGTTACTGGAGTATCTCCTGCATTTGTCTAATGCAGACCTTAAGACAAATTCAGTAAGAGTCCATCTGAGTGCTATTGCAGCTTCACTCAAGCCTCTAAATGGACAACCTGTTTCCTCTCATCCCCTTGTAACAAGGTTCATGAGAGGCCTCCTTTTAACAAAGCCTCCCATTAGACCACCACCGGTGGCATGGGACTTAAACTTGGTTCTTGGTCAGCTTATGAAGCCGCCTTTTGAACCTTTAGCTACTACTTCCTTGAAATACCTCTCTTGGAAGGTTATCTTTCTTATTGCAATCACATCAGCACGCCGCATTAGTGAATTGCAAGCTCTAGTAGCTAATCCACCTTATACAAGGTTCCATCATGACAAGGTGGTCCTCAGGACTAATCCACATTTTATGCCTTAGGTGTTCTCGCCTTTTCACCTCAATCAAGAGATCTTCCTACCTGTCTTTTTTCCTGGTCCTCATGCATCAAGTGCAGAGAGGAATCTTCATACCCTGGACTGTAAAAGAGCTCTAGCTTTTTACTTGCAAAGGACACAGCAACATAGGAAGTCTTCCCAACTCTGTTGCTTTTGATCCTTCTCATCTGGGTCAGCCAGTCTCCAAGAGAACACTTTCCAACTGGATTGCCCAGTGTATTTCTTTCGCCTACCAGAGCAAAAACATGTCTCTGGAGGGCCATGTCACAGCTCATAATGTGAGAGCCATGGAAGCTTCAATGGCTCATCTCAACTCTGTCTATTGACGACATCTGTCGAGCAGCCACTTGGGCCTCGGTTCATACCTTCACAGCCCATTACTGCTTGGACAAAGACTCCCGTTGGGATGCTTTGTTTGGTCAGGCTGTCCTCAAACACCTGTTCCATACTTAATCAACTCCTACCCACCATCCCTCACGGGATGCCAGAGATCCAGGTGGAGAAGTGCACCCTGTTCCAGGGACACACAACCTATGGGCGCTCTCCCTGGCATCAAAGGCTAGGGAGTCCCCATATGTGAAGACTCATTCCTGCTTGTTCTTGGAGATAGCACAGTTACTTACCTGTAACAGGTGACCTCTGGGAACATCAGGAATAAGTCTTCACAACCCACCCACCTCCCCTAAGGAGTTCTCTCTCTATCTCCTTTCCCTCTTTCTCTCCCTCTGGTCTCAGCTATAAAACTCAACTGAGGAGAGACAGTTGGAAAGGTGGGAAGGCAGCACGCAGGTGCTGTGGGATGCTCCCAAAAACTTTCTGATTGGACTCTGGGGAGCGTTCCCGCGCAGGCTCCGTCGGTACCGATGTACCCATATGTGAAGACTTATTCCTGCTGTTCCCAGAGATCACCTGTTACAGGTAAGTAACTGTGCTTTACCCCCCCCCCCCCTACTTTCTTATTCCAAAGAAGACAGGGGACACAGGCCTATATTAGACCTCAGAGAATTAAACAAATATTTTGTCCGAGAAAAGTTCAAAAAGATCTCCCTTAGAACACTTTTACCATACCTCCAAAGTCAGGACTTGCAATGTTCTCTAGATCTAAGAGTTGCGTACAAGCATATTCTCATCCACTCAGATCACAGGACGTTCCTTCAATTCCTGGTCTAAGGAAGTCACTTCCAGAACACAGTTATTCCCTTTGGACTAGCCTCTGCTCCAAGAGTCTTCACAAAATGCATGGCAGTGGTAGCGGCATTTATGAGGACTCTAGGAATATTTGTCTTCCCTTACTTAGACGATTGGCTCATTCGAGCATCGACAGCTCCAGAGGCTAGCTTCGCTCTTTCTCGAGCAATGAGAATTCTTCAATACTTGGGACTAGTCATAAACCTCGCAAAATCTCATCTCAGCCCCTCTTAATCTCTCGAGTTCATAGTGGCTCGTCCAGACACACGGCAGTCAAAGGCTTTCCTGCCACAGCCACACTGTCTATGTATAATACAACTTGCATCTCAAGCATCTATGAAAGTATTCCTAACTGCTTGGGAGATGCATCAACTGCTGGGACACATGGCATCTACTGTCCATGTGGTTCCCTATGCTCGCCTCCACATGCGAGCAGCCCAGTGGACCCTTTCCTCTCAGTGGTCACAAGCTTCGGGTCGCCTAACAGACAAAATCAGAATCACCACACGTCTGGTTTTGTCTCTGTAATGGTGGCAATCCCTGGAAAACCTCCTTGTAGGCTCTCCTTTCCAGCAGCTTCTATGCCAAACCACCCTGACCACAGATTTATTTATTTTTATTTATTTACATTTCTTATATACCGCACTATTTGACATCAGCGCGGTTTACATCAAACAAAACATTTCAGTACACAAAAATGTCTGAGTTACATTAAACAGGGTTAACAACTTTGACAACAGGGTAATTTTACAACTCAGGTAAATAAACTTTGATTGTAGTGTAAACTATTTACATCAATAAGTTAGGGCACCGTTGAGACGTAATGGTCAGTTGAGCGTTGTACTTACTAAGTGGGGAATTCAGGGTCAATGGGTGATTCAGAGTTTCTATAACTAACAGTGATGGGTCGTGATTCTGCACTCACTGGGAAGTATATAAGGAATAGGTAATGTTTGAGGGCCTTTCTGAATTGGAGTATGAAATTCTTCAGTATCCGGCAGCTCCTTAAGAAGCTGCTACTCTTCCCATTCACCGAATCTTGCATGACCTCATGCTAAGGATGTGGGAAACTCCTTTAACAGTGTCTCCACACTCTCGGAGACTCGATATCATGTACAGAGTTCCACAATGCCCTGTTTTTCAGAAGACACAATTACCACAGCATTCAATGGTAGTGGAATCGGTGATGTCTAGGATCAAGAGTGCTAAAACGCATACTTCCAATCCTCCAGGCCATGAAGCGAGGACACTTGCTGCCTTTGGGCGTTGATGCTTTCAATCCTCGATGCTATCAGCCAGGATCACTTCTTACATTCTTTATATGGGAATGTTCCTTAAGGAGGTTACAAGGGATCTAGAGCTCATGGCTCTACTTCTCCCTGATGATAAAGAACAGACTTCTTCACACTGTTCAAATATGTCCTGAATGTATCTAAGTTTATGAATCATGCAACCTTTGATTGCTTTGAGTGCATTAGCAGAACCTCTGCTATTTCCATCAGTGCACGTCGCATTGCCTGGCTTCAGGCAACATATTTAGAACAATGGGTTCAAGATAAGCTAGGGAATATTCCTTGCACAGGAGAAAATCTCTTTGGCAAGGATTGGCAGCACAAAGCTAATCAGCTTGAGTCTGAAAACACCATCTTGAACAGATTATCAAGGGCCAGAGCCAACCCAGCAAAAAAAGACAATTAAACCCTTTTTTCAACAAGAAAAAGAAATTCTACCCATCTAACACCCAGGTTGTCCACTGCCAGTTCATGCTCCACAGAGGTGGCAACAGCAACCCAGGCAGCAAAGGAAGGCCTAAGTCCCCAGAGCTCAACCAGCTCAGCAGACACAGCCGCCTCAGGTGCTTTGACTCCTTCCTAGAGAACTTAATCATTCTGCCTCTGAAAGGTCCAGAGCCTCTCTCCATCCCCGGCAGACTTTGTCATTTTGCCAAAAGATGGCAACAAATAACATCAGAACACTGGACTCTTTCCATTGTAAGAGAGGGGTACAACTCCATTTTCACAGTATGCCCCCTCCCATCATCACAAGACAGTTCAATTCTCAGGACTCTTTCACCACTCTCTTGTGTCAAGAGGTCACCTCACTACTTGCTCAAGGTGCAATAGAAGAGGTACCAATATCCCAACAGAGCATCGGTTTCTATTCCCCCTTCTTCCTCATTCCAAAGAAAACGGGGGGATATAGACCTATACTGGACCTCAGAGTTGAACAAGTATCTGTTCCGAGAAAAATTCAAGATCTCACTCGGAACACTTCTTCCTTACATTCAGAGTTGGGATTGGCTATGTTCTCTAGATCTAAGGGATGCATATACGCGCATATCCTCATCCGTACAGATCACAGGAGGTTTCTTCCATTCCTTTTTAAGGAAGACATTACCAGTACAGGGTTCTTCCCTTCGGACTGGCTTCTGCCCCAAGACTCTTCACAAAATGCATGGCAGTAGTAGCAGCATTCTTAAGAACTCTGGGTATATTCGTCTTCCCCTACTTAGACGACTGGCTCATCCGAGCATCAACAGCTCCAGAAGCCAGCTTCGCTCTCTCCCGCACAGTGCAAATCCTGCAGTACCTGGGATTGGTCATAAAACTCCCAAAATCTCATCTCACCCTTCTCAATCCCTAGAGTTCATAGGGGCTCGTCTACACACAAGGCAGTCAGTCACTTTCCTGCCACAACCACGTTGTCTTCGAATACTTCAGCTGGCCTCTCAAGCAGCTATGAAAACTCTACTTGACTGCTCGAGAAATGCTTCAACTGCTGGGGTATATGGCATCCACTGTCCATGTGGTTCCCTATGCTCGCCTTCACATGCGAGCGGCCCAGTGGACCCTAACCTCTCAGTGGACCCAGGCCTCTGGTCGCCTGACGGATGAAATCAGAATCTTGACACGTCTCATTTTGTCCCTACAGTGGTGGCAGTCGCTGGAAAACCTTCTCGTAGGATCTCCTTTCCAGCAGCCAATACACCAAGCCACCTTGACGACGGATGTTGGACAATCTCTCCACTCAGGGTCTCGGAACCGAGGAAGAGACTTGTCTTCTTATAAACCTTCTGGAACTCAGAGCCATCTTCTTTTCTCCAAGTATTTCAGGCCCACCTGAGCTACAAGATGGTTTTGGTCCAGACCGACAATCAAGTAGCCATGTTCTATGTGAGCAAGTAGGGTGGAACAGGTTCTCAGACTTTGTGCAACGAAGCTCTATGCCTCTGGGCTTTCGTCAGGAACCTTCAAATCCACCTCTTAGCGGTGTATCTTCCAGGCACACAAAATCTCTTGGCAGGCAAAATCAGTCGAATATTGCTGCCACACGAGTGGTCTCTTCATCCAGAGCAGGTTGCTCAAATTTTTCAAATTTGGGGAACTCCAGATATAGACCTCTTTGCAAGTCCTCAGAATGCTAAACGTCCACAGTTCTGTTCCAGGATTCCGGCTTAGAATTGTCAGGCAAGGGATGCCTTCCACCTCCACTGGGGTCAGGGCTTCCTCTATGCCTTCCCACCCATTCCCCTCATTCCCAAAACTCTGTTCAAGCTTCAGAGAGATAAGGGCCATATCCTCATAGCCCCACGTTGGCCACGACAAGCATGGTATCCTCTGCTTCTACATCTCTCTCAAGCCAGAGCTCTGGAGTTGGGTTATGCTCCAGATCTTCTTTCCCAGGAGAACAGGACTCTATTGCACCCGAATCCTCAGTCTGTACACCGCAGGGCATGGCTGCTGAAAGCCTAGAATTCCAGGATATCAACCTCTCTCAGCAGGTTAATGATATCCTTTTGGCTTCAAGAAAACCTTCCACAAGGCGTGCCTACGCCTTCAAATGGAAAAGGTTTTCGATCTGGTATTCAACAAGGGAACTTAATCTCTTTTCAGTGCTAGTAGAGGCGTTACTGGAATATCTTTGCCATTTTATCATCCTCTGGTCTGAAGGCCAACTCATTAAGGGTCCACCTTAGTGCCATTGCGTCTTTTCACAAGCCCTTGGATGGACAACCTGTTTCCTCTCAACCACTTGTAGCAAGGTTTATGAGAGGTCTACTCTTGACTAAGTCTCCCATCAAGCCACTGCACGTGGCATGGGATTTGAATCTTGTCCTTGGGCAGCTCATGAAACCACCCTTTGAACCCTTAACCACTACATTGCTAAAGTTTTTTTTCTTGGAAATTAATCTTCCTAATTGCTCTTACTTCTGCAAGATGAATCAGTGAGCTACAGGCTTTAGTGACTGATCCTCCTTATAAAAGGTTCCACCATGATAAAGTAGTTCTTAGGACTCACCCTCACTTTATACCAAAAGTGGTTTCGCCTTTTCATTTAAACCAATTGGTTTACCTTCCTGTATTATTCCCTAGGCCTCATGCCTCCAATGCAGAAAGGAATCTTCACACTTTGGATTGTAAAAGAGCCTTGGCTATTTACCATCAGAACTAAGTAACATAGAAAGGTTTCCCAGCTTTCTGTTGCTTTTGACTCTAGTCATCTTGGATTGCCAGTTTCCAAGTGAACTTCGTCTAAATGGATTGCAAATTGCATATCCTTTGCATATGAGAGTAAAGTCTTTTTCTCGAAGGTCATTTCACAGCTCACAATATGAGAGCAATGGCAGCCTCTGGCGAACCTTCGCTCAGTGTCAGTTGACGACATTTATAGGGCAGCCACTTGGGCTTCGGTACACACCTTTGCATCCCACTACTGCTTAGACATGGACTCCCGTTGGGATGTCTTATTTGGACAAGTTGTTCTCCAGCATACCTTACAGACTTAGAACAACTCCTACCCACTGTTTCGGGTTTCGATATCAGAGATCCATGGGAGGAAGCATGACCCATCTCAACCTGGGCTTCACATTCTTGGGGTCATCTCCCTGGCATCTCTCAGCTGGGGAGTCCCCATATGTGAAGACTACATTCCTGATTGTTCCTGGAGATTGCGTAGTTACCCACCTGTAACGGTGATCTCCGGGAACAGCAGGAATTGAGTCTTCACAACCCACCCACCTCCCCTAGGAGTTCTCTCTCTCTCTCTCTCTCCTTTTCCTCAGCTATAAACTTAACTGAAGAGGGAGAATTGAGAAGGCAGCGACGCAGGCGCAGTGGGATGCTCCCAAAAGCTTTCCTATTGGACGCTGGGGAGCATTCCCACGCAGGCTCAGTTGATACCAATGATACCCATATGTGAAAACTTAAATCTCCAGGAACAAGCAGAAATGAGTCTTCACATATGGGTATCGTCGGTACCGACGGAGCCTGTGCGGGAATGCTCCCCAGCGTCCAAAAGGAAAGCTTTTGGGAGCATCCCACCACAGCGCCTGCGCGCTGCCTTCCCGCCTTTCCTAACTGCCTCTCTCCAGTTCTTCTTTTCCGCGGAGCCAGCAGGTTGTGTTTCCTATCACCGCTGAAGAATTTCTTATTTTCTTTTCTTTTTCTTTAGTCGCGTGTCTGCCTTCTTGATTCCGGACCGGTACCACCGGTCTTTTTTCTTTCTTAAAAAAAACTACTTTGCATTTTTTTTTTCTCCAGGACCAAGCAGGAAGTCAGTCCTCACTTATGGGTGACGTCGGCGCCGACGGAGCCCTCGTGGAGCAATTTTCCCCAGCTTTCGAAGAAAGCTTTTGGGAATTGCAGCGCGCATGCGCGGTCCCCTTCCCGCCCAAGGGTGCCATCTTGCTCAGTCTTCTTTTTTCCGCGGAGCCCTACAGACGTAGTTTGTTGTCACCGCTGAAAAAGTTGATCTCTTTTATTTTGTCTCTTGTTATTTTTTCTCGGTTTGTGTGTCCTCTTCCCCGCCCGGCCTCGATATTCCCTATCGAGTCCGTTCGCATCATTTTTTTCTATTTTTCTCTTCAACTGGCGTTCCCGCCACTTTTTCCTTCTTCCCTGGCAGCACGGTCTTTCGACCTTGCAGGGGCTCTTTTTCCACCGATGGCTGCCAGTGGGTTTAAAAAGTGTGATCGTTGTATCAAACTTATGTCTCTTACCGACACGCATGACTGCTGCCTCCGTTGCCTCAGACCCGAGCATGACTCAATGAGTTGCGGTCCATGCAACAAGATGTCCTCGAAGGCATTGAGGAGTCGGCAGTCACAAAAGGAACTACTCTTCTCTGACCCCGCGTCCGGTCGGGCCCGGACCTCGTCAGACGCCTCGACGTCTCGTGGCTCCGGCTCTGAGCAACGTCGGAGTTCCTCTGAACGGGGGTCCCCCGGCCGGGAACACCGTCGGAAGAAGAAGCTCGCGAGGGTGGCGCCTGAGGACGCCCCTGGTCCCTCGAGGGCCAGGTCGCATAGCCCTGTTGGCCGCCCCAGGTCCTCGGAGGCGGAGAGGCCTTCGAAGCTTCCTCGTCTCGAAGTGGAGTCGCCTGGACACGTGAGTACTGTAGTCCTCCTGGACTCTCCTCCGGAAGAGCCGACGTCGGGCCCGACACCGTCGGGGCCCGAGTCGGGGGCTGCTGGGTCTTCTGAGTTTGGCCTCAGATTGACGACCTTGGAGCGCAGTATCGCTGCCTTCATGGACCAGCAGCGGGCACTGATCACCGGCCTTGCCAGTGCATCTGCCCCGACCACCGGGACGTCGATCCCCAAGTCGACCCCGGAGGCCGAGTCGATCCCCAAGTCGACCCCGGAGGCCGAGTCGATCCTCGAGTCCATGAGGGCTCGAGTCGATCCTCGACCTAGGTCTCCCTCGGCCTCCCGTTCGGGACCGAGGTCCTCGACGCCGGTCGGGGCGGAGATCCCCGGCTCTCACCCGCACGGAGCCACTCGATTCCACCACGGGGGAGTCGGGCTGGGACATGGAGGAGGACGAGTCACCCGGTTCGTTTCAGACTCGGTGCGTCCCCTCCGACTCGCCCGAGTCGGAGCCTCGGAGGCGGTCCCCCCCGGAGGATCCCCGGTTCTCCGATTTCGTGAGGGATATGGCCAAGGCTTTGGCCTTCCACGCGGATCCGGAGGAGCTCGAGGCCCTCCAATACGACTCCCCTCCAAAGGAGGCCCTTACTGTACCGGTTCCCCCGATGCTGGAGCGGCTACTCTTCCGTATGTGGGAGAGCCCGGCCTCGACGCCGGTGCTGAGTAAGCGGGTCGACTCCATGTATCGAGTTCGCAAGAGCCCCGGGTTCCAGAAGGCACAACTGCCACACCATTCCATGGTGGTGGAATTGGCCATGCATTGCCTTAAGAGTCAAAAGATGCACTCCTCGGTGCCCCCAGGTAAGGAGGCACGGAACCTGGATGCCCTCGGTAGAAAGTGCTTCCAGGGCTCTATGCTTGCTTGTCGAGTCCAGACATACCAACTATATATGGGCATGTATCATAAGAACATAAGACATGCCATACTGGGTCAGACCGAGGTCCATCAAGCCCAGTATCCTGTTTCCAACAGTGGCCAATCTAGGTTATACGTACCTAGCAATATCCCCAAAAGACAGGTTCCACAATGCTTGTACTGGGTCAAGCATTGATATCCTGGGTCCCTTTTTAATAGGGGTTTATGGACCTTTCCTCCAGGAACTTGTCCAAACCTTTTTTAAACCCAGCTATACTAACAGCCCTTACTACATCCTCCGGTAACAGATTCCAGAGTTTGATTACACGTTGTGTGAAAAAATATTTTCTCTTATTTGTCTTAAATAGTTTACCCTGTAGCTTCATTACATGTCCCCTAGTCTTTCTATACTCTGATATCGTAAACAATTGATCCACGTTTATCCGTTCCACTCCATTCATTAATTTATAGACCTCTATCATATCTCCCCTCAGCCGTCTCTTCTCCAGGCTAAAGAGCCCTAACCTTTTTAGCCTCTCTTCATAGGAGTAGCCTTCCATCCCCTTCACCAATTTGGTGGCTCTTCTCTGTACTTTTTCTAATAACGCTATGTCCTTTTTAAGATACGGTGACCAGAATTGCACACAATATTCAAGGTGCGGTCGTACCATGGAGCGATACAGAGGCATTATAATATCCTTTGTTTTGTTCTCCTTCCCTTTCCTTATGATACCTAGCATTCTATTTGCTTTCTTGGCCGCCGCTGCACACTGGGCGGAGGGTTTTAACATGTTATCCACAATGAATCCTAAATCTTTTTCCTGGGTGGTGGTTTCTAATGTGGAGCCTTGCATTGTGTAACTATAGTGTGGGTTGTTCTTTCCTAGGTGCATAACTTTGCACTTGTCCACATTAAATTTCATCTGCCATTTGGATGCCCAGTCTTCCAATTTATCCAGATCCTCCTGCAGTTTTCCACAATCCTCTTGGGTTTTAACAACTTTAAACAGTTTTGTGTCATCTGCAAATTTGATAACCTCACTAGTTATTCCCTTTTCCAGGTCATTTATGAATATGTCAAAAAGTAGCGGACTCAGTACAGATCCCTGGGGTACTCCACTATTCACCTTTTTCCATTGGGAATATTGGCCATTTAGCCCTACCCTCTGCTTTCTATCTTTTAACCAGTTCCCGATCCACAATAGTACACTGCCTCCTATCCCATGACTTTTTAGCTTCGCCAAAAGTCTCTGATGGGGGACTTTGTCGAAAGCTTTCTGAAAGTCCAGATACACTATATCAACCGACTCACCTTTGTCTACCTGTTTATGCACACCTTCAAAAAAACATATCAGATTAGTAAGACAAGATCTTCCTTGTCTAAAGCCATGTTGGCTGTCTCCCATTAGGCCATGACTATCTACATCAGAGGTCTCAAACACGCGGCCGCCCGCGAGACAA
This sequence comes from Ichthyophis bannanicus, assembly GCA_033557465.1. NCBI lineage: Eukaryota > Metazoa > Chordata > Amphibia > Gymnophiona > Ichthyophiidae > Ichthyophis > Ichthyophis bannanicus. Next base: position 1,825,837,065 of record CM066032.1, on the reverse strand, counting down.
CTTTGTGCGGCCCGCGACGGAGGAAAACAAAAAAAACCCAAAACCCTGGCTTCTGCCGTTGCCGCCGTGGCAGCGGCAGAATCAATTGTCAAATTTTAAAAAAAACTGACTTCTGCTGCTCAAGCAGCAAAATCAGCTGTCCTGCGGCCCCTTCCCCTGTGCCCGGAGATCCGAGTCTGCTCTATCAGCGGCGTGCTTTTCAAGCCGCGAAGAGAGTATTCCCCTCTCGCGCGGTTTCAAGCCGCGCGAGAGGGGAATACTCTCCTCGCGGCTTGAAAAGCACGCCGCTGATAGAGCAGACTCGGATCTCCGGGCACAGGGGAAGGGGCCGCAGGACAGCTGATTTTGCTGCTTGAGCAGCAGAAGCCAGGTTTTTTTTTAATTTACCTGGGGGGGGGGGTAGGACTGGAAATGGGCTATTGGCAGGGGGGGGGGTATGACTGGAAATGGGCTATTGGCAGGGGGGGGTTATGACTGGAGATGGGCTATTGGCAGGGGGGTTATGACTGGTAATGGGCGATGGTGGGGGCTAGGACTGGAAATGGGCAGGTGGGGGTTAGGAAGGGACTGGAGGTGGGCTGATGGGGGGAGTTAGGACTGGTAATGAGCTATGGAAGGGCTGACTGAAATGGGGTAATGGGGGATAGGGCTGGAAGTGGGCTATTGGCAGGGGGGTTATGACTGGTAATGGGCTATGGGGGGGGGTAAGACTGAAAATGGGGTGATGGGGGGTAAAACTGGAAGTGCGCTATGGGGAGGTTAGGACTGGTAATGGGCTATGGGGGGTCTAGGACTGGTAATGGGCTGGGGGGGTTGCTAGGACTGGAAATGGGCTGAGTGGAAGGGGGGCTTGAACTGCAAATGGCTGATGGGGAGGGGGGCTTGGAATGGAAATGGGCTGTGAGGGGAGGGAGCTAGGATTGGAAATGGGCTGATGGGGGGCTAGGATTGGAAATGGGCTGATGGTGAGGCTAGGATAGGACTGGAAATGGACTAATGGGGGGACTAGAAGGGAGCAGATGCTGGGTGGGGCTGGAACTAGAAGGGAGCTGATGTTGGGGGAGGATTAGAATGGGATGGAGCTGGGAAAGTGAAATGGAGAGGGGAAAAATATTTTGTCTGGGAGAGAAGACAAATCTACAATTGGCCAGGTATTGGGAGAGTAAGTGGGGATTGAGGATGGAGGGGTCAAATTTGAGTGGATGAAATAGGAATGAGGAAAGAGAAAAAGGAGAAAGATTAGTATGTTAAAGCAGATGTAGAGAGAGAATGGAAAAAAAACTAGGAGAGAAGAAAGGGCAAATGGACAGCAGACGATGGAGAGTTAGCAGAAGACATGAAGAAACCAGAAGAAAGTGGCTGGAACAATTGCAACTGAAAAAAATGCACAAAAGGTAGAAAAATATCTCTTTATTTTGAATTTATTAACTGGAATATGTCAGCTCTGGGAAATGTGCATCATTAATGTTTGCACTTTGTTTAGTACAAGAGGAAATTAATTTATAGTTTTATTTCTACAGTGTTGTTGTACATTCCAAGTTTGGCTTTTGGGGTTCCCAGTTTAATTATTGTCTTCTTGTTTCTAAATCTTTTAGTCTTTCTTTATCCATACTCATTAAAGAGGCATGTTTACTAAAAGTTAGTGTATGGTAACATTATGCAAATATTTATGCAAATGAGGCCCCTTATGCAAATGAGGCCCCGCGTCTTATGCGGCCCCCGGGTTACTTTACAAGTCCTCATTTGGCCCTCAAAGCAATTTGAGTTTGAGACCCCTGATCTACATGCTGCGTAATTTTGTTCTTTATGATGGCTTCTACCATTTTCCCTGATACTGACGTCAGGCTCACCGGTCTGTAATTTCCCGGGTCACCCCTGGAACCCTTTTTAAAAATTGGTGTTACGTTGGCGACCCTCCAATCTTCAGGTATTACAGATGATTTTAATGAAAGTTCACAGATTACCAATAGCAGGTCTGCAATCTCATATTTCAGTTCTTTCAACACTCTGGGATGTATACCATCCGGTCCAGGTGATTTGCTACTATTCAGTTTATCAAATAGTTGTAATATATCTTCCCGGTGTAGCGATATTTCTCTCAATTCCTCTGCAGTATCACCTTTAAATACCACTTCAGTCTTGGGTAACATCCCTACATCTTCCTCAGTAAAGACCGAAGCAAAGAATTCATTCAGTCTCTCTGCTATAGCCTTGTTTCCTCTTACTGCCCCTTTTACCCCTCTATCTAATGGTCCAATTGACACTCTCACAGGCCTTTTGCTACGAATGTACTTGAAAAAGTGTTTATTTCGTGTTTTTGCTTCCGTAGCAAGTTTCTTCTCAAATTCCCGTTTTGCCTGCCTTATCAATGCTTTGCATTTAACTTGCCAGTGCTTGTGCTGTTTCCAGTTTTCATCATTTGGCTCTTTTTTCCATTTCCTGAAGGTTGATTTTTTGGCAGCAACAGCCTCTCTGACCTCACCTTTAAACCATGCTGGCAGTTTTTTGGACTTTCTTCCACTTTTCTTAATGCGTGGAATACAGCTGGTTTGGGCTTCGAGGATAGTATTTTTAAATAACACCCAAGCTTCCTGTAAGTCTTTAACCTTTGGAACCGCTCCTTTTAGTTTTTTCCTAACTATATTCCTCATTCTATCATAGTCTCCCTTTTGAAAGTTAAAAGGTAGTACTTTGGATGCCTTTACTATCTGTCCTCCACTAATTAAATCAAACATGATCATGCTATGATCACTATTGCCAAGTGGTCCCAACACCCTTATTTCTTGCACCAGATCTGGCGTTCCACTAAGGACTAGGTCCAGTATGGCTTCCCCTCTGGTCGGTTCATGAACCAGCTGCTCCAAGAAGCAGTCATTTATTTCATCTAGAAACTTTATCTCTTTAGCTTGTCCTGCTGTGACACTGACCCAGTCGATACCGGGGTAATTGAAATCACCCATTATTACTACTCTGTTGTGACTTTTGTTAGCTTCCTTGATTTCTTTGAGCATTTCATCATCCATTTGTTCATTCTGGCCTGGCGGCCGATAGTATACTCCCACTGCCATCACCTTCCCCTTCATAAATGGAATTTCAATCCATAGAGATTCTACAGCAAATTTTGTTCCCTGCAAAACTTTAATCCTTTCTGACTCAATGCCCTCTCTAACATAGAGCGCAACCCCTCCACCAATTTGATCAGCTCTATCATTACGATATAGTTTGTATCCAGATATCACAGTGTCCCACTGGTTATCCACTGGTTATCTTTGAGACCTGGCAAAGGAAATTGCCGGGTTCTCTGCTGGTCTCTCCGAGGAACCATTGTTGCGGTTCCAGGCCTTGTCCACAGGGATTCGAGAGTGTTCGAAGTTCATTTCTCGAGCAGCCTACGATGGCTTCGAAGCATCGGCTCGAGTGGCCGGAGCCGGCATCGGTGCTCGCCGTCAGGCTTGGCTTCAGTCATCCGACCTTGAGCCATGGGTGCAGGACAAGTTGGTCGATGTCCCTTGCAGAGGCGAAAACCTCTTTGGCAAGCCCATGGCTGAAAAGGCGGCGGAGCTCGAGTCCGAGACCCTCACCAGGACTCGCCTGTCCAGAAAGACTTCTGCCCCTTCACAGAAGAGAAAGAGCTCGGGTAAAAAGTCTTTTTACCCGAGGAAGGTGTTCGCTTATAAGCAACACCACACACCGTATCAGGCCGCAGCAGCCCCCCATCAGGGGCAGCAGCCTAAGGGGCATGGGGGCGGATCCCGTAGGCAGAAGGCTCCTAAGCCCACTACGCAGGCCCCGGCCCAGCAGGCTGGGGTTTTTTGACTATGCCAGCATAGCCTCTCACCCTCAGGGGCCTTCGCTCAGCACGGGGGGCCGGCTGATCCACTTTGCCCACAGGTGGTCTGCCATAACATCTGATTCCTGGGTGCTGCAGGTGGTTCAAAAGGGCTACCTCTTGCTTTTTCACCAGGTGCCCCCCCCCCTTCTTTCCAGGGGAGCCTCCAAGACCCCCTCTGCACAGGGACTTACTCCTTCAGGAGCTGCAAAGTCTGCTTCTCGAACAGGCTGTGGAGCCAGTGCCTCAACACCTGTGGGGTCACGGGTTTTACTCGAGATACTTCCTGGTTCCAGAGAGAACAGGAGGCCTCAGACCCATTCTGGACTTACGCAACCTCAACAAGTTCCTGCAGCGGGAAAAGTTCAAGATGCTTACCCTTGGAATCCTACTGCCCTACCTCCAGCAGGGAGATTGGCTATGCTCCTTGTATCTAAAGGATGCTTATACCCACATCCTTATTCATCCGGACCACCAGCAATATCTACGATTTGTGGTGGCGGGAAATCATTATCAGTACCGCGTACTGCCCTTTGGCCTATCCTCCGCTCCCAGAGTGTTCACGAAATGCCTGGCAGTGGTGGCAGCCTTCCTGTGGCTTCAAGGCCTCTTTGTCTTCCCCTACCTGGACGACTGGCTCATCCGGGCACAGTCTTCCCTAGAGGTCACTCAGGCCACTCAACGCACAGTGGCCCTGCTTCAGCACTTGGGCTTCGTCATAAACTTCGAAAAGTCCACTTTGCTCCCCTCTCAGGATCTCGAATTCATAGGAGCACGGCTGGATACTCTGCGGGCTCGGGCCTTCTTGCCTCTGGAACGGGCCAACAGGCTCATAGCCCTGGCCGGTGGGTTCCGCAGCACGTCACCAGTCTCGGCCAGACGGTTCCTGCAATTGCTCGGTCATATGGCCTCTACGGTCCATGTCACTCCGAATGCCCGTTTACATATGAGACCTGCCCAGTGGGGCCTTCGCACTCAATGGCGTCAGGCCACAGGGCGGCTGATGGACTTAATACAGATTTCCGACCGCCTGGTCTCCTCTCTGCGATGGTGGCTGCCCAATCTGGTTCTTGGCATGGTCTTTCCCCTCCACCGTCCCAGGTGCTCATGACAGATGCCTCTCTCCTGGGATGGGGTGCGCATTCTCAAGGGACATGCACTCAAGGCCTTTGGACACCTTGGGAGGCCGCCCAGCAGATAAACTTCCTGGAGCTGCGGGCGATCCGCCTCGCTTTGCGGGCCTTCTCACCTCACGTCTTGTCGGTCTGTGCTGGTACAGACGGACAATCAGGTTGCCATGTTCTACGTGAACAAACGGGGGCACGGGCTCCCTCCTGTGTCGAGAGGCTCGGAGACTGTGCTCTTGGGCAGTCTGTCACAACATCCTCCTCAAGGCTGTTTACCTGCCCGGGCAGGACAATGGCCTGGCGGACAAACTGAGCCGAATTCTGCAGCCGCAAAAGTGGAGGCTGAACCCAGCAGTGGTCCAGCAGATCTTCCGCCGGTGGGGCTCCCCCACCGTGGATCTCTTTGCCATCCCCCTGAACCGGCAGCTTCCCAGGTTCTGCTCCCGGCACCCGCATCCTCTGAGTAGCGCCGGATGCTTTCCTCATATCGTGGTCCACGGGCCTACTGCATGCCTTCCCTCCCATGCCACTGGTGTCCCGGACATTGTTCAAAGTGGTCCAGGACAGGGCCTCCTTGCTCCTGGTAGCGCCCCGGTGGCCGAGGCAACCGTGGTTCCCTCTACTTCTACAGCTAGCGGTGGACACCCCTCTTCCTCTGGGGTTTCAGCCCGATCTCCTGACCCAGGACCAGGGTGCTCTTCTGCACCCCAACCCCCGGGCCCTACACCTGATGGCCTGGCTGCTGAAAGGGTAGTCCTAGCTCCGCTTCTGCTACCTCCGGAAGTGGAAGCCTTCGTCCTAGCGTCTCGGCGGCCTTCTACCCGGAAATCTTACGCCCTTAAATGGCATCGCTTCTCGGTCTGGTGTTCTCAGCGCTCTGAGGACCCCTTCGCCTGTTTAGTATCGGTGGTACTGCAATACTTGCTTCACCTCTCCGATCTGGGCCTCAAATCCAACTCTGTCAGAGTCCACCTCAGTGCTCTCTCTGCACATCATTCGCCGGTGGAAGGCCGGCCTCTTTCCTCGCACCCCTTGGTGGCACGTTTTCTCAGAGGCCGCCTCCTGCTTAAGCGTCCGTTGCGCCCTCCAGCTCCTGACTGGGACCTCAACGTGGTTCTGCAAAGGCTTACCTGCCCGCCTTTTGAACCCATGGCTACCTGCTCTCTTCATTTCCTCTCCTGGAAAACTCTCTTCTTGGTAGCCCTTACCTCCGCTAGGCGTGTAAGTGAACTGCAGGCCCTAGTGTCGGAGCCCCCATACACTAGGTTCTACAAGAATAGGGTTGTCCTACGGACTCATCCTAAGTTTCTTCCAAAGGTGGTCTCCCATTTTCACATCAACCAAGAGATGGTTCTTCCGACCTTCTTTCCCAGGCCGCATACCAGCCGAGCTGAAGCTGTTCTGCATACCCTGGACTGTAGAAGAGCCTTATCCTTCTACCTCGACCGTAAGCGAGGGCATCGAAAAGCGATGCAGCTTTTCGTATCTTTTGACCCCAATCGGTTGGGGGTACCTGTCTCTAAGTGTACTTTGTCCATCTGGGTAGCTGACTGTATCGCCTGGGCTTATGGGGCAGCCGGCCTCTCCTTAGAGAATCGAGTCACGGCTCACCGTGTCAGGGCGAAGGCTGCGTCAGTGGCTCATCTCCGCTCTGTTCCGTTGGCAGACATCTGCCGGGCCGCTACTTGTTCTTCCAGCCAGACTTTTGCGGCCCATTACTGCCTGGAGAGGGAGTCCCGCAGAGACAGTGCTTTCGGACAGGCAGTCCTCCACAATCTCTTTGAGGTCTAGGCAACTCCTACCCTCCGGCCCTGGTGTTGGGCTACCGGCCGGATTCGTATTCAGAGAAGATTCCTTCCTTCTGTACTGCTGAGCTAGAGGGAGCTCATTTTTTCGGCTTGAGGTCTCCGGTAGCTTTAAGCTTGGGAGTCCCATAAGTGAGGACTGACTTCTTGCTTGGTCCTGGAGAAAGAGTGGTTACTCACCTGTAGCAGGTGTTCTCCAGGAGCAGCAGGAATCAGTCCTCACAACCCTCCCTCCTTCCCTTGGAGTTGCAGTCATTCTTAGTATATGGTTTTGCTAACCTTTTTTCGCTGTCTTTTCGCTATGTCATCAGACTGAGCAAGATGGCACCCTTGGGCGGGAAGGGGACCGTGCATGCGCGCTGCAATTCCCAAAAGCTTTCTTTGAAAGCTGGGGAAAATTGCTCCGTCGGCGCCGACGTCACCCATAAGTGAGGACTGATTCCTGCTGCTCCTGGAGAACACCTGTTACAGGTGAGTAACCACTCTTTCCTTCTGGGGCCTTAGGCCTACAGATATATTTTTCCTCATGGAAAAACCCGCTTCCGGGTTTAAAAATTGCACTAAGTGCAGCAGCACTATTTCTGTCACAGACACCCATGACTGGTGTCTAAAATGTTTAGGTCCTGACCACTCCATAGCGGATTGTGAGTCCTGTTCTATGATGTCTAAGAGAGGGTTACAAAATCGGGCAGCCAAGCTCAGTACCCTGTTTCACTCCGATGCAGCTTCTGTGGCATCGACGTCTTCCAGGGCTGCTGCTTCATCCCATGGATCTCAGGTAACCAAACTTAAATCTGGCCGGTCCTAAAAGAGTTCATCTCCCTCTAAGTATCGAGATGTCCCCCAGGCTTACTCTTAAGGAATCCACACCGGCAAAATTACCCCGGCGGGAGGCTCTGGCTTCCAAAGCTCTACCTATGGGGTCACAGGTTGACATTGATGGCTCGGCCTCGACCGATCACCTGTTACAATGTTCTGGGGTACCGGCGGTTAACACCGGTACCGACATCCAGATATTGGTGGCGTAGATGGATCAGAATATTCTGACCGTGCAGCGTGCCATCACGGCATTCATACAAGCTGCGACGCCTTCGGTACTGCAACAAACCCCGTTGTCAGTACCGGTACCGATCCTGGTACCGGATCCGAAATCTGTTTCGATACCTGTACCGCTTGCATCGACATCAGCATCGACGCAGCGGTACGCTATCCAGTGATGCCTATCAGTACCAACTCTGTACCGATTACTCCCGATGTCGATACCTCCCGGTACGCGTATCGGGCTCTGCGAGAGCATCCAGACAGTCGATACTTCGATTCCTCTGAAGACTCTGATACATCAGAGGCCTCAATTGAAGCATCGGGGATCCTCCCTCAGGAACCCTCTTCTCCAAAAAGGAGAATGTCTCCTCCTGAAGACTTGTCTTTTGAGGACTTCATTAGGGAGGTGGCCAAAGGCCTGTCCATCTCAGTGACCCCTGAAACTGAACCTAGAGCCAAAAAATTAGATATCTTACAATATCCTAAGGCTCCTAAAGAGGCAGCCACCTTACCAGTACATGAGATTCTTTATGATCACATGTTGGGCATATGGGAGACTCCTCTTTCCACCTCCCCTCATTCCAGAAGGTTGGACACCATGTATTGTGTTCCTCCTTGTTCTGGGTTTCATAAGATTCAGCTTCCTCACCACTCCATTGTGGTAGAGTCCGCTATGAAAAAGATCAAGAGTGCAAAGAGGCACTCCTTTGCTCCTCCAGGAAGAGAATGCAGAACCCTAGATGCCTTTGGCAGGAAAATCTTCCAGGCCAGTATGCTTGTAGCCAGAATCAACTCCTATAGTCTCTATATGGGGATGCTTCTAAAAGAAGTTACAGATCATCTACAAACCTTATCTCCTTTTATGTCAGAAGATAAGAGAGAAGAATATATCACCTGGCTTAAACATGCACAGGCTGTATCTAAGTTTTCCGACCGTGCAGCCTTTGACTCTTTTGAGGGGGCCAGTAGAGCCTCGGCTATTGCCATAGGTGCACGCAGAGTTGCTTGGTTACAAGCCTCTGATTTGGAATCCTGGGTACAGGATGGTCTAGGTAACCTTCCCTGTACAGGCGAAAACCTGTTTGGCAAAGATTGGCAAGCAAAGGCCAACCAGATGGATGCTGAAAATTCTGCTTTAGATAGACTTTCAAAGTCTACTACTGCTCCTTTTAAAAAGAGGTTGTTCAAAAAGGGATCTTTCCCAAAGAAAGTGAAATTTTCTTCTTATGGTCAGGCCTCTTCTCAAGGTCGTTTTGCTACAAAGAGACAGCAACAACCAAAACAGGCCAAAACCCAGGCTGCGAGGACTACTACGGCCCAACAGCCTCAGCCTCCTTAGGGCCTTTGACTTTCCACTAGAGAATTTAGCCTTTCTGGCTCTAGAACATCCAGAGCCTCTCACCATCCCAGGAAGGTTAGCTCACTTTGCTCCCAGATGGGAACAAATCACAGCAGAGCAGTGGACCCTCTCCATCATAAGGGAAGGGTACAAACTTCATTTCTTAAACCTTCCTCCTCACACCATCGTGAAACAGTTCAATTCTCCAACATCTCTCCTCAACCTTCTAGGTCAAGAGATTGCTACCCTTCTTTCCCAAGGGGCAATAGAAGAAGTACCCCTTCTTCAACAGGGCTCAGGGTTCTACTCCCCCTATTTTCTCATTCCAAAGAAAACAGGGGGCTACAGACCCATATTAGATCTCAGAGAATTGAACAAGTTTCTATGCAAGGAGAAATTCAAGATGACGTCTCTCGGAACTCTCCTTCCATACCTCCAGAGTCAGGACTGGCTTTGTTCTCTAGATCTCAAGGATGCGTACACCCATGTTCTCATCCATCAAACACACAGAAGATTCCTTCGGTTCCTTTACCAAGGAAAGCACTACCAATACAAAGTGCTTCCTTTCGGTCTGGCCTCTGCTCCAAGAGTGTTCACAAAATGCATGGCAGTAATAGCTGCATTCCTACGCACTCTAGGAATATTCGTATTCCCATATCTGGGCGACTGGCTCATCCGAGCTCCATCCCAGTCAGAGGCCCAGACTTCCCTGGCCTGCACAAGGCGTGTTCTTCAGTATCTGGGACTGGTAATCAACATTCCAAAATCCCATCTCACCCCTACTCAGTCTCTAGAGTTCATAGGGGCCTTACTGGATACCACAACTGCAAGGGCCTATCTTCCCCAGGCCCGTTGCCTACGCTTGGTGCAGTTAGCCTCCCAAATTCAGTTAAAATCCCATTTAACTGCTCGAGAGATGTTGCAACTCTTTGGCCACATGGCATCCACGGTGCATGTGGTTCCCTATGCTCGCCTTCACATGAGAGCAGCTCAGTGGACCCTATCCACCCAATGGACCCAGGCATCAGGTTGCCTGTCAGACAAAATAGCAACCTCCAGTCGCCTATTTTGGTCCCTCCACTGGTGGAAGTCCACTCAGAATCTGTTGCTGGGGTTCCCCTTTCAACAGGTGTTACCCCAAGCAAAGCTTACAACAGATGCCTCTCCAAAGGGTTGGGGGGCTCATCTACAAGATCTCTCGACCCAGGGCATCTGGTCTCCACAGGAGACATCTCTTCATATCAACCTCTTAGAGCTCAGAGCAATCTTTATGGCTCTCAGAGTCTTCCACACCCTGCTCAGCTACAAGACAGTCCTCATCCACACGGACAACCAGGTAGCCATGTTCTACGTGAACAAGCAGGGAGGGACTGGCGCTCTGTCGCTTTGCAACGAAGCTCTCAGATTGTGGGCCTTCGCCAGAGAGCATCAAATCCATCTCATGGCAGTGTATCTTCCAGGGGTTCAAAACTCTTGGGCAGACAGTTGAGTTCTGCTTCCACACGAATGGTCCCTTCATGGGGACCAGATAGCCAGGATTTTTCGGATTTGGGGTACCCAAGACATAGACCTGTTTGCAAGTCCGTGGAATGCCAAATTTGCCCGGTTTTGTTCCAGGATTCCATGTCAGGGAGTTCAGGCCAGAGATGCCTTCCTCCTTCATTGGGGGCAAGACTTCCTCTATTCCTTTCCACCTATTCCCCTCATTCCCAAAACTCTGTTCAAGCTTCAGAGAGACAAGGGGTCTATGATCCTCATAGCACCACTTTGGCCACGCCAAGTGTGGTACCCTCTACTTCTGCATCTCTCTCAAGCTCCCTCCCTGGACCTGGGGTCTGCTCCAGATCTCCTCTCCCCAGCAGGAGGGAACCTTGTGGCACTCAAATCCTTAGTCTCTTCATCTCAGAGCCTGGTTGCTGAAGGCCTAGACCTTCAGGATTTACACCTTTCTCAGCAAGTGAAGGATATCCTTCATGCTTCCAGAAAGCCTTCCACCAGACATTGATATGCTTTTAAATGGAAAAGGTTTTCCATTTGGTGTGCAGAGAAGGGTCTCAACCCTCTTGCAATACCTTTGAATTCTTTACTAGACTATTTGCTGCATTTATCCCATGCAGGCCTTAAAACAAATTCAGTAAGAGTCCATTTGAGTGCTATTGCAGCATCCCTTAAGCCTCTCAATGGACAACCTATTTCCTCTCATCCTCTTATAGCAAGATTCATGAGAGGCCTTCTTTTGACTAAACCTCCCATTAGACCACCTCCAGTGGCATGGGACTTGAATCTGGTTATTGGCCAGCTTATGAAGCCACCCTTTGAACCCTTAGCCACTACCTCCTTGAAATTCCTTTCCTGGAATGAAATTTTTCTCATTGCAGTCACCTCAGCTCGCCGTATCAGTGAGTTGCAAGCTTTAGTGGCTAATCCTCCTTATACAAGGTTCCATCATGACAAGGTAGTACTCAGAACTAATCCACACTTTATGCCTAAAGTGGTCTCATCTTTTTTCCAGGACCTCATGCATTAAGTGCAGAGAGGAATCTTCATACCCTGGATTGTAAAAGAGCACTTGCTTTCTACTTACAAAGGACACAGCAACATAGAAAGTCCTCTCAACTGTTTGTTGCTTTTGATCCTTCTCATTTAGGACTTCCAGTCTCCAAGAGAGCTCTGTCTAATTGGATTGCTCAGTGTATTTCCTTCGCCTACCAGAGCAAGACTCTTTCTCTGGAGGGCCATGTCACAGCTCACAATGTGAGGGCCATGGCAGCCTCTATGGCTCATCTTAACTCTGTGTCTATCGATCAAATCTGTTGAGCAGCCACCTGGGCATCGGTTCATACCTTCACAACCCATTACTGCTTGGACAAGGACTCCCGCCGGGATGCCTTGTTTGGTCAGGCTGTTCTCAAACACCTGTTCCATACCTAATTAACTCCTTCCCTCCATCCCTGACTGGATGCCTGAGATTCATGGGTGGAAGTGGAGTCCTTCCCAGGGACTCACAATCTGGGTGTTCTCCCAGGCATCTCTAGCTGGGGAGTCCCCATATGTGAAGACTCATTCCTGCTTGTTCCTGGAGATAGCACAGTTACTTACCAGTAACAGGTGATCTCTGGGAACAGCAGGAATAAGTCTTCACAACCCACCCACCTCCCCTAGAAGTTGTATCTCTTTATCTTTCCTTTCCTCTCTCTCTCCCTTTGTCTCAGCTTTATAACTCGAACTGGAGAGAGGCAGTTAGGAAAGGCGGGAAGGCAGCGTGCAGGCACTTTGGGATGCTCACAAAAGCTTTCCTTTTGGACGCTGGGGAGCGTTCCCGTGCAGGCTCCGTCGGTACCGACGATACCCATATGTGAAGACTTATTCCTGCTGTTCCCAGAGATCACCTGTTACAGGTAAGTAACTGTGCTTTCCTGCTGTTCCCAGAGATCATTTGTTACAGGTGAGTAACTACGCTGTCTGGGAAATGTGTATCGCTAACATCTTTGCATTTTTGTTTAGTGCAAGAGAAAATTAATTTATAGTTTGTATTTCTCCAGTGTTTTTATACATTTCATGTTTGGCCTTTGGGGTTCCCAATTTAATTATCTTCCTATTTCTAAATTGGGGTCCCTTGTTCTTTTGTGTGGTGGCGGTCGGTGTTCTACATGTACAGCCAAGCTGAGGTATTCTGTTCATGTAGTTTCTATTTGACAGTCCCACTTGTTCTCTTTCTCCAGTAGGAGATGTATTGGTATTCTCTGAGATGTATTGGTTTAATATTTCCTGTGTTGTCCTTTTGAGAGATAGGGTTTGGTGATTTGTGAGTCCTGGTAGTGATGATATGATACAATGGGTTTGCTATGGGTTCTAAATGGTCAGTGTTTATAGTGCTTCCTAATGGACCTGGCAGTTCTCACTGCAATATAGTAAAGTAGAAATCATAGTCTTTCTTTTTCCGGACACTTATTAAGAGGCATGTTTACTAAAAGTGCATGTTAACATTATGCAAATGAGGCCCCACAATGAATCTCCTCACATGACCCCACACCCCCCTTGGGCTGCCCCGTCCCTCAGGCTGACGAACTGGAGATCCTCAAGTATGAGGTCCTTTCCCAGAAATCACTCACTGTGCCAATCCTCCTATCCTGGAACGGCTCATGCTGTGCATGTGGGAGATACGGGTGTTGGTGCCGGTGGTGAGCAAAAGGTTCGACCTGATTTGTCGGGTCCGCCGGAGCCCAGGCTTCCAGAAGTCACAACTGCCACGTAATTCCATGGTGGTGGAGTCGGCCATGTGTCAGTTTTAAAGCCAGAAGACACACTCCTCGGTGCCCCCAGATAGGGAGGCCAGCCCTTTCGATGCCCTCTGCAGGAAGTGCTACCAGGGCTCGATGCTCATCTGCCGGGTCCAGGCCTACTAGCTGTACATGGGCATGTACTTGCGAGACCCAGCGAAGGAACTCACGAGGTTCTTGGGAGGTCTCTCCAAGGAACCTTTGTAATGGTTCAAGAGTCTGTCCAAGGCTGGCTGTGAGTGCTCCAAATTTGTGTCGAACAGCCTATGATGAGTTTGAGTCAGTGGCCTGGGTAGCTGTGGCGGTTATCGGTGTATGCCGCCAAGCGTGGCTCCAGTCCAAATTGAGCACCTTAGGGATGGTTTAGAAACTGCTTGAGTGGGAGGTGACAAAAGGTACAGGTAAATGGAGCTCATTCTGAGGAGTTTACCAATGGTGTGCCCCAGGGATTTGTCCTTAGTCTTTTTTTTTTTTTAACATCTTTGTTAGTGATATTGAGGAAGGGCTATCTGGTAAGATTTGGTTCTCTGCGGATAATACCAAAATCTGCAATAGAGTAAACACCCAGGAAAATGTAGATAATATGAGGGGGGGGGGGGTGGTGTCTAGCTAAGCTTGAAGAATGGTCTAGAATTTAGCAGCTGAGATTTAATGTTAAAAAATGCAAGGTCATGCATTTGGGCTGTCGCATTGCAAGGGAGAGAGATAGTATAGGGGGTGATGTACTTCTGTCCATAAAAGAAGAGCGGGACATAGGCGTGATTGTGTCTGAAGACCTTAAAGTAGCTAAACAGGTAGAAAAGGCAACAGCAAAAACTAGAAGGATGCTTGGGTGCATACGGAGAGAAATGGCCTGCAGATGAAAGGAGGTGAGAGTGCCTCAGTATAGATCGTTGGTGCGATCTCATTTGGAGTATTGTGTGCAGTTCTGGAGACACACCTTCAAAAGGATATGAACATGTTGGAGTCGGTACAAAGGGTGGCTACTAAAATGGTTAGTGGTCTTCATTATAAAGCATGAGGACACACTTAAGGATCTTCATAGTATACTTTAGAGGAAAGGCGGGATAGAGTTGATATGATTAAGATGTTTAAATACCTCCATGGCATAAATGCACAGGAGAACTTCTTTCAATTGAATGCATGCTCTGCTACGAGGGGACTAGGATGAGGGCGAAAGGCGATAGACTCAGGAGTAATATGTGGAAAAGTCTCCAAATGGAGGTGGTAGAGATGAGGATAATCCCCAGGAACAAGCAGGAATGTAGTCTTCACATATGGGTATCGTCGGTACTGACGGAGCCTATGCTGGAACGCTCCACAGCATCCAATTAGGAAGCTTTTGGGAGCATCCCACAGTGCCTATGTGCAGCCTTCCTGCCTTTCCCAACTGCCTCTCTCCAGTTCTTAGTTTTCCGCAGAGCCAGCAGGTTGTTCTTCCTGTCACCGCAGAAAATTTTTCCTTATTACTTTTTTTTTTTTTTTTTTGTGGTCGCGTCTGCCTTCCTCAACGCTTTACCAGTACCACCGGTTTTTCGTTCTTTATTTCTGTTCTTTAAAAAAAATATATATATATATACTTAGTATTTTTTCCCAGGTGCACGTGCCATTTTGGGCCTTAGGCCCAAAAATATTTTCCTACAATGGAGAAAACTGCTTCAGGTTTCAAAAAATGCACCAAGTGTGGCGGGACCATTTCCGTCACCGACACCCATGAATGGTGTCTGAAATGTTTAGGTCCTGACCACTCCATCACAGATTGTATGTCCTGTGCCATGTCTAAAAGAGGTCGGCAGAACCGAGCTGCTAAGCTCAGTACCCTGTTTCCCTCTGATGCAGCTTCGGTGGCATCGACGTCTTCTAGGGCTTCCTCTTCCTCCTGTGGATCTCAGGTAACTAAACATAAGTCCAGCTGGTCCTCAAAGGGTAGATCTCCTAAGCACCGAGATGCCTCTGGCGTTGCCCTTGAGGATTCTGCACCGGCAAAATTTACCCGGTGGGAGGCTTCGGCTTCCAAAGCATTATCGGGGCTCCAGGATGTTCTCGAGACTTCGACCTCGGCAGAACTACTGGTGCCATGCTCTGGGGTACCGTCTGTTTTCTCCGGTACCGACATCCAGGCATCGGCAGCGTCAATAGACCAGAGGTTCCTGGCTATTGAACGTAGTCTGGCGGCTCTCCTTGCGGCATCGACACCCTCGGAACCACTTCAGACACCGGTATCGGTCCCGACTCTGGCATCGGTATCGGACTCGGTCCCGACTCTGGCATCGGCATCGGTCTCGGTCCCGACTCTGGCATCGGCATCGGTCTCGGTCCCGACTCTGGCATCGGCATCGGTCTCGGTCCCGACTCTGGCATCGGCATCGGTCTCGGTCCCGACTCTGGCATCGGCATCGGTCTCGGTCCCGACATCGGCATCGGTCCCGGCATCGGCATCGGTCTCGGTCCCGACTCTGGCATCGGCATCGGTCTCGGTCCCGACTCTGGCATCGGCATCGGTCTCGGTCCCGACTCTGGCATCGGCATCGGTCTCGGTCCCGACTCTGGCATCGGCATCGGTCCCGACTCCGGCATCGGTCCCGGTCCCGACTCCGGCATCGGTCCCGGTCCCGACTCCGGCATCGGTCCCGGTCCCGACTCCGGCATCGGTCCCGGTCCCGACTCCGGCATCGGTCCCGGTCCCGACTCCGGCATCGGTCCCGGTCCCGACTCCGGCATCGGTCCCGGTCTTGACTCCGGCATCGGTCCCGGTCCCGACTCCGGCATCGGTCCCGGTCCCGACTCCGGCGCTGGCCTCGGCCCCGGTACCAGTACTGATTCCCCCCGGTACCGACTTCGGTTGGTATGGGTATCTGGCTGTACAAGAGTATCCAGACAGAAGGTACTTTGAGTCCTCAGAGCAATCTGAGGATTCCGATAGTTCTGTCGATACCGGAGCACTTCTTTCAGGGGAGCCCTCCTCCCCTAAACACAGACTGTCTCTTCCAGAGGATATTTCCTTCCAGGATTTCATCAGCGAGGTGGCTCTGGGTCTCTCCATTACTGTGGCTCCTGAAACAGAGCCCAGAGCAAAGGAGCTGGAAATTTTGCAATATCCCAAAGCTCCTAAGCAGGCAGCTACTTTGCCCATCCATGAGATCTTGCATGGAGTGGAGGAGTGGCCTAGTGGTTGGGACGAGGTACTTCAGGCCAGAAGGTCGGGGGTTGAAATCCCACTAGAGGACAGCAACCTTGGGCCGGAAGGACTGGGGTTTCTAAGTCCCACAGGTGCTCCTTGTGGTCTTGGGCAAGCCACTTAACCCTCCATAGCCCATGTTCCCTGTAAAATGGTTATCTCCAAGTTATAATGCCCTATTCAATGTAATTTCAGTTTGTTCAATGTAAACCGCCCTGATGCAGAATAGCGCGGTATATAAGAGAATGTAAATAAATAATAAATAAATGATCTTATGCTAAGAATATGTGAGACCCCATTTACTTCCTCTCCTCATTCTCGTAGACTTGACGCTATGTATCGAGTCCCTGCTTGTCCTGGTTTCCAGAAAACTCAGCTCCCTCACCACTCTATTGTAGTGGAGTCAGCTATGAGAAGGATCAGGAGTGCAAAGAGGCATGTCTCTAATCCCCCAGGACGTGAGTGCAGAACTTTGGATTCTTTTGGATGTCGTACCTTCCATGCTTTCTGCCAGGATCAGTTCCTATATTTTATATATAGGAATGTTCCTGAAGGAAATCACAGGAGATTTAGAGGTTTTGAGTCGTCCTCTTCCTGAGGATAGGAGACAGGATTTTCTCACATTGGTCAAACTTGCCCAGGATTTTTCCAGATTTGTCAACCGTGCAGCTTTTGACTGTTTTGAGTGCATAAGCAGAACCTCTGCCATTGCCATAGGTGCATGTAGAATTGCCTGGCTCCGGGCATCTGATTTGGAGCTCTGGGTACAAGACAAATTGGACAATATTCCTTGTACTGGTGAGAACCTGTTTGGCAAAGATTGGCAGGAAAAGTCCAAGAGTTGGATGCTGACAACTCCACCTTGGACGGATTATCCAAGGGCACAGCTGATCCTGCAAGAAAGAAATCTTTTAAGGAACCATTTTTTTCCAAAAAGAAAAGGTTTTATCCTGCTTATTCCCAGCAGGGATGCTCTGCAGGTCAACCTGTCTGGAAGGGTCAGCAACCATCCAAGCAAAGAAAAGCAAAGACTGCTAAGCCTCAACTGCCTAAGCAGTCTCAGCCTCCACAAGGCCTTTGACTTGCATCTAGAGAACTTAGCCTTCCTGTCTCTAAATGGACCAGAGCCTTCCAGCATTCCAGGAAGGTTATGTCACTTTGCCCCAAGATGGGGGCAGATAACAGCAGAGCATTGGACACTCTCCATCATAAAAGAGGGGTACAAGCTTCATTTCTTGAGCATGCCCCCTCCCACAATAGTAAAACAGTTCAATTCTCAGAGCTCTTTCATCAACCTGTTAGATCAAGAGGTCACCATACCTCTTGCCCAAGGGGCAATAGAAGAAGTACCCATTCATCAACAGGGTACAGGGTTTTACTCCCCCTATTTCCTTATCCCAAAGAAAACAGGGGGATACAGACCTATTTTGGACCTCAGAGAATTGAACAAATTCCTGTTCAAAGAGAAATTCAAGATTTCTCTAGGAACTCTGCTGCCATACCTTCAGAGTCAGGATTGGCTTTGTTCTCTAGACCTCAAGGATGCATACACCCATGTTCTCATCCATCCAACTCACAGAAAGTTCCTTTGGTTCCTTTTTCAAGGAAAGCACTACCAATACAGGGTGCTTTCATTTGGCCTGGCCTCAGCTCCAAGAGTGTTCACGAAATGCATGGCTGGTAGCAGCATTTCTCCGCACTTTAGGCATATTTGTCTTCCCCTACATAGACGACTGGCTCATTTGAGCCCCATCAGAGCCAGAGGCCAGAGCTTCTCTATCTTGCACAATGTGTATCTTTCAGTATTTGGGTGTAGTCATAAACATCCCAAAATGCAGTATAACTTCCACTCAGTCTCTAAAATTCATAGGAGCTTTGTTGGATACCAAAAAGGCAAGGGCCTATCTCCCCCAGGCCCATTGCCTTCGCATGGTGCAGTTAGCTTCTCAAGCAGTGCTAAAACCTCATCTCACTTCCCAAGAAATGCTACAACTACTAGGCCACATGGCATCCACAGTGCATGTGGTTCCTTATGCTCGCCTCCATATGAGAGCAGCCCAGTAGACTTTATCCACCCAATGGACCAAGGCATCAGGATGCCTGTCAGACAAAATAGCAAACACAAGTCGCCTTATTTTGTCCCTCCAGTGGTGGCAGTCCACTCAGAACCTGTTGCTGGCGTCCCCTTTTCAACAACCCTTACCCCAGGCAACTCTCAAAACAGATGCTTCACCAATGGGTTGGTGAGCTCATCTGCAAGATCTCTCCACCCAAGGCACCTAGACTCCACAGGAGACTCATCTGCATATCAATCTCTGAGAGCTCAGAGCAGTCTTCCTTGCTCTTC
The DNA here is from genome assembly GCA_033557465.1 of Ichthyophis bannanicus. NCBI lineage: Eukaryota > Metazoa > Chordata > Amphibia > Gymnophiona > Ichthyophiidae > Ichthyophis > Ichthyophis bannanicus. The sequence goes on along the minus strand of CM066032.1, from coordinate 1,825,818,119 downwards.
GAGTGTTCCATACATTCTCAGCTACAAGACAGTCCTCATTCATACAGACAATCAGGTAGCGATGTTCTATGTGAACAAGCAGGGGGGAACAGGCTCTCTGTCGCTTTGCAACAAAGCTTTGCGACTATGGGTCCTCACCAGAGAGCATCAGATTCATCTCCTGGCAGTGTACCTCCCAGGCATACAAAACTCTTGGGCAGACAGACTCAGTCGAGTTCTGCTTCCACACGAATGGTCTCTACATGCAGACCAGGTGACCAAGATCTTTCAAATTTGGAGAACCCCGGACATAGACCTCTTTGCAAGTCCTTTGAATGCCAAACATCCCCGGTTCTGTTCCAGAATTCCGGCTCAGGGCTCTCAGGCCAGGGATGCTTTCCTCCTTCACTGGGGTCAAGACTTCCTTTATGCCTTTCCACCCATTCCCCTAATTCCCAAAACCCTGTTCAAGCTTCAGAGACACAGAGGGCGTATGATTCTCATAGCTCCACATTGGCCACGGCAAGTGTGCTATCCTCTGCTTCTACATCTCTCTCAAGCTCCCTCCCTGGAGTTAGGATCTGCTCCAGATATCCTGTCTCAGGAGGACGGAATGTTATGACATCCCAATCCCCAATCTCTGCATTTTTAGAGCTTGGTTGCTGAAGGCCTAGTTCTTCAAGATCTTAGCCTCTTTCAGCAAGTAAGGGATGTTCTTCATGCTTCCAGGAAGCCTTCCACAAGACGCTCTTATGCTTTCAAGTGGAAAAGGTTTACCATATTGTCGCAGAAGGGTCTTAACCCCTTTGCGATACCTCTGGAATCATTACTGGAGTATCTCCTTCATTTATCCAATGCAGGACTTAAAACTAACTCAGTAAGAGTCCATTTGAGTGCTGTTGCAGCTTCTCTCAAGCCTCTAAATGGACAACCTATCTCCTCCCATCCTCTTATAGCAAGATTTATGAGAGGCCTTCTTGTAACTAAGCCCTCCCATTAGGCCACCACCGGTGGCATGGGACTTAAAGCTGGTTCTTGGTCAGCTCATGAAGCCACCTTTCGAACCCTTAGCTACTACCTCATTGAAATTCCTTTCTTGGAAAGTTATCTTTCTCATTGCAATCACATCAGCACGCCGCATCAGTGAGTTGCAAGCACTAGTAGCTGATCCACCTTATACAAGGTTTCATCATGACAAGGTAGTCCTTAGGACTCATCCACACTTTATGCTAAAGGTGGTCTCACCTTTTCCCTTTACGAGAGCCACAAGCAGTCACAACAGAAATCCAAACTAAGGGAATAGCACTCCGGTAGCCTGAACACAGAAGGGTTGAAGGGCAGGAGTTGCCTAGACCTCGAAAAGGTTACGGAGTACTACCTGGCCAAAGGCACTGTCCCATCGGGACTCCCTATCCAGGCAATAATGAGTTGCAAAAGTATGACTCGAACACCAGATGGCAGCCCGGCAGATGTTGGCCAAAGGAAAAGAGCGCAAATAAGCCACTGATGCTGCCATGGCCCTGACCCTATGGTCTGTTATCCAACCCTCCACTGGAAGCTCGGTAGCTCTGTATGCCCAGGCAATGCAGTCTGCCACCCAGGTGGGACAGCATACGCTTAGATACCGCTACCCCCAACTTACTGGGGTCGTAAGATACGAAAAGCTGAGTAGCCTTCCGATGCGGTTGCGTATGCTGGATATAGAAAGCCAACACCCTCTTACCTTCCAGGGTATGCAGGACTGACTCTGCCCGTCTGGCATGCGGCCTGGGAAAGAAGACAGGCAGAACCACCTCCTGGTTGAGGTGGAACGAGGAGACCACTTTCGGAAAGAACTTGGCGGGCATACAAAGCACCACCTGGTTCCTACAGAACGTGGTATAGGGTCTTTCCGACACTAGGGCCTGGAGCTCACTCGTTCGCCGAGCGGATGTGAGTGCTACCAGGAAAACCACCTTCCAGGAAAGATAATGTAGATGGCAGGTAGCCATCGGTTCAAAGGGCCTAGTAAGCTGCCCCTACACCACATTAAGATCCCACTCAGTTGCTGGTGGGCATACAGGGGGTTTCAAGAGAAGTAAGCCTCTCAGGAACCGTGAAACCAAGGGGTGGGCAGAGAGGGGCTTCTCATCCACTTAAAAGTGGTGCGCTGCAAGGGCACTGAGGTGCACCCTAACAGAGTTGGACTTTAGGCCCAAATCAGAGAGGTAAAGAAGGTACTGTAGAACCACCCCTACCGGGCAAGAGAGGATCTATATCCCGCTCCTTGCACAATGATGGAAACCTGCGCCACTTCAAGGCATGTGCTCATCTAGCCGACAGCCTCCGTGAGTCAAGCAAGACCTCCTCAGTGTTCTTTGGAAGAAGGAGCAGAGCGAGAATCTCACCCTTTCAGCAGCCACACCATCAAGTTGAGGGAGCTGAGATTGGGATGCAGAAGCAAGCCCCTCTCCTGAGACAGGAGACGTGAGGAGGACCCCAAAGGGATTGGGGCGTCCATCGCCAACTGCAGAAGAAGCGGTAACCACAGTTGTCAGGGCCATTGAGGGGCAATAAGGATGAACATGGCCCTGTCCTGGAGAATCTTGAACAGCGTTTTGGCTATCAGAGGTGTCGGGGGGAGGGGGGGGAAGCATACAGAAGGTCCCCCGACCATGATATCAGAAACGCATCGGCAGCCATCCTGTGTGGGTGGGGTCGCCTGGAGCAGAAAAGGGGCAATTGGTGGTTGTCCGATCTTGCAAACAGGTCCATCACGGTTGCCCCCAAGTCTGGAAGAGCCAATTGGCTACCCCACAGTCCAGCTGCCATTCGTGGGGTTGGAGACTCCTGCTGAGCCTGTTGGCTAGCCAGTTGTTCTGGCCCAGCAGGTAGACTGCTCGGAGATGAATGCCAGCCGGGCTGCGAATGAGCAGAGGTCTAGGGTTTCCTGACATAGGAGACGGGACTCCGTACCACCCTGTTTTTTCACATAGAACATGACCACCTGGTTGTCTGCACCAAAACCGATTTGTGGGCCAGGAGCTGTTTGAAAACTTCTAGTGCTAGGCGGATGGCCCGTAGTTCCAAGAAATTGATTTGTTGGGTCCTCTCACTTGAGGACCACACTTCGAGTACAGAAACCCTGACAATGGGCCCACCAGCCCAGCAGGGATGCATCTTTAGTCAGGACCCTCATATGCAGAGGAGCCTGGAAAGGCATCCCTGCCTCCAAATGATGTGTTTGGAGCCACCATGCCAGGGAACATACCAGACATCGGAATACTATGACTCTGTCCCGAAGGTGCCCTGAGGCCTGAGACCACTGGACCCTGAGACACCACTGAGTAGTCCGTATGTGGAGGCGGGCATCGGGGGTCACATTTACTGTGGAAGCCATGTGCCCGAGGAGGCACAGGAAATGTCTTGCTGACACCGCAGAATTTGATTCACTTGCCTTGCTAGAGCCATAAGTCTGCCTGCTCTGTAGGCAGGTAGGACTTCGCCTGAAGGGTATCGAGGCTGGCCCCAATAAACTCCAGCTGTTGAGTCTGAGTGAGACTGGACATGGGGTAGTTGATCACAAACCCCAGGTGTTGCAGCACTTGGATGGTATGAGTTGTGGCCTGGTGGGCCTCGGTTGCTGAGGTGCCTCTAATGATCCAGTCATCTAGGTAGGGGAATTCAAAGACCCCTTGGAGCCTGAGGAAGGTGGCAACCACAGCTAGGCACTTTGTGAACACCATGGGGGGGCAAGGCAAGGCCGAAGGGGAGTACCCTGTACTGGTAGTGGCTGCCCCCCACCACAAAGCACAGACACTGTCTGTGGTTTGGGTGTATCTGGATGTGTTTATATGCATCTTTTAGGTCTAAGGAGCATAGCCAGTCTTCCTGGCGGAGGTAAGGCAGCAATATTCCAAGGGAGAGCATCTTGAACTTCTCCCTCACCAAGAATTTGTGGAGGTTGTGCAGGTCGAGTATGGGCCTGAGGCCTCCATCCCTTTTTGGTACCAGAAAGTACCTGGAGTAGAATCCCCTTCCCTGCAAGTGGTGGGGCACCGGTACTACCGCCTGATCCTCGAAAACCTGCTAACTCCTTCAGAAGGAGTTCCTGGTGAAGTGAAGACCTGATAGCCTCTTCTGGAAAATAGTGAGGAGAAACCTGGGCTAGATGAAGATAGCCCTCCTGGACTACCTTGCGAGAACCAGGCATTGGTGGTAATGGCTGTCTACCTGTGGGCATAGAGCAAGCCGGCCTCCTGTGATCTGCCTGTATCCTGCGGGAAGAGTGACTATGCTGTAGGAGTCAAAAGCCACTGCCAGGCTGGGCTGGAGCCGGTGTCTGGGCTTTGGTGCTTTTCTGCTTACGCGGGCCATGCCCCTGTCCCTTGGCCTGCTTCCCCTGTTGGGGAGCCGGGGAGACCTGAAAATGGGGGTAGTATCAGTAAGCAACACCCTCCCTTGGGTAAAAGGGCTTTTTATTCGAGCCCTTCTTGCGAGAAGGGGCAGAGGTCTTCTTGGAGAGCCTTGTCCTCATCATGTACTTGGTCTCCAACTCTGCGGCCTTTGTCGGTCATGGGTTTGCCAAAGAGATTCTCCCCTTGGCATGGGACATTGACCAACTTGTCCTGAACCCATTGTTTGAGATCCGACGACTGCATCCAAGCCTGGTGGCATGCACTGATGCCAGCCACAGATACTCGGACCGCCGACTCGAACCAGTCATAGACTGCCCGAGACAAACTTCGAGCACTCACGGACGGCCTTGGACAGGCCCTTGAAGCTCTGCAAAGGTTCCTCGGAGAGACAAGTCGAGAACCGATGAGTTCCTTCACCAGGTCCCACAGGTACATGCCTATGTACAGCTGCTATGCCTGGATCCGACAAGAAAGCACTGAGCCCTGGAAGCACTTTCTGTTTAGGGAATCCAAGTTGCAGGCCTCTCTGCTGGGAGGCACCGAGGAATACATCTTCTGGCTCCTCAGCCAGCGCATGGCCGATTCCACAACCATGGAGTTGTGCCCCAGCTGTGACATTTGAAATCCAGGGCTCCGACAGATTCGATACATTGAGTCGAGCCGTTTGCTGATCACTGGCACTGACACCGGTGTCTCCCACCTGCAGAGCATCAGTCGTTACAGGATCGGAGGCACGGGTAAAGTAAGAGCCTCCCGAGGGAAGGTCTCATACTAGAGGATTTCGAGCTTGTTGGCTCGAGGATCCTCCTTGGACTCCGTGGGGTTCGCCAAAGCCTTGGACATATCCAGCACGAAGTCCAAGAACCTCATGTCCTCCGGAGGGGACATTCTCCAAAGCTCGGATACCGGGGAATCAGAAGGTACATCACTGTGCTGGTGGGTATCTGGGGACTCCTCATCCTCGGTTACCTACGCCCACGCCAACTCCTCTAAGGAGGAATTGGGGGGCTCGTCAGGCATTGAGGACGCCGGCAGTCCCGGTGGCGACGACCTCAGTCCCGAACGGGAGGCCGAGAGAGAACTTGATGAGGATCGAATCGAGGCCGAAAAGCTTCGAGGATTGGCTCGTCCTCCGGAGTCGACTTTGACTTTGAGGGCCCGGTTGTCTGAGCAGCGGAACCGGACAGGCTGGCTATCAGCGCCCGCTGCTGCTGCTTCATGAAGGCAATGAAACCGCACTCCAAGGCCGCCATTTTGAACGAGTCCAGAAGGCTCTGCATCCGCTAGCTCGGGTCCCGACATGGTCAGGCCCGACACCGGTTCCCTCGGAGAAGAGTCCTTGACGAGGACAATAGGTACTTGCCTCAGCTGCTCCAATTCCCGACAAGGCATCTTTGCCAGGTGTTCCTTCTCCGAAGATCCCGGCCTGTGCTCGGGACTCTGTGACAGGCCCTGGGAGAAGCCAGATCGCTCAAAGCCATCCAGAGACGCTGCTCTAAAGGATTTCTTCTTCCTCTTATGCACCCTCAAGGGGGACCCCCTTTCCGAGGAACCTCAACGCTTCTCGGGCTCGGAAGGCTCCCCCCAAGATGTGGAGTCCTTGGATCGATTCTGGGCTCTCGGAGGCAGGGACATGGAAAAAATGCTATCATGCTGCTGCTGGCGGCTCTTCAAGGCCTTCGAGTACATTTTCCTACACGGGCCACAGACCGACGGGTCATGGTCGGGCCCGAGGCACCGGATACAGCAGTCATGTGTATTGGTGAGAGACATGAGTTTAACACACCAATCACATTTTTTAAACCCACTTGTAGCCCTCGGGGGGGGGGGGGGGGAGAGGGCCCCTGCAAGGTTGAAGACCCAGGCTGCCAATGAAAAAAAAAAGCACAAACGCCAGTCACGAAGGACAAAAACCAAAAAAGGAGATGGACTTGATAACGACATACCAAGCCGAAGGCAGGAAGAGGTCCTGGTGTCGACCGGTCGAGAAAAGAGAGAAAATCAACTTTTTTATGGGGACACAAGGACTATGCCTATAGGGCTCCGTGGAAAAAAGGAGACTGAGCAAGATGGCACCCTTGAGCGGGATGGGGACCGCGCATGCATGATGGCCACTCCCAAAAGCTTTCTCTGAAAGCTGGGGATTTGCTCATCACGAAGGCTTTGTCAGCGCCGACATCACCCATATGTGAGGACTAACTTCCTGCTTTTTCCCGGAGAAACACAAAGACCTTCTGGAGCCTGAGGAAGGCAGCCACGATTACCAGGCATTTCGTGAAAACCCTCGGGGCAGAGGCTAGGCTGAAGGGAAGTATCCAGTATTGGAAATGTTTGCCTCCTACCACAAACCACAGGTACTGCCTGTGGTTGGGGTAGATAAGGATGTGGAATCTAAGGAGCATAGTCAGTCTTCCTGCTGGAGGTCTGGCAACAGTGTTCCAAAGGAGAGCATCTTGAACTTCTCCCTCACCAGGACTTTGAGGTTGCGCATGTCAAGGATGGGCCTTAATCCCCCTGCCCTCTTTGGGACAAGGAAGCATCTGGAGTAGAACCCTCTGCCCATGAGGTGGTGGGGCACTGGTTTCACCGCTCTGTCCTCGAACACCTGCCAACTCCTTCAGGAGAAGGTCCCAGTGGAGGGGAGACCAGAGGGGCTCTCCCGGGAAATAAGGGGGAGGTGTCTGAGTCAGGTGGAGGAGGTAACCCTCCCCCACTACCTTTAGTGCCCAGGAGTCTGTGGTGATGACCACCCACCTCTGGGTATAGAGTGTCAGAAGTCCCCCTATGGGCTGATGATCTCTGTGGGGTAGAGAGGCTATGCTCGGGGAGCCAAAAGATCCCCCACTGGCTGGGCTGGAGCTGGTGCCTGGGGTTTGGGAACCTTCTGCTTACGCAGGCCATGCCCATGTCCCTTGGCATGCTGACCCTGTTGGGGAGCCGGGGAGGCCTGGTGTCGGGTAATTTTGGTAAGCAGCTCTCTTCCTCGGATAAAAGCTTTCTACCTGAGCCCTGGTCCTTGTCATGAACTCTGTCTCCAGCTTGGTGGCCTTGTCGGTCATGAGTTTGCCAATGAGGTTTTCCCCTTGGCATGGGACGTCGACCAATTTGTCCTGAACCCACTGCTCGAGACAGCCCTTCCTCAATATCACTAACAAAGATGTAAAAAAAAAAAATCGGATTAAGGACAAATCCCTGGGGCACACCACTGGTAACCTCCTCATAGTGAGCTCCATTTACCTGCATCCTTTGTCACCTCCCACTCAAGCAGTTTCTAAACCAAGCAGTAACTCTAGGGTCCTTCCCTAGGGTGCTCGTTTATAAGTCACCTGTGCAGAACAGTATCAAAGGCTTTACTAAAATCTAAATACACCACATCTAGGTCTCTCTGGTCCAATTCCCTGTCAGAAATCAATCCGATTTGTCTGACAGGACTTGCTTCTGGTGCTATGCTGCCTCGGATCTCTTGGTACACTCATCTCCTCCCATGGTTTTCCTCTGACGACTCTCAGATCTACATGAGAGAAAAAATGTGCCATTATCGACAAACGCACTAGAAGCTAGCAGATAGAACAAAGTGTAAGATAAGGAGCAGGCGTTGTTTATCTTCGGCTAATACATATTCCTCACCTTCACCCTTGATTCCAATAATACCACAGTTACCCTTCCTCCTCCCACTAAGCTATTTGAAATGTCTTATCCTCCTCTTTATTGTATTAGCTATTTCTTCTTTTTGTATCTTTGCTTTCTTGACTACTTTGTTAGCTATTTTAAGTTTTTGTTTTTGAAATATAGACGCTTGTCTTCTCTCTCTGTGATATCTTGTATTTCTCCAGGACCAAGCAGGAAGTCAGTCCTCACTTATGGGTGTCATCGACGCCGATGAAGCCCCAGCGGAGCATTTCCCCAGCTTTCCATGAAAGCCTTTGGGAATGCTGGCAAGCATGTGCGGTTCCTTTCCCGCCTAAAGGTGCCATCTTACCTCAGTCTCTTTTTTTTTTCCGTGAAGCCCATCGGACGTGTGTCCTGTTTACCCGGTTAAAAGATTTTTTCTAACGTGTTTTATCGGATTCGACGTCGGTTCCCCTCCCGCCGGGATCGGTACACCGGTATCGAAACCCCTTTTTTCTTTTTCGGTTTTTGCCCTTAGTGGCTGGGCGTTCGCGCCTAAACTTCTTTTTTCCCTGGAAAGCCGGTCTTTTGACCTCGCGGGGTCCCTTTTTTCCCCCATGTCTTCCAGTGGTTTTAAAAAGTGTGATCGGTGTAAGAAGATCATGTCTCTCACCGACACCCACGACTGCTGCCTTCAGTGCCTGGGCCCGGACCACAATTCTAAATCGTGTGTGCCATGTGGAAAAATGTCTTCCAAGGCCCTCTGAAGTCGTCAACAGCAGAGTGAAAGGCTTTTCTCCGACTCGGCCTCTGCTTGTGCCCGGACCTCGTCTGAGGCTTCGACATCTCGGGATTCCAATCCCGAGAGGTGTCGGAGCTCCTCGGACAGGGGGTCCCCCGACCAGGAACATAAGAGGAAGAAGCGGCTCGCGAGGGCGTCGTCGATGGAGGTCCCAGGACCCTCAAGGTCCAGGTCTAAGACTCCCGACCGTCATCCAAGGCCCGTGGACCAGGAGAAGCCGACCAAAGTTCCTCGTATAAAGAACCGGAGTCTGCTGGACACGTAAGTCCTGTTGTCTTCGAGGACTCGCCTCCCAGAGTACCGACGTCGGGCCCGGTGCCGCCGGGGCCCGAGTCGGGGGCTGCTGCGTCACCCGAGCTGAGCCTCAGGTTGACAGCCTTGGAGAGCAGAATGTCTGCCTTCATGGACCAGCAGCGGGCATTGATGGCCAGCCTGTCTGGCGCATCTGCCCCGACCACTGGGACATCGACGTCCAAGTCGACCCCGGAGACCGAGCCGATACTCGAGTCCCTTGCGGCTCAAGGTTGTCCTTGGTCGAGGTCTCCCTCGACCTCCCGTTTGGGACTGAGGGTCTTGATGCCGGTGCCTCCGGCGTCGGGGCGGGTGCCCAGGGGCCCCGCGGCGTCGGACCCCGACTCGACGTCTGACAAGTTGGCATGGGAGACAGAAGATGAGGAGTCTCCTGACACCTTTCAGACTCGGTGTGTCCTGTCGGACACACACCTGAGTCTGAACCCCGGAGTAGATCCCCTCCGGAGGATACTGGTTCTCGGAGTTTATCCGGGATATGGCCGCTGCCCTGGCTATCCCGGCTGACCCCGAGGAAGAGCCTCGAACTGAGGAGCTCGATGCTCTACAGTATGACTCTCCTCCGAAGGAGGCCTTTATGTCCCGGTTCCTCCGATGCTGGAGCGGCTCCTCTTCCGGATGTGGGAGGCACCGGCCTCGGCGCCGGATTTGAGCAAGCGAGTCGATTCCATTTATCGGCTCCGCAAGAGTCCTGGCTTCCAGAAAGCACAGCTGCCACACCATTCCATGGTTGTGGAATCGGCCATGCATCGTCTGAAAAGTCAGAAGATGCACTCTGCGGTGCCTCCCGGTAGGGAAGCCCGAAGCCTTGATGGAGTCGGCAGAAAGTGTTTTCAGGGCTCCATGCTTGCTTGCCGTGTCCAGACTTACCAGCTGTACATGGGCATGTATTTAAGGGATCTGGCCAAGGAATTGGCCGGTTTCTCTGCTGGTCTCTCCGGGGAGCCCTTGCAGATTTTTAAGTCCTAGTCTTCGAGGATACGGGAATACTCGATGTTCATGTCCCGCACCGCCTACGATGGCTTCGAGGCTTCGGCCCGAGTAGCGGCTGCCGGCATCGCGGCTCAGACCTCGAGCCATGGGTTCAGGACAAGTTGGTCGATGTCCCTTGCCGAGGTGAAAACCTTTTTGGCAAGCCTGTGGCTGAGAAGGCCGCACAGCTCGAGACTGAGCACCTCACCCGGACAGGGCTGTCGAGGAAGACCTCTGCCCCTTCACATAAGAAGAAGGGCCCGGGTAAAAAGCCCTTTTACCCGAGGAAGGGCACTGCCTACAAACAATACCCACATTATCAGGCTGCCCAACTTGCCCCACAGGGTCAGCAAGCCAAGGGCCGGGGTAATGGGCCCCGTAGGCAGACTGCCTCCAAGCCTCCGGCCCCTGCTCCCACTTAGCAGGTTGGAGGTTTTTGACTCCTCCCATGCAGTCCCAGCCCTGCACAGGAGGCCACCTAGCCTTGTTTGCCCACCAGTGGCCCCTAATTACTCAGGACAGTTGGGTGCTGGACATAGTCCATCGAGGATATGCCCTCCATTTTCACCAACTTCCTCCGCCACACTTTCCAGGGGAACCTTTCAGGCCTCTCCTACATACTGCCCTTCTCCTCCAGGAACTCCAAGGGCTATTACTAGACAAGGCGGTGGAGCCTGTGCCTCCCCACTTCCAGGGTCACGATTTTTACTCCAGATATTTCCTGGTGCCAAAAAGAACCGGTGGTCTTCGACCCATTCTGGATCTCAGAAACCTGAACAAGTTTCTGGTAAAAGAAAAGTTCAAGATGGTTACTCTTGGAACTCTTCTGCCCTACCTCCAGCAAGGAGATTGGCTATGCTCTTTAGATCTAAAAGATGCTTACACTCACATCCTCATTCATCCAGACCACAGAAAGTACCTCAGATTCATTATGGGAGGAAACCACTATCAGTACAGGGTACTGCCTTTTGGGCTGACTTCCGCTCCCAGGGTCTTCACCAAGTGCCTGGCAGTGGTGGCAGCCTACCTGAGGAATCAGGGCATCTTTGTGTTTCCCTACCTAGACGACTGGCTTATCAGAGGCCAGACGTCTCTTGAAGTGCAGCAGGCCACCAACAGAACCATAGACCTGCTCCAAAAGGTGGGCTTTGTCATCAACTTCGCAAAGTCCACTTTGCTCCCCTCCCAGAACTTGGAGTTCATAGGGGCAAGGTTGGATTCTCAACTGGCAAGAGCATTCTTACCAGTGGACAGAGCACAAAGGCTCATGGACCTTGCAAGCAAGTTTCTGCACAGGTCCCTGGTCTCCGCCAGACTCTGTCTCAGGCTTCTGGGCCACATGGCATCCACAGTTCAGGTGACCCCCAATGCCAGGCTCCATATGAGGCCTGCCCAGTGGTGCCTTCGGACTCAGTGGTCACAGGCCTCAGGAAGCCTCAGGGACAGGATCAGAGTGTCCCATCGTTTTCTGACCTCCCTCGACTGGTGGTTACACCCCCCCAATCTGCTGGTGGGAGTGCCTTTCCAGAAGCTGCCTCATACTGTGGTGCTGACCACCGATGCCTCTCTGTTGGGTTGGGGAGCACACTGCCTGAACAAGTGCACTCAGGGCCTGTGGTCTCCTTGGGAGGCGTCCCAGCAGATCAATCTCCTGGAACTCAGGGCTATCCGCTTGGCCCTCAAGGCCTTTGCTGCTTCCTGGCTCAACAGTCTGTCTTGATCCAGACAGACAATCAGGTAGCCATGTTCTATGTAAACAAACAGGGCGGGACTGGTTCCCAGCCCTTTTGCCAGGAGGCCCAGGACCTCTGTTCCTTTGCCCTGAAACACAACATGCTCCTCAAAGCAGTCTCTCTTCCAGGCCAGGAGAATTCCCTGGCTGACAGATTGAGCAGGATTCTGCAACCACACGAGTGGCAGCTACATCCTTTAGTGGTTCAAAAGATTTTCTTGAAATGGGGGCTTCCCTCCATCGACCTGTTTGCCAGTCTACTGAACAACCAGCTGCCAAGGTTCTGCTCCAGGCAACCGCATCCTCTGAGAGTAGCAGCAGATGCTTTTCTGATTCCCTGGACTCAGGGCCTACTCTATGCGTTTCCTCCCACCCCTCTGGTGGCCCGAACACTGTTCAAGATTCTCCTAGACAGGGCTTCAGTCCTCCTGGTAGCTCCCAGGTGGCCAAGGCAGCCTTGGTTCCCCCTCCTGCTTCAACTGGCAGTGGATCTGCCTCTGCCTCTGGGATTGCAACCCGACCTTCTCTCTCAGAATCAGGGCTCCTTGCTGCATCCCAATCTCAAAGCTCTCAATCTGATGGCATGGAGGCTGCAAGGGTAGTGTTGGCTCCCTGGGGCCTGCCTCCCGAGGTTGAGGAAGTTCTCCTAGCCTCCGGGAAACAATCCACTAGGAAGACCTATGCTCTCAAGTGGAAAAGGTTCTCTGTGTGGTGTCAGCTGCGTGCTGAGGATCCTTTCTCCTGTACTGTGTCAGTAGTGCTTCAGTACCTGCTGCACTTGTCCAATCAGGGTCTCAAGTCCAACTCTGTTCGGGTCCACCTCTCTGTTTTAGCAGCTCACCACTCCCTAGTTGAGGGCCATTCCTTGTCTGTACACCCTTTGGTGTCTAGGTTTCTCAGAGGCTTGCTTCTGCTCAAGCCTCCCATACGTCCTGCTCCTGAGTGGGAGCTTAATGTGCTCTTGCAGCAACTGACTCGCCCACCTTTTGAGCCTATGGCTACTTGCCCTCTACGCTTCCTTTCCTGGAAGACTCTCTTCCTGATAGCCCTTACTTTGGCTAGGAGATTGAGTGAGCTTCAGGCCTTGGTCTGTGATAGACCTTACACCAGGTTCTATGAGAAAAGGGTGGTCCTCAAGACTCACCCTAAGTTCCTTCCTAAGGTTGTCTCCTCTTTCCACCTCAACCAGGAGGTGGTTCTTCCTACTTTCTTCCCTAGGCCTCATGCGAGTCAGGCTGAGACAGTTCTCCATACCTTGGACTGTAGGAGGGCCTTATCCTTCTACCTTGAACGTACGCAAGGTCACAGGAAGGCTTCTCAGCTCTTCCTTTCTTTTGACCCCAATAACTTGGGGAGGCCTGTGTCCAAGCATACCTTGTCCATCTGGGTGGCTGACTGTATCACCTGGGCTTACAAGGCGGCTGACCTTCCTTTGCAGGGTAGGGTCACGGCCCACTGTGTGAGGGCAATGGCTGCATCAGTGGCTCATCTCCGCTCTGTTCCATTGCAAGACATCTGCCGGGCTGCTACCTGGTCTTCAAGCCAGACTTTTGCAGCCCACTACTGTCTGGAGAGGGAGTCCCGTAGGGACAGTGCTTTTGGCCAAGCAGTACTCAGGAATCTCTTTGAGGTCTAGGCAACTCCTGCCCTCTGGTTGGGCTACCTGTGGAGGGTGTTCTTGAAAAGCCTTTTCTCAGTTGCTGAGACTAGAGGGAGTTCTCTTGTTCAGCCTGGGTTCCTGGTAGCCCAGAGCTGGGGAGTCACCCATAAGTGAGGACTGACTTCCTGCTTGGTCCTGGAGAAAGAGTAGTTACTCACCTGTAACAGGTGTTCTCCAGGAGCAGCAGGAATCAGTCCTCACTACCCTCCCTCCTCCCCTTGGAGTTGCAGTTGTACATAGATCATTTTTCAATTTTTGTGTACTGGTCTTAGATATGTCATTTGACTGAGGTAAGATGGCACCTTTAGGCGGGAAGGGAACCGCGCATGCGTGCCAGCATTCCCAAAGGCTTTCATGGAAAGCTGGGGAAATGCTCCACTGGGGCTTCATCGGCGTCAATGACACCCATAAGTGAGGACTGATTCCTGCTGCTCCTGGAGAACACCTGTTACAGGTGAGTAACTACTCTTTCTCCAGGAACAAGCAGGCAGTCAGCCCTCACTTATGGGTGACGTCGGCACTGACGAAGTCAGTGCAGAGCAATTCTCCATCTTTCATAGAGAGCCTTTGAAATTGCTACCACGCATGCATGGTCCTCTTCTCGCGCAAGGGTGCCATCCTGCTCTCTCCCTTTTTCTGCGGAGCCCTTCGGACGCACATCCTCGTTCCTCATAGTGTTTTGTTTTTGGCCTACTGGCCTTCTCTTTTCTGGTTGCACTAGTCCTCTACCCGTCCTTCCCCGCTCTACGTTTTTAGAGCTATTAGGGGGGCGGTTTTTCTTCCAACCGCTGGCCGTGTGGGTCTTTGACCTTGGGTCTATTTTTGCCCCTATGGCCACCGGATTAAAAAAATGGGATAGATGCTGTAAGAACATTCGCTTATGGACACCCATGACTCCTAGTTACTCCAGGTTGTTGGTGCCTGTGATGGGACCTTCCTAGTCTCCGACCTCACCGGAGGATGCCCCTCCCATTCTTGAGAAGCTGGCTTGCTCTGTGTCGACTCTGACATCAGAGTTGAGCAGCATGACATTAGACCCCGATGCCTGGTATCGTCACCAAGTCGGTCCAACGACCGCAAAGTGCTAGAAGACTCTTCTGGCTCGGAATCAGCCTGGAAACTGATGAGTCTCCCGACACCATCCTCCATTGGGACATCTCCAACCAATCTCTGCCATGCCATCATGACAGTAACTTCCAGAGGACTTAGGTTTCCTGGAGTTTGTCCAGGAGATGTCCCAGACACATGCCTTCGTGGTGGTGCTGGAGGCCAGGCCGCATACTTTATTGTAAGCTCTGATGGGCAGGGACTGTCTCTTACATGTTTGTGCAGCTCTGCATAAGCCTTTTAGTGCTATACAAATGCGTAGTAGTAGTACTTTGCATCTCAATATTTCATTACAAGGCACCTCCTTGGAAGGCACTGATGGTGCCCATACCCTCCCCCCCCCCCCCCGCCCCCAATCCTTGAATGGCTGCTTTTCAGGATGTGGGAGACCCTGGTGACAATGTGAATTGTGAACTGTCAACTTGATTCGCAGTAATGTCTGCCAGAGCTCTGGCTTCCAGAAAACACAACTCCATGAGTGTAGACTGAACCCATTCTTGCTGTTATAGGTTTTTCGGTACTGGAGGATCCTAGAGGTCGACCTCTTTGCCAATGCTCAGAACACGCAGGTGCTGTGTGTGTGCTCTTGAAGGCCGGCCAGGGGTCAGAAGGCGCCTTTTTCCTCCCCTAGTCAAGGGGCTTCCTGTAAGCATTCCCATTCATGCCCCTAGTGCCTTGGGCCATCCAGTAAACAAGCAATGGCTGCCTCAGTCATCTTCATTGTGCCCAGGTGGCCTGGTTCCCCCTGCTTCTACAACTATCCTTGAGGGGACCCATTGCTATCTCAGGGAATACCCCAAACCTGCTATCAGGAGGATGGGATGCTATTGCACCTCAACCTCTAGTCCTTGACCCTGATGGCCTGGATGCTGAGAGGCTAGCTATAGGCCGTCACCACCTCTCCATGCTGGTAGAAGACTTTCTCCTTGCCTTGCATAAGGACTCCACTATAGCACAGATGGTCGCACTAGTTTGTGGATGAAGGTCTCATCCCCTTCTCTTGTATGATGCTGTACATTTTATGGTACCTTCTGTGCATGTCGGAGGCTGTCCTTATGTCCAATAGTCTGAGTGCACCTCTGTGCCATCTCGGCTCACTATCACACTATGGCTTTCCAAACCATGCCAGTGCACGCCTTGATGGGCTGGTTCATGTGACTCTGCCTCCTTTCTCTGCCCCCCATCTGTCTGTCAGTGGCATGGAACCTCAGTGTGGTATTACGGAAGCTCGTGGCTCCACCTTTTGAACCTTTGGTTACCTGCCATCTCAAGTAGCTTTTTTGGAAGGTGGTGTTCCTGGTGGCATTCACCTCGGCCAGGCATGTGAGCGAGTTGCAGGCGCTGGTAGCACATGTGCCCAATGCCAGGTTCCACAAGAACAGGGTCATCCTTAGGATTCACCTGAAGTTCTTGCTGAAGGTTGTCTGCCATTTGAATCAAGAAGTGGTATTGCCCACCACCTTCCCTAGGCCGCCTCCTAGAGTGGAGGGCTCCCTGCACACGCTGGACTGCAAACATGTATTGTCCTTCTACATCCAAAGGATGCACCCTCATTGCTGCTCAATGCAGCTCTTTGTCTCTTTTGACCCTAGTTATCTGGGGTTGGCAGTATCCAAGTACACTCTCTCTCGGTGGGTGGCTGACTGCATTTCTTTTGCCTATGCTCAAGCGGGACTCTTTCTTGGGGTCACATCCCTGCTCACAATGTGAGGTTCATGGCAGCCTCAGTCGCCAACCTCCATTCTGTCTCCTTAGAGGAGATCTGCTGGGCAGCTACTTGGTCCTCTGTTCACACATTGGCTGCTCACTACTGCATTGACAGGGACTCCTGTTGGGACACTGTCTTTGGCCAGGCTGTTCTTCAACATCTCTTTGGGACTTAATCACAGCTCCTACCAATTAAATTTCTCTGGCACCCGACTCCTGGCTCCATGCTCTGGTCTTCTGCATTCAAATCCGCTGGGCCTATTTATGTTCATGCCCTCTTGGCTCCATTTTTTATCTTCAGGGAGGTTTTTTCACTCGTGCCCAGGAGCTGGTGAGTCCCATATGTGAAGAATGCATTCCTGCTTGTTCCTAGAGGTAGCTTAGTTACTCACTTGTACCAGGTGAGCTCCGAGACCAGCAGGAATCAAGCTTCACAACCCACCCTCCTCCTTAGGAGTTTTTGGGTATGCTTTTTCTTCTATCTCTCAGCTGCAAACTCATCTGAGGAGAAGAGTTGGGAATGCAGATGCGCAGATGAAGTGGAGTACTTCCAAAGGGTTTTCTATTTTATGCTGAGGAGCGTTTCTGCGCCGGCTCCTTCGATACCGATGATACCCATATATGAAGACTGATTCCTGCTGTTCCCGGAGATCACCTGTTACAGGTGAGTAACTGTGCTTTCCTAGAGAGCAGGATTGATAACGCACACAGTCCCTCCCACTTCCCGGAGTGCTTTTCTTAAAATTTGGAACTGAGGAGCCATGGAGACAAATGCATGTGGGAATAATGGTGCATGTTTAATACTTCACACTCATTTCTGAGATGTGGGACAGCAGTTCCATCCTGGTCCTGTTGGATGATGTCGCCCACTTATGTGCCTTATCAATCCTGCTGTTGACAGAAACACTTATTGAAAGTAAGCAGCTTTGTATTTTTCCTCCTCCAAGTTCCTCTTTGAAAGCAAATGCATCTTTTTTTGTGGCTTATGTTAGAACTGGAGCATTAACATGAAACACTTCCAAAATTGGATCCAAAATACTCCTTTTTGCGATTCAGTATCATACAAATTACTTAAACCACCAGAGAGCTCAATGTGTGGGTTATTGATGATATAACATCTACCTACTGCAACTTGTACATCGTCATTGCCCTCGTATGGTGTACTTAGGATAAAGGTACTATCCAATATACCAGGCATGTTCAACTTCGAATAGGTTGCGATCTACTTTTTCCGGCCAAAAGTGCTGGTGATCTACCACCATGAAAATTAAGTTTCAAATTAGTTTTAAATTAAATTCTAACCCAATAAAGTTGGAGGATTCCCTTCCCCCCCCATTTTTAATGAACCTTCTGTCATTTACTTGGATGTGATCAGCTGTTAAGCAAATTAAGCAAAAACAAAACAGGAGAAGATCCAGTAAGAACTGCAAGGGGAAATGGAAAGTACATTTTTTCTTAGTTTTATTGAGTAATAACTTTCTTTAACTGTCTTAATAACTTTCTTTAATTTGTATTGAGTAATTTGTGTTAAATTTAGGTCGTGTATTGATCCAGGCTGATCTTGCACAATCTTTAATATTTCGCTCTTGCTCATTAGTGAGACGCCTGAGCCTGCATTTCATCCACCAGCTTTTTGAAGTTGGGTGAATATTGCATGAGGGCCAGTCTCAGGGAATCCCGGAGATGTTCATATGTCATGTTGGAACATTGTGTACTCTGTCATTCTCCAGGACCAAGCAGGAAGTCAGTCCTCACTTATGGGTGACATAGACTTCGATGGAGCCCCCGTGCGGAGCATTTTCCCAGCCTTTGGGAATACTGCATGCATGCGCAGTCCCCTTCCCGCCTAAAGGTGTCATCTTGCTCAGTCTTTCTTTTTCCGTGGAGCCCACCGGATATCTGTCCATGTCACCCGGAAAAGTTGACTTTTTTCTTGTGATTTCATTGTGTTTTTTTCTCCGGTTCGATGCCAGTTCCCCTTCCCGCCGGGTTCGGTACACTGGTATCGAGCCCGTCTTCTATTTTTCGGTTTTTGCCCTTCGTGGCTGGCGTTCGCGCCCTTTCGCCTTTTTCCCTGGAAAGCCAGTCCTTTGACCTCGCGTGGGTCCTTTTTTCCCCGATTGCTTCCAGTGGTTTCAAAAAGTGTGATCGGTGCAAGAAACTGATGTCTGTCACCGACACATGACTGCTGCCTTCGATGCCTCAGACTGGATCATGATCCTAAGGTCTGTGTCCCGTGTGGTAAAATGTCCACCAAGGCACTACGAAGCCGCCAGCATCAGAAAGAATGGATTTTTTCTGACTGTGCCTCCGGCCGGGCCCGGACCTCGTCCGAGGCCTCGACGTCTCGGGAGTCTGACCCCGAGCATCGCCAGGGTTCCTCGGACATGGGGTCCCCCGATCGGGAACATAAGAGGAAGAAACGGCTCGTGAGGGCGGCGTCAGAGGAGGTCCCTGGTTCCTCGAGGGCCAGGTCTCGGACCCCCGACCGCTGCCACGGGCCCTTGGAGCAGGAGAAGCTGTCCAAGATACCTTGTGTGGAGCCGGAGCCCGCCGGACACGTAAGTCCTGTTGTCCTCGTGGAGTCTCCTCCTAGGGAGCCGACGTTGGGCCCGGCGCCGCTGGGGCCCGAGTCGGTGGCTGCTGAGTCTCCTGAGCTTGGACTCAGGCTGACAGCCTTGGAGTGCAGATTGTCTGCCTTCATGGATCAGCAGCGGGTACTGATGGCTAGCCTCGCTGGTGCATCTGCCCCGACCACCAGGACATCGACGTCTAAGTCGACCCCAGAGACCAAGCCGATACTCGAGACCATGAAGGTTCGAAGTCGTCCTCAGTCACGGTCACCCTCGACCTTCCGCTCGGAACCGAGGGAGTCGATGCCGGTGCCTTCGGTGTCGGGGCGGGTGCCACTGAGGCCCGCGCGGTCGGAGCCCCCCGACTCCTCTTCGAATGAGTCCGTGTGGGAGACTGAGGACGAGGAGTCCCCCAATACTTTTCGGACTCTGTGCGTCCCTTCGGACTCACCGCAGTCCGAACCCCGGAGTAGGTCCCCTCCGGAGGACACCAGGTTCTCGGAGTTCGTCAGGGACATGGCCAAGGCTTTGGCTATTCCCGCGGACCCCGAGGAGGAGCCTCGATCCGAAGAGCTCGAGGCCCTCCAGTATGACTCTCCTCCGAAGGAGTCCCTTTACTGTGCCTGTTCCTCTGATGCTGGAACGGCTCCTCTTCCGGATGTGGGAGGCACCGGCCTCGGTGCCGGTTTTGAGCAAGCGGGTCAATTCTATCTATCGACTCCGTAAGAGCCCTGGTTTCCAGAAGGCGCAGCTGCCGCACCATTCCATGATGGTGGAATCGGCCATGCATCGTCTGAAAAGCCAGAAGATGCACTCTGCATCGTCTGAGTTTTTTGTGGGGGGTTTTCTGTACACCATCTATAGTGCGCAAGTAGTGCGAATACTTAAGAAATGTTGGGCCGTACTGGAATTGCACTCGTGTTTTAAAAAACCTCTCAGAATAGCTTTTTCAAGGGGTCCTAATTTACAGGATAAATTAGTACAGTCAACCATTCCAGTTGATCGACCAATTCCTCTGTTTCTGCCCGATCGAGGTCATTCAGTTTGTGCTTCTTGTATTTACTGTGCTACCTCTATGACCGGCGTAACTTGGACATCTCTTGGACAGTTTTGTATTATGTTCCCCTGAGACCTAGGGGAGGCGACCATATAACAATACTGCAACAACGAACAAAGCTTAATCTTTAAATTTAATACAGTTACCCCATCAGGGCTTAATAAAGAAATTGAATGGTCAAGCTTATTCTGATGTCATCAATGACGTAGAGGGACTCCCTGGTGAAAGTGGGGTTTCCCTGTCGTTTGATTGGTGTTCCGAGTTGAGTGACAAATGATTTTAGCCAATTAACATATGATGCCCTTTATAATCGGCAGTGGAGTTCAGCTGGGTGTTTATAGATGAAGGAAGATGGCACTTGAAACAGGACAGTAGTCCCGAAACGTGCACACTGCACATCGTGTGTTTGCTTGACGATATTACCCCGGAGGTTTTATGAAATACAGCTAACAGAAAGATATACAAAATGTACACAAACAACCTACAAAATGTACACAAACAACCAGGAATAGAACCTTCGCTTTCTACGCCCCAAGGTGCTGGAACAACCTCCCCCCACAAATCAGATCAATCAAGGACCTGATTCAATTTAGGAAAGCCCTTAAGCATCATCTGTTCATTTTGCACTTTGCACAGCCAAACAGAACACTACCACATCCCTCACTCAAGCCGCACCCAACTCATCTACAACCTGACTTAGACAAACCAAACAACTGATCCATCCATCAGGCACTTTAATCGTATGCTGATAATCCATAATTTTTACTGTTATAATTGTCAAGACCCAGTCCTAACCGTTCAGTTCGGGTCTAATGTTATAACCTGTAAATAGTTACCCTACCACAGCTTGAGTGGCTGGATATGTAAATAGTTCACCCAGTTGCATCTCCAAGTTATTGATCCTGTTTCAGTGTATGCACAAGGCTGTTCCCTTTGTCTTTGCAAGAATTTATTTGTAAACCGCACTGATATTGAAGAGCGTGGTATAGAAAAGCTGTTAAATAAGATAAAATAAATATACAGATACAGATAAGTTTTTGAAATACTATAGAAAATGATTAAAATGGGCTAAGCCGTCTGGTGTGGTTGGACATTTGATTCCTTCCTCCTCCGGTTTTTTCAGACAAAACGTTGTAATAGAAAGGGTTTATATGGTTTGGTGACTTTTGATTCTAGTACTCTTGGTCATATGGTATGCCAGTGTCCTCAAGGATCAGATCAGGTCACCTGGGGGACAATATAACAGCCCTCTACCCTTCTGATCTCATCTCTCCAGTGGTGGTGATCCCCAGAAAATCTCCTTGTAGGGTCATCTTTTCAGATACCTTCACATCAATGTACCCTGACCGATGCATCTAAACTGTGCTGGGGAGCCCATCTCAGATTTCTCTCCACTCATGGACTCTGGTCTCAGCAGGAGTCGCAACTCCACATAAATCTGCTGGAAATCAGAGCCGCTCTGTCTTCCACTACTATCTTCGTTGCTGCAGAGTCCTAATCCAAACAGACAGTCAAGTAGCCATGTTCTATATTTATTTAACAGGTTTTATATACCGCTTTATCATTTCAGTCAAAGCTGTTTACATAGAAACTTAAACTTAGTAATGTACATTAAACAGGGACATTGATAACTTGGATTTTTCTGAGACAATAGAGAGTAAAGTGACTTGCCCAAGGCCACAAGGAGTGCTAGTGGGACTCGAACCCTGGTCTCTGGGTTTCCAAGCCAGTGTTCTTAACCATTATCCTACTCCTCCACTCTATATGAACAAGCAAGGCACAACAGGTTCTTGGACATTCTGCAGCAATGCTCTACATCTCTGATCCTTTGCCATACATCATTGCAGTCACCTCCATGTGGTGTATTTCCCGGGCAAGCACAATGTCTTAGCGGATGGACTAAGTCGAATCCTCCCCCGCGAGTGGTCTCTTCATGTAGACAGTCTCTCACATTTTTCAGATCTGTCGGATTCCAATTATAGACCTGTTCGCAAGTCCTCAGAATGCCACGCTCCCTTGTTTCTGTACCAGGACTCATGCGCTGGACAGCTAACAATTGGATGCTTTTCACCTCCACTGGGGTCGGGGCTTCCTATATGCCTTTCCTCCCATACCCCTAATTCCCAAGACTCTTCTCAAGCTCCAGAGGGACAGGGGCTTCATGATACTCATAGCCCCATGCTGGTCACGTCAACCGTGGTCCCTTCTCCTTTTACTTCCAACTTAGGCTCAACCAATAGATCTGGGGTCTGCTCCAAATCTCCTCTCTCAGGAGGAGGGGACGCTGCTCCGTCCCAATTCGCAGTCTCTCATCTCATAGCATGGCTGCTGAAAAGGCATAGCCTTCCAAGACATTAACCTTCCCCAGGCGGTGCTATGCTTTCAAGTGGGATAGGTTTTCTTTCTGGTGTTCTCAGAAGAATCTTAATCCCTTATCAACTCCGTTGGAGGCACTGCTTGAGTATCTCTTCCACCTATCTTCTGGACTCAAAACCAATTCAGTAAGAGTACACCTAAGTGCAATTGCGACCTCTCACATGCCCTTAGATGGCCAACCCATCTCTTCTCAGCCGTTAGTAGCATGCTTCATGAGGGGTCTATTAACCAAGCCTTCCATTAAGCCACCTCCAGTGGCATTGGACCTCAGTGTTGTTCTACGGCAGCTTCTCAAACCACCCTTTGTACCTCCAGCCACTACTTCACTTAAATTTCTCACATGGAAGGTCATCTTCCTCATTGCTTTCACTTCAGCAAGGCACATTAGTGAGCTCCAGGCCTTGGTGGCTGACCCTCCTTACAACACAGTTCCACCATGATAAGGTGGTCCTAAGGACTCACCCTCACTTCATGCCTAAGGTGGTCTCACCCTTCCATTTGAACCAGTTTCTCTACTTTTCTTTGTTTTTTCCTAGACCACACTCATCTAGTGCAGAAGCAACCCTTCATACTCTGGATTGTAAACGTGCCTTAGCTTTTTATCTCCAGAGGATTCAAGAGTACCAGAAAGCTTCTCAGTTGTTCATCTCCTTTGACGCTATTCATCTCTGGTTGCCAGTCTCCAAACATACTCTCTCCATGTGTATAGCTGACTTCATCACCTTTGCTTATGAGAAGGCAGGACTCTCCTTCGATGGTCATGTCACTGCCCATAATCTTCGAGCCATGGCTACCTCGATGGCAAATTTACGATCTTTAGCTATTGATGAGATCTACAAAGCAGCAACTTGGTCTTTGGTTCATACTTTTGCTGCCCACTACTGTCTGGACAAGAACTCCCGCCGGGATGTCATGTTTGGCCAGGCTGTTCTCCAGCATCTCTTTCAGACTTGGAGCAACTCCTACTCTGTCCCAGGTTTCGATACCAAACATCCATGCAGGATACATGACCTCTTTAGACATACCCGTGAAGATCCACAGCCGATTCTGAGGTCATCTCTCTGGCATCTTCTAGCTAGGGAGTCCCTTATGTGAAGACTACATTCCTGCTTGTTTCTGGAGATAGCATAGTTACTCACTTGTAACAAGTGATCCACGTGAACAGCAGGAATTTATTCCTTACAACCCACCCTCCTCCCGTAGGAGTTGTAGGTCGTCTCTTTTTTTCTCTCCTATCTCAGCTACAAACTCAACTGAGGAGGTAGAGCTGGAAAGGTAGGAAGGCAGCTTCGCAGGTGCAGTGGGATTACCACAAAAGCTTTCCTACTGGACGCTGGGGAGTGTTCCAGCGCAGGCTCCATTGGTACAGATGTCACCCATATGTGAAGACTTAATTCCTGCTGTTCCTAGAGATTACCTGTTACAGGTGAGTTGCTATGCTTCATCACAAATTAGTTTTGATATACATTTTAATCTAATATGATGCTTAGGCAGTGCAAATTTTTGAATAGGAAAATTCTCAGGAGCCTTTTCCAACTATTTTTTCTACAGCTGGGCATCTGTGGGAAGTGGTTGCTATAGGCACAGGGGAGTTCAGCTACAAAGGGAAAATTCAGAATGATGGGCGATTACTACATGATTCGCATGCTATTGTGACTGCAAGACGCTCCCTGCTTAGGTAAGTTAGCATACCAAGTTTTAGTTTATTATTGGTGGCACAGATTTGAGCAGATGACCATGTGATATGCATTTTTTTAAAAAATAGTACAATTACTCATATACACTGATTTATTTCTTCAAGGGCAACTCTTTAGTTTCCTTTTTTAAATTATGTAGATTGTAGACATATATCAGAAATAGAAGTATATTAAAATGAAAACAATAAAGGCAAGATTAAGGACTTGAAAGCTGCTTTTTTTTATTTATTACTTATCGAATTTTTACATTGAATCAAGACAAAGCTTGTACAGAAAAGGAATCTCACAGGAACACCAAAGGAAACATTTTCAAGTAGAATACATATTAGTGAACAATCCTACAGCCCTTATTGTGAGGGATGCGATCTAAGAAATACATACACAATCAGAGGATATCCTGAAAAATATAAAGAAAATTAACTAAAATGGCATCTGAGATCCTAAGACCAAATTCTTAGGCACGGTTAAACTTTATCAGTGGTTTCAGATTGTATAGGTAACCTAGCGTTTAAGAAAATAGTCAAATTCCCTAGATTAAAAAAATCTAACAGAATGGTGCACAAACACACACTTGCAGGGAAAGTGAAGATAAAAAGATGCACCCAGTTGTATAACACCCGGTTTAAGCAGTAAAAATTGTTTGCGACACCTCTGTGTCTTTCGCAATGTCTGGGAAGACAGAAATCTAAAGCCCATAGAAAGGCAAAGAATGCTTTTTATAAAACATTTTAAGAATCCAATCCTTATCAGAATCAAGGGCACATGAAACTAACAAAGTAGCTGGCTGACAAACTTCTTCAGTAGATACATTTAATATCCAGGAACAACCTGGAATGTAGTCTTCACATATGGGTGACGTCTGTACTGATGGAGCCCGTGTGAGAATGCTCACCAGTATCCAATTGGAAAGCTTTTGGGAGCACTCCACTGTGCCTGCGTGACTGCCTTCCCAATGCCCTCTCTTCAGTTCTTTGTCTTCCGCAGAGCCAGCAGAAAGCAAATCCTGTCACTGTAGAAAGTTTTTTGTGGATAGCGTCTGCCTTTCCATCAACACCGGCACTGTCTAAGACATCGCTGATTCCCTTATTCTTTCTTTATTTTCCAAAAAAAACAAAAATCTACTTGGGCGTCAATGCCCTTTATGCCATCGAGAGTATGGAGAAACAAACTAGAGTGTTCAAAAAATATTCTAAGTGTGCCATCACCATCTAGGTGACTGACACACATGACTGGTGTCTAAAATGCCTTGGCCCAGACCACCAGCCAGAAAATGACTCAGAGGCCTATAGAATTGGGCTTCTAAATTTAGGTACACTCTTCGCCTTGGACGTGGTATTATTGGCATCCACTTTATCGAGGGCCTCATCCTATCCTGGATCTCGGGTATCCTTGAAGTCCAAGCATGAGGCCGAATTGAAGTCTGAGGGCAGCTTCAGGGGAAGATCTCACTCTAAGCATTGAGATCCCTCGGGTATTGCCTCAGAGGCGGATTGGCCTGCCAAAACAGCCCCGGTTGGAGCCCTTGCCCAAAGCCATTGAGGGGCTCCAGGATGCTTTTGAGACCTCGACCTCCGGTGAGCTACTGGTGCCATGCTCTGGGATGGTAGCACAGATACCTGTCATCTATACCCAAGTATTGGCAACCTCACTAGACCAGCACATACTGGCCATCGAGCATAGTTCGGCAGCCCTACTTTGTACCCTTGGCACCTATACAACCCTTAACTACAGGTACTGGTCCATCTGTACAGGTTCTGGTACTGACATTGACACTGGTTCCAGGTGTAACATCGCTCCCACCCATGCCCTCCTTTTAAACCCTTACTGATACTGGTGCAAGGCCCAAATGGCTCACTGATGCCAATTCATCGGACCAACTTTATCAGCATCTAGCTTCCGATGAACACTGTACCAGTCGATACTTCTCCGATTTCAATTCCCCTGATTCTAATGTGGAGCCACTCGGTTCATGGGGGCTCCAGGACTTTCCTTCGGAACCTTCCTCACCTCAACAACGGCAAATGTCACTGCCAGAGGACATGTTCTTCCAGCAATTCATTTGAGACGTAGTCAAAGGTCTCACTGACATCGGAGAAGGAGTAGAGGGCGGAGGAACTGTAGATCCTCCAATTCTCCAGGAAGAAGCAGGAAATCAGCCCTTACATATGGGTTACATTGGCGCCGATGGAGCCCGTGCGGAGCAAATTCCCAGCTTTCAAAGAAAGCCTTTGGGAGTTGCCACCACGCATGCTTGGTCTGCTTCCCGCCCAAAGGAGCCATCTTGCTCAGTCAGACGACTGTTTTCTGTCTCGGAAAAAGTGATTTTCTTCTTGCCCTTTTGGCTGTTGTGTTTTCCTTCCCGCCCGCCCCCGGTACCTCGGTATCGGGTTGGCTCCCTTTTTTTACTTTTTTCTTTTTGGGCGTTTCCACCTCGTTTTCCTCGCTGGCATCCCGAAGGGTCTTTGACCTTGCTGTGGTCCTTTTTCCCCCTTGGCTACCAGTGGGTTCAAAAAGTGCGACAGGTGTGGTAAAGTTAAGTTATGATTGCTGCCTCCGATGCCTCGGCCTGGACCACAACTTAGTAGTAGTAGATCTGTTGGGCCCTCTCGTCCTGGGACCAGGCGCCCTGGGTGCGGTACCCTTGGAAGTGGGCTCCCCAGCCCAGCAGGGAGGCATCTGTAGTGAGGACCCTCGAGTGATGAGGAGCCTGAAAAGGCATCCCCGCTTGCAAGTGGCCTGGGACTACTGGTCCTTGAGGCATCACTGTGCAATTCGCATGTGTAGGTGGGCATATAGTATGACATGGACCGTGGAGGCCATGTGTCTGAGGAGGCAAAGCAGGTGTCTTGCTGGCACCGAGGGGCGGCGCTGAACATTTCTGGCCAGAGCCACAAGCCTGTTGGCCCTGTCTGAAGGTAGGAAGGCCTTGGCTGGGAGAGTATCTATTCTTGCCCCGATAAATTCCAGCTCTTGAACTGGACACAGGCTGGACTTGGGATAATTGATAATGAAGCCCAAGTGTTGAAGGACCTGGATAGTGTGTGCCATGGCCTGCTGCACATCAGGGGCCATGGTGCTCCTGATGAGCCCCTTGTCAAGATAAGGGAAGATGAAAATCCCCTGAAGCCTGAGAAAGGCGGTGACCACCGCTAGGCACTTCTCCTTTGTCAGGTCTCTCAGGTGGTACATGCCGATGTACAGCTGGTAGACTTGGATCTAGCAATTCAGCAACATGCCTGGTAACATTTAATGCCGAGGGCATCCAAGGTGTGTGGGCCTCCCTGTTGGGTGGTACCAAGGAATCCGTCGGACTTTTTAGTCGAAACATGGCAGATTCTCCAGGACCAAGCAGGAAGTCAGTCCTCACATATGGGTGACGTCGGCGCCGACGGAGCCCTCGTGCAGAGCATTTCCCCAGCTTTCTAAGAAAGCCTTTGGGAATGCAGCGCGCATGCGTGGTCCCCTTCCCACCCAAGGGTGCCATCTTGCTCAGTTGTCTTTTTTCCGCGGAGCCCGACGGACGTGGTTCGCTTTCACCAAAGAAAAAAGTCAATTTTATTCTGTTTTTGATCCGCTTCTTCGGTTCGACGCCGGATCCCTTTCCTGCCTGGGCCCGATACATCTGTATTGAGCCCTATCTTCTTTTTTCGGTTTTTGTCCTTAGTGACTAGTGTTCGCGCCATTTTCTTTTTTCACTGGCAGCCCTGTCTTTTGACCTCGCAGGGGCCCTTTTTCCCCCGATGGCTGCCAGCTGGTTTAAAAAGTGTGATCGGTGTAAACTTTGTCTCTCACCGACACACATGACTGCTGCCTCGGACCCGATCATGACCCGATGATCTGTGGTCCGTGTGGGAAGACGTCCTCGAAGGCGTTGAGTCGGCAGCACCAAAAGGAAAGAATCTTCTCTGACTTCACGTCTGGACGGGCCCGGACTTCGTCAGAGGCCTCGACATCTCGGGACTCCGGCCCCGAGCAGCGCCGAGGTGGTTCTGAGAGGGGGCCTCCCTCGTGAGAGCATCGAAGGAAGAAAAAACCCGCGAGGGCGACGTCGGTGGATGCACTTGGTTCCTCGAGGGCCAAGTCGCATAGCCCTGAGTGCTGTCCCGGGTCTTCGGAGTCGGAGAGGCCTGCAAAACAACCTCGTATCGAGATGGAGTCCCCTGGCCACATGAGTACTGTAGTCCTCGTGGACTCTTCTCCGGGGGAGCCGATGTCGGCCCCGACGCCATCGGGGCCCGCTGAGTCTCCTGAGCTCGGACTTAGGTTGACGGCCTTGGAGAGCAGTTTGGCTGCCTTCATGGAACAGCAACAAGCACTGATCTCTGGTCTCACTGGTGCATCTGCCCCGACCACCGGGACATCGATGTCCAAGTCGACCCCGGAGGCCGAGCCGATCCTTGAGTCCATCCGTGCTTGAGTCGATCCTCGGCCAAGGTCTCCCTTGGCCTCCCGTTCGGGACCGAGGTCGTCGACACCGGTACCCTCGGCATCAGGGCGGATGGCATCGGTGCCTGCCCGACCGGAGCCGCTCGATTCCTCTTCCGAGGAGTCTGGCTGGGAGACGGAGGATGAGGAGTCACCAGACACCTTTCACTGTTCAAAGTGCTCAGGGACAGGGCCTCGATGATATTGGTGGCCCCCAGATGCAACTGTGGTTCCCACTTCTGTTGCAACTTGGCGGTGGACACTCCTCTTCCTCTGGGGATGCAACCCGATCTCCTATCACAGGAGCAGAGATCTCTCTTACACCCCAATCTCCAGTCCCTCCATTTGATGGCCTGGCTGCTGAAAGGGTAGTTCTAGCGCCCTTACTACTGCCTAAAGAAGTGGAGGACGTGGACGTGGTCTTGGCCTCTAGGAGGCAATCCACCAGAAAGTCTTATGCCCTTAAGTGGCGTAGATTCTCTACCTGGTGTGCTCAACACGAGAATCCTTTCTCATGCCTGGTACCAGTGGTACTGCAATATTTGCTTTACCTGTCCAACCTAGACCTTAAGTCCAATTCTGTAAGGGTTCATCTTAGTGCTCTTTCAGCACACCACTCCCCAGTGGAGGTACAGTCTCTCTCAAGCCATCCTTTGGTGGCTCGCTTCCTCAGAGGTCTGCTGTTACTTAAGCCTCCAGTGCGTCCACCTGCCCCGGAGTGGGATTTAAATGTGGTCTTGCAACGACTTACTTGTCCACCATTTGAACCTATGGCTACTTGTCCCCTACACTTTCTCTCCTGGACAGCATTGTTTCTGGTGGCCCTTACCTCAGCTTGGCGAGTGAGTGAGCTTCAGGCCCTATATCAGATGCTCCTTATACTAGGTTCTATAGGAACAGAGTAGTCTTACGGACTCACCCTAAGTTCCTTCCTAAGATTGTCTCCTCTTTCCACCTTAATCAAGAGGTGGTTCTTCTGACTTTCTTTCCCAGGCCGCATGCCAGCCGGGCTGAGATTGTCTTGCATACCCTGGACTGTAGGAGGGTGTTATCCTTCTACCTTGACCGTACGCGGGAGCACCGAAGGGCTGTTCAGCTCTTCGTCTCTTTTGACTCCAATAAGTTGGGGTTGGCTGTCTCCAAGCATACTTTGTCCATATGGGTAGCTGACAGTATCGCCTGAGCTTACAGGGCAGCAGGCCTCTCATGGGAGGGTCGAGTCACGGCTCATCGTGTCAGGGCGAAGGCTGCGTCAGTGGCTCATCTCAGCTCTGTTCCGTTGGCAGACATCTGCCGGGCCGCTACTTGGTTTTCATGCCAGACTTTTGCTGCCCACTACTGCCTTGAGAGGGAGTCCCTCAGGGACAGTGCTTTCGGGCAGGCAGTACTCCATAATCTCTTTGGGGTTTAGGCAACTCCTACCGTCCGGCCCTGATGTTGGGCTACCTTACGGGGGCGTTATCAGAGAAGATTCTGTTCTAGCATGCTGGAGCTCTAGAGGGAGCTCATTGTTTCAGTTTGGGGTCTCCGGTAGCCCTAAGCTGGGGAGTCCCATATGTGAGGACTTACTTCCTGCTTGGTCCTGGAGAAAGTGTAGTTACTCACCTGTAACAGGTGTTCTCCAGGAGCAGCAGGAAGCAGTCCTCACAACCCTCCCTCCTCCCCTTGGAGTTGCAGTCATATGCTTTAATTTTTGCTTTTTTGCTGTCTTTTAGCTACGTCATCAGACTGAGCAAGATGGTACCCTTGGGCGGGAAGGGGACCGCGCATGCGCGCTGCATTCCCAAAGGCTTTCTTGGAAAGCTGGGGAAATCTCCGCACAAGGGCTCCGTCGGCGCCGACGTCACCCATATGTGAGGACTGATTCCTGCTGCTCCTGGAGAACACCTGTTACAGGTGAATAACTACTCTTTCCATGACCATGGAATTATGCAGCAGTTGTCACTTGAAAACTGGGACTTCAACGGACCCAATACATCGAGTCCAACTGCTTGCTAATTACCTGCGTCGAT
This sequence comes from Ichthyophis bannanicus, assembly GCA_033557465.1. Lineage (NCBI taxonomy): Eukaryota > Metazoa > Chordata > Amphibia > Gymnophiona > Ichthyophiidae > Ichthyophis > Ichthyophis bannanicus. The sequence continues at coordinate 1,825,787,705 of CM066032.1, read as the reverse complement.
GCTGGTGTCTCCCACATGAGGAGCATAAGGCATTTCAGGAGAGGTGGAATGGGCACCATGAGGGTCTCCCGAGGGGGGGCCTCATACTGGAAGATCTTGAGTTCATCTGCTCGAGGATCCTCCTCGGACTCTATTCGGAAAGCCAAGGCTTTGGACATATCTCGAACGAAGTCTCGAAAAGCCATGTCCTCCAGGGAGATCTTCTCCAAGGCTCCAATACTGGGGAATTGATCAGAACATCTCAGTGAATGTGAGAGTCTGGATACGCCTCATCTTCAGACTCCCAGACGGAGGAATCCGAGGAAGACAGGTGGCATTCCTCAGGCCCCGAAGGATCAGTCCGCTCCAGCGCTCACTGACTTGCCGGTGGCTATCTCTGTCACGAGGAACGGGAGACTGAGTGGGATCTTGGCCGAGGATCTATGCTGCCTCAAGGGGCGACTTCATCATCGAACTTCCAGTGATCTCGGCAGAGAAACCGGGCATGCCGGATACTAGCACCCACTGCTGCTTCAGGAAGGCCAGTGATACTGCGTTCCAAGGACACCATCCTGGACATGAGTTACGGAGGTTCCGCAGCATCTGGCTCAGGCACCGATGTACTCTGGCCTGAAGCCGGTTCCCCACGTACCAGTTGTACGCAGCACTGTACAAAACTTGTAAGAGACAGTCCCTGCTCATCAGAGCTTACAATCTAATCAAAACAAACACAGAAAGCGTAAACGGGGAAGGAAAAGAAGATCAGATGAGTTAAGATCCAAAGGCAGCAGCGAAGAGGTGAGCCTTCAACCTGGATTTGAAGAGGGTTAGAGAAGGTGCCTGGCGTACAGACGCAGGTAGTTTGTTCCAGGCGTAAGGTGCAGCAAGGTGAAAGGAGCAATCTGGAGTTGGCAGTAGGAGAGGAGGGCAGCGATAGAAGTAGTTAGAAGAGCGGAGTACCCGGGAGGGGTTGTAAGGAGATATAGAAGAAAGGTAATGAGGAGCCGCAGAGTGAATGCATTTATAGGTCAGCAGGATAAGTTTGAATTGGATGCAGAGACGGATAGGGAGACAGTGAAGTGACTTGAGAAAAGGAGTAATATGGTGGTTATGAGACTGGTGGAAGATTAGCCATGCTGCAGAGTGTTGAACAGATTGAAGGGGCGAGAGATGACTCAAAGGAAGACCAGCAAGGAGTAGGTTACAGTAGTCAAGATGGGAGGTGATTAAGGAATGAATAAGCATTTTAGTAGTGTGTTCAGAAAGGAAAGGGTGGATTTTGCTCATGTGTTAGAGAAAGAAGCGGCAGGTCTTAGCTTTGAGTTGGATAGGTGTGGAGAGAGAGGGAGGAGTCAGACAACCCACAGATTGCGGGCCGAGGAAACAGGAAGGAGTACAGAGTTGTCCACAGAGACTGAGAAAAGAGGAAGAGGAGAGGAGGAATTAGGGGGAAAGATAAGAAGTTCAGTCTTGGCCATGTTCAATTTCAAGTGGGACATCCAGGTAGCAATGTTAGGAAGGCAGGCAGAGATCCGGGTCTGGGTTGCCAGAGAGAGTTCAGGTGTAGAGAGGTAGATCGATCTGGGAGTCGTCAGCATACAGATGGTACTGAAAGCCATGAGAAGAGAGAAGCGCACCAAGGGACTGGGTATAGAGAGAGAAAAGGAGCAGACCCAAGACAGATCCTTAGGGTACACCGACTTGGAGCAGGGAAGCGGAGGAGGAGGAGCCACCAGAACACACACTGAAAGAGTGATGGGAGAGATAGGAGAAGCAGGATAGTACAGAGCCCTTAAAGCCAAGTGAGGACAGGGTATCGAGGAGAAGGTTGTGGTCAACTGTGTCGAAAGCAGCAGAGAGGTCAAGGAGGACGAGGACATAGTACAGGCCTTTGGATTTTGCCAGGAATAAGTCACTGGAGACTTTGACAAGAGCCGTTTCAGTAGAGTGTAAAGGACAAAAGCCAGACTGTAAAGGGATCCAGGAGGGCATGAGAGGAGAGGAAGTCAAGGCAGCGGCAGTGAACCGCACGTTCAACTAATTTAGAAATGAAGTGGAGGAGAGAGATGGGTCGATAATTAGGACATGTGGGATCAAGTGAGGGTTTCTTGAGGAGAGGTGTGACCACAGCATGCTTGAAGTCTGCAGGGACAGTTGCAGTGGAGAGCGAAAGGTTGAGAAAGAGATGGAAGGGACAACGGTGGAGGAGTTGGTGCTTAAGAGACGGGTGGGGATAGGATCAGAGGAGCAGGTGTTCGGAGGAAGAAAGAAGGTGTGCGGTTTGCTCTTCAGAGATTTATTTATTTTATTTATTTATTTAAAGTCTCTTCTATACCGCGCTATTCAGCATCAGCGCGGTTTACAATAAACAGTGAACATACACATTTCCAAGAGATGACAGGAAAGGAAGAGTGGGTAGCAAGGGATGGGGGGGGGGGAGAGTTGGGAGTGGAGAGGGGGAGGAGGGGGAAATAGCCGAGTTTGTGGGGAATTGGAGGGTGATCTTGTGGATTTTGTTATGGAAATATTCAGCCAGGGTTTGGGCAGAAAGGGAGGGAGGGATCAGAGGTGGAGGCACTTTGAGGAGAGAGCTGAGAGTAGTAAAGAGACGGTGAGGATCAGAGGCCAAGAGTTAGTCAGATGGACATAGTCTTGTTTGGCAAGAGCTATGGCTGATTGGAAGGAGGCAAGCATGAACTTGAAGTGTAGAATGTCTTCCGGGGAGCGGGATTTTAGCCAAGCACGCTCAGCAGAATGTGCACAGGAGCGTAGATAGCGAGTAGTGGAATTGCATGTGATCTGCCTTGCCCTAAAGGCGTTCCTGAGACCCCCGAGTCACAGATCCGTCCTAGTCCAGATGGACAACCAGGTCGCCATGTTCTATGTGAACAAACAAGGGGGCACAGGGTCCCGCATCCTTTGTCGGGAGGCTATGGACTTGTGCTCACTCGCAGCCCGACAGGATGTTCTCCTCAGGGCAGTGTACCTGCCAGGCCAGGACAACTGGCTGGCCGACACTCAGCAGACTGTTTCAGCCGCACGAATGGCAGCTAGACCCGAAAGTGGCCTATGGGCTCTTCCAGAGTTGGGGGGAGCCAATGATGGACCTGCAGCCTTGAGTCTGATGATACCACTTTTGCCCTTCCTCTTCTCACTAACATATCTGAAAAATGTCTTATCCCCCCATTTTATTGCATTGGCTATTTCCTCCTCCTTTTGAGTATTTGCCTTCCTGACTACTTTGCCAGCTTCTCTAAGTTTTTCCAAATACCGATGCCTGTCTTTCTCTCTGTGATCTCTTGTATTTCATGAAGGCCTTCCTCTTTTTCTTCACTTTTTCAGCTACTTCTTTTGAAAGCCATAGCGGTCTCCTTTTCCTTTTACCTTTATTTACCTTAAAATATCCCCTTTCAGTTTTGCCCACTGTTTTTCTACATCCCCCAGCTGTTCCCATCCCGCTAACGACTCCCTGAGGTATTGGCCCATCTTGGCAAAGTTAGTCTTCCTAAAGTCTAAGACCCTCACCTTTGAATGGATTCTAACAGCCCTAGTCCTAATACTGAACCACACCATCTGGTGATCACTGGATGCAAAATGATCTCCCACTACAACATCAGAAACACTTTCACCATTGGTAAGCACCAAGTCCAGTATGGCCCCTTCATGTGTGGGGTCTGTTACCAATTGCCTGAATAGTTCTCCCTGTAGAGAATCCAGGATCTCCTTACTTCTAGATGATACTGCAGCAGGGATGTGCCAGTCAACATTTGGCATATTGAAATCTCCTATCAGTAGCACTTCCCCTTTCCTAGCAATGCTGCATATGTCTTCAATTAACTCTGTCCACCTCTTCCTCTTGTGAGGGAGGTCTGTATATCACACCAATGCAAATAGATTTCTCTTTCCCTCTTTCTAGTTTAACCCACAATGCCTCCTCTCTCCCTTTTAAGCTCTGTAATTCCAAAGCTTTAATAGTAGTTCTTACATATAGTGCCACTCCTCCTCCCCTTCTTACCCTACCCTGTCCTTTCTGAATAAAGTATAGCCAGGTATAGTTGCATCCCAATCATGGTTTTCTGTAAATCATGTTTCTGTAACTGCCACTAAATCCAAGTCAGCCACTCCCACCAAAGCTTCAACATCAGGGATCTTATTTCCCATGCTACGGGCATTTATACACACTGCTTTCCATATGTTACCCCTGTTACATTAAATATCTTTATGGAAATGGGTATCGCCTACCTGGGGGCTTTCTTCACCCATCCCCAACGAATCTTGATTAAAGCCCTCTTCAGTAGATTAGCCAGTCTACTACGGAAGACGTGTTGAGCTTTCTTGGACAGATGGATGCCATCTCTGCTCTGCAACCCTTGGAACAGCATCCCATGGTGTAGGAAATGAAAACGCTCTCGATGACACCATCCATGCAGCCATGCATTCATCTCCAGGATGCGAGCCTCTGTCTCGTCCCTCAGAAAAAGTTTTTGTTTTCCTCACCTTAACAGGCTATATCTCTTTTCTATTTTCCGGTTGCACCGGTCCTCTACCCATCCTCCCCTTGTTCTCTTTTGGAGCTTATGGGAATACCCTTCTAAATTTTTTTTCTCCCGGGCTTCGCGCCCTTTTTTTCTCTCCAGCCGCTGGCTGCGTGAGTCTTCGACCTCACAGGGGCCATTTTTTGTTTAAAAAATACGATAGATGCTTTAGGAACATGTCGCTTATGGACACTCATGACTGCTGTCTAAGGTGTCTGGGAGCCAACCATGACCCATAACTCTGTTCACTCCACAAGAAAATGTCCTCTTAAGGCCCTGCTTAGCCGTAAGCAGAAGTCCAAAGACATTTTTCGAAAGGCTGCCGGAGTCCCCTTTGGCACCCTTGGTCGTCTCCCCTCCGGTGGATTCTCCCCCTGTGGCACCGCGTTCCTTACAGCATTCGAACCAGGGGCCCCTGAGGTAGAACGGCGCAAAAAGAAGGCCTCAAGGTCGCTGTCTGGGGACCGCAACAAGCGCAAGTGTTCCCGTGCCTGGTCGCTTAGCCCCATTCGGCGTTCCTGAGAGTTGGCAAGGATCTGCCCCACAAGGTACCTCACAGAGAAATGGAGGCCTCCGGCGAAGGCGCCCAGTCTCCTGAGGGCCGTCCCAGTGAGGACCCTCCTCGACGCCCGATCTGGTAACCCCAGTATCGGCATCCCAGGGCCCCACACCCGCGTGGGAGTCCCATTACTTCCTAGCAGGCACTCATGGTCAGCTTCACTGACTTGCGCCTGGAGACCGTTGGTGTCTCACATGGGACACCCAAGTCCTTCCAGGAATCTCCCGAGAGCCACAGGCCTCGTGAGGGCTTTCGACGTCGGTCTCGCTCGCCCTCCCCTTCCATTGCCGGCCATCTGACAGAGCAAACACATTCTAGGAGACCCATACTCACCGGGATTTTCCATCAGACCCCTCGTTGCCTGATCTCCAGCAGCGTTTACCGCCCGAGGACACCTCCTTTTTGGTGTGTGTTCAGGATATGGCTCGGGCCCTCAACCTGGTCACCAGACCTAGGAAGACCCCCGTGCTGAAGAATTTGATATTCTTCAGTACAAGGCCCTGCCCAGTGAATCCTTCATCGTGCTGGTGCTACCGATTCTTTCCCAGCTTTTGCTCCGCATGTGGAAGGATCTTGCCTCGGTCCCCATTGTGAGCAAGCGCCTTGACACTCTGTACATGGCGCAGCGAGGGCCAACTTCCCACATCTGGATGGTAGTTGAATCAGTCATGAGGAAGCAGAAAAGCCCGAATCCCACTCCTCGGTTCACCTGGCCGGGAGTCCATGCTCTGTGCTGCAAGACCTATCAAGATTCCATGCTCTTCTGTCGCATCCAGGCATACCAATTATATATGGGTATGTTCCTCCGTGACTTGGCAAAAGAACTTGGTGGCTTCTCTGTGGGTCTTGAGGGCGAGCCCCTCGATAGGTTCTGCAACAAGCTTTGCCGTTGAAAAATACTATTTTGGAAGCCCAGACCAGCTGTATTCCACGCTTTAAGAAAAGTGGAAGGAAGTCCAAAAAACTGCCAGCATGGTTTAAAGGTGAGGTCAGAGAGGCGGCTGTTGCCAAGAAAGCATCTTTCAGGAAATGGAAAAAAGAGCCAAACGATGAAACCTGGAAACAGCACAAGCACTGGCAGGTCAAATACAAGGGATTGATAAAGAAGGCAAAGAGAGAATTTGAGAAGAATCTTGCTGCGGAAGCAAAAACGTGAAATAAAGATTTTTTTCAAGTACATTCGTAGCAAAAAACCCATGAGAGAGTCAGTTGGACCATTAGATGATAGAGGAGATAAAGGGGCACTAAGAGGCGACAAGGTGATAGCGGAGAGACTAAATGAATTCTTTGCTTCGGTCTTTACTGAGGAAGATGTAGGGATGTTACCCATGACTGAAGTGGTATTTAAAGGTGCGGAAGAATTGAAGGAAATATCGATACATCAGGAAGATGTATTACAACTATTAGATAAACTGAAGAGTGGAAAATCACCTGGGCTGGATGGTATACATCCAAGGGTGTTGAAAGAACTGAAATATGAGATTGCAGACCTGCTATTACTAATCTGTGAACTATCATGAAAATCTCTAATACCTGAAGATTGGCGGATCGCCAATGTAACACCAATTTTTAAAAAGGGTTCCAGGGGTGATCCAGGAAACTACAGACCGGTGAGCCTCACATCAGTACCGGGAAAAATGGTAGAAACCATCATAAAGAATAAAGTTGCTCAGCATGTAGATAGTCATGGCCTAATGGGAGACAGCCAACATGGCTTTAGACAAGGAAGATCTTCTTTTACTAATCTGTTATGTTTTTTTGAAAGTGTGAATAAACAGGTGGACAAAGGTGAGTCGGTTGATATACTGTATCTGGACTTTCAGAAAGCCTTTGACAAGGTCCCCCCTCAGATTTTTTTGGCAAAACTAAAGAGTCATGGGATAGGAGGCAGTGTGCTATTGTGGATCAGGAACTGGTTAAAAGATAGAAAGCAGAGGGTAGGGCTAAATGGCCAATTTTCCCAATGGAGAAAGGTGAATAGTGGTGTACCCCAGGGATCTGTGCTGGGTCCGCTGATTTTTGACATATTCATAAATGACCTGGAAAGTGGAATAACGAGTGAGGTTATCAAATTTGCAGATCACACAAAACTATTTAGAGTTGTTAAAACCCAAGAGGATTGTGGAAAATTGCAAGAGGATCTTGATAAATTGGAAGACTGGGCATCAAAATGGCAGATGAAATTTAATGTGGACAAGTGCAAAGTTATGCACCTAGGGAAGAACAACCCAAACTATGGTTACACGATGCAAGGTTCCACATTAGGAACCACCACCCAGGAAAACGATTTAGGCGTCATTGTGGATAACATGTTAAAACCCTCGGCCCAGTATGCAGCAGCAGCCAAGAGAGGAAATAGAATGCTAGGTATCATAAGGAAAGGAATGGAAAATAAAACAAAAGATATAATACCTCTAATACCGTTCCATGGTGAGACCGTACCTTGAATATTGTGTGCAATTCTGGTCGCCGTATCTTAAAAAGGATATAGCGTTATTAGAAAAGGTTCAGAGAAGAGCCACCAAAATGGTAAAGGGGATGGAAGGATACTCCTATGAAGAAAGGCTAAAATGGTTAGGGCTCTTTAACCTGGAAAAGAGATGGCTGAGGGGAGATATGATAGAAGTCTATAAATTAATGAATGGAGTGGAACGGGAAAACGTAGATCGACTGTTTACGTTATCAGAATATAGGAAGACTAGGGGACATGCAATGAAGCTACAGGGTAAACTATTTAAGACTAATAAAAGAAAATATTTTTTCATTCAACGTGTAATCAAACTCTGGAATTTTTTACTGGAGGATGTAGTAAAGGCTGTTAGTGTAGCTGGGTTTAAAAAAGGTTTGGACAAGTTTCTGGAGGAAAGGTCCATAAACCATTATTAAGAAGGGACCCAGGATATCAATGCTTGACCTAGTACAAGCATTGCTGAACCTGTGTTTTTTGGGGAAACTGCTAGGTACGTATGACCTAGATTGTCCACTGTTGGAAACAGGATACTGGGCTTGATGGACCTTGGTCTGACCCAGTATGGCATATCTTATGTTCTTATGCTCCAAATAAATTTTTTGAGCCTCCTATGACGGCTTTGAGACATTGGCTGAGGTGGCAGCCGCGGGCATCCAAGCCCGCTGCCAGGCTTGGCTTCAATCTTCAGATCTGGAGCAGTGGGTGCAGGAGAAGCTTCTGAATGTACCCTGCCTCAGCGAACAACCTTTTGGTAAGCCGATGGAGGAGACGGCTGCTGAGAATTGAGATGGAGTACGTCGCTAGGGCCTGTCTCTCCCGCAAAACTTTGATGCTCCCTCGGAAGAAGCAGCCTACCAAGAAGCCCTTCTTTCCCAGGAAAGTCCTCCAGTACCGTGGCTGCCTACCGTACCCAGCTACCCCCACGCCGACCACTCCAGTGCAGGGGAAGTCTGGCCAGGGTCACCGTAAACCAAAGGGCTCGAAGGCCCAGACGCCAGCTCCCCCACAACTCCCTCAAGGATTTTGACGCTAGTGGCATGACCCTTCGCCCTCCGGTGGCGCAGCAGCCAGTAGTGGGACATCTCTCCCGCTTCACCCCGGCGTGGGTGCTTATCACCTTGGACACTTGGGTCCTCCAGGTCATTCGGGAGGGCTATGACCTTCACATCAAAAGGCTCCCCACTCCCTTTCTTCCTGGTTGAGCCGCCTCAACTCCCCGCACACCAGCTCTTGCTGCAGCGCGAATTACACTCCCTCCTTGCCCAACGGGCAGTCGAAGGTCCCTTCCCACCTTCAAGGTCTGGTCTTTTATTCCCTGTACTTCTTCATCCCGAAAAAGACGGTGTGTCTGCGACACATCCTTGACCTGCGTAAGCTCACAAGTTTCTGGTGCGGGAGAAATTCAAGACGTAACCTCTTTGCGTGCTGCTGCCCTTCCTCTGGCAGGGCGACTGGCTATGCTCCTTGGATCTAAAGGAAGCTTCCACCCCTATCCTGATCCATCCCTAACCCAGGCAGTACCTGTGTTTCAGGGTGCAGGTAGAGCACTTCCAGTACAGGATACTCCCCTTCGGCCTTGCATCTTCCCCTCTGGTCTTCACGAAGTGCCTCATCGTGGCCTCCGCTCACCTTCGGTGGCGGGCCGTGTCGGTGTTTCCCTATCTCGATGACTGGCTTGTTACGGGCTCCTCCATCAAGGAGGCCCGGCAAGCAATGTCACGCACTATTCTCCTTTTGGAGAGTTTGGGGTTCTTGTCTGCCACACAACCCTACTAAACAGACTACAGGAGGCAGGCCTACACAGTACTACTCTGAGCTGGTTTACATCTTACCTCACCAACAGACAACTATAAGTCAAATGTGTAACAATGACCTCTCAACCGTTCAGAGCCACTCAAGGAGTCCCACAAGGCTCAGCTCTCTCCACCCTGCTGTTTAACATCTACGTACAACCCATATGCACCATCATCAAGGACCACAAGATTCAATACACTATATACGCAGATGACATAATGATATACACACCAATTAAACTGGACAACCCAGACTACTCCAAGATAGCCAACTGCTTCCAACAAATGGCAACCTGGCTGCAAGAAAACAACCTATCAATAAATTACAACAAAACCGAAGCTCTATTCATCACAAACAGGACATTCTCACCATCGGCCACCATCAACCTAAACAACACCATCATACCGGTAAGACAAGAAATAAAATACCTGGGAGTAACGCTCGACAAGGACCTCAACCTCCAGTCCCACATTACAAAAATAACAGAGCGCTAACATCAAAATGAGGACAGTCAGAAGGCTCAAACCCATCCTCGCCCATGAACACTTCCGAACAGTCTGTGTCAAGCCATCATCACTCCAACCCTAGACTATTGTAATCACATCTACCAAGTACTACCTAAAAAGACAATAAAACCACTACAGCGAGCACAAAACACAGCCGCACGACTCACGACAGATCACACAATTCACGATCACATCACCCCCATACTGTACCACCTACACTGGCTCCCAATCAGCTCCAGAATCCAATTCAAAGTACTTCTACACATATTTAAAATAATACACAACCTATCAGCAGACAGCCTACGCCCTCTCATAAAAACCAATGACAACAGGAGACCAAGAAGAAAAGGAACCTCAGAAACCATCAGAACACCAAAAGAATTTGCTAAAACAAGGCTGGCCACATCAAGGAGGGCACTCTCCCTGGCAGCACCCGCTATATGGATCTCTCTCCCAGACCATATAAGATCAACCAAAAACCTCAAGGACTTCAGAAAACTTCTTAAGACTGATCTATTTACAGTACATTTCAAGGACCTCACATAAATTTTCTACCTCAAGACATTACAGGATCACAATCCTACCCCCAAGACATTACAGAATCTCAATCCTAGCACGCCTCTCAAACAGCCCCATTTTGTATATATGTATAATAGCTCATTATGTAAATAGTTCACCGATATAATCTAACGCACTGCCCCACACACTACACTTCTCAGTTCTCACACTGCATGCTACAAACCACACTTTATTATTGATTTTGCTTGATGTGCCACACCGCCTTGATTTAACGATAAGGCGGTATACTAAATCCTTCTAAATAAATAAATAAATAAAATTCTTGTTCAACTACCCAAAATCTCACCTCGAGCTGGCACAGGCTCTCGAATTCATCGGGACGCGCCTTCATGCTTGGCAGGCCATGGCCTTCTTGTCGGTGGATCGCTCCACCCGCCTCCGGGTTTTGGCAGCGCACATCCATAGCGCCCACCAGGTCACTGCTTGGTCCATGCTACATCTCTTGGGCCACATGGCCTCGACAGTGCATGTGGTTGCTCACTCCCACCTGCACATGTGGATGACCAAGTGGTGCCTCAGCTCCCAATGGAGCCAATCCCTCGGGCACCTCAGGGACCCTGTCAGGGTTCTTCCAGACTTTTATCCCTGAACTGGTGGCAAAACCCCTGCAACCTCCTGCGGGGATCGTCCTTCTGAGCCCCACAGCACGATGTACTGACCACAGATGCTTCCCTTTTAGGGTGGAGAGCTCATTGCAGGTCCCTCTGCACACAAGGGCAGTGGTCGCCGGTGGAGGCTCAACAGCAGATAAATCTTCTCGAGCTCCTGGCCATCCGGTGGGCCCTGAAAGCCTTCGAGAATATCCTCAGCGGGAAGTCGGTTCTGGTGCAGACCAACAACATGGTAGCGATGTTCTGTATCAACAAAGAGGGGGGACACTGGGTCGCTCTCCCTCTGCAGAGAAGCAGTCCTCATCTGCTCCGCTGCCACCCGGAGGAGGATGTCCCTCAAGGCGACGTACCTTCCGGGTCAGGAGAATAGCTTGGCGGACAGGCTCAGCAGAATCCTTTGTGCCCCCCCCCTCCCATGAGTGGCGCCTCAATCCCAGAGTGGCAGGCTGGCTGTTTCTATGCTGGGTCACTCCAGCGATGGACCTCTTCGCCAGCCCTCAGATCGTTCAACTCCCTCGCTTCTGCAGTCCGGTGCTGCACCCAAGCAGGGAGGGCCCCTATGCATTTCTCCTAGATTGATCCTCCTGCCTTTTCTATGCATTTCCTCCTTTCCATTGCAAGGACTCTATTCAAGGCTCAACGGGACGGGGCATCGCTGATTCTCGTGACCCCCTCGTGGCCTCGCAGCCCTGGTTTCCACTCCTGCTCCTTCTGTCATTGGAGTCTCCGATCTCCTTGGGCTCTGCCAGGGACCTGCTCATGCAGGTGGAGGGTCGGGTACTTCACCCGAATCTACCCTTCCCTATCCCTCACGGCCTGGTGGCTGAACGGGTCTCTCTAGCCTCTCTGGCCCTCCCGGAGGAGGTTGAGGAAATCCTCCTTTGCCTCAAGGAAGGACTCCACTAGGCGAGCTTTTGCCTTTAATTGGAGACGCTTCTCCATCTGGTGCTCAGAGCACCAGATCGACCCCTTCTCGTGCCCGGTTCAATGGGTTCTCCAGTACCTTCTCCACCTCTCAAAGGATGGGCTGAAGTCTAACTCTTAAGGGCATGTTTACAAAGCCGCGGTAGCGGTTTGCGATCGTAATCGGAGCCGCGGCCCCATTGATTTCAATGGGGCCGCGGCTGCGATCGCGATCGCGAACCACTACCGCGGCTTTGTAAACAAGCCCCTTAGAGTTCATCTGAGCACCATATTGGCTAATCACCTCCCTATCGAGGGAAAGCCTCTTTTGGAGCTATTGCTAATCTCCCTCTTCATGCGGGGCCTTCTGTTGTCCAAGGCACCCATCTGTCCCCCTCCAGCAGAATGGGTCTTGAACGTGGTGCTCACGCAGCTCACTCCACCTTTCGAGCTGATGGTGACTTGTTTGTTCCGGCATTTGTCCTGGAAGGTGGCCTTCCTGTTGGCACTGACCTCAGCTTGCCGAGTCAGTAAACTCCAGGTGCTCATGGCTAGTACCCCTTACACCAGGTTTTATCGGAACAGGGTAGTCCTCCGGACTCATCCTAAATTCTTAACAAAGGTGGTGTTGGCCTTTCATCTCAACCAACAGATAGTGCTCCCGACCTTCTTTTCGAGGCCCCATGCCGATCAGGCGTCAGCAACTCTCCATGCCCCCGACTGCAAGCGGGCCCTCGCTTTCTTCTTGCAGCATACCCAGTCTCATCAGACGTCAGGCCGACTCTTCGTGACCTATGATCTCAATAGGCAGGGACATGCAGTCACCAAGCGCACCCTCTCTGTTTGGGTGGCTGACTGCATCGCATTTGCCGATGCAAAAGCGGGCGCCCCTCTGGATCGTCGGGTCACTGCACATGGGGTCCGAGCCAAAGTGGCCTCGGTCTCGCTGTGCTTCGTGCCCATGATGGACATCTGCTGGGCGGCAACCTGGTCTTCTACAAATACCTTCACTGTCCACTACTATCTGGAGAGGGAGTCCTGCTGGAACAGCGCCTTTGGCAAGGCTGTACTACGTAACCTGTTCAGAGTATAAGCAACTCCTGCCCTCCGACCCTTCTTCACGGCTACCCGAGTGCTTCGCCCTGAGGACCCGAGGGCTCTGGCTCCTTTGGGTTTTTGCTTCTGCTTATAGCTTCGCGGAGGCGTATTTTTCTTTTGTCTACAGGTTTGGTAGCCTGTAGCTGTGTAGTCGTATAAGTGAGGACTGACTTCCTGCTTGTTCCTGCAGAAAGCGTAGTTACTCATCTGTAACAGGTGTTCTCCAGGGACAGCAGGAATCGGTCCTCACTACCCTCCCACCCCCCTGATGAGTTGCTTAATTTTTGTCCTTCCCTTGCCATCTGCTTGGTAGGGCTTGAGCTAAGGGACCTGACTGAGCAAGATGGCACCCTTGGGCGCCAAGAGGACCATGCATGCATGGTAGCAATCCCAAAGGCTTTCTTTGAAAGCTGGGGAATTGCTCCTTGTGGGCTCCGTCGGTGTCGACATCACCCATAAGTGAAGACTGATTCCTGCTGTCCCTGGAGAACACCTGTTACAGGTGAGTAACTATGCTTTCTTTCTCCACAGGCCTTAACCACCCTTCTTTCATTAGTCATTTCTAGGTTGGATTTTTGCAGTGTTGTACTTGCCGGTGTCCCCTAGTACCAACGACGCTGGCTGCAGCTGGTATTAAATACTGCAGCCCGGCTCATAACCCATGCCTCTCATCGTGATCATATTACCCTTATTCTTTATCAGCTTCATTGGCTTCCGTTAGATTTTGGGGTTCAATTCAAGGTTCTCACGCTGGTGCACCAAGCCATTTACACTCATCGACCTCAGTACCTGGCAGACCACCTTGTGTTTCATACTCGCTCCCGTAGTCTCCAGTCGGTTCATGTTAACCGACTCCAGCTCCCCCCTCCCCTACCCATGCACACCTGCAATCTACCCAACAAGCAACCGCCTTCTACCTCGGCCCCTCCCTATGGAACTCCTTTCCTACTGCACTTTGTTTAGAGGAATCCTACCCCAAGTTTCGTTCCCTTCTGAAACCCACCTCTTCTCTGCTTTCGACCTTCCCTTTGCTGTTCCCTAATCTCCTACTTTTTTATTATTTTCTTTTTGAATGTTGTATGAATGCATCTTCCTTCCCTCTTTCCTATGGAAAATTGTAGTTCCCTTTCACCTCTATGGCTGAAGCCTCTTTCTCATGTTTTTGGAATAATGTAAACCGCCCCTATGTTATGGGGGGCTGTATATCAAGTAACTGAATAAACATAAATATAAAGGATGCATATACACACATCCTCATCCACCCAGACTATAGAATATTCTTTGGGTTTGTCTTTCAAGGAAACCACTATCAGTACAGAGTTCTCCCTTTCGGACTTGCCTCGGTGTCCAGAGTATTCACAAAGTGCTTAGCTGTGGCGGTCGCCTATCTACAAACCTGGGGCATCTTTCTGTTCCCCTTTTTAGATGACTGGCTGCAAAAGGCAGACTCCGCTTCATCAGTCGCTTCAGCCCTAAATCAAACCATATATGTTCAAGAGTTTGGGCTTGTGTTAAACTATTCAAAGTCCCATATCAACCCAATCCAGAACCTCAAGTTCATTTTATTTATTTATTTTACTTAACAGTTTTTTTAAACTGCTTTATCATTTCAGTCAAAGTGGTTTACGTTGTATCTTAAACTTTGTAATGTACATTAAATAGGGACATTGATAACTTGGATGTTTCTGAAGCAATGGAGAGTTAAGTGACTTGCCCAAGTTCATAGGCGCTCAGCTGGACACGACAAGGAGCAGAGCGTTCCTCCCAGAGGACAGACATCTCTGCCACTCAAGTGCAGCAAGAGCCATCAATTCCTGCCAGAACATTTCTATACCTTTTAGGACACACATCTTCCATAGTCCATGTTCGCCTCCATATGAGGATCTCTGTGGGCGCTCTCAAGCCAGTTGAAGCAGTCCACATGTCACCTCTCAGACCTAGTAAACATCACTTTGCAGATGAAGGCAGATCTACAGTTGTGGATCACTTCAGAGTCTAATCAAAGGGTTACCTTTTCAGAGGTCTGCACTGCAGTTTATCCTAACCACTGATGCATCAAAACTAGGCTGGGGAGCCCATCTTAATGGTCTCAGGATGCAGGGCCTTTGATCTGCTCGAGAGAGCCCTCCAGATCAATCTTCTGGAACTCAGAGCAGTATCCAGTGCCATCAGTCTCTTCTCTCTCCAACTCAAGCAGCATTATTTTCTTGTGCAGACTGACAACCAGGTGGCTATGTTTTATATAAACAAACAAGGAGAGGGACAGGCTCTCAAGCCTTGTGTAAGGAGACCTCTTGCCTATGAAACTGGGCAATTTCCCAAGATATTCACCTTCATGCAGTCTACCTCCCGAGAGAACAGAATCAATTGGCCGACAGACTAAGCCGGATTCTGTCGCGCATAATTGGAGATTGGATCCATGGGTAGCCCAGTGCTTGTTTCAACTCTGGGGGATTCAGTTAATAGACCTTTATGCGTCTCCCTTCAGTGCCCAACTACCTCTATTCTGTTAGAGGGTTCCCTCTCCCCTCAGGGAATCATCAGATGCCTTCTCATTCACTGGGGTCGAGGGCTTCTTTATGCTTTCCCTCCACTTCCACTCAGTGATGACACTCTTCAAGCTCCAGGCCGAATGGGGATGAATGATCCTAATTGCCCCATACTGGTCCAGACAGCCGTGGTTTCCTCTGCTGTTTCAGCTTTCTCAAGCACCTCTCCTTCGGCTCAATTACTCACTGACACTTCTCTCTTAAGAGCAGGGCACCCTATTGCATCCCAACCTCAAACAACTCCAGTTGATGGCCTGTCAGCGGAACGCCTTGTCCTCTCATTTAAATCTTAGGGAAGATGTTTTGCATATCCTTTTATCTTCAAAAAAGGATTTGACTAGACGCTGTTATGCGCAGGTTCTCCATCTGGTGTTCTCTTAAAACTGGATTCTTTCATATGTCCCATCCCAGACCTAGTACAGCACTTAATACGTTTTTCTACTTCTAGTCTCAAGACCAGTTCAGTGAGAGTACATCTAGCCCACTACTGCGGCCTCTCACTGTAGTCTAGGCAACCATCCTGTCTAAGCATACCCCTTAGTGGCTAGATTTATGCAGGTTTTTCTCTTGACCAAGCCGCCTTTCCATCCACCTCCCAACCCGTGGGATCTCAATGTAGTCCTGGCACAACTTATGTGCAGTCCCTTCGAACCTATGGGCAAAGCTTTCTTGAAGTTCCTTACTTGGAAGCTCCTGTTTCTTATAGCAGTTACCTGAGCTCACAGAGTTAGCGAACGCCAGGCTTTAGTAACTTATGAGCCTTATATCACTTTTCATCACAACAAAATGGTCTTTCGCACGCATCCTAAGTTCTTGCTGAAGACTGTTACTACTTTTCACTTGAATCAATTGGTCTCGCTACCGATCTTCTTTCCACGACCCCACTCATCTCCGTCTGAAGCCCAGCTTCATACTCCTTTCCGCAGGAGAGCACTGGCGTTCTATTTAGAACGCACCAGGGACTTTCACCTATCCTTTCAATTGTTTGTCTCCTTTGACCAAAGCCATTTGGTTATACCAGTGTCTAAAAGAACACTGTCTATTTGGTTTGCAGATTGTATATCCTTTGCATATGCACAAGCTGGACTATCCCTAACACACTGTTATAGCTCATAATGTCAGAACAAATGCAGCTAAAGTAGCTAACCTTCTCTCAGTTCCTTTCTCTATCTGCCAAGCTGCAACATGATCTTTGCATACTTTTGCAGCACACTATTGCCTGGATAAAGACTCCAGAGCAGATGCTCAATTCCGACAAACAGTTTTGCATAATCTTTCAAATTCAGACAACTTGTCCACCATCCATACGACTACCCCACGAGGAGTGCTGTGAACAAGCTGAGTCTATTGGATCCCGGCTGCATCCTCTGGCTTCCTGGGTATTTCCCTTGTTTTGTTGTGTGGGGCTAGGGAGTCCCATATGTGAAGACTGACTTCTTGTTCCTGGAGTTAGCGTAGTTACTTGTAACAGGTGATCTCTAGGAACAGCAGGAGTCAGTCTTTACAACCCGCCCACCTCCCCATCACGTTGTCCCTAATTTTTCCCTTCCGTGTGTGTGTGTGTGTATGTATATATATATATAAAATATTTTTTTCAATTCTCTGCTATATACCTGACTGAGGAGGCCAGGAGCGAAGGTGGGAGGGCAGCCACTCATGTGGGGAGGAATGCTCCCAAAAGCATTCCTATTGGATGCTTGGGATTGTTCCTGCACCGAACTCTACTTTTGCCGGCTTCACCCGTATGTGAAGACTGATTCCTGCTGTTCCCGGAGATCACCTGTTGCAGGTGAGTAACTACGCTTTATATTTTGACTCTGAACAGAAGTGAACATTTCCAGAGTAATGGGGCTGCATAAAGAAGGTAGACAGGCGAGTAGAGTATTTTATAATGGTATCCGTTTGCTGGAGGGAGATATAATGTATCGTTATGTTGATAACAAGTAGGCCGAGAAGACAATAGAGTGAAATGCCGAGTACCAGTATAGAAAGCTTTGTGAGAAATGAGCAGAAGTTTTAATTTTATCCTATATGTCACAGGAAGCCAGTGATTGTGAATGCAGAGTGGAGTGAGGTGATCAAATTTCCAGGAACTGTGATTAAGTTTAATTGCAATGTTTTGAAGACATTTTAGCTAAGCCTGGAGAGTGCCAGAGCATGTGTAACAGTGGTCAGCTGGCAAAGGTGATAGATACAATTTTCTTCCACAATTAAATCCTGTAACTTGAAGGAAAGGAAAGTCTTGAGTCAGTAAGGTTGAGCTTATGGCCTAGGAGTTGAGGAACAGGAGTAGGATGGGTCTCGACCTGTAATCCACGTTGCTTTGTGATGTTTACTTTTGTGGAAGATGCAGGAGGCAATAGCATGAAATCATTTAGTTGAGTTAGATCTGGGTTGCGAATAGTTGCAGAGTAGATTAGTTAGATATCTGCATACAGCTAAGCATGAATGCTGAAGGATTGAATCAGAGTACACTATAAACCCTACGAGATATAACTCGCTTGAGCTGCTACTGAAAAGCCTAGAGCCAATTTTAAAGAAATTAGCCTTCATTTCCATGCAATGGGAGAAGTAGGAATTTAATATATTTTTTTTTCTATTTAATTATTATACTAAGCCATTTCTCTCTAAATAACTCTTGCTGTATTGTCAGCCTATATGGCTTCTTTGATCAATTTGAGGTTTTCATCAGACACTTAAAGAAAAAGAATGTTATGCTTAAATAGTTCATTATAATATTTATTTTGTAGGTATTTTTATAGACAACTTCTGCTCTTCTACAGTAAAAATACAGGTATGATGGAAAAATCTATATTTTGTACAGAGCCAGCATCAAATTTGCTCACTTTAAAACCACATATAAACATTCATCTGTATATGAATCAACTACCAAAAGGACCTGCTCAGATAAAACCAGAATTGTAAGTATTAGAACTTGCATTCTTATAAATTGATAAAGTAGTACATGAAAAGTTGGCATAATCTGTTGACTTTACCTGTCATAATTTGGGTCTGTATCATGTGCTGCTGTAATAGTAGTGCTGTAAATAAAACTATAATATGGTATATTTTGTGGCAGCCCTAATCCTGTTTGAGACGTGCACAGTTATGTACCAAACATAGGACATGAAACTTAAAGAAGTTGGATATATTGTGAATGTTTATAAAGAAGTTATCTATTTTGAATGTTCATGACATAAGAAACTTTAATGTACATCCTACAACAGTTTTTGTCTAAAACAGTACTCCATTACTTATAACACAAAAGCAAGTGTTGCATACAGTATGTCAGTGTATTTATAATTCTGATTTTTCTGCCTTGCCTAATTTCACTTTTGAAAAATAGTGACACGTGGTGTTTCTTCTAAAGTGCTTTGGACAAAGGCGGTATAGTAAAAAATGAATAAATAAAATAAAATTTATTTGTGCTTATTTACTGCTTTTGGTGAATCAAAGTGGTTTACAGAGAACTCAAAGAATTGAACATTACATTAAACAAAAAAGCGTAGTTACTCACCTGTAACAGGTGATCTCCGGGGAACAGCAGGAATTTAGTCCTCACATATGTGTATCGTCGGTACCGACGGAGCCTGCGCGGGAACGCTCCCCAGCATCCAATAAGAACGCTTTTGGGAGCATCCCTCAGCACATGCGCGCTGTCTTCCCGCCTTTCCAACTGTCCCTCTTAAGTTAAGTTTGTAGCTGAGTGAAAGGATAGAGGGAGAGAGGAAAGAGACAAAGAGAGAGTCAACTCCTAGGTGAGGTGGGTGGGTTGTGAGGACTAAATTCCTGCTGTTCCCAGAGATCACCTGTTACAGGTGAGTAACTACGCTATCTCCAGGAACAAGCAGGAATGTAGTCTTCACATATGGGGACTCCCTAGCTGAAGATGCCAGGGAGATAAACTAATAAACTAATAAACAACTAATAAACTAATAAACAACATATCCCCATCATTCCTATCATCACTAATCAGCACGCAACCTACAAATAGGGACAGAAGAACTATCAACTCAGGCAACCTACAAGTCCCCACCAACTTCAGAACAGTGAAAACAAGTACGAGTCGTAGAGCGTTCTCATTCTCTGCACCAACTCTCTGGAATCACCTCCCGTGTGAGCTGCGTTTAATCAAGGACATCACCAAATTCAGGAAGGAGCTAAAAACTCACCTATTTCGATGTCATTACAATCAGCTATGACCATCAACTGAGAGAGTATTCAAAACTGCTATATGTATAATTATGTAAATATGTATATATAGATGTAAGAATGTATAAGTCACCCCCTAAGACGCTAACCATGTGTGCTGTGACCCCAGTTATTTGTACATACCACCCCCCCCAGTCTTGATTGACAATCCCAGAACATGAATCAAACCGCTGCTGATCGCTGGAAGTAGCGGTATATAAATGTGCAGTAAATAAAAAAAAAAAAATAAAAAAAGATAGCCCCAGGAAGATGCCAACCCAGAAAGATACTCCAATCAAACAGACTTTAACACAAAAACTCAGAGGGTATTATATTTTAATGATTAACGTTGTTGCGCGGATGTTGTCTCAGACTATTCGGCTGTGAATTACTGGATTGGAAGAACTCGTCTTTAACACCAGCTCAGCCTTAGTACATCAATGACCACGTCCGGCAATTATAAAAACTTTCCTTTTGCCCTCTTTCTTCCTTGTATCAAATTTCTAATTTCAACAATTGCTTACACTTGCACTTAACTTTATGTTTCTTCCAAATATATTCCAATATGCATTACAACTTGTGACTAGCACTTAGCTTCATGAGTCTTCAAATGAATCTTGTGCAGATGAATCTTCCTTGTCCGAGTTCTTCCAATCCAGTAATTCACAGCCGAATAGTCTGAGACAACATCCGCGCACCAACGTTAATCATTAAAATATAATACCCTCTGAGTTTTTCTGTTAAAGTCTGTTTGATTGGAGTAATTTTCATAATTTTCTCAGTAATTTATTACTCTAAAACATGACCCAAGCTGCTTGTGAACCCAGAAAGATAGGCATCCTTCCTCCCATGGATCTCTGGCAGAACAGCTTGGCCAAAGAAGGCATCCTGACGGGAGGCTTTATCTAGGCAGTAGTGGGCTGTGAAGGTGTGTACCGAAGCACAGGTGGCTGCTCGACAAATGTCATCGATAGACACAGAGTGGAGATTAGTCGTAGAAGCTACCATGACTCTCACCTTGTGAGCTGTGACATGGTCCTGAAGAGGAAGACCCTTACTCTCATAAGTAAAGGATATGCATTGGGCAATCCATTTAGATAAAGTTCTTTTGGAGACTGGAAGTCCCAAATGACTAGGGTCAAAAGCTATAAAAAGTTGTGAATACTTTCTATGTTGCTGTGTTCTCTGTATGTAAACGGCCAAGGCCCTTTTGCAATCCAAAGTATGAGGGTTCCTTTCTGCATTAGAGGCGTGAGGCCTGGGAAAAAATACAGGAAGGTAAATTGATTTTTAAATGAAAAGGCGAAACCACCTTTGGCATAAAATGTGGGTGAGTTCGAAGAACAACCTTATCATGATGAAACCTAGTATAAGGAGGATCAGCCACTAAAGCTTGCAATTCACTGATGCGACGGGCAGAGGTGATTGCAATTAGGAAGATGACCTTTCAGGTCAAAAACTTAAGGGCTGCAGTGGCTAAAGGCTCAAAAGGCGGCTTCATGAGCTGCCCGAGAACTAGATTTAGATCCCATGCCACCAGTGGTGGCTTGATGGGAGGTTTGGTTAATAGAAGGCCTCTCAAAAATCTTGATATGAGTGGATGAGAGGAAATTGGTTGTCCATTCAGAGGCTTATAAGAACCTGCAATTGTACTCTTACCGAATTGGTCTTTAACCCCAAATTCGATAAGTGAAGGATATACGCTAGTATTGATCCTAAGGGTACGACCAGGGGGTTTAATCCCCTCCTGGAGCACCATATAGTAAAACGTTTCCACTTGAAGGCATAAGATCCTCTTGTGGAAAAATTCCTAGAAGCTCGAAGGATATCTTTTACCTGCTGAGATAGGTTGAGATCCTGGAGGTCTAAACCTTCAGCAACCAGGCTGTGAGGTGCAGGGACTGGGGATTCTGGTGGCATAGCATCCCGTTCTCCTGAGAAAGGAGATCTGTAGCGTGCCCTAACTCCAGAGGTGCCGCTTGAGAGAGATGCAGAAGCAGGGAATACCACGTTTGGCGTGCCCAACGTGGTGCGATGAGAATCATGCGACCCCTGTCTCTCTGAAGCTTGAAGAGTGTTTTGGGAATGAGGGAATGGGTGGGAAAGCATAAAGGAAGTCCTGACCCCAGTGAAGGAGGAAGGCATCACTTTCCTGACAGTGGTGTACTGGTATCCTGGAACAGAACCGGGGAGGTTTGGCATTAGTGGACTTGCAAAGAGGTCTATGTATGGAGTGCCCCAGAGATTTGGAGTATCTTTGTCACCTGGTCTAGGTGGAGTGACCACTCGTGAGGTAGGAGTACTCGACTGAGTTTGTCTGCCCAAAGGTTTTGAATGCCTGGAAGATATACCACTAGAAGGTGAATTTGGTGCTCTCTGGCAAGGGCCCATAGTCATAAAGCTTCGTTGCATGACAGAGAGCCCGTTCCGCCCTGCTTGTTCACATAGAACATGGCTACCTGATTGTCCGTCTGGACCAGGACTGTCTTGTAGCTGAGCTGGGCGTGGAACACTCGAAGAGCTAAATAAATTGCTCTTAATTCCAGGAGGTTTATGTGTAAATCTACCTCTTGTGGAGTCCAGGTGCCCTGGGTAGAGAGATAATCCTGGTGTGCTCCCCAACCCACCTGTGATGCATCTGTTAGCGTGGCCTGAAAGAGGGGTTGATGGAAAGGAGAACCCACTGTCAGATTTTCTAATGATTGCCACCATTGGAGGGACAAAATTTGTCTTTGAGAGACTGTTATTTTGTCCGACAAATTGCCCTTGGCCTTTGTCCACTGTGAGGAGAGGGTCCACTGAGCAGCTCGCATGTGGAGGCGAGCATATGGGACTACATGAACTGTGGATGCCATATGTCCCAGTAGTGCAGTAGTTCCCGAGCCGTAAGGGAGGATTTTCCTGCTGCTTGGGAAGCTAGCTGCATAATGCGAAGACACCGGGCTTGTGGAAGGAAAGCCCTTGTCTGCCTGGTATCCAGACAGGCTCCTATGAATTCTAGGCATTGGGAAGGAACTAGTTGAGATTTCGGGAAGTTTATTTCCAATCCCAAGTATTGGAGGATTTGCATTGTACAAGACAGTGCAGTGCTGGCCTCTGCAACTGTGGAGGCTCGAATGAGTCAGTCGTCTAAGTAAGGGAAGACAAAAATCCCCAGGGTTCGTAGAAATGCTGCTACTACTGCCATGTATTTCGTTAACACCCTTGGTGCTGAAGCAGCCCAAAAGGAAGAACCCTGTACTGGAAATGTCTTCCCCTGAAAAGGAAAGGTAAACATTTCCTTTGATCTTGATGGATGAGAATGTGTGTGTATGCATCCTTTAAGTCTAGAGAGCAAAGCCAGTCCTGGCCTTGAAGGTATGGCAGAAGAGTTCCTAGAGAAATCATTTTGAATTTCTCTCGAAACAGATATTTGTTCAATTCTCTGAAGTCTAGAATGAGTCTGTGTCCCCCTGTTTTCTTTGGGATAAGAAAATAGGGGGAGTAAAATCCTGTTCCCTTTTGAAAAATGGGTACTTCCTCTATTGCCCCTTGGGCAAGAAGTGTGGAGACCTCGTAATCTAGCAGATTGTCTGCAGAGGTTTGTGAATTGAATTGCTTTAGAATTGTAGGAGGGGTATGCTGTGAAAATGAAGTTAGTACCCCTCTCCTACAATGGACAAAGTCCAATCTTCTGCTGTTTGATGCCATCTGTTGATAAAGTACTAATGTAATGGAAATCACTCCAAATAAACAACTGTAACAGAATATCAAGGAGAGTTGTAGAAATTCAATAGCAAAGTATTCCAATAAAACCAAGAAACCGTCTCAGACCAAGCGGCAGCCTGTATGCTGGGAAAGGAAATTCAAATTCACCAGCGGCGCCTTTAGCATCAATGACAGGTTTTTGGTATTTTTCTTTTATATTCTATACCATCTCTCCGTTATATTTTTGAAAAAAATGTGCTTAAACAAAATAACAGTCTCTGTGAAAACAGGTACTTAGCTTTTTGGTGTGCGTGTTAAACTGTTAAATGCAGTAATATTCCAACGCTCTCCAGAAACCGTTTGACTTGACAATTCAGTCCTTCTCAATAGCCATTTTTGTAGTCGAAAACAGTGTGTATCACAGGCTTATCGCCGGGCGCTGTACAATGACAGATCAGTTCTACTAGACACTACAAGAGTTCGCGAGCGTTCAGATTCAGATGTGATAAATTTTATCACTCGATACTCTCCATATAGCTTCAAAATCAAAAAAATTCTTACTCGACACCTGAATGTTTTGCAAGCAGCTCCAGGTTTACAGAACAAAACCATTAGATGTGTCTGGCGCCGAAATAGAAATTTGAAAGAGAGACTGAGTCCCACCATCTTGCGTCCTCTTCCTTGTCTGCTAGTGGAACAAGAACCTCCAGGTCATTATAAATGCGGGCATTGTGCAGTATGTTCAGTCACAAAAGAACTACATAAGTTTATTTATCATCAGAAAGAGTATAACTTACAACATCATACCTCTTGTGGCTCACACAATGTAATTTATGTAATTGAGTGCCCCTGTGCTCTCTTTTACATTGGAAAAACCAGCCGGGCGTTTAAAACCCGGCTGTCCGAGCATAAAAGTCGGCTCAAACATCAGGTACTACAAGCACCAATAGTATCCCACTGTCAAGACAAAGGTCATACTTTTGAGATGTTACAATGCTTTTGCATAGATCAGGTTTTAACCCCGATGTCAGGAAAATCATTGATGCAAACTCTATTATATCGTGAACAGAGTTGGATTTTTCGATTAAAAACCCTGATTCCTCAAGGGCTCAATCTGGAGATAGAGTGGGGCTCACTATAGCCAGATAGTTAATGACAGCAATATGACGTCATGAGAATGAGAGAATATAATGACCCGCCCGCTATGAACTGCACATGCGTGGCGTTTTTTTTGGATAAGCTTGACTGTGAGCAAAGAGTCTATTATAAAGAGATTAAAGTTACACTATCAGAACGACATGCAACTTCGGTAAACTTTGGGTATGATTACACTAGTGAAGACAAACTTCGATTTTTTAAAAGAGAGTTTTTAACTGGACCAGAATGAGAAGTTAAGGCTGGAGGTTTCTTATCTGATCATTAATGACAGTTTTCTTTTCAGTCAAAAGCTAGTTGGAAGTGATTCGTCCCCTGAAGAACCTCGGAATGCGGAGAGAAACGCGGAAGTAACGTTATGAATAAGGCGTTGGGAAATTGAAACACACTGTTTTCGACTACAAAAATGGCTATTGAGAAGGACTGAATTGTCAAGTCAAACGGTTTCTGGAGAGCGTTGGAATATTACTGCATTTAACAGTTTAACACGCACACCAAAAAGCTAAGTACCTGTTTTCACAGAGACTGTTTGTTATTTTGTTTAAGCACATTTTTTTCAAAAATATAACGGAGAGATGGTATAGAATATAAAAGAAAAATACCAAAAACCTGTCATTGATGCTAAAGGCGCCGCTGGTGAATTTGAATTTCCTTTCCCAGCATACAGGCTGCCGCTTGGTCTGAGACGGTTTCTTGGTTTTATTGGAATACTTTGCTATTGAATTTCTACAACTCTCCTTGATATTCTGTTACAGTTGTTTATTTGGAGTGATTTCCATTACATTAGTACATTATATTACTCCATAAGACAGACCCTAATTTTTTGTAAGGTAATCTGTTGATAAAGTGGCATAACCTACCCGGAATATTGGGAGGTTGGGGACCCCTCAGAGGCAGGAAGGCGAAGCTCTCTAGGAAGGAGTCAAAGCCCTTGAGGGGGCTGCACCTGGAGAGCTGGTTGGGCTGTCTGTCCTTTTGGTTTCTTTGGCTGTCTAGGTTGTCCCTTTTGGGCAACCTGACCTGAAGTCTGACTCTGCAGGGTATAGGAAGGATAAAACTTTCTCTTTTTGCTAAAAGAGGCAGTTTTTTTATAAGGCTTCCTTTTGGCTGGAGTGGCTGTAGACTTTGACAATCTATCTAAGGTAGAATTGTCAGCATCTAACTCGTTAACCTTTTCCTGCCAGTTCTTGCCGAAGACCACCTCCCCCGTGCAAGGAATGTTGCCTAATTTGTCCTGTACCCAAGTCTCCAAGTCTGATGCCTGCAGCCAGGCATTCCGTCGTGCACCAATGGCAATAGCAGAAGTTCTGCTGATGCATTCAAAGCAGTCAAAAGCTGCACGATTGACAAACTTGGAGACATCTTGAGCATGCCTAACTAGAGCAAGAAAATCTTGTCTCTTGTCATCTGGGAGAAAAGGGCACATAAGTTCCAAGTCTCCTATGAGTTCCTTAAGGAACATTCCCATATATAGGATATATGAACTGATCCTAGCTGAAAGCATGGAAGCTTGAAAAGTTCTGCGTCCAAAAGCATCCAGAGTCCTGCATTCACGACCTGGAGGATTGGATGCATGCCTCTTTGCACTTTTCATCCTGCGCATGGCTGATTCCACTACCATTGAATGGTGTGGTAGCTGAGTTTTCTGAAATCCAGGACACGATGGAACTCGATACATAGTATCAAGCCTCCTAGAGTGAGGAGGAGTGGTCAGAGGTGTCTCCCACATTCTGAGCATCATGCTATGCAGAATTTCATGGATAGGCAGAGTAGCTGCCTCCTTGGGAGCTTTAGGATATTGGAGGATTTCCAATTCCTTTGCTCTGGGTTCTTCAGGAGGTACTGTGATTGAAAGACCTTTGGCCATATCACGGATGAAATCCTGAAATGACATGTCCTCTGGAGGTGACATTCTGCATTGGGGAGAAGAGGGATCTTCTAGGAGAAACCCTCTGGTGCCAGCAGAATTGTCAGAGTCTTCGGAATCGGAGGAATCAAAGTATTCCTGACCCCGATGCTCTTGCAAAGCACGATCCCGGTACCAATCGAAGTTGGTACTGAGGTGACCTGGTACTGCTTTGTCCCCTCCAGCCAGAGACGGCATAGGAAGAGTTCCCACCGGAGCCGGCACCGTTGGTACTGGCATCACCGTTGTCGGTACCGGTGCTCGGGACCACCGGTACCGCAGCCGAGAGAAGGGCTGCGATACTGAGCTCGATAGCGAGGAACCTCTGGTCTGTCGACGCTGCCGATGCCTGGGTGTCGGTACCGGTAAGGACGGCCGGAACCCCTGAGCGTGGCACAGGTAGTTCTTGCGAGGTTGAGGCCTCGAACATCCTGAAGCCCCATCGATGCTTTGGAAGCCGAAGCCTCCCGCCGGGGCTGTTTTGCTGGTGTGGTTCCCTCAAGGGCAATGCCAACGGCCTCTCGATGCTTAGCAGGAGAGCTACCCTTTGAGGACCGGCTCTTATGTTTAGTTACCTGAGATCCATGGGAGGAAGAAGAGGCCCTCGACGATGTCGATGCAATGGATCTGGCATCTGAAAAAAAAAGGGTACCGAGCTTTGCGGCCCAGTTCTGTCTTCCTCTTTTGGTCATCCCCATGCAGGAGAGACATTCAGTTGGAGAATGATCAGGTCCTAAACATTTTAGACACCAATCATGGGTGTCAGTGGCGGAAATGGTACCGCCACACTTAGTACATTTTTTAAAACCACTAGTTGGTTTTTCCATGATTTAGGAAAACTGGGGCCTAGTGCCCAAAATGGAACCTAGCACCAAAGAAGAAAGCTTCTGAAAGAAACACTCAGTTTTTTTGTTTTTTTTTAAGCAAAGAAAAGAACCGGCGGTACCGGTAGGCGTCGTGCGGTAGGCAAACGCAACCACAGAAAGAAGTTTAAAGATACAATTCCTGATTGTCCCTCCAGTCTAGTCCCGGAATCCTTGGGGTTGTCAACCTCATCTAGCAGCTTTGGAGACTGAGAAACTTCACTGTTGTGATGTCACTGGCATATAAGCACTGGCGGCTCCTCTTCTCACCAGTTATCAGTCTCCAAAGCAGCTAGAGAGATGGTGAGCCCAAGGGTTAAGGGCTCACTTGAGGAACAATTAAGAAGAGTTTACTTAGAAAAGAATGTAAAGGTGTTTAGTCGGTAGGTTAGTTAGGAGTAATTGAATGTGATCTTCCTTTTTGGGCAATTTATCAGGTTTAGACCGTCGGTGACTCGGGGTCCTCAGTTCCTCCGTCTTTGGAGTTCTTTCTTAATTTCATCTCTCCCTTCGGGGTAACTTCGGGGCCTGCGGTTGAATAGAAGCAGGCTGGGAGGCTGAGAGGACCTAGGTCTGATTGCCTGCTCTCCCTGTTCAGAAGCAAGAGTCAGCGTGGTCGTGGGGCTCAGTGTGCAGATGCTTTGCCTGCTAACGCGTGGAGCCGTCCTGTCTTTTGAAGGCTGGGTTTGCGATATCTAAAGGGCAGCGATTTCATCGTTTGCGTGGCTGCCGTGGGACAGAAGCAGAAAAAATAAAAAAACACGGTTTGGAGCAGGCGGTCAAAAGCCTGAGAGGTAAGGGTGTCTAATTTCACTGCTTTCATTTCTAGCGGGGCATGAAGGGCCGCATGTCATTCGCGCGGGAAACAGCTCCGTTTACAGTTTGGAACTTCGGGGCCTTGTAGGGGACTCCAGAAGCTTCGTTTTTTGCCAAGTTTCCTCAGGTCGGGGAAGGCAGCTGAGTATTTGGTGACTAAAAAAAAAAAAACGGAATTTTGAATAGCTTCAGTTTTGCATCTTGGGGCTCCTGCAGTAAGGCCATGCCAGCTAAGCAGCTTTGTCTCCTTTGTGGGGCAAGGAAGGGCTCAGTATCCCCGGAGGGTGTGTGTAGGGGATGTAGCCATGAGTCTGGCGCTAGAGATCTACTGTCGGAGATAGGGCCAAATAGAGAAGGTGGCTCACTGGTGGTGGTTGAGCTGTCCTCCCCTCCCCTTCCAGCGCCTGAGGCTGGGCCCAGTACTTCGGGGGTTCAGGATACCCCGCTGTCTCATTTGCCGCCCTCTGGATCTTTGGCGGCTATCTTTTCCTCGGAATTTTTATCTTTAATCCAGAAGGCGTTAGGGAGCCTGCAAGGGGTTCTAGGAGTAGGGCCGTGAGGGGATGGCCTGGGAGCGAAGCGGCCAGGTTCTCCTTTGGTGGCGGACGTGCATGGCGGGTTGGTGAAGAAGGCCAAGGTTGATAGGGAGTGGCTGGACCAGTCGGTTCTGTTGGAGGATAGAAAGTTATTAGTATATCTCTTGTTGTATTTCTAGATTGACCTGTATTTTTTTGGTTATTGTAATTGACTAAAAAGCTCAATAAAAAAAAATAAAAAAAGAGCCCTAACCTTTTTAGCCTTTCTTCATAGGAGTATCCTTCCATCCCCTTTACCATTTTGGTGGCTCTTTTCTGAACCTTTTCTAAAATCGCTATATCCTTTTTAAGATATGGCGACCAGAATTGCACACAATATTCAAGGTGCGGTCTCACCATGGAACGATATAAAGGCATTATAATATCTTTTGTTTTATTTTCCATTCCTTTCCTTATCATACCTAGCATTCTATTTGCTCTCTTGGCCGCTGCTGCACACTGGGCCGAGGGTTTAACATGGTATCCACAATGACGCCTAAATCTTTTTCCTGGGTGGTGGTTCCTAATGTGGAACCTTGCATCTTGTAACCATAGTTTGGGTTGTTCTTCCCTAGGTGCATAACCTTGCACTTGTCCACATTAAATTTCATCTGCCATTTTGATGCCCAGTCTTCCAATTTATCAAGATCCTCTTGCAATTTTTCACAATCCTCTTGGGTTTTAACAACTTTAAATAGTTTTGTGTCATCTGCAAATTTGATAACCTCACTCGTTATTCCACTTTCCAGGTCATTTATGAATATGTCAAAAAGCAGCGGACCCAGCACAGATCCCTGGGGTACACCACTATTCACCTTTCTCCATTGGGAAAATTGGCCATTTAGCCCTACCCTCTGCTTTCTATCTTTTAACCAGTTCCTGATCCACAATAGTACACTGCCTCCTATCCCATGACTCTTTAGTTTTGCCAAAAGTCTCTGATGAGGGACCTTGTCAAAGGCTTTCTGAAAGTCCAGATACACAATATCAACCATCTCACCTTTGTCCACCTGTTTATTCACTCCTTCAAAAAAACATAACAGATTAGTAAGACAAGATCTTCCTTGTCTAAAGCCATGTTGGCTGTCTTCCATTAGGTTGTGACTATCTACATGTGAGTAATTTTATTCTTTATGATGGTTTCTACCATTTTTCCTGGTACTGACGTCAGGCTCACCGGTCTGTAGTTTCCCGGATCACCCCTGGAACCCTTTTTAAAAATTGGTGTTACATTGGCGATCCTCCAATCTTCAGGTATTAGAGATGATTTTAATGATAGTTCACAGATTACTGATAGCAGGTCTGCAATCTGATATTTCAGTTCTTTCAACACCCTTGGATGTATACCATCTGGCCCAGGTGATTTGCTACTCTTCAGTTTATCTAATAGTTGTAAGACATCTTCTCGATGTATCGATATTTCCTTCAATTCTTCTGCACCTTTAAATACCACTTCAGTCATGGGTAACATCATGCACCAGACCTTCTTGCAGCGGGAACTGTCGAACCTTCTCGCCCAACGGGCGGTCTAGAAGGTACTGTGGCACCTTCGAGGTCAGGGGTTCTACTCACGTTACTTTCTCATCTCGAAAAGACGGGTGGCCAGCACCCCATTCTCAACCTCAGAAACCTCAAGTTCCTGGTGCGGAAGAAGTTCAAAATGTTATCACTTGGCGTCCTGCTGCCCTTCCTTCAGCAGGGCAATTGGCTATGCTTCTTGAACCTCAAGGATGCTTACACCCACATCCTAGTTCACCCCAGCACAGACAATACCTGCACTTCATGGTGCAGGGGGAACACTACCAGTATAGAGTGCTCCCCTTCGGGCTTGTGTCCTCACCACAGGTCTTCACAAAGTGCCTCTCTGCGGCCGTCGCCTCCCTCAGGCGGCAGGGCATGCCAGTCTTCCCCTTCCTCGATGACAGGTTCTTTACGGGGTCCTCGATTGGCGAAGCCCGTCTGGTGGCGTTGCTCACAATCCTTCTCAAGCGCCTCAGTTTCTTGGTCAACTACTCCAAGTCCCATCTCAAGCCGGTGCAGACCTTGAAGTTCATCGGCGCAAGCCTTGACACTGTGTGGGTAACCGCCTTCATTCCCACAGACCGAGCAGATCGCCTTTGGGCCGTGGCATCCCAGGTTCAAAACAGGGCTTGGGTTATGGAGCGGGCGATGTTGCGCCTCCTTGGGCACATTGCCTCCACCATCCATGTGGTCCCCCACACTTGCATGCACATGCATAAAGCCCAGTGATGCCTCAGGGCACATTGGAGCCAGGCCTTTGGCCACCTCCTAGACCCTATCCGGTTCTCCCGCAGTCTCCACGATTCCCTGAGTTGGTGGCGTGACCCCCGAAGTCTCCTTTGTTGAATGCCCTTCCAGACCCTGCAGCATGAGCTCATCTTAATGATGGATGCATCCCTTCTGGGGTGGGGAGCCCACTACGACGCATTTTGCACCCAGGGGCAGTGGTCGCCCGAAGATTCTCGGCAGCAGATCAACCTGTTTGAGCTTCGGGTGGTCCGATGGGCCCTAAGGACCTTCAAGGGCTATTTTAGGGGGAAGTTGGTGCTCGTGCAGACCGACAACAGGGTAGCCATGTTATACATCAACAAGGAGCGGGAAACAGGATCACGCCGCCTCTTTCGAGAGGTGATCCTCCCTTGCGTTTCTCCGGGGGATGACCCTGCGAGCGGTCTACCTCCCAGGCCAGGAGAATGTCCTCTCAGACAAACTCAGCAAGATCCTCCACCCACATGAGTGGCGCTTGGATCCTGAGATCACTGCCGTCTTGTTCCATCGTTGGGGGACCCCATCCATGGACCTGTTTACCAGTCCGGCAAACGCACAGCTTCCCCACTTCTACAGCCCAGTTCCACACCTGTGCAGGGTGGCCCCGGATGCTTTCCTCTTGATCTGGACTTCGGCCTTCTTTATGCGTTCCCTCCCACTCCTCTCATTGCAAGGATCCTCCACAAGGCTCAGCGGGACCGAGCTTCAGTGATCCTCGTGGTCCCCTCGTGGCCTCAACAGCCTTGGTTCCCGCTTCTGCTCCGGCTCACATCCGAGCCCCCCGTCCCCCTGGACTGCGCCCCGAGCCTGTTGATTCAGGAGGTGTCTCGGGTGTTCCACCCAAACATGGTCTCGCTGTCCCTTGCAGCTGAACGGTCACCTTAGCTCCCCTGTGCCTCCTTCAGGACTTTGAAGATCCTCTTCGCGTCGAGGAAGGACTGAATGAGACGGGCGTTCGCCTTTAATTGGCAATCTTTCTCGACCTGGGCTCCAAGCTCCAGATCGATCTGTTCTCCTTCTCTACCCGATGGATCCTCCAGTACCTCTTCCACCTTTCGAAGGCAGGGCTGAAATCCAATTCGGTCAGGGTACACCTGAGCGCCATTTCACTGAACCACCTCCCCCTTGAGGGAAAACCCCTCTCGGGGCAGCCCTTGGTCTCTCGCTTCATGTGAGGTCTGTTGCTGTCGAAGCCTCCCATCCGGCCTCCATTGGGGGAAGTGGGGCCTCATCATGGTGCTGATGCAGCTCACGTGAGCGTCCTTCAAGCCGATAGCGATGTGCGCGCTTCGGCATCTCTCCTAGAAGGTGGTCTTCCTGGTGGTTTTGACTTTGGCTCGCCGAGTTGGTGAACTTCAGGCCCTCATGGCTTAGGCTCCATGCACCAGGTTCTACGGGAACAGGGTGGTCCTCCGCACCCATCCCAAGTTCTTACCAAAGGTGGTTTCGGACCTTCATCTCAACCAGGAGATAGTCCTACCAACCACCTTCCTGAGACCTCATGCCGACCAGGCATCGGCGGTGTTGCATACACTTGACTGCAAGAGGGCTCTTGCCTTCTACCTGCAGCATACTCAGGTTCATCACAAGTTCGATCGGCTTTTTGTCACCTACGTCCCTAATCGCCTGGGGCAGGCAGTCACCAAGCGCACCATCTCCATTTGCATGGCAGACTGCATTGCCTTCGCCCAAGCAAAGGCGGGCGCCCCACTGGATCAGCAGGTCACCGCGCAAGGTGTCTGAGCCAAGGTGGCGTCGGTGGCATCACTGCGCTCAGTACCTCTAGCGGACATCTGCCGGGCTGCAACCTGGTCTTCAGCAAACACTTTTGCTGTCCTCTACTGCCTGGAGAGGGAGTGCCTCATGGACAGCACCTTCGGCCAGGCTGTGCTCCGTAATCTGTTTGGGGTATAAGCAACTCCTGCCCTCCGACCCTTCTTCGGCTACCGAGAGTTTTGCCCTGGGGAACCAAAGACACTGGCTCCTCCAGGCATCGACTTCTGCTCACGGGTTAGAGGCACAGTAGCCTGTATCTGGGGAGTCCCATAAGTGAGGACTGACTTCCTGCTTGTTCATAGAGAAAGCGTAGTTACTCACCTGTAACAGGTGTTAGGAGCAGCAGGAATAAGTCCTCACTACCCTCCCACCTTCCCTGAAGAGTTGCTATTTTTGTCTTTCCCTTGCCATCTGCTGCTTAGGGCTTTAGCTAGGAGACCTGACTGAGCAAGATGGCATCTTTGGATGGGAAGAGGACCATGCATGCATGGCAGCAATGCCAGAGGCTTTCTTTGAAAACTGGGGAATTGCTCTGCGCGCGCTCTGTCGGTGCCGATGTCACCCATAAGTGAGGACTGATTCCTGCTGTCCCTGGAGAACACCTGTTACAGGTGAGTGAGTATTCTTTTTCAAGTACATTTGTAGCAAAAAACCTGCGAGAGTCAGTTGGACCATTAAATGATAGAGGAGTAAATGGGGCACTAAGAGGTGACAAGGCCATAGTGGAGAGACTGAATTCTTTGCTTCGGTCTTTACTAAAGATGATGTAGGGAAGTTACCCATGAACGAAATGATGTTTAAAGGTGATGCATCAGAAGGATTGAACGATGTATCGATAAACCGGGAAGATATAATACAACTATTTGTTAAACTAAACATTAGCAAATCACCTAGACTGGATGATATATACCCAAGGGTGTTGAAAGTTTCTCTTGGGGAAACTGCTAGGTACATATGACCTAGATTGGCCACTGTTGGAAACAGAATACTGGGCTTGATGGACCTTGGTCTGACCCAGTGTGGCATATCTTATGTTCTTATGTTCTTAAATGTAGGATTGCAGACCTATTAGTTAATCGGTGAACTATCATAAAAATCATCTGTAATATATTAAGATTGGCAAATGGCCATTGTAACGCCAATTTTTTTTTTTTTTTAATTTATTTATAAAGATACCTTTTACATAGTCATAATATGAAAACAATTACAACCAATAACACATCAGTGTCAAGAGAAATATAATCAAAAAGAAAACAATACAAAAAGCAGACCACGTCTCGGGGAGTGCCTAAACTAAACAATGAAAATTAAATATACTAAGAAACCAAGGCAAAACCTCAAGGGCTATAGCCAACTTCAGCCGGGCAAGTATCCTCACTGCTCACCTGTACTTATCAAGATGTACTATGAACCTTCTCCCGCTCAACTAACCATTTTTCCAAATCAGATGAAGAAAAAAAGACAAATTTATCATAACGTAATGAAATACAGCATTTACAAGGGTACTTGAGAAAAAACATAGCCTCCAAAGCTAGCACTCTAGGTTTTAACAAAAGAAAAGATTTCCTGCGTAATTGTGTAGCACGAGAAACGTCTGGAAACAATAATACTCTGTCACCACAAAACTGGAACTCCTTCCTCCTAAAATAAGACTTCAAATTCGAAATCTTATCCTCTTCAGAGGATAGGGTAACCAGTAAGGTGGCCCTAGTCGTGATAACATCCTGAGTTTCTTCGAGAAAAGCTGTTAAATTAAAATCAACTTTATCTGACATAGGCAACTCCTCCTTATCCTCCGGCTTAGAAGAAACATTAGGAAAAAGATAATAGCATTTAAGCACTGAACAAGAATCCGCCTGAGGAAAAAGGAGGGTGTCCTTCAGATATTTCCTAAAGAGCACTATAGGAGACAACAATGGGCATGTAGGAAAATTCAGTACACGAAGATTCATTCTACGAGCTAAGTTTTCCAGGTTCTCCAGCTTCTGATGCAAAAGAAAACTATCTTTAGCATGAGAAGCTGTAAAATCCGAAAACTTACTAACTTGAGGCTCTAGTTTCGCCAGAGCCGAGCCACAGGCTCCGATCTTGGAATCCAAAGATTGAAATTTTTACACAGAGTCCCTTGTAAATTGACACAAACTTGGAACAGTCTCTAAGAGCATATGCTCCGTACGGGAGACTACAGTCCAAACATCCGTTAAGGAAACTGAGGAAGCTGCGGGTAAAGACACTGGAAGGGGAGGACGACTCCACGAAACCTCTTTGGGTAATTTTTGCACCACTACAGGAGAGGCATCCCCAGACACTTCAAGAAAGCCAGGAGGGAGCGGTGGGGTACGCTCAATTGAGCTTAAACTTGCACCCTCTGTGGCAGGAACAAGAGGCGCACAGTACCTGAAACGGCGGGTCGCAGCGTGGAGACCAGATGTTTCTCAATTGCTCCCGCTTGAGATTCGTCGGCTGAGGGCTTCTTGTGCTTGCCGCCTGGCATATCACTCAGCTGAGACCAAACTGGCTCTCAAGGGGCCAAATAACCCCCTTTGAAACGCGCCCCTTGGAAAACGCGCCGACGGCTGAGCGCCGTACAAAATCAAAATATATAGAAGGACCGGATGGTGACGTCAGCCGAGTACCCGCAGATCCGCCAGCCTCCTCTCCTCCACTGGAACCGGACAGCAGGTGAAAACGCTCCCGGAAGGAACAGCAAGGCAAGGGCTTTTACCAGGACCCGATGGTGATGTCAGCCGAGTGCCCGCAGAGCCGCCAGCCACAGAACCAGCCTCCTCTCCTCCACTGGAACCGGACAGCAGGTGAAAACGCTCCCGGAAGGAACAGCAAGGCAAGGGCTTTTACCAGGACCCGATGGTGACGTCAGCCGAGTGCCCGCAGAGCCGCCAGCCACAGAACCAGCCTCCTCTCCTCCACTGGAACCGGACAGCAGGTGAAAACGCTCCTGGAAGGAACAGCAAGGCAAGGGCTTTTACCAGGACCTGATGGTGACGTCAGCCGAGTGCCCGCAGAGCCGCCAGCCACAGAGCCAGCCTCCTCTCCTCCACTGGAACCGGACAGCAGGTGAAAACGCTCCCCTGTAACGCCAATTTTTAAAAAGGGTTCGAGGGGTGATCCGGGAAACCACAGACTGGTGAGCCTGATCTCAGTTCCGTGCGAAATGGTTGAAACCATTATAAAAAAACAAAATTATTGAAATGTAGATAGTCATGGTTTAATGGAAGAAAACCAACATGTCTTTAGCCAAGGAAGGTCTTGTCTTACTAATGTTATATTTTTTGAAGGTGTGAAACAGGTGGACAAAGGTGAGCCAGTCGATATAGAATATGACAGATCTACAATGGCAAGCATGCACAAACCGTGACAGCCTGTCCATTTATGGTGCACGACAAACCATGCAGTGCTATGGCCCCTGAGGCATTGGATGCCCCCTGCTATGGCACTTGCCCACAGCAGAGGCTGATAATGAACATTGAGTGACATTCTAATTTTTCACAGCAGAGGCCACGCACAGCCCACAATCAGGTAACATGGTGTTCTCCAGGACCAAGCAGGAAGTCAGTCCTCACATATGGGTGACGTCGGCGCCGACGGAGCCCTCGCGGAGCAATTTTCCCCAGCTTTCAAAGAAAGCCTTTGGGAATTGCAGCGCGCATGCGCGGTCCTCTTCCCGCCCAAGGGTGCCATCTTGCTCAGTCTTCTTTTTTCCGCGGAGCCCTACAGACATTGCCTGTGAATCCCCGCAGAAAAGTTGATTTTTTCTCTTTTTTTCTTCGGTTCGACGCCGGTTCTTTTCCCGCCCGGACTTGCGACGCCGGTTGCGAGTCCGTCCCTTATTTTTCGGTTTTTTGTCCTTTGTGACAGATTTCGCGCCTTTTTCCTTTTTCCCTGGCAGCCCGGTCATTCGACCTCGCAAGGGCCCTTTTTCCCCCGATGGCTGCCTGCGGCTTTAAAAAGTGTGACCTCTGTAAGAAACTCATGTCTCTTACAGACACTCATGACTTCTGACTCCGCTGCCTCGGCCCAGATCATGACTCCATGATCTGTGGGCCATGCGGCAAAATGTCCTCAAAAGCGTTGAGTCGGCAGCACCAGCGGGAGCGTATCTTCTCTGACTCCGGCCGGGCTCGGACCTCGTCAGAGGATTCGACGTCTCGGGACTCTGGTCCTGAGCATCGTCGGAGTTCCTCTGAAAGCGGGTCTCCTACCCGGGAACATCATCGGAAGAAGAAACCCGCGAGGTCGGGATCAGTGGACGCTCCTGGTTCCTCGAGGGCCAGGTCGCATAGCCCCGATTCCCGTCCTCGGAGACGGAGAGGCCGTCAAAACATCCTCGACTCGAGGTGGACTTGCCCGCTCACGTGAGTACTGTTGTCCTCGTTGACTTGCCTCCGAAGGACCCGACGTCGGGCGGGCCCGAGTCGGGGGCAGCTGGGTCTCCTGAGCTCGGACTCAGGTTGACGGCCTTGGAGAGCAGTCTGACTGCCTTCTTGGACCAGCAGCGGGTATTGATCGCTGGCCTCGCCGGTGCTTCTGCCCTGACCGCCGGGACGTCGACCTCCAAATCGACCCCGGAGACCGAGTCGATCCTCGAGTCCATGAGGGCTCGAGTCGATCCTCGGTCGAGGTCTCCTTCGGCCTCCCGTTCGGGATTGAGGTCGTCGACGCCGACTCCCTCGGCGTCGGAGCGGATAGCATCGGTGCCCGCCCGACCGGAGCCGATCGACGACTCCTCCGAGGAGTCGGCCTGGGAATCTGAGGACAAAGAGTCACCTGGTTCCTTTCGGACTCGGTGTGTCCCTTCGGACTCCCCCGAGTCCGAACCTCGGAGACGATCCCCCCCGGAGGATACCCGGTTCTCGGACTTCGTGAGGGATATGGCCAAGGCCTTGGCCTTCCCTGCGGATCCCGAGGAGGAGCCTCGAGTCGAAGAACTCGATGCCCTCCAATATGACTCTCCCCCGAAGGAGGCCTTTATTGTACCGGTTCCTCCGATGCTGGAACGACTTCTCTTCCGCATCTGGGAGAGCCCGGCGTCGTCGCCGGTGTTAAGCAAGCGGGTCGATTCCATTTATCGAGTCCGCAAGAGCCCCGACTTCCAAAAGTCACAACTACCGCACCATTCCATGGTGGTGGAATCGGCCATGCATAGACTAAAGAGTCAAAAAATGCACTCCTCGGTGCTCCTTGGTAGGGAAGCCCGAAGCCTGGATGCCCTCGGTAGGAAGTGCTTCCAGGGCTCTATGCTTGCTTGTCGAGTCCAGACATACCAGCTCTACATGGGCATGTATCTCCGAGACCTGGCTAAGGAAATAGCCGGGTTCTCTGCTGGTCTCTCCGACGAACCTTTGCAGAGGTTCCAGTCCTTGTCTACTGGTATTCGAGAGTGCTCCAAGTTTATCTCTCGAGCAGCCTACGATGGTTTTGAGGCGTCGGCTCGAGTAGCTGCGGCCGGCATCGGTGGACGCCGCCAGGCTTCGCTTCAGACGTCCGACCTCGAGCCCTGGGTCCAGGACAAGTTGGTCGATGTCCCCTGCCGAGGTGATAATGAACCTCTCATTCACAACAGGTTACTTCCCCACAGCACTCAAGCAGACTTCCATTAGGCCACTTTTGAAGAACCCCAAGCTAGACCCGCAAAAGGTCGAATCTTATAGGCCTATAGCTAGCATTCCCCTCTTAGCCAAGATAATTGAGAAGGAGGTACAACGGCAAATCCAAGAGCATATAGACACCACAGCTCCCCTAGATCACTGCCAACATGGATTCAGAGAATATCATGGGGTCGAGACCCTACTCACTAACCTATTCAACGACATTATCACAGGCATTAACAACATCCGACAAGGATTTGTACTCGTCTTCTTAGACATCGCTGCGGCGTTCGACTCTGTAAGCCACGAAATTCTCCTAGGACGACTGAAAGAGAAAGGTATCTGCGACAGTGCAGTGGAATGGTGTACTCTTATCTGAATGGAAGATGGCAATATGTGAAGTCTGGTTCAGAAGAGTCAAAACGCTTCCATCAAAAGCAAGGTGTGCCTCAAGGTTCCTCATTGTCTTCCCTACTATTTAATATATACATGCAGCCCATCTGCGACATCATAAGATCATTCAAAGTCAACTGCTTAATATATGCAGATGACATTCTCTTATATGCCTTTCTCTACAACTCAATTAGACCTGGCACCACTAGTAGACTGCCTTAATACGGTCTCTGAGTGGCTCCAATCACAAAACCTACGCATTCAGCATAAAAAAACAGAGGTGCTTTTCATCGCCAGAGACCCCAACTTCACTCCTCCAACCCACGTCAGTGTCAAGGAAGCTGACCTACAAACTAAAGAAACAATAAGATACCTTGGAGTTACATTGGACCAACGTCTGGATATGAAACATCACATAAATAACATAGTCAAAGCGGTATACTTCAAAATCCGCTCTCTCAGGCATATACGTTCCCTGTTGGACCCGGACGACTTCCGGACCATATACCAAGCGCTAATCCTGCCACACTTCGACTTTGCAAATGCCATCTTACAAGGTCTCCCTCAATCCACTCTTAGCCCTTTACAGATGGCCATGAATGCCGCAGCAAGAGTCCTCTACGGAGCATCCAGAAGCGACCACGTAACTCCCATTCTTAAACAGCTTCACTGGCTCCCCATCCATGGGAGGATCATCTTTAAAACCCTAGTCCTATCATTCAAGGCAATCAAGGGTATCTCATCCTCCTCACTCACAGATCTGATTCACACTGTACCCCCCAACAGATCCAGAAGAGCAACAGCCGTAAACCTACTAACAACCTCGAAGGCATCAACAAAGTGCAACATGACAACCTCAAACAGAGCTTTCAGTTTATATGCCCCCAAATGCTGGAACGCTCTACCCTCCGACATAAGGACCATTACTGTCCTACCACAGTTCAGGAAGGCACTCAAATACCACCTCTTCCTTCAATACTACCCTAACAGCAATTGAACCAAAAGAAGTGACACACTCTTTAAACCACCCTTCCGTGCTTTATATTACTATGACTATGACTATGACTCTATTCTGTTCTATGTAAATATCTCATGTATATAGTTTAACCCGGTTCTCCAAGTTGGTACTCCTGTTCGATGTAAACCAAACAGCTTGTTGTTATGGTCTTTATGTTATAATGTAAACCGCGCTGATGCCGAATAGTGCGGTATATAAGAACTTGTAATAAATAAATAAATAAATAAATATAACCTCTTTGGCAAGCCCATGGATGAGAAGGCTGCACAAATCGAGACGGAGACTCTCACCAGGACTCGTCTCTCGAGAAATACCTCTGCCCCTTCTCAAAAGAAGGCGGCCTCGGGGAAAAAGCCCTTTTAACCGAGGAAAGGTGCTGCCTATAAATACTACCCTCACTATCAGGCCTCAGCGGCTCCCCCACAGGGAAAGCAGGCCAAGGGACAGGGTAATGGGTCCCGTAGGCAGCAAGCCCCCAAGCCTGCACCACCGGCCCCTGCTCAGCAGGGTGGGGGATTTTGACTTCATCAGCATAGCCTCTCCCCCTCAGCTGGTTTCTCTCAGCACAGGAGGCCGGTTGGTCCACTTTGCCCAAAGGTGGTCCAACATCACCACAGATACCTGAGTACTTCACATAGTTCAAAAGGGTTATCTTCTTCACTTTCACCAGGTACCTCCCTCCTACTTTCCAGGGGAGCCTCCCCGACTACCTTTGCACAGGGACTTACTACTTCAGGAGTTAGCAAGTCTCCTTCAGGAACAAGCCGTGGAACCGGTGCCCCACCACCTGAAGGGCCAAGGGTTTTACTCCAGGTACTTCCTGATTCCAAAAAGAGCAGGAGGCCTCAGACCCATCCTGGACTTGCGAAACCTCAACAAGTTCCTTGCAAAGGAAAAGTTCAAGATGCTTACCCTTGGAATCCTGCTGCCCTACCTCCAGCAGGGAGACTGGCTATGCTCCTTGGATCTGAAAGATGCATATACTCATATCCTCATTCATCCAGACCACAGACAATATCTCAGATTTGTTGTGGGAGGAAATCATTACCAGTACAGAGTGCTGCCCTTTGGCCTATCCTCCGCACCCAGGGTGTTCACCAAATGCCTCGCAGTGGTGGCGGCTTATCTCAGACTTCAAGGTCTGTTTGTGTTCCCATACCTGGATGACTGGCTCATCAGAGCCCAGTCTTCCCACGAAGCCACTCAAGCCACTCATCGCACGGTAGCTCTGCTCCAGCACTTGGGTTTTGTCATAAACTTCGCAAAGTCCACTTTGCTCCCCTCTCAAAATCTCGAGTTCATCGGCGCCCGGTTGGACACACTTCAGGCGCGGGCCTTCCTCCCTCTGGACAGGGCCAAGCGGCTCATGGATCTCGCCGGCCACTTTCACAGCAATGCGCTGTTCTCAGCCAGGCACTTTCTGCGACTGCTCGGCCATATGGCTTCCACGGTCCATGTGACCCCCAATGCCCGACTGAACATGCGTCCTGCTCAGTGGTGCCTTCGCAATCAATGGCATTAGGCCACGGGGAGCCTAGCGGACTCCGTACAGATCTCCGACCAGCTGGTCTCTTATCTACAATGGTGGCTTCATCTGCCAAACCTGGTACTAGGAGTGACTTTTCAGCCCCCTACGCATTCTCAGGTCCTGACGACCGATGCTTCTCTCCTGGGTTGGGGAGCACATTGCCAAGGGATATGTACTCAAGGCCTCTGGACTCCTTGGGAGTCTGCTCAGCAGATAAACTTTCTGGAACTCAGAGCCATCCGCCTAGCGCTCAAAGCATTCTCTCACCTGGTTTCTCACCAGTCGGTGCTGATACAGACAGACAATCAGGTTGCAATGTTCTACGTGAACAAACAAGGCGGAACAGGCTCCTTCCTTCTCTGTCAGGAGGCACAAAAACTATGCTCTTGGGCAGTCCACCACGGCATCATCCTCAAGGCTGTCTATCTCCCAGGTCAAGAAAATTACCTGGCCGACAAGCTCAGCAGGATCCTCCAGCCACACGAGTGGAGGTTGGATCCGCTGGTGGTTCAGCGGATCTTTCTCAAGTGGGGTCTCCCCACCATGGATCTGTTTGCCAGTCCTCTGAACCGACAGCTGCCCAGATTCTGCTCTCGACAGCCGCATCCTCTCCGGGTAGCGGCGGATGCTTTTCTAATTCCATGGTCCACCGGCCTCTTGTATGCCTTTCCTCCCATGCCACTGGTGTCTCGGACGCTCTTCAAGGTTCTCAGAGACAAAGCATCGATGATCCTAGTGGCTCCCCGGTGGCCGAGACAACCTTGGTTCCCGCTTCTGATGCAGCTAGCGGTAGACACTCCTCTTCCACTGGGATTTCAGCCCGACCTCCTGTCGCAGGATCAGGGGACTCTCCTACACCCCAATCTCCGGTCCCTTCATCTGATGGCCTGGCTGCTGAAAGGGTAGTCCTTGCTCCTCTGCAGCTACCTCCAGATGTGGAGGAGGTCGTCTTGGCCTCCAGGAGGCCCTCCACCCGAAAGGCCTACGCTCTCAAGTGGCGTTGGTTCTCCGTCTGGTGTACTCAGCAGTCTCAAGATCCTTTCTCCTGTTCAGCATCAGTGGTCTTGCAGTACTTGCTCTCTCTCTCCAACCTTGGACTAAAGTCCAACTCGGTAAAGGTCCACCTCAGTGCTCTTTCTGCGCATCACATGCCGGTGGATGGTAAACCTCTTTCCAGCCACCCTCTGGTGGCTCGGTTTCTCAGAGGCCTCCTTCTCCTTAAGCCTCCTTTGCGCCCGCCAGCCCCGGACTGGGATCTTAATGTGGTTTTGCAGCGGATTACCTGTCCGCCTTTTGAGCCTATGGCTACCTGTCCGCTACGTTTTCTTTCCTGGAAAACCTTGTTCTTGGTGGCCCTCACTTCGGCTAGACGCGTTAGTGAGCTGCAGGCCCTGGTTTCTGATCCTCCTTACACTAGGTTCTACAAGAACCGGGTAGTCCTATGGACTCACCCTAAATTTCTTCCCAAAGTGGTTTCCCCTTTTCACATCAACCAGGAGGTGGTACTTCCGACCTACTTTCCCAGGCCACACTCCAGCCGAGCTGAAATGGTCCTGCATACCCTGGACTGTAGAAGGGCGTTGACCTTCTACCTTGACCGTACGCGGGAGCACCGAAAGGCTGTTCAGCTCTTCATGTCTTATGATCCCAACAAGTTGGGGCTCCCTGTCTCCAAGCGTACTCTGTCCATCTGGATTGCGGACTGTATCGCTTGGGCGTACGAGGCTGCCGGCCTCATGCTGGAAGGTAGAGTCACAGCTCATCGTGTTCGGGCGAAGGCTACATCGGTAGCTTACCTCCGCTCTGTTCCATTGGCAGACATCTGCCGGGCCGCTACTTGGTCTTCAAGCCAGACTTTTGCAGCCCATTACTGCCTGGAGAGGGAGTCCCGCAGGGACAGTGCTTTCGGACAGGCAGTCCTCCGTAACCTCTTCGAGGTATAGGCAACTCCTACCCTCCGTCCCGGATGTTGGGCTACCGGTTGGAGACATATTCAGAGAAGATTCCTTCCTTCTGTGCTAATGACCTTGAGGGAGCTCATTTTTGTGCTTAGGGTCTCCGGTAGCCTTAAGCTTGGGAGTCCCATATGTGAGGACTGACTTCCTGCTTGGTCCTGGAGAAAGCGTAGTTACTCACCTGTAACAGGTGTTCTCCAGGAGCAGCAGGAATCAGTCCTCACAACCCTCCCTCCTCCCCTTGGAGTTGCAGTTCTATGCTTTCGTTTTTGCTAATTTTTGCTGTCTTTTAGCTATGTCATCTGACTGAGCAAGATGGCACCCTTGGGCGGCAAGAGGATCGCGCATGCGCGTTGCAATTCCCAAAGGCTTTTTTGAAAGCTGGGGAAAATTGCTCTGCGAGGGCTCCGTCGCCGCCGACGTCACCCATATGTGAGGACTGATTCTCCAGGACCAAGCAGGAAGTCAGTCCTCACATATGGGTGACGTCGGCGCCAACGGAGCCCTCGCGGAGCAATTTTCCCCAGCTTTCAAAGAAAGCCTTTGGGAATTGCAGTGCATATGCGCGGTCCCCTTCCCGCCCAATGGTGCCATCTTAGCCAGTCTTCTTTTTTCCGCAGAGCCCTACAGACGTGCCCGTCTTGTCCCCGCTAAAAAAGTTGATTTTTTCGTGATTTATTTCTAGTTTTTTCTTCGGTTCGACGCCGGTCTCTTTCCTGCCTGGACTCGCGACGCCGTTGCGAGTCCTTCTGTTATTTTTTGGTTTTTCTGATTTTCTGTCAGTTTCGTTTTCGGTTTTTCGCTGGCAGCCCGGTCCTTTGACCTTGCAGGGGCCCTTTTTTCCCCGATGGCTGCCAGTGGTTTCAAGCGGTGTGTTCAGTGTGACAGAAATATGTCACTCACTGACACACATGATAATTGCCTCCGCTGCCTTGGCCCGGATCACGAGGAACTGATCTGTGGGGCCTGCAGCAAAATGTCCTCCAAAGCGTTAAGGAGTCGGCGGCATCAGCGGGAACGAATCTTCGCTGATCCCACCCGTACCCGGACCTCGTCGGAGGCCTCGGCGTCCACAGGTTCCAGCTCTGAC
Organism: Ichthyophis bannanicus; assembly: GCA_033557465.1. Lineage (NCBI taxonomy): Eukaryota > Metazoa > Chordata > Amphibia > Gymnophiona > Ichthyophiidae > Ichthyophis > Ichthyophis bannanicus. Next base: position 1,825,743,274 of record CM066032.1, on the reverse strand, counting down.
CGTCGCCGGAGTTCCTCCGACAGGGGTTCTCCCTCCGGGGACCATCATCGGAAGGTGAAACCCGCGAGGGCGTCGTCGGTGGACGCTCCTGGTTCCGCGAGGGCCAGGTCGCATAGCCCCGATAGCCGTCCCGGGTCTTTGGAGAAGGAACATCTCCCGAAGCGACCTCGTCTGGAGTCTGAGTTGCCTGCTCGGGTAAGTCCTGTAGTCCTCCTGGACTCGCCTCCGAGGGGTCCAACGTCGGGCCCGACGCCGTCGGGGCCCGAGTCGGGGGCTGCTGGGTCACCTGAGGTCGGACTCAGGTTGACGGCCTTGGAGAGCAGACTATCTGCCTTCATGGACCAGCAGCGGGCACTGATCGCTAGCCTCGCTGGCGCCTCTGCCCCGACTGCCGGGACGTCGACGTCTAAGTCGACCCCGGAGACCGAGCCGATCCTCGAATCCATGCGGGCTCGAGTCGATCCTCGGTCGAGGTCATCCTCGGCCTCCCGTTCAGGACCGAGGTCGTCGACGCCGACTCCCTCGGTGTCGGGGCGGCCGACGCCTCCGCCCGCCCGAACCGACCCCGCCGATTCCTCCTCGGAGTCGGCCTGGGAGTCTGAAGAGGAAGAGTCACCTGATTCGTTTCGGACTCGGTGTGTCCCCTCGGACTCGCCTGAGTCCGAACCTCGGAAACAGTCCCCTCCGGAGGATGCCCGGTTCTCGGACTTCGTCAGGGATATGGCCAAGGCTTTGGCCTTCCCTGCGGATCCCAAGGAGGAGCCTCGAGCCGAAGAACTCGATGCCCTTCAGTACGACTCTCCCGCCAGGGAGCACTTTACTGTACCGGTTCCTCCCATGCTGGAACGACTACTCTTCCGCATGTGGGAGAGTCCGGCATCGTCGCCGGGATTAAGCAAGCGGGTCGATTCCATCTATCGAGTCCACAAGAGTCCTGGCTTCCAAAAAGCACAGCTACCGCACCATTCCATGGTGGTGGAATCGGCCATGCATAGGCTTAAGACCCAGAAGATGCACTCCTCGGTGCCTCCTGGCAGGGAGGCCCGCAACCTGGATGGCCTCGGTAAGAAGTGTTTCCAGGGCTCTATGCTTGCTTGTCGGGTCCAGACCTACCAGCTCTACATGGGCATGTATCTCAGAGACCTGGCTAAAGAGATAGCCGGATTCTCCGCTGGGCTGTCCGAGGAACCTTTGCGGAGGTTCCTAGCCTTGACAACTGGTATTCGGGAATGCTCCAAATTCATGTCTCGAGCAGCCTATGATGGCTTTGAAGCATCGGCACGAGTGGCCGCAGCCGGCATCGGTGCCCGCCGACAGGCTTGGCTTCAGTCGTCTGACCTTGAACCCTGGGTGCAGGACAAGTTGGTCGATGTCCCCTGCCGAGGTGAGAACCTCTTTGGCAAGCCCATGGCTGAAAAGGCTGCACAAATCGAGACGGAGACTCTCACCAGAACTAGGCTTTCTAGGAAGACCTCCGCCCCTTCCCAGAAGAAGAAGGGCTCGGGAAAGAAGTCTTTTTACCCGAGAAAGGCGGCTGCCTATAAACACTACCCTCAATATCAGGCCTCCGCAGCTCCCCAACAGGGTCGGCAGGCCAAGGGACGGGGTAACGGGTCCCGTAGGCAGCAAGCCCCCAAGCCTGCACCACCGGCCCCTGCTCAGCAGGGTGGGGGTTTTTGACTTCATCAGCATAGCCTCTCCCCCTCAGCTGGTTCCTCCCAGCACAGAAGGCCGGCTGGTTCAGTTTGCCCACAGGTGGTCCAACATCACTTCAGATGCCTGGGTGCTTCATGTTGTGAGAGAAGGCTATCTTCTCCACTTCCACCAGGTCCCTCCCTCCTATTTCCCGGGAGAACCTCCACGACTCCCTCTGCACAGGGACTTACTCCTTCAGGAGTTAGCAAGTCTTCAGGAACAGGCTGTGGAACCTGGCCCCACCACCTGAGGGGTCAGGGCTTCTATTCCAGGTATTTCCTAATACCAAAAAGAACGGGAGGCCTCCGACCCATCCTGGACTTGAGCAACCTCAACAAGTTCCTCGTCAGGGAGAAGTTCAAGATGCTTACCCTTGGAATCCTTCTGCCCTACCTCCAGCAGGGAGATTGGCTATGCTCCTTGGATCTAAAGGATGCCTACACGCACATCCTCATCCACCCAAGCCACCGCCAATACCTAAGGTTTGTGGTGGCAGGAAATCATTACCAGTACAGAGTACTGCCCTTTGGCCTATCCTCCGCACCACGAGTCTTCACAAAATGTCTCGCGGTGGTGGCGGCTTATCTCCGGCTTCACGGCCTCTATGTCTTTCCGTACCTCGACGACTGGCTCATCAGAGCATCGTCCTCTCCAGAAGTCACAAATGCCACACACCGCACTGTGACTCTTCTGCAGTACTTGGGCTTTGTCATAAACTTCGCAAAGTCCACTTTGCTCCCCTCGCAAGATCTCGAGTTCATCGGCGCAAGACTGCACACTCTTCAGGCACGAGCTTTCCTGCCTCTCGACAGGGCTCAACGGCTCATGGACCTAGCCGGCCGTTTTCGCAGCCAGTCCCTGGTCTCAGCCAGGCGCTTCCTGAGACTACTCGGCCATATGGCTTCCACTGTCCACGTGACCCCCAATGCCCGCCTGAATATGCGGCCTGCTCAGTGGTGCCTTCGCAAGCAGTGGCAACAAGCCACGGGCGGCCTAGCCGACTTAGTGCGCGTCTCCGGCCAGCTGGCCTCTTTTCTACAGTGGTGGCTTCATCGGCCGAACCTGGTGCTCGGAATGCCTTTTCAGTCCCCTCCGCCGGCTCAAGTGCTGACGACCGATGCTTCTCTCCTAGGATGGGGAGCGCATTGCCAAGGGGCATGTACTCAAGGTCTCTGGACCACGTGGGAGTCTGCTCAGCAGATCAACTTCCTGGAGCTCAGAGCAATCCGTTTGGCTCTCAAGGCTTTCTCCCACCTGACTTCTCACCAGTCCGTCCTTGTCCAGACGGACAATCAAGTTGCCATGTTCTACGTGATCAAACAGGGAGGCACGGGCTCCTTCCTTCTCTGTCGAGAAGCACAGAAGCTCTGCTCTTGGGCCATCAGCCACGGCATTCTTCTCAAGGCAGTTTATCTCCCAGGCCAAGAAAATTGCCTGGTGGACAAACTCAGCAGGATCCTCTAGCCGCACGAGTGGCGCCTGGATCCCTTGGTAGTTCAGAAACTTTTTCTGAAGTGGGGCCTCCCCACGATGGATCTCTTTGCCAGTCCTCTCAACCGGCAACTTCCTCGCTTCTGCTCTCGTCAGCCGCATCCCCTTCGAGTAGCGGCGGATGCTTTTCTGCTCTCATGGTCGAAGAGCCTTCTGTATGCCTTTCCTCCCATCCCGCTAGTCTCTCGAACTCTTTTCAAGGTTCTCCGAGACAAAGCTTCCATGATCCTGATAGCTCCTCGCTGGCCCAGACAGCCGTGGTTTCCACTCCTGCTGCAATTAGCGGTAGAGGATCCGTTCCCTCTTGGGTTTCAACCGGATCTCCTAACACAGGATCAGGGGTCCCTGCTACACCCCAACCTCAGATCTCTACATCTGATGGCCTGGCTGCTGAAAGGGTAGTCCTTGCTCCCCTTCTACTGCCGGCAGAGGTGGAAGAGGTCGTCCTAGCTTCTCGGCGACCTTCTACCCGCAAATGCTACGCCCTTAAATGGCGTCGCTTTTCCGCTTGGTGTGCCCAGCAGTCTCAGGATCCCTTCTCCTGCTCGGTGTCGGTGATCTTGCAGTACTTGCTCTACCTCTCTAATCTGGGACTTAAGTCCAACTCCGTCAAAGTTCACCTCAGTGCTCTTTCAGCACATCCATGTGCCGGTGGACGTCAGACCTCTTTCCAGCGACCCTCTCGTAGCGAGGTTTCTCCGAGGTCTCCTTCTGCTTAAACCACCTCTGCGCCCGCCAGCACCTGACTGGGATCTGAATGTGGTTTTACAGCGGATCACCTGTCCGCCTTTTGAACCTATGGCTACCTGTTCTCTCCGTTTTCTTTCTTGGAAAACTTTATTCCTGATAGCCCTCACTTCCGCTAGATGCGTAAGTGAATTGCAGGCCCTCGTGTCTGATCCCCCTTACACTCGGTTCTACAAAACTAGGGTAGTCCTACGGACTCACCCAAAATTTCTTCCAAAAGTGGTCTCCCCTTTTCACATCAATCAGGAGGTGGTACTTCCGACCTTCTTTCCCAGGCCACACTCCAGCCAAGCTGAAATGGTCCTGCATACCCTGGACTGTAGAAGGGCATTGAACTTCTACCTTTACCGTACGCGGGAGCACCGTAAAGCTGCTCAGCTTTTTGTGTCTTTTGACCCCAATAAATTGGGGCTCCCGGTCTCCAAGCGTACTCTGTCCATCTGGGTTGCTGACTGTATCGCTTGGGCTTATGGGGCAGCCGGACTCTCGTTAGAAAGTCGAGTCACGGCTCATTGTGTTCGGGCGAAGGCTACGTCAGTGGCTTACCTCCGCTCTGTTCCGTTGGCAGACATCTGCCGGGCCGCTACTTGGTCTTCGAGCCAGACTTTTGCGGTCCATTACTGCCTCGAGAGGGAGTCCCGCAGGGACAGTGCTTTCGGACAGGCAGTTCTCCGAAATCTCTTCGAGGTTTGAGCAACTCCTACCCTCCATCCCGGATGGGGGCTACCGGTGGGTAATAATTCAGTGAAGATTCCTTCCTTCTGTACCGCTGAGCTAGAGGGAGCTCATTTTTGTGCTTAGGGTCTCCGGTAGTCTTAAGCTTGGGAGTCCCATATGTGAGGACTGACTTCCTGCTTGGTCCTGGAGAAAGCGTAGTTACTCACCTGTAACAGGTGTTCTCCAGGAGCAGCAGGAATCAGTCCTCACAACCCTCCCTCCTCCCCTTGGAGTTGCAATCATCTGCTTTAGTTTTTTTGCAAATTTTTATGCTGTCTTTTAGCTATGTCATCTGACTGGCTAAGATGGCACCCTTGGGCTGGAAGGGGACCGCGCATGCGCGCTGCAATTCCCAAAGGCTTTCTTTGAAAGCTGGGGAAAATTGCTCCGCGAGGGCTCCGTCGGCGCCGACGTCACCCATATGTGAGGACTGATTCCTGCTGCTCCTGGAGAACACCTGTTACAGGTGAGTAACTACGCTTTCCTGCTGCTCCTGGAGAACACCTGTTACAGGTGAGTAACTACGCTTGAAGGGATGCCTGTGTGCAACAGATAGTAGGAAAGGAAGGGTGAGGACTGCAGAGGTGTCAGAATGGTGATACAGGTGAAGCACTGGCCCACACCTGCCACCCATGGGTATGCCCCTTGTGAGTGCTGCCCCCAAATTGGCCTGGATCCTTTTACTCACCTGAGTCTGAAGTACAGCGGGGACAGACAGAAAACACCAAACTCTGCAAGGCAACAACTAATGTAGTCTGTACAGCAACAAGGGGCACAAGTAATGGAACCACAAGTGACCACGTCACTGGCAAAGTACATATGTTCATACCTTTACTGGTACAAGGAATGTTGGTGGGCCAAGCTGCATCTTAAGACCTTTTCCATGGACAAAGCAAATTAATCTTGGGAACAAATGCCATGATGAGGAAAGATGAGAGAGGGATGTGGGTGATGGAGGTGTGGGAGGGGGGGAAGTATAACTTTGGCTTCAGGTAGCCAGCTAATAGATCCCCCCCTTAAGAATGTATGTGAGACCTATAGGCCTTTTGTACAGGGTTCTGAAGCTCCCCCTAAAGATGGGGAGATGAGAATTGGACCATATTGGTGACATCCTTAAACATACAGTAGTGTGCAAAAGACTGGAATCACTTGTGAGTTTTGCATTTTTCGTACTTTCTAACTTTTTTTTTTTTTTTTTAATTTTGTGTTAGCCCAGCATATTCATCTTTCTACCATGCTAAAAGGGTTACATTTGGCTATTAGTGTTGACTTTTTTGCATTCCTTGCTTCCAATTTAAATACTTTACAGACATTGAGAGATAGTTACTGCGATTTTTGTGGATCCTGCGTCAAAACTGGATCGAGATTATCCAATATGCACACGTTATTTCTGACCAATCAGGAGACTGGTTTCACTAACCAATCACAATGCAGATATCTAGCCAACAGTGTAGCTTTAAAAACGCACGGAATTTTTGAATTTCATACGCTTTCTGGATCGACCATGAAGAAGACTCAGACCCTGACATTGGAGGAGCGTGTTCATGTGTACTTTATGAGCGAGGAAGGATTTTCAAGCCATCAGATAGCCAGGAAAGTTGGCTGCAGTCAGAGCGCGGTTGTTAAGATTGTACAGAAGAAAAAAGAAACTTGTTCAGTGGTGGACAAGCCTCGTTCAGGTCGTCCACGTGCATCAACATCATGCCAGGACCGCGCACTATGACGCATTTCACCGAGTAATCGCAAGTTGACCTCTCCTCAGCTACTTCGAGAGTGGTCAGACAAGAGTGAGGTCAGTGTCAGCTCATCAACAGTTTGTCGCCAGTGCCTGCAGTTTGGTCTCCGGGGCTGCAAAGCACGGAATAAGCTACTGATGAATGACATTCAAAGACGCAACCGGATCGTGTGGGCGAGAAAGCACTCAACCTGGTTGACTGAAATGTGGGAAAAGGTGCTATTCAGCGATGAAAGCACCTTCTGTCTGTTTGGTAACCAGGCCCACATCTATGTGAGGAGATTTCCTGGAGAGGAATTCAAGCCTGAGTGTCTCAACCTCACTGTGAAGCATCCTTTGAAGGTCATGGTCTGGGGCTGCATGGCTGCCAGTGGCGTTGGACGTCTTCACATTGTCGATAGAATGGTCAACGGGGCCAAGTACATCACCATACTGCAAAAGTGCATGGTGCCAACAGCACACCAGCTGTTTCCTGGCCAGTTCCTCTTCCAAGATGATAATGTACCCTGCGATCGCTCCAGACAGGTGATCAGCTGGAAGTAGCGGAACATCATCAAGTCAATGGACTGGCCTGCCCAGTCTCCGGATCTGAATGCAATAGAGAACCTGTGGCACAAGGTGGCCTTGGAAATATCCAAGAGGCGTCCGACATCAAAGCGTGAGCTGATTGAGTCACTCATTGCAGCTTGGAACCGCGTTGTCACCAACGATCACCTTGTCAGACTGGTTCATTCAATGCCGACAAGGTGCAGTCAGGTGATCAAGAACAAAGGTTGGCCCATCAAATACTGAGCCATCACTGACACACAAAAACAGCCTTTTTCAAGGCCACATACATTAATTTGAAGGAAACCTGGCGTGCGTCCATAATATTTTAAAGCATACTTACAATAATATATCATTGGCCAACGATGTACATTACGCGATTTTCACAGAAAATCTAAACAGGACAACTATGGGGAATAAATTCAGAAAATAAGGGCCAAACCAATACTAAAAGTTGGCCCTAATAGCCAAATCTATCACATCATGAGATACACAGAAAAAGCCATTGGGAAGAAAAATAAATTAAGATATAGTGTCAAGAAGTTGAAAAAACTTCAAATTTACAAGTGATTCCAGACTTTTGCACGCCACTGTAAGTGCAATTACAGCTAACATGCTCAGACAGCCAGGAGGTGGTAGAAGGGGCTTAAGGAGCAGCTCACGTGTAAGTGGAAACCATCTGTTTGCCCTTGATGAGATGTTCACTGTGAGTTGCTATTTCCATCACAGGATTCAGCAGAATCAGGCTGAGAGGAACAAAGGACTGTCTGTTAGGCCTACTGTAGCCGGTTATCTAGGCCAGCCAGGAGAAAAGGGAGCAGGTATGTTAGGCAGCATGGAAGACACAGACCAGGGGTGTGCAAGTATTGTGTCTGTGCTACTGTACTAATAATAATGAAGCATATACAATACAATTCATAGTGGCAGCTTAGAAGAACCTGTCTAAATCCCATACCTCTGCCCCCAGGATTGACATGTTGCCTGACAGCAGCAGGATACAGGTATGCACAACAAGGTGATAAGGTTGTGCCCAACTGAGTCCATGTGTGTCCCCCCCCCCCCCCACCCACAGGGAATATGGTGTGCAACGCATTTTTGAGGCCCTCAAATGCTGCTTCCGCACACTGCAATGGAGTAAACTAAACCAGCTGCAGTGGATCAGGAAGTGACTGGCAGCTGACAGAGATCAGTGGGGTACACAGTGGAGCCCCGCATATGCGGGGGGGGGGGGGGTGGGGGGCTGGCTGCTGGACTGGTGCAGGCAGAACACCCGGTAGTGATCCCTCTCTGCATTGATGGGAATGTGCTATGGGCAGCCTGCCATCTCCTGGTGCCATGCTCCCATGTGTGCACCAGTCGGCACCCAGGACGTGCATATGTGCACACACATGACTGGGCATGGTACAGATGGGCAGTACAGGGGCATGCCCCACCCCCCCAGCGATGGCCCCATGTGCACATTTGTACACCTACCCTCTCTGCCCCCTGTACATGCAGGCCATGAAATTGGCCTGAGTGGTGGTGAACAGAACTGGCTGGAGGTGGGCAAAGGTGAGGGTGTGCAGTGTGCACTGTGGAGGAGACATACCCCTGTGGGCAGAAGGTGGATTGAACAAGGCATGTGTGAGCCCCCCAGGGGTGTTCCAGTCCCACTCCAGGGCTCTGCCCATTTGGTCCATTAACCCCCTCCTCTTTCCCCACAGGTTTCTCCTGGGGGACAGGATACCACTGGCCCAACATGTCTACCACCCAGGAGCAGCGGCCCAGTGCCACAGGAACAGCCCAGCACCAGTACCACCAGCAGTGCCGATGGGGAGCCCAGCGGTACCTTGTCTGAGGACACGTCAGAGTTGGAGGGCAGCGAGGGGGTGAAGGCACAGTGGTGGGATGGGGAGTCAGTGGGGGAGGGATCAGAAAGGATAGCAGGAGGGGATGTGGGAACTACCCACCAAGTGCCCCAGGTACAGTGGTGTGGCACAAGGCACCACAGGCAGGTACCAGGTGGAGGGCCAGGATGTGTAACTGCACCCCCTGGCTGTGGGCTGCAGCCCACAGCCATGCCCACCCATTACCCTACCAGGGATCCATGCGCCCGCCACATGGTTCTTCACGGGCTAGGTGTGACAGGCAGCAGAGCCACAGTCCACCTTCCACAGCCGTGAAGCCCCCACAGCCACCCCAGGCTCCTCTGCACTGCCACCACCCCCTTGTCCATCCGGTGACTGAGCTTTGGCTGCCCTGATGGTAGAGGTGTGGCTCCTGAGGGAGGTGGTGCGAAAAGCGGCAGGCTCCATCTCCAAGCACATAGCTGCCCTTGCCACCGTCATTAGAGGGCAGAAGCAGGGCCCCCTGCACCATAGGCAGTCCCCCTGGCAGGGTATGCTATGCATTGGGGCATTCTGCATTCATTATATCTGTATGTTGTTTGCTACTGTTGTACATGTTGACACATGTTTTACAATACAACTGGTCCTTTTTTGTAAAAACACTGTCTCGTTCATTCTGTAGGGGGGGCAGGGAATCATGTATGCATGTGTGGTGCGTGGGCCCAGGGGAGGGGTCCAGGGCTCTGTGTCCATGGGGTGTGCAGGCCCAGACTGTGCAATTATGGAAGAAGGGCACTATCCCTTGCAGACGGGCTACCTGTGGTAGATGGTGCTCGGGTAGTGCCCCTCTGCCTTGCACGCACAGTACGGGCTGAGGCAGCATGGGTGTGGCTCAGCAACGCTGCACATGCAGAGTGCCCCCTGCTCCGTGGTGGCACGCCATTGGAGCAACGGCATGTGCCTATTCGTACGCTGCGGTTGCCATGCCCACATATGGTGATATCTGCCCTATCCAGGTATAATTGTCTTGGCATCCCTGTGTGCCTATGTTGCCATTGCTCCGTGCTGTGCGACTATAGCGTCCTAGGATGGCAAGCTGTGCCATCGATTTTTGAAACATTGGCACTCAGGGGTCTACGCAGGTACCGGGTATGCTTTTGGGCGAGACGTGATGCTGCTTCACGTCATAACAGTGTATATCTGAAGGGACAAACATGGGTAGCCAAACTCCTTCATTGTGCCGGATTACATAATGTCGGACAGGGCAGTGGGAAAGGCAAGACACACACAGACGGTGGGGAGTCCAGTGGCAGGGGTCAGATGTGGGCGAAGATGAGCCACACTGAATGCATAAGGTACTAATAGGCACTTTTTATTGTTCATTCTGTATGTTTGGTGCGGGGCAGTCCCTTCAAAAACTGTCCCGTATCACCCTTGCATAGTAGGCCAGTGCCCTGGCCTTCTGTTGGACTCTGATGCATTACTATTCTCTGCCTCTGCAGCCTCCCATGGCGCAACTGCTGCCTCTGGGTCCAGCACCCCTCGCATCCATGCCAGGTTGTAGAGTACACAGCATGCTGCAAAGATCAGGCACACACACTCAGGGCTGTACAGGAGTTCCCCACCACTCCTGTTGATGCACCGTAAGCGGGTCTTTAGCATCCCTATTGCACGCTACAAACTGCCCGGGTCTGCTGATGGATGGCATTGCTGCGCCGCTCCTGCTGGCTTATGGGGTAGAGCACTTGGTTCAGCAGCAAGGTTCTCAGTGAATAGCCACGGTCACATAGGACAATGTGAGATGTGCACATGAGCATAGGACATTCTTGGGGCATTGTCTATGGACAGCTATGGTCAGCATGCGGCACACTGTCTACACAGGCCAGGGTGTATGTTCTCCCAATCTGTGTCACTGTGGTAGTGGGATGGCACTAACATGTGACTTGTGCAGCTGACAGCCATTTGGGGAGGGGCAATGGTTGATGGTGACATGAGCTGGCCTGTTGGGGAGAGCAAGGGCATGGCACAGGGGTGCAGTTGCAGGGTTTGTGGGCTGGTTTGGGGGTCGATGTGGCTGTGCCCTACACGTCTGCTGCCATGTGGCTGTGCTACATGGCGCCAGCCCATGCCCTTCCACATTTCACATATTGGTGCACACCATGATGTGCATTGCGGCCCACGGTGGACATGGCTCTGTGGGGGCGACATATCATGTGCACACAGTGTTCCCCATCTGTTGCATTACATATGTCACACAGGTGTTCCTTGTGGTCTTGGGCAAGCCACTTAACCCTCCATTGCCCATGTTCCCTGTATTAGTGTATGTGTCTCATAGCCCCTTGTGTTAAATGTATCCCCCAATTGTGTTGTGACCACTTTGATTGAAGAATAAGGTGGTATACAAAACTGTCTAAATAAAAAAAAAATATATCACCACCTGTCTGCATTACACATAGCATCATACTATCACATGTGTATGTTCAGGCCCTGTCCTGGGGCTCGCACATGTGCCTACTTGCTTAGCAGCCATGCATCTCCAAGCTGACACCCAGCTGCTGCCTGCCCCAGGTTGAACTGGGAGAGGACAAAGGTGTCATGGCAGGACCCCAGATAGCGGGCTCACATCCGTGAAGGTTATGCTGGCATCCATTATGACCTGCATGTTCATGGATGTTTACCCATGCCTGTTCTGACATGCCCTCTGATCCAGCCATGGTGCCCGCAGTGCGATGTGTGTGCAGTCTATGCCTCCTAGCACTGATGGGAACCTTGCAACATTGTAGAAGGCTTGCATGGTCTCCTGCTGCATCCTCTGTCTGGGGGAAGGCTATGAGGTGGCACATCCTCCTCAGCAGGGCCCTGGTGAAGGTACTTATGCAGTGGCTGGCAGTGGATTGCGTAATCCCAACAGTTGCCCCGATCAAATGCTGGAAGCTGCCAGTTGCAAGGACTCTCAGGACAGTGGTCAGTGTCATGGCCCCACAAGCAGGGCATGGCTTCTGGAGGTGGAGGGGCTCTAGGTCCATGCTGAGAATTCTGCACAGCTGTTGTTGCCCCATCCAGTCAGTACCTCTGGTAAACCACCTCCTCCATCAGTTGCAGGTAGCTCACCCTGGGCCTGTGTACACATGTGGACCGTACCTTCGTCTCAGGTGCTCAGCTGCAAGCCTGCTGCTGGACACGCACTGCTTGCCACATCCTCCTCTGGATCACCATGTGCATGGCCCACATGGGCCTCCCTGACGTTCTATCATTGCTTTCCAATTGCACGGTTAGTGTACGGGCCTGCACGCACTCCCTTGCTCTACTGTACACTGTTCTGCCTCTCCACAGGTTCACTGGACCCCTTCTGTGATCTTTATGAGCTGGGAAACATCGCTTAGGCTTGTGCGGTTTGTTACATCCAATGTCAGCACACACAGGTTTTTAAAATCTGCTTTACACGTGTTTCACGGCACCACGCCCCCATTCCACCACCGGGCCTCGGCACATGGCGCTGTGCGGGTAACTGCAACTCCACGATTCAAGCTGCCTTGTTGAAAATGTGGTTTATGCTGTTCAGGGGTTTTACACTGGTAAGGCCCTCTTTTACACAGGTAGCTTGTGTCTAGCGCTTTGAAAATCGGGCCCAACATCATGGAGGCTAACATTGGTCCTTTCTGATAGGTTTAGAACAGTTTAAAGGAAGCAAGCTGAGTGGCAGCACAGTTGGTTAGACCAGGGGTGGGCAATTCTGTTCCTGGAGGGCTGCAGACCAGTCAGGTTTTCATGATGTCTCTAATGAATATTCATGGACCTATTTTCATACAACGCAAGGCAGTGGATGCAAATAGATCTCATGAGTATTCATTAGGGACATCATGATAACCTGACTGGTCTGCGGCCCTCCAGGACCGGAATTGCCCACCCCTGGGTTAGACCATTGATGGCATGTGAGTTTCAATAAAATCGCATTTGATGTAATAAATGGAGGAAGGACAGCAAGGAAATCCATAGGTACTCCCTTTTAACTTTCAAAAGGGAGACTATGATAAAATGAGGAAAACAGTTAAGAAAGTAAAAGGAGCAGCTGCAAAGGATAAAGATTTACATCAAGCATGGGTGTTACTTAAAAATACTATCCTGGAAGCCCAAACCAGATGTATTCCACTCTTTAAGAAAAGTGGAAGGAAGGCCAAAAGAACTGCCAGCATGGTTTAAAGTTGAGGTCAGAGAGGCTGTTGTAGCCAAAAAGGCATCTTTCAGGAAATGGAAAAAGGAGCCACATGATGAGAATGGGAAACATAAGCACTGGCAAGTTAGATGCCAAGGCACTGATAACAGAAAGAATTTGAAAACAAAAACTTGCCATGGAAGTAAAAATGCATAACCTTTTCAAGTACATTTGAGCAAAAAACCTGTCAGTTGGACTATTAATGATAGAGGGGTAAAAGAGGCACTAAGGGAGGACAAGGTCATAACTGAGAGACTGAATGAATTCTTTGTTTCTGTCTTTACTGAATAAGATGTAGTGAAATTACTAATGCCTGAAATAGTATTTAAGAGTGACGTATCGGGAAGATGTATTACAACTGTTTGATAAACTGAAGAGTAGCAAATCACCTGGACCAGATGATATATATCCAAGAGTGTTGAAAGAACTGAAATATGAGATTGCAGACCTACTATTAGTAATCTGTGAACTATCATTTAAAATCATCTGTAGTACCTGAAGATTGAAGAATGGCCAATGTAACACCAATTTATAAAAAGGATTCCGGGGGTGAACCGGGAGACCACAGACCAGTAAGCCTGACGTCAGTACCTGGGTGAAATGGTAGAAACCATTATAAAGCTTAAAAATTATTGAACATGTAGATGGTTTAATGGGAGAAAAGTAACATGGATTTAGCCAAGGAAAGTCCTGTCTTACTACTGTTATATTTTTTTGAAGATGTGAATAAATTGTTAGACAAATGTGAGCCAGTCGATATAGTTCATCTGGATTTTCAGAAATCCCTTTGACAAGGTCCCTCATGAGAGACTCGACGCAATTTAAAAAAAAAAAAGTAATGGGATAGGAGGCGATGTACTATTCTGGACCTGGAACTGTTTAAAAGATAGAAAGCAGAGTGTGGGGCTAAATGGCCAATTTTTTCAATGGAGAAAGATTAACAGTGGAGTACCCCAGGGATCTGTGCTGGGCCCACTGCTTTTTAACATATTTATAAATGAAGTGCAAATGGGAATGAGTAAGGTGATCAGATTTACAGAGGACACCAAATTATTCATGTTAAAACACAAGAGGATTGTGAAAACCTTCAAGAGGACCTTGATAAATTTGAAAACTGGACACCCAAATGGCAAATGAAGTTTGTGGACAAGTGCAAAGTGGACTGTTGTAGTTGTTATGGAAGGACAGACTAGATAGGCCATGTGGTCTTTTTCTGTCATCATGTTTCTATGTTTCTACGTAGGAAAGAACCACCCAAACTATGGTTACACAATGTAAGGTTCCACATTAGGAGCCACTATCTAGGAAAAATATTTAGGCATCATCGTGGATATGTTAAAATGCTTCGCTTGTGTGCAGCTATGGCCAAGAAAGCAAATAGGTTTTCAAAGTTTTCAAATAGAATTGAAATAGAATGCTAGGAATCATAAGGAAAGGAGAATAAAAACAACGCTATTATGCTTCTGTATTATTCCATGGTGTGACTGCGCCTTGAATATTGTGCAATTCTGGTCGCCATATCTTAAAGATATAACAGAATTAGAAAAAGTACAGAGAAGAGCCACCAAAATGGTTATGGGGATGGAAGGATACCCCTATGAGGAAAGGCTTAAAAGGTTAGGGCTCTTCAACTTGGAAAGAGATGGCTGAGGGGAAATATGATAGAGGTCTGACCCAGTATGGCATATCTTATGTTCTTATGTAGGTTTTATAAATTAATGAATGGAGTAGAACGGGTAAACATAGATTGGCTGTTTATGCCATCAAAAAGTAGAAAGACATGGGGGGACTCAATGAAGTTACAATATAACCCATTTAAGACTAATAAGACAAAATATTTTTTTCACTCCACGCATAATCAAATTCTGGAATTCGTTGCTGTAGGATGTAATAAAAGCTGTAGGTGTAGCTGGGTTTAAAAATGGTTTGTACAGGTTCCTAAAGGAAAGGTCCATAAACCATTATAAAGAGGACCTGAGAAATCCACTGCTTTTACCCTAGGACAAGCATTGTGGAACCTGCATACCTATTTGGGAACCTGCCAGGTACTTGTGACCTGGATTGGCCACTGTTGGAAACAGGATACTGGCCTTTGGTCTGACCCAGTATGACATTTCTTATGTTATGCTGCAGGGGCTGGAATTCTTTCTCCCTTAGAAATGCATTGGGACAGTTTTTGAGGGGCTTTTTTCTCTGGAACCCCTGGTTAGATTTGTCTGCTAAATTTTTCCAATTGCCAGGTTGCGCCTTGTTCCATTTGATTTTTTTGGTGTTCCTTTGTCCCCGGATTGATGGACATTGTTGACCTCTTCTTTATTGTTCTTTCCAACTTCTGTTGAGATGTAAAGAATGAAAAGGTTTTGTTAGCTTTAAAATATCTCTCCAGTTTTGCCCACTGCTTTTCTGCTTCTCTCAACTCCTTGAGATATCCCTCCATCTGCACAAAGTTTATTTTCCAAAGTCTAAGACACTTGCATTTGAATAAATTTCTCCATACGTCTCCTTTTACGGGACCACACCATCTAATGATCATTGGGTGCCTAATGTTCACCCACGATAACTTAAGAAATACTGTCCTTGTTGATAAGAACCAGGTCCACTCTACCTCCCTCCTGCCTGGTTTCCCTTACCAGTTGTTGGAATAGCTCTTCCTGTAGAGAATTCATGCTTTTTGACATATTCATAAATGACCTGGAAAGTGGAATAACGAGTGAGGTTATCAAATTTGCAGATGACACAAAACTATTTAAAGTTGTTAAAACCCAAGAGGATTGTGAAAAATTGCAAGAGGATCTTGATAAATTGGAAGACTGGGCATCAAAATGGCAGATGAAATTTAATGTGGACAAGTGCGAGGTTCTCCAGGACCAAGCAGGAAGTCAGTCCTCACATATGGGTGACGTCGGCGCCGACGGAGCCCTCGCGGAGCAATTTTCCCCAGCTTTCAAAGAAAGCCTTTGGGAATTGCAGCGCGCATGCGCGGTCTCCTTCCCGCCCAAGGGTGCCATCTTAGCCAGTCTTCTTTTTTTACGCGGAGCCCTACAGACGTACCCGTCGTGTCCCCGCTGAAAAAGTTGATTTTAGTGATTTATTTCTATTTCTTTCTTCGGTTCGACGCCGGTCTTTTTCCTGCCCGGACTCGCGACGCCGTTGCGAGTCCTTCTGTTATTTTTCGGTTTTTCTGATTTTTGGTCAGTTTCGTTTTTCGCTGGCAGCCTGGTCCTTTGACCTTGCAGGGGCCCTTTTTCCCCCGATGGCTGCCAGTGGTTTCAAGCGGTGTGTTCAGTGTGACAGAAATATGTCACTCACTGACACACATGATAATTGCCTCCGCTGCCTCGGCCCGGATCACGAAGAACTGATCTGTGGGGCCTGCAGCAAAATGTCCTCCAAAGCGTTAAGGAGTCGGCGGCACCAGCGGGAACGAATCTTCGCTGACCCCGGCCGTACCCGGACCTCGTCGGAGGCCTCGGCGTCCAGAGGTTCCAGTTCTGACCATCGCCGAAGTTCCTCCGACAGGGGTTCTCCCTCCGGGGACCATCGACGGAAGGTAAAACCCGCGAGGGCGGCGTCGGTGGAAGCTCCTGGCTCCGCGAGGGCCAGGTTGCATAGCCCCGATAGCCGTCCCGGGTCTTTGGAGAAGGAGCACCTCCCGAAGCGACCTCGTCTGGAGTCGGAGTTGCCTGCTCGGGTAAGTCCTGTAGTTCTCCTGGACTCGCCTCCGAGGGGTCCGACGTCGGGCCCGATGCCGTCGGGGCCCGAGTCGGGGGCTGCTGGGTCACCTGAGGTCGGACTCAGGTTGACGGCCTTGGAGAGCAGACTATCTGCCTTCATGGACCAGCAGCGGGCACTGATCGCTAGCCTCGCTGGCGCTGCTGCCCCGACCGCCGGGACGTCGACGTCTAAGTCGACCCCGGAGACCGAGCCGATCCTCGAGTCCATGCGAACTCGAGTCGATCCTCGGTCGAGGTCACCCTCGGCCTCCCGTTCGGGACCGAGGTCGTCGACGCCGACCCCCTCGGTGTCGGGGCAGCCGACGCCTCCGCCTGCCCGAGCCGACCCCACCGATTCCTCCTCGGAGTCGGCCTGGGAGTCTGAAGAGGAAGAGTCACCTGATTCGTTTCGGACTCGGTGTGTCCCCTCGGACTCACCTGAGTCCGAACCTCGGAAGCAGTCCCCTCCGGAGGATGCCCGGTTCTCGGACTTCGTCAGGGATATGGCCAAGGCTTTGGCCTTCCCTGCGGATCCCGAGGAGGAGCCTCGAGCCGAAGAGCTCGACGCCCTTCAGTACGACTCTCCCGCCAGGGAACACTTTACTGTACCGGTTCCTCCCATGCTGGAACGACTACTCTTCCGCATGTGGGAGAGTCCGGCATCGTCGCCGGTATTAAGCGGGTCGATTCCATCTATCGAGTCCGCAAGAGTCCTGGCTTCCAAAAAGCACAGCTACCGCACCATTCCATGGTAGTGGAATCGGCCATGCATAGGCTTAAGAGCCAGAAGATGCACTCCTCGGTGCCCCCTGGCAGGGAGGCCCGTAACCTGGATGGCCTTGGTAAGAAGTGTTTCCAGGGCTCTATGCTTGCTTGTCGGGTCCAGACCTACCAGCTCTACATGGGCATGTATCTCAGAGACCTGGCTAAAGAGATAGCCGGATTCTCCGCTGGACTGTCCGAGGAACCTTTGCGGAGGTTCCTGGCCTTGACAACTGGTATTCGGGAATGCTCCAAATTCATGTCCCGAGCAGCCTATGATGGCTTTGAAGCATCGGCTCGAGTGGCCGCAGCCGGCATCGGTGCCCGCCGACAGGCTTGGCTTCAGTCGTCTGACCTTGAACCCTGGGTGCAGGACAAGTTGGTCGATGACCCCTGCCGAGGTGAGAACCTCTTTGGCAAGCCCATGGCTGAAAAGGCTGCACAAATCGAGACGGAGACTCTCACCAGAACTAGGCTTTCTAGGAAGACCTCCGCCCCTTCCCAGAAAAAGAAGGGCTCGGGAAAGAAGTCCTTTTACCCGAGAAAGGCGGCTGCCTATAAACACTACCCTCAATACCAGGCCTCCGCAGCTCCCCAACAGGGCCAGCAGGCCAAGGGACGGGGTAACGGGTCCCGTAGGCAGCAAACCCCCAAGCCTGCACCACCGGCCCCTGCTCAGCAGGGTGGGGGTTTTTGACTTCATCAGCATAGCCTCTCCCCCTCAGCTGGTTCCTCCCAGCACCGGAGGCCGGCTGGTTCACTTCGCCCACAGGTGGTCCAACATCACTTCAGATGCCTGGGTGCTTCAAGTCGTAAGAGGCGGCTATCTTCTCCACTTCCACCAGGTCCCTCCCTCCTATTTCCCGGGAGAACCTTCACGACTCCCTCTGCACAGGGACTTACTCCTTCAGGAGTTAGCAAGTCTTCTTCAGGAACAGGCTGTGGAACCGGTGCCCCACCACCTGAGAGGTCAAGGCTTTTATTCCAGGTATTTCCTAATACCAAAAAGAACAGGAGGCCTCAGACCCATCCTGGACTTGCGCAACCTCAACAAGTTCCTCGTGAGGGAGAAGTTCAAGATGCTTACCCTTGGAATCCTTCTGCCCTACCTCCAGCAGGGAGATTGGCTATGCTCCTTGGATCTAAAGGATGCCTACACGCACATCCTCATCCACCCAAGCCACCGCCAATACCTAAGGTTTGTGGTGGCAGGAAATCATTACCAGTACAGAGAAGTGCCCTTTGGCCTATCCTCCGCACCGCGAGTCTTCACAAAATGTCTCGCGGTGGTGGCGGCTTATCTCCGGCTTCACAGCCTCTGTCTTTCCGTACCTCGACGACTGGCTCATCAGAGCATCGTCCTCTCCGGAAGTCACCAATGCCACACACCGCACTGTGACTCTTCTGCAGTACTTGGGCTTTTTGTCATAAACTTCGCAAAGTCCACTTTGCTCCCCTCACAGGATCTCGAGTTCATCGGCGCAAGACTGCACACTCCTCAGGCACGAGCTTTCCTGCCTCTCGACAGGGCTCAACGGCTCATGGACCTAGCCGGCCGTTTTCGCAGCCAGTCCCTGGTCTCAGCCAGGCGCTTCCTGAGAGTACTCGGCCATATGGCTTCCACCGTCCACGTGACCCCCAATGCCCGCCTGAATATGCGGCATGCTCAATGGTGCCTTCGCAAGCACTGGCAACAAGCCACGGGCGGCCTAGCCGACTTAGTGCGCGTCTCCGGGCCGCTGGCCTCTTCTCTACAGTGGTGGCTTCATCGGCCGAACCTGGTGCTCGGAATGCCTTTTCAGTCACCTCAGCCGGCTCAAGTGCTGACGACCGATGCTTCTCTCCTAGGATGGGGAGCGCATTGCCAAGGGGCATGTACTCAAGGTCTCTGGACCACGTGGGAGTCTGCTCAGCAGATCAACTTCCTGGAGCTCAGAGCAATCCGTCTGGCTCTCAAGGCTTTCTCCCACCTGACTTCTCACCAGTCCGTCCTTGTACAGACGGACAATCAAGTTGCCATGTTCTACGTGAACAAACAGGGAGGCACGGGCTCCTTCCTTCTCTGTCGAGAAGCACAGAAGCTCTGCTCTTGGGCCGTCAGCCACGGCATCCTTCTCAAGGCAGTTTATCTCCCAGGCCAAGAAAATTGCCTGGCGGACAAACTCAGCAGGATCCTCCAGCCGCACGAGTGGCGCCTGGATCCCTTGGTAGTTCAGAAACTCTTTCTGAAGTGGGGCCTCCCCGCGATGGATCTCTTTGCCAGTCCTCTCAACCGGCAACTTCCTCGCTTCTGCTCTCGTCAGCCGCATCCCCTTCGAGTAGCGGCGGATGCTTTTCTGCTCTCATGGTCGAACGGCCTTCTGTATGCCTTTCCTCCCATACCGCTAGTCTCTCGAACTCTTTTCAAGGTTCTCCGAGACAAAGCTTCCATGATCCTGATAGCTCCTCGCTGGCCCAGACAGCCGTGGTTTCCACTCCTGCTGCAACTAGCGGTAGAGGATCCGTTCCCTCTGTGGTCTCAACCGGATCTCCTAACACAGGATCAGGGGTCCCTGCTACACCCCAACCTCAGATCTCTACATCTGATGGCCTGGCTGCTGAAAGGGTAGTCCTTGCTCCCCTTCTACTGCCGGCAGAGGTGGAAGAGGTCGTCCTAGCTTCTCGGCGACCTTCTACCCGCAAATGCTACGCCCTTAAATGGCGTCGCTTTTCCGCTTGGTGTGCCCAGCAGTCTCAGGATCCCTTCTCCTGCTCGGTGTCGGTGATCTTGCAGTACTTGCTCTACCTCTCTAATTTGGGACTAAAGTCCAACTCCGTCAAAGTTCACCTCACTGCTCTTGCAGCACATCATGTGCCGGTGGACCTCTTTCCAGCGACCCTCTCGTAGCGAGGTTTCTCCGAGGTCTCCTTTTGCTTAAACCACCTCTGCGCCCGCCAGCACCTGACTGGGATCTGAATGTGGTTTTACAGCGGATCACCTGTCTGCCTTTTGAACCTATGGCTACCTGTTCTCTCCGTTTTCTTTCTTGGAAAACTTTATTCCTGATAGCCCTCACTTCCGCTAGACGCGTAAGTGAATTGCAGGCCCTCGTGTCTGATCCCCCTTACACTCGGTTCTACAAGAATAGGGTAGTCCTACGGACTCACCCAAAATTTCTTCCAAAAGTGGTCTCCCCTTTTCACATCAATCAGGAGGTGGTACTTCCGACCTTCTTTCCCAGGCCACACTCCAGCCGAGCTGAAATGGTCCTGCATACCCTGGACTGTAGAAGGGCATTGAACTTCTACCTTGACCGTACGCGGGAGCACCGTAAAGCTGCTCAGCTTTTTGTGTCTTTTGACCCCAATAAATTGGGGCTCCCGGTCTCCAAGCGTACTCTGTCCATCTGGGTTACTGACTGTATCGCTTGGGCTTATGGGGCAGCCGGACTCTCGTTAGAAAGTCGAGTCACGGCTCATTGTGTTCGGACGAAGGCTACGTCAGTGGCTTACCTCCGCTCTGTTCCGTTGGCAGACATCTGCCGGGCCGCTACTTGGTCTTCGAGCCAGACTTTTGCGGTCCATTACTGCCTCGAGAGGGAGTCCCGCAGGGACAGTGCTTTCGGACAGGCAGTTCTCCGAAATCTCTTCGAGGTTTGAGCTCCTACCCTCCATCCCGGATAGGGGCTACCGGTGGGTAATAATTCAGTGAAGATTCCTTCCTTCTGTGCCGTTGAGCTAGAGGGAGCTCATTTTTGTGCTTAGGGTCTCCGGTAGCCTTAAGCTTGGGAGTCCCATATGTGAAGACTGACTTCCTGCTTGGTCCTGGAGAAAGCGTAGTTACTCATCTGTAACAGGTGTTCTCCAGGAGCAGCAGGAATCAGTCCTCACAACCCTCCCTCCTCCCCTTGGAGTTGCAATCATCTGCTTAAGTTTTTTTGCAAATTTTTATGCTGTCTTTTAGCTATGTCACCAGACTGGCTAAGATGGCACCCTTGGGCGGGAAGGAGACCGCGCATGCGCGCTGCAATTCCCAAAGGCTTATGTGAGGCTTATGTGAGGACTGATTCCTGCTGCTCCTGGAGAACACCTGTTACAAGTGAGTAACTACGCTTTATGCACCTAGGGAAGAACAACCCAAACTATGGTTACACGATGCAAGGTTCCACATTAGGAACCACCACCCAGGAAAAAGATTTAGGCGTCATTGTGGATACCATGTTAAAACCCTCGGCCCAGTGTGCAGCGGCGGCCAAGAGAGCAAATAGAATGCTAGGTATGATAAGGAAAGGAATGGAAAATAAAACAAAGGATATTATAATGCCTCTATATCGTTCCATGGTGAGACCGCACCTTGAATATTGTGTGCAATTCTGGTCGCCGTATCTTAAAAAGGATATAGCGATTTTAGAAAAGGTACACAGAAAAGCCCCCAAAATGATAAAGGGGATGGAAAGATACTCCTATGAAGAAAGGCTAAAAAGGTTAGGGCTCTTTAACTTGGAAAAGAGACGGCTGAGGGGAGATATGATAGAAGTCTATAAATTAATGAACGGAGTGGAACGGGTAAACGTAGAACGATTGTTTACCTTATCAGAATATAGAAAGACTAGGGGACATGCAATGAAGCTACAGGGTAAACTATTTAAGACTAATAAAAGAAAATATTTTTTCACTCAACGTGTAATCAAACTCTGGAATTTGTTACCGGAGGATGTAGTAAAGGCTGTTAGTGTAGCTGGGTTTAAAAAAGGTTTGGACAAGTTCCTGGAGGAAAGGTCCATAAACCATTATTAAGAAGTGACTGAAGATATCAATGCTTGACCCAGTACAAGCATTGTGGAACTTGTGTCTCTTGGGGAAACTGCTAGGTACTGTGATAAGGAAGCTTATCATAGCTCAGGTAGGAGCTATAGAAAAGATGATGTGACTCTGAACAAGCAACCTGTCAGTTTTGGTAGAAGTAAGAAAACAGAGTTTTCACATAAAAGACTACCAGTCCCAGAATGCACCAGGTTTCCAGCAGCCATGAGAGGGGCTGAAGTGAGAAAACGTGTGTGCAATCAAGAGAGCTATGAGGTAATCCCTAAGCACTCATCTCAAAGGGCAGGGCCTGATTCAACACAGCTGCGCTGTGTTAGGGAGGAGCACACATTAGAACAGAATAAGAATAGAGCTTATTCTACAGATAACAGCTACAGAAAGAGCTTCAGACACAGATACAGCAACGGCTACAAGCTCAAGCACCAGTATCACCTGGAGAAACAGAAGCCAAGCCAAGCGGATAGAGAAAGAAGGAAATTCTCTGGAAGGAAGAGAGAAGAAAGCCCATTGGAAGGTCTGGGAGAGTCCAAGGCAGTACCCATACTGGGAGGTATTCCAAATGCCAGCAGAGTCCATTGGACTGGAGTCAGCCAGAGGAATGTAATGGCAGAGATAGGAATCACCAGTGGCTACCTGGAAGAGAGAAGACTGCACGTGGAAAGGACTTTCAGACCAAGGCCAGAAGGTATGTGAGAGGAGATCCAGTGTCCAGGGATCAAGATTGGAAGGCTGGACATCAGAATTGGATTACATACTGGCCAGGGTATACAGAGAGGAATTATGATAGCAGGAAAGGCTCAGGTATGAACACTGATCCAGACCCTATCTATAATAGAGAATGGCAGCAAGGGAATAAGCATTCTCATGATAGTGCCTTAATGAAAGACTCGTCTGTGCCAATGTATGATAGTGACCCTATGCTGATTGATGAAGGGGGAGATACAGCAGATGAAACTATTAATTACATGGACTGTTCTCTATCTAAATGCTATTGCTAGCTTTCTGTGAGCAAACACATCAGCCATCACAAAGAAACCTAACTTTGTTCTTTATTTCCACTGCAAACAGCTCTTAAAGCAGGATTTGGGTTCACACAGTAGCAGCCAGCCAGCTAAAGGGTTTCATCTGGTCAATTGATAGTAATTAAAGCTGCACCTGATTGTGTGTATGAGCAAGGGAGAATCACTGCTGGGATCTGCGTGGAAAATAAGCAGAAGTTAACCTAACAAGCAAAGTTTATTCATTTCTTGGTGCCTTTTTATTTGGTAATTTGCTAAGAAAACATTAGCTAATTGCCTGACAAGCTGAAGGTTGTTTTCTGATTTGCTTTGTGACTTTATGTTATCCATTTAAACACTGCAAGCAAGTAACCTCATTTATATTGCTATCAAGCATATTTGTGCTGGGTGAATTAAACCCCATCAATAAAAGAAGTATTTTATTGGCTTTACCACTGGTTACACAACTCAATTATTGTCTTCAGCTGTGTTTGGGAGTGAATGAACTACATTACCCACAATACCTTGCAAGAATCTTATGAATATATGCATCGTCAAGATTGTGTAAGTTCTCACCCTAGTCAGCCGTCTGACAGTACATGTGACCTAGATTGGCCACTGTTGGAAACAGAATACTGGGCTTGATGGACCTTGGTCTGACCCAGTATGGCATATCTTATGTTCTTATAACGTGCAACTGTATTCTGGACTAATTGAAGACATCGAAGCTGATATTTTGGGAGACCCGCTAAAACAGTATTACAGTAATCGAACCTCGATAGGACTAGAGAGAGAACTAAAGAAGTGAGAGAGGAGGAAGGGAGAAAAGGGCGGACAGCTCGGATTTGACGGAGAAAGAAGAAAGAACGATGAACAAGTGAAGAGATGTGATGTTGAAATGAAAGGGAGACATCAAGGGTGACTCCGAGATAGCGGAGGGAAGAGACTAAAGGGATAGGAGTAGAGAGAAAAAGTGGAGAGCAGGTGGGTGGAAGTTTGTTAAAGGAGAGCCAAAGAGCAGCTGATTTAGAGGGGTTAACATGGAGAAAGTTAGTGTTTATCCACGTAGCGACACGGGTGAGACAGAGGTTAAGAGTGGAAAGATCTGCTGAGAGGGAACTAGTGTGGTGAACAAGAAGAATGTCGTCAGCGTAGAAATATCCAGAAATCCTTGACTGTTGGACGATAAGTGCTAAAGGGGCAAGAAAAATGTTGAAAAGAAGAGGAGCTAAGACCAGAGCCCTGGGGAGCACCACAAAAAAGGGGTAGGGAGGAGGAGGTAGATGAGCTAGTCTTTACTGAAAAAGTGTGAAAGGAAAGAAAAGAACGAAACCAGGCAAGGACAGACCCACAGATCCCAAGATCAGCCAGCCGAGTTAGAAGAGTGCGATGATCCACAATATCAAAGGCAGAGGAAAGATCTAAGGTCACCACAAGGGAAAGATCACCCCAATCGTGGGCTTGATGAACTTCACTCGGAAGGGAAGTAAGAATGGTCTCTGTGCTGTGGCCTGTGCGAAACCCGGATTGACATGGATGGAGAGAGAGGGGAGAGTCCAGATGAGCAGAGAGCCGTATAAACAAGTTTTTCCAAGATTTTAGACAGAAAAGGAAGGTTTGACACGGGACACCAGTTAGCTGGTGTGGAGGGATCAAGGGAAGGATTCTTTAGGAGTGGACGGATAAGGGCGTGTTTCCAGGCTGAGGGGAAAATACCAGAGGAAAGACTGTTGTTGAAAATGTGAAGGATGTATGGGAGCAGCATGAGGGAGGGGTCAGACAGCCAAGAAGAGGGTATGGGATCGAGAGGACAGGTGGTTTCATGGGAAGTAGCTATAGCTTTGGAGAGCTCTGTTGAAGTGATGGGCCGAAACGTACTCCAAGTATGGGGAAAGATCTTATCAGAAGAGGAAGAAGGGAGTTCAGATGAGGAGGAGTGAAGTAGAGGAGGAGGGGACAGTGGTGGAGGACAGGAATGAAAAGTAGCGTGCAGAGATGAAATTTTCCCGGAGAAGAAAGAGGCGAGAGAACCAGAATCAGGCGCCTTAGGGGGAGAGGTGGAGATTTCGGGGGAAGTGGAGAGTGTAGAGATGGATCGAAGAACTCTAAATAGTTGTGAGGAATTGGAAGCTGCAGAGATACAATCAGAATAGTATGAATGCTTAGCCTTGGTGATCATTTCGCGATATGTTTGAGTAGCACGGAAGGCGGTGAGGGAACAAGGGGAAGGGTGTTTACGCCATGCCCGCTCTGCACGGCGAAGATGTGTCCACTGGAGATAGAGACCAGGGTGATACCAAGGATGGTGGGTCTGGGGACGAGATGAAGGACAAGTGCGGAGGGGAGCGAGTTGATCAAGGGTAGAGGACCAGAGATCTGCTTGTTCGTTTACAGGAAGGGAGAAAAAGGAGGAGGAAAATAGGGAGTTGGCAGGGGGAAAGTTCTGGCGAGTCAGAGGAGTGATGTGGCATCTAAGGAAGTTAAGTTAAAGGAAGCTAATTGTGGTGCTATTTTATTTCCTATGAGGTCCTCATGTTTATATAAACTTTCTTTTTGTAGTGACGATTTTGATATAGTTAATTTATACTTTTGAGTTGAGGTTTTAAGCATTGGTTATTGGTCATGTGTTTACATTCTGAGGCCGTTTTTACTTATTGCTGTTGGATGACATCCATATGTGTAAATTTAGCTGCTGTTAGGGAGCAATTTTTATAGGTAATCAACTTTATTTTACTGGCAATTACACATTTTACTTTTACCCAGTAAATCACATAAGAAAATGTAAATCAGTTGAATTTTAATTATACTTTTGCTTTCTTTTAGACGCCTCACACCATATTCTGCTGCTGCACATGAAGCTAACCAAGAGCTCAGTCTTCATATCTCGGTAGAAGGCAAGAATTACCCAGCTGCTTATTCTTGTGAAGTTACTAGCACTGTAAGCAGTATGTCTTCTAGTGACAAGCTGACAAGATGGGAAGTGTTGGGAGTTCAAGGAGCACTACTTAGTCATTTCATTCAGCCAGTATATGTCAGCAGCATTTTAATTGGTAAGCTTTTTTTGCGGGCATTCATAGTGGAATCTATGTTCTTAGTATATAAATACATAAACTATGTGATTCTGTGGAGAAAAAATACCTATTTGCTTAATATTGCAAAGAATCTTGCCGTTAAATATCTTTTTGCTTACTATGCTGCTTTTAAAATTTGCCTCATAACCAAAAAAGTAGACCAAAATGTGCAACTGGTGAAAACAATTGTTTGTTGGAATATTGGTCTAGAGCAGTGATGGCTAACCTTTTTGAGCCCGAGTGCCCAAACTGCCGCACAAAACCAAAGAATTTCCTCAAAGTGCCAGCACGTCATTTGCATAAGTGTTCTTATTTGCATAAATATTTGCATAATGTTACCATACACTAACTTTTAGTAAACATGTCTCTTAATGAGTGTATGGATAAAGAAAGACTAAAAGATTTCTACATTACTATAATCCAGTGCCAACCGCCAGGCACATTAGGAACTACTACAAACGCTGCCCATTTAGAACCCATAGCAAACCCGCCGTATCCTGACAGCATTACCAGGACTCACAAAGCACCATACCCTACCTATCAAAAGGCAACACTGCAAATATTAAACCAATACATTTCAGTGAATACTGGGGAAAGAGAACAAGTGGCAACGTCAAATAGGAATTTCCTCTTGTACCAAACAAAGCGCAGATGTTAATGATGCACATTTCCCAGAGCTGACATATTCCAGTTAATAAATTCAAAATAAAGAGATATCTTTCTACCTTTTGTGCATTTTTTTTCAGTTGCAATTGGTCCAGCCATTTTCTTCTGGTTTCTTCATGTTTTTCTGCTAACTCTCCATCGTCTACTGTCCATTTGTCCTTTCTTCTCTCTTCTAGTTTTTTTTTCCATTCTCTCTCTCTCTACATCTGCTTTAACATACTAATCTTTCTCCTTTTGCTCTTTCCTCATTCCTATTTCATCCACACAAATTTTACCCCTCCATCCTCAATCCCCAATTACTCTCCCAATACCTGGCCAATTGTAGATTTTTCATCCCTCCTACACAAAATATTTTTCCCCTCTCCATTTTACTCTCCCAGCCCCATCCCATTCTAATCCTCCCCCAACATCAGCTCCCTTCTAGTTCCAGTCTCACCCAGCATCCATTCCCTTCTTCAAGCCCCCCACTTCCCCTCAGCCCATTTCCATTCCAAGCCCCGTCCCCATCAGCTATTTGCAGTTCAAGCCCCCCACTTCCCCTCAGCCCATTTCCATTCCAAGCCCCATCCCCAACAGCTATTTGCAGTTCAAGCCCCCTTCCACTCAGCCCATTTCCAGTCCTAGCAACCCCCCCAACCCATTACCAGTCCTAGCCCCCCATAGCCCACTCCCAGTCCTAATCCCACCAGCCCATTTCCAGTCCTAACCTCCCCATCAGCCCACTCCCAGTCCTAATCCCCCATCACTCAATTTTTAGTTTAAGCCCCCCCAGCGCCTATCACCACTCCTAACCCCCCCAGCGCCTATCACCACTCCTAACCCCCCCAGCGCCCATCACCACTCCTAACCCCCCCAGCCCAGCGCCCATCACCACTCCTAACCCCCCCAGCCAGCCCAGTGCCCATCACCACTCCTAACCCCCCCAGCCAGCCCAGTGTCCATCACCACTCCTAACCCCCCCAGCCCAGTGCCCATCACCACTCCTAACCCCCCAGCCCAGTGCCCATCACCACTCCTAAACCCACCCACCCCAGCCCATCACTACTCCTAACACCCCCAGCCCAGCCCAGCCCAGCCCATCACTACTCCTAACCCCCCCCAGCCCAGCCCAGCCCATCACCACTCCTAACCCCCCCAGCCCAGCCCAGCCCATCACCACTCCTAACCCCCCCCCCAGCCCAGCCCAGCACCACTCCTGACCCCCACCCCCCCCAGCCCAGGCCAGCCCAGGGAAAATTAAAAAAAAAAATCCCACCTGTCTGCTGCCGCTGTCGGGGCCGCCGCGGCAGAATCGAGCGTGCCGCGGGGCCCCCCTGAGTTCCCATCAGCCCCCGCGGGCTTAACGGAGTCGCGAAAGGGAAACTCTTCCCTTCGCGCTCTGCAAGCCGGCGCGTCTGACTGTAGCTCCAAAGAGAGAGCTGCTACGGGGAGGGCAGGATCTGCCGGGTACAGGGGGGCCCCGCGGCACGCTCGATTCTGCCGCGGAGGCCCCGACAGCGGCAGCAGACAGGGTTTTTTTTTTTTTTCGATTGCGGACCTTCCCGCGTGCCAGCTGCAAGGCCTTCGCGTGCCACAGCTGGCACGCGTGCCATAGGTTCGCCATCGCTGGTCTAGAGGAATAATACCTCTTGTATCAAATTATCTCCAGGAACAAGCAGGAATGTAGTCTTCACATATGGGTATCGTCGGTACCGACGGAACCTGTGTGGGAACGCTCCCAAGCGTCCAATTAGAAAGCTTTTGGGAGCATCCCACAGCGCCAGCGTGCTGCCTTCCCACCTTTCCCAACTGCCTCTCTCCAGTTCTTCGTTTTCCGCGGAGCCAGCAGGTCGTCGTTCCTGTCACCGCAGAAAATTTTTCCTCCTTTTATTTTTTGTGATCGCGTCTGCCTTCCTCAACGCTACACCGGTACCGCCGGTGATTCTTTCTTTCTTTTAGAAAAAAAATATATATTTAGTTCTTTTTTTCCAAATTCTTTCTCCTCAGGTGCACGTGCCATTTTGGGCCTTAGGCCCAAAATTTCCTCTCATTTATGGAAGAACCCGCTTCGGGTTATAAGAAGTGCACCAAGTGTGGCGGTACCATATCCGTCACCGACACCCATGAGTGGTGTCTTAAATGTTTAGGTCCTGACCACTCCATCTCGGAGTGTATGGCTTGTGCCATAATGTCCAAGAGGGGTTGATAAAACCGGGCTGCTAAGCTTAGCACCCTCTTTCCCTCAGATGCAGCCTCAGTGGCATCGATGTCTTCCAGGGCTTCGTCTTCCTCCCATGGATCTCAGATAACTAAACATAAGTCCAGCCGGTCCTCAAAGGGTAGATCTCCTTCTAAGCATCGAGATACCTCTGGCGTTGCCCTTGAGGATTCTGCACCGGCAAAATTGCCCTGCCTTCGGCTTTCAAAGCATTATCGGGGCTCCAGGACATTTTTGAGGCCTCAACCTCGGCAGAACTACTTGTGCCATGCTATGGGGTACCGGCCGTCTTCTCCAGTACCGATACCCAGGCGTCGGCAGCATCGATAGACCAGAGGTTTCTGGCTATTGAACGCAGTCTGGCGGCTCTCCTTGCGGCATCGATTCCCTCGGACCAGCGTCAAGACGATTCGCCCGGCACTGGCGCCAGCATCTGTACCGGTACCGATAGCATCGGCATCAACTTCGGTGTCAGCATTGCCAGCACCCAGTCAAGCCATGCCCTCCGGTATCGATACACCGGTAATGATTCCCCCCAGTACCATCTTTGGTCGGTACGGGTATCGTGCTCTATAAGAGCATCCAGACAGAAGATCTCTGAGGATTCTGACAGTTCTGTCGGTACCGGAATGCTTCTCCCCGAGCAGCCTTCCTTTCCCAAATGGAGGATGTCTTCTCCAGAAGATATCTTCTTTCAGGATTTTATCAGGGAGGTGGCTCGAGGTCTGTCCATTACTGTGGCTCCTGAAACAGAGCCCAGGGCAGAGGAGTTGGAGATTCTGCAGTATCCCAAAGCTCCTAAAGAGACAGCTACCTTGCCTATCTATGAGATCTTACATGATCTCATGTTAAGAATGTGGGAAACCCCCCTGATCACCTCACCTCACTTCCGTCATCTGGATACCATGTATCGGGTTCCTCCCTGTCCTGGTTTCCAGAAGACTCAGCTGCCTCACCACTCTATTGTAGTGGAGTCAACTATGAGAAGGATCAGAAGTGCAAAGAGGCATGCCTCTAATCCCCCAGGACGTGAGTGTAGAACTTTGGATGCCTTTGGACATTGTACCTTCCAGACTTCCATGCTTTCTGCCAGGATCAGTTCCTATATTTTATATATGGGAATGTTCCTTAAAGAAGTCACGGGGATTTAGAAATCTTGAGCCCTCTTCTTCCTGAAGATAAGAGGCAGGATTTTCTCACACTGGTTAAACATGCCCAGGATGTTTCTAAATTTGTCAATCGTGCAGCTTTTGACTGTTTTGAGTGCATAAGCAGAACCTCTGCCATTGCCATAGGTGCACGTAGAATTGCCTGGCTCCAGACCTCCGATTTGGAGCTTTGGGTGCATGATAAACATGGCAATATTCCTTGTACAGGTGAGAATCTATTCGGCAAAGATTGGCAAGAAAAGGCCAATGAGTTGGATGCTGATAACTCCACTTTGGATAGGTTATCCAAAGCCACAGCTGATCCTGCAAGAAAGAAATCTTTCAAAAAAAACATTCTTTTCCAAAAAGTAGTTGTTTTAGCCCTCTTATCAGCAGGGACGTTCTGCAGGTCAGCCTGTCCGGAAGAGTCAGCAACCACCTAAACAAAGACTGCTAAGCCTCAACTGTCTCAGCAGTCTCAGCCTCCTCCAGGCCTTTGACTTCCATCTAGAGAACTTAGCCTTCCTGGCCCTCAGTGGACCAGAACCTTTCCACCATTCCAGGGAGGTTGTGCCACTTTGCCCCCAGATGGGGGCAAATAACAGCAGAACATTGGACTCTCTCCATTATAAGAGAGGGGTACAAGCTTCACTTCCTCCGCTTGCCACTCCTACAGTGGTAAGACAGTTCAATTCTCAGACCTCTCTCATCAACCTGTTAGAAGCGATAGAAGAGGTACCCATTCTTCAACAGGGTACAGGGTTTTACTTCCCTTATTTCCTTATCCCAAAGAAAACAGGAGGACACAGACCCATTTTGGATCTCAGAGAATTGAACAAATTCCTGTTCAAAGAGAAATTCAAAATGATTTCTCTGGGAACCCTGCTGCCATACCTTCAGAGTCAGGATTGGCTTTGTTCTCTAGATCTCGAGGCTGGCGTACACTCATGTTCTCATCCATACAACTCACAGAAAATTCCTTCAGTTCCTCTTTCAAGGAAAGCACTTCCAATGCAGGGTGCTTCCTTTTGGCCTGGCCTCAGCACCAAGGGTGTTCACGAAATGCATGGCTGTGATTGCAGCATTTCTTCGCACTCTAGGAATATTCGTCTTCCCCTACTTAGATGACTGGCTCATTCGAGTCCCAACAGAGTCAGAGGCCAGGACTTTTCTATCCTGCATAATGCGTATCCTTCAGTATTTGGGTCTGGTAATAAACATCCCAAAATCAAGTCTAACTCCCACTTAGTCTCTAGAGTTCATAGGAGCTTTGCTGGATACCAGAAAAGCAAGGGCCTATCTCCCCCAGGCCCGTTGCCTTTGCATGGTACAATTAGTCTCTCAAGCAGTGTTGAAGCCTCATCTCACTGCTCGAGAAATGTTACAACTGCTCGGCCACATGGCTTCTACCGTACATGTGGTCCCTTATGCTCACCTCCATATGAGAGCAGCCCAGTGGAATGTATCCACTCAGTGGACCCAGGCATCAGGATGCCTGTCAGACAAAATAGCAAACACAAATCGCATTATTTTGTCCCTCCAATGGTGGCAGTCCACTCAGAACCTGTTGCTGGGGTCCCCTTTTCAACAACCTTCACCCCAAGCAACTCACAACAGTTGTTTCTCCAGTGGGTTGGGGAGCTCATCTACAAAGCCTCTCCACCCAGGGCACCTGGACTCCACAGGAGACTCATCTACACATCAATCTTCCGGAGCTCAGAGCAATCTTCCTTGCTCTTCGAGTGTTCCAAACTCTGCTCAGCTTCAAGACCTGCTCAGCTTCAGCCCGCCACCCTCAATCAAAGTCAACAGCGCAACCATACCGTTAAAGGATGAGGTGAAATATCTCGGAGTAACACTCGATAGAAAGCTAAGCTTCCAATCACACATCAGCAGAACCACCAAAAACGCTTACTTCAAAATGAGAATAGTTAGACGCCTCAAACCACTCCTCACACACGAACACTTCCGCACAGTCTGCCAAGCCCTAATAATCCCCATACTCGATTTCTGCAACCCAATCTATATCGGCATGTCAAAGCAATCGCTCAGACCACTACAAATGGCCCAAAACACGGCTGCACGAATCATAGCTGGTGCATCCAAACTAGACCACATCACCCCCATACTAAGAGAACTGCACTGGCTCCTAATCAGCTCACGTATCAGATATAAGACAATCCTAAACATATTCAGGATCAAACATAAGAACTCCACACTCAGCCTCATACCCCTCATACAACCGGACACCAGCACAAGACCCAGAAGAAGAGCCACACCAGATATAATCAACACGCCAAAAGACTACACAAAGACATGCAAGACCACCACACAAAGGGCGCTATCAATGGCAGCACCTGGAATGTGGAATGCTCTCCCGGATGATCTGCGAGCCACAGAAGACACCAAGGACTTTAGGAAACAACTAAAGACTCATCTATTCCTGGAGCACTACGGCCCGAACATATTTTGAGACCTTCAACCATTGACTAACAACTTCTCTGCACGCTCCTCGCACAATCTCGGTATAAAGCTCTTGATGTAAATAGCACACACTAATCATCACACACATATCACTGTACATTTATGCACACCTTAAACCCAAATACAATTCAATTGATTGTTTGCTGTGTAACCGCCTTGATTAAAGGAGAAGATGGGATAGAAATACCATTAAATAAATAAATAAGACGGTCCTCATTCACACGGACAATCAAGTAGCCATGTTCTATGTGAACAAGCATGGAGGAACAGGCTCTCTATCGCTTTGCAACAAAGCTTTGCGACTATGGGCCCTCGCCAGAGAGCATCAGATTCATCTCCTGGCCGACTTCCAGGCAGCCAAAACTCTTGGGCAGACAGACTCAGTCGAGTTCTGCTTCCACACGAATGGTCTCTACATGCAGACCAGGTGGCCAAGATTTTTCAAATTTGGGGAACCCCGGACATAGACCTCTTTGCAAGTCCGTTGAATGCCAAACTTCCCCGGTTCTGTTCCAGAATTCCGGCTCAGGGCTCAGGCCAGGGAAGCTTTCCTCCTTCATTGGGGTCAAGGCTTCCTTTATGCATTTCCACCCATTCCCCTAATTCCCAAAACCCTGTTCAAGCTTCAGAGCGACAGAGGTGGTATGATTCTCATAGCTCCACATTGGCCACGGCAAGTGTGGTACCCTCTGCTTCTACATCTCTCTCAAGCTCCCTCTCCGGAGTTAGGGTCTGCTCCAGATCTCCTGTCTCAGGAGGACGGAATGTTATGGCATCCCAATCCCCAGTCTCTGCATCAAAGAGCTTGGTTGCTGAAGGCTTAGATCTTCATGATCTTAACCTTTCTCAGCAAGTAAAGGATATCCTTTATGCTTCCAGAAAACCTTCCACAAGACACTTATGCTTTCAAGTGGAAAAGGTTTACCATATGGTGCTCGCAGAAGGGTCTTAGCCCCCTTGCGATACCTCTGGAATCATTACTGGAATATCTCCTTCATTTATCCAATGCAGGACTTAAAACTAACTCAGAGTCCATTTGAGTGCTATTGCAGCCTTTCAAGCCTTTAAATGGGCAGCCTATTTCCTCCCATCCTCTTATAGCAAGATTTATGAGAGACCTTCTTCTCACTAAGCCTCCCATTAAGCCACCACCGGTGGCATGGGACTTAAACCTTGTTCTTGGCCAGCTCATGAAAGCCACCTTTCAAACCCTTAGCTACTACTTCATTGAAATTCCTTTCCTGGAAGGTTATCTTTCTCATTGCAATCACATCAGCACGTCGCATCAGTGAGTTGCAGACACTAGTGGCTGATCCACCTTATACAAGGTTCCATCATGACAAGGTAGTCCTTAAGACTCATCCACACTTTATGCCAAAGGTGGTCTCGCCTTTTCATCTTAACCAAGCGTTCTACCTGCCTTTGTTTTTTCCAAGGCCTCATGCATCAAATGCAGAAAGGAATCTTCATACTTTGGGCTGTAAAAGATATCGCTATATCCTTTTTAAGATACGGCGACCAGAATTGCACACAATATTCAAGGTGCAGTCTCACCATGGAACGATATAGAGTCATTACAATATCTTGTTTTATTTTCCATTCCTTTCCTTATCATACCTAGCATTCTATTTGCTCTCTTGGCCGCCTCTGTACACTGGGCCGAGGATTTTAACATGTTATCCACAATGACGCCTAAATCTTTTTCCTGGGTGGTGGTTCCTAATGTGGAACCTTGCATTGTGTAGCCATAGTTTGGTTGGTTCTTCCCGAGGTGCATAACTTTGCACTTGTCCACATTAAATTTCATCTGCTATTTTGATGCCCAGTCTTCCAATTTATCAAGATCCTCTTGCAATTTTCCACAATCCTCTTGGGTTTTAACACCTTTAAATAGTTTTGTGTCATCTGCAAATTTGTAACCTCACTCGTTATTCCACTTTCCTGGTCATTTATGAATATGTCAAAAAGCAGCAGACCCAGCACAGATCCCTGGAGTACACCACTATTCACCTTTCTCCATTGGGAAAATTGGCCATTTAGCCCTACCCTCTGCTTTCTATCTTTTAACCAGTTCCTGATCCACAATAGTACACTGCCTCCTATCCCATGACTCTTTAGTTTTGCCAAAAGTCTCTGATGAGGGACCTTGTCAAAGGCTTTGTGAAAGTCCAGATACACTATATCAACCGACTCACCTTTGTCCACCTGTTTATTCACACCTTCAAAAAAACATAACAGATTAGTAAGACAAGATCTTCCTTGTCTAAAGCCATGTTGGCTGTCTCCTATTAGGCCATGACTATCTACATGCTGAGTAATTTTATGCTTTGATGGTTTCTACCATTTTTCCCAGTCTGTAGTTTCCCGGATCACCCCTTGAACCCTTTTTAAAAATTGGCGTTACCTGAAGATTGGAGGATCGTCAATGTATTAGAGATGATTTTAATGATAGTTCACAGATTACTAATAGCAGGTCTGCAATCTCATATTTCAGTTCTTTCAACACCCTTGGATGTATACCATCTGGCCCAGGTGATTTGCTGCTCTTCAGTTTATCTAATAGTTGTAATACATCTTCCCGATGTATCGATATTTCCTTCAGTTCTTCCGCCCCTTTAAATACCACTTCAGTCATGGGTAACATCCCTACATCTTCCTCCGTAAAGACCGAAGCAAAGAATTCATTCAGTCTCTCCGCTATCGCCTTGTCGCCTCTTAGTGCCCCTTTAACCCCTCTTATCATCTAATGGACCAACTGGCTCTTTCAACTGAGTCTCTCTCTTTATGGATGCGCTTTTTAGATATATTTTTCTTATGGCATGAATCTTATTTTTGAGTTGTATCAATTGGGTAAAACGTAATCCCCAATTTACTATGTGTTATCATTTTCAAAAACTTGAGTTCTTGGATGTTGTAGTAGCAGGACCATCAACTGTACACCACACTGCAATATACTGGGTAGAAGTAAAATGTGTAATTGCCAGTAAAATAAAGTTGATTACTTATTAGGTATTATTCCTCAAGACAAATATTCCAACAAAAAAGTTTTCACCTGTTTTACATTTTGGTCTAATTTTTTGGTTTTGGGGATTATATTTGGTAGATCACAGTTTCTTTTTTTGTTTAAAACTTGCCTGGCATGCCATCTCTTAACATGCTTTTAAAATATAGCAGAATTAGAGAAGGTACGGAAGAGAGCCACCGAAATAGTGAAGGGGATGGAAGGATACCCCTATGATGAAAGACTTAAAAGGTTAGGGCTCTTCAACCTGGAAAAGAGACGGCTGAGGGGAGGTATAAATTATTGTATGGAGTGGAATAGATAAACGTAGGTCGATTGTTTACACCATCAAAAAATAGAAAGACTAGGGGGACATGTAATGAAGTTAAAATGTATCCCATTTAAGATTAAGAGAAAATATTTGTTCCCTCAACATGTAGTCAAACTCTAGAATTCATTACTGGAGGATGTAATAAAAGCTGTTAGTGTAGCTGGGTTTAAGAAAGGCTAAAAAGGTTAGGGCTCTTTAACCTGGAAAAAAGATGGCTGAGGGGAGATATGATAGAAGTCTATAAATTAATGAACGGAGTGGAACGGGTAAACGTAGATCGATTGTTTACATTATCAGAATATAGAAAGACTAGGGAATGAAGCTACAGCGTAAACTATTTAAGACTAATAAAACAAAATATTTTTTCACTCAACGTGTAATCAAACTCTGGAATTTGTTACCAGAGGATGTAGTAAAGGCTGTTAGTGCAGCTGGGTTTAAAAAAGGTTTGGACAAGTTCCTGGAGGAAAGGTCCATAAACCATTATTAAGAAGGGACCCAGGATATTAATGCTTGACCCAGTACAAGCATTGCGGAACCTGTGTCTTTTGGGGAAACTGCTAGGTACGTATGACCTAGATTGGCCACTGTTGGAAACAGGATACTGGGCTTGATGGCCCTTGGTTTGACCCAGTATGGTAGTTAGAAACATAGAAACATAATGACAGAAAAAGACCACAAGGCCCATCTAGTCTGTCCTTCCATAACAACAACTACAACAGTCCACTTTTTACCTTTAGAGATCCTCTGTGTTGGTCCCATGCTTTTTTGAATTCAGTTACTGTCCTCATCTCTACCACCTCCACTGGGAGACTATTCCACGGATCCACTACTCTTTCCGTAAAGAAATATTTCCGCATATCACTCCTGAATCTATCTCCCTTCACCCTCATCCCATGTCCCCTCGTCGCAGAACTTGCTTTCAATTGAAAGAGGCTCTCTCCCTGAACATTTATGCCACGGAGGTATTTAAACATCTCAATCATATCACCTCTATCCCGCCTTTCCTCTAAGGTGTACATATTAAGATCCTTAAGTCTGTCCTCATATGCTTTATAATGAAGACTACTAATCATCTTAGTAGCAACCCTCTGCACCGACTCCATCCTGTTCACATCCTTTTGAAGGTGCGGTCTCCAGAATTGCACACCATACTCCAAATGAGGTCGCACCAAAGACTTATACAGAGGCATTATCACCTCCTTTTTTCTGCTAGCCATTCCTCTCCGTATGCACCCAAGCATCCTTCTAGCTTTTGCCGTCGCCTTTTCTACCTGTTTAGCTACTTTAAGATCATCGGACACAACCACGCCTAGGTCCCGCTCTTCTTTAGTGGACAAAAGTACTTCACCTCCTATGCTGTATTGCTCCCTTGGATTGCTGCAGCCCAAATGCATGACCTTACATTTTTTATCATTAAATCCCAGCTGCCAAATTCTAGACCATTCTTCAAGCTTAGCTAGATCCCTCCTCATGTTATCTACACCTTCCTGGGTGTCTACTTTATTGCAGATTTTGGTATCATCTGCAAAGAGGCAAACCTTACCCGATAGCCCTTCCGCTATATCACTAACAAAGATGTTAAAAAGAATCGGACCAAGGACAGATCCCTGGGGCACACCACTGGTAACATCCTTCTCCTCAGAGTGAGCTCCATTTACTTGTACTCTTTGTCGCCTCCCACCCAACCAATTTCTAACCCAAGCAGTAACTTTAGGGTCCATCCCTAGGGTGCTCAGTTTGTTTATAAGTCGCCTGTGAGGAACAGTGTCAAAGGCTTTACTGAAATCTAAATACACCACATCTAGAGCTCTCCCTCGGTCCAACTCCCTGGTCACCCAGTCAAAGAAATCAATCAGATTTGTCTGACAAGACCTGCCTCTGCTGAATCCATGCTGCCTCGGATCCTGTAATCCGCTGGACTCCAGAAACCTCACTATTTTCTCTTTCAACAGCGTTTCCATTAATTTACTCACCACTGAAGTTAAACTAACCGGCCTGTAGTTTTCAACCACATCCTTACTTCCGCTTTTGTGTAAAGGCACCACATGAGCCTCTCTCCAGTCCTTTGGCACCACTCCCGACTCCAACGAGGCATTGAAAAGGTCAGTCAGTGGAGTTGCTAGAACGTCCCCAAGTTCCCTCAGTATTCTAGGGTGTATCCCATCCGGTCCCATCGCTTTGTTTACTTTAAGTTGAGCTAGTTTCTCACGAACACAGTCTTCTGAAAATTGTTCAAGATGTCCCTCGCTTCTGTTCTTATTTGTGGGTGTTTTCTGAGGTCCTGCTCCTGGTTCTTCATCTGTGAACACAGAACAAAAATATTTGTTAAGCAATTCCGCTTTATCCTTATCAGCTTCTACATATTCCCCCCTGTACCCTTGAGTCTGACAATACCACTTTTGCCCTTCCTCTTCTCACTAATATATCTGAAAAATGTCTTATCCCCCCATTTTATTGCATTGGCTATTTCCTCCTCCTTTTGAATCTTTGCCTTCTTGACTACTTTGCTAGCTTCTCTAAGTTTTTCCAAATACAGTTCTTATGTTATCTTCCAAAGCTCAGTTCCCATCTGACCTTAGATAGACGCTTCTGTTCGGTCCGTTTTGGAGAAGCTAGTGAAGGACCTGGGCGAGATGAGATCTTTCATCTTCTAGAGGACAGGTCCAAAGAGCCTTTGAATCGAGCAGGAGCCCCTTTATTGTCAGCCTGTGCTTGCTCCTCGCAGCCCCACTGGTCAGGGACGCAGGGGTCTCAGGACTTCCAGCCTGAAATGCCGCCTTCTCCTCTGCTTATGGACTTTGGATTCATTCTGAGTCCTTTTGTGGAGCGCTTGGACCCAGGGACCTGGTTCTATCTAGAGAAGGACCCTCCCAGACTGCGCAATGAAGGTTTAGGGGCTAATTCTCTGGTCTCTCTGGTTAGGCACAGGCTTCACTTCTTTTAGGAATGGACCTGAGTCACCAAGGATCACTGCTAGTCCCCGTTCTGTATGGCTATGTCCTGGAATGCAGAGAGCTGATCCCAGTCACTTCCATCTTCTCCCCTTGTGGGTCTGCGAACAGCTGGGTCGCTGTGCGGATCACTTTGGATACATTGCCTCTCCTGAAGGCAGTGGTGCACGTTCAATCAGACGAATGGGGCATGGGGTAAGTATTTCATCTGTTTTGTTGTGTTGACACTGAAGGAACATTCTGAACCTCAAATATGTTAACAAGCGCGCATCTTGCACTTCTGGATGGAAACTTTGCGGTCCAGGATTCAAGCAGTGTCCTGAAGGGAGTTCCTGGCGCATCTGTATGTGGCCAAGGTGTATTTGCATATCCTGATCCAGGGAATCAGCAAAGTAGCTGTTTTGCCATTTGGCTCCCACCTTCAGTTCGCCACCTTCTTTTGACCTGACCTCTCAGTGCCAAGGGCGTTTTTCCAAGGTCAAGGTGGCAGTGGCTGTTGCACTACGGCGCAAAGGGATTTGTGTGCATCCATATCTGGATTACTGACTCATCAGAGCCCATTCTCTTTCAGAGGCATCTCAAGTAGCTCCCTGAGTGGTGTCCTTTCTGATAAGCCTCAGCTGGGTGATCAGTTGGGGAAAGAGCCAGTTGTTCCAGGAACTCCAGGGACTGGGAATGCAACGTTTCGGTTCTCTTGTGTGTAGAGCCTTCCTACCAAAGGAGAAAGTCAAAGTCTTAGATTGCCTAGCACTGTTATGTTCGTAGCAGGCTCCAAGAGTACAAGTTGATCTTCAGTGCCTCAGGTTAATGGCAGCAACAATTGAAATGTTTTCAGCATGTGCACACATGCAGCTGCTCCAGCAGTACTTATAGACTCGATGTTCCCTGAGTTCTCAGCAGTTCAACTCCTTCTCCCAATAATGATGATGGCCAACCTGCAGTGGTGGCAGCAGCCCAACCTTCTGAGGAAGGGTGTGCCACTGGACCACTGCTCATGGAGTCTTCTGACAGATGACAGTTTCTCAGGCAAGGGAGCCCATTACCAAGGCTGATTCTCCCAGGTTTGTTGGAACCACAGAGAAGCGGTGTGGTCCATTATCTGCCTTGAGGTGAGGGTCATCAGGTTGGCTCTTATGTGTTTCTGGTCCCCGATCAAGGGCCAGACAGTTTGAGTGTTTCCAGACAATGCCACAGTGATTGCTTATGTAAGTTGGTAAGGTGACACAAGGAGTGCCGGGATAGGCCCTGGAGATAGCTCTGTATGCCTGGGTGGCAAATCTCCTAGTTTGTTGGCTCTGCATATTGACGGAATGGGTACTGTGGAAATGTATTTCCTCAGTTGGCACTTTCTGCTTCCAAGAGAATGGGAGTTGAGTCAGGAAGCATTTCAATTGTTTCTGCGCAGCTGGGGTCGTCCTGAGAGGGATCTGATGGTGACCTGCTCTGTTGCTGATGTGTGCGCTTCTTCAGTTGCTGCACAGACATGCGGTCCAAGGGCATCTGCACCCTAGCTCAACCTTGACCAAGTCAACACCTGCTGTATTTGTTTCCCATGGCCCCTGGTGGGGTGTGTTTCAGCATATGGAGCGCCATCCAGGATGTTTTATTCTGGTGGCACCAGGTGGGCCGAGGAGAGCATGATTTGGAGATTTGATGCAGCTCCCCACCTTCTTTCTGAGGCCTCATGCTGGCAGGGTGGAGACCGTTCTCCATACTTTAGATTGGAAGGACAGACTAGATAGGCCTTGTGGTCTTTTTCTGTCGTCATGTTTCTATGTTTCTATTGTAAAAGGGCCCTATCCTTCTATCTGCAGCAGACTCAGGGCCACCGCAAAGCACCTCAACTCTTCGTATCCTATCATCCCAGTCGTCTGGGGCTTCCATTGACTAAGCGAACTCTGTCTGCTTCGGTGGTATACTGCATTACCCTCGCCTGTGAACAGGTAGGGTTCTCACTGGACCAGAGGGTCACGTTGCACCACATCAGAGTCATAGCTACTTCTGTGGCAAATCTGTATTCTTGCCCCATGATGGAAATTTTCCGGGCCGCCACCTGATCTTTGGTCCATACCTTCACAGCTCACTACTACCTGGAGAGGGAGTCCCGATGGGACAGCGCCTTCGGCAGGCCATACTCCATAATCTCTTTGGGGTGCCTCTGAACCTTCTGTGTTCAGGCTACTGGAGTGCTGGTTCCCCGCCAGACACTTGGGTCTTTCGAGTGTCTCAGTAGGGATAACCGCTGCTGCTCACACCTCACATTTTGCAGATCACCATGGCGTTTTTACAGGTTCTTGGTAGCCTGTAGCTGGGGAGTCCCATATACGAGGACTAACTTCCTGCTTGTTTCAGGGGAAAGCATAGTTACTCACCTGTAACAGGTGTTCTCCGGGGACAGCAGGAATCAGTCCTCACATCCCTCCCTCCCTTCCTTTTGGAGTTGCTTTTTTACCTGAAGGACTCCATTGGAAAGAGAGGCTGCACTCTGCCTGAAAGCTTTCAAAGGAGTTAAAGCATTCTTTTTTAAAAGCTAATTCTTAAAGGTGTTTTGCTTTTCATTATTACAGGATAATGTCTTTTATTCTATATAACAAAGGGGAACTATTTTTGTGGGGTTGGCGGAGACTCTCTTCAATTCATTCACAGCAAATTCTTTGAAGCCACTGATCTCATCAGGTGTTGGGTCTATCCCTACCCGCCCTGACACCCTCCAATCCCATGTGAGCATTCTTGCTTTATAGGGCAGGTTCCCATTTATCTGCACACTGGGACCTAGACCAGCACTATGAGAACACACTTAAGACGTTAGCTGCTTTTTTTTCTTAAAGGACAGCTGAGGAACAGGTATGACTTTGGTAGGTCTCTTTCTTTTACTTCAACAGTTACCAGATAAGTTTGACGTTCTCTATTTCCCCAACTTTTTAACTAAAAATAACTATATCATGTTGAACGCTGCTCATCCATATCGGCACAAATGATACTGCTAGGTATCCCTTCGAGCATATCAAACATGACTTAATAGCTTTGGGACAGATAGCGAATAGGTTGCAGGTGGTGTTCTCTTCAATCCTCCCTGTTGAAGGTAAAGGCCGAGGCAGAGAAGCTTGTATCCTGGAGATGAATGCATGGCTGCGTGGATGGTGTCATTGAGATTATTCAGTTTCCTGGATCATGGGATGATCCAAAGGCTGCAGAATGGGTCCAAGAAGGATCAAGGCATTTTCAGCAGCAGACTGGCTAATCTACTGAAGAGGGCTTTAAAATTGATTTGATGGGGATGGATGAGGAGATCCCCCAGGTAAGTGAAACATTAAATACCTCTGTAGAAATGGATAATAGGGGCAACATCTGGAAAGCAGTGTGTATAAATGCCCGTAGCATGAGAAATAAGATCCCAGATGTTGAGGCTTTAATAGAAGAGGCTGACTTGGATTTAGTAGTGGTTACGGAGACATGGTTCACAGAAAACCATGACTGGGATGTAATTATAGCGGGCTATACTTTATTCAGGAAGGGCAGGGTAAGAAGAAAGGGAGATGGTGTGGCACTGTATGTTAAAAATAATATTAAAGGTATAGAATTGCAGGGCTTAAAAGGAAGTGAGGAGGCACTGTGGGTTAAACTAGAAAGAGGGAAAGGGAAATCCATTTGCATTGATGTTATATACAGTTCCCCCTCACAGGGCGTAGAAGTGGATGAAGATTTAATAGAAGACATACACAGTATTGCCATGAAAGGAGAAGTGCTACTTATAGGTGATTTCAATATGCCGGCTGTGGATTGGCACATCTCTTTTGCGGTGTCATCTAGAAGTAAGGAGATCCTGGATTCTCTACAGGGAGAATATTCACACAGTTGGTAACAGAACCCACATGTGATGGGGCCATACTCGAACTAGTGCTAACCAATGGGGAAAGTTTTTCTGATGTTACAGTGGGAGATCAACTCATATCTAGTGATCACTAGATGTTATGGTTCCAGTATTAGTACTAGGGCTGATAAAATCCATTCAAAAGCGAGAGTCTTAAACTTTAGGAAAACTAACTTTGCAAAGATGGGACAGTACCTCCAGAGTTGTTTAGCAGGATGGGAACAGCTGGGGGATGCAGAAAAACTGGGGGCAAAACTGAAAGGGAATATATTAAAGGCAACAAACCTTTGTTCTTTATTTTTTATTTAAGATTTTACACAAATCAAAAACAGGCTTGTACAGAAAAGGCATAACATGAAAAGTCAAAAAAGGAAACCAAAGTATAAGGCAACACACATTTCAACAATATTAATGCCTGCAGTCCCCCATGGGGCATAAATTAATAGAGAATAAAGAAAGGGGCCAGAGGCGCCCGTCTGGATAACATTCAATAACAAATATAAGGAAAAAAATTGCTGCAAAGAATCCAAAACTTTACACTATTGAACGCGTGATCATGACTCCTCACCACCCCTGTCAGAAGGAGAGGACGTTATTGGAATTTTAGCATTAATAAATGCAGAAAGGTCTGCAGGCTGAAAAAAAATAAACCTTTGTGACTTATAAACAATTTTCGCAAATCTTTAAAGACTTATTTATAGAATCATTTGGTGAAATAACTTAAATTAACCATTATGTATATTTAATTTCACTATGATATAGTATAATAACATACTGTTTTGTTTTGTTTTGTATTTATATTGTAATGTATCGTTTTTGTAAGCCATTGTTGTCTTGTCGACCACTTTGATTGAAGGATAAGGTGGTATACAAAACTGATTAAATAAATAAACACTTACACGGAAACCGCAAATAAAAAGTGGCTCCTAACTCCAAAGGACAAGGCCTAAGTAGAAACAAACCTTTTAGTTAGAAAGATAAGTAAATGTAAAAGGATAGGGTTGCTATGGTTCTCAAAACAAGTAGCTGAGAAGGTGAAGAAAATGAGGGAGGTCTTCATGAAATACAAGAGATCACAGAGAGAGGAAGACAGGCATCTATATTTGAAGGAACTTAGAGAAGCTAGCAAGGTAGTCAGGAAAGCAAATATACAAAAACAGAAGAAACAGCCAATGCAATAAAATGGGGGGATAAGAAATTTTTCAGATATGTTAGTGAGAGGAGGAAGGGCAAAAGTGATATTGTCAGACTCAAGGGTGCAGGGGAAGAATATGCAGAAACTGAAGATAAAGCAGAATTGCTTAACAAATATTTTTGTTCTGTATTCACAGATGGAAGGGCCTGGAGCAGGACCTCAGAAAATACCCATAAAAAGCAACAGAGGCGACGGGAGTCAAACGATTTTCAGTAGATTGTGTTTGAGAGGAACTAGCTGAACTAAAAGTAAACAAAGCCATGGATCCAGATTGGATGCATCCAAGAATATTGAGGGAACTTGGGGATGTTCTAGCGGCTCCACTGTCTGACCTTTTCAAATGCCTCTTTGGAGTCAGGAGTGGTGCCAGAGGCCTGGAGAGAGGCACATGTCCCTTTACACAAAAGCGGATGTAAGAATGACATTGAGAACTACAGGCCGGTTAGTCTGTCCTCTGTGGTTAGTAAATTATTGGAAAGGCTTCTAAACGAGAGAGAGAAGTGAGGTTTTCTGGAGTCCAATGGATTGCAGGATTCGAGGCAGTATGGATTCACCAGAGGCAGGTCG
Source organism: Ichthyophis bannanicus (assembly GCA_033557465.1). Taxonomy (NCBI): domain Eukaryota; kingdom Metazoa; phylum Chordata; class Amphibia; order Gymnophiona; family Ichthyophiidae; genus Ichthyophis; species Ichthyophis bannanicus. The sequence goes on along the minus strand of CM066032.1, from coordinate 1,825,698,543 downwards.
TGTCAGACAAATCTGATAGATTTCTTTGACTGAGTGACCAGAGAGTTGGACTGAGGGAGAACCCTAGATGGGATGCACTTGGCCCCACACGGTGCATCCTGGGATGTGCCATGTGGGGTTAAACTGACATGTAAGGCATATTCGATCTTTTATGGTGGTCTGACCTCGCACAGTGTATCCCAGGGTACACCACGTGGGGCTAGGTGCCAACATTTTTCAAGATGGTGGATGCGGAGCGAAAGCAACTCTCCTACTTATTTTAAGGTACAGGGTGTGGTGGTGGATTGAGGGACTGCTAGACCACCAAGTATTTTATTTTTGTTTTCTGGTGGGTGGTAGGGGATTCAGGGGCAACTAGACCACCAGGTTCTTTTATTTTTATTAAGGGTTGAGAGGTGGGGGTTCAAGGGCCACTAGACTATCGGGTTCTTTTATTTTTATTTCTAGTGGTGGGGTTCAGGGGCCTCTAGACCGAGGATTCTTTTTCTCTTGGGGCAATGGTCTCCAAAAGTATTTTGATGGCATTGGGGGCTTTTTCTGATGCCGCACTCGTCCATGATGCCATCAAAATACTGTCAGGTGGGGGGGGGATCAGAGCCGCTGGGAAACTTGGGATTCTCTTTCTGTTGAGGCATTTGCTCCTGACAGTATTTTTATGTCATCGGGGCTCCTACTGATGATGCTGCAGTCGCCTCTATTGCCATCAAAATACTGTCCGGGCGGATATGTAAATTAGCCATGCAGTGCCTGTTTCTCTGGAAGAGCATGCCAAACTAGTGCAGACTTTTTGTGTTCATGTGTTTGGCTTGCTCTCTGTTTAAGCTGCCATTTTGCGCTCAGTTTAAATGATGGCTCATTTGCATGCACACGTTTACTGCATCCTTCATTTGATGCTCGATGCAGAAAAGATAAGGTAAGCAAAAGTTGTACATTGTCGGGGTGCTACTAAACACACAAAAAGCCAATTCAGCATACGTCTAGCATCGGTTTTCTGCATCGGCATGTAAGCCTTGATGTGAAAGTTTTATGCTTTAAAATGGAAGAGATTTGCTTCCTGATGTACAGTACAGGCGCTGGATCCCTTCATTTGTTCCATCGACAGGCTCCTTGATGAGTACCTCTTACATCTCTGAGTCTGGTCTTCAAGTCTAACACTGTGATTGGGGAACTACCATCGTAATTTGGAGTTAAAATCCATATATGCTCAGCCTTGGGATACTACTGCCTTACCTCCACCAGGGAGACTGGCTATGCTCCTTAGATTTAAAGGATGCTTATACTCACATCTTCATACACCCAGACCTGGCGAAGGAGATTGCCAGATTCTCAGCTGGCCTCTCCGAGGAACCTTTGCAGAGGTTCAAGACTTTGTCAACAGGGATTTGAGAGTGCTCGAAGTTTATCTCTCGAGTAGCCTATGATGGCTTCAAGGCTTCGGCCCGAGTAGCCACGGCCGGCATCGGTGCATGCCGTCAGGCCTGGCTACAGTCATCAGACCTGGAGCCATGGGTGCAGGACAAATTGGTCGATGTCCCCTGCTGAGGTAAAAACCTTTTTGGTAAGCCCATGACTGAAAAGGCTGCGGAAATCGAGACACAGACTCTCACCAGGACAAGGCCGTCCAGAAAGACTTCTGCCCCTTCTCAGAAAAAGAAGGGCTCGGGAAAGAAGTCCTTTTTCCTGACAAAGGGTGCTGCCTACAAATCCTACCCCCACAGCATAGCCTCTTCTCCACAGCTGGCTCCACTCAGCACAGGAGGTCGGCTGACCCTGTATGCCTACAGGTGGCCAGCCATCACAGGGGATATCTGGGTACTGAGCATAGTCCAGAAGAGCTACTTGCACCACTTCCACCAGATACCCCCCTCCTACTTTCCAGGGGAGCCTCCAAGACTCCCTCTGCACAGAAACCTCTTCCTTCAGGAGTTTGCAGGTCTTCTAAGGGAACAGGCGGTGGAACCGGTGCCCCACCACCTGGAAGGGCAAGGCTTCTACTCCAGATACTTCCTGGTACCAAAAAGGACAGGAGGCCTCCGGCCTATCCTAGACTTGCGAAACTTAAACAAGTTTCTGGAGAGGAAAAAGTTCAAGATGCTTACCCTTGGGATACTGCTGCCCTACCTCCAGCAGGGAGATTGGCTATGCTCCTTAGATCTGAAGGATGCTTATACTCAAAACCTCATCCATCCAGACCACAGACAATATCTCAGATTTGGGGTGGGAGGAAACCATTTTCAGTACAGGGTACTTCCCTTTGGCCTAACCTCTGCCCCCAGGGTTTTCCCCAAATGCCTGGCGGTGGTGGCAGCCTATCTCAGGAATCAGGGAATTTTCGTCTTCCCATACATGGACAATTGGCTCATCAGAGGCCAGTCTCTCCAGGAGGCCAGACAAGCCACTCTTCGCACTGTCTCTCTTCTTCAGCATCTGGGCTTTGTCATAAACTACGCAAAGTCCACTTTGTTCCCCTCACAGAACCTAGAGTTTATAGGGGCAAGATTAGACACCCTGCAGGCAAGAGCTTACTTGCCCGAGGACAGGGCCCACAGACTGATGTACTTGACCAACCTGTTCCAAAGCAATTCTCAGATCTCTGCCAGGCACTTCCTGCGGCTCCTGGGCCACATGGCATCCATGGTACATGTGACTCCGAATGCCCCTCTGCACATGCAGACTGCTCAGTGGTGCCTCAGCTTAGTGAGCGCAGGCCACAGGCGACCTCCGAGACGGAGTAAAGGTGTCTAAACCACTTTTGGACTCCTTGCAGTGGTGGCTACATCTCCCAAACCTTCTCAGGTGGGGTGCCTTTTTAGGCCCCAGCACACACAAGGGTGCTGACGACCGATGCTTCCTTAAGGGGCTGGAGTGCACATTGCCAGGGCACGTGTACTCAAGGCCTCTGGTCTCCTCAGGAGGCCACACAGCAGATCAACTTGTTGGAGCTGCGAGCAATCCATTTGGCTCTCCAGACTTTTTCTCATGCCCTCTCTCACAATCAGGTAGCAATGTTCTATGTGAACAAGCAAGGGGGCACAAGGTCCAGAGTCCTATGTCAGGAGGTGCAGGCCCTTTGCTCCATGGCATGTTTCCCAAAGCAGTTTACCTGGTCAGGAGAACTTCTTGGCAGACAGACTAAGCAGGATTCTCCAGCCTCATGAATGGCAGTTGAATCCACTGGTGGTCTAGCAGATCTTTCTACGTTGGGGACTTTTATCTATCGATCTCTTTGCAAGTCCACTGAACCGTCAGCTGCCCAGGTTTTGCTCCAGACAGCCGCATCCCCTGAGAATGGCAGCAGATGCATTTCTGATCTCTTGGTCTACGGGCCTCCTGTATGCATTTCCTCCCACGCCCCTGGTGGCCCGAACTCTGTTCAAGATTCTACGGGACAAGGCCTTGGTGATTCTGGTAGCCCCCAGATGGCCGAGGCAACCGTGGTTTCCACTTCTGCAGTTGGCGGTGAAAACTCCATTCCCTCTGGGATTGCAACCTGATCTGTCTCAGGATCAGGGTTCCATTCTGCACCCCAGTCTCAGATCCCTCAATCTGATGGCCTGGCTGCTGAAAGGATAGTGCTAGCTCCCTTACTTCTACATAGATAGGGAAGTTGAGGAGGTGGTCTTGGCCTCTAGGAGGCAGTCCACCAGAAAGCCCTATGCCCTCAAGTGGCGTAGGTTCACAATATGGTGTGCTCAGCGCAATGAAGATCTTTTCTCCTGCCTTATGCCAGTAGTAGTACAATACCTACTTTACCTGTCAGACCTAGGCCTTAAGTCCAACTCTGTTCGGGTCCACCTCAGTGCTCTATCAGCACACCACTCACCGGCGGAGGGTCAGTCTCTGTCCGTCCATCCCTTGGTGTCCTGCTTCCTCAGAGGCCTGCTTCTGCTCAAGCCTCCAATTCGTCCACCAGCCACTGAGTGGGATTTGAACATGGTCTTGCAGCAGCTTATTCGCCCACCGTTTGAGCCGATGGCTACTTGCCATTTACGCTTCCTTTCTTGGAAGGCTCTCTTCCTGGTAGCTCTTACCTCGGCCAGACGTATGAGTGAATTACAAGCTTTGGTTTTTGATAGACCATACACACGGTTCTATAGGAACAGGGTGGTCCTACGGGACCCATCCTAAGTTCCTTCCAAAAGTTGTCTCCTCTTTCCACCTCATCCAGGAGGTGGTTCTTTTGACATTCTTTCCCAGGCCGCATACCAGCCGGGCTGAAACAGTCTTGCATACTCTGGACTGTAAGAGGGCATTGTCCTTTTACATAGAACGTATGCGGGGACATCGAAGGGCTACTCAGCTCTTCGTCTCCTTTGACCCTAATAAACTGGGGTTACCTGTCTTCAAGCGAACGCTGTCCACTTGGGTAGCAGATTGTATCGCCTGGGTGTACAAGGCAGCTGACCTCCCTTCGCAGGGTCGAGTTACGGCCCATCGTGTCAGGGTGAAAGCCATGTCAGTAGCTCTTCTCCGCTCTGTTCCGTTGGCAGACATTTGCTGGGCCGCTACTTGGTCTTCAAGCCAGGCTTTGGCAGCCCACTAATACCTCGAGAGAGAGTCCCAAAGGGACAGTGTTTTCGGACAGGCGGTACTCCTTAATCTCTTTGAGGTTTAGGCAACTCCTACCCTCCGGCACTTGTGTTGCGCTACCGTATGGGGGCGTTCTCAGAGGATATTCTTATCACGGATGCTGAGGCTTGGCAGAGGGAGCCATTTTTTCAGCTTTGGGTTCCCAGTAGCCTAGAGCTGGGGAGTCCCATATGTGAAGACTGACTTCCTGCTTGGTCCTGGAGAAAGAGTAGTTACTCACCTGTAACAGGTGTTCTCCAGGAGCAGCAGGAATCAGTCCTCACGACCCTCCCTCCTCCCCTGGAGTTGCAGTCATATACTTTATTTTGTTTGTTTGCTGTCTTTTAGCTATGTCGTCAGAGTGAGCAAGATGGCACCCTTGGGCGAGAAGAGGACCGCGCAGGCGTGCTGCATTCCCAAAGGCTTTCTTTGAAAGCTGGGGAAATGCTCCACATGGGGCTCTGTCGGCGCCAGCGTCACCCATATGTGAGGACTGATTCCTGCTGCTCCTGGAGAACACCTGTTACAGGTGAGTAACTATCTTTTCCTCTCCTCTTAAGAACATAAATGCCATACTGGAGTCAGACCAAGGTCCATCAAGCTCAGTATCCTGTTTCCAACAGTGGGCAATCCAGGTCATAAATACCTAGCAGTTTCCCAAAAAGACAAACACATTCCACAGTGCTTGTATTGGGGTACGCAGTGGATTTCTTTGTTCCTGTTTAACAATGGTTTATGGACCATTCCTCCAGGAACTTGAACAAACCTTTTTTTTAAACCCAGCTACACTAGCTTCTTTTACTATATCCTCTGGTAACGAATTCCAGAGTTTGATTACGTGTTGAGTGAAAAAAATATTTTCTCTTATTAGTCTTAAATGGGTTACATTGTAATTTCATTGCATGTCCCCCTAATCTTTCTACTTGATTGTGTAAACAATCTACCTTTACTCGTTCATTAATTTATAGACCTCTGCCATATCTTCGCTCAGCCGTGTCTCTTCCAGGTTGAAGAGCCCTAATTTAAGCCTCTCCTATAGGGTTATAATTCCATCCCCTTAACCATTTTGGTGACCCTTCTCTTTACCTTTATTTTTATACATATTTTCAGTACAATACATAGAAAGTACAGTATGCAAAAAAATACCCATAAGCAAATACAAATGGGAATATACCCCACAAACTAAACTTTAGTTTCATAGCCCCCTTCACAGAGAAACAACAATCTAGTTGAAAGAGAAGAGAATTCTAGCAAAATCAGGCAAAATCCCGCTCCTAACCTTGAAGAAAAACTAGGAAATAGAACAGAGGAAATAGGGCTAGGCTGGCGAATAGCTTTAACTATCTATGATCAAGTGAATTCCCATCAGTATATACATTCCTAACACCATTCATTACAACAACTACACATTTACATGGGAACTGCATGAAGAAAGTCGCCCCTGCAGCCAGAACATGAGACTTCAGCCGCAGGAAGGACTTCCTCCGTTGCTGTGTGGCTCTTGAAACATCCAGAAAAATGGGCAATTATTGGCCATGAAAAAAAAGAATCCCTTTTTTGTTTAAAAAAAACAAAACTTTTCAGGATTCTTACTTTATCTGCCTCTGTGTCCAAGGAAACAATTAAAATGGCATGGGAGGAAATAACCTCATTAGTAGACTCAAGAAATTTAGTTAAGTCAATTTCTGACATCCTCCACATGTGCCATGTCATCATTCCTACCCTGATTACGAACTAGCAAGTCGTAAATATTTGAAATTACTATATTATCTGCGTTGGGTAATAAAATCTTTACAATATTTCTTAAAACATCAATAATGGAGAATAGAAAAGATTTTTAGGACAATTAAGAAGTCAGAGATTTTTAGCATGATAGAAACTTTCCAAACATTCAATTTGTCTATACAAAACAAGTCTTTCAAACTCTGCACACTCAGTTTGAAATGAACCAGCCTGAACCTCAAGCTTTTCAAGCCTCTGAGTAGCGGAGCAAATCTCCAGGAACAAGCAGGAATGAGTCTTCACATATGGGTACGTCGGTACCGACGGAGCCTGCGCAGGAACGCTCCCCAGCTTCCCAAAAAGGAAAGCTTTTGGGAGCATCCCACAGCGCCTGCGCGCTGCCTTCCCGCCTTTCCTAGCCAGCTCTCCTCAGTTCTTCTTTGCCGCGGAGCTAGCAGGTCGAGCCCTGTCACCGCTGAAGAAGTTCTTTATTTTATTTTATTTCTTTGGTCGCGTGTCTGCCTTCCCCGACTTCGGACCAGTACCGCCGCTCTTTTTCTTTCTTTCTTTTAAAAAAAGAAAAAAATCTATTCTTTTCCTCACTTAGTGTATTTTTCTTCTTGGGCCTCAGGGCCCACAAGAAAATTTCCCTCATAGAAAAACCAGCCTCCGGGTTCAAGAAATGCACTAAGTGTAGCGGTACTATTTCTGTTACAGATACCCATGAATGGTGTCTTAAATGTTTGGGTCCTGAACACTCCATTCCGGATTGTCCGTCCTGCTCTATAATGTCTACACGGGGTTTACAGAACCGAGCAGCTAAGCTCCATGTGCTGTTTCCCGCTGATGCAGCATCGGTAGCATCGACATATTCCAGGTCGTCTTCTCCTGATGGATCTCAGGTAACCAAACATAAACCTAGCAGGTCCTCGAAGGGTAGATCTCCCTCTAAGCATCGAGATGCCTCCGGGCTTGCCCTCGAGGATCCTACACCAGCAAAACAACCCCGGTGGGAAGCTCCGGCTTCCAAAGCTCCTCCTATGGGGTTACAGGTTGACATCGATGGCACGGCCTCGACCGATCACCTGTTAGATTGCTCTGGGGTACCTGCACAATCTCCCGGTACCGATTTCCAGGCGTTCATGGTGTCGATGGATCAGAATGTTCTGTCCATGCAGCGGGCTATCACGGCCTTCATTCAAGCTGCGACGCCGATGGTACCACAACAAACTCCGTTGTCGGTATCGGCTCCGGTACCGGCACCAGCGCCTATACTGGTACCGACTGCATCGACATCGACCAGGATACCGGCTGCAGCGGTTCCTTGTCCAGGGCTACTTCTCGGTACCGATCCGGTACCGAGAACGCCCGATGTCGATACCGCTCGATACGCGTATCGAGCGTTAGAAGAGCACCCTGACAGGCGATACTTCGATTCCTCTGGTGATTCTGATTCATCAGATGAGTCTCCTGAAGTATCCATAGCCCTTCCTGAAGAGCCGCCTTCTCCAAAAAGAAGAATGTCTCCTCCAGAGGACTTGTCCTTTCAAGACTTCATAAGAGAAGTAGCTAAAGGACTCTCTATTTCAGTAACCTCTGAATCAGAGCCTAGAGCAAAAAAATTAGATTTCAGGATACTCTAAGGCTCCTAGAGAGGCAGTCACCTTACAAATTCATGAGATTCTTTATGAACACATGATTGATTTATGGGAGACTCCTCTCACTCTCTCTCCTCATTCTCGCAGATTGGACACTATGTATCGTGTCCCTCCTTGTCCTGGATTTCAGAAAACTCAGCTTCCTCACCATTCCATTGTGGTGCAGTCAGCTATGAAGAGGATAAAGAGTACAAAGAGACACTCTTCTGCTCCTCCTGGAAGAGAATGCAGGACCTTGGATGCTTTTGGTAGGAAAATCTTCTAAGCCAGTATGCTTATTGCCAGAATCAACTCATATAGCCTTTACATGGATATGCTTCTAAAAGAAGTTGCAGAAAAACTGCACAACTTCCTCTCTTTTCTTCCAGAAGATAAAAGGGAGGAATTCCTCATTTGACTTAAGCATACTCAAGACATTTCAAAGTTTTCCAACAGGGCAGCCTTTGACTCCTTTGAAGGTGCCAGCAGAGCCTCAGGCATTGCCATAGCTGCTCGCAGAATTGCTTGGCTCCAGGCTTCTGATTTAGAACCCTGGGTTCAGGATGGCTTAGGAAATCTGCCCTGTACAGGTGAAAATCTATTTGGCAAAGAGTGGCAAATAAAAGCCACTCAAATGGATGCAGAGAACTCTGCTCTGGATAGACTTTCAAAGTCAACCTCCATTCCTGCCAAGAAAAAGACTTTTAAAAAGTCTTTTTTCAAAAAGGGCAGATTTCCTTCTACTTCTGGCCAACAATCTTCTACAGGTCGCTTTGCCACTAAGCGTCAGCAACCTAAGCAGGCCAGGCCTAAGTCTACAGGGGCTGCTGCAACTCAGCAGTCCCAACCTCCTCAGGGTTTTTGACTTGATGCTAGAGAACGTAGCCTTTCTGGCTCTACAACAGCCAGAACCGCTCACCATTCCAGGAAGGTTAGCTCATTTTGCTCTCAGATGGGAGCAGATCACATCAGAGCAGTAGACCCTCTCCATCATAAGAGAGGGCTACAAACTTCATTTCTCAGACCTTCCTCCCCACACCATGGTGAGACACTTCAATTCTCCCACATCTCTTCTAGACCTTCTAGGTCAGGAGGTGACTACCCTTCTTGCCCAAGGGGCAATAGAAGAAGTTCCCCTTCTTCAACAAGGGTCAGGGTTCTACTCCCCCTATTTTCTCATTCCAAAGAAGACGGGGATACAGACCCATCTTAGATCTCAGAGAAGAACAAATTTCTATGCAAGGAGAAGTTCAAGATGCTTTCTCTGGGCACTCTCCTTCCATACCTTCAAAGTCAGGATTGGCTTTGTTCTCTAGATCTCAAGGATGCATACACACATGTCCTCATCCATCCATTTCACAGAAGATTCCTACGTTTTCTTTTCCAAGAAAAACATTACCAATACAGAGTGCTTCCTTTTGGTCTGGCCTCTGCTCCGAGAGTGTTCACCAAATGCATGGCAATAGTTGCTGCATTTCTACGCACTCTGGGAATATTTGTCTTCCCATACCTGGACGACTGGCTCATCCGAGCTCCATCTCAGATTTCCCTGGACCGCACAAGGCGCATTCTGCAGTATCTGGGACTTGTGGTAAACCTCCCAAAGTCCCAGCTCACCCCTACTCAGTCCCTGGAATTCATAGGGGCCTGGTTGGATACCACCACTGCAGGGGCCTACCTTCCTCAGGCCCGTTGCCAACGTCTAGTGCAGTTAGCCTCCCAGATTCAGTCAAAGAGCCACTTAACTGCCCGGGAGATGCTACAACTGCTAGGCCACATGGCTTCCACAGTGCATGTGGTACCCTATGCTCCGCCTACACATGAGAGCAGCTCAATGGACTTTGTCCACCCAGTGGACTCAAGTTTCAGGAGCTCTCTCAGACCAAATAGCAACCTCCAAACGTCTCTTTTGGTCTCTCCAATGGTGGATGTCCACTCAAAATCTGTTGCTGGGGTCCCCTTACAACAGTTGTTGCCCCAAGCAACCCTCACAACAGATGCCTCCCAAACAGGTTGGGGAGCTCATCTACAAGACCTCTCCACTCAAGTCACTTGGTCCCCACAGGATACCTCTCTTCATATCAACCACTTGGAGCTTCGAGCAGTTTTTCTAGCTCTCAAGGTCTTTCATACCCTCCTCAGCTACAAGACAGTCCTCATTCATACAGACAATCAAGTAGCCATGTTTTACATAAACAAGCAAGGAGGAACTGGCTCTCTGTCGCTTTGCAACGAAGCTTTAAGATTATGGGCCTTCGCCAGAGAGCATCAAATCCATCTCCTGGCAGTATACCTCCTAGGAATCCAAAACTCTTGGGCAGACAGACTCAGTCGAGTTCTGCTTCCACACGAATGGTCCCTGCACATGGATCAGGTACTCAGAATCTTCAAAGAATGGGGAACCCCGGACATAGACCTCTTTGCAAGTCCGTGGAATGCCACACTTCCCCGGTTCTGTTCCAGAATTCCGTGTCAGGGAATTCAGGCCAATGATGCCTTCCTCCTTCATTGGGGTCAGGGCTTACTGTATGCCTTTCCACCCATTCCCTTGATTCCCAAGACTCTGTTCAAACTCCAGAGGGATCAAGGATCTATGATCCTCATAGCTCCATGCTGGCCACGCCAAGTGTGGTACCCTCTACTCCTGCATCTCTCCCAAGCCCCCTCCCTGGACTTGGGAGCTGCTCCAGACCTTCTATCTCAGGAGGAAGGGACTTTGTGGAGTGGAGGAGTGGCCTAGTGGTTGTGGCAAGGTACTTCAGGCCGGAAGGTCGGTGGTTCAAATCCCACTAGAGGACAGCAACCTTGGGCCGGAAGGACTGGGGTTACTAGTCCCACAGGTGCTCCTTGTGGTCTTGGGCAAGCCACTTAACCCTCCATAGCCCATGTTCCCTGTAAAATAGTTATCTCCAAGTTATAATGCCCTGTTCAATGTAATTTCAGCTTGTTCAATGTAAACCGCACTGATGCAGAATAGCGCGGTATATAAGAGAATGTAAATAAATAAATAAATAAACCCCAAGTCCCTTCACCTCAGAGCTTTGTTACTGAAGGCCTAGACCTTCAAGGCTTGAATATTTCTCAGCAAGTGAAGGATATCCTCCATGCTTCCAAAAAACCTTCCACCAGGCGTTCCTATGCTTTTAAGTGAAAAAGATTTTCCATTTGGTGTGCTGAAAAGGGTCTTGACCCTCTAGCACTACCTTTAAATTCTCTGTTAGACTATCTCCTGCATCTTTCCAATGCAGGACTTAAGACCAATTCAGTAAGAGTCCATTTGAGTGCTATTGCAACGTCCCTTAAGCCCATCAATGGACACCCTATTTCCTCTCATCCTCTCATTGCAAGATTCATGAGAGGCCTAACTTTAACTAAACCTCCCATTAGGCCTCCTCCGGTGGCATTGGACTTAAATTTGGTTCTTGGTCAGCTTATTAATCCACCTTTTGAACCCTTAGCTACTACCTCCTTGAAATTTCTTTCCTGGAAGGTCATTTTCCTCATTGCAGTCACTTCAGCTCGCCGCATCAGTGAACTGCAGGCCTTAATGGCTAATCCACCTTATGCAAGGTTCCATCATGATAAGGTAGTCCTTAGGACAAATCCACACTTTATGCCTAAAGTGGTCTCACCTTTTCATCTTAATCAAGAGGTATATTTACCTGTCTTTTTTCCAGCTCCTCATGCATCCAGTGCAGAGAAGAATCTTCATATTCTGGATTGTAAAAGAGCTCTTGCTTTTTACTTACAAAGGACACAGCAACATAGAAAGTCTTCCCAGCTTTTTGTTGCTTTTGATCCTTTTCATTTGGGACTTCCAGTCTCTAAGAGAACACTGTCCAATTGGATTGCTGAGTGTATTTCTTTCGCCTACCTGAGTAAGAACTTTTCTCTGGAGAGCCATGTCACAGCTCATAACGTGAGGGCCATGGCCACCTCTATGGCTCATCTAAATTCTGTGTCCATCGACCAGATCTGTCGAGCAGCCACCTGGGCCTCGGTTCATACCTTCACAGCCCATTACTGCTTGGACAAGGACTTCCGCCGGGATGCCTTGTTTGGTCAGGCTGTCCTCAAACACCTGTTCCATTCTTAAACAACTCCTGCCCTCCTTCCCTGGATGGATGCCTGAGATCCATAGGAGGACGTAGAACCCTTCCTAGGGTCTCATATCCTTGGGGATCTCCCAGGCATCTTAGCTAGGGAGTCCCCATATGTGAAGACTCATTCCTGCTTGTTCCTGGAGATAGCACAGTTACTTACCTGTAACAGGTGATCTATGGGAACAGCAGGAATAAGTCTTCACAACCCTCCCACCTCCCCTAGGAGTTGTATCTCTCTATCTTTCTTTCCTTTCCTCTCTCTCTCTATTGTCTCAGCTTTAAACTCGAACTGAGGAGAGCTGGCTAGGAAAGGCGGGAAGGCAGCGCGCAGGCGCTCTGGGATGCTCCCAAAAGCTTTCCTTTTTGGGAAGCTGGGGAGCGTTCCCGCGCAGGCTCCGTCGCTACCGACGTACCCATATGTGAAGACTTATTCCTGCTGTTCCCAGAGATCACCTGTTACAGGTAAGTAACTGTGCTATACCTGCATCTACCGCCAAAGACCTTTTAACAACCTGCTCAGAAAATTTAACAGTCTAATAAAGCCATATAGCTGAGAGTTTGTATCTTTAACCATCTTCCAGATACCAGTCACCTCAGCAGCCTGAACCATAGTCTAATATTGGTCATCTGGCAACCCACCAGCCTGAATAGGTTCCAAGGAAATCTTTTGATCCTGAGCTAGAGGTTGGGCCTTCGGGACGTGTTCCACTGCTGCCCCATGTCCGTTTAAGGGGCTGATCCCGCCCCTTCAGCCAGCAAAAAGCCAGGGTTAGGTGAGGGAGTCCTGATGATGGGACTGAGTGAGCTGCCAGAGGTTTCAGGCGAGAGTAAGTCAAGACGGGAGAGAGAGTGTTGTGCTACCCTTCACATGCTGGTTCATAGGGCTAACCATTGTTTTGGGTGTAGACACTGCTATATCTATTTTCTTTACCACAGACTTGACCTTCCTTTTGCCACGTCCTTTCGGCATCTCCTACGGCACAGACTCGGCAAAGCCCCCAAAATGGCCTCAAAGAGGAACCAAAAGGGCATTCCCCTTCGGGCACACGACCGCAGAACAACTGCAGTGGTGCATTTGGTAGATCCCCCCCCACACATCATCATTATTACAGCGGGACCTTGCAATGCTACTTAAATCACTGCAGTCACTCCGCTGGCGAGTACAGGAAGCTGGTTACGGAGTAGTCACTGTGCTATACCTTGCTTGCAAGCCTTACCCAGTGGTGCGTTTGTTCCTCCCACATCAACTTCTTCACAGGGGGACCCAGCAGTGCTACTCTTTAAAATTTCTAATTCCGCTATATCCTTTTTAAGATACAGGAACCAGAATTACACACAATATTCAAGGTGTGGTCACACCATGGAACGACAGGCATTATAATATCTTGTTTTATTCTCCGTTACTTTCCTTATGATTCCTAGCATTCTATTTGCCTTCTTGGCTGCCACCACACACTGAACATAGGGTTTCAACTTATTGGCAATGACACCTAAATCTTTTTTCCTGGATGGTGGTTCCTAATGTGGAGCCTTACATCATGTAACCATTGTTTGGGTTGTTCTTTACTAGGTGCATAACTTTGCACCTGTCCACATTAAATTTCATCTGCCATTTGAACGTCCAGTCTCCCAATTTATCAAGGTCCTTTTGCAATTTTTCACAATCCTCTTGGGTTTTAACAACTTTGAATTATTTTGTCATGGGTAATTTGGTTACCTCACTCATTATACCCTGTTCTAGGTCATTTATAAATGTTAGAAAACAGTGGGACCCAGCACAGATCCCTAGATACTCCACTATTCACCTTTCTCCATTGGGAAAATTGGTCATTTAGTCCTACCCTCTGCTTTCTATCTTTTAACCAGTTCTTGATCCACAATACTACACTACCTTCTATCTCATGACTTTTTAATTTCACCAAGAGTGTCTCTTGAAGGACCTTGTCAAAGACGTTTTGAAAATCCAGGTACACTATATCGACTGGCTCACCTTTGTCTACCTGTTAATTCACACTTTCAAAAACACATGACAGATTAGTAAGACAAGACCTTCCTTGGCTAAAGCCATGTTGGCTTTCTTCCCATTAAACCATGGCTATCTACATGTTCAGTAATTTTGTTCTTTAGAATGGTTTCTACCATTTTACCCGGTAATGACGTCAGGTTCATCGGTCTGTAGTTTCCTGAATCGCCCCTGGAACCCTTCTTAAAAATTGGCCTTACATTGGCCATTCGCCAATCTTTAGTATGACAGATGATTTTAATGATAGTTTGCAGATTAGTAATAGTAAGTGTACAGTCTCATATTTCAGTTCTTTCAACACACTCTGTATACCATCCGGTCCAGGTAATTTGCTACTCTTTCGTTTTTCAAACAGTTGTAATATATCTACCCAGTTTATCAATATTCCTTTCAATTCTTCTGATGCATCACTTTTAAATACCATTTCAGTCATGGGTAACTTCCTTACATCATCTTTAGTAAAAACCAAAGCAAAGAATCCATTCAGTCTTTCTGCTGTGTCCTTGTCCCCCTCTAAGTGCCCCTTTTTACCCCTCTGTCTTCTAATGAGTCCATCTGACTCACTCGCAGGTTTTTTGCTACGACTGTACTTGAAAAGGTTTTTATGTGTTTTTGCTTCCACAGCCTTATCAATGCCTTGCATCTAACTTGCCAGTGCTTATGTTTCCAGTTTTCGTCATTTGACTCCTTTTTTCCATTTCCTGAAATATGCTATTCGATGGGAACAAGCAGGAAGTCAGCCCTCACATATGGGTGATGTCGGCACCGACGGAGCTCTCGCGGAAACATCCTCCCAGTTTTCAAAGAAAGCCTTTAGGAGATGCCACCATACATGCGCAGTCCCCTTCCCGCCTTAAGGTGCCATCTTGCTCGGTTTCCTTTTTTCTGCGGAGCCCTTCAGACGCTGTCTGACTTTCCCCCGGAAAAAGTTGATTTTTTTTTTGTGCCTGAGTTTTCAACTCTACTCCCGTCTTGCACCGGTACTCTTCCTGCCTACCGTCCTCGGTGCCTCAGCGTCGAGTTCGGTCCATTTTTATAGTCTTCGTTCTTTTTATTTTCTGGCGCCTTCGCGCCTTTTTTCCCGCTGACAGCCCAGAGAGTCTTTGACCTCGCAGGGGTACTTTTTTCCCCCATGGCTACCGGTGTCTTTAAAAAGTGTTATCGGTGCTTTAAAATGTCCTTAACTGACACACGCGACTGCTACCTCCGTTGCCTCAGGTCGGAGGACGACCCAGCGGCCTGCGGTCTCTGCAAAAGGATGTCCAGCAAGGCCCTGAAAGATCGACAGCAGCAGCATGATAAGTTCTTCCCCGATGCCTCCAAAGGCCAGGGCCTCGTCTGAGGTCCTGACATCTCGGGAAGAACTTTCCGAACTCGAGCATTGTCGTGGGTCCTCGGAGAGGGGGGTCTCCCTCGAGTGAACACAGGAAGAAGAAACCCTTGAAGGTGGCGTCCTTGGATCGTTCCAACCTGCCAGGAACCTCTCGGGCCCGGTCCCACAGTCCCAGGCGTCGGAAAAGGAGAGACCTGCCAAGGTCCCCCGGAAGGACCCAGCTGTGGACTGTCTCCAGACAGTATCCTGTCGAGGCTTCCCCTTCAGGGGGGCTGGCGTCTGGCCTGAGTTCCCTCGGTGCCTGCCCAAAGGCTGCTGAGCCTTCTGGCCTTGGAGTCCAGAATGGCGGCCCCAGAGCGTAGTTTGTCTGCCTTCATCGGCCAGCAGCAGACATTGGCACGTCCGGTTCATCCACCCTGACCACCGGGCATTCAATGTCCAAGATGTTCCCGGAGGCCGAGCCGATTCTCAAGGTCTTGCAACCTTGAGTCAATTCTCGGCCAAGGTCATGCTCAGCATCCCACTTGACTGGAGCTCATTCAATCCCGGCCAGTCTACCGGGTGTTGACCGCAGAGCTTTGAGGGCCTAAAAGCCCATGGAGAAGCCCGCCTGAGTCATCCTCGGAGTACTCCGAATGGGAGACAGAGGATGAGGAGTCTCCTGATACCCGTCACCACCGCAAAGTCCATTCTGATTCCCCAGTCTCAGAACCTTGGAGGCGGTCCCTGCTGGAGGACATGGGCTTCTTGGACTTTGTCAAGGACATGTCCGAGGCCCTCGTATTCTCGACCGAGTCGGAGGACGACCCTTGGGCGGACAAGCTAGAGATCCTCCAGTAAGAGGTCCCTCCTCGGGAGTCACTCACGGTGCCCATTACTCCCATCCTGGAATAGCTCATGCTCCGCATGTGGGAGACACCGGCATCAATGCCGGTGGTGAGCAAATGGCTTTACTCGATGTATCGGGTCCGGCAGAGCCCGGGCTTCCAGAAGTCACAACTGCCGCACAACTCCATGGTGTTGGAGTTGGCCATGTGTTGGCTGAAAAGCCAGAAGACTCACTCCTCGGTGCCCCCAGGCAGGGAGGTCCGCACCTTGAATGCCCTCGGCAGGAAGTGCTTCCAGGGTTCGATGCTCATCTGCCATTTCCAAGCCTACCAGCTGTACATATGGGCATGTACTTGAGAGACCTGGTGAAGGAATTTGCCGGGTTCTCGGCTGGTCTCTCCGAGGAACCTTTGCAGCGGTTCAAGAGCCTGTCCAAGGCTGTCCGTGACTTCTCCAAATTTGTCTTGAGCAGCCTATGATGGGTTTGAGTCGGCGGCCCAGGTAGCCGCGGCGGGCATTAGTGCACGCTGCCAGGCTTGGCTTAAGTCGTCCGACCTCGAGCAGTGGGTTCAGGACAAATTGGTTGACGTCCCATGTCAAGGGGAGAATCTCTTCAGCAAACCCATGACTGACAACGCTGCCGAGCTAGAGACAGAGTTCATGACAAGGACTAGGCTCTCCAAGAAGACCACTGCCCCTCCCCGACGGAAGGGTTCTGGTCAAAAGCTCTTTTACCCGAGGAAGGGGGCTGCTTACCAAAACTACCCACCCTATCAGGCCTCCCCGGCTCCCCAACAGGGTCAGCAGGCCAAGGGACATGGGCATGACCCACTTAAGCAGAAGGCTCCCAGGCACTGGCCCCGGACCAGCAAGGGGGAAGCTTATGATTCCTTGAGCATGGCCTCTCTACCCCAAGGAGATCAGCAGCCCACAGGGGAATGTCTGGCCCTCTATGCCCAGAGGTGGGTGCCAATCAGATTACCTCCTTCACCTGACTTAGACATCTCCCCCTTATTTCCCGGGAGAGCCCATCATGTCCCCCCCCCCCCCCTCCACCAGGACCTTCTCCTGAAGGAGCTTGCAGATCTTCTTGAGGACAAAGCAGTGGAACCGGTGCCCCACCACCTCAAGGGCAGAGGGTTCTACTTCAAATACTTCCTCATCCCAAAGAGGACGTGGCCTAAGGCACATCCTCAACCTGCGCAGCCTCAAGTTCCTGGTGAGGGAGAAATTCAAGATGCTCTCTCTTGGAACATTGCTGCCATAACTCCAGCAGGGAGATTGGCTATGCTCCTTAGATCTTAAGGATGCTTATACCCACATCCTTATCCACCCCACCCACAGGCAATACCTGTGGTTTGTGGTAGGGGCAAACACTTTCAATACTGGGTGCTTCCCTTCGGCCTAGCCTCTGCCCCAAGGGTCTCCACAGAATGCTTGGCTGTCCTGGCCGCCTTCCTCAGGCTCCAAGCGGTCTTTGTGTTTCCCTATCTGGACAACTGGCTCATAAGGGGAGGCACAGCCTCCGAGGTGCAGCAGGCCACTGCACACACCATCCAGGTTCTGCAGCACTTGGGCTTCATTATAAATTACCCCAAGTCTCGCCACCTCCCGGCACAATGCCTGTAGTTCATCGGGGCAAATCTCGACACCCTCCAGGCCAAGGCCTTCCTGCCCAAGGACCGGTCTGATCGTCTCAGATCTCTGGCTTGAGACATACAACACCGTCCCTCGGTGCCTGTCCAGCACCTTCTGCATCTCCTCGAGCACATGGCCTCCACAGTCTATCACCCCAGACACTCGCCTCCACATGAGGGCAACGCAGTAGTGTCTCCGGGACCAATGGCATCAGGCCACAGGCCACCTCCGATACAGGGTTATGGTGACCCGCCAGTTGACGGATTCCCTGGTCTGGTGACAGTCGCCCCCACACCTAGAAGCAGGCTTGCCCTTCCAGACTCCCAGCCACTCAAGGGTCCTCACCATGGATGCCTCCATGTTTGGCTGGGGAGCCCACTTCGGAACTCTCTGCACTCAGGGCACCTGGTCGCCAGACGAGAGCTCCCAACATATCAACCTTCTGGAGCTCTGAGAGATACACCTCGCTCTGAGGGTTTTCTGTCACCACCTGTGCCACCAGACGGTCCTGATCCAGACTGACAACGAGGTGGCAATGTTCTATGCGAACAAACAAGCAGGCATGCGAACAAACAAGCAGGACTGTGTACAGAGACCCAGTGCCTCCTGTCCTTTGCCAGGAGACACTGGGTCTCTGTACACAGTCCAACAGGGTATCTTCCTGAGGGCAGTGTACCTGCCAGGCCAGGACAAACCTGCTGGCCGACAGGCTCAGCAGGGTTCTCCAGGCGCATGAGTAGAAGCTGGACACCAGGATAGCCAGTCGGCTTTTCCGGCTCTTGGGGGAACCCGTGATGGACTTGTTTGCCAGTCCTGACAACTTCCGGTTTCCCTGCTTTTGCTCCCAGCAGGCCCACCCCTCCAGGGTGGCAGCAGATGCGTTTCTAGTCTCGTGGTTGGAAGGTCTCATGTATGCCTTCCCTCTGACACTGCTGATCACGAAGACCTTGTTTAGGACCCTCCGCGACAGGGTCTCGCTCATCCTGATAGCTCCCAGTTGATCGGGCAACCGTGGTTCCTGCTGCTTCTACAGTTGGCAGTGGAGGTCCCCATCCCTTTGGGCACTGCCCCGGGACTCCTATTTCAGGAGGGTGGGCTCTCTTCTGCACCCAACCTGGGGTCCCTCTCATTGACAGCATGGCTGCTGAGAGCATGACTCTTCCCTCCCTCAACCAATGTTCCCTCTAATTTTCTGTAGGCTGTGTGCGCATAAAATATCAGCTGTGCAGCTTTTGAAGGAAGGTAAAATGTTTGTGCGCCACATAACGACACTCGGAGTTATATACTTTAAAATTTGACTACACATCAGAATACAGTATGTACACCACATTGATTGCACTAGAAAATATTGTAGAACTTGTGACAACCGTAAATACACAACTTTTAAATTTTAAGACATCTGTTTTCTATCAGAATCAGAACCGTAATTTTTGTGCGCTCTGTTGTAAAGTATGTGCGCTCACTCGGCGAGGGGTGTGCACGCACACACGCACAGCTTAGAGGGAACAGTGCCCTCAACCTTCCAGTTAAGGTAGAAGTCATTCTGCTGGCCTCCTGCAAGGCCTCTACTAGGAAGGCGTACACCCCCAAATGGCACAGGTTTTCTGTTTGATGCGCCGATCATGGGGCTGATCCCTTCTCCTGCATTGGTGTTGCAGCATCTTCTCCACCTCTCCCAATCTGGGCTCAAGTCTTAATTCCGTCCGAGTGCACCTTAATGCCTTGGCGGCGCACCACTGCCCGGTGGATGGTAAGCCCCTCTCGGTCCAACCTTTGGTGACCCGCTTCCTTCGGGGTTTGCTCCACTCAAAACCTCTGGTTCGCCCTCTGGTGACCAAATGGGACCTCAGCGTGGTGTTGGGGCAGTTCACTCACCTGCTCTTCAAGCCTCTGGTGACGTACCACCTTCGCTACCTCTCTTGGAAGATGGTTTTCCTCGTTGCGCTCACCTCCGCTTGCAGAGTTAGCGAGCTCTAGGCCCTCGTAGCAGAGGCACCCTTCAACAGATCCTACAAGAAAAGGATGCTGCTTTGCACGCACCCCAAGTTCCTGCCAAAGGTAGTGTCTCCCTTCCACCTTAGTCAGGAAGCAGTGCTTCTTACCACCTTCCCAAGACCTCACTCCAGTTGGGCGAAGACGTTCCTTCACTCTTTGGACTGTAAGAGGGCCTTATCCTACATCCAGCTCACCCAAGGCCACAGCAAAGCTGCTTAGCTTTTCATCTCCTTTGACTCCAGTAGGCTGGGGGAGACGGTGACCAAGTGTATGCTGTCCGCTTGTGTGGCAAACTGTATCGCCTTTGCTTATGGGCAGGCGAGGCTCCCACTGGAAGGCCGCGTCACGGCGCACTGTGTACGGGCCATAGCGGCATTGGTGGCAAACTTGCACTCTGTCCCAATGGTGGACATCTGCCGGGCCGCCACCTGCTCTTCAGTCCATACTTTTGCAGCTCATTACTGCCTGGAGAGAGTCCCGACAGGACAGTGCCTTCGGCCAGGCTGTGCTCCATAACCTTTTTGGGGTCTAGGCAACTTCTATCCTCCGACCCTTCTGTGTTCAGGTTACCAGAGTGCTAATATCGGACACGGGGGGGGGGGGGGGGTCCTACTGTGGTCTGTGTGCATGGACTCAAATTGCTGCTGCTTGCAGCTTCCCTTGCAGAAACACTGTTTTTGCTATGGGTTTCGGTAGCCTGTAGTTGGGGAGTCCCATATGTGAGGACTGACTTCCTGCTTGTTAGAACATAAGAACATAAGATATGCCATACTGGGTCAGACCAAGGTCCATCAAGCCCAGCATTCTGTTTCCAACAGTGGCCAATCTAGGTCATACGTACCTAGCAGTTTCCCCAAGGGACACAGGTTCCACAATGCTTGTACTGGTTCAAGCATTGATATCCTGGGTCCCTTCTTAATAATGGTTTATGGACCTTTCCTCCAGGAACTTGTCCAAACCTTTTTTAAACCCAGCTACACTAACGGCCTTTACTACATCCTCTGGTAACAAATTCCAGAGTTTGATTACACGTTGAGTGAAAAAATATTTTCTTTTATTAGTCTTAAATAGTTTACCCTGTAGCTTTATTGCATGTCCCCTAGTCTTTCCATATTCTGATAAGGTAAACAGTCGATCTACGTTTACCCGTTCCACTCCGTTCATTAATTTATAGACTTCTATCATATCTCCCCTCAGCCGTCTCTTCTCCAGGCTAAAGAGCCCCAACCTTTTTAGCCTTTCTTCATAGGAGTAGCCTTCCATCCCCTTTACCATTTTGGTGGCTCTTCTCTGAACCTTTTCTAAAATCGCTATATCCTTTTTAAGATACGGCGACCAGAATTGCACACAATATTCAAGGTGCGGTCTCACCATGGAACGATATAGAGGCATTATAATATCTTTTGTTTTATTTTGTTCTCGAGAAAGCGTAGTTACTCACCTATGACATGTGTTATTTATTTATTTATTTATTACAGTTGCTTATATACCGCACTATTCGGCATCAGCGCGGTTTACAGTATAACAAAATTGACCAAAACACACATTTTGTTTGGGTTTTACATCGAACAGGGGTATAAACTTGGATAACAGGGGTTGAACTATAAACATGAACTATTTACATGAGGGCAGCATGAATCAGTCCTCACAACCCTCCCTTCTCCTCTTGGATTTGCTACTGTACCATCTTTTATTTTTGCCGTCTTTTAGCTATGTCATCTGACTGAGCAAGATGGCACCCTTTGACGGAAGGGGACCGCACATACGTGGTGGCATCTCCCAAAGGCTTTCTTTGAAAGCTGGGGAGATTCTTTCACGAGGGCTTCGTTGGTGCCGACGTCACACATACGTGAGGACTGATTCCTACTGTCCCTGGAGAACACCTGTTGCAGGTGAGTAACTATGCTTTTTTGGCTACAACAGCCTCTCTGACCTTACCTTTAAACCATGCAGGCAGTTTTTTGGACTTCCTTCCACTTTTCTTAAAGCGTGGAATACAGTTGGTCTGATGTAAATCTTTAACCTTTGCAGCCATTCCTTTTAGTTTTTTCTTAACTATTTTCCTTATTTTATCATAGTTTCCCTTTTGAAAGTTAAAAGTTAGTACTTTGGATTTCCTTGCCATCCTTCCTCCATTTATTAAATCAAACGCGATCATGCTATGATCACTATTGCCAAGTGGCCCCAACACCCTTATCTCTTGCACCAGATCTTGTGTTCCAGTAGGGAGTAGGTCCAAAATGGCTTCCCCTCTTGTCTGTTCATGTACCAGCTGCTCCAAGAAGTAGTCATTTATTTCATCTAACACCTAATCAGGAGTTAGTGGGCCTGATTTCCTCAGTGCAGCTGAGGCCTGCATAAAAGGCTCCAGTGCCCTGCCCTGTTGAGGCTTTCCTAACCAGGGCTCTACAGATCAACAAACAGTAAGGATTTGAGGGTTTGTTTGTTTTTTATTATATTACATTGCTAGCTCTCTGACTGGGAGCTCTTAAAAGGTGGTTTTGTATATTTTTTAAAGCAAGGTTACTTTCTTTTTGGTGCTTTAGGGGAGCTTTCCTTGAGCACAGTTGGTTGCTGAACTCTAGTAACCTCCTCAGGTTTGGAAACTGCTAACACCTAATCAGGTGTTAGTTCCCTCCCTACCCACCCCGACTCCCACCCACCCCTAGTGAGCAGTCTTGCTTTATAGGGCACCTCCCCCTTTAACAAATCACAGAGAATTGGACCAGCACATTTTGAATATAATTAAAGAGATTTAACTGCTTTTCTCTGAAAGGACAGCTGGGAAACCGGCTGGTACTTGGTAGATCTCTCTTTTACTTTAACAGATACCTAAGCTCCACGAACAAAACAATGGCTGGGAAAAATCGTATTGCTAAAGCTGTTGCCCCCGTTACAGCTTCTGCCTCGGTCCAGACAGAGGTCCTAATGCCAGTTGAAGGACCAGTTCCATGTGCAGGGTGCCTGCATGCTGAAGCTCTGAGGAAACAAGTGGAGGAACTCAGAGAGGAGGTGGCGTGGTTGAGGAGCATTCAAGACAGAAGTACATTGATGAGATGCTCCTTGCAGCAACCAAGCTCTCCAGCACAGGAGAAGATGGGTGCCAACAGAATGTCGATGGTTGGACACAAGTCACCAAAGCCTGCAAAATCACCAATCCAACTTCTCCAGCCCTTGAATTGAAGAACCATTATGCAGCCCTGGAAGTGGAGGAGGTAAAAGCATCCCTGGAAAGGGAAGAACCAGAGTTCAAGTACCCCAAAGTTGCAGAATCGGTGACCAGAAGGAAACGAAGGGTAGTGGTGGTTGGAGACTCTCTTCTCAGGGGTACTGAGGCGTCCATTTGCCAACCAGACTTGATGTCCAGAGAGGTATGCTGTCTGCCTGGTGCCAAAATCCAAGATGTTATGGAGAGTTTGCCGAGACTCATCAAGCCCAATGTTGCTAATCCATGTTGGAACAAATGATTCTGCGAGGTATACCTCGGAACGTATCAAAAGTGACTTCATGGCTCTGGGACAGAGGGTGAAGCAGTTAGGTGCACAGGTGGTGGTCTCTTCAATCCTCCCTGTTGAGGGTAAAGGCCAAGGCAGAGAGGCTCACATCCTGGAGATGAATGCATGGCTGCGTGGATGGTGTCATCGAGAGCATTTTGGTTCCCTAGACCATGGGATGCTGTTCCAAGGGTTTCAGAGCAGAGATGGCATCCATCTGTCCAAGAAAGGTCAACGTATCTTCGGTAGTAGACTGGCTAATCTACTGAAGAGGGCTTTAAACTAGATTTGTTGGGGATGGGTGAACAAAGCCCCCAGGTAAGTGAAAGCCCCCAGGTAGGTGATACATTAAATACCTATCTCCAGGAACAAGCAGGAATGAGTCTTCACATATGGGTACGTCGGTACCGACGGAGTCCGCGTGGGAATGCTTCCCAGCGTCCAATCAGAAAGCTTTTGGAAGCATCCCAACACGCCTGCGTGCTGCCTTCCCACCTTCACAACTGCCTCTCCTCAATTTGCGTTTTTCCGCAGAGCCGGCAGGACGTCCAGTCACCGCAGAAAATTCTTCTTTTATTTTTTAGTTTTCTTGTGGTCGCGGCTGCCTTCCCCGACGCCACCAGTACCGCCGGTGTTTCTTTTTTCTTTTCTTGTAAAATTTTCCTTTTTAAGGAATATTTTTTCTTCCTTAGTGTCTCACGGTTTCTCAGGCCTTCTAGGCCTCTCCATTTCCTTCATGGAACCTCCAGCCACTTTCCCCAAGAAATGTTCAAACTGTGGCGGTACAACTTTATTTTTAGACACTCACAATTGGTGTCTAACCTGCTTGGGTCCTGACCATTTTCCTTCGGAGCCCTCAGACAATAGTTTTGTGACAAGAGGTTTTCAACATCGAGTTCCCCTCGACACGCGGTCCCCCTCCAACTGCAGGGCACCGACCATATCTTCTTTCCCACAGGATCAGGTAACCCAAAAACAGTCTGTTAAGACTAGCCAGTCCTCAAGCGGCAGTTCTCATGCACAGCATAGAGATGCCTCCGGCCTTGTCCTCGAGAATCCACTGGCTTCAAAACCCCGGTGGGAGTCCTCGGCCTCCAAATCCTGTGTGGGGTTTCGGGTTGTTCCTGAGGTTCACCCTTCACAGAACATACCTGAGCCATGCCCGGTGGTGGCATCCGCTTCGAGCGGTACCGATACCCCGGCATCGACACTGGTGTTGGATGAAACATTCCTCATGAAGGATAGTCATCTGGCGTCCTCGGTACCTACGGGTCCGGTGGATACGCTTCAGACCGACTTTCCAGTATCTGTACTAGTACCGACGTCGGTACCCTCCAGACATGCATCGATAGACTCGCTTCCTTCGATGCCGAGTTTGGAATCGATCTCCAGTCTGGAGGACTGGGTACCGACTCGCCTTGGTACCCACTCCCATCTGTACCGAAGGCTCGGTTCCGATACTTCGGATCCGCAACTCTCGGTTCCTCTGATACCGTTAGAGTTGCCACTGGCTGGCCTTCATCCACCGGTATCAGATACGGTACCGAAGTCGGTACCGATATACACATTACCTTTGTTGTCAGTACCTTCCATGCTTCTCTCGTCAGGCTCGCTTCCCTCGATGCCGAGTTTGGAATCGATCCCTAGCATGGACGATCTGTTACCGACTGTCGCTGGTCCTGACCTGCAGTATCAGCGACCACCATCTAAGGATCCCATGCTGCACCATTCAAGATCTTCTATTCCTATATACTTAGATTATTTATTTATTTTGTGTTTTTTTTCTATACCGCCCCTTCCAGAGATCAGGGGCGGTTTACAAGGAACTTAAAAACAATATAACAAACAGTGAAATATTGTATTACATATAGATCCCTCGGTGCCAACGCTAGTTCATCAGATCTAGCCTATCCAAGGGAAGTTCCCTCTAGGGATCCTTCTTTCCAGACTTTCCTCCTGGATATGGCAAAATCACTTGCCATTCCTATTCCTGGACAAGATCCTACACATGGGAATACAGAATACCTCTCTGTTCCTAGCAAAGCAAAGGAGAACATAATGCTTCCTTTGCATCATTCTTTGCAGGATCTCCTTATATGAATGTGGGAAGCTCCTTTAAAGGTACCCCCACCTTCTAGAGCAACTGATCTTCTATATCAGGTGCCCCCCTCTCCAGGGTTTCAAAAGACTCAACTTCCTCATCATTCCATTGTGGTAGAATCAGCAATGAGGCGCGTGAAGAGTAATAAAAAGCACTCTTCTTGTCTGCCAGGTCGTGAGTCTAAGACACTAGATGCCTTTGGACGTCAAACCTTCCAGACATCCATGCTTTCAGCAAGAATTCTCTCATATGTTTTTTATATGGGTCTATCTCTTGAGGTCACAAAGCAATTACATCTCTTGACTCCTTTTCTTCAAGAGCCCAGGAGTGCAGACTATTCCTCACTAGTTAGTCATACTCAAAATATCTCTAAGTTTCTTACTCGTGCTACCCTAGACTCCTTTGAGTCTGTTAGCAGGATTTCTGCTATAGCTATAGGAGCACGACGTAAAGCCTGGCTCCAGGCTTCAGATTTGGACAAATGGGCACAAGTTAGACTGGGAAATACTCCTTGCACCGGAGAAAATCTCTTCAACAAAGGAGTCTTTACTTCAGGTTACTCAGTTATCCACTGACTTAACTTTTTCCAGAGGCTGTTCTACGCCGCCGCCTTTCCCAGTAGGTAGGAAATGTCCTACCAAACTTTCTTCCTCTAGGGGGAGAAGGTCTTACCCATCATCTGCCCATCATTCAGATGTTCCCAAACAGGGGAAACATCGTCCTGGTCTGAGGAATCCACAACCTCAACAGGGTCAACAAACCCAGCAGTCGCAGGGTTTCATATAGATCATTGTCCCTTTTGGTTGGGGGTTAGGATGGCAGTCTGCTTCTTTTCACTTGAAGTATCTGCACTAATTTTTATCCTAACCTACCTAGATATCTCTTCATGAGACATCTTTCTCTAACTCTAAGAGTCTTTATGATGATCATGCCCATAATCAATAGATTTTCCTCTTCCTCTTGGAGGAAAGAGAGGTAGCAACTATTAATAGACAGTTGTTTCCCTGTACTGGCATGTATCATCTCATCTATCCGAGACCTCCTCCATAGTCGGTCTCTTGCAACTCTTACCTCCCTCTTACTACAACATTTGCTTTGTAAGAGTGGCTCTTTAAACGGGTAAGCCCCTATGGTCCTCTACCTGTTCTGGTGGATTCTCCCTTCTGGAGTTGTCTCCCCCCCTTGTTACCTTACAGCAGCTCATCAGACAATAGGAAGTCCTACCATATCTGTTGTTTCGTTTTTCCCAGTCTAAAAAAGGGAAGAGGGAAAATAAATTTTCCATGCTGTCCTGGTAGTTGCTGCAGATACAGCAATTCCTAGGGGTTAAGCCATTGGTTTTGTTCACTACACAACCAGGGATTTCCCTCCACTAGCAATCCTCCTCGCCTCAGTGCTAAGTTCCAAACAGGTTATCAACCTCATTTGGGAAACCCTATTATCAGTCTGGTTGGTTAACTTCTATTCTTCGCCCCCTTGTCCTTGGCAGAATAGCTGGTTACCTGATGGCTTTTCACAGCCATTTTTTTCTTCTATCCAACCTGCAGCATGCTCTCTGCATCTCTACAGAGTAGCTTTGCACTATGGGCCTTTGCTAGAGAGCATTAGTATCTTGCCTAGCTGATAACCCCAGATGGTTAGGGGGGGTTCCCCCAGTCATGTTCATGTCTGGCAGGTATTCCCTACCCTTACCATCTCATCTTAAATCTCTTTTGAGGCATAAGCCTCAGGCCTTTCATTACGTGAAAAGCTAAAGGAGGGCCAATTCCCTGGCTTGGCCCATATCTCCTTGGGTCTTCTCGTCAGAGGTAAATTTCTTCAATAGCAGCTAGAGGACGCCTAATACCCATCTTGCCCTCATAGGCGGGGTCACTAGGGTATCTTCCTCCAGAGGCGTCCTCTATCCAGTCTCCATACTGCAATTCTGGAGATATCTGGACTTCCTGTCTGCAGACTGAAGTTATCCTCTGCAATTTTCACGTAGGCCATCCTGGTTATTCAAGAGCTCAAATTCTGCAAGGAATTCAGACGACTTCTTGTCAGGGAGACCTCTCCTCTGACTCTGCCAGTCATAACCAGGAAAAGAGGATTCTCTGTCTCTATTCAAGCAGGTATCAACCGTCTTGCTATCAGATAAATCTTTCTCTCTCCCTATATCCCATGGGGGGATGAGGTTTTATGCACATCTCTCCATCCTTATACCTGGAGACATGTGTCTATATGCCTGCCTATTCATATAGGTATATATAGATATAGATAAGTGTGTATATATATATATATATATCGGTGTGTCTTCTGCCCATACATATCTCTTATAGTTATATGCCTATATACCCTATAGGTGTATATATTTAAATAAATATATATGTATATATATGTGTATATATATATTTATATTATATATACATATATATATTTATAGATATAATGAGATATACTTTTAGATAGATCTGTATCCATCTACTTATCTATCTGTCTGTCAGGTTCAGGTATCCCTACATTCCTATATGAGCCTGACAGATGGGCACTACCCCTATCAATGCTGTTCCAGCATACTTAGGGGGCTAAGCTATAACCACTTCCTGTGGTAATTAACACGATTTTTCCTTACCATAACCTTTTCAGGTTAGGTACTCTTGAAGCTCTCCATGTACCTTTTTTCTTTCCTAATTGACCCCATTTAGGAAAGACATTGCGGAGCTTCAGTTGTTCTAAGCTTAAGCTTTCTTTAATAGTACCTTCTGTGTCTCCGCTGAAGCTCTACCTCTTATGCTACCCCAGTTTTCCCCTGGGGCTATTTCTCACCCTGAAGGGTTCTGACCTCCACTTGTTTGTCTTCTGCTTATTACCTCTACTTCTCAGTGAGGTACCCCTTGAGCACATTCACTGGCTCTCCTATCAGATCCAGATGTAGCTCAGTGCACTTGTGCAGTGCCAACAAGGGAGGCCCAGATTACAATATTTCATTACTAAATGCCCTCGATACAGGGTCTTCCCCTCTTGAAGCCCTGTTCTAGCCAGCTGTTCCACAGCTCCTTTTCTATATTCAACTCCTACCCTCCATCCTCAGGATGCCTGAGGTCCTGAGGAATAGCATGGCTCGTTCTAGACTTGCAACATGTTAGGACTCCCTCCGGGCATCTGAGCTTGGGAGTCCCCATATGTGAAGACTCATTCCTGCTTGTTCCTGGAGATAGCACAGTTACTTACCTGTAACAGGTGATCTCTGGGAACAGCAGGAATAAGTCTTCACAACCCACCCACCTCCCCTAGGAGTTGCATTTCTCTATATCTTTCCCTTCCTTGCTCGCTCTCTCTCTTTGTCTCAACTTTAAAACTTAACTGAGGAGAGGCAGTTGGGAAGGCGGGAAGGCAGCACGCAGGCGTGTTGGGATACTTCCAAAAGCTTTCTGATTGGACGCTGGGAAGCGTTCCCGCGCGGACTCTGTCGGTACCGACGTACCCATATGTGAAGACTTATTCCTGCTATTCCCAGAGATCGCCTGTTACAGGTAAGTAACTGTGCTTGATGGAAATGGGTAACAGGGGTAACACATGGAAAGCAGTGTGTATAAATGCCCGTAGCATGGGAAATAAGATCCCTGATGTTGAAGCTTTGGTGGGAGTGGCCGACTTGGATTTAGTGGCAGTTACAGAAACATGATTCACAGAAAACCATGATTGGGATGTAACTATACCTGGCTATACTTTATTCAGAAAGGACAGGGTAGGAAGAAGGGGAGGAGGAGTGGCACTATATGTAAAAATTACTATTAAAGCTTTGGAATTACAGAGCTTAAAAGGGAGAGAGGGGGCATTGTGGGTTAAACTAGAAAGAGGGAAACAGAAATCTATTTGCATTGGTGTGATATACAGACCTCCCTCACAAGAGGAAGAGGTGGACAGAGTTAATTGAAGACATAGCAGCATTGCTAGGAAAGGGGAAGTGCTACTGATAGGAGATTTCAATATGCCAGATGTTGATTGGCACATTCCTGCTGCAGTATCTAGAAGTAAGTAGATCCTGGATTCTCTACAGGGAGAACTATTCAGGCAATTGGTAACAGACCCCACACGTGAAGGGGCCATACTGGACTTGGTGCTTACCAATGGTGAAAGTGTTTCTGATGTTGCAGTGGGAGATCATTTTGCATCCAGTGATCACCAGATGGTGTGGTTCAGTATTAGGACTAGGGCTGTTAGAATCCATTCCAAGGTGAGGATCTTTGACTTTAGGAAGACTAACTTTGCGAAGATGGGCCAATACCTCAGGGAGTCGTTAGTGGGATGGGAACAGCTGGGGGATGTAGAAAAACAGTGGGCAAAACTGAAAGGGGGTATTTTAAGGGCAACCAACCTTTTTGTTAAAATGGTAAATAAAGGCAAAAGGAAAAGGAGACCGCTATGGTTTTCGAAGGAAGTAGCTGAAAAAGTGAAGAAAAAGAGGGAGGCCTTCATGAAATACAAGAGATCACAGAGAGAGGGACAGGCATCTGTATTTGGAAAAACTTAGAGAAGCTAGCAAAGTAGTCAAGAAGGCAAAGAAGGCAAGGAGGAAATAGCCAATGCAATAAAATGGGCGGATAAGACATTTTTCAGATATATTAGTGAGAAGAGGAAGGGCAAAAGTGGTATTGTCAGACTCAAGGGTGCAGGGGGGGAATATGTAGAAGCTGATAAGGATAAAGCGTAATTGCTTAACAAATATTTTTGTTCTGTGTTCACAGATGAACCTGGAGCAGGACCTCAGAAAACACCCACAAATAGGAACAGAAGCGAGGGACATCTTGAACAATTTTCAGAAGACTGTGTTCGTGAGAAACTTGCTCAACTTAAAGTAGATAAAGCGATGGGACTGGATGGGATACACCCTAGAATACTGGGGATGTTCTAGCAACTCCACTGACTGACCTTTTCAATGCCTCGTTGGAGTTGGGAGTGGTGCCAAAGGACTGGAGAAAGGCTCATGTGCCTTTACACAAAAGCGGAAGTAAGGATGTGGTTGAAAACTACAAGCCGGTTAGTTTAACTTCGGTGGTGAGTAAATTATTGGAAACGCTGCTGAAAGAGAAAATAGTGAGGTTTCTGGAGTCCAGCGGATTACAGGATCCGAGGCAGCATGGATTCACCAGAGGCAGGTCTTGTCAGACAAATCTGATTGATTTCTTTGACTGGGTGACCAGGGAGTTGGACCGAGGGAGAGCTGTAGATGTGGTGTATTTAGATTTCAGTAAAGCCTTTGACACTGTTCCTCACAGGCGACTTATAAACAAACTGAGCACCCTAGGGATGGACCCTAAAGTTACTGCTTGGGTTAGAAATTGGTTGGGTGGGAGGCGACAAAGAGTACAAGTAAATGGAGCTCACTCTGAGGAGAAGGATGTTACCAGTGGTGTGCCCCAGGGATCTGTCCTTGGTCCGATTCTTTTTAACATCTTTGTTAGTGATATAGCGGAAGGGCTGTCAGGTAAGGTTTGCCTCTTTGCAGATGATACCAAAATCTGCAATAGAGTAGACACCCAGGAAAGTGTAGATAACATGAGGAGGGATCTAGTTAAGCTTGAAGAATGGTCTAGAATTTGGCAGCTGGGATTTAATGTTAAAAAATGTAAGGTTATGCATTTGGGTTGCAGCAATCCAAGGGAGCAATACAATATAGGAGGTGAAGTACTGTTGTCCACTAAAGAAGAGCGGGACCTAGGCGTGGTTGTGTCTGATGATCTTAAAGTAGCTAAACAGGTAGAAAAGGCGACGGCAAAAGCTAGAAGGATGCTTGGGTGCATATGGAGAGGAATGTCTAGCAGAAAAAAGGAGGTGATAATGCCTCTGTATAAGTCTTTGGTGCGACCTCATTTGGAGTATAGTGTGCGATTCTGGGGACCGCACCTTCAAAAGGATGTGAACAGGATGGAGTCAGTGCAGATGGTGGCTACTAAAATGATTAGTGGGCTTCATTTTAAAGCATATGAGGACAGACTTAAGGATCTTAATATGTACACCTTAGAGGAAAGGCGGAATAGAGGTGATATGATTGAGATGTTTAAATACCTCCGTGGCATAAATGTTCAGGGAGAGAGCCTCTTTCAATTGAAAGCAAGTTCTGCTACGAGGGGACATGGGATGAGGGTGAAGGGAGATAGATTCAGGAATGATATGCGGAAATATTTATTTACGGAAAGAGTAGTGGATCTGTGGAATAGTCTCCCAGTGGAGGTGGTAGAGATGAGGACAGTAACTGAATTCAAAAAAGCATGGGACCAACACAGAGGATCTCTAAAGGTAAAAAGTGGACTATTGTAGTTGTTGATATGGAAGGACAGACTAGATAGGCCATGTGGTCTTTTTCTGTCATCATGCTTCTATGTTTCTATCTAGAAACTTTAGCTCTCTAGCATGTCCTACTGTGACACTGACCCAGTTGATACTCTTCTGGAACTTTCCATTTAGGAACCAATTTGGCTTGGACAGGCTCTGGATCTGTCTCATATCACAGGATGGAATGATGCACCCCTAAAAATCTCTAGCCCTCAGAGTTTGGATTTTGAACTCAGTCTGCTGACTGGTCTCATGAACGTCCTTTCGGCCTCCAGGATACCCTCAATGAGAGAGTCCAATACTTGCAAATGGAAGAGGTTGCTGTTTGGTGTGAGGAACGCTCCTTGGATCCTTTCACCTCTCCATCACTAGCACTTCTTGAATATCTTCTACACTTCTCAGTGTCTGGGCTTAAGTGACTCCTTAAGGGATTGGACTTTAATGCAGTTGGAGTATACCACTGAGAAGTAGAAGTTAAGTCCACCTCTGTGTAGCTTTTAGTTGTTCACTTCATGCAGGATTTGCTATTACTAAAACTGCCCTATAAGCCAGCCGGAGTGTCTTTGAACTTCAAAATGGTTCTTGTGCAGCTGATAAAAGCTGCTTTTGAACCTCTTAATACCTGTTCTTTAAAATTCTTGATCTGAAAGTTGATTTTTGTGGTCACTTTAGCATGCAAAGTGAGCGAGCTTCATACATTAATAGTTCATCCTCCTTATACAAAATTTCATCACAACAGATTGGATCCCATATTTCTTCCAAAACTGGTCACAGAATTTCATGTTAATCAATCGTTCTTTCATTATTATTCCCAGAACCTCATTCTCACAGAAAGGAAGCTTCAGAGCAGGTGGACTGCAGGTGAGCCTTAGCTTACTGCTTGGAGCAGACCAAAACCTTCAGGTCCATCCAGCTTTTTGTTTTGACCCCAACAATCTGGAGGTTGCGATCTCCAAATGCACGTTGTCAATTGAACTTGCAAATTACATTTCTTTCACTTATGCCCAAGCAGGCCTCAACCTTTGAGGGTCATGTCATGACTCATAATGTCAGAGCCATGGTTGCGTCAGTGGTCCACTTGCACTCAGTTTCCATGGAAGAAATTTGCAAGGCTGCAACACTTATTTATTTTTATTTAAAAGGATTTCTATACTGCTTTATCCTTAAAGCGGTTTACAGTAAACAAAGATGTTACATTAATCGAGGGGGGATATGCATGGAGGAATTGCAATGAAGTTCTATGCATTGCAGTGTAACTATATACAATATATGGAAGCTATATACAAAGTAGGCATATGGGGGTAATTGTCATGTAATTATCTACATAAACAAAAATCTGTTCTATCTACAGGGGAGTTGCTGAGGTAAACTAGAATGCTAAGCCGAGGTATTGGGTACTTAAGGTAAATGGTACTGGGTACTGTGTGGTAATGTTACTGGGTAATGTGTGGACTTTGTCCACACATTCACATCTCGCTACTGTTGGATGGATCTGTTTGGGGAGTGGAATCCAACTCAATCCCCCCAGGCCCATTTATTTCTATTCAGTCTACCTTTAAAAAAAAAAAAAAGTTAACTTTAAAAGGCTTTTTACGAACAAAAATAGTTGTTTCAATCCCATGTTTGTTTCATGCCCATTTTTTTGTTAAAGGTGGTCTGTAGCAAAGGAGTCCCATATGTGAGGACTTTTTTCTTGCTTATCAATGGAGAAAATATCGTTACTCAGCTGTAGCAGTTCTCTTGGGCAGCTGGAAAAGTCCTCACATCCCATCCAACTCCCCTAGGAGTTGTTTCCAGCTCTTTTATTGGACAGAGTTCCAGATGGCACCATAGGCAGGCAGGAAAGTACATGTATGCAAAGTGGAGCTTCCAAAAGCTTCTAGAAGGAACTGAGAATACTCCCACGCAGGGCTCCGTCGGATGAAATCACTCATATGGGAGTACATTTTCAGCTGTCCACAGGAAACACCTGCTACAGGTGAGTAACTATATTTTCTTTAAGTTTCTCAATTTGTATATTCAACCCGTTTTGCTCTGGCGAGGAGGTATATTATTTTTAAAATTCATGCTGTTTTTTTTCCTCCTACTGTCAGCTATTAAAATAAGAATTAGGACACAGATGTAGACAAGAATAGATGGAAGTGAAAGCCTTATTTAAAATGGAATAGGAAAAAGACCATAAGAAAACTAAAAGCTAATATAAATATAAGATCTAAAACAAAACATTAAGGCAATGAAACCTAGATGAGTAGCAATAGTGATAAAGGAGATCAAATATTCAGAATTGTTTCTCTAATTGTTAAACGTACCGTATACATTATAGATGGTGCCATGATGGAAAATGAGCAATTAAAACCCTGAATATTTGTTCTTCCTTTTCGTTCTCATTTCATTATCAGTGGGCAGTACAGTTAAACTTTCCTCACTTGTGTGTGAGATCTGTGTTGTTTCCTTGGTGTACATATAAACTTTCTTTACTTTTTTAGGGGATGCAAATTGCACAGACACTAGAGGATTTGAAATGGCTATAAAACAACGTGTAGATGATTCCCTTACTTCAAAGCTTCCCATGTTCTATCTGGTCAACAGACCTTATATAGGTCTGGTAGCATCTGTGTATCCGGTTCACATGGATTCTTCAAATGGGTCTTTTAGTCTTAATTGGTCTCAAGGAGATATTTCCCTTGAAGTTGTGGATGGACTGAAGGGAAAAATCATTGACAGGTAAGTGTTTGAGCAGAATGTTCTTCTTTTCAGTTTTCAGCTTTGTTTGTTTTAAATCACTAGGGATGTGTGCAGGCAAAAATTAGTTTGAGGGTATTTTTTTCACAAATTCATTTCAATAGATATTTCTAAATATACTCTAATAGACATAATGCTCATTAATTTTTGTTAGTGTGCCCTACATTTTTTAAGGTACACTAACAAATGACTATCTGTGTAAATTACACTTTTGGTAAATTTGATAACCTATGTAGTATTGGGGGTAAGTTTGTAAATGAAGAAACACACAAATTGCGTACATACTTGCTTTTTGCATATTATTTTATTCATGCTTAGCTCATGCCTTTCCAATAGCAGTTCAAGGCGAGTCACATTCAGGTACTGTAGGTATTTTCCTGTCCCTGGGGCACTGGAGAGTTAAGTGGCTTGCCCAAGGCTGCAAGGAATGTCAATGGGATTTGAACCCTTGTCTTTACTGTTCAAGGTTGCTGCCCTAACCACAGGGCTGCTACTCTACTCCATGTACCATGAAAGTTTCAGAATGCAAGTATGCATACAAACTGATCAAAACGTATCATAACTTATTGTGAAGCTATATTGCAATACGTCACATCATGATGCTATTAAGCATTCAGTGACCTAGTTATGTGCTCTGTATGTGCAGAGTGTGGGGTGGCTGCAGCACACCTGTGCTTTTTTTTAAATCATGTGTTTGGTATTCTGTAAAAGCAGTTTATCAAATTTACGATGAATAAAACAATTGAACAGATGTATGACAAGATCTCTAGGAACAAGCAGGAATGAGTCTTCACATATGGGTACGTCAGTACCGACGGAGCCTGCACGGGAATGCTCCCCAGCATCCAATCAGAAAGCTTTTGGGAGCATCCCTCGCGCCTGCGCGCTAACTTCCCGCCTTTCCCACTAGCTCTCCTCAGTTTTCGTTTTTCTGCGGAGCCGACAGGACGTCCTCCTGTCATCGCAGAAACTTTTCTCTTTAAAATTCTTATTTCTTTGTTTTCTTGTGGTCGCGGCTGTTCTTCCCGCCGATACCGGTACCGCCGGTGCTTTATTCTTTTCTTTTCTAAAATTAGAGATATTTTTTCTCCTCAGTTTTTTGTCTTAACTTTTTGGGCCTACCAGGCCTCTCCAACATGGAGCCTTCTTTCCCTAA
Source organism: Ichthyophis bannanicus (assembly GCA_033557465.1). Taxonomy (NCBI): domain Eukaryota; kingdom Metazoa; phylum Chordata; class Amphibia; order Gymnophiona; family Ichthyophiidae; genus Ichthyophis; species Ichthyophis bannanicus. The sequence continues at coordinate 1,825,662,887 of CM066032.1, read as the reverse complement.
GAAGTGCCTTCATTGTGGAAACATAGTTTTCTTTTTAGACTCCAAGGCTTGGTGTCTAACCTGTTTGGGTCCTGACCCTTTTTCCCCTGAACCATCAGGCTGTACTATTGGGAGAAGACCTTCCCTTTTTCGAGTTTCCCTCGATGCCGTTTTTCCTCCTGAGGTGAGGACACAGGTTTTTTCTTCTCTCCAGGATCAGGTAACCCACAAACAGTCTGTTAAGACTAGCCAATTCTTGAAGGGTAAGTCTCATGCTCAGCATGATGACGGCTCCGGCCTTGCCCTCAAGATCCCATTGGCAATAAAACCCCGGCGGGAGTCTTCGGGCTCCAAAGCATTCACGGGGTTTCAGGTTGTTCCTGGGGCTCACCCCTCATAGAACATACCTGAGCCGTGCCAGGGGGTGGTATCCGCTTCGAGCGGTACCGATAACCCAGCACCGGTGTCGAGTGCTGCACTCTTCACCAGGGATCGTCATCTGGTGTCCTCGGTACCTTCGGGGCAGATCGATACGACCCAGATTGGCTTTCCTGTATCTCCAGGAACAAGCAGGAATGAGTCCTCACATATGGGTACGTCGGTACCGACAGAGCCTGCGCGGGAATGCTCCCCAGCTTCCCAAAAAAAAATGTTATTTCCCTCACTTGGTGTATTTTCTCCTTAGGCCTCCAGGCCCATAAGAAAAAATTTCCCTCATGGAAAAACCAGCCTCCGGGTTTAAAAAATGCACTAAGTGTAGCGGTACAATTTCTGTTACAGGTACCCATGAATGGTGTTTGAAATGTTTGGGGCCTGAACACTCCATTCCGGATTGCCAGTCCTGTTCTCTGATGTCTAAACGAAGGTTACAGAACCGGGCAGCCAAGCTCCATGTGCTCTTTCCCACGGATGCACCGGCGGTGGCATCGACATCTTCCAGGTCTTCCTCTCCTGATGGGTCTCAGGTAACCAAACATACTTTTAGCAGGTCCTCTAAGGGCAAATCTCCCTCTAAGCATCGAGATGCCTCCGGGCTTGCCCTTGAGGATTCTGCCCCAGCCAAACAACCCTGGCGGGAAGCTCCGGCTTCCAAAGCTCCTCCTATGGGGTTACAGATTGACATCGATGGCACGGCCTCAACCGATCACCTGTTAGACTGCTCTGGGGAACCGGCACAATCTCCTGGTACCGACATCCAGGCAGTTGTGGCATCTATGGATCACACTTTTCAATCCATGCAGCAGGCTATAATGGCTTTCATTAAGGCTGCGACGCCGTCGGTACCGCAACGAGTTCCGTTGTCGGTACCGACACCGGTACCAGTTTCGATACCGGTACCGATGGCTTCGACATCGGCCAGGATACTGACTCCGGCTCCCTGTCCAGGGCTATTTCTCGGTACTGATCCGGTACCGGGGACGCCCGATGTCGATACCGATCGATACGTGTATCGTTCGTTGGAAGCGGCTAGTCGATACTTCGATTCCTCTGATGATTCTGATTCATCGGATGAGTTTCCTGAAGTATCCATCACCCTTCCTGAGGAGCCCTCTTCTCCAAAAAGGAGAATGTCTCCTCCAGAAGACTTGTCCTTTCAAGACTTCATAGTAGAAGTGGCTAAAGGATTCTCTATTTCAGTAACCTCTGAAAAAGAACCTAGAGCAAAAAAATTAGATATTTTGGGATACTCCAAGGTTCCCAGAGAGGCAGTCACCTTGCCAATTCATGAAATTCTTCAAGAACATTTGATAGAATTATGGGAGACTCCTCTCACCCTTTCTCCTCATTCTCGCAGATTGGACACCATGTACCGTGTCCCTCCCTCCTCCTGGTTTTCAAAAAACTCAACTTCCTCACCACTCCATTGTGGTGCAGTCAGCAATGAAGAGGATAAAGAGTACCAAAAGAGACACTTCTACTCCGCCAGGAAGAGAATGCAGGACCTTGGATGCTTTTGGTAGGAAAATCTTCCAAGCCAGTATGCTCATTGCCAGAATCAATTCATATAGCCTTTATATGGGTATGTTTCTGAAGGAAGTTGCAGAGAAACTACACAATTTTCTCCCTTTTATTCCAGAGGATAAAAGGGAGGAGTTCCTTCTTTGCCTCAAGCATACTCAAGACATTTCAAAGTTCTCAAACAGGGCAGCCTTTGATTCCTTTGAAGGTGCCAGCAGAGCCTCGGGCATTGCTATAGCTGCTCGTAGAATTGCTTGGCTCCAGGCTTCTGATCTGGAACCCTGGGTTCAAGATGGTTTAGGAAATCTGCCCTGTACTGGGGAAAATCTCTTTGGCAGAGAGTGGCAAATTAAAGCCACTCAAATGGATGCAGAAAATGCTGCTCTGGATAGACTTTCGAAGTCTACCTCCACTCCTGCCAAGAAAAAATGTTTCAAAAAGTATTTTTACAAAAAGGGCAGATTTACTTCTACTTCTGCTCAACAATCTTCTACAGGTCGCTTTGCTACTAAGCGTCAGCAACCTAAACAGGCCAGGTCTAAACCTGCAGGGGCTGCTACATCCCAGCAGTCCCAACCCCCTCAGGGTTTTTGACTTCCTACTAGAGAACTTAACCTTTCTGGCTCTACAACAACCAGAGCGTCTCACCATTCCAGGAAGGTTAGCTCAGTTTGCTCCCAGATGGGAGCAAATCACATCAGAGCAGTGGACCCTCTCCATCATAAGAGAGGGCTACAAACTTCATTTCTCAGACCTTCCTCCCTACACTATGGTGAGACACTTCAATTCTCCCACCTCCTTCGACCTTCTGGATCAGGAGGTGACCACCCTTCTGGCCCAGAGGGCCATAGAAGCAGTTCCGCTTCTTCAACAGGGGTCAGGGTTTTACTCCCCCTATTTTCTCATTCCAAAGAAACAGGGGGATACAGACCCATTCTAGATCTCCGAGAATTGAACAAATTCTTATGCAAGGAGAAGTTCAAGATGCTTTCCTTAGGAACTCTCCTTCCATACCTGCAGAGTCAGGATTGGTTTTGTTCTCTAGATCTCAAGGATGCGTACACTCATATACTCATCCATCCATCCCACAGAAAATTCTTAAGTTTTCTCTTCCAGGGAAAACATTACCAATACAGATAGCTTCCCGTCGGCCTAGCCTCTGCTCCAAGAGTGTTCACCAAATGCATGGCAATAGTTGCTGCATTTCTACGCACTCTGGGAATATTTGTCTTCCCATACCTGGATGACTGGCTCATCTGAGCTCCATCTCAGTCAGAGGCCCAGATTTCCCTGGATCGCACAAGGCGCAATCTGCAGTATCTGGGGCTTGTGGTAAACCTTCCAAAGTCTCAGCTCACCCCTACTCAGTCCCTAGAATTCATAGGGGCCTGGTTGGATACCACTACTGCAAGGGCCTACCTTCCTCAGGCCCGTTGCCAACGTCTAGTGCAGTTAGCCTCCCAGATTCAGTCAAAGAGCCACTTAACTGCCCAGGAGATGCTACAACTGCTAGGCCACATGGCTTCCACAGTACATGTGGTACCCTATGCTCACCTACATATGAGAGCAGCTCAATGGACTTTGTCCACACAGTGGACTCAAGCATCAGGAGCTCTCTCAGACCAAATAGCAACCTCCAAACGTCTCTTTTGGTCTCTCCAATGGTGGATGTCCACTCAAAATCTGTTGCTGGGGTCCCCCTTCCAACCTGTACTACCCCAAGCAACCCTCACAACAGATGCCTCCCAAACAGGTTGGGGAGCTCATCTTCAAGACCTCTCCACCCAAGGCACTTGGTCCCCACAGGAGACCTCTCTTCATATCAACCACTTGGAACTTCGAGCAGTGTTCCTCACTCTCAAGGTCTTTCATACCCTCCTCAGCTACAAGACAGTCCTCATTCATACGGACAATCAAGTAGCCATGTTTTACATAAACAAGAAAGGAGGAACTGACTCTCTGTCGCTTTGCAACGAAGCTCTAAGATTATGGGCCTTCGCCAGAGAGCATCAAATCCATCTCCTGGCAGTATACTTCCCAGGAATTCAAAACTCTTGGGCAGACAGACTCAGTCGAGTTCTGCTTCCACACGAATGGTCCCTGCACATGGATCAGGTACTCAGAATCTTTCAGGAATGGGGAACACCGGACATAGACCTCTTTGCAATTCCGTGGAATGCCAAACTTCCCCGGTTCTGTTTCAGAATTCCGTGTCAGGAAGCTCTGGCCAAGGATGCCTTCCTTCATTGGGGTCAGGACTTCCTGTATGCTTTTCCACCCATTCCTTTGATTCCCAAGACTCTGTTCAAACTTCAGAGGGATCAAGGATCTATGATCCTCATAGCTCCACACTGGCCACGCCAAGTGTGGTACCCTCTACTTCTGCATCTCTCCCAAGCCCCCTCCCTGGATTTGGGAGCTGCTCCAGACCACCTGTCTCAGGAGCAGGGGACTTTGTGGCACCCAAACCCCAAGTCCCTTCACCTCAGAGCTTGGTTACTGAAGGCCTGGACCTTCAGGACTTAAATGTTTCTCAGCAAGTGAAAGATATCCTCCATGCTTCCAGAAGACTTTCCACTAGGCGTTCCTATGCTTTTAAGTGGAAAAGATTTTCCATGTGGTGTGCTCAAAAGGGTCTTGACCCTCTAGCACTACCTGTGAATTCTCTCTTAGAATATCTCCTGCATCTCTCCAACGCAGGCCTTAAGACGAATTCAGTAAGAGTCCATTTGAGCGCTATTGCGGCATCCCTCAAACCTCTCAATGGACAACCTATTTCCTCTCATCCTCTTATTACAAGATTTATGAGAGGCCTAACTTTAACTAAACCTCCCATTCGACCTCCCCTGGTGGCATGGGACTTAAACTTGGTTCTTGGTCAGCTTATGAAGCCACCTTTTGACCCCTTAGCCACTACCTCCTTGAAATTTCTTTCCTGGAAGGTTATTTTCCTTATTGCAGTCACTTCTGCTCGCTGCATCAGTGAACTACAGGCCTTAGTGGCTAATCCACCTTATACAAGGTTCCATCATGATAAGGTAGTCCTTAGGACAAATCCTCACTTTATGCCTAAAGTGGTCTCACCTTTTCATCTTAATCAAGAGGTGTATTTACCTGTCTTTTTTCCAGCTCCTCATGCATCCAGTGCAGAGAGGAGTCTTCATACTCTAGATTGTAAAAGAGCTCTTGCTTTTTACTTACACAGGACACAGCAACATAGGAAGTCTTCCCAGGTTTTTGTTGCTTTTGATCCTTCTCATTTAGGACTTCCAGTCTCTAAAAGAACACTGTCCAATTGGATTGTTCAGTGTATTTCTTTTGCTTACCAGAGTAAGAACCTTTCTCTGGAAGGCCATGTCACAGCTCACAATGTGCGAGCTATGGCCACCTCTATGGCTCATCTTCATTCTGTCTCCATCGATCAGATTTGTCGAGGAGCCACCTGGGCCTCGGTTCATACCTTCACAGCCCATTACTGTTTGGACAAGGACTCCCGCCGGGATGCCCTCTTTGGTCAGGCTGTCCTCAAACACCTGTTCCATTCTTGAGCAACTCCTGCCCTCCTTCCCTGAATGGATGCCTGAGATCCATAGGAAGACGAGGAACCCTTAAGGGTCTCATACCTTTGGGGATCTCCCAGGCATCTCAGCTAGGGAGTCCCCATATGTGAGGACTCATTCCTGCTTGTTCCTGGAGATAGCACAGTTACTTACCTGTAACAGGTGATCTCTGGGAACAGCAGGAATTAGTCCTCACAACCCTCCCACCTCCCCTAGGAGTTGTATCTCTCTCTCTCTTTCCTTTCCTCTCTTTGTCTCAGCTTTAAACTCGAACTGAGGAGAGTTGGTTAGGAAAGGCGGGAAGGCAGCGCGCATGCGCTGTGGGATGCTCCCAAAAGCTTTCCTTTTTGGGAAGCTGGGGAGCATTCCCGCGCAGGCTCCGTCGGTACCGACGTACCCATATGTGAGGACTAATTCCTGCTGTTCCCAGAGATCACCTGTTACAGGTAAGTAACTGTGCTATCTCCGCCATGCTCGGGGTTGGTACCGGCTGCGAGCGGTACTGATACATCGGCATCGGTGTCGAGTGTTCAACTCTTCACCAGGGATCGTCATCTGCTATCCTCGGTACCTTCGGGACCGATCGATACCACCCAGATGGACTTTCCTCTATCTTCGCCATGTTCGGGGTTGGTATCGGCTTCGAGCGGTACCGATACCCCGGCATCGGCATCGGTGTCGAGTATTCCTCTCTTCACCAGGAATTGTCATCAGACATCCTCGGTACCTTCGGTACCGATCGATACCGCTCTGATTGACTTTCCTGTATCGGCATCGCCGATACCACCGCCGATGTCGGTACCTTCTAGGCATGCATCGATAGACCCGCTCCCCTCGATGCCGAGTCTGGAATCGATATCCAGTCTAGATGACTTGGTACCGACGTGTTTGGGAACCGACCCATATCGTTCCCGATTACGCAGTACCGAGGATATTTACCAAGCCTCTCTGGTTACCTCGGTACTGCTTCAGCAGCCTCCGATACATGCTTCGATGGCATTACCGTGTCCGATACTGCTATCGGTATCGATGTCGATTCCTGCAGTTCCATCGGTGCCATCGATCCTTTCTATGCCTAGCTTGGAATCGATACCGGGTACCGATGATGCAGTACTAACTGCCTCGAATCAGAACTGTCAGTACCGTTCTCCATCTAGCAGGATTCTTTTTCTGCACCAGTCCAGTATGTCTTCTGGTGCTCAAGCTGCTGCTTCAACCTCAGCCTGCCCAGGAAAAGTTCCTATTGGAGATCCTTCTTTTCAGAAATTTCTCCTTGACATGGCAACCTTTCTTGCCATTCCTATTCCTGGCTCTACTCTTAACCAAGATCCTGCAGAAAAGGGAAATATAATGCTTCCTTTACATCATTCTTTGCAGGACCTTCTTCTGAGGATTTGAGAATCACCTTTAAGGGTTCCTTCGCCTTCTACAGCCACTGATGTTCTGTATCAGGTGCCTCCCTCTCTGGGCTTTCAGAAAAACCAACTTCCACGTCATTCCCTTGTAGTGGAATCAGCAATGAGGAAGGTAAGAAGCAAGAAGAAGCACTCTTCTTATCCGCCAGATCGTGCATCTAAAGCACTTGATGCCTTTGGACGTCAAACCTTCCAAACTTCTATGCTGGCTTCAAGAATTCTCTCATATATTTTTTATATGAGCCTGACACTTCAGGAAGTCACAGAGAGATTATCTCTTTTGTTCCCTTTTTTGTCAGAACCTAAGGCCACTGACTATTCCTTACTACTTAATCATAGCAGGAATATCTCTTGGTTTCTTTCTCGTGCTTCTCTAGACTCTTTTGAGTCTGTTAGCAGAACCTCTGCTATTGCCATTGGAGCACGTCGTACAGCCTGGCTGCAAGCTTCAGACTTGAGCAGATGGGCACAACATCTACTGGGTAACTCTCCTTGTACTGGAGAAAATCTCTTCAATAAGGAGGCTTTACGTCAGGTTGCTCATTGCTCCACTGACTTCCCTGGTTCTCGAAACCATCCCAAGCTTTCTTTTTCCCCAGGACGTAGGAAATGTCCTACCAAACCTTCTTTTCCTAGGAAGAGAAAGTTTCACCCTTCTCCTTCCCATCCTCCAGATGTACCCAAACAAGGGGCATTTCATCCTAGTCTGAAGCCTCCAAACTCTAGCCAGTCTAATCATAACCAGCAACCATAGGTTCCTGTGTATTGTAATCTACAGTTTATTTATTTTATTTATTTAGCAAACATTTATATACCGCCACTTCCAGCGATCAGCAGCGGTCTGATTACATAAGGAGGACTGTCAAATCAGTACAGTAAAATTAGGGGGTGTACAGGTTGATTCGGAGGGTAGGCACATCACACAAGCGGGTTCTGTTTGAGGATATGGGCACTAATTACCGATATACATATATACATTTTACATAAACGAGCAGGTGTACATAAATATGTTTTGGTCTCCAGGGGTGGTAAAGCTTAGATCCCTTGGGTTAAATCAGATTGAAATGACTCTGGAATAGATGAGTCTTTAGGTTTTTCCTAAATCCAGTTAGGTCTTTGCAAGCTCGTAACTCTGGCGGCAGGAGATTCCAGAGTGTAGGTGCAGTGTATGAGAACGCTCTGTTACTAGTATTGGTTTTAACTGCTCTAATATCAGCTGGAACGAGGAGGGTGTTGGAGTTGATGGTTCTTCTGCTTCTGTTGGGTGGTTGCAAGCAGATCAAGGTGGAGAGGAAGGACGGAGCAATGTTAACTTCTTTCTAGCAGAAGTTTATTCTTCAGACTCCACTGTTTTTTTCTTTTTCAGTATGCTAAGCTGTTCGGAATCTTCTGTCCGTGGGTTACAGAATTCTCCCCTTCTTCCTACCACAAAGGGAGGTTACAACTATCCCCTGATAGTTTCTGTCCCCATATGGACATCTTTTCCTTCAGCTGACTTACCATATGGTAAGTCACCTTCCAACCTCCCTCTCTTCCAGGGTTTCCCTGCTTGAGTTGGTACCATACTGAAGCACTTCCCTTTCTTTTCAGTGTAGACTTTTTGTTATCCTTCAATGCACTGAACAACTCATCAGAAAGGGATGGGAATCTCTCCGCTCCCTTTGTCTGTCTTCTCTCTGTTTCCCTACAGAAGAATCCCCTCTGTTTTTTTGTTCAGTTCCTGTATATGCAGGAGTTCCAGTGCTTACTTTAATACTCATTGTAAGCTACTTTCATCTATCTTGCATAATACTATTCACTGCAGGTTATCGTCTTCTAGCCATATCCTTGCCTGGGATGTGGCAACACAACTGACTTCTGTCAGTTTTATCTTATACTCCTCCTGCACAATGCTCTCTGCAATCGTCAGAGAAGCTTTCTACTATGGGCCCTTGCTACAGAGCATTGAACTTTGTCTCTGAAGGTTTTTCCATATAGTAGAAAATGTTTATATATCATTCCATAGCGTGAATGTCCAAGGAGTTCCCAATCTTGCAGGAATCTCCCCCTTTTTCCTTACAGCTTGGCATTATGCTCTTCTGCTCCATTTGGACACCGCATACTCTTTTCCTGTACATGATACCCCTGTGGCCCTTGGCTGGGTCCTCCTGGTGTCTTAAGTATATGCGTTTTGTTTTTGTCCTTTGGACATGCCAGAGTCCTAAAATACTCCTGACGTGCTCTTGCCAGACTGCTATTACCCTCTGTTTTTTCACGCAACCATACTGGTTATTCCACTAAACTACATTCCTGCACCACACAAATAGATTCTTTATATATCTTCAGGTGGTTTTTACCCCCTCATTATTAGATGAATCTTTCCCATCACATTCCTCATGTGAATGTTTTTGTGGGGCTCAGTTGCAGGCATGTCTCCGCATACTTCTTTTCATGTATGTGTATGTCCTATACATAACATATTTCTGTAGTCTGCGTGGGCATAAGTCATGCCCATATATATCTATATATATGTATAGATATCTATACCTATATATATATTACACATATGTAGACATCTATACACGTATATATCGATATGTATGTCTCTCCATATATATATCCATATATATATATATATATATACTATGGGGAGATGTCCATAGGACGCTAGGTATTTCCTGCGATCTCCCTACCTGTCTGTGCTATAAAGCTTTTCCCTTCGTAAGGGGTCCAGACAGTCCACTTGCCTATTCTCATACGGCTCAGTAAGTGGGAGCGGTTATACACAATATTATTGCTGTGATGTTAACAGCTTCTATTTTTTTATAGATCTCCCTGTCTATGAAGTATCAAACTTTAATGTCTTCCTATCTCTCACCAGCTAGGAAAGACAGTGTACTACTTCAGTATCTTGAGTACACTTCTCTTCTCCTTCGGAATAGGGGCTTTTTTCCATAACCCCTCTTCCTTTTAGGACTGGGCTAATTCTCAATGTCAATAACTCTGTACCTAAAAGAGTTTTCAGCTTTTTCCCATAAAGCTTTCCATTGAAGACCTACCGTTCTTCTCCTACCCCATTTGACACCTGGGTTACCTGCCCATTCCAGGTTTCGGACTTCATCCTCACTGCTGTGAAGTTACCTTGAGGATTTCGCTACTGCATCTACAGTACACTCCATCACAGTTCTACTTCCTACAATCCAGTAGGTAAGCTCTATATTGTGCTAGTTCATTAAATATTTAATGCTACTTGCCATACATTCTAAAGACTCTCTTTCCCTGTATTTTTAGATTCGCTGTTTCCTACAGCTCTTCTCTATTCAACTCCTACCCCCCATCCCTCAAGGGATGCCGGGGATCCAGGTTTGGGAAATGCCATCCTGTTCCAGGGATACGCATTTTATGGGATCTCCCCGGTCACCCACAGCTAAGGGAGTCCCCATATGTGAAGACTCATTCCTGCTTGTTCCTGGAGATAGCACAGTTACTTACCTGTAACAGGTGATCTCTGGGAACAGCAGGAATTAGTCTTCACAACCCACCCACCTCCCCTAGGAGTTGTATCTATTTATTTCCTTTCCTCTTTCTCTCCTTCTGTCTCAGCTATGAAACTCAACTGAGGAGAGCTAGTGGGAAAGGCGGGAAGTCAGCGCACAGGCGCGAGGGATGCTCCCAAAAGCTTTCTGAATGGATGCTGGGGAGCATTCCCATGCAGGCTCCGTCGGTACCGATGTACCCATATGTGAAGACTAATTCCTGCTGTTCCCAGAGATCACCTGTTACAGGTAAGTAACTGTGCTTTACAGCAAGTGTATTGCGATGAATGTATGAGTCGTGCTCGAGTTTGACTGGTAGTGGAGGAGTGGCCTAGTGGTTGGGGCAAGGTACTTCAGGCCGGAAGGTCAGAGGTTCAAATCCCACTAGAGGACAGCAACCTTGGGCCGGAAGGACTGGGGTTTCTAGTCCCACAGGTGATCCTTGTGGTCTTGGGCAAGCCACTTAACCCTCCATAGCCCATGTTCCCTGTAAAATAGTTATCTCCAAGTTATAATGCCCTGTTCAATGTAATTTCAGTTTGTTCAATGTAAACCGCACTGATGCAGAATAGCGCGGTATATAAGAGAATGTAAAATAAAAAAAATAAATAAACAAATGTTTCCAAGAGGGCTTCCAGTGTTGACAGTGATGAACATTCTGGAAGGCTATCCATGAGCAGGAATAAAGACAGTGAAAGCAGTCTGTGCCACATTACTCTCAAATCGTCGATCGACTATCAGGGACTTGGACATCAGTTTCGGGTCAGTACAGTCCATTCTTACTGTCAGTTTGGGTCTGAGATGTATGTTTGCAAAATTCGTGCTGGAACCGCCTGTCCCTGACCAAAAGATGACTGATGGCAACTAGGGAGTTGTTGGAATGCGTTGAAAATAACTCATATTTCATCAGAAACATTATGAAGCATGGGTTTATGGTAATGACCCGGAAACTAATGCTCAAATCTTCAGAATAGAAGACTCCAGACTCTCCCAGACCCAAGAAAGCCTGTCAGGTGAGAAGCAATGTCAAGATCATGTTCATAGTTATCTCCAGGAACAAGCAGGAATAAGTCCTCACATATGGGTACGTCGGAACCGACGGAGCCTGCGCGGGAAAGCTCCCCAGCTTCCCAGAAAGGAAGCTTTTGGGGCCTCCCACTGCACATGCGCGCTGCCTTCCCGCCTTCCGGACCAGCTCTCCTCAGTTTCTCTTTTTCCGCGGAGCCAGCAGGTCGTGTTCCTGTCACCGCTGAAGAAATTCTTATTTTAGTTTGTTTCTTTAGACCGCGTACCTGCCTTCCCCATACCGAAACCGGTACCGCCGGTCTCTCTTTCTTTCTTTCAAAAAAAAAAATAAAATCTTTATTTTTGCACAACTTGGTGACTTCGGTTAGGCCTTAGGCCTACACAAATTCTCCTCATGGAGAAACCAGCCCCTGGTTTCAAGAAGTGTACCAAGTGTAGTGCTGTTATTTCTGTCACAGACACCCATGACTGGTGTCTTAAATGTTTGGGACCTGACCACTCCATTCCGGACTGCCCATCCTGCTCCCAGATGTCTAAACGTGGTTTGCAGAACCGGGCCAACAAATTCCATGTGCTGTTTATTTATTTATTTATTTAGACAGTTTTGTATACCGCCTTATCCTTCAATCAAAGCGGTCACAACACAATTGGGGGATACATTTAACACGCGGGGATATGAGACACATTCACTAATACTTACAGGGAACATGGGCAATGGAGGGTTAAGTGGCTTGCCCAAGACCACAAGGAGCATCTGTGGGACTAGAAACCCCAGTCCTTCCGGCCCAAGGTTGCTGTCCTCTAGTGGGATTTGAACCCCCGACCTTCCGGCCTGAAGTACCGTGCCCCAACCACTAGGCTACTCCTCCCTCTGGGCATGTTTGCTTCAGATAATCCAGCATCACAGTCATCCAGGTCTTCCTCTCTGGATGGATCTCAGGTAACCAAACCTTCTTCGGGCAGGTCCTCAAAGAGCAAATCTCCTTCAAAGCATCGAGAGGCTCTCACTTTTGAATCTGAGGATCCTGCCCCAGCCAAACAACCCAGGCGGGAAGCTCTGGCTTCCAAAGCTCCATCTATAGGGTTACAGGTTGACATCGATGGCACGGCCTCGACCGATCACCTGTTAGACTGCTCTGGGGTACCGGCCCATACCGGTACCGACATCCAGGCAGCAGTGGCGTCTATGAGCAATACTGTTCAGACCATGCAGCAGGCCATGCTGGCTTTCATTAATGCTGCGACGCCCTCGGTACCGCATCCAGCGGTTCCGGTTCCGGTATCGTTTCCCATATCGGAACCGAGACCATCGTCTTCCAAACGCAGATCGGTTCCGCATGCCGGATCCGGGTTTTCACCCGATACCGATCCCATACCCGGTACGCCCGATGTCGATACCGAACGGTATGCGTATCGTGCGTTGGAAGCAAATAGAGGATACTCTGATTCTTCTGAGGATTTTGACTCCTCTGAGGACTCTGATGAGCTGTCTCTAGTTCTTCCTGAAGACCCTTCTTCCCCAAAGAGGAGAATGTCTCCACCAGAGGATTTGTCCTTTCAAGACTTCATTATAGAACTAGCTAAAGGACTTTCTATTACCACATCCTCTGGAAAAGAACCTAGATCAAAGAAACTAGATATTTTAGGATACCCTAAGGTTCCTAAAGAGGCAGTCACCCTGCCTATCCATGAAATCCTTCAAGAACACTTGATGGACTTATGGGAGGCTCCTCTAACGTTGTCTCCTTATTCTCGTAGGTTGGACACCATGTACCAGGTCCCTCCTTCTCCTGGTTTTCAAAAGACTCAGCTGCCTCACCATTCCATTGTGGTGAAGTCTGCGCTGAAAAAGATTAAGAGTACCAAAAGGCACTCTTCTACCCCTCCAGGGCGAGAATGTAAGACCCTAGACTCTTTTGGTAGGAAAATCTTCCAGGCTAGTATGCTTATAGCCAGGATTAATTCATACAGTCTGTATATGGGCATGTTTCTCAGGGAACTTGCCCTAAAGGTACGGCATTTTGCCCCCTTTCTCCCTGAGGATAAAAAGGAGGAGTTCATTTCTATAGTGAAACAGCTTCTAGATGTTTCTAAGTTCTCCAACAGAGCAGCCTTTGATTCCTTTGAAGGTGCCGGTAGAGCTTCGGGCATTGCCATTGCAGCCTGACGACTTGCTTGGCTCCAGGCCTCTGACCTAGAACCCTGGGTCCTGGATGGCTTACGGAATCTGCCCTGTACAGGTGAGAACTTATTTGGTAAAGACTGGCAAATTAAAGCCACTCAAATGGACGCAGAAAATGCTACCTTAGATAGACTTTCTAAGTCTACCTCTACTCCTGCCAAGAAAAAGTCTTTCAAAAGGCCTTACTACAAGAAGGCCAGATTTTCCACAAATACTGGCCAACAATCTTCTCAGCCTCGCTTTGCTGCTAAAAGTCAGCAGCCTAAACAGGCAAGGTCAAAGCCTGCAGTGTCTGCCACTCCTCAGCAGGCTCAACCCCCTCAGGGGTTTTGACTTGCCCCTAGAGAACTTAACCTTTCTGGCTCTAGAACAACCAGAGCCCCTCACCATTCCCGGAAGGTTAGCTCACTTTGCTCCCAGATGGGGGCAAATTACATCAGAGCAATGGACCCTCTCTATCATCAGAGAGGGCTACAAACTTCATTTTTCCAACCTTCCTCCATATACCTTGGTGAGGCACTTAAGTTCTCCCCCATCTCTCCTGGACCTGTTGGGGCAGGAAATCTCTTCTCTCCTTGCCCAAGGGGCAAGAGAAGAGGTTCCTCCTCTTCAACAAGGGACAGGATTCTACTCCCCTTATTTTCTCATACCAAAGAAGACAGGGGGATTCAGACCTATCCTAGATCTGAGAGAATTGAACAGATTTCTGTACAAGGAGAAATTCAAAATGCTTTCTCTAGGCATTCTCCTTCCATACCTTCAGAGTCAGGATTGGCTTTGTTCTCTAGATCTCAAGGATGCGTACACACATATACTCATCCACCCATCCCACAGAAAATATCTAAGATTTCTGTTTCAGGGAAAACATTTCCAGTTCAGAGTACTTCCCTTCGGTCTAGCCTCTGCTCCAAGAGTGTTCACCAAATGCATGGCAGTTGTTGCCGCATTTCTAAGAGGTCTGGGAATTTTTGTATTCCCATATCTGGACGACTGGCTCATCCGAGCTCCATCTCAGTCAGAGGCCCAGATTTCCCTGGACCGCACAAGGCACATCCTGCAGTATCTGGGACTGGTGATAAACCTTCCCAAGTCTCAACTTATCCCTACTCAGTCTCTGGAATTCATGGGGGCCCAGTTGGACACCACCACTGCAAGGGCCTACCTACCTCAAGTCCGGGGCCAACGTCTGGTGTGCTTGGCCTCCCAAGCTCAGTCCAGCAGTCACTTGACAGCCAGAGAAATGCTGCGACTTCTGGGCCACATGGCCTCCACAGTACACGTGGTGCCCTACGCTCGTCTTCATATGAGAACAGCTCAATGGACCTTGGCCACCCAGTGGACTCAGGCATCAGGAGCGCTCTCCGACCAAATACTCACCTCAAAGCGTCTGTTTTGGTCCCTCCAATGGTGGATGTCCACCAAGAATCTGTTGTTGGGGGCCCCCTTCCAACCTTTGTTGCCCCAAGCAACCCTCACAACAGATGCCTCCCAAACAGGGTGGGGAGCCCATCTACAACACCTCTCCACTCAGGGTACTTGGTCTCCACAGGAGACCACCCTTCACATCAACCTCCTGGAACTGCGAGCAATCTTCTTTGCCCTCAAAGTCTTCCATACCCTCCTTGTCAACCTGACCGTCCTATTTCAAACAGACAATCAGGTGGCCATGTTCTACGTAAACAAACAAGGAACGAAGCTCTCAGATTATGGGCCTTCGCCAGAGAGCATCAAATTCATCTTCTGGCAGTGTATCTTCCAGGGGTTCAAAACTCTCGGGCAGACAGACTCAGTCGAGTTCTGCTTCCACACGAATGGTCCTTGCATATGGACCAGATACGCAGAATCTTTCAGGAAGGGGGAACCCCGGACATAGACCTCTTTGCAAGTCCGTGGAATGCCAAACTTCCCCGGTTCTGTTCCAGGACTCCGTGTCAGAGAGCTCAGGCCAACGACGCCTTTCTCCTACATTGGGGTCAGGAATTCCTATATGCCTTTCCACCCATTCCTTTGATTCCCAAGACTCTGTTCAAACTCCAGAGGGATCACGGATCGATGATCCTCATAGCTCCACGCTGGCCACGCCAAGTGTGGTTCCCTCTACTTCTGCATCTCTCCCAGGGACCCTCCCTGGACCTGGGAGCGGCGCCAGACCTTCTGTCTCAGGAGGAGGGGACTTTGTGGCACCCAAACCCCAAGTCCCTACACCTCAGAGCTTGGTTACTGAAGGCCTAAGCCTTCATGACTTCAATCTTTCTCAACCAGTGGAAGATATCCTTCATGCCTCTAGGAAACTCAAGACGCACATTTTCAAAACTCATTTCAACCTGAACTAAACCCACAGATGGGGCAGCCCCCTGTCCACCTTGACCAAGAAACTTATCCTGTATATATGTATTTATGTATATATGTAAATGATCTCCCCCATAGCTAAGAAGTGTTAACTCTGTGTGGCGTGCTTTTCTGACAATCTGTAAACAAAATTTGTACCTGCCTTGATTTGGCAGCTTCGCAATAGTAATCTTACCCGCTTCTGATCGCTGGAAGGAGCGGGATACAAATGCTCGCTAAATAAAATAAATAAATAAATAAACCCTCCACGAGGCATTCCTATGCTTTCAAATGGAAACGCTTTTCCATTTGGTGTGCTCAACAGGGTCTTGACCCTCTAGCACTTCCTTTGAATTCTCTATTAGACTATCTCCTGCATCTTTCTAATGCAGGCCTTAAGACGAATTCCGTACGAGTCCATTTGAGTGCTATTGCAGCATCTTTAAAACCTATAAATGGACAACCTGTCTCCTCTCATTCTCTTATTGCAAGGTTCATGAGAGGCCTGACTCTAACTAAACCTCCCATCCGGCCTCCTCCGGTAGCATGGGATTTGAACCTCGTTCTAGGTCAGCTTATGAAGCCACCTTTTGACCCGTTGGTTTCTACCTCCTTGAAATTTCTTTCCTGGAAGGTCCTTTTCCTTATTGCAGTCACTTCGGCTCGCCGCATCAGTGAACTACAGGCCTTAGTGGCTCATCCACCTTATACCAGGTTTCATCATGATAAGGTGGTCCTTAGGACGAATCCCCACTTTATGCCCAAAGTGGTCTCGCCTTTTCATCTTAAACAAGAGTAACTGAATTCAAAAAAGCATGGGACCAACACAGAGGATCTCTAAAGGTAAAAAGTGGACTGTTGTAGTTGTTGTTATGGAAGGACAGACTAGATGGGCCTTGTGGTCTTTTTCTGTCATCATGTTTCTATGTTTCTAAGAGGTATATCTACCTGTCTTTTTTCCAGCTCCTCATGCATGCAGTGCAGAGAGGAACCTTCATACTCTAGATTGTAAAAGAGCTCTTGCCTTTTACCTCAACAGGACTCAGCCACATCGAAAGTCTTCCCAGCTTTTCGTGGCTTTTGATCCTTCTCATTTGGGACTTCCAGTCTCTAAACGTACACTTTCCAATTGGATTGCTCAGTGTATTTCCTTTGCTTACCAGAGTAAAAATATTTCTCTGGAAGGCCATGTCACAGCTCACAATGTGAGAGCCATGGCCACTTCTATGGCTCATCTTCACTCTGTATCCATAGATCAGATCTGTCGAGCCGCCACCTGGGCCTCGGTTCATACCTTCACAGCCCATTACTGTTTGGACAAGGACTCCCGCCGGGATGCCTTGTTTGGTCAGGCTGTCCTCAAACACCTGTTCCATACTTGAACCACTCCTGCCCACCTTCCCAGGATGGATGCCTGAGATCCATACGAAGATGGCGATCCCTTGGAAGGGATCTCCCAGGCATCTTAGCTAGGGAGTCCCCATATGTGAGGACTTATTCCTGCTTGTTCCTGGAGATAGCACAGTTACTTACCTGTAACAGGTGATCTCTGGGAACAGCAGGAATTAGTCCTCACAACCCACCCACCTCCCCTAGGAGTTGTATCTTCTATCTATCTTCCTTTCCTCTCTCTATTGTCTCAGCTATAAACTCGAACTGAGGAGAGCTGGTCTGGAAGGCGGGAAGGCAGCGCGCATGTGCAGTGGGAGGCCCCAAAAGCTTCCTTTCTGGGAAGCTGGGGAGCTTTCCCGCGCAGGCTCCGTCGGTTCCGACGTACCCATATGTGAGGACTAATTCCTGCTGTTCCCAGAGATCACCTGTTACAGGTAAGTAACACTGCTTTCTTTGATTACTGGGGTATTGCTCATCATGAGTATGCTCCAAAAGGCCAAACCATCAATAAGGAGTACTACGTCCAAGTTCTGACTTGTTTGAGAGATGCAGTTCGTCATAAGAAGCCATAGTTGAGTGGTTGCTTCACAATAACGCCCCAGCTCACTTATCACATTTTTTCCAGGAGTTCTTGGCCAAACTCTAAATCGAGCAAGTTAGACAGCCTCCATATTCACTTGACCTCACACCCTGTTGCTTTTTCTTTATTTTATTTAACAATTTATCTCCAGGAACAAGCAGGAATGAGTCTTCACATATGGGTATCGTCGGTACCGACGGAGCCTGTGCGGGAACGCTCCCCAGCGTCCAGAAAGAAAGCTTTTGGGAGCATCCCACAGCGCCTGCGCACTGCCTTCCCGCCTTTCCCAACCGCCTCTCTCCAGTTCTTCTTTTCCGCGGAGCCAGCAGGTCGTGTTCCTGTCACCGCTGAAGAAGTTCTTTATATTTCTTTATTTCTTTGGTCGCGCGTCTGCCTTCTTCGACGTCGGACCGGTACCGCCGGTCTTTTCTTCTTTCTTCTTTAAAAAAAAAATAAACTACCGTTTCCCACTTTTGTGCATTTTTCCCTTTTGGGCCTTAGGCCTAGCAAAATTTTCCTCATGGAAAAGCCTGCTTCTGGTTTTAAAAAGTGCACGAAGTGCAGCGGTACTCTTTCTATCACCGACACCCATGACTGGTGTCTAAAATGTTTGGGTCCTGACCACTCCCATCACAGATTGTGAGTCCTGTTCCATGATGTCTAAAAGAGGTCGACAGAATCGAGCGGCCAAGCTCAGTACCCTGTTTCCCTCTGATGCAGCTTCGGTGGCATCGACCTCTTCCAGGGCCTCTTATTCCTCCCATGGATCTCAGGTAACCAAGCATAAGTCCAGCCGGTCCTCAAAGTGTAGATCTCCCTCTAAGTATCGAAATGCCTCCGGGCTTGCTCTCGAGGATCCCGCACCGGCAAAATTACCCCGGCGGGAAGCTCCGGTTTCCAAAGCTTTATCTATGTGGTCACAGGTTGACATCGATGGAGGAGGGGTGATGATAGGATGCTACAGCGGTTAGAACAGAGATATATTTTTCAACTAGGGTCCCTGGTCCCACATGGTTTGAATATGGAAAGAGACCTGTCAGTATTTTTGTAGGTTACTGAGTTCACAGCAATGAGGGTTTAAGAAGTTTAAGTTATAGAAGAAACGTAGTTTCCATTACAATATATGAGCTACCTGTATTATTAAACTGTAATATTAATTTTAATATAACTGTATATTTAAATAGTTAAGCTGACAGTACTTTCGTTTACCATTAGTATTATTTTTATTTATCTTTTATTCTTAATTATCCATTAAGAAGTTTTTTTATTGATTTTTATTTATTTATTCATCTATTTGCAATTTTACATATTTTTAATTTATTTATATTTATTTTTGTAGTTCACTGATCCCTCTTCAGGACACTTTTTACAAAAACTAGGTTTGTTGTACTACAGGTCAAAAAGAAGTTAGTTTGCATTATAACAGATGAGGCCAGTGGCATGTTTGCCCATTAATTTTAGTGCTATTATTCTAATAAGGTGATATCCAAGGACTAAGTAAGCAATTGAATTATATAATCATTATGACCACCACACAGAATACATGCAGGTTCATAGAAATTAGTTTTCATGTATTAAGTGTTAAGTTGCATTATAACAGATGAAGGTCTGTGTTACCACCCGTTTCAATGCTCGAATCTCTGCTTAGCAACTAGTGACGGAGATGGTAATGCAGTAGGATACGTCAATTTTCCCGCGGCTAACAAAAGCGCAAGTGCGGGCGTTTTTGATGCAAAATTTCCCTTACGCAGTAGACGACAGTTCTTCAACGCATAAGGATCTTCAAGATATTGTGTACAGTAAGTACCATTAAGGCTTTAAATGTCTTTAACATAATGGGATTTATAGTTGAGATCTTTCAATTCCAAGGCTGTTTTTTAAATAGCAATATAAGAGTGTGTTACAATACAGTATATGAGTGCTCAAAGAGAATAACGAAATGGTGCCTAGTAAGTTAGTTCCCCATTAGGATAAGAACATAAGTCATTTGAAAATATGCTCGGAAAGGTCCGTTTAAGTTAGAACAGACTCTCCGTTGCAAAGGATCGGTTGGATATATCAGATTCACAACACTTTAGGGTCTGATAAGACAAGTTTTGCAACTTACTGGTTGATCTGGGTTTTCGACAAATGTTTGTTTAAGAACTAGAGCTCTTTGAAACACAATGCCCTATTTGTCCAATGACACGGTGGGAACTTGAAAGTGAGAAGGTGTTGTTTTAATTTAATAATGTCACTTCTTTCGCGATTAAGAATAGGAAGGCCTTTATTTAAATGTTGTCACAACTTGATTAAAAATTAGAAGACTTATATTAGAATTATGCCGCTGAATATTTATATAGCGCGATTTAAGTTAAAGGGTTGCAAGAGTCTGTCGTCGATCAGAAAGTCCAAAATATTAGTTCGCTGTAACAAGTTGGTGCCGGACGACATTACAAAGACGTTACCTACTGTTAAAGATTGTGTTCACAAACAGAGCAGATAAGAAAGTATAAGTATGAAAAAGCGGTTTCGTCTGGAAAGCGGCATTGATTTTAAATACCAATTTTTACATTCAAGGGGATTTATTCCACCAATTAAGTTTTATATGTATAATATGTTTTACTAATAGGTTAACGTTTCACATTTCTTATAGAGAAAAAGCAGACACACATTCTTTAGAGTGAATCAAATATTCAGCCGTGCATTTTCGAACAGAGACACGGGTATGGGTATCCCTTGCACACATTCTTTTAAAAAATGCACACATTCATGAGGTTTTTAAATAGAATTGTATTTATGGTTTTAACAATCGCAAGATAGCCAGTTGCAAGTTTTTTAGTAATCGCCATGCACTTTTGAACGGAGATACGGGTATGGTATCCCTCGCACACATTCTTAGATATAAAAAATACACATATGCATGAGGTTTTTAAATAGAATTGTATTTATGTTTTTAGTAATTGCAAGATAACCTGTTGCAAGTTTTTATTACATATATTAAGCAACAAAGCATTCCGTTTGGGCAATTTTTGACTAGACCCACATTATATAATTTTTAATTTTTATTCTATATGGTCTCATAAATCTATATTTTTAGCTCTCCCATATATTTGTTTTTAAGGATTGTGGTTAGAAATGATGCACTACAGGTTTCATTATGAGTTGATCTACTCACTTCCTGCTCCTATTCATCCACACACATTGACGGTGGTTACACATAGCATGTTTTTATACATGTGATTTTCTATACAGGGTTTTTTATATATATGTGGTGGTATACACCTCTTTCACATTTGGATATTTAATTTATTGTGTAATTTTTATGGTCTTATTGGTTTTATATGTTTTTAACAATGTTTATTATTAACAAGATTCATTTAATGTTTTTATGTGTATTTTAAACGCATTATAGTTTTTATGATTATGTATTTGCAGCGAACCTGTATCCCCTGATGAAGTGAAAATACGAAACACGGCCTGTGTCGGGCTCTCGGGTTTTTAGAGTAACCAATAAAGTATCCTTGTTAAACCACCACGTATTACAGACTGGGTGCCTTCGTATAACATGGTGAAGTGCTCCTTCGTTGCACTGGTACCGACATCCAGACATTGGTTGCGTCGATGGATCAGAATATTCTGACCATGCAGCGTGCCATTACGGCATTCATACAAGCTGCGACGCCTCCGGTACCGCAACAAACTCCGTTGTCGGTACCGGTTCCGGCACCGATATCGGTTCCGGTGCCGGTACCGCTTGCATTGACATCGGTGTCGACTGCAACGGTACCCTGTTCTGTGATGCCCATCGGTACCGATCACTCCCGATGTCGATACCACTCGGTACGCGTATCGGGCTCTGCAGGAGCATCCAGACAGGCGATACTTCAATTCCTCCGAAGACTCTGATGAATCAGAGGCTTCTGTCGAAGCATCAGTACTCCTTCCTCAGGAGCCCTCTTCTCCAAAAAGAAGAATGTCTCCTCCAGAAGACTTGTCTTTTCAAGACTTCATTAGGGAAGTGGCCAGGGGCCTCTCCATTTCAGTGGCCCCTGAATCAGAGCCTAGAGCCAAGAAATTGGATATTTTACAATATCCTAAGGCTCCTAAAGAGGCAGCTACTTTACCAATTCATGAGATCCTTTATGATCACATGTTGGGCATATGGGAGACACCTCTCACTATCTCCCCTCATTCTCGTAGGTTGGACACCATGTACCGTGTTCCTCCTTGTCCTGGCTTTCATAAGACTCAGCTTCCTCACCACTCTATTGTGGTGGAGTCTGCTATGAAGAAAAAGAGTGCAAAAAGACACTCATCTAATCCTCCAGGAAGAGAATGCAGAACCTTGGATGCTTTTGGCCGGAGAATTTTCCAGGCCAATATGCTTGCTGCCAGAATCAACTCCTATAGTCTCTATATGGGGATGTTTCTAAAGGAAGTTAAGATCATCTAGAAACTTTATCTCCTTTTATCTCAGAAGATAAAAGGGAGGAGTTTCTCACCTGGCTTAAACATGCCCAGGATGTTTCCAAATTTTCCAACAGTGCAGCCTTTGACTCTTTTGAGTGTGCCAGCAGAGCCTCGGCTATTGCCATAGGTGCACGCAGAGTTGCTTGGTTACAAGCTTCTGATTTGGAACCCTGGGTCCAGGATGGATTAGGAAATCTTCCTTGTACAGGTGAAAACCTTTTTGGCAAGGATGGGCAAGCAAAGGCCACTCAGATGGATGCTGAGAATTCTGCCTTAGATAGATTTTCAAAGTCTACTTCTGCGCCTGTTAGAAAAAGGTGGTTCAAAAAGGCTTTCTTTCCCAAAAATGGGAAATATTATCCTGTTTATGGTCAGCAGGCATCTTCTGCAGGTCGTTTTGCTGCAAAGCATCAGCAACAACCTGGAGTGGAGGAGCGGCCTAGTGGTTGGGGCAAGGTACTTCAGGCCGGAAGGTTGGGGTTCAAATCCCACTAGAGGACAGCAACCTTGGGCCGGAAGGACTGGGGTTTCTAGTCCCACAGGTGATCCTTGTGGTCTTGGGCAAGCCACTTAACCCTCCATAGCCCATGTTCCCTGTAAAATAGTTATCTCCAAGTTATAATGCCCTGTTCAATGTAATTTCAGTTTGTTCAATGTAAACCGCACTGATGCAGAATAGCGCGGTATATAAGAGAATGTAAATAAATAAAAATAAATAAACAACCTAAACAAGCCAAGCCTAAGGCTGCAAGGACTGCTATGGCCCAACAGCCTCAGCCTCCTCAGGGCCTTTGACTTACATCTAGAGAACTTAGCCTTTCTGGCTCTAGAAGAACCAGAGCCTCTCACCATTCCAGGAAGGTTAGCTCACTTTGCTCCCAGATGGGAACAAGTCACGGCAGATCAATGGACCCTCTCCATCATAAGGGAGGGGTACAAACTTCATTTCTTAAACCTTCCTCCTCATACCATGGTGAGACAGTTCAATTCTCCGACATCTCTCCTCGACCTTCTGGGTCAGGAGATTGCTACCCTTCTTGCCCAAAGGGCAATAGAAGAAGTACCCCTTCTTCAACAGGGCTCAGGGTTCTACTCCCCCTATTTTCTTATCCCAAAGAAAACAGGGGGCTACAGACCCATGTTAGATCTCAGAGAATTGAACAAGTTTCTATGCAAGGAGAAATTCAAGATGATTTCTCTCGGTGCTCTCCTTCCATACCTTCAGAGTCAGGATTGGCTTTGTTCTCTAGATCTCAAGGATGTGTACACCCATATCCTCATCCATCCAACACAAGAAGGTTCCTTCGGTTCCTTTATCAAGGAAAGCACTACCAATACAGAGTGCTTCCTTTCGGTCTGGCCTCTGCTCCAAGAGTGTTCACAAAATGCATGGCAGTAGTAGCTGCATTTCTACGCACTCTAGGAATATTTGTATTCCCATATCTGGACGACTGGCTCATCCGAGCTCCATCCCAGTCAGAGGCCCAGACTTCCCTAGCCTGCACAAGGCGTGTTCTTCAGTATCTGGGACTTGTAATAAACATCCCAAAATCCCATTTCACCCCTACTCAGTCTTTAGCGTTCATAGGGACTTGCTGGATACCACAACTGCAAGGGCCTATCTTCCCCAGGCGCGTTGCCTACGCTTGGTGCAGTTAGCCTCACAAATTCAGTTAAAGTCCCATTTAACTGCTCGAGAAATGTTACAACTGTTAGGCCACATGGCATCCACCGTACATGTGGTTCCTTGCGCTCACCTTCACATGAGGGCAGCTCAGTGGACTCTGTCCACCCAATGGACCCAGGCATCAGGGTGCCTGTCAGACAAAATAGCAACCTCCAGTCGCCTCTTCTGGTCTCTCCAGTGGTGGAAGTCCACTCAAAATCTGTTGCTGGGGTTCCCCTTTCAACAGTCGCTACCCCAAGCAACCCTTACAACAGATGCCTCTCCAAGGGGTTGGGGAGCTCATCTACAAGATCTATCCACCCAGGGCATCTGGTTTCCACAAGAGACATCTCTACATATCAACCTCTTGGAGCTCAGAGCAATTCTTCTAACTCTGAGTCTTCCACACCCTGCTCAGCTACAAGACAGTCCTCATCCACACGGACAACCAAGTAGCCATGTTCTACGTGAACAAGCAGGACGGGATTGGCTCTCTGTCGCTTTGCAACGAAGCTTTGAGATTGTGGGCCTTCACCAGAGACCATCAAATTCATATCATGGCAGTGTATCTTCCAGGGGTTCAAAACTCTTGGGCAGACAGACTCAGTCGAGTTCTGCTTCCACACGAATGATCCCTCCATGGGGACCAGATAGCCAGGATCTCCCGAATTTGGGGAACCCCGGACATAGACCTGTTTGCAAGTCCGTGGAATGCCATACTTCCCCGGTTCTGTTCCAGGATTCCGTGTCAGGGAGTTCAGGCCAGGGATGCCTTCCTCCTCCATTGGGGGCAAGACTTCCTCTATGCCTTTCCACCCATTCCCCTAATTCCCAAGACACTATTCAAACTTCAGTGAGACAAGGGGTCTATGATCCTCATAGCACCACATTGGCCTCGCCAGGTGTGGTACCCTCTACTTCTGCATCTCTCTCAAGCTCCCTCCCTGAGCTTGGGATCTGCTCCAGACCTCCTGTCCCAGGAGGAGGGAACGTTGTGGCACCCAAATCCCCAGTCTCTTCATCTCAGAGCCTGGTTGCTGAAGGCCTAGACCTTCAAGATTTGCATCTTTCTCAGCAGGTGAAGGATATCCTTCATGCTTCCATAAAGCCTTCCACTAGACATTCCTATGCTTTTAAATGGAAACGGTTTACCATTTGGTGTGCACAGAAGGGTCTTAACCCCCTTGCAATACCTCAGAATTCTTTACTAGAGTATTTGCTGCATTTATCCCATGCAGGCCTTAAAACAAATTCAGTAAGAGTCCATTTGAGTGCTATTACAGCATCCCTTAAGCCTCTCAATGGACAGCCTATTTCCCCTCATCCTCTTATTGCAAGATTCATGAGAGGCCTTCTTTTTACTAAACCTCCCATTAGACCAACTCCAGTGGCATGGGATTTGAATTTGGTTCTTGGCCAGCTTATGAAGCCACTCTTTGAACCCTTAGCCACTGTTGTTAAGTGCCGTCCAGTCAGAGTCGACTCATAGCGACCCTCTGGATAGCTATCCTAAATTGTGTTCAGTCTTCAGTCAGGCGGCTCATTGTTGACAGACTGGTACCCATAGCTGCTGTTATTGTATCGATCCATCTCATTGCTGGCCTTCCTCTTTTGCGTTGACCTTCTATCTTGCCAAGCATGATGTCTTTCTCTAATGATCTCTCTCTTCGCATGATGTGTCCAAAGTATGAAAGTCGAAGTCTTGTCATCTGAGCTTCTAAAGAAAGCTTAGGTTTGATCTTCTCTAGTACCGACTGGTTTGTTCTTCGGGCAGTCCATGGTATACACAGTATTCGCCGCCAGCACCATAATTCAAAGGAATCAATTTTCTTCCTGTCTGTCTTTTTCACTGTCCAGCTTTCACATCCATATGATGTTATTGAAAATACCATGGCTTGAACAAGTCGAATCTTTGTATGGAGAGAGACATCTCTGCTCTTGAGAATCTTATCTAGGTCTTTCATAGCCATTCTGCCAAGAGCAATGCGTCTGATTTCTTGACTGCTTGTTGCTTCTTTATTTGATAGTTGATCCAAGTAGGTTAAAGTTGTTCACAATTTCAATTTCTTCTCCTTCAATGATGAACCTGTTGATTATGCCAGTTGTCATGATCTTTGTCGTCTTTACATTAAGGCGCAGGCCCATTTTGAGACTGTTCTTTGATTGTGAGAAGCAAATGTTTCAGATCATCTTCACTTTCAGCCAGTAATGTGGTGGTATCAGCATAGCGAAGGTTGTTGAGTCTTCCACCAATCTTCACACCTCTGTTATCTTCATACAATCCTGCTTCTCTGATGATTTGTTCTGCATATAAATTAAACAGGTAGGGGGAAAGTATGCAGCCTTGTCTTACACCTTTGCTTATTTTAAACCATTCTGTTTCTCCTTGTTTCGTTCGAACTGTTGCTTCTTGATCAATGTACAGATTTCGCAAGAGAACGATCAGGTGTTCAGGTATACCCTTGCTTCTTAATGTGGCCCAGAGTTTCTCATGGTTTACACAGTCAAAAGCCTTGCTATAGTCGATAAAGCACAAATAGATATCCTTTTGGTATTCTTTAGTCTTTTCAAGGATCCATCTCACATCCGCAGTGATGTCTCTCGTTCCTCGCCCTTTCCTGAACCCTTCTTGCACGTCAGGTAGTTCTTGTTCCAAGTATGGTTGTAGTCTCTTTTGAATAATCTTCAGTAGAATCTTGCTGGCATGTGGGATCAGAGCGATTGTGTGATAATTTCCACAGTCAGTTGGATCACCTTTCTTTAGTATTGGTATAAACACAGATCTTTTCCAGTCAGTTGGCCATGATGATGTCTTCCATATTTCTTGGCAGAGCCTTGTAAGTACGGTAACAGCTGCATCAGATTGCTGCAATACTTCTATGGGAATGCTATCAGTGCCTGGTGCTTTGTTCTTTGATAAGGCTTTCAATGCTGCTTCAACTTCTTCTTTCATCACCAGTGGTTCCCGATCATAAGGTACAGGTTGAAACGGCTGTTGGTCCACTTGATCTTTATCATATAAAAACTCTGTATATTCCTTCCACCTTTTCTTGATCTTCTCAGCATCATTCAACATAGAACCTTGAGCATCTTGTAACATTCCAATTCGAGGCTGGAACTTTTTCTTTAACTGTCGTAGCTTTAGGAAAGCTGATCTTGTTCTTCCTCTAATAGTTTCTGCTTCTATTTCCTTGCAAGTGTCATTGTAATACTTTTCCTTGTCCTGTCTTGCTGCACGTTGGAAATCTCTGTTGAGTTCTGCGATTGTCTTTCTTTCTCCTCTGGCTTTAGCTTCTCTGCGTTTCTGGGCAATTTTCAAAGTTTCTTCCGTCATCCATTTTGGCCGTTTTTGCTTTTTCACCTTTTGTAGAGACTTCTCGCTTTCTTCCAACACAACCTTCTTGATGTCATTCCATAACTCTTCCGGAGCTCTGTCATTTGTATCTAAAGCAGCAAATCGATTTTGCAGGCAGTCTTTAAATTTCAGTGGTATATTCTCAAGGTCATATTTTGCTGCATTCATGAGTGGTTGGCTCTTTTTCAACTTTAACTTGAGTTTGCATACTAGTAGTTGATGATCTGTACCACAGTCAGCTCCAGGTTTTGTCTTTGTTGATGTTACAGAGCTTTTCCGTCGTTGACTTCCACAGATGTAGTCAATTTGATTTTTATACAATCCATTGGGTGAGGTCTATGTGTACAGTCGCCACTTGTGTTGCTGGAAGAAGGTGTTTGAGATGAATAGATCATTGGTCTTGCAGAATTCTATCAGTCTTTCTCCAGCTTCATTTCTGTTGCCAAGTCCATATTTTCCAACTACTTTGCCTTCTTCTTTGTTGCCAACTTTTGCGTTCCAGTCCATGACTGTCAGGATATCCTGTTTGCATGTTCTGTCAATTTCAGCTTGTACTTGTTCATAGAACTCTTCAATTTCATTCTCTTCTGCAGCTGTTGTTGAGGCATATACTTGAATTATAGTTGTGTTGATAGGCAATCCTCGTAGACGAATAGAGATTAAGCGTTCGCTGACTGCATTGTATTTCATTACAGTTCTTGCAAGCTGCTTCTTTATTATAAATGCAACACCATTTCTTCTTTGTCTTTCATTTGCAGCATAGTAGACCATGTGATCATCTGATGCAAAGTGCCCTATGCCAGTCCATTTCAGCTCGCTGACACCCAACAGATCAAGTTGTACATGCTCCATTTCATTCTTGACCACCTCCAACTTTCCTTGGTTCATGCTTCTTACGTTCCATGTTCCAATGTGTAAGACATCTTTACAGCTTCTGACTCTCATTTCATGCGCAGCTACATCAGCAGTCAGACTTCCCAAGGGCTTTGATCCAACAACATCATAAATGCTGGCTTTACTCTGAAAAATCTTCAGCTCTTCCCCAGTAACTACTGCCCTTAGCCACTACCTCCTTGAAATTTCTTTCCTGGAAGGTTACTTTTCTCATTGCAGTCACCTCAGCTCGCCGCATCAGTGAGCTGCAGGCCTTGGTGGCTAATCCTCCTTATACAAAGTTCCACCATGACAAGGTTGTCCTCAAGACTAATCCACACTTTATGCCTAAAGTGGTCTCACCTTTTCATCTGAACCAGGAGGTGTATTTACCTGTCTTTTTTTCCAGGACCTCATGCATCAAGTGCAGAGAGGAATCTCCATACCCTGGATTGTAAGAGAGCACTCGCTTTTTACTTATAAAGGACACAGCAACATAGAAAGTCCTCTCAACTCTTTGTTGCGTTTGATCCCTCTCATTTGGGACTTCTAGTCTCTAAGAGAACTCTGTCCAATTGGATTGCTCAGTGTATTTCTTTCGCCTACCAGAGTAAGAACCTTCCTCTGGAGGGCCATGTCACAGCTCACAATGTGAGGGCCATGGCAACCTCTATGGCTCATCTGAACTCTGTGTCCATCGACCAAATCTGTCGAGCGGCCACCTGGGCCTCGGTTCACACCTTTACAGCCCATTACTGCTTGGACAAGGACTCCCGCCGGGATGCCTTGTTTGATCAGGCTGTTCTCAAACACCTGTTCCATGCCTAATCAACTCCTACCCCCCCCATCCCTGGTTGGATGCCCGAGATCCATGGGGGCAGGTAGAGCCCTTCTCAGGGACTCACAACCTTGGAGATCTCCCTGGCATCTCTAGCTGGGGAGTCCCCATATGTGAAGACTCATTCCTGCTTGTTCCTGGAGATAGCACAGTTACTTACCTGTAACAGGTGATCTCTGGGAACAGCAGGAATAAGTCTTCACAACCCACCCACCTCCCCTAGGAGTTGTATCTATCTATCTATCTTTCCTTTCCTCCCTCTCTCTCTTTGTCTCAGCTTAAAACTCAAACTGGATAGAGGCGGTTGGGAAAGGCGGGAAGGCAGCGCGCAGGCGCTGTGGGATGCTCCCAAAAGCTTTCTTTCTGGACGCTGGGGAGCGTTCCCGCGCAGGCTCCATCGGTACCGACGATATCCATATGTGAAGACTTATTCCTGCTCTTCCCAGAGATCACCTGTTACAGGTAAGTAACTGTGCTTTCTGTACTGCTTTTCTTGTATTCAAAGCGGTTTACATTGAACAATGTAAACCGCCCCCCCCCCCACTATTGATCCCCCCCCCTGTTATATGTCCGACCGCTTTGACCCGGTGAAAAGCGGGATATAAATACAGTTAAATAAATAAATAAATGAACAAGAAACATTACATAGAACAAAGTCATTAAACTTGGAGAACAGTGGTATTAACATTATTTGCACGATTTCTTGTTACAGGTTGTGGGAATGTATTGTTGGGTGTTTGAGATAGGTTGTAGTTACTGGTTGATGTGGATGGGTTCAGATTTTATTGTAGTGGCTACGTTTCTGATGGTGGTTCTGCTTCTGGTCCATAGTACTCTGAGAAGAGGTGTGTTTTTAAGACTTTATGAAAAGCCTATAAATCGGTGGTGTTTCTTATTCTATCTCCAGGAACAAGCAGGAATGAGTCCTCACATATGGGGTACGTCGGTACCGACGGAGCCTGTGTGGAAATGCTCCCCAGCTTCCCAAAAAGGAAAGCTTTTGGGAGCATCCCACAGTGCATGCGCGCTGCCTTCCCGCCTTTCCTGACCAACTCTCCTTAGTTCTTCTTTTTCCGCGGAGCCAGCAGGTCGTGTTCCTGTCACCTCTGAAGTTCTTTATTTTCATTTGTTTCTTTGGCCGCGTGTCTGCCTTCCCCGCCGGACCGGTATCGCCGGTCTTTTTTTCTTTACTTTTCTAACAAAAAAAAAAAAAAATCTTTCTTTTCCCCACTTGGTGTGTTTTTCTACTTAGGCCTCTAGGCCCTTGAGAAAATTCTACCTCATGGAAAAACCAGCCTCCGGTTTTAAAAAATGCACCAAGTGTAGCGGTACAATTTCAGTTACAGACACCCATGAATGGTGTCTTAAATGTTTGGGGCCTGACCACTCCATCCCGGATTGCCCGTCCTGCTCTCTGATGTCTAAATGAGGCTTACAGAACCGAGCAGCCAAGTTCCATATGCTGTTTTCCACGGAGGCACCAGCATCGACATCTTCCAGGTCTTCCACTCCTGATGGGTCTCAGGTAACCAAATATTCTGCTAGCAGGTCCTCAAAGGGCAAATCTCCCTCTAAGTATCGAGATGCCCCCGGGCTTGACCCTGAGGACCCTGCCCCAGCCAAACAACCCCGGCGGGAAGCTCCGGCTTCCAAAGCTCCTCCTATGGGGTTACAGGTCGACATCGATGGCACCTGTTAGACTGCTCTTGGGTACCGGCACAATCTTCCGGTACCGACATCCAGGCAGCCGTGGCGTCCATGGATCATACTCTTCAATCCATGCAGCAAGCCATAATGGCTTTCATTAAGGCTGCGATGCCGACGGTACCGCACCAAGCGGTACCGACTCCAGTACCGCACCAAGCGGTACCGACTTCAGTACCGGTACCACACCCGATACCGGTACCCATGGCATCCACATCGACCAGGATACCGGTTCCCGGTTCCGGGGTTTTTCCTGATACCGATCCGGTACCGGGCACGCCCGATGTGGATACCGGTCGATACGCCTATCGATCCCTGGAAGCAAACAGACGATACTTCGATTCTTCTGATGATTCTGACTCATCAGATGACTCTCCTGAAGTATCTCTCACTCTTCCTGAGGAGCCCTCTTCTCCAAAAAGAGAATGTCCTCAAGAGGATTTGTCCTTTCAAGACTTCATAATAGAAGTAGCTAAAGGGCTCTCTATTTCAGTAACTTCTGAAAAAGAGACCAGAGCAAAGAAATTGGATATTTTGGGATACTCTGAAGTTCCCAAAGAGGCAGTCACCTTGCCCATTCATGAGATTCTTCAGGAACACATGATTGACTTATGGGAGACTCCTCTCACCCTATCTCCACATTCTTGTCGTTTGGACACCATGTATCGTGTCCCACCTTCTCCTGGTTTTCAAAAAACTCAGCTTCCTCATCACTCTATTGTGGTGCAGTCGGCTGCGAAAAGGATAAAGAGTTCCAAGAGACACTCTTCTACTCCTCCAGGAAGAGAATGCAGGACTTTGGATGCTTTTGGTAGGAAAATCTTCCAAGCCAGCATGCTTATTGCCAGAATCAATTCATATAGCCTTTATATGGGCATGTTTCTGAAGGAGGTTGTGCAAAAGCTGCGCAATTTTCTCTCTTTTATCCCAGAGGATAGAAAGGAAGAGTTCCTTCTTTGCCTAAAGCATACTCAGGACATCTCAAAGTTCTCCAACAGAGCAGCCTTTGACTCCTTCGAAGGTGCCAGCAGAGCCTCAGGCATTGCCATAGCTGCTCGCAGAATTGCTTGGCTCCAGGCTTCTGACCTAGAACACTGGGTCCAGGATGGCTTGGGAAATCTGCCCTGTACAGGTGAAAATCTGTTTGGCAAGGAGTGGCAAATTAAAGCCACTCAGATGGATGCAGAAAATGCTGCCTTAGGTAGACTTTCTAAGTCTACCTCTACCCCTGCCAAGAAAAAATCTTTTAAGAAGTCTTTCTTCAAGAAGGCCAGATTTCCTTCCAATACTGGCCAACAATCTTCCACGGCTCGCTTTGCTACAAAGCGTCAGCAACCTAAACAGGCCAGGGCAAAACCTGCAGGGGCTACTGCAGCCCAGCAGTCCCAACCCCCTCAGGGTTTTTGACTTGATACTAGAGAACTTAACTTTTCTGGCTCTACGACAACCAGAGCCTCTCACCATTCCAGGAAGGCTAACTCATTTTGCTCCCAGATGGGAGCAAATCACATCAGAACAGTGGACCCTCTCCATCATCAGAGAGGGCTACAAACTGCATTTCTCCAACCTTCCTCCCCATACCATGGTGAGACTTTTCAATTCTCCCACATCTCTCCTAGACCTTTTGGGTCAGGAGGTGACCACCCTTCTGGCCCAAAGGGCAATAGAAGAGGTACCTCTCCTTCAACAGGGGTCAGGGTTTTACTCCCCTTATTTTCTCATCCCAAAGAAAACAGGGGGGTACAGACCCATTCTAGATCTCAGAGAATTGAACAAATTCTTATGCACGGAGAAGTTCAAGAAGCTTTCTCTAGCTACTCTCCTTCCATACCTACAGAGTCAGGATTGGCTTTGTTCTCTAGATCTCAAGGATGCGTACACTCATATACTCATCCATCCATCTCACAGAAAATTCCTACGTTTTCTGTTCCAGGGAAAACATTACCAATACAGAGTGCTTCCTTTCGATCTAGCCTCTGCTCCAAGAGTGTTCACCAAATGCATGGCAATAGTTGCTGCCTTTCTACGCACTCTGGGAATATTTGTCTTCCCATACCTGGACGACTGGCTCATCCGAGCTCCATCTCAGTCAGAAGCCCAGATTTCCCTGGACCGCACAAGGCGCATTCTGCAGTATCTGGGACTTGTGGTAAACCTCCCAAAGTCTCAGCTCACCCCTACTCAGTCCCTAGAATTCAAAGGGGCCTGGTTGGATACCACTACTGCAAGGGCCTACCTTCCTCAGGCCCGTTGCCAACGTCTAGTGCAGTTAGCCTCCCAGATTCAGTCAAAGACTCACTTAACTGCCCGGGAGATGCTACAACTACTAGGCCACATGGCTTCCACAGTGCATGTGGTACCCTATGCTCGCCTACACATGCGAGCAGCTCAATGGACTTTGTCCACACAGTGGACTCAAGCATCAGGAGCTCTCTCAGACCAAATAGCAACCTCCAAACGTCTCTTTTGTTCTCTTCAATGGTGGATGTCCACTCAAAATCTGTTGCTGGGGTCCCCCTTCCAACCTTTGTTGCCCCAGGCAACCCTCACAACAGATGCCTCCCAAACAGGTTGGGGAGCTCATCTAAAAGACCTCTCCACCCAAGGCACTTGGTCCCTACAGGAGACCTCTCTTCAACCTCTTGGAACTTCGAGCAGTATTCCTAGCTCTCAAGGTCTTTCATACCCTCCTCAGCTACAAGACAGTCCTCATTCATACGGACAATCAAGTAGCCATGTTTTACATAAACAAGCAAGGAGGAACTGGCTCTCTGTCGCTTTGCAACGAAGCTCTAAGATTATGGGCCTTCGCCAGAGAGCATCAAATCCATCTCCTGGCAGTATATCTCCCAGGAATCCAAAACTCTTGGGCAGACAGACTCAGTCGAGTTCTGCTTCCACACGAATGGTCCCTGCACATGGATCAGGTACTCAGAATCTTCCAGAAATGGGGAACCCCGGACATAGACCTCTTTGCAAGTCCGTGGAATGCCAAACCTCCCCGGTTCTGTTCCAGAAATTCCGTGTCAGGGAGCTCAGGCCAAGGATGCCTTCCTCCTTCATTGGGGTCAGGACTTCCTGTATGCCTTTCCACCCATTCCTTTGATTCCCAAGACTCTGTTCAAACTTCAGAGGGATCAAGGATCTATGATCCTCATAGCTCCACACTGGCCATGCCAAGTGTGGTACCCTCTACTTCTGCATCTCTCCCAAGCCCCCTCCCTGGACTTGGGAGCTGCTCCAGACCTTCTGTCTCAGGAGGAGGGGACTTTGTGGCACCCAAACCCTAAGTTCCTTCACCTCAGAGCTTGGTTACTGAAGGCCTAGACCTTCAAGACTTCAATCTTTCTCAACAAGTGAAGGATATCCTCCATGCTTCCAGAAAACCTTCCACTAGGCGTTCCTATGCTTTTAAGTGGAAAAGATTTTCCATTTGGTGTGCTCAAAAGGGTCTTGACCCTCTAGCACTACCTTTAAATTCTCTATTGGAATATCTCCTGCATCTCTCCAATGCAGGCCTTAAAACGAATTCAGTAAGAGTCCATTTGAGTGCTATTGCAGCATCCCTTAAGCCTCTCAATGGACAACCTGTTTCCTCTCATCCTCTTATTGCAAGATTCATGAGAGGCCTAACTTTAACTAAACCTCCCATTCGACCTCCTCCGGTGGCATGGGACTTAAACTTGGTTCTTGGTCAGCTTATGAAGCCACCCTTTGAACCCTTAGCCACTACCTCCTTGAAATTTCTTTCCTGGAAGGTTATTTTCCTCATTGCAGTCACCTCGGCTCGCCGTATCAGTGAACTGCAGGCCTTAGTGGCAAATCCACCTTATACAAGATTTCATCATGATAAGGTGGTCCTTAGGACCAATCCCCACTTTATGCCTAAAGTGGTCTACCCTTTTCATCTTAATCAAGAGGTCTATTTACCCGTCTTTTGTCCAGCTCCTCATGCATCCAGTGCAGAGAGGAACCTTCATACTCTAGATTGTAAAAGGGCCCTTGCCTTTTACCTCCACAGGACACAGCAACATCGAAAGTCTTCCCAGCTTTTTGTTGCTTTTGATCCTTCTCACTTAGGACTTCCAGTCTCTAAAAGAACACTGTCCAGTTGGATTGCTCAGTGTATCTCCTTTGCTTTCCAGAGTAAGAACATTCCTCTGGAGGGCCATGTTACAGCTCACAATGTGAGAGCCATGGCCACCTCTATGGCTCATCTTCATTCTGTCACAAACACAAGGAGGAGCAGGCCTCCTGCGAGCAATACCAAACGACACAAGAAGCAGGAGACGTTGGATGAACTAATGCGTCTTTTATTGATAGGAACCCCAACGCGTTTCGGCAACGCCTTCCTCAGGGGAATTGACACTTAAACAAACAATAAAAACATAATCAAATTAATATGTAAAAACTGTTAAAACAAATTGGCATGATGTCAAATATATACCTCCAAATATCATGTATAGATTACTTTAACTCAACAACCACATAGATATTATATATAAAAGAATCTTGGCTAAATTGTAAAACACGGACAAACATAGGGCTGAAAACCAGAACACAGACATACTAATATGTACATTAGTTGTAGATATAATTAAAAATAAAAATAATAATGATAATAATAATTAATTAAAAGATATGGCTTTAGACATTAATAACAGGAAATGTGCATCCTATACACCTGATAAAATACAATAGCCATTATATAATTAACATATAAAAACGTGCACATAGTCTATAAAAAAGAAGGGAGAAGATATTGAGTGCATTGCCGATATTTCATAAAAAACAACAACTCATACACTAATTCTAGTACATAAATAGGATGAAGAGGTTAAATAAACGAATAAATAAACTAAAATAAACTAAAACATGGTATATTATTGCGTACATAAATCATTAAAAATTCATCTGATAAGAAGTATAGCTTAAATGGCCATATGCAAGGTCTCTAGAAACCATAAAAAAGGGGGTAAAAATTATAATAAAAACAATAATAAATAATCAAGGGAGAGTCAAGTATACAGAAACTATGGACACAACATGAAGGAACTTGAAATAAATTTTATCTTGGTTATAACGTGACCACACTGAACTATTGATTTAAATGGATTTCAGTCGAGTGAATGATTGTTTTTTAAGAAGAAGATGACTACAATCCTAAATTAATCCCTATAATATAATATACATTCCAAAGGTAGAGTTATCCAAAATACTTAATTATAAGTAAAATAAAAGTAAAATAAAATAAATGAGAGGCATAAAAGATGAGCATGCCAAAAGCAGCACGGAGTGTGTTAAAATAACATAAAATTGAAGCGGTTGAACTAGGCATAATACGATTCTCCTTTAAACAGGAAATACCCAAGTGCCTGCTGAATTGCATGAAGAATTGTGCCAACATATTTAATGTAATAGCCACCAATAAGGTGCTCACCTAGGATACTGCTTGTTATATATTTCTGGTCGAATCGGCAGAACTGACCGAACCCGTATGTTCTATGGCTAATGTGAGAATGAAAAACATGTAAACCTCTTATAAATCTAAATGGATAATAAAAATAGTCCCAAAATCTACAATGTATAGAGAAAACATCGTGGTGCACTCACAAACCAAGTCGATCAATCGGTGTATCGTCCTGAACACAATCTATGAAAGAGAATCACGGGAGCACGTTCTGCACGGAGCACATCAAAGGGATTGAAAAGAAAACTCCCCGACGAGCAGACTTAAAAACGCCAATTTTGGCGCCAAAAGTAAGGTAACCTGAGCCTGGGAGCGGAGTTATAATGGCAAGCCGGCTGTCATTATAAAAACTTTTTTGCAGTAAAACGAAAACAAACTCAACCAAACAGTGCTACCAAATGTGCGTTTGTAACACAAATGTTGCTTGCAGTAAAACATTAAAAAAAATCATTAATAAGAAAAAGGAAAAAATATATAAAATGTAATTGTATCTTGGAAACTGCTATAATAATGCAACACAAACGTTAAAAACCTATTTTTAACAAAAATTATTACATCAAAAAACCACACTGTAACATCCTTTACAAAATAAACCAGATGTATCAGTATATGAGGTGAAAGGGCAATAAGATATTGTAGAGACCGCTACAGGTTAAAATTGGACCCATAATCAACAATGAACCACTCATTTAATCCTATTAATAATAAATAATGATAAAAAATATGTAATAATTAAATAATAAATATGTATAATACATAAAAAGTATATAATATATAATATATAATATATAAAAAAAAATATATAAAATATAATATACATATAAAATACATTTTAATAAAAATTATATATATACATACATATTATTTATAATAAGAATAATGATAAATAATAAATAATAAAAAATAAATAATTAAAAAGATGAAAAATAAAAAATAAAAAGATAAAATACAAAATAAAGAATAATAAAAATAATATTAATGTACAACATTACAGATAAAATTAGACTAATTGAGTAGCATAAAGAATTGTTGGTGGCATCAGAGGGTTTAACCAAAAAGAAAAGATATGAACACACAGAAAAAAGGGGGGGGTGTTTACTGTATAAAAGAAATGACAAACCTTGTTCAATCCATGAATCAAAAAGAAAAAGACAACGCAAAGAAAACCTCTATCACAGAAAGACTGTAAGATCCGATTCTTGATTTAAACCATATGGTTCTAAGGAATTAAACTCATAGATAAAACGTTGTTCAAACTTAAATAGAGTATTATCAATATTGCCACCTCTCCAATGGGGGACAATTGTTTTAATAACAACGAACTTGAGGTCACTGATACTGTGGTTATTTTCTAACCAGTGGGTCACTAGAGGTTTATCTGGCTGCTTCCTTTGTATATTACTCCGATGCTCTATTATACGTGTGCGAATTTGTCTTAAAGTTTTGCCTATATATAATTTATTGCAGGGGCACTGAATCAAGTAGACAACATGAGTGGTTTTACAATTCGAAAAATGATTAATGAAAAGCCTAGTATCAGAAGGAACATGGGTGAAATCCTTTTTGACTATAATAGCATGTGTGCACACTGAACAATTACCACAACTATAATGGCCCTTAACTGTTAGGGGAGGTCTCACCACCGAAAGTGCAGAGGGTACAAGAGAATTCTTCAAATTGGAACTACGTTTATAAGCAATCATAAGGCGCTTGGTGGCAAAGGAAGGAATGGTCATAAGAAGATGCCACTCTTGTTTGAGCATGTCTACAATGGCTTTCGAATGCGTAGAGAAGGTCAAAGCGCAGACGATTTTATCCGTAGACTCGCGTGTCTTCCTACTTAAGAGAGTAGAACGATCAGTAGTACGCGCCCTGTGATAGGCCTTTTTTATACATGATATAGGATAACCGCGTTGTAAAAACCTATTTTTCATATCTTCTGCCTGCATTTCAAAATCAGCATCATCCGTACATAATCTTTTGATTCTTAGGAACTGACTGATGGGAAGATTCCTCTTTAGAGATGGATTATGGAAACTGTCATATTTAAGAAGTGTATTACGGTCAGTCGATTTTCTGTATAGCGTGGTAGAGAAGCCTATATCGGTTTTCTTAATTAAAATATCCAAATAGGGAATCTCATCCATGCTGTAATTTCCTTCAAACTGTAAGTTTGAATCAAGTGTGTTTAGCCATGTGTGAAAAGATTGTAGTAATGAAAATGACCCATTCCATATAAGGAGAACGTCATCTATATACCGCTTCCAAAGGAGGACGTTAGATCTGTAAGGATGAAATGTCAAAAATTTAGTTTCAAAATTGGTGACATATAAATTTGCCACATCAGGAGCCATGGGAGAACCCATCGCAACGCCTTTCACCTGCTTATAAAAAATACCTCTAAAACAAAAATAATTCTCGGTCATGGCCAAAGCTGCCAACTGCGTGAGAAAAAAGGTAGGGGTTCTGACCGGTTTGGGCCTTTGTATAAGGATGTTCGCTAATACATCTAATGCAGCAGATTGAGGAATGTTCGTATATAATGACCTAATGTCAAAGGTAGCCAGAATCACTTGATCTTGAGGACCCTGAAAATCTTGTAACATTTGAATTATATGGGTAGAATCCCTTACATATGAGGGTGCGTGGATAACAAAGGGTCTCAAATATATGTCCAAACATTTTGACAGGGGTTCGAATAATGATCCAATTGCAGACACTATAGGTCGACCAGGTGGGTTGTGTAAAGACTTGTGTACTTTTGGGAGCATATATATAGTGGGTATGATGGGAAATGGAACCGTAAGAAACAGAATCTCTTTGGGGGTCAGGTATCCCGCTTCCTTACCAATATACAGTAAAGTATCAACTTTTTTGCATAAATTTTCTGTGGGATCATCAAAAATCTTTTGATAATATTCTACATCATTTAATTGTCTAAGGACCTCTGCCACATAGGTATCCTTGTCCTGCACGACTATGGCTCCTCCCTTATCAGCTGGCTTAATTATAATGTTTGAATTAGATAATAAACCACGGAGAGCTAATTTTTGAGGGGCGGTGAAGTTGTGATAAGTATTCCTCTTATTGGTTTTGTATAAACTATCTATTTTTTTGAGGACTATATTCTCATATGCAGAGATCATAACATTCGGTTTAGAGGGTGGTACCCACGTAGAGGGTTTTTTTACTATAGAAGGATCAACAGTATCCACTTGATGTTGATCAAAATAGTCAATTATTTTTAACTTACGGAAAAATTTATAAAGCTCAATGTGTGCAGCAAACTTGTCGTGTATTTTGGTAGGGACAAAGGAAAGCCCTTTATTAAGGACTTCCAATTCCACCTCAGTCAAAAGATGTTTTGAAAGATTGATTACTACATTTAGAGATCCCAGTCGAGATGTCTTTTGGCCATCATGCCTTGGCTGTGTGTCCTCATTCGTTGTGGGTATTGTCTGTTTGGTGAATCTTTGGGTCTGTATGGACGACGTTGTGGGGATCTTGGAGAATGATCTCTTTTTCCTTTTTCCCATAATCTGTCCATTTGAAAATCCCGTCTTTAAGACAAATTCGCACACGTATAATAGAGCATCGGAGTAATATACAAAGGAAGCAGCCAGATAAACCTCTAGTGACCCACTGGTTAGAAAATAACCACAGTATCAGTGACCTCAAGTTCGTTGTTATTAAAACAGTTGTCCCCCATTGGAGAGGTGGCAATATTGATAATACTCTTCTTAAGTTTGAACAACGTTTTATCTATGAGTTTAATTCCTTAGAACCATATGGTTTAAATCAAGAATCGGATCTTACAGTCTTTCTGTGATAGAGGTTTTCTTTGCGTTGTCTTTTTCTTTTTGATTCATGGATTGAACAAGGTTTGTCATTTCTTTTATACAGTAAACACACACCCCCTTTTTTCTATGTGTTCATATCTTTTCTTTTTGGTTAAACCCTCTGATGCCACCAACAATTCTTTATGCCACTCAATTAGTCTAATTTTATCTGTAATGTTGTACATTAATATTATTTTTATTATTC
Organism: Ichthyophis bannanicus; assembly: GCA_033557465.1. Lineage (NCBI taxonomy): Eukaryota > Metazoa > Chordata > Amphibia > Gymnophiona > Ichthyophiidae > Ichthyophis > Ichthyophis bannanicus. The sequence goes on along the minus strand of CM066032.1, from coordinate 1,825,622,549 downwards.
TTTATTTTGTATTTTATCTTTTTATTTTTTATTTTTCATCTTTTTAATTATTTATTTTTTATTATTTATTATTTATCATTATTCTTATTATAAATATGTATGTATATATATAATTTTTATTAAAATGTATTTTATATGTATATTATATTTTATATATATATATTTTATATATTATATATTATATACTTTTTATTATTATACATATTTATTATTTAATTATTACATATTTTTTATCATTATTTATTATTAATAGGATTAAATGAGTGTAGCGGTCTCTACAATATCTTATTGCCCTTTCACCTCATATACTGATACATCTGGTTTATTTTGTAAAGGATGTTAGTGTGGTTTTTTGATGTAATAATTTTTGTTAAAAATAGGTTTTTAACGTTTGTGTTGCATTATTATAGCAGTTTCCAAGATACAATTACATTTTATATATTTTTTCCTTTTTCTTATTAATGATTTTTTTAATGTTTTACTGCAAGCAACATTTGTGTTACAAACGCACATTTGGTAGCACTGTTTGGTTGAGTTTGTTTTCGTTTTACTGCAAAAAAGTTTTTATGACAGCCGGCTTGCCATTATAACTCCGCCCCCAGGCTCAGGTTACCTTACTTTTGGCGCCAAAATTGGCGTTTTTAAGTCTGCTCGTCGGGGAGTTTTCTTTTCAATCCCTTTGATGTGCAGAACGTGCTCCCGTGATTCTCTTTCATAGATTGTGTTCAGGACGATACACCGATTGATCGACTTGGTTTGTGAGTGCACCACGATGTTTTCTCTATACATTGTAGATTTTGGGACTATTTTTATTATCCATTTAGATTTATAAGAGGTTTACATGTTTTTCATTCTCACATTAGCCATAGAACATACGGGTTCGGTCAGTTCTGCCGATTCGACCAGAAATATATAACAAGCAGTATCCTAGGTGAGCACCTTATTGGTGGGGATTACATTAAATATGTTGGCACAATTCTTCATGCAATTCAGCAGGCACTTGGGTATTTCCTGTTTAAAGGAGAATCATATTATGCCTAGTTCAACCGCTTCAATTTTATTATTTTAACACACTCCGTGCTGCCTTTGGCATGCTCATCTTTTATGCCTCTCATTTATTTTATTTTACTTTTATTTTACGTATAATTAAGTATTTTGGATAACTCTACCTTTGGAATGTATATTATATTATAGGGATTAATTTAGGATTGTAGTCATCTTCTTAAAAAACAATCATTCACTCGACTGAAATCCATTTAAATCAATAGTTCAGTGTGGTCACGTTATGACCAAGATAAAATTTATTTCAAGTTCCTTCATGTTGTGTCCATAGTTTCTGTATACTTGACTCTCCCTTGATTATTTATTGTTTTTATTATAATTTTTACCCCCTTTTTTATGGTTTCTAGAGACCTTGCATATGGCCATTTAAGCTATACTTCTTATCAGATGAATTTTTAATGATTTATGTACGCAATAATATACCATGTTTTAGTTTATTTTAGTTTATTTATTCGTTTATTTAACCTCTTCATCCTATTTATGTACTAGAATTAGTGTATGAGTTGTTGTTTTTTATGACATATCAGCAGCCTTTGATAGTGTTCATCATTCAATAATGCTCAGCAACTTAAGACAGATAGGCATAAACTCCACAGTACATAATTGGTTCACTTCCTATTTAAACAACAGAACACAAAATGTACGAATAGGTAATCAAACTTCAATTACATATCACCAAGAAATAGGTTTACCACAAGGATCTGCTCTATCAGCCCTACTCTTCAACATTTACATAAAACCGGTTTGCAATATCTTTAAAAAATTTGGAGTACATTATCACATCTATGCAGATGATATTATGATGTACATTCCATTTACAATCCCTAACATACCATTACAACTACTCTCAGACTGCTATAATGAAATCACAATTTGGCTAAAAACTCAAAACCTTCACATAAATCATGCCAAAACTGAAGTCCTAATCGTAACTAAAAATCAATCATTTATCCCTCCAACCCATATAACACTACAAGAGCAAGAAATTAAAATAAAAAATGAAATAAGATATCTAGGTGTTATCCTAGACACACACCTTACAATGGAAACCCACATTAGAAACACTTTAAAGAAAATCTATTTCAAACTTAAAATTCTCAAACAATTACGTCCGCTTGTATTCATACAAGATTTCATTAATATAACACAAGCTATCATAACCCCTCATTTCGATTTCGCCAACCTAATACTTATAGGCATTTCAAAACAGAACATTAAAAGAATTCAATTAGCCCAAAATGCAACAGCAAGAATTATACTAAAAATAAATTCTATACAACACATAACACCTATACTTGCATCTCTTCACTGGTTACCAATACAAAGCAGGATAATATACAAAACAATAATAACCTCATTTAAAGCATTAAACGACATGGCACCGATTACTCTATGTAATCTAATATGCAAAGAAACACCTAAGCCTACTAATAGAAAAGAACAGTTAAATAAACTAAAGACCCCGAAGGACTTCATAAAAGCACATAAATTGACCAACAATAGAGCCTTCTCACACATAGCCCCAACTATCTGGAATTCCCTACCAGAGGAACTACGTTCACTAACAGAGATCTTGGAATTCCGCAAAAAACTAAAAACTTATCTATTCACTAAACACTACAATGCAATAGAAAACCTTGCACTCAACATAGATAAAGGATAATCAGGTAAATGACCACTTAAAGCACAACCTCTCGGACTTCCGGTGACGTCGGGGAGCATGGTGGCTGCTCTCTGAGGGAGCTCCGGGGCGCTGGTGAAAAGAGCTACGATTCGAGCGACCCTTGCCTGTTATACCGGGTCCCCTAGCGGAGTCTTGTACCCCCAACCCCAGAGAGGATGTCTGTGAAGGGGCGGCTGACTGAATTCCGCTCCTCCTATGACCCGCTGAGAGGGAAGGAGGAAAGCGGTCCCGCCGACCACGTGGCGGGCGAGGAGACGGAGAGGCCCGATTCAGATAGCGATCCCGACGGCGGGCCGGACTCGCTGGGGAGTTTGAAAACATGGCTCCTCGCTTTTAAAACAGAATTCAAAGCAGAGATGACGGAGGCGATGGGCTCCTTCACGAAAGAACTGCGGGAGACGCTGTCGGGGCTCAAGCAGGAGGTGCAGGAGATAGGCACCCGAGTGGAAATTGCTGAGGAGCGCATCGAGCAGCATGAGGAGGGGGTAAATGAGCTGCGGACTGGCTGGGACGAGCTGCGGCAGGCGCAAGAGGCCCTACGGATGAAGACGGAGGACTTAGAGGATAGATCACGCCGGAGCAATGTGAGAGTGCGGGGCCTACCTGAGGAGCAGCGCTTCCAAGACTGTGAGGGGACACTGTCGCGGCTGTTCTCCGCCATTCTGAAGGAGGCTGATCCCGAGGGGGTTAGTGATCCGCCCCTCATGGATAGGGCCCACCGTAGCCTTGGCCCGCCGCGGGATAACAAACCCCGGGATGTGATTGCATGCTTGAGCTCCTATAAGCTGAAAGAGAGGCTCCTGATGGCGGCGCGGAAGCTCGGCCCTTATCAATGGGAGGGGGCCAGAATTGAACTCTACCAGGACCTCTCGGCTGGCACTCTGCAGCGGCGATGGGAGCTCCGCGAAGTTACCTCAGTACTGCGCCGCGAGGGGTGGCGATATCGATGGCTATACCCGTTTGGACTTTTGGTGACTATCAAAGGAAGCACCCGGCGCCTTCAGAGCGTGGAGGGGGCTTGGCAGATCCTGCAGGAGATGGGGGTGGAAAATCTTCCGGAGACCCGGCTGCAGAGCAAGTCGAAGAGTCAGCGCCAGCGAGACCGGCCAGCGCCGACGAAATGGCAGAGGGTCGGGAGCAAGAGCAAGAGCAGGCGGCTAACTAGGATGTCTGGAGGCAAAGAGAGAGCAGCGGTGGGAGATGATGCAGGGGTGTGAACTGCCTCCTGGTAGCCCCTACTGTTGACACTTGAGAGTGGTTCCGGGGCCCTGTTGAGAGGGCCGGGGGCAGGATGGCCGGGGGGGGGGAGGGGTGGGGGTGCCCTGACCAAGTGACTCCTGCTTATCTGGGCCTTGGGTCCATGCCTGCAGAAGCGGCGATTGTGTGGTCTGTGCTATTAGCGGAGCAGGGCCCCCGAACACCGGATACTGGAAACACCTCCCTCCCTCCGTGAAGGCGAGGGACGGAGGGTGGACTGGGGGAGAGACTTTGGGTGATTCTAGGATAGGGCTTGTTGCCCTGCTATATATAGAGGTTTCGGGGCTTTTGACGCTGGAGCGTGCCTAACTCCACTGCGTTGGCAGGATGTATATTGGGAGGGGGGTCTCCTTATTCCCACTGAATTTACACAATGCGGGGAAGAATGGGGATATTAGGGGTGGTGGGGGGGCGGGGGGATTGTGGAAGGTAGACTGTTGGTTGGGTTGTATGCTATGTTAATCTGTCGATGCTGTTTCATTACTAATTCTTGCAGAGGTAATGTGTTGGGTAACTTGTTATTGGATGCATGTGGGGATCTGGATGCGGTTGGGGGCGGGAAGCAAAGGGAGGGGAGGGGAGGGGGCTGGTAGTGGGTAGGGGGACTGTGGTTGCGCCCGGGGCAAGTTGCTGGGGGGATTGGGGCGACGCTGGAGGGAGCTGGAATCAAGGGGGGGCTGAGGGTGGGGGGAGAGGGGGGGGAGGGATGGGGGGCAGGGAGGGGGAGGGGGGGTGGGGACCGGGGGATAGGTAGCTGCAGCCTGACGACACTGGGTGGGGAGGACGAGGGGTGCAAGATCGGTGGTCATGGGGAAGATAGGATCCCTTAATGTTAAAGGGCTTAATCACCCCCTGAAGCGGCGGCAACTCTACCGTGAGGTCGCACGGCTTGACTGGGAAGTGGTGCTGCTTCAGGAAACCCACTTGCGCAGGAAGCATGAGAACTTATTGAAGAATGCCCGCTACCCTCAGCAGTATTTTGGGAGTGAGAGGGGAGCGGTTGCGGGTAAAAAGGGGGGTGTAGCGGTACTGATTAGACGGGACAGTACCTTTCGGGTGGATAAGGTGGAGAGGGGTGAAGCTGGTCGCGTGCTTTTATTGGGGGGGGAATGGCAAGGGGAACGGGTCACTTTGGTGAATATATATGCTACTAACACAAGGCCGGCGGAATTTTGGGGAAAGGTGCAGGTCTTTTTATCTCGGCATGCCCAAGGGAAGTTAATAATGGGCGGGGATTTTAATCTGGCTCTACACCCGCGGTGGGACAGGCAGGCGGGAGGGGGAGATGGGAAGGGGAGGGCCCGGAAGCTTCTCCAGCGTATTTTGGCGAAGCATTGCCTGAGTGATGTATGGCGACGCTTGCATGAGGGAAGTAGGGAGTACACTTTTTATTCTGCACCCCACGATAGCTACAGTAGGATTGACTATGTTCTGCTCCCGGAGGAGTGGAAGACCCGAGTGTATGATGCGCAAATAGGGAATTTAACGTGGTCGGATCATGCTCCGACCTGGGTGAATGTGGGGAGCCCTAGAGAAGGGGGGGGAGTTCGTTTCTGGCGCCTCAATGAGAGCTTGCTCCGGAATGCGGAGGTGGTGCAGGATGTGAAGGAGTGCCTACGGGAATACTGGGAGCTTAATGACACTGGAGATGTAGGAGAGGTGGGCTTGTGGGAGGGGATGAAGGCAGTGGTGCGAGGGAGGCTAGTGATGTGGTCTTCCCGCTTTAAAAAACAGCGAGAGGCGCAAGAGGCGGCACTCCATGCAGAGATTAAACGGGTGACGGAGCTCTACCAAGGGCGGGGCAATAAGCGGGACCTTCGGCGCCTTAGCCAGCTGCGGATGGAGCTGAATAGACTACAGGTGGATGAGATTGGGTTTCAGCTAACGCGGTTGAAGCAGCGCTACTATGAATGGGGAGATAGAGCAGGACGCTTATTGGCCAATAAGCTACGGAAGAGGGAGGCCCAGACCTCGATCGGGGGGTTGGTCGGGGAGGCGGGAGAGCAGCTGAAGACAGAGAAGCAGATTGGGGAGCGCTTTTGTCAATTCTATAGGGCCCTCTATCAGAACCCGGAGGGAGAGAGGGTGGGGGCCCGGGAGGCCTATCTCGCGGGGATAGAGTTGCGGTGCTTGGACGAGGAGGCGATGCAATCTCTTGAGCAGGACATCACTAGGGAGGAGGTGCTGCGGGCTCTAAAGGGGCTGCCGGTGGGGAAAGCCCCAGGGCTGGATGGGTTGACGGGGGCCTTCTATAAGGTATTCCGCGAAGAACTTATAGATAGGCTGGTTCGGGTGGCGAATGGGGTACAGAAGGAAGGGGGGGGCCTCTCAGTTGATATGCTCACTGCGGGGATTACAGTGCTACCCAAAGCAGGTCGGAACCCGCTATATTGCGAATCCTATAGGCCTATCTCCTTACTTAATGTGGATGTCAAAATTATTGCCAAGGTTCTGGCCAATAGGCTGGCACCGAAGATGCCCGGGTTGATTGGGCTGGATCAAACTGGTTTTATCCAGGGGCGGCAAGCCTCGGACAATATTAAGAGGGCGCTGGAAGTGGTTTGGGGGGCGCGGGACCAGGGGGAGGAGGCTATGCTGCTGTCTGTCGATGCTGAGAAAGCGTTCGATCGGGTGGACTGGGGGTTCTTATTTCTAACGATGGCACAGATGGGGATAGGCCCCAAGTTCCTGAGATGGGTGCAGGCCCTTTATAGGGACCCTAAGGCTAGGGTTAAAATACATGGGCGCTACACCGGGGCCTTTGAGCTGGAGAGGGGGACTCGGCAGGGCTGCCCGATGTCCCCTCTCCTTTTCGCTATTGCCATTGAACCCTTGGCTTGTGCTATCAGAACCAACGAGCGGGTGCAGGGGTTACAGAAGGGAGATGGCCACCACAAGATTTCGCTGTTCGCGGATGATGTACTTATGGTGGTGACGCAACCGGAGGACTCTCTCCCTGAGCTTCTTGAAGTGCTGAGGTGCTATGGGGAGGTGTCTGGGTTCAAAATGAACCCCGACAAGACGGAGGCTCTGAATCTCACCCTACCGGCGGCCCGGCTGGCGGAGTTGAAGCGCGTCTATCCATTTAGGTGGAAGGAGGGGGCTCTCCGCTACCTGGGGGTTAATATCACGGCGAAACCTAGCGGGCTGTACTTGGCCAATTATGGTAAATTGTGGAAGGAGATAGAGCGGGACCTTCAGCAGTGGGGGGGTTATGAGGTATCTTGGCTGGGTCGGATTGCTGCTGTAAAAATGAACATCCTCCCCCGAGTTTTATATTACTTTCAGGCCCTCCCCGTTGCCATCCCGGGGCAACATATGAGGCGGATGCAGCGACAGGTGAACCAGTACATTTGGCGGCGGCGCCCTCCTCGGGTGGCGTGTGCTGTCATGTATCGGCGGCGGGAGGAGGGGGGCTTGGGTGTCCCTAATCTGCAGGCCTATTACTGGGCCGCTCAGGCGCGCCATGTGATGGACTGGCGGGGTGGGGGGGAGGGAAAGACCTTTGTGGCACTAGAACAGCTTAGTAGTGGGGGCAGTTCCTTGGCGGGGCTTCCCTGGATGAATAAGGGTGAGCGGGCATTGGGGGAAGGGGACAGCCCGTATGTGCGTCATGTGCTTGGGGAGTGGGATAAGGCAAGGAAGGGGGAGGGAGGGGGAGGGGGGAGGGACTTCTCCGTGATGCGGGCATTGTGCCACACGGCGGAGTTTCGCCCGGGGAAGGAAGGGGGAGGATATAGGCGGTGGGCAACGGAAGGCTTGTGTTGCTTCTATCAGTTTCTTGATGGGGGTGAGTGGGTACCGTTTGCAACCCTGCAGGAGCACTATGGGCTGAAAGAGGGGGACCGATTCTATTATGGGCAAGTAATTTCTTTTCTACGGCAGAAATTGGGAAAGGAGGGGATGGCCCGGGATTACACCCCTATGGAGGTGGTCTGGTATGGGAAGAGGGCATCCCTGGGCCTTACCACGGCCCTTTACCGGGCGATTCAGGGACCCCTGCGGGGGAAGCATCGCTACCAGAGGGAGTGGGAAGGGGACATGGGGGTGGAACTTGAAGAGGGGCAATGGAAGCAGGTGTTCGACCAGCAGCGGCTGCTGCCTTGGTCGATAGCCATTCGTGAGAATTGGTGGAAGGTGGTTATGCGGTGGTATTATACTCCCGACCGCATGCATAAGATGTACCCCGGGGTATCTAATCTCTGCTGGAGGGAGTGCGGGGCAGTGGGCACGTTCTACCATATTTGGTGGACATGCCCGCAGATACAGCTTTATTGGCGGAAGATACGGGGGTGGATAGCGGAGGTAGTGGGCAGCGAGGTGCGGTTAGATCCGGGTGGGTTTCTGTTGGGGTGGTGGAGGGAGGGGGGACCGGAAGGAGACCAGCGGCAGATTCAGGCCTGCTTGAGTGCGGCCCGCTGCGAGCTGGCATACCGTTGGCGCCAGCAAGATGTGCCGCAAGTGAGGCACTGTGTGGAGCGCTTGCGTCAGGTGTACCTGATGGAAAAGTTGACTGCAGCGAGGCGACAACGGGTGGATAATTTTGACAAGAGGTGGGAGAAGGTCATGTACTATCTTCGCAAAGCTACCCAGTGATCGAGGGGGGGGGGGGGGGGGAGGGGGAGGGGGTTGGGGACTGTAGGGGGACTGTCAGGGGTGGATAGGGGGGGGGAAAAGGAGAGGGGGTGGGCGGGGGGGGGAGGGGAAAGGAGGGGGCAGAGGGGGGGGGAGGAGACTGGGGTGAGGGGGGGGAGGTGTTTGGGGGAGGGGGGGGTGGAGGGGGGGGGCGGCTTCCGATTGGCGGCCGCCGGGGGGGGGGCTCATTATAAAATCCTCCACAACAGCCGCATCGGCCATGCAGGGAAGAGGTGGGTTTGTTGCTATCTGGGAGAATTGGTTATTGACTGTGGGAACTGCTGCTCTGCGGCTTAGTATTTTGTATATCTATGACTTTACCTGCAGGAGTTGTTTGTATTTGTTTGTATATGTTTCTTACGTGTTGTGAATAAAGAATTAAATATAAAAAAAAAGCACAACCTCTCACCTAAATGGACACCACTCAGCGCTAACGAAATGACGTTCCTATCTCCTATGACCTAATACCTACGCATGTATATAGTTGTATCAGTTATGTATTGTCTTACGTATATAGATACTACACTTTGTTAGTTAACTGTTTTTACACGGTCCCAGTTCAAAAACCCACTTTGTTTATTTTATGATATGTTAAGATATTCTATGTAAAAATTAAGATGTTCTATGTAAAAGTTAAGATGTTCTATGTAAAACAAACTTAGCTTTGTTAATTATTGTTATTTGTACACCGCATCTGATCTCTGGAAGATGCGGTATAAAAATGAGTGTTAAATAAATAAAAATAAATAAATAAATAAATAAAATGAAATATCGGCAATGCACTCAATATCTTCTCCCTTCTTTTTTATAGACTATGTGCACGTTTTTATATGTTAATTATATAATGGCTATTGTATTTTATCAGGTGTATAGGATGCACATTTCCTGTTATTAATGTCTAAAGCCATATCTTTTAATTATTTATTATTATTATTATCATTATTATTTTTATTTTTAATTATATCTACAACTAATGTACATATTAGTATGTCTGTGTTCTGGTTTTCAGCCCTACGTTTGTCCGTGTTTTACAATTTAGCCAAGATTCTTTTATATATAATATCTATGTGGTTGTTGAGTTAAAGTAATCTATACATGATATTTGGAGGTATATATTTGACATGCCAATTTGTTTTAACAGTTTTTACATATTAATTTGATTTTGTTTTTATTGTTTAAGTGTCAATTCCCCTGAGGAAGGCGTTGCCGAAACGCGTTGGGGTTCCTATCAATAAAAGACGCATTAGTTCATCCAACGTCTCCTGCTTCTTGTGTCGTTTTCATCTTCATTCTGTCTCCATCAATCAGATTTGTCGAGCAGCCACCTGGGCCTCGGTTCATACCTTTACAGCCCATTACTGTTTGGACAAGGACTCCCGCCGGGATGCCCTCTTTGGTCAGGCTGTCCTCAAACACCTGTTCCATTCTTAAGCAACTCCTGCCCTCCTTCCCTGAATGGATGCCTGAGATCCATAGGAGGATGAGCAACCCTCCAGGGTCTCATACCTTTGGGGATCTCCCGGGCATCTTAGCTAGGGAGTCCCCATATGTGAGGACTCATTCCTGCTTGTTCCTGGAGATAGCGCAGTTACTTACCTGTAACAGGTGATCTCTGGGAACGGAAAAAGATCGGCGTCGAACCGAAGGAAAAAGGATAAAATAATGAAGAAAATCGACTTTTTCGCGGGGACAAGACGGGGACGTCTGTAGGGCTCCGCGGAAAAAAGAAGACTGGCTAAGATGGCACCCTCGGGCGGGAAGACGACCGCGCATGCGCGCTGCAATTCCCAAAGGCTTTCTTTGAAAGCTGGGGAAAATTGCTCCGCGAGGGCTCTGTCGGCGCCGACGTCACCCATAAGTGAGGACTGATTCCTGCTGCTCCTGGAGAACACCTGTTACAGGTGAGTAACTACGCTTTACTTACCTGTAACAGGTGATCTCTGGGAACAGCAGGAATTAGTCCTCACAACCCTCCCACCTCCCCTAGGAGTTGTATCTCTCTCTCTCTCTCTTTCCTTTCCTCTCTTTGTCTCAGCTTTAAACTCGAACTGAGGAGAGTTGGTCAGGAAAGGCGGGAAGGCAGCGCGCATGCGCTGTGGGATGCTCCCAAAAGCTTTCCTTTTTGGGAAGCTGGGGAGCATTCCCGCGCAGGCTCCGTCGGTACCGACGTACCCCATATGTGATGACTAATTCCTGCTGTTCCCAGAGATCACCTGTTACAGGTAAGTAACTGTGCTTTCTGTGAGTGTGTTCCAGAGGGTTGGAGCATATATTGAGAAGGGTCTGTGACAGGTTGTCTGTTTTACGTTGGTTCTATTCTTACCTATTATTAATAGATTTTTGTTTTTCCTTTTTGTTCTGTTTTTGGGGTCTTTGCTGATAAGCGTTTGACGTGGTGATAGTTGATATAGGATTTTGAAAATAGTGAGTATGGCTTTGTATTTGTTTCTGGTGATTATGCAGAGCCAGCGGAGTTGTTTCAGTGTTGTGATTATGTTGATAGTTCTTGTTCCTGTTATGATGCACGTTGTGTTTTGGAGGAGTTGAATAGGGCAGATGAATTGGGTTGGTAGACCTTGGTAGGTGATGTTTCCAGAACAGAAATTACCACTGAAAGGAAAAAGATTCAATGACTTTGGAGACCAGTAAGCAAAATTTGACACAGAAGCTTCATAGCTATAACAAAAGAGGAATTTCAAAATTGTTTCCAGCAGTGGCAAGAACACGAAGTGTGTTTTATCGAAAGGGGACTACTTTGAAGGAGGCTGAGTGCAATGTCAGTGTTATACTACTTGTATTGTAAAAGTCCCAATACATTTTGATCGCACCTTGTATACTTCAGTTTTGAAAATTATCTCAAATGGGTTTGCATTTATACCTGCTGTTTGGCAGATGCATTTTCTGAGGTAATGTTTGCTCATATTTATTTATTTTATACACATTTATATACCGCATCTTCCAAAGTTCAGTTGCGGTTTACAGTGAACAACAATTAATAAAGCAGGTTTGTTTTACAGAGAACGTCATAATACAGCAGAACATATGTACAGGGTAACATCATATAATAGTCTAAACAATGTGAAATAATACAGAACAGCATAAACTATATACAAATACGTATATGTATATAAATATACATGGAATTGAGAAGACAAAAGATGTGGGATCATCAAGAATGTGTGCTATGTGTGTGGGTTGAAGGAATTTTGTTTGAAGCAGACAGATACCCGTTTATCCTTTGTCTAACGTAGGTGATTGGTTTTCTATGTTATAGTGTTTGGTGAACAGATAGGTTTTTAGTTTTTTGCGGAGTTCCATGATCTCAGTTAGTGTTCGTAGCTCCTCTGGGAGGGAATTCCAGATAGTTGGGGCAATGTGAGAAAATGCTCTGTTTGTTGATTTATGGGCTCTTGTATACTCTTTCGGAATATTTTCAAAAATAAGATATTCATGTAGATCCCTCTCCAGGGCTGGTGCTAGCTGGTAAGCCGGGTAAGCACCAATGGGAAGGGTGCTGTCGCCAGCTGCCCATCCTCCCCCTCTCACTGATTCACTGCTTGAGAGAGTCACGGGACCATTTCTCTTCTTCCATGGCTCTGCTGTCTTATAAACTGCTGGACCATGGCATTTCCAGCGGTAATGAGCGTATCTCCAGGAACCATCAGGAATATAGTCTTCACATATGGGTGACATCTGTATCGACGGAGCCTGCTGGGAACGCTCCCTAGCGTCCAATAGGAAAGCTTTTGGGAGCACTCCACTGCAATTGCCTTCCCAATTCCCTCTCTTCAGTTCTTCGTTTTCCGCGGAGCCAGCAAGAAGCAAATCCTATCGCCGTAGGAAAAGTTTTCTTTTTGTGGATAGCGCCTCTGCCTTCCTGTTGACACCAGCACCATCGAAGACATCGCTGATTCCCCTTTTTCTTTCTTTCTTTACTACTTTGTTTCTTAAAAATAAAACACACTTAGGCATCAATGCCCTTGTTAGGTCTTAAAGCCTATTATAGCCTTCACATCATGAAGACATGGAGAAATCAACTAGTGGTTTCAAGAAATGTTCTAATTGTGCCAGTACCATTTCAGTGACTGGACACACGACTGGTGCTTAAAATGCTTCGGCCCAGACCACTAGCCAAAAAACTGTTCCTTCTGTCAAAAAATGACATGGAGAGGCTTACAGAACTGGGCTTCTGTTTGGAGCACTCTTAATGCAGTATCGATGGCATCCACTTCGTCGAGGGCCTCATCATCCTTCCATGGATCTTGGGTATCTTCGAAGTCCAAACAGAAGACCGCATCGAAGTTTGGTGGTACCTCCAGGGGAAGCATCGAGACCCCTCGGGGGTTGCTTCGGAGGTAGATTGGCCTGTTAAACAGCTCCAGTGGGAGGCCCTGTCCTACAAAGCCATCAAGGGGACCCAGGATGTTCCTGAGGCCTCGACCTCTGGAGAGCTGTTAGTGCCATGCTCTGGGACAGTAGCGCAAATACCCGTTACAGATGCCCAAGCATTGGCAACCTCAATAGACCAGCACGCGCATACTGGCCATCGAGCAGAGCTTGGCAACTCTCCTGGCAGCCTCGGTACCTATATAAAAAAAAAAAACTTGGCTACAAGCACCGTCTCATCAATACCGGTTGCGCTATAGACACCGGTTCCGGGCATGACATCAGGGCTGCTGCAAATGGCATAGATGTTGCTCTCGCCCATGCCCTCCCTTGAAACCTCAACAGACACCAGTGCAAAGCCCAAACAGCTCACCGAGGCAGATACCTCGGAGAATCTATACCAGCAGCTAGCTTTGGGTGACTGCTGTATCAGTCAATTCTTTGAGTCCTCCGATTCAGATTCCCCTGCTTCGAATCTGGAGTCACTCGATTCCCGGGGGCCTCGGGACCTTCCTTCGGACCCTTCCCCACCCCAACACCAACGGATGCTGCCTCCAGAGAACATGTCCTTCCAGAAATTTTATTTATTTATTTATCAGTTTTATATACAGTCTGTCTTCAATTCAAGACGGTTTACAAAGAACAAAACGTAACAGTGTATCACAGAATTCATTTGAGACCTGGCCAAAAGTCTCTCTATTACAGTAACATTGGAGAAGGAGCCAAGAGCAGAGGAATTAGAGATCCTCCAATACCCAACAGCACCTAAGAAGGCAGTCACCTTGCTGGTGCACTGAATACTTCATGACCTCATACTCTTTATGTGGGAGACGCCTCTCATGGTCTCACCTGAAAGTCGATGTCTCAATACCATGTATTGTATACCAGATGTCCTGGCTTCCAAAAGCCACAACTTTCCCACCACTCTATGGTGATTGAAACAGCGATGCACCAATTCAAAAGCTCAGACTCATTTCTCTAATCCTCCAGGAAGAGAATCGAGAACTCTTGACGCCTTTGGGTAGCGTTGCTTTCAAGCATCCATGCTCTTGGCTAGGATCAACTCCTATATCCTTTACATGTGAATGTTCCTCAAAGAAGTCTCAAGAAATCTCGAGGCCTTTGTGCCTCTCTTCCCTGATGACAAAAGAGCAGATTATCTTGCCCTAGTTAAGCATAGCCAAAATGTTTCAGTTTGTCATTAGGGCTACCTTCAATGCTTTTGAATGCACAAGCAAAGCCTCAGCAATATGTATTGTGATGAAGTAGCCCCATTCTCTACCTTAAAAGCACAAGATTCATGGCAGTTTAGTCCTGAAGCTGACAGGGAAACAGACCATGTGAGCAGCTGTTGTCAGGGACAACAGAAACAAATGCAGCCACGAGGTCTGAAAAAACACTCAGCTGAGAGAAATTCCCTAGTTCCTGATAGCGTGCACCTGAGAAGGGGAAGAGCTTACAGCCCTTATAAGGACAGTGCAGGGAACACAGGGTTAGAACCGGAACAGCCTGAACGAGGAGAACTGTTAGAACTGGCAGAACAGCGTGAGCAGCGTAAGCAGAGAGAACAGGCTGTCTTACCTGAAGCAGCTGGCCGAGAGGAAGCAGGAGGAGTTTCTTACTTTGACCTAGGAAGTGAGTCAGAGACAGGAAGGATTCACACAAGTAACTACCCAGAGTCCTACAGGAGGAAGCAGCTAGCAAGAGCCCAGAACAGGTGTGAATGTTCAGCTGATTGCAAACACTTTGGAACACGGAGGCTACGTTCCAGCCGGAGTGAGTGGAAACCAAAGACAAAACTGTATGTATCAGGAAGCTGTGACCTGAGGAATGATTATAGTGGGAAGTTAAAAGTGGTGAATGATAGAAATTCCTACAGTGTGAATGCAGAGCAGCCTCATGCAGGGTCTAAGGTGGGGGCAGGGCTGTAACTCCCAACCAAGAGATTTAAGCAGAGAGCTGAGCAAGGAGCCAGTGAAACCTCCAGAGGAGGAGAGAGATTATCCAGAGGACGTGTGTATGTCAGAAGATGACCTGGTAGAAATCCCTAAACCTCAGAGAAAACCCCGCAGGCTAAAACCTGATAGCAAGAGGGGAAAAGGATATTATCTGTCCCAACCTGAGGATAGAAATAAGGAGGGTTCTGAATACGTGCAAGAACCAATGATAATTGACACACTCAGTGAGTGTTCGTCCATCTGTGACCCAATGGACTGTACACTGATTTTATCTGACAAAATAATGTCTTTATGCTAGTCAGAGCTGAGCATAGTGTTACAGGAAAACACTGTTGTGGCTGATAAGAATGCAATAAATAATACCCGGAGTCAGGCAAAGATTCAAGCCGGTTTAATGTGCACAGACTCAGATTGCAGTAGCATTCAAAATAGTCTGAGCCCAGAGCTCAGAAAAATGACAGTTTATATACTTTTCTTCTCCAGTCTAATACAGGCAAAACTCCTCATTGGCCACAGTGGCCCACTTACTCTCATCCAATAGACATCTCTGACCGGGCCCAGGACTCGCTCCCCCTGCTTGGGTCACACTAGCCACGGGTCAGCAATTAGACATAACACTAGACATAATACTTCTGCTAAAGTATACAGTATATTTCTCTATTCTTGCAAGGTCAGTTAACCACAAAGATAGTGGAAGGCATATCAGAAACATTCTTAATAAAAGCAAAACAAAGCGAGGCCAAACATAGCAAGGTTAAGACGTATCTCTAGCCTTGGCTCAAAACACTAAACAATCTTCATAATGCTAGACAAAATATTCTTACACTGTTCAGTTTCTCTGCTATATTTTCATCCTAATTACGAGGTCAGTGCACAATCAGCAAAGATACAGTGGCGCGGCATTCTACTGAAAGAGACATCTGACTTCTAAACAGTACCAAGGTTTAATTCTCTTATCTCCAAGAGAGCAAAACATGTTATCAAACCAGAATAGAACAGTATTTCTTTCTAACAGCTAACAGCATTCTGCAATTTTCCAAAATCAGCAATAACATTTTAAAATAGGAAAAAGGGCTTCAGACCTAGCTCTGCTACATACTAGGCCATCGCCTATCACAACACTACAACTGATAAATGCTGATTTCCACACAGTGAGACTGTGCGCTGCAGTTGAATGCATAACGTTATTACTTACTTTGAAGCAAGAAGAAATTGTTCTAATATTCTTTGTTTGTGCCAGAGAATATGGCTTATTTCCTTTGAGTACTTGTGTTTTGTTTGTTATTTGAATAATCCGACCCCGGGAGGGGAATAAATCCTAATTTGCCTTTACCACTCGAGGCGTGCAACTACATTCATTGCCATCAGGCGCAGCCCTGCTAGCCAGGAGGCAGTCTGCCCACCTGGTGGTGACAGTATCTGTGCACGTAGAATTATATGGCTTCAAGCCTCAGATCTTGAACAGTGGCTTCAAGATAAGTTAGGAACATACCTTGCACAGGAGAAAGTCTCTTTTGGCAAAGACTGGCAAGATAAGACATCTGAGTCAGAAAACACTACTCTAAAGAGATTGTCTAGAATGACAGCTGACCCTGCTAGGAAAGGGCTCCTGCAAAGAAGTCTTTCTGCAATAATAAGAAATTCTATTCTTCTTATCCTCCTGCTTCTCAATACTAGGGCCAGGCCCCACAACAGAGCGCAACCTCCTAAGCAAAAGAAGAAGCCACAGGGCTAAATCTCAATCAGCTTCAAAGAGACAATCTGCACCTGGTTTTTGACTCTTTCCTAGAGAACATTGCCACCCTGCTTCTGGAGGGCCCCAATACCTCCACATAGCAGGCAGACTGTGTCACTAAGCCCAGAGATGGCACTTCATTACCTCAGAGCAGTGGAACCTGTTGTGTATATACATGTAAATACTCTTGTAAATAGTTGCAGTAATGACTTCCCCATGTTATCCAAGTTCTCTGACCTGTTCTCTGTAAAACCAAACAGTTTGTTGTTCTGGTCTGTTATATTGTGAACCGCGCTGATGCTGAATAGAGCGGTATATAAAAGCCTGTAATAAATAAATAAATAACCTCACCATAGTCCAGGAGGGGCACATACTTCATCTATAAACTCTGCCCCCTTCCAGTTTCCAGATCATCCTGCTAGACCAGTCCAGACAATCGGGTTAAGTCCCCTTGCCAGCAGATGTTGGAGACGGAGAAAAAAATTATACCAGAAGCTGATTGGCTGGGGTCTGGTAGACAGACAGGCATGCCTCTAGGGGTCACCCCCAGTATTTCTCTGTCTCCAGCAGATGATGGTGCTTTTATTTAGCTCTCTGATTTTTGTAATATTTCTACCAGAGACTGGAGGTTCCAGGGCACACAAGAGGTGTTCCCCTGGATTTACCAGTCCCACAGCTCTACTCAGGCCTGCAGCACTTGGGAGCTCCTGGTCTGGAGGATCAGTTGAGCTCCCGACATCAAGGGGGATCTTTTTCTGGCTCCGGGTCAAGAGGACCTGCCTTGCCGGGAGCACAGGGTTGCCTTCATCAACACTCTGTAGTTCAACCTTGTTCCTGGCTCCCCTGCTTGTGTTTGCTGCACACAGGGCATTTTAACAGTGAGTTTTCTCTGCCCACCAGCTTTACTGAGTTCCTTCCTTCCTCCCCCCCCCCCTCCACCCTGCTGCCGCCGCTTTTGCAGCATTGTACATTTTTTATTTTCATCACGCTGGGTGGGCTTATGCCTGGGTATGGCGTATCTCCAGGAACAAGCAGGAATGAGTCTTCAGATATGGGTATATCGGTATCGACGGAGCCTGTGCAGGAACGCTCCCCAGCGTCCAGAAAGAAAGCCTTTGGGAGCATCCCACACGCATGCGCGCTGCCTTCCCGGCCATTCACTTCCCTCATCAGTTTTCCGCGGAGCCGGCAGGACGTATTCCTGTCACTGCAGAAAATTCTTCTTTTTTATTCTTGTTTTTTTTTTTTTTGTGATCGCGCCTGCCTTCCTTCGACGTCACCGGTACCGCTGGTGCTTTTCTTTCTTTTTACTAAAAATTTCTTCTTTTTTCTAAGGACTTTTTCCTGTTTAGTGCCTGACGGTTTTTCTGGCCACTAGGCCTCTATCCTTTCCATTATGGAAAAGCCAGCCACTATCCTTAAGAAATGCTCAAAGTGTGGCGGTACAAATATATTTTTAGACACTCATACTTGGTGTCTAAAACGTTTAGGTTCTGACCATTTCCCACTGGAGTGTCTCCTGCAGGAGCTTAAATAGAAGAAGTCTTCAGGATCGAGCACAGCTCGATACCCGGTTCACATCAGACTCTGTCACCAGCCAGAGTATCTTCTTCCTCACAGGATCAGGTAACCAAACAAAAGTCTGTTAAGACTACCCAGTCCTCGAGTGGTAGATCTCCTTCTAAGCATCGAGATGCCTCTGGCGTTGCCCTCGAGGACATTTTGGCAATAAAGCCCCGGCGGGAGTCTTCGGGCTCCAAAGCATTAACGGAGCTTCAGGTTGTTCCCAAGGTTCTTACCTTCATGGACATACCTGGGCCATGCTCGGTGGTTGTGGCCGCTTCGGGCGGTACCGACACCCCGGCATCGGCTATGGTGATGGATGAGATATTCCTCACCGATGAACGTACTCTAGCAAATCTCTCAGCTACTTCGGTACCGCTAGAGTCACTGCAGACCGTTCCCCGACTATCGGTATCGGCTTCGGTACCGATACCAGTATCGACATCAGCACCGGTGTCGGTACTGTCGATGTTTCGACAGACTCATTTCCTTCGATGCTGAGCCTGGAATCGCTCTCTAGCATGGAGGATTCGGTACCGACTCATCTTGGTACCGACCTCGGCTGGTACCGAAGACATCTCTTTAAAGAAAATCCAATACTTTTTTAATTCAACTCCTATCCTCCATCGCTTGGATGCCTGAGGTTCTGGGAAATAGCATGGCCCATCCATTAGATTTGCAACATGCTGGGACCTCCTCTAGGCATCTCTAGCTTGGGAGTCCCCATATGTGAAGACTCATTCCTGCTTGTTCCTGGAGATAACACAGTTACTTACCTGTAACAGGTGATCTCTGGGAACAGCAGGAATAAGTCTTCACAACCCACCCACCTCCCCTAGGAGGAGTGTCTCTCTCTCTCTCTAATTTGTCTACTTCCCTCCTTCGGTCTCAGCTACAAACCCAACTGATGAGAGGGAAGTGAATGGGCGGGAAGGCAGCGCGCATGTGTGTGGGATGCTCCCAAAGGCTTTCTTTCTGGACGCTAGGGAGCGTTCCCGCGCAGGCTCCGTCGGTACTGACGTACCCATATGGTGAAGACGTCTTCCTGCTGTTCCCAGAGATCACCTGTTACAAGTAAGTAACTGTGCTATCTTTGAAACCTGGTGCTCGTGGTGTCACCTCTCGCTTTTGTGAGCTCAAACTTCAAATCCTCGCTTTTCTCCAAGAGGGTCTCTTCGAGTCCACGTCTCCACCCTTACCTGCTTCAGGGGACCAATAGACGGTTGTTCCCTTGCATCCCACTCCGACGTGGCACATTTTCTCAAGGGAGCTAAAGTGGTACACCCCCCTATCCGGCCAGTAGTACCGCCTTTGGATCTGTCCTTAGTCCTGAAGGTACTCCTGGATGCTCCTTTCAAACCGCTTAAGGGAGCATTGCTTTGCGATCTGTCTCTTAAAACAGCCTTTTTGGTAGCAATAACCTCTGCGCATAGAGTATCAGAGTTGCCGGCCCTGTCCTGCTGTGATCCCTATCTCTCTCAGAATGCGGTGTATCTCTGTGGGCAGTTCCTTCCTTTTTGCCGAAGGTTCTAACACCTTTTCACTTAAACCAACCTATTTTCTTACCTTGTTCTCCCAAAAAACAGTCTTCAGGCTGGCAGAAGGATATCCGGAGACTTGATCTCAAGGGAGTTCTCTATCGTTATTTGAAGGTTACAAATCCGTTCCGTAAATCTGGCCATCTTTCTTCTGTTTGCGAGTCCTCAAAGGGGACTGATGGCTTTAGAGGTCTACCATTTCTAGGTGGCTTCGTCAGACTATTGAATCCGCCTTTGTATTCCGTGGCAAATATGTACCCTCCGGGCTATGGGCGCATTCCACACGGGCCCAGCCAATTTTGTGGGTGGAGCGTTCGCAGGTCACCCCTCTTGACATTTGTAGAGCGGCCACCTGATCCTCCCTCTCCACATTCGCCCATCACTATCGGCTAGATCTCCAGGCACGGGAGGAGGCCCAGTTTGGGGCCAATGTTGTTACAGCAGCTCTGTTTTCCCACCCGGAGGGCAGTTAGCTTGTGTACTATCCGATTGTCTGGGCTGGTCTAGCAGGATGACTTGGAAGGAGAAATTCCACTTACCGTTAATTTCCTTTCCTGGAATCCTGCTAGACCAGTCCAGGACCCTCCCAGTGTTTGGCACGAACAGTAGTTTTGCGAAAGAGTCACAGTACCTTTGTGAAAGAGTCACAACTCGAGCAGGGTTTTCTGCGCTGCTTCTTCAGACTTTGTTTCCGCTGTACATAGTTACTTAATGTTCTCGTTCTCTTACTTTCCTTGTTGCTTGTCAGAGTGTACTGGGGGTGACCCCTAGGGGCATGCCTGTATATCTACCAGACCACGGCCAATCGGCTTCTGGTATAATTTTTTTCTGTCTCCAACATCTACTGGCAGGGGGACTTAACCCGGTTTTCTGGACTGGTCTAGCAGGATTCCAGGAAAGGAAATTAACAGTAAGTGAAATTTCTCCTTCATGGGGGAATATAAAACGCAACCCCCACTCACTGCTCTCCTACAGGATGAGGTGTCCTCTGTTCTGTCTCGGGGCGCCATAGAAGATGTCCCCATATACCAACAGGGAATTGGCTTCTACTCTCTGTACTTTCTCATTCCAAAGAAAACCAGGATGTACAGGCCCATTCTGGACCTCAGAAACCTCAAGTTTCTAGTTCAGAAAAAGTTCATGATGATCTCCCTCGAGACTCTTCTTCCCTACCTCCAGAGTCGGGACTGGCTCTGTCCTCTAAATCTAAAAGAAGCATACACACATGTCCTCATCTATCTAGAGTACAGGAAATATCTATGCTTCAAGGAAGATATCAATACAGATTTCTTCCCTTCAGACTCTTCTCTGCCCCAAGAGTTTTCACAAAGTGCATGGCAGTCGTGACCACATATCTAAGATCTCTGGGGATATTTATCTTCCCTTACTTAGATGACTGGCTAATAAAAGCAGACACCTCCCAAGAGGTACTGCTTTCCTTGAATCGTACCATCATAGTCCTACAGCACTTGGTTTGGTGATAAACTTCCCAAAATCCCAGCTTGCTCCAACTCAAAACCTAGAGTTCATCGGAGCCCATAGAGAACCAATAGTCCATGACATTTCTGCCCCAGCTCCATTTAGTTGAGCCAGCGTCTCAAATGCTTCTACGAGACCATTTCAGTGCCTTAGAGATGCTGCAGTTCCTAGGGCACATGAACTCTACAGTATATGTTGTTCCATATGCCTGACCACATATGCGGATAGCCCAGTGGACTTTTGCATCCCAGTGGAAGCAGGCCTCTGGTCATCTCCAAGACAGGATCCCAGATCACTGTCCGTCTCACCACATCCCTTCATTGATGGTATACTCCAGAAAATCTGCTTGTAAGGTCACCTTTTCAGATGCCTCCACTTCAGTGCACCCTGACAATGGATTCCTCCAAACTGGGTTGGGGAGCCCATCTTAACAACCTCACCACACAAGGGCTCTGGACAACTCAAGAGGGACAACTCCAGATCAATCTCCTGGAACTTCAGGCTATGTCCAATGCCCTCTGGTGTTTCAAAAACACCTCAGAGCACAAGAAGTCCTAGTTAGGGTGAACAATCAGCTGACCATATTCTACGTGAACAAACAGGGAGGAACACGCTCTTGGAGCCTCTGCGAAGAGGCCTTAAACCTCTGGTCCTGTGTCATTGCTCATCAAATACACCTCCAAGCAATACCTCCCGGTGGAGTTCATTGTCTAGGCAGACAGACTGATTCACATCCTTCTTCCCAACAAATGGGCTCTCCATCTAGACACAATGCCCTACATCTTCCAGACTTGGGGAACTCCAGACACAGTTCTATTTGCAACTCCCCGACATGCCAAGCTTCCTCGCTACTGCACAAAAATTAAGACATCCACCAACCACCTAGTGGATGCCTTCCACCTACACTGGGGTCAGGGTCTACTTTATGCTTTCCCTCCCATACCCTTCATTCCCAAGATGCTTTTTAAGCTTCGGTCCAACAGGTACTCCATGATACTCATAGCCCCTCACTGGCTGTAGCAACCATGGTTTCCACTGCTACTATGTTTGACTTGGTCATCCACTGCGATTGGGACATGCGCTGGATCTCCTCTCCCAGGACAACGGCTCACTGCTCCATCCCAAGCCAGTCTCTCTGCCTCACAGCTTGGCTGCTGAGAGCATAGATTTGCAGGGCTTTGACCTTACCCAAGAGGTTAAGGAGATCCTTTTGGCTTCTAGGAAGCCATCCAAAAGACGTTCATGTACTTTTAAGTGGCATAGATTCTCTGTCTGGTGTTCCCAGAAAGATCTCAATCCCTTTTCTGCTCCAGTGGAGTCACTCCTCCAGTATCTCCTCCTCCTCCTGTCCTCTGAAGCCAACTTGGTGAGAATCCACCTCTGTGCCATTGTGGCCTTTCACATCTACTGGATGGGCAGCCTATCTCCACGCAGCCACTAGTAGCACGTTTCATGAGAGGTCTCCTGCTGTCCAAACCACTCATTAAGCCACCTCCAGTAGCTTGGGACCTCAGTGTTCTAGCGCAGCTTCTCAAGCCGACCTTTGAACCATTAACCACGACCTCACTTAAGTTCCTCTCTTGGAAGGTAATCTTCCTAATTTACTTCACTTCAGCTAGACGCATTAGTGAACTTCAAGCTTTGGTGGATCCTCCCTATACCATCTTCTACCATGAAAAAGTAGTCCTTCGGACTCACCCACACTTTATGCCAAAGGTGGTGTATCTCTTACATCTAAATGAGTCAATTTATCTTCGTTTCCTTTCCTAGGCCACATGGATCTAGAGCAGAAGAAACTCAGCACACTCTTGACGGCAAGCGTGCATTGGCTTTTTACCTCCATAGAACTCATGCTCATCGTAAAGCCTCGCAGTTGTTCATCTCATTTGACCCCAGTCATCTGAGATTACCTGTCTCTAAGCTACGCTCTCCAGGTGGATAGCAGACTGCATTGCATTTGCCTATGACAAAGCAAGATTCTCCCTGGAAAGGCAGGTCACTGCTCACAACGTTCGTGCCATGGCCACCTCAATACGCTCAGTAGCCATTGAAGAAATTTGCAAAGCAGCAACTTGGTCTTCTGTCCATACATTTGCTGCCTGTTGTCTGGGCAAGGACTCTCTCGGGATTCCATGCTTGGTTAGGCTGTACTCCAGCACCTCTTTCAGATTTCGATGCAACTCCTACCCTCCATCCCGGACTTGGAAGATACCAAAAATCCATATGAAATCTATGACCTCATGCCTACTCCGAAGCAAACCTCCACTGTTTCTGAGGTCACTTCATCTGGGAGCTAGGGAGTTCCATATGTGAAGACTACATTTAGGTGATCTCTGGGAACAGCAGGAATTTAGTTTTTACAACCCGCCCTCCTCCCCTAGTTATAGGATTTCATTTACTCTTTTCTCAGCTACAAACTCCACTGCACCTGCGCGACTGCTTTCCTGCCTTCCCAACTCCTTCTCTTCAGTTGAATGTTCCCAAAAGCTTTCCAATTGGAAGCTGGGGAGCGTTCCCATGCGGGCTTCGTCGTGCTAATGTCACCTATATGTGAAGACTAAATTCCTACTGTTTCCAGAGATCACCTGTTAACTGGTGAGTAACTACACTTTATCTGCCATTTGGATGCCTCAAAGGCCATTTTAAAAGGTTTAGTCATGATTTGGACGTTGGAAGACATGCACTTGGATATCAAAAAATGACAAGTCTCCGAAGCCATTCCACAAATGACATTCACAGACTATCCCCATGCAGGGACATCCAAGTAGGCACAGGGGTGTGGCGGAGGCATGTCTGAGTGGCAATTTACTTACACGTCTCTGTTCAGTCTCAGAAATATCGGAGACATTTGCAGGAACATCAATGTTTATACCTGCTCCAGACATGAATAGGCATTTGGAAAGTGCTTGTTTTCACCTTGAAGCATCCAGAAAGTGTAAAGATGGAGAATTAAGTGACTAGCCTTTGATCACAAAGGCCCACATTGGGATTTGAACCTTGACCACTCTGCTTTTAAGCCACTACTCTAGCCATTATGCTATTTAGATGTCTTGGTTCTGAAATGCTATCCTGGGCTTTATAGACATTTGATACATGTGCATATCTGGCACATCCACATGTGTGAAATCGTGCCTGCTTTTTTTTTCCGGATGTTCTGGCTTTGACATTCCAGATTACACTTGGACATCCCATTGTGAAATGTGCCTCCTAGTCTCCCAATTTTAAGACCCTCTTGAAATTTTTCGCAATCCTCATGTTTTAATAACTTTGAATAATTTTGTCTCTGCAAATTAGATCATCTCGCTCATTGTTCCCATTTCCAGGTCATTCATGAATATATTGAAAAGCAGCGGGCCCAACACAGATCCATGGAGTACTTCACTATTAACCTTTCTCCATTGAGATACATCCTCCAGCCCTCTGGGACCACTCCTGACTCTAAAGAAGCATTGAAAAGGTCAAACAGTGGAACTGCTAGAACTTCAGTTTCGTTCATTACCCTAGGATGTAGCCTATCTGGCCCCATCGCTTTGTCTACTTTTGGTTTAGCTAGCTTCTTGTGAACACTCTTCTGAAAATTGTTACAGATCCATCTCACTTCTGTTCTTATTTGTGGGTATTTTCTGAGGTTCTGCTCCTGGCCTCTTTGTGATCACATAACAGAAATATTTGTTAAGAAATTCTGATTTATCCTCATCAGCTTCTACATATTCCTCCCCTTCTCCTGTGAGTCTGCCAATGCCACTTTTTGACTTTCTCCTCTCGCTAATGTATCTGAAAAATGTTTTGTCTTCCCATTTTAACACGTTATTTGTTTTTCTGTTCCCATCCCATTAATGACTCCTTGAGGTATTGTCCCATCTTGACAAAGTTAGTTTTCCTAAAGTCTAGGACCCTCCCTTTTGAATGTACTATCAACCCTTGCCTTAATACTGAGCCACACCATCTGGTAATCACCGGATCTGAGATGATCACCCACTTTAACATCAGAAATGCTCTCCTCTTCAGTAAGCACCAGGTCTAGTATAGCCCCTCACAAGTGGGTTCTGTTGCCAGAATAGCTCTCTGTAGAGAATCCAGGATCATCTTACTTCTAGATGGCACTGCAGCAAGGATGTATCAATCAACATCCAATATATTGAAATCATCTCAGAACTTCTCCTTTCATAGCAATATGATGGATATTTTCAATTAAATCTCTGCCCATGTCTTCTGCCAGTGAAGGAGTTCTGTATATCATACCAATGTAAACAAATGCTCCATTCCCTCTTTCTAGTTTAACCCACAGTACCACCACCTCCTCCGTAACTTTAATTTTTTTTTTGTTACATATAGTGCCGCACTCCTCCCTTTCTTCCTACCCTGTTCTTCCTGAATAAATCATAGCCCATTATATTTACATCCCAATCATAGTTCTCTATGAGCAGCACTAAATCCAAGTCAGCCTCTTCCATTAAAGCCTCAAGATCCAGTATCTTTTTTTTAACCATACAAAGGCATTAATACACACTGCTTTCTGGATCTTGCCCCTTTTACCCATTTCTACAGAGATATTTAATGCTTTACTTCCCTGGTTGGGGGGGGGGGGGGTCAATGAATCTAGTTTAAGGTCCTGTTAGTAAGTTAGCCAGTCTTTGATAGGTGGGCACTATTTCTGCTCATGAACCCCGGTACCACACCACACCACACCACATGAACCCCGGTACCACACCACACCAAAAACCAACCACACACCCCACTCCCACCTACTTAACATCCCCCTCCAACTCTTCAAAAAGACACAAGCCAAGAAACAACGTCAGCAACGCCTACTGAAATGTGCATTGATAAACGCCAGATCAGTGCGCTCAAAATGGCCTGCAGCCATGGACCTAATACCTCTGCACAATCTCGACATCCTGATGATCACTGAGACATGGCTGTCCGATTGCGACAATGTCCTCTTGAATCAGATGTTACCCCCAGGATTTTCCCTATATACATGCCACAGGTCCACTCAGAAGGGTGGCGGAACACTCATCCTTGCCAAAGCCGACCTTCAATTCAAGTTGCGTACCACCTCCAGCTCAACTCACCTTGACATTCTCACCGTATCAAATGAATTTTGTGCCATCAACCTCATATACCGGGCACCCACTCCATCACCAGACGACCTATCTACAATAATTGAGCTAGCATGTACCACTTCCACCCCGCACTCTCCAAATTGGTTAATCGGTGGCTTTAACCTCCCATCCCTTCAAAGCAGCCACTCCACAGCATTCCTTGAGGCCCTAGAGGATCTAGGATACAATCAATGTGTCGACTTTGCCACCCACACTAAGGGGGGCAAGCTGGATCTCATATTCGCACCTCTTTCTGACGCCTCGTCATCCCAGGACCTCGCACTATCCGTGACACCAGTCCCGTGGTCTGACCACCATCTCCTTAACTTCCACATACCCATAAGCACTCCCAGTAACAGTCATATAACTACAAATACTTCCAAGAATCTAGCAACCCGCTTCCGCCCACTCAACAAGAGCAAAGTCCTAGAGAACCTCCAACCTCTTATGACCAACACATCCCTCAGCCTGGATGACCTCATATCTAAATGTGATGAAAACCTCAGAGCTGCATCCTGTCCATCTCACGCCACGAAGACGACAATACGACGAGAACATGCACCCTGGTTCTCCATGGACCTACGAACATCTCTACACCACCTACGCCAACTTGAGAGACAATGGCGCCGAACCCATTCCGCTGAAGCACACACCGCCTATAACTCATACTTGCTGACTCACCGTGCGAAGATAACGCAAAAAAGGAAACTCTATCACACTGATATACTAAAACGCTCCAACAAACCACATGCCTTGTTCAATATAGTAAAGTCTATAACAGGAGAGCCTGTCTCAGCCCACCCCCCAATGCCTCAAGCTCAGGACTATGCAGACTATTTACAATCGAAGATGATCAAGACCAACACAAACATAGGCACTAATAATCCCTCCACACCATCAAAAACATCTCAAGCAACTCCACTATGCAACTTCGCCGCAGTATCCACTAAAGAGGTTGAAAACATTGTTGCCTCTGTTAACCCCAGCACTGCACCTAATGACCCCTGTCCAGCCAGCTGGATCAAAGAGCTTCGCCATGACATAAGCAACATCCTGGCTAACATACTGAACCAGTCCTTTATCACTGGATCATTCCCGCAGAGACTCAAAAGCACCTCTATCAAGCCCCTACTAAAAAACAACAAGCTAGACCCTTCGAAAGTAGAATCCTTCAGACCAATATCGAGCATCCCCCAGCTTGCCAAGATCATCGAAAAAGCCGCTCAACAACAAATCCAGCAACATATCGACACCGAAGCACCGTTGGATCCTGTCCAACACGGATTCAGGGAAGCACACGGAGTAGACACTGTCCTCACAACCCTGTTCAACGATCTGATCACAGGAATCAACAACATACAACAAGGCTTTGTCCTCATTTTCCTGGACATATCTGCCGCCTTCGACTCGGTGAGTCATGACATACTTATACAACGCCTAAAAGAAAAGGGGATCCAAAGCACAGCGCTAAAATGGTGTGAATCCTACTTATCTAATAGGTGGCAACAAGTCAAGGTTGGCCAAACATCTTCCAAACCATTTCTGCAAACACAGGGAGTTCCCCAAGGATCGTCCTTATCATCCCTGATGTTCAACATTTATATGCAGCCGATATGTGACTTGGTTCGATCCTTCAACGTAAAATGCCTGGCATACGCTGATGACATCCTCCTTTACATGCCGTTCTTGATAGACCAACCAGTGCTCTCCCCAATCATTAATTGCTTCGAAGCAGTAGCCGATTGGCTATTATCACAAAACTTACGGATCAATCACAGTAAAACAGATGTCCTATTTGTCACAAAGAACCTCAAATTCATACCTCCTTCATCATTACGTGTCAACAATGTAGAGTTGAAGTCCAAATCCACAATCCGTTACCTCGGCATCACCCTGGACCAGCACCTGAACATGACAACGCATATCAAAAACATCACAAAGGCCATATACCATAAAATCAGAACTCTACGCCATCTCCGACACCTACTGGACTTCACAGACTATCGGACAACCTTCCAGGCCCTAGTCCTTCCACATGTCGATTTCGCAAACATCATCCTGCATGGCCTCCCACAATCAACTTTAAACCCCCTCCGCTTAGCCTTGAATGCAGCCGCAAGAGTCCTCTCCGGATCGTCAAGATCCGACCACATAACACCCATCATGAAGGAATTGCATTGGCTACCTCTACATGCCAGGCTCCAATACAAATCATTGGTCCTCACTTTCAAAGCCCTAAATAACTACCCCCCCTACACCAATCAGCAAGCTAATTCATGGCACCCCAGAAAACAGAAACAGAAGATCTACTGCACTGAACACATTAGCAGTCCCCAAGTTAATGACTAAGTGCACAAAAGCTACCTCCAACAGAGCCTTCTCATTATTTGCCCCCTCAAACTGGAATGCACTCCCCCACGAAATCCGTGGAATAAAAAGCCTCATCCTATTTAGAAAAGCCATAAAGCTCCACCTGTTCACAAAATGCTACTCAGAAACCTCCAGCGATAGAAGCACAACCAACAACCTGCAAACTTCCCCCACACACCAGTCTCCCCCACACGTCAACACCACAGATAATAGGTAGTCCCCCCTCAAACCCTACCAACCTTCACAAAACTAATGCAACACCCAGCTACATTAGAGCATTGTACATAGTTCGAGTTAATATGTATTTAGTTTCCCCGTTTTCTCCCCCATGTTCAATTCCCTGTTATTTGTAAACTCAATGTTATTTGTATACATTGCAGTATTCTTGTTCGATGTACACCGCGCTGATTTTAATAGCGCGGTATAGAAGAAAATGTTAAATAAATAAATAATAATCATCCCATGGTCCAGGAAGCCAAAATGCTCTCTGATACCATTCATGTAGCCCTTCATTCATCTCTAGAATGCAAGCTTTTCTGCCTCAGCCTTTACTTTCAACAAGAGAGGATTGAGGAGAACACGACCTGTGCACCTATCTGCTTTATCTTCTCTCCCAGAGCCATGAAGTCATTCTTTATGTGCTTTGAGGGATACCTAGCTGTAGCATATGTGCCTGCATGGATGAACAGAATTGGATAATAGTCAGTAGGCTTTGAGTCTATGCAAACGTTCTGTAACATCTCAGATTTTGTTACCTGGCAGCCCACACACCTCTAAGGATATCATCTAGTCGGCAGATGAATGCCTCAGTATCCCGCAGAGAGTCACCAACCACTACTACCCTTCACTTTCTTGTGGTCACTGAGTCTGCAACATTGAGGTGTTTGAGCTCAGATCCTTCCTGTATCTGGGATGTTCTTGCCTCTTCCACTTCCAGGGCTGGATATTGGCCCTTCAATTCGAAGGATGATGGAGTGTCTATTTTGCAGATTCTGTTGTATCATCTTCAGCTTTCTTCTTTCTGTACCATGCCATCTTCACCTTTCTTGGCGAGCTTGGATGTCTCAGGAAGCATCTCATCAATGTACTACTTGCTGTCATGGATGCTTCTCAGCTTCTGCTCCTCCACTTGTTTCATGAGAGATTCATCTTAAAGGCACCTTCCACATGGAACCAGTCCCTCACTTGGGATCAGACTCTTTCTAGACAAAAGCAGAAGTTGTAAAAGGGGCAGCAGCTTTGGCAACATGATTTTTCCTAGCCATCATTCAGTTATTTATTTAATTTAATTTAATGCTTTTATATACCGCACTGGAGTGGAGGAGTAGCCTAGTGGTTAGAACACTGGCTTAGTAACCAAGCAACCAGGGTTCGAGTCCCACTAGCACTCCTTGTGGCCTTGGGCAAGTCACTTAACCCTCCATTGCCTCGGAAGAAAGGCCTGGCAATCTACTTCCGGTGACACTGCCAAGAAAACCCAGGAGCTTCTGGGTCGCCAGGAGTCAGGACTGACTCGAAGGCACACATTGCATTTTGCATATACCGCACTATTTAAAATCAGTGCGGTTTACAGATAACATTTTGTGCAGAGCAGGAAGAGCCTGCTTCACACTTACATTGAACAGGAGATACAACTTGGGTTAACCATGGGGAGGTATATACAGGCTATATACAGTGTGGGCAGGAAGTCGCTGCGCGGCTATGGTAACATGGTTTTCCTTGCAAGCTATGTGCAGGGGTGTAAATTGGGTCGTAGGGTTGTGTCAGGTAGGGATGTGTTGTTAGCCTGGGCATAGTGCAGGAGAAAAAGGTGGTGCTTTAGTACTTTTCTAAATTGTGCGAGGTCAGTAATCATGCGGCTGGATACTGGGAGCTCGTTCCAGCAGGTAGGTGCATAGAACATGAATGCTCTGTTTTTTGTTGCCTGAGTGCATTTTGTTACTTCACTGGGGGTTATTAGTGTGTTGGTGGCGAAGGACCTTCTTGCTCTGGATGTGGGTGTGGGGTGGATAAGGTTTGTCAAGGAGCTGGAGGTTTTTTGTTAATGGCTTTGAGGGTTAAGAGAGCAACTTTGTAGATGAGTTGGCAGTAGATTGGTAGCCAGTGGAGGTCCTTTAGGATTGGAGTGATGTGCTCTCTTCTAGAGGCCCTGTGTAGGAATCGGTCAGCGGCGTTCATTGCTAACTGTAGGGGGTGAAGTGTGTTCTTAGGGAGCCCATGAAGGATCACATTGGCGTAGTCAAAGTGGGGGGTTACTAGCGCCTGGAAAATTGTCCGGAAGTCCTCTGGTTGCAGTAAGGGTCGGAGATGTCGAATTGTCCTCATCTTATGGTAGACTTTCTTGACAGTGTTGCTTATGTGGGCTTTGAGGTCGAGGTGCTGGTCAAGTGTGACTCCTAGGTAGTGGATGGTGGGGCGTCTCAGGAGCTCAGCATCTCTTGTTTTTAATGTTGCCGGAGGGATGAAGGTTTGATTTCTCGTGATGAACAGCACTTCTGTCTTGCTGAAATTTATTTTGAGACTCTGTGATTTAAGCCAGTCAGTGACGGCATCAAAGCATTTTACCAGTGAGGAGAAGTCTGGTTGATCAACGGTGAAGGGGGTGAAGAGTAGTACGCCATCCGCATAAATCAGGCAGGAGATGTTGAAGGAGCAGATAATGACACATATGGGCTGCATATATATATTGAATAATAGGGCAGATAGCGAAGAACCCTGAGAAACTCCATGTTTTTGTTGGAAAGACTTGGAGGTCGTAGAGCCTGTGCGTACCTGCTGCCATCTATCTGTTAGGAACGATTTGCACCAGCTCCAGGCTGAGCTCTGGATTCCTTTTTCCTGGAGATGTATCAGGAGCTGCTCATGGTTGACAGTCGAAGGCCGCGGAGATGTCCTAGAAAATCAGGGCATATCCTTGCCTGTTAATCCCTGTGATTAATGTGTTCAAAAGTGTGGCAAGAAGCGTTTCGATTCCATGTGATTCCCTGAAGCCATGTTGGCATGGATCGAGGGGGGCAGTATAGTCAATGTGTTCTTGGATTTGCCATTGAATTACCTTCTCAATAATCTTGGCTAGAAGCGGGATGCGTGAGATTTGTCAGTAGGACTCCACCTTCTGGGAGTCCAGTTTGTTGTTCAGAAGGGGTCGGATCGACGTCTGCTTGAGGCATGCTGGGAACGTTCCTGTGGAGAAGGATCGCTCCATGATCCTAGCTAGCGTCGGACTGAGTTCTTTGCGCAGAGATCTTATCCAGTGAGCTGGACATGGGTCATTTGGAGCAGTGGTGGCATTGATGGTTGCAATGTCCTCGATGCCTCTGGCTGATGGTGTTGTAAGTGAGTTGAGCGGTAGTGGTTGATTTGTGTTGTGTCCAGAAGTGGGTTTCTTGGCTATGCCGATGTTACTGGCTTTGGCTAGTATGTAGTCTGCATATTCCTGTGGGTGTATCATTGTAGTCTGTGTGGACGAAGCTTCTTTTGTCATGGACTTCACTAAGTTGAAGAGGTCGTGAGGTTTGTTTAGTGAGCGGAGTAGGAGTTCGGAGTGGTATTCTTTCATTTTCACTGAAATGGAGTCTGAGTTAAGCTGGGGTGATGTAGGCTGCCTGGTCGGTTGGGGACCGGGATCACTGCAATCTTCTTTCCAGTTTCCTAAGGAGGAGAAGTGAAGACCGTAGCTCTGCAGAGTACCATTGTGCTGGTTTCTTACCTCTAAGTGACTTGTATGAGGTTGTTGGCTTGGTTGAGGAAGGTAGGCATGCATAGGAATGCAGGCTGTTATTCCATGTGGCCATCAGATCATCCAGGTCAGGCGAGTCTAGCTTGAGGTTTGGAAGGACTTCATTTAGGATCGCCTCTTTATCGAACGGTCTGAATCATCTTATGGGTGAGGGCAGGCTTTCAGCTGTTCTCTTAGGAATGTTGCTGTCCTGGAGCATGGGCATCTGGAATTTAATTAGGTTGTGGTCGGTCCATGGGACTGGGGTGATATCTAGCTTGAAGTTGTAGTTTGGGCTTATGTCAGGTCGAGGGATGAATATGAGGTCTAGTATATTTCCTTTCCGGTGGATAGATGTTTCAACTATCTGATCGTAGTCAAGTTCGTTGAGTGCTTCAAGGAAGGCTTTGGAGTGGGTATCTTGGAGAGCTGGAAGGTTAAAGTCTCCCAATAAAGTTTGGCCTGTGAGTGTTCTTAAGGTTAGAGGCAAGGTCAATTATAGTTGCAAGGTCTTCAGGGGAGGAGGACAGTGATCTGCAAATTAGGTTGATGGTGTTGTGGTTGGATATAGTGAGTGTGTCGAGGTGTGTTGTGCTGCTGGATTTGATCAGCTGATACAGGAACTCTGTTTTTGATAGGATGAATGTGCCACCACCTCTGCAGTTAGGTCTGTGGCAGGTGTGGCTTGAGAAGTTGGGGGGGGATGAGTTGGTTAATGAGGACTGCGTCTGAGTCTGTGAATCATGATTCAGTGACTAGTAGTAGTTGTTGAAGCTTTGGCACCTAATAAAAAGACCTACCAACGTCCCTAACTTTTCGTCTTCTGTCCTGTAAAAAAACCACAATTAACCTTTTTTTTTTTTATAAGTTAATCTTTATTGGTTTTTCATATTTTACATTTCGTTCATTTTCATACCCGTTTGCACTCCAAACATTTTCATAAACAGATTTGCATTCCAAGCATTTCCTTTAAACAGAATACCTTCAATGTAGCTACTAAGCTTACAACCATAACTAATTCTATCTCTTCCCCCCCATCTCCCTTCCTCTCCCCATAACTATCCTGTTATTTCCCATTCCTTCCCCCCCCTCTGTAATCCCCCCCCCCTTATTACCCTCCCCTCTTCCCCTTTTATCTGGTGCCCATTGATTCCAAGTATGTCAACAAGGGCTTCCATTGATTACACAGGTACACTAAAAAAATTTTTTTTTAAACTGCCTCTAATGTTTCGATTGATTTTTACGTTTTTTGGTGCGCTGAATCCAAATCTGGTAACCAATTTGCTCCATCACGTACAGATTTTTTGCTACATTGGGTTAGCAGTTTGAGGTGAACGTTTCAGATTGAGTGCGATCGAGATAAAAGTTTCTTGGATGAATTCTTTATACTAATTGTTTAGTAGTTATTCAAATAAGAATAAAGAAAATTGTAACAAGGCAGCACATAAGAATAGAGTAATGTCAACAAAACACACTGTGATGGTAGCAAAATTGTCTGCACTTAAAACAGCCACATACATGTGCACAAACATTGAGCATATAAGAGCGAGGTTAGACACAAAGCAAAGCAAAGAAATGTGCAAAAAATGTTGTACAGGTATGTATGTAAGAATAGAAAACGCAAACCGCACCATTGCAATACATGAAGACAAACACCCGATGGTGTGAAAATAAAATTCTAATAAATGAGATCCGACACTGTGGTAATAACTAGCAAATTTTTATTTCAAAGTTTAGTAAAAACACGATATTTGTCAACACAGTTTAGATTTTAAAGTCATTCTTGGGTCAATCAATCTCCTGGTGGGCCCGTTTCTTCTTCCCCCGAATGCTTCTCTTGGTGCGCTGCTTGGCGTATTTTTCATCTGGGGTTTCCCGCAGCAGCAACCTGCAGAAATCAGCCATCATAGTGGTGTTCCATCTTCCTTGGTACCTTCTCTCTGCGTCCTTGATGTCCTGGTGAAACCTTTCACCTTGTTCTTCACTGTACGCCCCCAGGTTTTCGGGAAAGTAGTTCACATGGGAGTGCAAGAAATGGACTTTCAGGCTCATGTTACAGCCTTGTTCTTTGAAGGCATTGAGCATCCTGGCAACAATATCCTTATAGTTCTCATCCCGCCTGTTCCCCAAGAATTTGAGAACAACATCCTTGAAGGAATCCCAGGCTTCTTTTTCCTTCTCAGACATCGTTTCAGCGAATGCTCCATCTGAAATGAGTTTCCTTATATCAGGGCCAACAAACACTCCTTCCTTTAGCTTTGCTTCAGAAAGTCGGGGGAACTTTGAGCAAAGGTACCGAAAGCACTCACCATCTTTTGGAAGGGACTTGATGAATTGCTTAATGAGACCCAACTTAATGTGGAGAGGTGGTAATAGAATTTTATCACGAGGTACCAAGCTCTCATGAAGAATATTTTTCTCACCGGGTCTCAAATACTCCCGAATTGGCCAGTCTTTTTTTCCCCCAGTGTAGGTCGCGGGCCCGGCTATCCCACAAGCAAAGGAAGCAGGGATATTTGGTGAAACTGGATTGCTGCCCTAATAGCATGGATAGAATTTTAAAGTCTCCACAAATCATCCACTTATGCTCATCATAACGAATCTTCTGAAGAATCAGGGCCAAATTCTCGTATTTTTCTTGGAGAATAACAGAGTGAGCAATAGGAACTGAAGCGAATGTGTTGCCATTATGAAGAACAACACCTTCTATGCTGTCTTTTGACGAATCAATGAACAGCCGCCATTCAGCAGGATCATACTTGAGTTTAAACTTTTCCATCACTCCGTATATATCGTTGCAAAATACCAAATCTTCCTCTTTGCTGAAATACTTCAAAAATTGTGTCTCGCGGTTGCGGTACCAATAAAAAGTTGTTCCTGGTGACAATAGATTTTTCTGTTTAAGCCGAGAACCTAGCAGTTGGGCAGCATCTTTTGGGAGTCCTAAATCCCGGACTAAATCATTCAATTCAGCTTGAGAGAAAAGTTCAGGTTTCGGATCTGGTTCAGTTTCAAACTCGGAAGTACTGGACTCATCGGGAAAAGCCATCTGATGAGTCTCATCATGATCAGAACCGTCCACACAAATATGATCCAAAGATTTTGGTGGTTCAGGCACAGGTACTTCGTTGCTATGAGGCATAGGCCTAATTGCTGAGGGAAGGTTGGGGTAACTTATTACGTTCTTATTTTTTAAGTTGTATCCCTTCACAATGCAAGAGCAAAAATAGCAGTCACTGCTGTGGTCTCTTTGTTCACGCCACATCATAGGTATTCCGAAACGAAATGCTTGTTTTTTACCTTTCATCCATAAGCGTAGATCTTCCTCACATGTCTTGCACACTTTGTGAGGAGCCCACGGTTTGTCTTGATCGCCTAACTTCAAACCGAAATAAGCGAAATATACTTTTTAATAAATGCAGAAATGTTCCTCTGCCGCTTTTTCACGGTATATTCCCCACAAATAAAACAAAAACTGTCCAGAGAGTTGACGCAACCTCTGGCTCTGTGAGCCATCACAAATACACAGCACTGCAAACTACAACTGTAGTGAACCACTTCGGAATAAAGCTGGATTACGACTGAGCAAACAAAAGGTAATAATGAACTTGCAAGAAACTGAAATTTGACAGGAACGTTCATGTCGCAACCACCGTGTTTGAGCGAGCGAACGAGGCGAGGCGAACAGGAAAGAACATGCGCCAGCGCGAGTACTGGATTTAGCCCCCCGCCTCCCAATTGTCCTGTTAATGTATAAAATGAATACAAAACACTCTAAAATATCATGAGGGAGTGTTTCTAGTTAGTTAACCATTACAACCTCTATTTTGGGCCAAGAAAATAAACTGCAGTCGGCTAAAAAGAAATTGTGAACATTCCTTATATGGGTAAGAAATCTAGTTTTGCAAGAAAACGTGACGTGATGGAACATTTTGGCTATTTTTCCTGGATTCAGCACCCCAAAATCTATAGGAATCAGTTGCAAAACTGGAGGCAGTTTTTTGGTAGTGTACCTGTGATATTGAACTTTCCCCCCTGGTTCCTCCTAATCGC
Source organism: Ichthyophis bannanicus (assembly GCA_033557465.1). NCBI lineage: Eukaryota > Metazoa > Chordata > Amphibia > Gymnophiona > Ichthyophiidae > Ichthyophis > Ichthyophis bannanicus. The sequence continues at coordinate 1,825,586,006 of CM066032.1, read as the reverse complement.
TGTCAAACGTTCCATACTTAATACCCTATGTATTCTGGAAGTCCAGTGAGCCAGATCCGGTGTCTCACTTTGTTTCCACTTCCAGGCGATTTCACACCTAGCCGCAATAATACATGTCTTCATTGGCTTACTCCATCTATTGGAGAGGTTTGTTGGCCACACCCCCAACAGAAACAAAGATGGGCACAACTCCGGTGTCACCCCAAAAATTTCCCCCATTCGACCTCTAATCTTTGTCCAATACATTTTTACCAATGGGCATTTTCACCACATATGCATATATGTTCCCCGGGCGCCACACCCCCTCCAACAGAGATCCGGGGCCGTAGAAAACATCTTATTATATCTTACCGGAGTATAATACCATCTCATTCAAATTTTGTAAGCATTCTCCTGAATTGTGGTACATAAAGATGACTTTGATGCTCCCATATATATCGCTTTCCATTTATCTGCTCCCCACTTCACTCCAAGATCATTTTCCCATTCCGTCATATATCTAAGCTTTTCTTCCCCTTTTCTAGCAGTGTGTAGGCTAGCGTATAGCAAACGAATCAACCCACGGGATTGATGGTGTCCTAGCCATAAGGCCTCCAGATCATTAAGCCTCTTCTATCTTTTCCATATTGTCTTTCTGACGCAAGTAATGAGCCCACCTGTAGATAGGCAAAGAAATCTCTTGTCCCCAGGTGAAATTCTCCCTTTAATTGCTCAAAGGACTTGACTTCTCCCAACTTGATCATTTGCGCAAAGATGTCCAACCCTTTTCTTGCCCAACCCCTAAATATTCCTTCCCTACCCGGTCTAAAGGCAGGAGTGGCACTAATTGGCGCAAGCAAAGATGTCCCTGCCCATACATTAACCCTACGCCACCCCCTTTGCCATTCCTCCCATTGGTGCCAAACAAATTGGTTCACTGTCCACTCCCCATGCAAAAAACCCTTCTGCAGCCAAGGTAAATACTGTAGTCTCCATCCCTCTACCCAAAATTGTTCTATAGATTGAAACTGTTTAGGACTCTCTGACTCCCGCCACTCCATTACCTGCCGCATCGGGGCAGCTAAATAATAATCTGCAATCTCCAGTATCCCCAGTCCCCCTTTCTGTCTTGAGGTGTACATTACTCTCCTAGCTATGCGCGGGAGCCGATGCCTCCACACAAACATCTTCCTTTGCAGTCGTAACACTATTCGAGGGACCTTCACTGGTAATACTTGGAAGAAGTATAGTAACCTAGGTAGAACCGTCATCTTAAGCGCTGCTATCCTGCCTAACCAAGATATTTCCTCCTTATTCCATTTTTCTATATATCTTTCTATCTGTCCAATCAGTGATGGGTAGTTTGCCCCATAGAGACAATCTGGATCCCGTGTCAGACGGACTCCAAGATACTTAATTGACCTCGGGGCCCATCGAAAGTTATAGTTCTCCAGGACCAAGCAGGAAGTCAGTCCTCACATATGGGTGACGTCGGCGCCGACGGAGCCCTCGCGGAGCAATTTTCCCCAGCTTTCAAAGAAAGCCTTTGGGAATTGCAGCGCGCATGCGCGGTCGCCTTCCCGCCCAAGGGTGCCATCTTAGCCAGTCTTCTTTTTTCCGCGGAGCCCTACAGACGTACCCGTCGTGTCCCCACTAAAAAAAGTTGATTTTCGTGAGTTTTTCTCTTTTTTCACTTCGGTTCGACGCCGGTCGTTTTCCTGCCCGGACTCGCGACGCCGTTGCGAGTCCTTCTCTTAGTTTTCGGTTTTTCAGATTTTTGGTCTGTTTCGTTTTCGGTTTTTCGCTGGCAGCCCGGTCCTTTGACCTTGCAGGGGCCCTTTTTCCCCCGATGGCTGCCAGTGGTTTCAAGCGGTGTGGTCAGTGTGACAGAAATATGTCACTCACTGACACACACGATAATTGCCTCCGCTGCCTAGGCCCGGATCATGAAGAAATGATCTGTGGAGCCTGTGGCAAAATGTCCTCCAAAGCGTTGAGGAGTCGGCGGCACCAGCGGGATAGAATCTTCGCTGACCCCAGCCGTACCCGGACCTCGTCGGAGGCCTCGGCATCCAGAGGCTCCAGCTCTGACCATCGCCGAAGCTCCTCCGACAGGGGTTCTCCCTCCGGAGACCATCGACGGAAGACAAAACCCGCGAGGGTGGCGTCGGTGGACGCTCCTGGCTCCGCGAGGGCCAGGTCGCATAGCCCCGACAGCCGTCCCGGGTCTTTGGAGAAGGAGCACCTCCCGAAGCGACCTCGCCTGGAGTCGGAGTTGCCTGCTCGGGTAAGTCCTGTAGTCCTTCTGAACTCGCCTCCGAGAGGTCCGACGTCGGGCCCGACGCCGTCGGGGCCCGAGTCGGGGGCTGCTGGGTCACCTGAGGTCGGACTCAGGTTGACGGCCTTGGAGAGCAGACTATCTGCCTTCATGGACCAGCAGCGGGCACTGATCGCTAGCCTCGCTGGCGCCGCTGCCCCGACCGCCGGGACGTCGACGTCTAAGTCGACCCCGGAGACCGAGCCGATCCTCGAGTCCATGCGAACTCGAGTCGATCCTCGGTCGAGGTCACCCTCGGCCTCCCGTTCGGGACCGAGGTCGTCGCCGCCGACTCCCTCGGCGTCGGGGCGGCCGACGCCTCCGCCTGCCCGAGCCGACCCCACCGATTCCTCCTCGGAGTCGGCCTGGGAGTCTGAAGAGGAGGAGTCACCTGATTCCTTTCGGACTCGGTGTGTCCCCTCGGACTCACCTGAGTCCGAACCTCGGAAACAGTCCCCTCCGGAGGATGCCCTGTTCTCGGACTTCGTCAGGGATATGGCCAAGGCTTTGGCCTTCCCTGCGGATCCCGAGGAGGAGCCTCGAGCCGAAGAGCTCGACGCCCTTCAGTACGACTCTCCCGCCCGGGAGCACTTTACTGTACCGGTTCCTCCCATGCTGGAACGACTACTCTTCTGCATGTGGGAGAGTCCGGCCTCGTCGCCGGTATTAAGCAAGCGGGTCGATTCCATCTATCGAGTCCGCAAGAGTCCTGGCTTCCAAAAAGCACAGCTGCCACACCATTCCATGGTAGTGGAATCGGCCATGCATAGGCTTAAGAGCCAAAAGATGCACTCCTCGGTGCCTCCTGGCAGGGAGGCCCGTAACCTGGATGGCCTTGGTAAGAAGTGTTTCCAGGGCTCTATGCTGGCTTGTCGTGTCCAGACCTACCAGCTATACATGGACATGTATCTCCGAGACCTTGCTAAAGAGATAGACGGATTCTCCGCTGGACTGTCCGAGGAACCTTTGCGGAGGTTCCTGGCCTTGACAACTGGTATTCGGGAATGCTCCAAATTCATGTCCCGAGCAGCCTATGATGGCTTTGAAGCATCGGCTCGTGTAGCTGCAGCTGGCATCGGTGCCCGCCGACAGGCTTGGCTTCAGTCGTCTGACCTTGAACCTTGGGTGCAGGACAAGTTGGTCGATGTCCCCTGCAGAGGTGAGAACCTCTTTGGCAAGCCCATGGCTGAAAAGGCTGCACAAATCGAGACGGAGACTCTCACCAGGACCAGGCTTTCTAGGAAGACCTCCGCCCCTTCCCAGAAAAAGAAGGGCTCGGGAAAGAAGTCCTTTTACCCGAGAAAGGCGGCTGCCTATAAACACTACCCTCAATATCAGGCCTCCGCAGCTCCCCAACAGGGCCAGCAGGCCAAGGGACGGGTAACCGGGTCCCGTAGGCAGCAAGCCCCCAAGCCTGCACCACCAGCCCCTGCTCAGCAGGGTGGGGGTTTTTGACTTCCTCAGCATAGCCTCTCCCCCTCAGCTGGTTCCTCCCAGCACCGGAGGCCGGCTGGTTCACTTCGCCCACAGGTGGTCCAACATCACTTCAGATGCCTGGGTGCTTCAAGTCGTGCGAGAAGGATATCTTCTCCACTTCCATCAGGTCCCTCCCTCTTATTTTCCGGGAGAACCTCCTCGACTCCCTCTGCACAGGGACTTACTCCTTCAGGAGTTAGCAAGTCTTCTTCAGGAACAGGCTGTGGAACCGGTGCCCCACCACCTGAGAGGTCAAGGCTTTTATTCCAGGTATTTTCTGATACCAAAAAGGACAGGAGGCCTCAGACCCATCCTGGACTTGCGCAACCTCAACAAGTTCCTCGTGCGGGAAAAGTTCAAGATGCTTACCCTTGGAATCCTTCTGCCCTACCTCCAGCAGGGAGATTGGCTATGCTCCTTAGATCTAAAGGATGCCTACACGCACATCCTCATCCACCCAAGCCTCCGCCAATACCTAAGGTTTGTGGTGGCTGGAAATCACTACCAGTACAGAGTACTGCCCTTTGGCCTATCCTCCGCACCGCGAGTCTTCACAAAATGTCTCGCGGTGGTGGCGGCCTATCTCCGGCTTCACGGCCTCTGTCTTTCCGTACCTCGACGACTGGCTCATCAGAGCGTCGTCCTCTCCGGCAGTCACCAATGCCACACACACCGCACGGTGACTCTTCTGCAGTACTTGGGCTTTGTCATAAACTTCGCAAAGTCCACTTTGCTCCCCTCACAGGATCTCGAGTTCATCGGCGCAAGACTGCACACTCCTCAGGCTCGAGCTTTCCTGCCTCTCGACAGGGCTCAATGGCTCATGGACCTAGCCGGCCGTTTTCGCAGCCAGTCCCTCGTCTCCGCCAGGCGCTTCCTGAGACTACTCGACCATATGGCTTCCACCGTCCACGTGACCCCCAATGCTCGCCTGAATATGCGGCCTGCTCAATGGTGCCTTCGCAAGCAGTGGCAACAAGCCACCGGCGGACTAGCCGACTTAGTGCGCATCTCCGGGCCGCTGGCCTCTTCCCTACAGTGGTGGCTTCATCGGCCGAACCTGGTGCTCGGAATGCCGTTTCAGTCGCCTCAGCCGGCTCAAGTGCTGACAACCGATGCTTCCCTCCTGGGTTGGGGAGCACATTGCCAGGGGCATGTACTCAAGGTCTCTGGACCGCGTGGGAATCTGCTCAACAGATCAACTTCCTGGAGCTCAGAGCAATCCGTCTGGCGCTCAAGGCTTTCTCCCACCTGACTTCTCACCGGTCCGTCCTTGTCCAGACGGACAATCAAGTTGCCATGTTCTACGTGAACAAGCAGGGGGGCACGGGCTCCTTCCTTCTCTGCCGAGAAGCTCAGAAGCTCTGCTCTTGGGCCGTCAGTCACGGCATTCTTCTCAAGGCAGTTTATCTCCCAGGCCAAGAGAATTGCCTGGCGGACAAACTCAGCAGGATACTCCAGCCGCACGAGTGGTGTCTGGATCCCTTGGTAGTTCAGAAACTTTTTCTGAAGTGGGGCCTCCCCACGATGGATCTCTTTGCCAGTCCTCTCAACCAGCAACTTCCTCGCTTCTGCTCTCGTCAGCCACATCCCCTTCGGGTAGCGGCAGATGCTTTTCTACTCTCATGGTCGGAAAGCCTTCTCTATGCTTTTCCTCCCATACCGCTAGTCTCTCGAACTCTATTCAAGGTTCTCCGGGACAAAGCTTCCATGATCCTGGTGGCTCCTCGCTGGCCCAGACAGCCGTGGTTTCCACTCCTGTTGCAATTAGCGGTAGAGGATCCGTTCCCTCTGGGGTTTCAACCGGATCTCCTAACACAGGATCAGGGGTCTCTGCTACACCCCAACCTCAGGTCTCTCAACCTAATGGCCTGGCGGCTGAAAGGGTAGTCCTTGCTCCCCTTCTCCTGCCGGCAGAGGTGGAAGAGGTCGTCCTAGCTTCTCGGCAACCTTCTACCCGCAAATGCTACGCCCTTAAATGGCGTCGCTTTTCCGTTTGGTGTGTACAGCAGTCTCCGGATCCCTTCTCCTGCTCGGTGTCGGTGATCTTGCAGTACCTGCTCTACCTCTCTAATCTGGGACTTAAGTCCAACTCCGTCAAAGTCCACCTCAGTGCTCTTTCAGCGCACCATGTGCCGGTGGACGGCAGACCTCTTTCCAGCGACCCTCTCGTAGCACGGTTTCTCCGAGGTCTCCTTCTACTTAAACCACCTCTGCGCCCGCCAGCACCTGACTGGGATCTGAATGTGGTTTTACAGCGGATCACCTGTCCGCCTTTTGAACCGATGGCTACCTGTTCTCTGCGTTTTCTTTCGTGGAAAACCTTATTCCTGATAGCCCTCACTTCCGCTAGACGCGTAAGTGAATTGCAGGCCCTCGTATCTGATCCCCCTTTCACTCGGTTCTACAAAAATATGGTAGTCCTACGGACTCACCCAAAATTTCTTCCAAAAGTTGTCTCCCCTTTTCATATCAATCAGGAGGTGGTACTTCCAACCTTCTTTCCCAGGCCTCACTCCAGCCGAGCTGAAAGGGTCCTGCATACCCTGGACTGTAGAAGGGCATTGAACTTCTACCTTGACCGTACGCGGGAGCACCGTAAAGCTGCTCAGCTTTTTGTGTCTTTTGACCCCAATAAATTGGGGCTCCCGGTCTCCAAGCGTACTCTGTCCATCTGGGTTGCTGACTGTATCGCTTGGGCTTATGGGGCAGCCGGACTCTCCTTAGAAAGTCGAGTCACGGCTCATTGTGTTCGGGCGAAGGCTACGTCAGTGGCTTACCTCCGCTCTGTTCCGCTGGCGGACATCTGCCGGGCCGCTACTTGGTCTTCGAGCCAGACTTTTGCGGTCCATTACTGTCTCGAGAGGGAGTCCCGCAGGGACAGTGCTTTCGGACAGGCAGTCCTCCGAAATCTCTTCGAGGTTTGAGCAACTCCTACCCTCCATCCCGGATGGGGGCTACCGGTGGGTGATAATTCAGTGAAGATTCCTTCCTTCTGTGCCGCTGAGCTAGAGGGAGCTCATTTTTGTGCTTAGGGTCTCCGGTAGCCTTAAGCTTGGGAGTCCCATATGTGAGGACTGACTTCCTGCTTGGTCCTGGAGAAAGCGTAGTTATTCACCTGTAACAGGTGTTCTCCAGGAGCAGCAGGAATCAGTCCTCACAACCCTCCCTCCTCCCCGTGGAGTTGCAATCATCTGCTTAAGTTTTTTTGCAAATTTTTATGCTGTCTTTTAGCTATGTCATCAGACTGGCTAAGATGGCACCCTTGGGCGGGAAGGCGACCGCGCATGCGCGCTGCAATTCCCAAAGGCTTTCTTTGAAAGCTGGGGAAAATTGCTCCGCGGGGGCTCCGTCGGCGCCGACGTCACCCATATGTGAGGACTGATTCCTGCTGCTCCTGGAGAACACCTGTTACAGGTGAGTAACTACGCTTTCCCCTTCAAATGCCGTGCTAAATCATCCGGTAAACTAATGTTTAATGCCTCAGTTTTATCCCAGTTTATTTTGAATACCGCCACCCTCCCAAATTGTTTTAATTCTTCCATGTGTATTGGCAATGCCAGCAGCGGGCTAGTCACAAACAACAAATCTGCAAATAGCGCCACTTTATGTTCATCTATGCCTATCTTTAAGCCCTTTGCGTCAATATTTCTTCTTAACCGTCCTGCCAATGGGGCTCCATAGTTAAAGCAAACAAAAAAGGGGACAGCGGGCATCCTTGTCTCGTACCCCTTTCCAACCGGAAAAAGTCAGAATATCTCCCATTTATTTTTACTGCTGCCACTGGGTTGGCATAAAGTGCTCTAATCCATGCCAGCATATTTGTTCCAATCCCAATCTTTTCCAGCACTGCAAACATAAAACTCCATTCTACGTGATCAAAGGCTGTTTCGGCATCTATGGCCAACATTTACAATTCTTGTTGTTGCTTTCTTGCTGTCCATATCACTTGGACTGCTCTCCTGATATTATCCCCCGTATTCCTCCCATATATGAACCCGGTTTGATCCGGATGTATAATCTTCGGTAGTATGTTCCCAAGCCTGTTCGCTAGAACTTTGGCTAGGATCTTCCCATCTGTATTCAACAGGGAAACGGGTCGGTATGACCCACACAAAGTGGGGTCCCGGCCAGGCTTTACCAAAACCGATATCCCCGCTTGTTGCATGGATAGGGCCAGTGGCCTCCCTTGTAGTACCTCATTAAATAGCCTCTGTAGAGTTGGTGCTAACTGTTTCCCAAATTTTTTATAAAAAACTGCCGGGAAGCCATCCAACCCTGGTGCTTTATTCAAGGCCATCCTTTTAATTACCCGCCTAATTTCCTCTATCCCAATGTTCTGATTTAGCATTTCGCGGTCCAGACCCGTTATCTCCAGGAGGTCGTCTCCCTCCCTCAAGTATTCCTCCGCCCTCTTTGCTGAACTCCCGAGCGTGCTTGTATATAGGGTTTTATAATGCAAGAATTGCTCCCTGATATCCTTAGTTCGAAATAACAACTTATCTCCTGGTCCTTTGACTTTTAATATAGGAGACCGCCGTTCCTGGTCCCGTAGCTTCCTAGCTAACAGTGTGCTGGCCTTATTGTTAAATTTGTAATAGTGTTGGTTGACACGCCTTAACTGATAATGTATTGACTCCGTCTGCAAAGTCGTTAACTGTGTCCGAGCACATTCTAATTCTGCCCATATCTTTATTCCTCCTTCCTGCTTATGGCGCCTTTCCAATTCAGTAATCTTTGCTATTAATTTTCCCATCTTTCCCTCTCTATCCTGTTTTTTTTCCGCGCTGCCCAGTATATCATTCTCCCCCGTAGAATCGCCTTTAACCCATCCCACTGGATCTCCCATGCCACCTCCCCTGTGTGATTCACCCAAAAATACTCTGTAATTTCTTCCTCAGTATCTTTTATTACCTCCTTATTCTATAGGAGACTTTTGTTAAGACGCCAGAAGGCCCGGCCCTCCGTATCATTCTCTCCCCAAACTTCCACCCATATAGGTCCGTGATCCATCCACATTATGGGCTCGATCTTTGCTCTAGTAACTTTTCGAGTCCAATGCTCATCCCCATGGAAAAAATCTATCCTCCTATAGCTTTGATGCACTGATGAATAGTATGAGTAGTCCACCTCCTGAGGATGAACCTGGCGCCAAATATCGCATACCCTTAATTGCATCATCAGCTCATGAAGTTGGCTTCTCCCTTTACTCCCCCCACTATTGCTCTTCATCAATCTATCTTTCCGTGGGTCTAGTACTTCATTAAAATCTCCCCCCAGTAATAAAGCCCCATGGATTTTATTTTTCAGCCAGCCCGTTAATGCCTCCCAAAAATTTGTATGTGGGTCATTGGGACCATATATATTTACAAAAGTAAACTGGCCATTCAGTTCCCCCCAAACTAAAAGCACTCGCCCTTTATCCCTTTTATCACCTCCCCCCCCCCCCAACTGAAATGGGACATGGCTACTTATCATAATTGCCACTCCTGCCTTATTATGTATACCTTCTGCATTAAACCAGATATTGCTAAAGGCTCCATGTCTTACCAAATGCTCATCTTTCGGTAGTAAGTGGGTTTCTTGTAGGAAGGCCACCTGCCACTGCTGATGCTGTGCTTCCCTAAACATTGCCTTCTGCTTTTGTGGGGTATTCAATCCTCTGACATTTAATGAACCTACCCTAAGTCCTGCCATCCTAACTTATTTGTGAAACTAGCTCCCTCCTCCACTTTTGTACTTGGAGACCCCCCTCCCTCCCTCCACCCTTCCCCCCCTTAACCCTTCCCCACCTCCTCCCTCCCCCCCCCCTTCCCTTCTCCCCTCCCCCCTTCCCCTTGATCACACCACAGGTCATTCTCCTGTGCCTCCTATCCTGAGGATGAAACTCACCACCCGAGACCCTTCCCTCCCCCCCCAAACTAACTAGGCCCCCTCCCCATTTCCCTTATACTCCTATCTTCCCCCCCCCCATTCTATTACCATTCCTTCCTCCTCTTCCAAGTATAGTCCTCCCCTGACGCTCCCCCATTGCCCTCCTATAATTTAACCTTCCCTTCGTAATCCCTTCTCCCTCCCTCCCATACTCGTAACTTCAATCAACATTATACAGCATTACATAACTATTATCAACTTATAATGTAAACACTTGTGCTTGTCCATATACCAATTACTTTCCTCACACTTGGAGAGGAGGCGAGAGCCCCCCAACTTGACTCTCCCCCCCCTCCCCACACTCCTCCTCAGCTGGAATCACTCCCACCATCATCAAACAAGGCCCAGTCTCGGGAGTTCTTTCTTCAGGATGCCTGCATAGACCCGCTGTTCTCCCCCTCCTCTTCCCCGTGGACATTCCCTGAGCGGCATTGGAGCCGCTGGCCCTTCGCTGGAATCCGTTGCCACCTCTGCTTCTCCGTCAAATTCGCATGTCCACTCTCCTGATCTTGTGCGTCCGACTGAATCCGAATCTGGGGTAAATTTGGTGCTTTTGCGTTCTCTAAACATCTGCAAGCTTCTGTTATAGTCCTTACTCGCTTGATGCCTCCGCGCAGCTCAAACTGCAACCCAAACGGGAAAAGCCATATATATTTAATATTTTCTTGCCGTAAATACAATGTCACCAGGCGCATGACCCATCTACGCTGCAGAGTTGAGGGAGCCAAATCCTGAAATACCTCAATGGTTGCATTTTGCCATTGCAATCTGCCTTTCTTTGCCACTGCTTTCATAATCTCCTCCTTAATCTGGTAGCTGGATAGGCAGGCGATTCTCCCTGGGTTGATTTCCCCTGAGGGGGCCTAAGGGCTCTATGTGCCCTCTCAAGTCCAATCTCCCGCTTTGCGCCCATTGTTTCCTGGCTCTCCTCGGTCAGCAGGGCCTCACAAATTTCCTGGACCACGCGGTGGGCTTGCTTAAATTTCCTGGACCACGCGGTGGGCTTGCTTAAATTGCCCTAACTCCGGGACTCCCTGGATTCGGATATTGCAGCGCCTCGACCTGTTCTCTAGGTCTTCGATCTTATCCCTCAGTTCCTCACTTTCTTTCCACCAGGTATTGTACGTGCTTTGTGAGTTCTGAGCCGCCATTGCCACCTCCTCCACGTGCTCCTCAAGATAATCCACTCTCTCTCCTAGGGCCTGCAAGTCCAGCTGAAAATATTTAACATCTTTCACCTCTTTTTTTTCACACCAGTCACCTCCGTTTTTATTTCCTTGCACCAGCACCACAGGTCCCCTCTCGTGCACTGCTCCTCTGCATTCTCCGGTTCTTCCTCCGTCTCCATGTCATCTCTTTCACCCCGCTCTGTCTGTGGTCTCAATGGAGCATATGAGGATCGATATTTCTCAAATTTTTTCCATGTCGACATTCTAGATATTCTTATCTCCTGCTTTCTAGATAGTTTGCACTCCTGGGGAGGCCCGATGCATTTACTTATTGCCAGATGCATTTAATTATTGCTACTTTCCCTCCATCACGTCCTCTCACAATTAACCTTTTTGATGTGAATTCTAACACCTGTATGTAGTCCAGCTTTCTTGTTCACTTGGTATTTGAGCATGGAGCAGTTTATCACTTTAAGCTGTTAAAATCAGATATTTGTATCTGATGGCCTTCAGGTATAACTTTGTTTATTTTTAGCAGATAGCCAAATGTGTAACTATTTCCAACCAGTGTCAAACACTTTTCTTTTTATCATCAAGTTAATTGATGAGTTGCACTATATAGCAGTATATCTCCAGGAACAAGCAGGAATGTAGTCTCCACATATGGGTATCATCGGTACCGACGGAGCCCGCATGGGAACGCTCCCCAGCATCCAACAGGAAAGCTTTTGGGAGCATCCCACAGCGCATGCGTGCTGCCTTCCCGCCTCTCTATCTCTCTCATTTCAGTTCTTCGTTTTCCGCGGAGCCGACATGACATGGTACCCTGTCACCGCAGAAAATCTATCTTTTATTTTTTGTGGTCGCATCTGCCTTCATTAGACGCCTACTGGTACTGCTGGATCTCTTCTTTCTTTAAAAAAAAAAAAGTCTATTTTTCTTCAGGGATCTTTCCCCGTTTCTGGTGCTAGGCGCCATTTTGGGCACTAGGCCCATTTTTCTTCAAGCATGGAGAAACCAGCCAGTGGTTTCAAAAAATGCTTAAAATGTGTCAGTACCATCTCTGTCACCGACATCCATGATTGGTGTCTAAAATGTTTGGGCCCAGAACATTGTCCAACGGGGTGTCTCTCCTGCACGAGGATGACCAAGAGAGGCTGGTAGAATAGAGCTGCAAAACTCGGTACCCTTTTTGCCTCCGACACTAAGTCAGTTGCATCGTTGTCTTCCAGGACTTCATCTTCCTCCCATGAATCTCAGGTAACCAAAAGTAAAACTAGCCGGTCCTCAAAGGGAAAATCTCCTTCGAAGTATCGAAATGCCTTGGGCGTTTCCCTCGAGGAAACTTCACCGGCAAAACAGCCCCGGCGGGAGTCTTCAGGCTCCAAAGCATTAACGGGGCTCCAGGATGTTCCAGAGGCCTTGACCTCTGCGGAACTACTGGTGCTCTGGGGTCGTGGATGCATCCACCGGTACCGGCACCCAGGCATCGGCAGGAGCGATGGATCACAGAATCCTTGCTATCAAACGCAGTCTAGCAGCCCTCTTAGCAGCCTCGGTACCGCTAAGACCACAACAGACGGTTCCACAGGTATTGGTACTGACATCGGTATCGGTACCGACAACACCTGCTTCGACAGGACTGCTTCCCCCCCCCCATGCCGATGTCCAGTATTGGGGATCAGGAACCAAGACACTTTGATACCGACTTCTAGTGGTACCGATACCATGCGTCACAGGAGCACCCGGAACTTCAGTCTTCCGATTCCGATGACTCTGATTCTACCAGTGCCAGAGTGAATCTGTTAGAAGATTCGACTCCCTCTCCTCAACACAGGATGTCTCCTCCAGAAGATATGTCCTTCCAGGACTTCATACGTGATTTAGCAAAAGGCCTTGCAATCACTGTGATTTCAGAAAAAGAACCTAGGGCAGCAGAATTAAGAATTCTACAATACCCTGTGACTCCCAAGGAGGCAGCTATGCTTCCCATTCACAAGATCTTACATGATCTGATGATGATGTGGGAGACTCCTTTAACAATATCTTCACATTCCCGATGCCTGGACGCTATGTACCGAGTGCCAAGTTGTCTGTATATGGGAATGTTTCTGGAAGAAGTCACAAAAGACTTGGAGCTCATTAGTCCTTCTGTCTCAGAGGAAAAAAGAACAGACTACCTTTTTTTGGTTAAACATGCCCAGAATGTCTCTAAATTTATGAACCGTGCTACCTTTGACTGTTTTGAATGTCTTAGCAGAACCTCTGCTATATCCATAGGAGCACGTCATATTGCTTGGCTTCAAGTATCAGACTTGTAACAATGGGTGCAAGAAAAACTGGGAAACATTCCTTGCACAGGAGAAAATCTCTTTGGTAAGGACTGGCAAGACAAGGCTAACCAGCTTGAATCTGACAATACTACTTTGAACACATTGTCAAAGGCTACAGCCAACCCAAAAAAAAGAAAACCTTCAAAAAACCTTTTTTCAGTAAGAACAAGAAGTCTTACCAATCTTACACCCATCAAACTCGCTGTCGTCCTCATGTTTCCCAAAAGGGACAGCAACAAAACAGACAGCAGAGAAAGTCACAAGCTCAAAAAGCTCAACCGGCTCAACAGACCAAGCCCCCTCAGGGTCTTTGACTTCCACCTAGAGAACTTAGTCATTCTGCCCCTAAAAGGTCCAGAACCCTTGACCATTCCAAGCAGACTATGCCATTTTGCCAAAAGATGGCGGCAAATAACATCAGAAAATTGTCCATTGTAAGATTGGGATACAAGCTTCATTTCCTCAACTTGCCCCCACCTACAATTCTGAGAAGTTCAATTCTCAGGGCCCTGCCACCGACCTCTTGTGGCAGGAGGTCACGTCACTTCTGGCTCAATGAGCAATAGAAGAAGTGCTCATATCCCATCAGGGCTTCTACTCCCCCTATTATTCCAAAGAAGATATGGGGACACAGGCCTATGCTAGACCTCAGAGAATTAAACAAGTATTTGTTCCGAGAAAAGTTCAAGATGATCTCCCTTGGAACACTTTTACCATACCTTCAAAGTCAAGATTGGCTATGTTCTCTAGATCTAAGAGATGCGTATCCACTCAGATCACAGGAAGTTCCTTCAATTCTTGATCTTAGAAGACACTTCCAGTTCAGAGTTCTTTCTTTTGGACTTGCCTCTGCTCCAAGAGTCTTCACAAAATGCATGGCAGTGGTAGCAGCATTTATGAGGACTCTGGGAATATTCGTCTTCCCTTACTTAGACGATTGGCTCATTCGAGCATCGACAGCTCCAGAGGCCAGCTTCGCGCTCTCTCAAGCAATGGGAATTCTTCAATACTTGGGACTAGTCATAAACTTCCCAAAATCTCATCTCGCCCCCTTTCAATCCCTAGAATTCATAGGGGCTCGTCTAGACACACGGCAGTCAAGGGCTTCCCTGCGACAGCCATGCTGTCTACGTATAATACATCTATCATCTCAAGCATCTACGAAGGTATTCCTTACTGCTCGGGAGATGCTTCAACTGCTGGGACACATGGCATCCACTGTCCATGTGGTTCCCTATGCTCGCCTCTACAATCGAGCAACCCAGTGGACCCTTTCAGTTGTCACAAGCCACGGGTCGACTGACAGACAAAATCAGAGCTACCACATGTCTGATTTTGTCCCTACAATGGTGGCAATCCATGGAAAACCTTGTAGGCTCTCCTTTCCAGCAACCTCTATACCAAACCACTTTGACGACAGATGCATCCAAAATGGGTTGGGGGGTCCCACTTGCACAGTCTCTCTACTCAGGGTCTTTGGACCTCACAGGAGGTTTCCCTTCACATAAACCTCCTAGAGCTGAGCCATTTTCAATGCTATTCAAGTCTTTCAAAGCCATCTCCTGTTTTCATTCATGTAAATACCTGAGTGTTGTAAATACCAATAAAGATTATAAATACAAGACTAGCAAGCGGTAAAGCTTTGTCCAATAACAGAAAAATATCCCATTCTGCAAACAGTTACAAAATAAATTAGTAGCCAAAGCAGCAGAAACTGTTATGTAATAAAAATAGAGAGCCCCCTTAAGAATAGAGGCAGAAAATGAGAGCCTCTAGGAATGGCAGTGTTTCCAAGACCATGCAGACTTTTATAGCACTGCCATTCCTAGAGGGACACAAGTCACAGAGCAAGACAAAAAGAAGGGTGGCATGCAATGCAATGTAATGTGTGCCACCTAGTCAATGTCTAAGAGGAGAGGATTGAGCTCGGTGGGAACTGAGGACTAAACTTGGTAGGTAGTTTTCTTCAAGGGAGCAAGAAATGGAAGTCGATTTGAGAAACTTTTTTTACATTGCAGTCTGTGCAATTGCAAAAATCGAAAGATGCAGACTATAAATGTTGTAATTTAAATCAAATTTACATTTTTGTTACGAGTATCTTAAAAACCTGACTGTTGGGTGTGTACCTAGGACTCTGAGAACCCCTGAATCTACATCAGGAGTGCCCAGTTCCTGTCCTGGAGGTCCACAGTTCAGCCTGGTTTTCTGGATTCCCCAGGAACAAGCAGGAAGTCAGTCCTCACCTTTGGGTGACGTCTGCACCGACGGAGTCTGCATGGAGCAATTCCCCAGCTTTCAAAGAAAGCCTTTGGGATTGCTGCCTACATTCATTGGTCCTCTTCCCTTCCAAAGGTGTCATCTTGCTCAGTCTCCTTTTTTTCACGGAGCCCTTTGGACGCACATTTTCATCCCTCGGAAAAAGTGTTTAGTTTCCCGCCTCTGGCCTACTATTTTTCCGGTTGCACCAGTCCTCTACCCATCCTCCCCCTGCTCCCATCCCTTTTGAGCAGAAGGGGACATTTTTTTTCCTACATTTTTGCTGTTAGCGGGCTTTGCGCCTTTTTTTTCTTCCAACTGCTGGCTGTGTGAGTCTTTGACCTCGGCCAGTCCTGACGGCCACCGGTTTCAAAAAATGCAATAGATGCTCCAAGAACATGTCGCTTACTGACTGCTATCTGCGGTGTCGCGGTGCCGACCATGATCCAGAGCTCTGCTCGCTTTGTAAGAAAATGTCCTCCAAAGCCCTGCTCAGTTGTAAGCAGAAGTCCGAGGACATTTTCCGTAATACTGTCTTGGCATCCCCGGTGGTGTCCTTGGTTGTCTCTCTGCTGGTGGGATCCCCTACCTCAGCTCTGCACTCAATATGGCACTCCGACCAGGGGTCCCCTGAAGTGGAGCGGCATAAGAAGGCCTTGAAGTTGCTGTCGGGGACTCCCGACAAGCGCTCGCGCTCCCGCGCTTGGTCGCTTAGCCTACCTCGGTGTTCCCGAGAGTCGGACAAGGAGTAACTTCATACAGACTTGGAGGCCCCTGGCAATGGTGCCAGGCCTCCTGAAGGACCTCCGGTGTCAGCGTTGCAGGGCTCCATGCCTGCGTGGGACTCTTCTATGCTGGCACTAGAACGCAGCGTTTCTGCGTTCATATCTTTCCCAGCAGGCGCTCGTATCCACCTTCGCTGGCCCGCGCCTAGAAACCGAGGTTCCCTCAAGAGGGACACCAAAATCCGCTCTGGAAACCCCCAAGAGCCGTGGGCCTTGTGAGGTTCCTTGATGTCTGTCTTGCTCGCCTTCCTGTTCCTTGGGGGCAGGATCCTCCAGGGCTTCTGGTTCCAAGCAGGCCTCGTCTTCCAAACGAGACGACCAGCACAAATTGGATTCCTCCTCCGATTTTTCAGGCTGGGAGTCATACAGGGATACCTCCCTGGAGACCCATGTCCATCGGGATCTCTCATCAGACCTGTCCCCACCCGCCTTTCAGAGGCGTTTGCCACCTGAAGATGACACCTTCTTGGTGTTTGTGCGGGATATGGCACAGGTTCTCAACCTGGCTACCCAGGCTCAGGAGGAGCCTAGAGCTGAAGAGCTCGATATCTTGCACTACGAGTCCCTGCCTCGGGAATCTTACTGTCCTGGTTCCTCCCATTCGGTCCAGGCTGTTGCTCTGCATGTGGGAGACCCCTGCTTTGGTTCCCATCGTGAGCAAGCACCTCGATGCAATGTACAGGGTCCACCGTGGCCCCGGTTTCAGGAAAACCCAACTTCCCCACACTTTCATTGTGGTAGAATTGGCTATGATAAAACAAAAGAGCCTGAAGTCTCTCTCTTTGGTTCTGCCAGGCAGGGAGTTGAGATCCCTCAACGCCCTAGGCCGCAAGGCCTTTCAAGATTCTATGCTCTCATGCCGTATTCAAGCATACCAATTGTACATGGGCATGTTTTTGCACAACCTAGCCAAGGAACTCAGGGGTTTCTCTGTGGGCCTCACTGGCGAACCCCTCAATATGTTCCGGACCCTTCTGAAGTCCGTCAGAGTGTTTTTGAAATACCTCTCCCGCGCTGCCTACAACTGATTCATGTCTTCGACTCGAGTGGCAGCTGCTGGCATCGGGACCAGATGCCAGGCATGGCTCCAATCATCGGACTTGGATCAGTGGGTTCAGGAAAAGCTCCTAGACGTTCCCCTCCTGGGTGAGCAGCTCTTCAGTAAACCAATGGAGGATAACGCTGCTAAGATAGAGATGGAGTTCATCACCCGAACCTGCCTCTCGTGCAAGACCTCCTCCCTCCCTCGGAAGAGACAGCAAACTAAGAAGCTGTTCTTCCCGTGGAAAGGTCTACCCTACCAAGGCTACCAGCTGTACCCACCCACTCCCACACCGACCACTGCAACACAGGGAAAATCTGGGCCCCACGGTCACCGCAAGCCAAAAGGGCCCAGGCCCCAAACCCCGGCGACGCCTCAGCCTGCCCAGGGTTTTTGATGCCAGCAGGTGTAGCTTTATGCCTGCCGGCAGCACCCCAGCCAATAGGGTGACATCTCTCCTCCTTCGCCCCTCAGTGAGCATCCATCACAACGGACACTTGGGTCCTCAGAGTAGTCCGGGACCGCTACCGCCTCTGTTTGGACAGGCTTCCCCCTCCCTTCTCCCCAGCGGAGGCTTCTCGCGCACCAGACCTTCCTGCAGTGGGAGTTAGACAACCTTCTCGGCCAGTGAGCAGTCGAGATGTTACCAACGCACCTCCGAGGTTGGGACATCTATTCCCGGTACTTCCTCTTCCCGAAGAAGACAGGAGGCCTATGACTCATCCTCGACCTCAGAAAACTAAACAAGCTTCTGTTGCAGGAGAAGTTCGAAATGCTATCACTTGGCGTCCTGCTGCTCTTTCTCCAGCAGGGCAACTGGCTATGCTCCTTGGATCTCAGGGACGCTTGCCTTCACATTCTGATTCACCCCCAGCACAGACAGTTCTCCTTCAGGGTGCAAGGAGAGCATTACCAATACAGGGTGCTCCTCTTCAGACTCATATCTGCCCCGCACGTCATCACAAAGTACCTCTGTACAGTTGCCGCCATCCTAAGACGGCAGGGCGTACCGGTCTTTCCTTGATGACTGGCTCATCACGGGGGCCCTTGGCTGGGGAAGCCCGCCTGATGGTGTTACACACAATCCTCCTACTCGAGTGTCTGGGGTTCTTGGTCAACTACCCCAAGTCCCACCTCGAACCAGTACAAGCCTTGGCGTTTATCGGCGCATGCCTCGACACTCACCGGGCGATAGCCTTTCTGCCGGCAGACCACACGGCTTGCTTCCGGCGACCCTTGTCCAGTGCAACACTCTAGTCATGGAGTGGACTATGCTGCGCCTCCAGGGGCACATGCCTGCATGCACATGTGAAAGGCCCAGTGGTGCCTCAGCACTAGGTGGAGTCCAGCCTCCTGTCACCTCAGATATCCCATTCGGGTCTCCCACAACCTTCGAAGGTCCTTAGACTGGTGGCAGGACCCCCACAACCTTCTCCGGGAGCTAGTGCTGACAACAGATGCCTCCCTGCTAGGGTGGGAAGCCCACTGTGATGCACTGTGCATGCAGGGACGATGGTTACTTGAAGAGTCTCAACAGTAAATAAACTTGCTCGAGGTTCGGGCGGTCTGGTGGGCCCTGAGGGCCTTCGAGGACCATCTCAAAGGAAAGTCAGTACTCTTGCAGACCGACAACCGAGGGGCGATGTTCTACATCAAGAAGGAGGGGGGCACAGGATCACACCTTTGCCGGGAAGCAGTCCTCCTTTGCTCCTTTGCCTTGCGTCGGGGGATGGCCCTATGTGTGGTCTACCTCCTGGGCCATGAGAACATCCTTGCGGACAAACTCAGCAGGTACTCCGCCCTCACGAATGGCGGCTGGACCCGGAGGTGACCGGCTTTCTGTTCCTTCGGTGGGGGACCCCGACCGTGGACCTGTTCACCAGCCTGACGAACACACAGCTCCCCTGCTTCTGCGCCCCTGTCCCGCACCCAAGCAGGGAGGCTCCAGATGCGTTCCTCTTGAGTTGGACCCCCGGGCTTCTCTGCGCATTCCCTCCCACGCCTCTCACTGCGAGGACCCTCCACAAAGCTCAGCGGGACTGAGTGTCGATGATACTTGTCGCTCCCTCGTGGCCTCGGCAACCGTGGTTCCCACTCCTGCTCCGGCTCGCGTCTGAACCTCTGATTCCCCTGGGCTGTGCCCCAGGCCTGTTTATTTATTTATTTACATTCTCTTATATACCGCGCCATTTTGCATCAGTGCGGTTTACATTGAGCAAACTGCAATTACATAGAACAGGGCATTATAACTTGGAGATAACTATTTTACAGGGAACATGGGCTATGGAGGGTTAAGTGGCTTGCCCAAGACCACAAGGAGCACCTGTGGGACTAGAAACCCCAGTCCTTCCGGCCCAAGGTTGCTGTCCTCTAGTGGGATTTGAACCCCCGACCTTCCGGCCTGAAGTACCTTGCCCAACCACTAGGCCACTCCTCCACTCCTGTTAACGCAGGAGGAGGGGCAGGTGCTACACCCGAACCTGGCTGTGTTGTCCCTTGCAGCCTGGCAGCTGAACGGGTCTTCTAGCTGCACTAGACCTCCCGGAAGAGGTCGAGGAGGTCCTCCTCGTGTCGAGGAAGGACTCGATGAGACAAACTTATGCCTTCAAGTGGCGACTCTTCTCGGTCTGGTGCTCTGAGCTCCAGATCGACCCTTTCTCTTGTCCCACTCGGTGGGTCCTCCAGTACCTTCTACATCTGTCGAAGGAGGGACTGTAATTGAACTCTGTCAGGGTACATCTGAGCGCCATCTCGGCGACTCAGCTCTCCGTAGAGGGAAAACCCCTCTTGGAGCAGCCCTTGGTCTCCCGCTTTGTGGGGTCTCTTGCTGTCCAAACCTCCCATCCGGCCTCTCCCGGCAGAGTGGGACCTGAACATAGTGCTCATGCAGCTTACCCGTTCACCCTTCGAGCCGATGACGACATGCTCACTTCGGCACCTATCCTGGAAGGTAGTCTTCCTGGTGGCGTTGACCTCGGCCCACGGAGTCAGCGAGCGCCAGGATCTCATGGCTGAAGCTTCTTACACCAGGTTCTATAGGAACAGGGTGGCCCTCCGTACCCACCCAATTTCCTGCCGAAGGTTGTCTTGGATTTTCATCTCAATCAGGAGATAGTCTTGCCAACCTTCTTCTCGAGACCCCATGCCGTCCAGGCATTGTCAGTTTTGCATGCCTTTTATCTGCAGCGCACCCAGCCTCATCGCAAGTCTGGCCAACTCTTTGTGACCTAAGATCCGAATCGCCTGATGCAGGCAGTCACAAAACGCACCCTCCCTGTCTGTGTGGCGGACTGCATTGCCTTTGCTCATGTGCAGTTGGGCTCCGCGTTTTGATCGCTGGGTCACCGCACACGGCGTCCGAGCCAAGGCGGCTTCAGTAGCTTCATTGCGTTCAGTGCCTCGGATGTACATCTGCGGGACTGCGACCTGGTCTTCAGCAAATACTTTCGCTGTCCACTACTGCCTGAAGGAGTCCCACCAGGACAGTGCCTTCGGCCAGGCTGTACTCCGTAATCTGTTCGGAGTATAAGCAACTCCTGCCCTCTGACCCTTCTCACCGGCTACCGAAGGTTTCTCCCCGGGGACCTGAGGACTCGGGCTCCTTCGGATTTCTGCTTAGGACCTCACGGAGGCGTTTTTGGTTATAGGTTTGGTTGCCTGAGCTGGGTAGTCCTTAAGTGAGGACTGACTTCCTGCTTGTTCCTGGAGATAGCGTAGTTACTCACCTGTAACAGGTGTTCTTCAGGGACAGCAGGAATCAGTCCTCACTACTCTCCCACCTCCCCTGATCAGTTGCTGGATTATTATCCTTCCCTTGCCATCTGCTTGGTAGAGCTCGAGCTAAGGGACCTGAATAAGCATGATGGCAACTTTGGGCGGGAAGAGGACCACGCATGTGTGGCAGCAATCCTTAAGGCTTTCTTTGAAAGCTGGGGAATTGCTCCATGCAAGCTCCATTGGTGCCGATGTCATCCATAAGTGAGGACTGATTCCTTCGTCCCTGGAGAACAGCTGTTATAGGTGAGTAACCACGCCATCTCCAGGAACAAGCAGGAATGTAGTCTTCACATATGGGTATTGTCGGCACCGATGGAGCCTGCATGGGAACACTTCCCCGCGTCCTATAGGAAACCTTTTGGGAGCATCCCACTGCGCCTGCGCTGCTGCCTTCCCGCCTTGCCAACTCTCCCTCTTCAGTTTTTCGTTTTCCGCAGAGCCGACAGGCAGCAACTCCTGTCACTGCAGAAAACTTTATTTTTTGTGGTCGCATCTTCCTTCCCGTTGACACCTACACTGGTACCACTGGTTTCGTCTTTATTTTCTTCTTACTTTTTTATTTATTTTTTTTTTTTTTAGAAAAAATATTTCTTGAGGGTCTGTCCACTCTTGGTGCTTCGGTGCCATTTTGGGCACTAGGTCCTGTTTCATTTCAAAATGGAAAACCCAATTAGTGATTTCAAAAAATGTTCAAAATGTGGCAGTACCATTTCTGCTACCAACACCCATGACTGTTGTCTTAAATATTTGGACCCAGACCATTCTCCATTGGAGTGTCTCCTCTGCAGAAAGGTGATTAAGAGAGGCCTGCAGAATAGATCTGCAAAACTCGGAACCCTTTTTGCCTTGGGTGCAATGTCCATTGCATCGACGTCGTCCAGGGCTTCATCTTCCTCCCCTGGATCTCAGGTAACCAAACCCAGGTCGTCTTTGAAGACCAGTCGGTCCTCAAAGGGTATATCTCCTAAGCATCGAGATGCTTCTAGCATTGCCCTCGAGGAGAATACACCTGCCAAACAACCCCGGCGGGAGGTCCTTGCCTCCAAAGCATTAACCCGTTTGGACAGCTCGCATATTCTTTCTCTTTTCTGGATGATTTATTAGATTTGTTACACTCAAGCAACTATGAAATACCGGCAATAATAAAAAATATTAAAACTTTGCAGAAAATAGAAGTTTCACATAGTGTATGTTTTTCATACACTGGTCCTATATAATATTTTGTCAGTCTTCAGAAAAGATAGGATTTAGTTCCAATATTCATTGACATAAACATACTGTATGATACTATTGAAACTGCAGTTTTCATTTAAAACACTTTATTATGATATAATATAGTTTGTCAACAGTCCATTCTGACGGTGGAATATGATACACGTGAAAACACTTCTGATGCAATGCGTCTATATTGCACCATTGAAACACCTAGAGCAGAATGCTTGACAGCAATTAGTTTCGACAACATATCCCAGCGTATGAAAAACATACAAGGCCGATATACGCACCAATAACTCTGACACTAAGTAACTTAGTTATCTAAACCTATTTTATAAGTACAAATACTTTTATTTGCAAAATAGTAGCTATTGCAGCATTATAAGCTACTTACTATTTTTTGTGATCTTTTTATGTAGAGCCGCCAGTACTGTCAAAATCGGCAAACTTCGAATACCTATTTAACTAGATCTCAGATAAAAAAAATATGTATATAACACTTTTTGACATAACGATAATAGCTAAACATAGTTCCATTGAATTTATAACCATTAATTAGTAAACAGTTGAGTAATAAGTATGGAAACCTTATGTATGTAAAACATATGCTGGTCCAAAACGGGTTAATGGGGTCCCAAGATATTCCCGAGGCGTCCACCTCCGGAGAGCTCTTGGTGCCATGTTCTGGGGTCGTGGTCTGCTCCACCGGTACAGACACCCAGACATCAGCAGGCTCCATGGATCAATGCATCCTAGCCATTGAGCGCAGTCTGGCGGCCTTGTTAGCAGCCTCCGTACCGCTAAAGCTGCTACAATCTGTCCCGCAGCCATCGGTACCGGTACCGGATGTATCTGCATCTACCATTGCGCCGCTCTCCATGCTACCACCCATGCCGGCCCTAGAATCGGTTTCCGGTATCGAGGTATTCTGATGCCGACTTCGATCGATACCGTCAACGGGCAGTATGAGAGCACCCAGCCCGTCGATACTTCGAGACTTCCGATTCTGATGAATTCATCGATACCAGAGCGGTTCTTGCAGAGGATCCCTCTCCTTCGCCGCAACGTTGGATGTCTCCTCTGGAGGACATGTCTTTTCAAGACTTTAAACGGGATGTGGTTCAGGGCCTCTCGATCACCGTGACCCCCGAGAAGTAACCGAGAGCTGAAGAACTTGATATTCTTCAGTATCCGGCAGCCCCTAAGGAGGTTGCAACCCTTCCCATACACCAGATTTTGCATGATCTCATGCTCAGAATGTGGGAAACACCCTTAACGGTGTCTCCACATTCTCTAAGACTCTATACAATGTACCGGGTACAACAGTGTCCCAGGTTCCAAAACATGCAGTTACCACACCATTCTATGGTTGTGGAATCGGCGATGCACTGGATCAAAAGTGCCAAGACACATTCCTCTAACCCTCCAGGCCGTGAGGCAAGGACTCTTGATGCCTTTGGTCGTTGATGCTTTCAGGCCTCTATGCTGTCAGCCAGAATAAGTTCTAGTCCAACAAAGAGACGTGGATAGCAGGGAAGGTGACGTATAATGAAACTTTATTGAACCAACATCAGCCACTGGCCCAACACAGGCCGTGTTTCGGAAATCCCTTCTTCAGGGGCTTAAATGGCTAATATAAAACAACAGCATAAAATTTTTTTTTAAAAAACAGTTAAAACTAACAGTCTAAAACAGCGGACGTAAACGAATATATAATGTATAAAAAATATAGCACTATTCTTAAATGGTGGAACGAATAAGTACGGCTAACATAAAAACAAAAAGAAAGAAAACAATAAAATGAAATAAAAACGTAGTTAAAAATTTAAAACTAAACTTAATAAAAATATAGGAGTAATTAAATAAAAATAGTAAAATATAAGGGTAATTAGATGATGAAGAAGAGTATCCAAAAAGACATATAAATTACACGTACCTGTGTCACTAAACTGTATGATTCAATCAAACAGGAGTATAAAATTGTATACCCAAAAATGAGCTAATAAAAACAAACAATAAAATAGTAAACATACCAATAACAAGATACTCTATAACTTGAATAAAATATACACTTAAAAAGTACATTCATATAAATGAACGAAATACAAAGATCCATATGTATTACAATAACAATGTTTAGATTTAAAATGTAATATAAATCAATAAAAAGTCATAATACATTAATATGGATAAACCAAAATGCAAGAGAGATGAAGACAATCTATATATGTCAATATGGAAATAAAATTTTTAATGACTGGTAGGCTAAGAAGATAAAAATATAACTGTTACCTGACTATGGATAATCCTCCTATAGGTTTAATTGTGCAATCTGTGAGGTATAAATAAAATGACATGTATGGTGTAAACTAAACCAACTGAACAATGTAATGCATATTTAGAAACTCAAAATGAACACGTTAGAACCAAAATGTAACAATGGAAGATATGTGATAAATCAAACTCATTGAAATAATTATGGTGCAAAAAATGGAATGAAATAAATAACACAACCACCAATCATGTGAGGCATAAGGGGTTGTGCACAAGCCTGTTTATTGTCACGAAAATATAGAAAATGAACCAATGCAAATAATGTGCCAAAAATACTTAGAAATACTGTGAGATAAGTGAATAGAGTCGATATAAACTAATTATAAAAACCGTAAAATTCCGAAACAAATATATGGCTATAAATGAAAAAGAATGTCTGAAGAAAGATGTTGTGAACTGTGCCAGTGAACAAATATGTCAATGACTTCATCAATTGCAAGCTACCACGCTGTATAGCGAATAAGGCAAACGCAAATGGAAATAGAAAATCTGAACAATGTGACCGTATTGTGCAATGAAAAAACGAGTGAAGTGCAAAAAGAACAACCCATGAAGAAAACACCCTACTACAACGTTTACATTATGAACAAATTTGTGAAACAAACAACAATTGAAAAGGTGAACACTAACGGGTGTACCGTGCTGCATTTGAAAAAAAGTAAGACAGATCTATAAACATTGTATCAAATTGATTGTAATAAACCAAATGATACAAACATGCAATACTGCTATTGTAGACAATTAAAAGTGAACCACGGAATAAATAAAAAAGGTTATCTGATGAAAGATACTGTGAGCTGTGCAACTAAACAAATATATAAATAACTTCATAAATTGCAGGCTACCGCGCTATATAGCGAGTAGGGCAGTCGCAAGTGGAAATAGAGAATCTGAACAATGTAACCATATTGTGCAATAAAAAAAAGGGGGGTTGAAGTACAAGACTGAGGAAAAAACTAGACTTGTGAACCGAACAAGAGTCAGAGTGTTGAGAAACTGAACGCCAATGGATGTGCCGTGCTGCATTTAAAAAGAGAAAGTAAGTAATACTTGTAAACATTGTATCGAAAGTAAATGTCGCCAGACGACATTGAAGGGCTATAAAAATACTGAAAATAAAACTTCCCCCAAGTAAAACTAGAACCAAAATTGGTAATAAAGGTAGTAAAAACGAACATAATAAAAGCACTTACTACCAAAAAGTGAGAAATTCCACAGCCAGCAACAAGCGCGCCAAAAACAGCTTTCTCTTTGCAATGTCAAAACGCCGACAACTGCGCAGTGCAGAGATAAAATAAGAATGAGGCTGATGACGTCAGCTGAAATATGCAAATTAAAAGTGTAATACAAAAGACAAACAATGAATATACAAAAACTAAAAAATGAGGATAATTAAGAAATGAGTCAATCAAACAACAGCAAAGAACATGATTGCCTAGTAAATAAATTCTACAATGAGCAGGGTCCCCCTGAACTAACCAGCAAGATGATTGCTGGTGTATATAAGCAAAGAAGACCATAAAAACATGTAAAAAATAGAAAAAAAATAATAATAAAAATAAAAATAAAACAGGAAAAAGGGGGGAATAAAAAATGGTGAATAAGAAATAGTGCAACTGTTATTGCCAAACGTGAACATGTATTTTACCATGTGAACAGTCACTACATGTTGATAGAAAAGAATAATGAATTAGGACGACACGATCCAATACTGAGAAGAACCAAACGAACAGATTTCACGCTATAGATAACTTAAAAGGATTTTTTCAAAAAAGTGAAAGATATATAAATAAATAATTAAAAAGAAAACAGTCATAAAAAAGTGACCATATTAAAGAAAAACTGAAAAATCACTTTCCATATTAAGACCTTCTGGATACAGGCTATGCAAGTTGAAAATGTAGCGTTGTTCTAATCGCAAGAGAGTGTTATCAATATTTCCACCGCGCCAATTGAATTTAAGCTTTTTGATAACAAAAAATTTTAAATCAGATATCTTATGTGCTGCCGTTTGCCAATGCGCGACAAGCGGTTTGTCCATTGCGCCTCTTTTAATACTACTCCTGTGTTCAATTATTCTGGTCCGTATAGGGCGTGTAGTTTTCCCTACGTACAGTTTATTGCAAGGGCATTTCACAACATAAATCACGTGACTGGTTGTACAATTTGAAAAATCATCTAAATAGAACTTTTGATTAGTTAATGGATGTAAAAAAAAAGTTCTTAATAGATATAACATGGGTGCATACGGAACATTGACCGCACTGGAAGTGCCCTTTATATTTTGATAAGAAACGTCGTTCTGTAAAAGCGGAAGGGACCAGGCGGTTACGGAGATTAATATTGCGTTTGTGCGCAATGGTCAAGGGTATCTCTTCAAATCCAGGAATAAGCCTGTATTAAATGCCAATATTTTTTCAAACATTTGCTAATAGTTGTGGAATGGTGTGAATACAAAAGTGGGCAAACCTTTTTTCTTGTGATGTTAACAAATCGGATCTTTTTGAGTTGCAGGCTTTAAAATATGCCTTAGTGATTTGGGACTGTGGATATCCTCTCACTTTAAACCTCTCTTTCATAATAGTGGCATGTGTTTCAAAAGTAAGATCCGTTGTGCAAATGTGTTTGGTGTGTAAAAATTGTCCTACTGGCAAATTATTTCTCAATGCAGCATTATGGAAACTTGAGTAATGCAATAATTGATTGCGATCTGTTGGCTTTCTGTATAAAGAAGTAGTTAAAACATCACCAGATTTGATGATCAATAGATCCAAAAAAGGAATCTGAATAGGATCGTAAGTCAATTGAAAACGAAGATGGATATCACAATCATTGATCCAATTATTAAATTCTCCTAATGTATCAACTGAACCTTGCCAAAGGATGAAAATGTCGTCTATATACCTTATCCACAGTTTTAAATGTGCCTTGAAAGGATTATTTTTTATAAATTTGTCCTCGAAATTAGCTACATACAAATTGGCCACATCAGGGGCCATTGAAGAGCCCATAGAAACACCTTTAATCTGCTTATAAAACAGGTCCCGAAAGCAAAAATAATTTTCGCACATTGCGAAACGGGCAAGGTCAATCAAAAAAACTGTGGGTATGCGTCTATTTTCTTTTCTCAGATATAGAAACTGTTCTAAAATCTGTAAGGCTTCTGCCTGGGGGATATTGGTATATAATGACTCTACGTCAAGAGTAACCAAAAGCGTATCAGGATGTAGATTAGTGATAGATGCAAGGATATTAATCACGTGTGAGGAATCCCGGACATAAGACCACATGGATTCAACAAACGGTCGTAAAAAAACATCTGAAAATTGTGATATTGGCTCCAAACGTGATCCTATTGCAGCTACGATGGGTCTTCCTGGAGGTTGAGATAAAGATTTATGTATTTTGGGAAGTATATAAATAGTGGGAGTGATCGGAAAATCAACCATAAGAAAATCTCTTTCTTTCATTGTAAGGTATCCAAACTCAAAGTCATTTAATACTAAATTATCAATAGATTGTTTAAGAGTAGTAGTTGGATCATCGGGAAGGCATAAATAAAATTTAGCATCGCTCAGTTGTCTTTCAATTTCTTTAATATAGAAAGATTTATCCATAATTACAACCGCACCTCCCTTGTCTGCGGGTTTGATGATAATTTTGTTATTAGTTTGTAAAGATTTGATCGCTTGTTTTTCCGTGAGTGTCAAATTATGATATGGAGCCTTAGTAGAATACCTAATTGACTGAACCTCTTTTAAGACCATTCTTTCGAAACTTTCAATAAGAGGGTCTGTATTAGGAGGGGGAATCCAACGGGACTTCTTAATAATAGATTGATCACAATCATCATGTGTCTGATTCAGAAAAAAATGTTTAATACGAATTTTACGAAAAAATTTAAAAAAGGTCTACCCGAGTTTCAAAAGGATCGTAATTGCGAACAGGGACAAAGGACAGACCCTTATTGAGTAAGGATGTTTCTCCAGCTGAGAGTGCATATTGTGAGATGTTGATAACATTATCTACCGAAGGTGTCAATATCTCCTCTCTGTTGACCTCACTGAGCCTCGACGACCCCTCCCTCGGCCTCGACCACGTCCTCAGCCTCTGAATTGTTCGTTCGATGCGTAGGATCTGTCTTGATCTCTCTCCTGATTCAATTGGTGTTCGTTTCGTGTATTGCGAGTGCGTGACTGCCCTCTGCCCCCTCCTTTCCATAGGAGATCCATGTTTAAAAAAGTTTTCTTATTCTTTTTTTCTTTATCCTCTTTTAAAATATCTTCATGATCTCGTTGGGAGGGAAACAGGGGAGCAGAGGAGAAGGCTGCCTCAACTGAATCTTGTCTACTTCTTTTTTTATTTTGTTCACATACGCGGTCTCGCTCTTCTTCCTTTTCATGATCTTTTTGATCAAAAACCGTAGTACGTTTTTTCAAAAGGCGATCTCCTATCTTTTTACTCCAACGGTACACGTACCCAAATAAATAATCGTCTTCATACCTCTTGAATTTCTCTCGTTTTTTATTTTTAATCTCTTTCTTAAAACTTTGCATATTGCGTAAATGATCTTTGTGAGATGTATTAAAATTATTATCCATTTCTTTAAGAGCAACAAGTTTCTCATCCAACTCAATTTTATGTAGCTCTGACTGTTTGTTAGCCGTACTTATTAATAAAATCATTAAATCTAATGAACATTTGTTTAAAATTGCGTTCCAGCATTTGATAAAACCATCCTCATTTTGATACAAACCTGGAGCCTTATACATTCGAAGTCCACGAGGAATAATTTTAGATCTACAACATTCGAGGAGGTACAATCCATGCATTTCTTCTTTTATTTGCTTTTGGGAGATTCGAATGACGTCTTCCCATAAATGTAGAATTTCATCAGGAGCATCTTCTGCACTGGAAAGTAGTTGATCACGTGTTGTTTGATTGACTCATTTCTTAACTATCCTCATTTTTTAGTTTTTGTATATTCATTGTTTGTCTTTTGTATTACACTTTTAATTTGCATATTTCAGCTGACGTCATCAGCCTCATTCTTATTTTATCTCTGCACTGCGCAGTTGTCGGCGTTTTGACATTGCAAAGAGAAAGCTGTTTTTGGTGCGCTTGTTGCTGGCTGTGGAATTTCTCACTTTTTGGTAGTAAGTGCTTTTATTATGTTCGTTTTTACTACCTTTATTACCAATTTTGGTTCTAGTTTTACTTGGGGCAAGTTTTATTTTCAGTATTTTTACAGCCCTTCAATGTCGTCTGGCGACATTTACTTTCGATACAATGTTTACAAGTATTACTTACTTTCTCTTTTTAAATGCAGCACGGCACATCCATTGGCGTTCAGCTTCTCAACACTCTGACTCTTGTTCGGTTCACAAGTCTAGTTTTTTCCTCATAGTCTTGTACTTCAACCCCCCTTTTTTTTATTGCACAATATGGTTACATTGTTCAGATTCTCTATTTCCACTTGCGACTGCCCTACTCGCTATATAGCGCGGTAGCTTGCAATTTATGAAGTTATTTATATATTTGTTTAGTTGCACAGCTCACAGTATCTTTCATCAGATAACCTTTTTTATTTATTCTGTGGTTCACTTTTAATTGTCTACAATAGCAGTATTGCATGTTTGTATCATTTGGTTTATTACAATCAATTTGATACAATGTTTATAGGTCTGTCTTTTTTTCAAATGCAGCACGGTACACCCGTTAGCGTTCACCTTTTCAATTGTTTGTTTCACAAATTTGTCCATAATGTAAACGTTGTAGTAGTGTGTTTTCTTCATGGGTTGTTCTTTTTGCACTTCACTCGTTTTTTCATTGCACAATATGGTCACATTGTTCAGATTTTCTATTTCCATTTGCGTTTGCCTTATTCGCTATACAGCGTGGTAGCTTGCAATTGATGAAGTCATTGACATATTTGTTCACTGGCACAGTTCACAGCATCTTTCTTCAGACATTCTTTTTCATTTATAGCCATATATTTGTTTCGGAATTTTACGGTTTTTATAATTAGTTTATATCGACTCTATTCACTTATCTCACAGTATTTCTAAGTATTTTTGGCACATTATTTGCATTGGTTCATTTTCTATATTTTCGTGACAAACAGGCTTGTGCACAACCCCTTATGCCTCACATGATTGGTGGTTGTGTTATTTATTTCATTCCATTTTTTGCACCATAATTATTTCAATGAGTTTGATTTATCACATATCTTCCATTGTTACATTTTGGTTCTAACGTGTTCATTTTGAGTTTCTAAATATGCATTACATTGTTCAGTTGGTTTAGTTTA
Source organism: Ichthyophis bannanicus (assembly GCA_033557465.1). Classification (NCBI taxonomy): domain Eukaryota; kingdom Metazoa; phylum Chordata; class Amphibia; order Gymnophiona; family Ichthyophiidae; genus Ichthyophis; species Ichthyophis bannanicus. The sequence goes on along the minus strand of CM066032.1, from coordinate 1,825,555,079 downwards.
CACCATACATGTCATTATTTTATTTATACCTCACAGATTGCACAATTAAACCTATAGGAGGATTATCCATAGTCAGGTAACATAGTTATATTTTTATCTTCTTAGCCTACCAGTCATTAAAAATTTTATTCCCATATTGACATATATAGATTGTCTTCATCTCTCTTGCATTTTGGTTTATCCGTATTAATGTATTATGACCTTTTATTGATTTATATTACATTTTAAATCTAAACATTGTTGCTGTAATACATATGGATCTTTGTATTTCGTTCATTTATATGAATGTACTTTTTAAGTGTATATTTTATTCAAGTTATAGAGTATCTTGTTATTGGTATGTTTACTATTTTATTGTTTTTATTAGCTCATTTTTGAGTATACAATTTTATACTCCTGTTTGATTGAGTCATACAGTTTAGTGACACAGGTACGTGTAATTTGTCTTTTTGGATACTCTTCTTCATCATCTAATTACCCTTATATTTTACTATTTTTATTTAATTACTCCTATATTTTTATTAAGTTTAGTTTTAAATTTTTAACTACGTTTTTATTTCATTTTATTGTTTTCTTTCTTTTTGTTTTTATGTTAGCCGTACTTATTCGTTCCACCATTTAAGAATAGTGCTATATTTTTTATACATTATATATTCGTTTACGTCCGCTGTTTTAGACTGTTAGTTTTAACTGTTTTTTAAAAAAAAATTTATGCTGTTTTATATTAGCCATTTAAGCCCCTGAAGAAGGGATTTCCGAAACACGGCCTGTGTTGGGCCAGTGGCTGATGTTGGTTCAATAAAGTTTCATTATACGTCACCTTCCCTGCTATCCACGTCTCTTTGTTGGACTGTTTTCGTACGTGGTGTTGTGCCTTTTGTTGGAAGCCAGAATAAGTTCTTACATACTCTACATGGGTATGTTTCTTCGAGAGGTTACTAAGGATTTGGAACTCATGGCTCCTCTTCTCCCCGATGACAAGAGGGCCAATTTCCTTACTGTTAAGCATTCCAAAAATGTTTCTAAGTTCATGAACAGGGCAACCTTTTATTGTTTTGAATGCATTAGCAGAACCTCTGCTCTTTCTATCTGTACTCATCAGATTGCTTGGTTGCAAGCATCTGATTTAGAACAGTGGGTGCAAGATAAGCTGGGGAATATTCCTTGCCAGGATAAAACCTCTTTGGCAAGAACTGGCAGGATAAAAATTCTCAGCTTGAGTTTGAGAACACTACTTTAAATAGACTATCCAGGACCTTCCAACACAGCTAAGAAAAAGGCAGTTAAGAAACCCTTTTTCAACAAAAAAAAAATTCTATCCTTCTTACACCCAAGCTGTCCGCAGAAGGGGCAGCAGCAGCCGAAACAACAAAAAAGGCTCAAGTCCTCAGAGCTCAACCAGCTCAGCAGACAAACCTCTGCAAGGTCTTTGACTCCTTCCTAGAGAACCTAGTCATCCTTCCTAGAAATACCAGAGCCTCTCAACATTCCCGGCAGACTGTTACTTTGCAAAGATGGCAGCAGATAACGTCAGAGTATTGGACTCTCTCCATATTGACAGAGGGGTACAAACTCTACTTCCACAGTATACCCCCTCTTTCTACTCCGAGAGTTCAGTTCTCGGCCCCCCCCCCCCTCACCACTCTCTTGTCAAGAGGTCACCTCACTCCTTGCTCAGGGAGCGATAGAGATGGTTTTTCTCAACAAGGTCTGGGCTTTTACTCCCCCCTACTTCCTTATTCCAAAGAAAACAGGAGGGTACAGGCCCATACTGGACCTCAGGAAATTAAACAAATATCTCTTCCGAGAAAAATTCAAAATGGTCTCTCTCGGGACACTTTTCCCTTACATTTAGAGTCAGGATTGGCTATGTTCTCTAGAACTAAAAGATGCCTATACATATATCCTTATTCATGCAGAACACAGGAGGTTTCTTAGATTCCTCTTTCAGGGAAGACATTGCCAATACAAAGTTCTTCCCTTTGTCCTGGCTTCCGCCCCAAGAGTCTTCACAAAATGCATGGCAGTAGTAGCAACATTTCTAAGGACTCTAGGGATATTGGTCTTCCCCTACTTAGGACGACTGGCTGATTCGAGCACCAACAGCTCCAGAAGCTAGCTCCGCTCTTTCCTGCCCGATGCAAATCCTGCAATATTTGGGATTGGTCATAAATCTCCCAAAATCCCATCTCACCCCTTCTCAGTCTCTAGAGTTCATATGGACACTGCTAGACGCACAATAGGTAAGGGCTTTCCGGGAGCGAGAGGAGTCAGCTGGAGATGGTGCCTGTGATTGTCGGGAGGAGGAGCGGTGTAGCCCCGCCCCCAGGACCTTTAAAATCTTCTGGTCCCCTGCCGGAGAACCGGAGCGAGAGGAGTCAGCTGGAGACGGTGCCTGTGATTGTCGGGAGGAGGAGCGATGTAGCCCCGCCCCCAGGACCTTTAAAATCTTCTGGTCCCCCGCGGTACGCGACCCACGGGCGCACACCCGTGGTCGCGCGACCGAAGGGACGTGACCAAAGGGGCAGGACGCGCCCCTTTGGAGCAACGAGGAGTTAGAGGATTTCTGCGGGTTCATGGGCAAGCGACGGAAAAAGGTGTTTCCTACGGCGCGCACCCAGAAGGCTCCAAAGATTGTGGGCCTGATGGATGTACATCTCCAGAAAGCTCAGGGAGAGCGTGAGTTACCGGACTTGACCCTTGGGTCCGTAAGTACTGCCTCTGACTCTTCTTTCAATGCGCAGGGTGTTTCCCTACCCAGTCAGGAAGTTGCGAGTGAGAAAGGGATCTCCCCCAGGGATGTTAGTCTGGGGGCAGAATCCTCGTCGGTTAAGGTGGATGTTTCTCCCTTTGTAGTTGAGGAGGATAAATGCATATTGTCTGCTTGTCCGTCTCCATTGGAGTTTCCCACTACTGTTCCACCTGTGGTTTCTCCTGTTGATGTTTCCTTGAGAGACGTGTTTGAGGTGGTGACGCGTATGGAGATGTCCCTACGGGTCTCCCTTTCTCAGGTCTCTCAATTTTCTAAGGATGTGGTACGTAAGTTGGGTGTCCATGATGAGTTTATGGTAAAACAATGTTGCTTTAAATAAATTAGAGGGTCAGGTCTCTGTTATGCAGGCTGCTGCTGCTTCTTCTTCAATTCGGGATAATATTAATATACATCATCAGATTGAGTCTCTTGAAAATGTACGTTTAAAAAATTTAAGATTTTTAAATTTTCCCCAGACTCATTACCTTTCTCCTATTTTGTTACATAAATATTTCAAGGAGATTTTACAGATTGATGATAATTCGATAAAATTTTCCTCGGTTTATTATATTCCTTTGGTGTCTTCTACGGAGGCCTCTTCCCCTCTTGCCAATGACGCGGGGAAGGGTTTAGTGTCTTCTTCATTGGATGTCTCTGCGTTTCTGGAGTCTTCAACTGATGAGATCACCAGACGTGCTACTTCTAATTGTTTCTTTTGTTTCTTTGTCAGATAAAAATTTAATATTGCGGTTGTATTTTTCTAAAAAGAATCAATTGTTTTGTGGTAGCACGATACAGGTTTTCCCGGATGTATGTCGACTCACGCAGAAACGTCGGAAGGCTTTCTTGGCATTAAAATCCCGTGTTCTGGCAATAGGGGCCTCTTTTTTTCCTTAAATATCCATGCAAGTGCATTTTGATTTATGAACAGACAAAATATGTGTTTATGGAATCTGATCAATTGAATGTGTTCTTAAATAACAAAGAACTTTGATAAAATGTTTTTCTTTACTTCCTTTCTAAGTTATAGGGTTAGTAGTTTTTGATTCCAGGCCCAGTTCTGTTAATATGGTTATGTGTTATATTTTGTTATTGGTCCTTTCGCTTCCTTTGATGTGGACTTGATTGTAATGCCTTTTTGTTGTTTGAAATAAAGATTTTTAAATGGAAAAAATATATATATATAAACATAAATCTACTGGAACTCAGAGCCATTTTCTATGCTCTGAGTTTTTCAGGATCTTCTGCGTTACAAGACAGTCCTTGTCCAGATGGACAGTCAGGTAGCCATGTTCTACATGAACGAGCAGGGTGGAACAGGCCCTCAGGTGTTCTGCAACGAAGCTCTACACCTCTGGTCCTTCACAAGAGGCCTTCAGATTCACCTACTGGCAGTGTATCTTCCAGGCACACACAATCTCCTGGCAGACAAACTCAGTCGAGTGCTGCTGCCACACGAGTGGTCTTTTCATTCAGAACAGATTACTTGAATCTTTCGAATCTGGGGAACCCCAGATATAGAACTATTTGCAAGTCCTCAGAATGCCAAACCTCCCTGATTCTGTTTCAGAATTCCGGCTCGGAACAGTCAAATAAGTGATGCTTTCCACCTCCTCTGGGGTCAGGACTTCCTGTATGCCTACCCAACCATTCCCCTCATATTCCAAGACTGTTCAGACTCCATAGAGATAAGGGCTATATGATCCTCATAGCCCCATTCTGGCCACGACAGACGTGGTGTCCACTGCTTCTATGTCTCTCTCAAGCCAGGCCTCTGGACTTGGGATGTGCTCCAGATCTTCTATCCCAGGAGAACGGGACGCTTCTGCACCCGAATCCTCAGTCTTTACATCTGATGGCATGGTTGCTGAGAGCTTAGAATTCCAGGATGTCAACCTCTCTCAACAGGTTAAGGATATCCTTTTGGCCTCGAGGAAACCTTCCACAAGGCGGGCTTATGCCTTTAAGTGGAAAAGGTTCTCTATCTGGTGTTCAAAGAAGGAACTTAATACTTTTTCAATTCCCGTAGAGGTGTTACTGGACTATCTCCTCCATCTTTCATCTTCTAGTCTCGAGACTAATTCAGTAAGTCCACCTTAGTGCCATTGCGGCTTTCCACAAGCCCTTTGATGGACAACCTGTCTCCTCTCAGCCACTTGTAGCACGGTTTGAGGGGTCTACCCTAGGGGGCGGCTCAAGGCAATCGGTTGCCTGAGGAGAAGTATGAAATGGCGCCCCCCCCCTCCCCTTTAGAGGGGATGGGGCTTTTTCAGAAATCCAATAGGAGACTGAACCAAACCAAACTAAAAAGCTGATTATTTTATATGGAGGAAATGCAAGATGTTTGAACACAGGGCCATATCGAGCTGCAATCGCACCCTGTGCAACTTGCAACTTGGGCGCACGCCCCCCCTCCCCCCACCTCCCCCCACCTCTTCCCCATACCTCCGTCCAGCGCTGCCTGCTCTTTCCCTGCTGCTGCCGCCCTCTGTTTTTTTCATGGCGGCGCCAGCAGCAGGGAAAGAACAGGCAGTTCTGGATAGAGGTTTGGGGAGGAGGAGTGGGCATGTGCCCAATCTGAAAGGCACCGTCACTTTAAGCAGATCTGTTCCTCCCTACTCTGACATTGCATTGGAGGAGGGAGGGACCAGACCTGCTTAAAGTGCTGTGAAAAGGCTTGGGGGCGCGTTTTAGCTGTCTGCTATTGTCGCGGCAGCAGGGCAACAGCAGACAGCTGAAATGTGCCCCCCAAGCCTTTCCGCCCTGTGCATCTGCACCGCTTGCAGAGGTCTAGGTACAGTCCCGTTTGCACATCAAGAAACTAAAAGACAGCAAGAACCAACAGCACAGTTTATAAAACTAAATTATAACTCATTTTTATTTTGTTATAAACTGCGTTATGGTTCTTGCTTTTTCTTTTTCAACATATATTTTGCATCCACAGTAGGTGCAGAGCAGAACCAGGACATTCACCCACAGAACTCAATATTAAAAAAAAAAAATCTGATTCTGATCATCTCACTAATAACCACTATTCTCCAGTACCAGGCATATTGTGAACTAATACAAAACCATACAACAAAGAGCAAACTTACCATACCATATCAGCACAAACTTCCAAACATAAGGAGCCCATCCAAAAAACGTGTCACTGTAAATAGTACAGTGGGCCCTGGAACATCCATGCACCTATTTGAAAAGCTGAACAAGTCAAATTACTACAGTACAGTTTAGATCTTTATGTACAAACTCCATGTTAACAGAACACCTGACCTCAATCAGACACTCACATCAACCCTCACCAAGTACAGAAGAAGTAACCACAATCTAAAATAAAATAAAAATATGTAGACAAATTTTAAATTGAAATGCCAAGAAGCCAGAGTCACATACAGTGCAACATCAGATAAATAAGAGATGCAGTTCCCCAATACTGTGTAAAATATAAAATAGCACAAAGTCCAATCAATACAATTAAATACAATTATTTTTTCTACCTTTGTTGTCTGACCATTTTATTCTCTGATCATGCTGGCCCCGATCTGAGGCTTCTGCTTTCCTGTCTTCTATTAGCTCTTTCTGTGGTCTATGGTTCATGGTCCATCTGCCATTTCTTATCTCTTCTTTTGTTTTCTTCACTTCCTTCCATCAGTCCTGTTCCAGTAACCCTCCCCAGTATCAGCCCCCTTTCCCCTTCCAATGTCAACTGCCTTGCATTCCCACAACTGCCACTGGTGTCAATTCCCTTCCAGTCCCCCTCCTTCCCCACTGTCCAGCCCCGTCTAGTTCAAATACCATCCCAGATATCAGCTCACGTCCACTCTCAGTGCCACCCCCCCTCCCCCGTCAGCTTCTTTCCAGTCGCCCTACCCTCTGTCCATCCTCCTTCCAGTACAATTTGCATGTCAGCTCCCTTCCAGCCTCCTCCCTATTACCCAACCACCTACCACTCCCACCCCCAAGTGTCAGCTCTCTTCCAGTCCCCCTCCTTCCCCCGTGTCAGTTCCCTTCTTGCCCCCTCCATCCCCTGGCAGACCCTCTCATTACCAGTTCTAGCTCATTTCCGGTGCTAGCCCCCCATCTGCCTATTTCTAGTCCTACCCCCCCCCCCCCCACCCAATAAGCCCATTTCCTGTCCTAGCCCCCAATCAGCCCATTTCCTGTCCTAGCCCCCTCCCGATCAGCCCATTTCCAGTCCTAGCCACCCCCGATAGCCCACTACCAACCCTAACCCCCCTCTCGATCAGCCCTTTTCCAGTCCTAGCCCCCATAGCCCATTGCCAGTCCTAGCCCCCCATTGCCAGTCCTAGCTCCCCCTTGCCAGTCCTAGCCCCCCCTTCAGCCCACTTCCAGTCCTAAACCCCCCTATCAGCCCTTTTCCAGTCCTAGCCCCCCTCATAGCCCATTACCAGTCCTAACTCCATCAGCCCTCTTCCAGTCCTAACACCCCCTGACAGCCCATTTCCAGTCCTAACCACCCCTGCCCATTACCAGTCCTAACCCCCCGATCAGCCCTCTTCCAGTCCTAACCCCGCCCCCCCACCCGCCTTTTTCCAGTCCTAGCCCCCCCCCCCCCCCCGAAATTTAAATTTAAAAACCTGGCTGCTGAAGCTGCTGCCTCCGCAGCAGAAGGAAGTGCCCCGTTGCCGCCCCAGCAGAGCTCTCCTCTCCCCCTTCAGCACTGCCGGCTTTTCAGAGCCGCAAAGGGAGAGTTTCCCTTTCCAGTTCATACTGCTAGACCAGTCCAGGCAAGCGGGTTATATCCCCCTGCCAGCAGATGTTGGAGACAGAGAAAAAACACTCCAGAGCTGTGATTGGTTGGGCTCTGGGTGACATAGGAGTGCCCCTAGAGGACCTAGTCAGTATTTTCTCTGTCTCCAGCAGATGAAGGTGTTAATAAACAATCTTGTCTCTTACCTGGATGCACTCAGAGTACACGAGGGGTTTCTCTGAGTTTCTCAGATCCCCCCTCTTATAGCTGCATTGCTTTTAAACTATAGTTAGTGACAATACAGCAGGGTCTGAGCTCCTGATCCTTAGATCAGTGGAGCTCCCCATTATAATCAGCTCCTAGCCTCTGCCACAGAACCTGTGTAGCTGGAGGTGGATCAATCTATCAATTTTTTCGCCATCCAGTCAGTTATAATTTTTACAGCATCTTTAGAGTATTTCCCTGCAAGCCTCTGCTTCTCTGCAGCTCAGTGAGTACCTTCTTGGGTTCCCTCGCAGCAATTTTCTTTCTTCCGGGTTTAACGGCACGGAGATCACCGGGTCTGTACTCCTCTCCTCTCCCTCAGCAATTTCGCTGTGTTTTTGAGGTTTTCAGAGCTTAGGAAACTTTTATTTTGCAGTTTTTCTGTGCCGGCGGCCATTTTGAATCGGGAGAAATTTCTCTTTCAGTGGGGGTTTTTTTTTTTGGCGGGAACAGCTCTGGGCAGCCATTTCAAAGCATTTAACATGCTGTGAGGGCACAGGGAGTTTCAAAATCACTTTTCTTTGAAGAGTCTTTTCCCTGAGCCTACACTGATTTTTGTTTATATATTTTTTTTAAAAAAGGGTTTAAGCCTCTGCAATGCCTGTTTCTCTGCACAGGTGCATTGTATGTAATAAGAAGCAGAAGGAGTTAATAGATCGCTTGTGTTCCACCTGTATGCTGCATCCAGGAGAATCTTCTTCCTCCATACCCACTGCGCTGCCAGCTGGGGACATCAGCGCCTTAACGCCTTCCTCCTTAGAGCCCCTGCAGCTGGGTCTACCTACAGAAAAGACTCAGTCTGCTCCCATTTTGCTTCCACAGCCGCTGGAAGCCACAGCAGCTTCGGTTGGCAGTGAGTTCCTGACGCTCTTCTGCCAGACATAGCATCTGTGGCGTTGGGAGTCTTTTGGAATACCTCCAGCACCTGCCCTGGTAGCAGACAGATATGGCGGGGTCTCGCAAGCGGTCCCATAAGACCTCAGACCTTAAAGCAGTACGTCCTCCCAGGAACATTGCATGTGGCTTGCGGGACACTACGGATATCCAAGAAGACTTTAAATCTTCGGAGGTGAGCCCTGATTCGTCTGAGAAAGAAGATGGGGAATATTCTCCGTCTGATTCTTCACTGACAGTTCAAGAGGACACTCAAGATATCAGACTTTTTTGGAAAGAGGAGTTGCCAGCCCTAATCACACAGGTGATGGTCGCTACGCCTTGCCGACACACCTGATCTACAGAGTTCCCAAGCTCTGTTGCAGCCGGATCCTATTTTGCAAGGTATTCGTAAACCTTCCAAAGCCTTTTCCTTTCCAGCAGAATTGCAGCAAATGGTATCTCGGGAATGGGACTCTCCAGATTCTTCTTTCCGCACCGCACACCGTATTGGTCAGTTGTATCCTTGGTCTCCCACTGACCTCGACCGTTGGCTGACATACCAGAAAGTGGATACTTTAGTGACCGGGGTCACTAAGCATACAACTATTCCGGTTGAGGGCGGAGCGGCACTCTGAGACCAACAGGACCGTAAAGTCGAGAGCCTACTTAAGACAGCTTTTTCATCCTCCACTCTTTTCCTACAAGCTGTGGTTTGTGGAGGTTTGGCGGGTCGAGCCTCCCTCCGATGGATTCAGCTTCTTACAGACGAACCAGAGTTGGCGCATCTCAAATCAGTCGCTGCATTCCTGGCAGATGCCTTTTATGATCTTCTATGACTGTCATCTTCCGTGGCGGCGGTGGCAGTGGCTAGAAGATGGCTATGGTTGCATCAATGGGCAGCAGATGTTGCCTCTTAAGACCCGTCTGTTTAAGTTGCCTTTTAAAGGGAGACTCCTTTTTGGAGAGGATCTTGATAAATTGGTGAAAGATCTGGGAGAGGTGAAGCCACAACATTTACCTGAGGACAGGCCAAGGACATCCTCTCGTCATGGATCTCGATCCCACGGTTTTCGGTGATTTTCTAAATCTCAGGATTCACGAAGATACCGTGCCTTTAAGCCAGGTGCTTCTTCCGCTTCTGCCCATTGCTTTGGACAGAGAGCTCAGTCCTTTCGAGGAGCCCTCAAAGGAACGGACTTGTACTCTGGCCCAGGGAAGTTCCCTGGAGCTTCACGTTCTTCCCGCTGACGGGACGGTCCGCCCACTCGAGATCCTTCTGCCTGTAGGTAGACGGTTAACCCTTTTTTCTCAACAGTGGGCACTCAACTTCAGATCGATGGGTCTTCGATATAGTTTCTCACGGCTATTCTCTCGAATTTTGCCAACCCATTCACGATGCCTTCCTGGTCTCTCCAGGACGCTCGGCAGAAAAACGAGTGGCTATTCAAACTACCATTCAGAGGCTTCTCTCCTTAAAAGCCATTTTTCCAGTCCCTCCGTTAGAAAGAGGGCTAGGCCGTTATTCCATCTATTTCATGGTGCCCAAGAAAGATGGCTCTTTTTGTCCAATTTTGGACCTCAAATGCTAACTCCCTTTGGACTTCTCAGGCAAGGACCTATCTTGATGGAAGATCCAACTCCCTACTTGCTTACGGCTTGGCTCTTGAACGCCATAGATTAGCCCTTAAGGGTTATTCTTCCAAGGTAGTAGCGACTCTCCTCAACGCTCGCCGTTTCTCTATGTTGTTAGCATATGCTAGGGTATGGCGAGTATTTGATTCCTGGTGTACTCAACATCATCTTTCTCTTTGGAGTACAGAAATTCCAGACATTCTTGCCTTTCTTCAGGAGGGCTTTGACAAAGGCTTAGCTCTTGGAACTCTACGGGTACAGATTTCAGCACTGACGTGTTATAGAGGACCGATTCGCAGTCGTTCACTTGCGTCCCACTCTGATGTGTCATGTTTTCTTAAAGGAGTCAAGCTTCTACGCCCTCCGGTCTGTCCACTTGTCCCTTCTTGGGACCTTATTTTGGTACTACGGGCGTTGATGTCTCTGCCCTTCGAGCCTCTAAAGGAAGTTTCCTTAACTAATTTGACACTTAAGACGGTTTTCTTAGTGGCAATAACTTCGGGTTGTCGCATTTCGGAACTACAGGCCCTCTCTTGCAGGGATCCGTACTTGTCATTCTCGGCAGAGGGAGTGTCCCTTTGCACTGTTCCCTCATTCTTGCCTAAGGTGATAACTCTTTTCATGTCAATCAGCCTCTTTTGTTGCCTGCCTTTTCAAAGGAACAATGTTCCCGACGTTCCAAGAATCTCCAGGCGATTCATCTCAAAAGGATTCTCCTTCCCTATCTCAGTCACCAGTTCTTTTCCAAGACTGACCATCTTTTTGTGGGACCACGCCGAGGTATGGCAGCTTCAAAATCTACTATTGCCAGATGGATACGCCGTACCATTGAATCAACCTATATTCTGCAAGGCAAACCAGTGCCTGCCGGTCTTCGCGCACATTCGTCTCGAGCTCAAGCCACATCTTTGGCCGAATGATCACACGTAGTCCCTCTTGATATTTGTTGAGCGGCAACCTGGTCTTCCTTTTCTACTTTTGTCCAGTATTATCGCCTGGACGTTCAGGCACGTGAGGGCAGTTGTTTTGGGGCTAGTGTGCTGTCAGCGGCGCTCTCTGCTCACCCTGGGGTTCATTAGCTTGGATACTTGTCTGGACTGGTCTAGCAGTATGAACTGGAAGGGGAAATTTCACTTACCATTAATTTCCTTTCCTGGAATACTGCTAGACCAGTCCAGAACCCACCCCATTGTCAGTGTCACGACTGCTGGTGCAGAGGAGCCGACGTTCTTCTTACTTCAGACATAAACAATTGCATATTCCGGAGAACGTCCACAACAGTGTATTCAGGCTTTTTCTCCAAGGAATGATGTTTTATCCTTCTCCACCCTTCATGGTTCGAGTTGAGGGTTTTAATTGAATTAGTTGTTACCTGTACATTGTTGAGTTGGTTAGTTAGGTTTTCTCCTTATGTTGGTGCTTGTCAAAGGAATACTGACTAGGTCCTCTAGGGGCACTCCTATGTCACCCAGAGCCCAACCTATCACAGCTCTGGAGTGTTTTTTATGTCTCCAACATTTGTTGACAGGAGGACATAACCCGCTTGTCTGGACTGATCTAACAGTATTCCAGGAAAGGAAATTAACGGTAAGTGAAATTTCTCCTTCTCGCGTCTCTGTTAAGCCCGCCAGCGCTGATGGGAAACTGTCATTCTTAAAAATCTAAAAGTTGACATTAAGCTTGGCTATAGGGATCATGTGACTTGATTTGACACCCATTACTTTTTTTTTTAAACTTGTGGACCTCAATACTTAACAACTTTTTATTTTATGTAAACTTTTTTGCACCAAATTAAAATAATTATATAGTTTTAAAGTATCTGGTAGTTGTATGTGTAGCCATACTTTTATTTTTTTTCTAGAATACTATATAAATGAGATCCTCTCAATGGCACATATTTAGATAACCCAATATTACTAATTATAAATGTTTTCTGATTAGTTGGTTTGAAAGTATCTTTTACTACTTTTAATATACGCAGAGACATTAAAGATTTTTTTTCTCCTAGTTCACCATTTAAAAGTGGTATATCAATGGCAAGTCGTCTGTGCAAGGCAGCAATGTTAAGTCGTTTCAATTTGGTTGCTAAGGAAGCTACTCGAGATGATCTTGCTGGTAGAACATACAATGAGGCAAAGGTAAGAAATGCCCTCAGTTTACATCTTAGGAACATAAGAAATGCCATCCTAGGTCATACCAAAGGTCCATCAACCCAGGTATCCTGTTTCCAACAGTGGCCAATCTAGGTCACATATACCTGTCAGGTTCCCAGAAGGTGGAAAAGGGTACATGATGCTTATCCCAAGGGTAAGCAATGGATTTCCCAATCCAATTCAATAATGGCTTATGGACTTTTCCTTCAGGAACTTGTCCAAGCCTCTCTTAAACCCAGCTACACTAACAGCTTTTATTATAGCCTCTGGCAAACAAATTCCAGAGCTTGATTACACATTGAGTGAAAAAATATTATCTCTAGTCTTAAATGTGCTACATTGTAGCTTCATTGCGTGTCCCCTTATCTTTCTACTTTTTGAAGTAAACAACCGATCTACATTTACCTGTTCCATTCAACTCATTGTTCTATTCTCCATGCTTGTTCTATTTGTTGCTTGCTTTCTTTACTGGTATGAAATTTAATTTGTTAAATTTAAAAACGCAAAGTGAGCTTTTATTTAAAAAAAAAAACCTGATTCACACCCAAGCATTCTTCTTATAGAACTATAGAATATGATGAGATATAAAGATAATCATGTCTATTGGCCTGGCCTGGCCTGTCCAAATATCAGAGCATCTATTTGATCCTGGCCATATTTCATACCTTGACCTGACATAGGAAAGTATGTGAGGGAGGGTCTAGGAGTTAAATTTAGGCTTTTAGGTTGAAAGTTGAAATCCACAACTTCCAGGGTAGCAGTCTCAGAAATTCCCATTCCACACATAGGAATCAAGAGATGGTTAAAGATAAGAGTGCACTAAAGAGGGCTTTAGATTTGTTAGGAAGTGGACAACTTCCTAGGAAAAAGGGGGTCAATTCTTCTACTATTACTACTAATTTTAATCATTTATATAGTGCTGCAAGGCATGCAGCGCTGTACAGACACACGTAAAAGACTGTCCCTGCTTGTTAGAGCTTACAGTCTAATCAAGACAGACAATACAATAGATGAGGATGAGGGTACAAAAAAGTAACGAGGAAAACAGGACATTAGGGATCCAAAGGTAGCTTCAAAGAGGTGAGCTTTTAACATGGATTTGAAAAGGAAAATAGAGGAAGCCTGACAATACCATTGGAGGTAATTTGTTCCAGGCATAAGGAGCAGCAAGGTGAAAAGAGGAAAGGCAGAGCCTGGAGTTGGCAGTAAAAGAAAAGGGCATGGATAGAAGCAGGCTAGTAGAAGAGTGGAGTTCACTAGGAGGGGTGTAAGGAGAGATGAGAGAAAAAAGTGCGGAGCAGTAGAATGCATTTATAGGTCAGAAGGAGAAGTTTGAACTGGATACGAAAACAGAAGGGAAGCCAATGAAGTGCCTTGAGAAGAGTGGTTATAGGAGTATAACTTGGCTGGTAGAAAATTAGTTGAGCAGCTGAGTTCTGAACAGATTGAAGGGGAGATAGATGAGACAGAGAGGAGAATAACATTGAAGAGGTTGCAATAGTCTAGACAGGAGGTGACTAAAGAGTGGATAAGAGTCTTAGTAGTGTGTTCAGAAAAGAAGAGGTGAGTTTTGGCTATCTGTTGGGTATGTGCAGAAAAAGAGAGTGAGGAGTCAAAGATGACACCAAGGTTGTGGGCAGAGGAAACAGGAAGTAAAATGGTGCTATCAACAGAGATAAAGGAGGAAAGGGAGAGGAAGGTTTAGAGGGAAAGATGAAAAAGTTTGGTTTTGGTCATGTTCAATTTCAATTGGCGGTGAGACACCCAGGCAGTGATGTCAGATTCTGGAAAGATGGGCTCCATCTTAACCAGATACAGTTCTGTATGTTAGATGGTATTCAATCAAACAAGGTAAAAGATTTGCAAAAAAAACCCCAAAATTCAGTGTTGAAGCTTTATTGATAGAAATTCATGTGAGAAGAGGAAGAGCATTTCAGTGGGTGTAAATTACCATTAGAATGACGGAAAGATGATAAAATGCTAACAAATTAGGGAAGCTAGCAAAATTTGTAACACAGTAATAGACTATTTCAATTACCCCAGTCAGGACATGCTAGGGAGACAGAGTTATAGATGAAATAAATGACTGCTTTATGAAGCAGCTAGTTCAGGAACCAAAACGAGGGGGAGCAATTTTAGGCCTAGCACTTATTAGAATACAGGAACTGGTGTCAGAAGTAATGTTAGAGCCATTTTGCAATAGCAAGCATAATAAGATCAAATTATATTTAATAAATGGAGTGAGAACAGTAAGGAAATCTACTGCAGTAGCAATTTAACTTTCAAATGGGAGATTATGATAAAATGAGGATAATGATGGGGAAAAATACTAAAAAGAGCATCTGGAAATGTTAATTTACATCAGGCTTGGAAATGGTTTAATATCTTGGAAGCCCAGACCAGATGTATTTCATGCTTTAAAACAGTGGAAGAAGGTCAAATGATTGTCAGCATGGTTAAAAGGTGTTATAGCCAAAAGAACCTACTTCAAAAAATAGAAAAAGGATTTGAATGAAGAAAACAGTAAACAGCGTAAGCACTGGCGTGTTACAGTAGATACAAAGCCTACCAAGAAGCCTTATGATAGGCAGACTATAAGTAATTAAATTAAATAAGGCAGGCAAAGAGAGAATTTGGAGAGGCTTGCTGTGGAAGCAAAAACAAAAACTTTCAGATACATTCAAAGAAATTAAACTGTGAGGGAGTTGGTTGGCCCATTAGATGAGAGGGATAAAAGGCCTTAAAGGATAAGGCCATAGCAGAGAGCTTAAATCAATTCTTTACTTTGGTCCTTACTGATCAAAATGTAGGGAATATACCCATACCTGAAGATATTTTAAGTTGAT
Source organism: Ichthyophis bannanicus (assembly GCA_033557465.1). Classification (NCBI taxonomy): domain Eukaryota; kingdom Metazoa; phylum Chordata; class Amphibia; order Gymnophiona; family Ichthyophiidae; genus Ichthyophis; species Ichthyophis bannanicus. The sequence continues at coordinate 1,825,539,845 of CM066032.1, read as the reverse complement.
GAGAACAAAGTGACTTACAAACCTTCAGAAAGAACCTCAAAACACATCTATTTACCCTTCACTTTGGCACTCTTAATCAACATGACACACTAGTATCTTCCCCCTCCCGCTCTCACCCCTAATCTCTTATAATCCACTCTACAACTGAATTGTAAATAGTTATCTCCAGGAACAAGCAGGAATAAGTCCTCACATATGGGTACGTCGGAACCGACGGAGCCTGCGCGGGAAAGCTCCCCAGCTTCCCAGAAAGGAAGCTTTTGGGGCCTCCCACTGCACATGCGCGCTGCCTTCCCGCCTTCCTGACCAGCTCTCCTCAGTTTCTCTTTTTCCGCGGAGCCAGCAGGTCGTGTTCCTGTCACCGCTGAAGAAATTATTGTTTTAGTTTGTTTCTTTAGACCGCGTACCTGCCTTCCCCATACCGAAACCGGTACCGCCGGTCTCTCTTTTCTTTTCTTTAAAAAAAAAAAAAAAAAATCTTTATCTTGCACAACTTGGTGACTTCGGTTAGGCCTCAGGCCTACACAAATTCTCCTCATGGAGAAACCAGCCCCTGGTTTTAAGAAGTGTACCAAGTGTAGTGCTGTTATTTCTGTCACAGACACCCATGAATGGTGTCTTAAGTGTTTGGGACCTGACCACTCCATTCCGGACTGCCCTTCCTGCTCCCAGATGTCTAAACGTGGGTTGCAGAACCGGGCCAACAAATTCCATGTGCTGTTTGCTTCAGATAATCCAGCATCACAGTCATCCAGGTCTTCCTCTCCGGATGGATCTCAGGTAACCAAACCTTCTTCGGGCAGGTCCTCAAAGAGCAAATCTCCTTCAAAGCATCGAGAGGCTCTCACTTTTGAGTCTGAGGATCCTGCCCCAGCCAAACAACCCCGGCGGGAAGCTCTGGCTTCCAAAGCACCATCTATGGGGTTACAGGTTGACATCGATGGCACGGCCTCGACTGATCACCTGTTAGACTGCTCTGGGGTACCGGCCCATACCGGTACCGACATCCAGTCAGCAGTGGCGTCTATGAGCAATACTGTTCAGACCATGCAGCAGGCCATGCTGGCTTTTATTAATGCTGCGACGCCCTCGGTACCGCGTTCAGCGGTACCGGGTCCGGTTCCGGTATCGTCTCCCATACCGGAACCGAGACCATCCACTTCCAAACGCAGATCGGTTCCGCATGCCGGATCTGGGTTTTTACCCGATACCGATCCCATACCCGGTACGCCCGATGTCGATACCGATCGGTATGCGTATCGTGCATTGGAAGCAAATAGAGAATACTCTGATTCTTCTGAGGATTTTGACTCCTCTGAGGACTCTGATGAGCTGTCTCTAGTTCTTCATGAAGACCCTTCTTCCCCAAAGAGGAGAATGTCTCCACCAGAGGATTTGTCCTTTCAAGACTTCATTATAGAGCTAGCTAAAGGACTTTCTATTACCACATCCTCTGAAAAAGAACCTAGGTCAAAGAAATTGGATATTTTAGGATACCCTAAGGTTCCTAAAGAGGCAGTCACCCTGCCTATCCATGAAATCCTTCAAGAACACTTGATGGACTTATGGGAGGCTCCTCTAACGTTGTCTCCTTATTCTCGTAGGTTGGACACCATGTACCGGGTCCCTCCTTCTCCTGGTTTTCAAAAGACTCAGTTGCCTCACCATTCCATTGTGGTGAAGTCTGCACTGAAAAAGATTAAGAGTACCAAAAGGCACTCTTCTACCCCTCCAGGGCGAGAATGTAAGACCCTAGACTCTTTTGGTAGGAAAGTTTTCCAGGCTAGTATGCTTATAGCCAGGATTAATTCATATAGTCTGTATATGGGCATGTTTCTAAGGGAACTTGCCCTAAAGGTGCGGCATTTTGCCACCTTTATCCCTGAGGATAGAAAGTTCATTTCTCTGGTGAAACAACTTCTAGATGTTTCTAAGTTCTCCAACAGAGCAGCCTTTGATTCCTTTGAAGGTGCCGGTAGAGCTTCGGGCATTGCCATTGCAGCCCGACGACTTGCTTGGCTCCAGGCCTCTGACCTAGAACCCTGGGTCCTGGATGGCTTACGGAATCTGCCCTGTACAGGTGAGAACTTATTTGGTAAGGACTGGCAAATTAAAGCCACTCAAATGGACGCAGAAAATGCTACATTGGATAGACTTTCTAAGTCTACCTCTACTCCTGCCAAGAAAAAGTCTTTCAAGAGGCCTTACTACAAGAAGGCCAGATTTTCCACAAATACTGGCCAACAATCTTCTCAGCCTCGCTTTGCTGCTAAACGTCAGCAACCTAAACAGGCAAGGTCAAAGCCTGCAGCGTCTGCCACTCCTCAGCAGGCTCAACCCCCTCAGGGGTTTTGACTTGCCCCTAGAGAACTTAACATTTCTGGCTCTAGAACAACCAGAGCCCCTCACCATTCCCGGAAGGTTAGCTCACTTTGCTCCCAGATTGGAGCAAATTACATCAGAGCAATGGACCCTCTCTATCATCAGAGAGGGCTACAAACTTCATTTTTCCAACCTTCCTCCATATACCATGGTGAGGCACTTCAATTCTCCCCCATCTCTCCTGGACCTGTTGGATCAGGAAGTCTCTTCTCTCCTTGCCCAAGGGGCAATAGAAGAGGTTCCTCTTCTTCAACAAGGGACAGGATTCTACTCCCCTTATTTTCTCATAACAAAGAAGACAGGGGGATTCAGACCTATCCTAGATCTGAGAGAATTGAACAGATTTCTGTACAAGGAGAAATTCAAAATGCTTTCTCTAGGCATTCTCCTTCCATACCTTCAGAGTCAGGATTGGCTTTGTTCTCTAGATCTCAAGGATGCGTACACACATATACTCATCCACCCATCCCACAGAAAATATCTAAGATTTCTGTTTCAGGGAAAACATTTCCAGTACAGAGTACTTCCCTTCGGTCTAGCCTCTGCTCCAAGAGTGTTCACCAAATGCATGGCAGTTGTTGCCGCATTTCTAAGAGGTCTGGGAATTTTTGTATTCCCATATCTGGACGACTGGCTCATCCGAGCTCCATCTCAGTCAGAGGCCCAGATTTCCCTGGACCGCACAAGGCACATTCTGCAGTATCTGGGACTGGTGATAAACCTTCCCAAGTCTCAACTTATCCCTACTCAGTCTCTGGAATTCATTGGGGCCCAGTTGGACACCACCACTGCAAGGGCCTACCTACCTCAAGTCCGGGGCCAACGTCTGGTGTGCTTGGCCTCCCAAGCTCAGTCCAGCAGTCACTTGACAGCCAGAGAAATGCTGCGACTTCTGGGCCACATGGTCTCCACGGTACACGTGGTGCCCTACGCTCGTCTTCATATGAGAGCAGCTCAATGGACCTTGGCCACCCAGTGGACTCAGGCATCTGGAGTGCTCTCCGACCAAATACTCACCTCAAAGCATCTGTTTTGGTCCCTCCAATGGTGGATGTCCACCAAGAATCTGTTGTTGGGGGCCCCCTTCCAACCTTTGTTGCCCCAAGCAACCCTCACAACAGATGCCTCCCAAACAGGGTGGGGAGCCCATCTACAATCCCTCTCCACTCAGGGTACTTGGTCTCCGCAGGAGACCACCCTTCACATCAACCTCCTGGAACTGCGAGCAATCTTCTTTGCCCTCAAAGTCTTCCATACCCTCCTTGTCAACCTGACCGTCCTAGTTCAGACAGACAATCAGGTGGCCATGTTCTACGTAAACAAACAAGGAGGGACAGGCTCTCTGTCGCTTTGCAACGAAGCTCTCAGATTATGGGCCTTCGCCAGAGAGCATCAAATTCATCTTCTGGCAGTATATCTTCCAGGGGTTCAAAACTCTCGGGCAGACAGACTCAGTCGAGTTCTGCTTCCACACGAATGGTCCCTACATATGGACCAGATAGGCAGAATCTTTCAGGAATGGGGAACCCCGGACATAGACCTCTTTGCAAGTCCGTGGAATGCCAAACTTCCCCGGTTCTGTTCCAGGACTCCGTGTCAGGGAGCTCAGGCCAACGACGCCTTTCTCCTGCATTGGGGTCAGGAATTCCTATATACCTTTCCACCCATTCCTTTGATTCCCAAGACTCTGTTCAAACTCCAGAGGGATCACGGATCGATGATCCTCATAGCTCCACGCTGGCCACGCCAAGTGTGGTTCCCTCTACTTCTGCATCTCTCCCAGGGACCCTCCCTGGACCTGGGAGCTGCGCCAGACCTTCTCTCTCAGGAAGAGGGGACTTTGTGGCACCCAAACCCCAAGTCCCTACACCTCAGAGCTTGGTTACTGAAGGCCTAAGCCTTCATGACTTCAATCTTTCTCAGCCAGTGAAAGATATCCTTCATGCTTCTAGGAAACCCTCCACGAGGCGTTCCTATGCTTTCAAATGGAAACGCTTTTCCATTTGGTGTGCTCAACAGGGTCTTGACCCTCTAGCACTTCCTTTGAATTCTCTATTAGACTATCTCCTGCATCTTTCCAATGCAGGCCTTAAGACGAATTCAGTAAGAGTCCATTTGAGTGCTATTGCAGCATCTTTACAACCTATAAATGGACAACCTGTCTCCTCTCATCCTCTTATTTCAAGGTTCATGAGAGGCCTGACTCTAACTAAACCTCCCATCCGGCCTCCTCCGGTAGCATGGGATTTGAACCTAGTTCTAGGTCAGCTTATGAAGCCACCTTTTGAACCGTTGGTTTCTACCTCCTTGAAATTTCTTTCCTGGAAGGTCCTTTTCCTTATTGCAGTCACTTCGGCTCGCCGCATCAGTGAACTACAAGCCTGGCTCATCCACCTTATACCAGGTTTCATCATGATAAGGTGGTCCTCAGGACGAATCCCCACTTTATGCCCAAAGTGGTCTCGCCTTTTCATCTTAATCAAGAGGTATATCTACCTGTCTTTTTTCCAGCTCCTCATGCATCCAGTGCAGAGAGGAACCTTCATACTCTAGATTGTAAAAGAGCTCTCGCCTTTTACCTCAACAGGACTCAGCCACATCCAAAGTCTTCCCTACTTTTTGTGGCTTTTGATCCTTCTCATTTGGGACTTCCAGTCTCCAAACGTACACTTTCCAATTGGATTGCTCAGTGTATTTCCTTTGCTTACCAGAGTAAAAACATTTCTCTGGCAGGCCATGTCACAGCTCACAATGTGAGAGCCATGGCCACTTCTATGGCTCATCTTCACTCTGTATCCATTGATCAGATCTGTCGAGCCGCCACATGGGCCTCAGTTCATACCTTCACAGCCCATTACTGCTTGGACAAGGACTCCCGCCGGGATGCCTTGTTTGGTCAGGCTGTCCTCAAACACCTGTTCCATACTTGAACAACTCCTGCCCACCTTCCCAGGATGGATGCCTGAGATCCATACGAAGATGGCGAACCCTTGGAGGGGGATCTCCCAGGCATCTTAGCTAGGGAGTCCCCATATGTGAGGACTTATTCCTGCTTGTTCCTGGAGATAGCACAGTTACTTACCTGTAACAGGTGATCTCTGGGAACAGCAGGAATTAGTCCTCACAACCCACCCACCTCCCCTAGGAGTTGTATCTTCTATCTATCTTCCTTTCCTCTCTCTATTGTCTCAGCTATAAACTCGAACTGAGGAGAGCTGGTCAGGAAGGCGGGAAGGCAGCGCGCATGTGCAATGGGAGGCCCCAAAAGCTTCCTTTCTGGGAAGCTGGGGAGCTTTCCCGCGCAGGCTCCGTCGGTTCCGACGTACCCATATGTGAGGACTAATTCCTGCTGTTCCCAGAGATCACCTGTTACAGGTAAGTAACTGTGCTTAACTTGAGATTGTTTGTTGCTGTCATTGTTAAGCATGCAGCGCATTGAAATCAGTTCATGTGCATAGTTATCCTCTGTTCCATGTACTTGGAGAATGCAACTGTTCATGCACTCTTCAAAATGTTGATTATAAACCGCAATTGATCCTTGGAAATTGCGGTATAGAAATTGTTTCAAAATAAATAAATAAATTGTTTATATCTTCCTTCAGTTGTTTCTTCTCCAGGCTGAACAGCTTTAACCTGTTTAGCCTTTTTTCTGGTAAACCTTTTTCCTCATGGTATCCAATAGTTTGTAATCCTGGAAGAACTTGAGTTTGAGGCTTTGCAAACTTATTATGCTTTATAGCCTCTTCAGTCACCATTCACTGATGAGGAAAATAGGATTGATGATGACATGGTGTCAAAAGAACTTTATACTTCAATTTGAGCTATTGAGAGGTAGGTTGAATAGAGAACATAGTTTTCTAGATGGATAGCTGGAGATCTTGAAGAAATTGATGCCCTGGTAAAGCTATAATCTCTCAGGATGTACCACATGATTGTAAGAAGGATTGAAAATTCTTTTTATGAGCTGATACCTTTGGAAATATTTGTGTAAAAATTTTGGATAAGAATATTCATCATTTGTCTCCTGTAGGAGGGATTTCTCTGCTTGATCTATGCAGTTTTCCAGGTCATGCTGTCTTGCTAACTGGAACAGACATTTCAGCCACCATATTGTGGCTTTCTTCAGGGTGGTTAAGCAGTGGATATCTGTTCTTTTATATAGTAGTTTTTAAACTGGATTGATGGGATTGAGATGGGAAAGTCTGTTGGAGAAAGTATAGTTGCTTACCTATTTATTTAGCAATTTTTTTATACCACTAAATCTACAAGTCTAAGCAGTTCCCATGAGAGAAAATGGCCTTACATGGAACATTATAACATTGTCACAGCTAATAAGATAAGAGAAGAACATAGAGAAACTGGTTAGCTAGAATAAATTAATACATTTGCTCAAGTTTCAACAAACGGCGTGGGGGAGGGAAGGAAGTCTGAGTAGATGAGGGCAGGGTGAATTGTGATTAGGTCATTGGTCCATTAAATTTGATCAGTTATGTTGGATCAATGTCCAAGAGTTGTGTTTTCAGTTTTTTTTTCTGAAGGTTGCTAAGTCATCCATGGCATGAAGGTCATCCACTAGTGCGTTCCAGTGCTTTGGGGCAAATAGGAAGAAGGCTGTCTTGGATGTGGTGTGGTTTATCTTGGTAATTATTGATGGAGTGTGTTAAGGATATGTTCTTCTGGATCTGTTGCTGGGTGTTTTCTCTGAGGGATTGGAAGACTGATGACTGGTAATGATTGATTTTGAAGATTGTGAGCAGTACTTTCTCCTCTATGGGTAGTCAATGTAGTCATTTAAGTATTGGGGTAATGTGTTCAGCTCTGGAGGCATTGCATTCCATCCTTGCAGCTGTATTTTGGGCTAGTTGGCTTGGATGGAGTATGCATTTGGGCTGGCCTTGAAAGATGAGGTTGCAGTAGTCTAAGTGGGGAAGGATAAGTGCTTGAAATACTTTGCGGAAGTCATGGGAGTTCAGAAGTGGCTTGAGGTGTTGTACTGTATTGAGCTTGTGATAAATGGCTTTCGTGATGTTGTGAGGAATGAGGCTTAGGCCTGGATCTAGTGTTACTCCTAGATAGTGAACTTCAGGTTTGACTTGCTGTGTTTTATACTAGGAGGCGGTTTAAAGTTGTTGTCTTTGGTGATGTATAGCACTTCTGTCTTTTTTTGTGGTTTATGGTCATGTTGTGTTTGGAGAGCCAACAGGGGTTCTCCGTAGACAGCAGGGGTATGTAGTCACGCTCGATTAATATCTGATGAACAGCACCAGTGCCGGCTCTACCCTAGTTCAGAAGTCCTTCAGACTTCTCGGAGCATGCACACACCTTCCCACCTTGTGGTCCTGCTTTTCTCAGTCCATCTCAGAGCAGTTAAGCGCAGCGTTGAAGGCTTTTATAGCAGTCTGACATGATGCAGGAGTGGATCTGAAGGACAGTTGGAGATACTGCAGCCAAGCTTTGTACTGTTGCATTGTTTGATCTGCTGTTTTCCTTATTTGCTTGTTCCTTATCATATCTCCAGTCTAGTCCCGAACCATTAGTTATGTACGTCCTCCCACAGCTAGGAGACTGAGCATGTCACTCTTTCAGTGACCCTAGTATTAGTAGTCCAGGGACTGCCCCCTTAAACCAGTTTTGCTCAGTCTCCGTGCAGCGGAAGGAGGTGTGAGTTCAATGGTCCGGGACTCACTAGAGCAAAGATTAAGGCAGTAGCTAGGTTGTTGAAATTAGTCAGTGTTAGATTAATTTTAAATAATTTAAAAAAAAAGAAAGGGGACTCTGTCCTTTTAAATTGGCGGTTTGATTCCTTGCCTGACAAATTAGTGGAAGGCTGGTGAGCTAACCCCCCTTCTCCCTCCCCTCCCCCCTCTGTAGCAGGGAAAGCTGACAGAGGAGAGCGCGGGGATTGAGCAGGGGCCTCTGGCTTCTGTTTCCCCGAGGCGGGACAGTAGCCGTTGAGGGCTGGACCGCGGCCTCGCGCCTCTGGCGGCAGCAGTAGCATGTCGGGGAAGATCAGGACTGGCACCACTGTGTGCGAGAGTGGGGCAGAGCCTAGTTGAGCTGGTCAGCAGGTAAGCGCCTGGGGCGGTGAAACACGGCGGTTTCTTTCAAAGCCGCGCGGTGTAAGCCAGCTGTTTCAGGCGCTAGAGAGAAGGCCCAGGCCGCGTGGGAAAGCGCGGGAAACAGGGAACAAGCGAAGAGCTTCCCGGGGGGGGGGGGCCTATTTTAACCCTTTTGGGTGGAGCGCGTGTCATGGGGAGCAAGGCAAGCGGTTTTAAAAAAAAAAAAAAAAGGGGGGGGTTAAGCATCTTAATGCCTAACAAGCCTAGGTGCCTCTTGTGTGGGGCATGCAGAGGGGCAGTCTCTGAATCGGGGGTGTGCAGAGGCTGTACCCTTGAGGCTGCCATGGCAGACAGTGATCAGAAAGGTGGGTCTGAGACTTCAGGAGAGATAGTGGTGGAGGACTCCTCTGCCCCCAGAGGCTAGTCAGGAACCCATGCCGGGACTGTCATCAGCTCCGGACGGGCTTTTGCACCAGACTCCTCTCCCAGGGTGGCTGGGGGCGATTTTTTCGCCACAGTTCTTGTCGCAGCTGCAGCAGGCTCTTGGGGGGCCTTGTACCGGGGTAGCTGGGCCTTCGGGGACTGAGGCCCGAGGGTCAAAGAGACCGGGGGCGACGTTAGAAGAGGTAGCTGGTGGTAGTGTAGGCAAGAGACCCAAACTGCGCTTAGAGGGAGAGGAGCAGGATTTGGAAGAGCAGTCAGACCGGATAGAGGATTCAGATATGGAGCAGGATTTGGAAGAAGGTGAAATAGCAGAGCCAGAGGACCAGGTGAGAATAGTGAGAGTGTTCCGGAGAGAGGAACTGTCTGCCCTGATTACGGAAACACTAAAGGTCCTAAATGTGCCAGTCTCGGGTTCTGCAGAGGAAAGTGCTCTGGAGGATCTGTTACAGGCGGTGAGGAGGTCACAGAGGGCGTTTCCCATTCATAGGGTATTCAAGGATATGATTCAAGAGGAATGGGATATGCCAGAAGCTAGCCTCAAGGGGGCTAGGATAATGAATCGACTTTATCCTCTGGTGGAACCGGATAAGGATATGTTTAAGCCGATGAAGGTGGATGCAGCGGTTTTGGCGGTAACTAAGAAAACGACTATCCCCGTAGAAGGGGAGTGCTGTGCTTAAGGATACGCAGGATAGGAGATTAGATACTTTGCTGAGACAGGTGTTTGAGGTGAATGCCCTCTCCATACAGGCCTCGGTTTGTGGGGCCTGGGTGGCAAGGGCGTGTCTGCGGTGGTCCCAGAGGTTGAAGAGGGTCCAGGCGGACGAAGTGGCAGAAGAGGCAGCCCGCATTGAGTCAGGCGTGGCGAATTTAGCGGATAGCCAGGATGACCTGATTAGAGGCATATCTAAGAGTATGGCATCGGTAGTGGCAGCGAGGCAGTATCTCTGGCTGCGTAATTGGGCGGCAGATGGGGGCCTCCAAAGCAAGATTGGTTAAGCTCCCTTTCAGAGGTAAGCTCCTCTTTGGAGAGGAGTTAGAGAAGTTGGTAAAGGATCTAGGTGAGTCGAAAGGGGGCCGGTTGCTGGAAGACAAGCTGAAACAGAGTCAGACGGGGGGGCCGTCTAGGAGTCAGATGAGAGAGTTTAGACATTTTCTCCCCTCCAGGTCTGGCCCGGTGCAAAGAGGAAGATTTCCCTATAGGTCTCAAGGCTTTCGTGGATTATGAGGGGCAGGCAGAGGGTTTGCTGCCTTGGCGTCCTCTGGCACTAAAAAGCCGCAATGAAGTGAGGGTGGTCCAGGTAGGGACGGTGCCGGTAGGAGGTCGGTTAAGAGATTTTGTTCCTGCTTGGACCCACATTACTTCGGATCGCTGGGTGTTGGACAGGGGCGGCCCAAGGGGGGTGCGGAGACTCGGTGCGGGGCCTCATTTGCATAAGTGGCCTTATTTGCATAAATATTTGCATAATGCTAACATACACTAACTTTTAGTAAACATGTCTCTTAATGAGTGTATGGATAAAGACAGACTAAAAGATTTCTACATTACTATAATCCAGTGCCAACCGCCAGGCACATTAGGAACTACTACAAACACTGCCCATTTAGAACCCATAGCAAACCCGCCGTATCCTAACAGCACTACCAGGACTCACAAAGCACCATACCCTACCTATCAAAAGGCAACACTGCAAATATTAAACCAATACATTTCAGAGAACAATACATGACCTACTGGGGAAAGAGAACAAGTAGCAATGTCTAATAGGAATTACATAAACAGAATACCTCAGCTCAGTTACACATGCAGAACATAGACCATCACCAAACAAGGAATCACAATTTAGAAACAGGAAGGCAATAATTAAACTGGGAACCCCAAAAGCCAAACTTGGAATGTACAACAACACTGTAGAAATAAAATTATAAATTAATTTCCTCTTGTACCAAACAAAGCGCAGACGTTAATGATGCACATTTCCCAGAGCTTTCATATTCCAGTTAATAAATTCAAAATAAAGAGATATCTTTCTACCTTTTGTGCATTTTTTTTTCAGTTGCAATTGCTCCAGCCACTTTCTTCTGGTTTCTTCATGTTTTCTGCTAACTCTCCATCATCTGCTGTCCATTTGTCCTTTCTTCTCTCTTCTAGTTTTTTTTTCCATTCTCTCTCTCTACATCTGCTTTAACATACTAATCTTTCTCCTTTTGCTCTTTTCTCATTCCTATTTCATCCACTCAAATTTTACCCCTCCATCCTCAATCCCCACTTACTCTCCCAATACCCGGCCAATTGTAGATTTTTTATCCCTCCCACACAAAATATTTTTCCCCTCTCCATTTTACTCTCCCAGCCCCATCCCATTCTAATCCTCCCCCAACATCAGCTCCCTTCTAGTTCCAGCCTCACCCAGTATCCATTCCCTTCTAATCCCTGCATCAGCCCATTTCCAGTCCTAGCCCCCCATCAGCCCATTTCCAGTCCTAGCAACTCCCCAACCCAATACGTCCTAACCCCCCATCAGCCCACTTCCAGTCAGCCCCCCATAGCCCATTGCCAGTCCTAACCCCCCCATCAGCCCACAGCCCATTACCAGTCCTAACCCCATCAGCCCACCTCAAGTCCTAACCCCTCCCCATCAGCCCATTTCCTGTCTTAGCCCCCCCATAGCCCATTATCAGTCCTAACCCCCCCATAGCCCATTACCAGTCTTAACCCCATCAGCCCACCTCCAGTGTTAACCCCCCATCAGCCCATTTCCAGTCCTAGCCCCCCCTTCAGCACATTTCCTGTCCTAGCCCCCCCCAACAGCCCACAGCCCATTACCAGTCCTAACCCCATCAGCCCACCTCCAGTCTTAATCCCCCCAGCCCATTTCCAGTCCTAGCAACCCCCCAACCCATTACCAGTCCTAGTCCCCCATAGCCCACTCCCAGTCCTAATCCCCATCACCCAATTTTCAGTTTAAGCCCCCCCATACCCCATTACCAGTCCTAACCTCCCCATCAGCCCACTCCCAGTCCTAATCCCACCAGCCCATTTTCAGTCCTAACCCCCCATCAACCCACTTCCAGTCCTAATCCCATCAGCCCATATAAAGACTTAGCTCCCCCATAGCCCATCACCACTCCTACCCCCCATAGCCCATCACCACTCCTAACCCCCCCCCCCCAGCCCATCACCACTCCTAATCCCCCCCCCCAGCCCAGCCCAGAAAAAAGTTTTTAAAAAAAGCTGTCTTCTCCCGCTGCTGGGGCCGCCGCGGCAGAATCGAGTGTGCCGCGGGGCCCCCCCTGCCCAGCAGAGCCTGCCCTCCCCCGTATCACCTCTCTCTTCGTAGCTGCAGTCACACGCGCCGGCTTTCAGAGCGCGAAGGGACTAGTTTCCCTTTCGCGGCTCTGTTAAGCCCGCGGGGGCTGATGGGAACTTCCCATCGGCCCCCGCAGGCTTAACAGAGCAGCGAGGGAGAAACTCTCCCCTCGCGCTCTGAAAGCCGGCGCGTCTGACTGCAGCTACGAAGAGAGAGGTGATACGGGGAGGGCAGGCTCTGCTGGGCAGGGGGAGCCCCGCGGCACACTCGATACTGCCGCGGCGGCCCCGGCAGCGGGAGAAGACAGCTTTTTTTTTTTTTTAAATTTTTTATTTTACTTTAGGATCAGAATGTTTTTTGCGCGGGGCCCCCTGAAACGCGGGGCCCTGTGCAAAAAACATTCTCGCTCAATGGATGGGCCGGCCCTGGTGTTGGAGCTCATGCAGAGGGGCTACGCACTCGAGTTCCAACACTCAGTGAGGGATGCGTTTGTGCAGTCTCCGTGCAGAACGAGGTCCAAGAGAGAGGCGGTAAGTCAAACATTGGAAAGGTTTTTAGCACTCGAAGTGGTGGTGCCGGTGCCGCTGGAAGAAAAAGGCAGCGGTCGGTACGCGATTTATTTTGTGGTACCAAAAAAGGAGGGCACCTTGCAGCCTATTCTGGATCTAAAAAGAGTCAACAGGTGTCTCTGGGTGTCGCACTTTCGAATGGAGACATTGCGGTCGGTCATGGTGGCGGTGCGGCAGGGGAGAGTATCTAACATCGTTAGATTTGATGGAGGCGTACCTGCACATTCCGATCAGATGGGAGCATCAACTGTTTCTTCATTTTGCAGTACCTATGGGGCATTTCTAGTTTCAGGCCATGCAGTTTGGGTTGGCAACGGCGCCGAGGACGTTCACCAAAATTATGGTGGTCGTGGCGGCAGCGTTGAGAAAGGAGGGAGTGTTGGTGCACCCGTATTTGGACAACTGGTTAATTCGGGCAAAATTGCTGGAGGAAAGTCTGCAGGCGACCAGTCGAGTAGTGTCCTTCTTGCAGAGCCTGGAATGGGTAGTCAATGTGGCAAAGAGCAAGTTAACGCCATCTCAGAAGATGGAGTATTTGGGAGCTTGCTTCAACACGAGCAGCGGAAGAGTTTTCCTTCTGTGATCGTGAATTCAGAAATTGAGGCGGTTATTTCAGGAGTTCCGGGCAATCGAGTCTCTGTCAGCGTGGCGGTATTTGCAGCTGCTGGGAACGATGGCGGCCACGATAGAGGTGGTGCCGTGGGCCAGAGCTCACATGAGACCTCAGCAGAGAGCATAGCTTCGGAGGTGGTCTCATCAGTTGGATCCGTTGTCCAAGACGTTGGTGTGTCCGCAGGAGGCGCGAAGCTGGCTGCGGTCGGGGGGCCTGGAGAAAAGCATGCCACTGGAGTCGCCGGACTGGAAGCCTTTGACAACAGACGCAAGTCTGTTCGGATGGAAGGCGCACTTCGAGGGGCAGTTTGCCCAGGGGCAGTGGTCCGACTTCGAGTAGGAGTGGTCCAACATATTGGAGTTGAGAAAAGTGTTTTTAGCACTCCAGGCCTTGCAGGATCTACTGCAGGGAAAGGCGGTCAGAGTGTTCTCCGACAACGCCACGGCGGTGGCGTAATCAGTCGGCAAGGCGGAACCAGCAGCGTGCAGTTGGAGACGGAAGCGGACGGATTGCTGGCATGGGCCAAGCTGCACCTGGAAGCATTGTCGGCAGCACACGTAGCAGGAGTGGACAATGTGACGGCGGACTTTTTGAGTCACGTCCGGGTGGATCCGGGAGAATGGGTCCTTCAGCAGGAAGTCTTCGATGCGCTCGTGTGGTGATGGGGTCGGCCAGCGATGGACCTTATAGCAACGTTCGAGTTGGCAAAGGTCGACAGGTTTTACAGCAGAAGGAGGGAGAGGGTGTCAGAGGGGTTGGATGCTCTGATGCAGAGGTGGCCGGAAGACACCCTCCTATACGTGTTCCCGCCGTGGGTGCTCATAGGCAGAGTTCTCCAGCGCATAGAGAGGCACAGGGGATTAGTTCTGCTGGTAGCGCCAGATTGGCCAAGAAGGCCGTGGTATGCCGACTTGATGCATCTGCTAGTGGAACCTCCGTGGAGGCTGCCGGACAGGGTGAATCTCCTGGTGCAGGGTCCGTTAAACATGCCTCAGGTACATCGATTTTCGCTTATGGCATGGCTCTTGAAAGGGCAAGGCTAATGGGTAAAGGTTACTCGTCAGCAGTGATTGCTACATTATTGAGGTCTAGGCGACGAGCCACATCTATGGCGTATGTAAGAGTGTGGAGGCTGTTTGAGGCCTGGTGTGAGGAGAGACAGGTTGTGAGCGTTGAAGTCCACGGTAGCGCAAGTGTTGTCCTTTTTGCAGGATGGATTAGACAAGGACTTGGCAGCGTCTTCCCTTAGGGTACAGCTAGCGGCTCTGGCCTGTTACCGAGGAAACGTGCAGGGGAAGACGCTGGGGACTCATCGAGATGTGAAGAGATTTTTGAGAGCGGCCTCTTTGTTGAGACCTCCCTGCAGGAAGGTTGTCCCGGGGTGGGACCTCAACGTGGTGTTAGAGGCGCTGGTAAAGGAGCCGTTTGAGCCGTTGTATCAGGCGACTTTGAAGGATCTTACGCTAAAGGTAATGTTTTTGGTGGCTATTACCTCAGCAAGGAGAATCTCGGAATTGCAGGCTCTGTCGTGTAGGGAGTCATTCTTGTCCTTTTCAAGTCAAAAAGTAGTGCTTCGGACTGTGCCGTCCTTTTTGCCTAAGGTAGTATCCGCCTTTCATGTCAATCAGGTGGTGGCCTTGCCTGTTTTTGCGAGGTCAAGTGAAGAGGGAACCAAAGGCAGATTGCATAGTTTAGACATAGGTAGAGCTCTAAGAGTGTATTTGCAGAGGATGGAAGCTCTGCGCAAGTCAGGTTGTTTGTCCTGTTTGGAAACTCACGGCGAGGAGAGCCAGCTTCGAAGGCTTCTATTGCTAGGTGGATTAAGGAAGCGATTGCGGCAGCGTATCTTCTGAAGGGCAGAGTGGTGCCGCAGGATTTAAGGGTGCATTCTACTAGGGCTCAGGCAGCATCCTGGGCGGAGTGTAGCTTAGTTCCTGCGGTGGAAATCTGTAGGGCAGCGACTTGGTCGTCTTTACACACATTTGTTAAGCATTACCGGATTGATGTGCAGGCGGAAGGGGATGCAAAATTTGGATCGGCAGTGCTTCAGGCTGGTCTGGCAGTTCCCTCCCGTTAAGAATGTTCACTGCTCTGCTACATCTCTAATGGTTCGGGACTAGACTGGAGATACGATAAGGAAGGTTAAATTAGACTTACCTGCTAATTGTAGTTCCTGGAGTAGCTCCAGTCTAGTCCCGCTTCCCCCCCCTGAAGATATACTGCCAGGTGGTAGCCTGAGCACATGAAAAGGGGAAGGATGACAGCCATTGATGGCGGAATGGAGTGGTGGATCTGAATACTGGAAGTACTGAGTTGGCAACTTCTTGATAAGAGAAAAGGGCTCCTTTAGAGGGCATGGGAGAAGGGGCGGCTCCTTATATCCAGCATGGTATTACTACTGATAAAATTGAAGAAGTTAAGGTTTCATGGTTAGAAGTTTTAGTTCTTTATCTGGTCCGTGTTCGGACTAACTTACTTTTTGCTCTGGTGAGTCGGCTTTGGCATTAGGAAAACTGGTTTAAGGGGGCAGCGCCTGGACTACTTATACTAGGGTCACTGAAAGAGTGACATGCTCAGTCTCTTAGCTGCGGGAGGATGTACACAACTCTAATGGTTCGGGACTAGACTGGAGCTACTCGAGGGAACTACAATTAGCAGGTAAGTCTAATTTAACCTTTCGTTGTCTTTTTTTTTTAAGAGGGGATGGTGGGAGGGTGAGTGTTGCTGCCTACCCCTGCTGCCTATGGAGAACCCCTGTTACAGGTCGGCATCTCTGGAGATAAGCATGGGGATGCAGGCACACTCGATTGGTGTGTCCAGAACTGAGGGTCGCTTGAAGGTTTGATGATGGTGCGGCCCGGGTAGAATCTTGGAAATGGAAGGAATTAAGCAAAGAGGTTCCGCAGGATAGAGTGGCTAAAGGCAAAGTCTCTGGCTGAAGAGTGATCCAGACTGTAGCGCTTTGCAAAAGTATGCTCAGATGACAGGTAGCAGGTCTGTAGATGTTCTGAGGAGGAATAGAGGCTAAATTGGTGGTGATCATCACTGTGGCTCGGAGGCGGTGAGATCCCACACATCTGGGAGGCGTGCATCCTGCCTGAAAGTAACAGAAGGTGATAGTCTACAATACAGGAGGAGATGGTTTGCTTAGATGTGGGCTTCCCTGTATTATTGGGGTTAAAGGTCACAAAGAGCTGCGAAGCCTGATTAGTCTGCTGGGTGGCTTGTAGATAGTAGAGCAATACTTGCTGGCAGTCCAGAGAATGAAGGGCATGCTCTGAGTCCAGTTACGCTTCCATGAAGAAGGTGAGAAGCACGATGGATTGATTGAGATGAAAATTGAAGACTATCTTAGGAAGAAACTTGGGATGGGTGCGCAGGAGAACTTTTATCATTTAGAAATTGGGTTTATGGAGGGTAGTGAACAAGAGCTTGTAGTTTGCTAACTCGTCATGTGGACATGATGCCAACCAGGAAGATGGTTTTCTAGGTGAGGTGCTTCAGGAAAGCCAATCTCAAGGGGTTCAAACGGCGGCTTCATAAATTCAGAAAGGACAATGTTGAGGTCTCATGCTGGAGCCAGCAGGTTTAAGTGGCGATTTAGTGTTCATTAAGCCTTTCATGAAACAGTAGGTGCACAGAAATGGATTTCCTGTCCTCATGTTAATGGACAGCCGCAATGGCGGAGAGATGGTAGCAGACAGAGGAGATTTGGCAACCAGAGTCAGAGAGGTGTAACAGACAGGTGAGGATATGAATGAGGGAGCATGAGACAGGGTTGAATCGTCCAAAGGAAAAAGCGAAGCCACTTCCGCTGGTAGGAGCATTGGGTTTGAATGTCTGAGATGCCTGAAGAATGACTTTCCAGCCTATGTAATATTTTTGGGAGCTTGGATCACAGTAGCACAGTGCCAGTTAAGTGCTATCTTTTTGAATATATGAATATTTGAATGATTTTGGCATATGCGCTTTTCAACACCAAGCCTAAAAGTCTGGAACTATCACTATCACTTTCATTAGCGTGGGGCATGTTTTTTAAAAAATAGGTTTCCATAAAAAGGTCATTGATGTGATTGGAGATCTGGTTAACTATTATTTAAGTAGCTGAGAAGTATATATACACATATATATTACTGTGTTATTTTTGAGCGCAACTTTGGACATTATTTGCATATCGCTCAGTTAGAGACTTAGGTATTTGAAGAATGACTTGGACAGCAGCTGGCATTGCATCATTGTCTATTAGCCACTCAGTTTCCAAGCAGCCAGGGCCAACGACTGTATGTTGGGATGCAGCTGGTGACCCCCTTCTTGCATGTGAAGAAAAGGGTAAGGCTCCAAGGGCCAGGGCCCATGCTGTGCTATGCCCGGAACATGAAGATACCAGATCTGTCTGGGCCACTCGGGTGCTATGAGAATCAGAGAGGCCCTGTCCATCTGGGCTTTGAGGAGGACCTGAGGAATGAATGGAAATGCATAGAGGCGGCATCTTAATATGTTGTATCCTAATTGTATATTATTGGGAGACATAAATCTTCATTTGGAGGATATGCATGATACCACAGCTTTGGAATATACTGAGTTTTTATGTTCTCTGGGTTTTAAAATAGCTCCCTTACAATCTGTGCACGTGTTAGGTCGTTATTTAGACCAATGTGCTTTTTATTTATTTTATAATTTATAAATTTTTAACAATACAATCCAGAAACAAAATGTGAATACAAATTACAGAATAACTCAATTAAGCAGAAATCACTATTAATACAGCAATAAAAATTATTCATTGGTTTAGTCCACAATATACCCCACAATAAGGACCCAAAGAAGCAATAAACCATATAAGGTATAAGGTAACCCCTTTAACCTAGATAACCAAGAAATCATAGGAGCACAGATAACAAATATGGCAGCTGGTACGGGACTCAACCCCGCCCCTCTAATTCCCTACTCTGAAGAAATTGCACCAGTTGCTGGGGCTCAAAATAAAAGAAATTGCTTAGACTGAAATAACACCACACATTTACATGGATATTTTAATCTAAATTGTGCACCCAGAGCGGTAGTTCTCTGATGCAAGGTCAGAAATTCTCTCTGCCTTTTCTGAATATCTCTAGCTAAATCAGAAAAAATTGTAATTTTTGAGCCCATAAACTGAGGTTCAGACATTTTTCGGAAATATAACTTAAGTACAGAGTTCCAGTCGGATTCAAAGGTGAAGCACACCAACAGAGTGACACGACTAGTTACCAGTTCCAGGGAACTTTCCAAGAACTCTGATAGATCCAATTGGGGAAGACCGGTTGCACGGTCAGGGTCCAACTTCATGCCCGCCTCAGCAGAAGATATTACCACATACTGAGCCCTTACAACAGGAGGCAATGATTCAGCAGGCATCTGCAGGACATCCATCAAGTACTTAGACCAAATGCACAGGTTCCAACAATAGAGAATGAGGAAAGTTCAGAAATCTCAAGTTATCCGATGTAATTGATTATCAAGAAATTCTATTCGCCTTGCCTGAATTAAACGGTCCCTGGAATTTACACCTCCAAGGACATGCAGCTCTTCCACCTTGGCTTCCAGCTGAGAGACTCTGGAGGCATGGCCCGCTAACTCTGAAACCACCATTGAACACTGAACTTTAACAGCACTTAATTCTTGAGAGAAAACACCCACCATAGACAGAAGGGACTGTTGAAGTGTGGAAATTGCTTCCCATAAACTGTCTAATGTCACCAGCGCAGGTTTTTCCAAAAGTCCAAAAGGCTGGATAGCCGGGGTGTTGGAGCTGCTCTCCAAACACTCCACACCTAAACTGCCCCCAGGGGGAAGAACACCAGGTCGACCTCCCGCAGTAGCAACAACAAACTGCACCTTCAAAGGAGAGCCCTCCGTAGCGCGGGAGACCTCCCGACCCGGAGATACTTCCGCTTGACTGCCCCTCCTCGAAGCGGCTTCTGGGCTGCAATGGAGATGCTTATACGGGGCTGAGATCCACCCCTTCCTCGCTCAGATCCGCGGGGGAAACCCGTGGTTCTCCCGAAGCCATATACACCGAGGGGAGACAGAAGCCAGCAATCGAGGACTGCACCAGCCCACTCGCAGGAGAAGAGGTACTGGAGGGCTTCAGGGTCCGTTGCTTTCGCTTCTTCCCCATCGAGAGACAAGTGCAGGTACCAGCTCAACATGCTCCAACTTGGCATTCTACTCTACCGCCATCTTGGGTCCCTTGCTTTTCATTGTTTATTGTTATTTACTGTTTGTTTTTATTTTTTATTGTTGGTGCATCGCCATTAATTTGGTCTGATCATTATCTTATTGAATTTGTTCCGTTTACCATGTATAAAGACTCGCACGCGTTCTTCGTTTGTTTTAGTTCATACAGGATTAAGGCCATTCCCAGATATATCTCCAGGAACAAGCAGGAATGTAGTCCTCACATATGGATATCGTCGGTACTGACGGAGCCTGCGCGGGAACGCTCCCCAGCGTCCAATAGGAACGCTTTTGGGAGCATCCGTCAGCACATGCGCGCTGCCTTCCCGCCTTTCCAACTGTCCCTCTTCAGTTCTTCATATTCCGCGGAGCCAACAGGACCTATTCCCTGTCACCGCAGAAAATTCCGTCTTTAAAATTCTTTTTTGTGGTGGTCGCGTTTGCCTACCGCACGACGTCTACCGGTACCGCCGGTTCTTTACTTTTCCTAAAAAAAACAACCCTAGACTTTGACTGTTTCTTTTCAGAAACTTTCCTTTTTTGGTGCTAGGCGCCATTTTGGGCATTGGGCCCCATTTTCCTAAATCATGGAAAAGCCAACTAGTGGTTTTAAAAAATGTACTAAGTGTGGCGGTACCATTTCCGTCACTGACACCCATGATTGGTGTCTAAAATGTTTAGGACCTGATCATTCTCCAACTGAATGTCTCTCCTGCATGGGGATGACTAAAAGAGGAAGACAGAACAGGGCCGTAAAGCTCGGTACCCTCTTTTCTTCAGATGCCAGATACATCTGGCAACAGAAACAGGTCATTGATGCGAAGAAGAGCACTGGGTTTAAACTATATTGAAAATCCAGAAAATTGCTCCTTAGAAGTCTGAGACCTGGTTGCCAATTTAGATAAAAACAAAACCTCACAGTGAGGAGTGGAGTGTTAACATTATTTTGGTTACTGAAGAGTACGACGAACTCCGGAAAGTGATCGCATTTATACTTTGTTGAAGATCCATTGCATCGACATAGTCAAGGGCCGCCTCTTCCTCCCATGGATCTCAGGTAACTAAACACAAAAGCCGGTCCTCCATTGGCATTGCCCTCGAGGGAACCACACCAGCAAAACAGCCCCGGTGGGAGGCTTCGGCTTCCAAAGCATCGATGGGGCTTCAGGATGTTCTCGAGACCTCAACCTTGCAAGAACTACCTGTGCCATGCTCAGGGGTTCCGGTTGTTCTTACCAGTACTGACACCCAGGCATCGGCAGCGTCGATAGACCAGAGATTTTTTGCTATCGAACACAGTATCGCAGCTCTTCTCTCAGCTGCGGTACCGGTGGTCCCAAGGGTGCCGACACCGACAATGCCGGTACCGATGGTACCGGCCCCGATGGTAACTTTTCCCATTCCACCTCCGGCTGGAGTGGGTAAAGTGGTACCGGGTCACCTTGGTACCGACTTCGATCGGTACAACGATCGTGCTTTGCAGGAGCATCAGAGTCAGGAATGCTTCTATTCCTCCGATTCTGAAGACTCTGCCAATTCTGCTGGCACCAGAGGTTTTCTCTTAGAAGATCCCTCTTCTCCCCAACGCAGAATGTCACCTCCAGAGGACATGTCATTTCAGGATTTCATCCGCGATATATGGCTAAAGGTCTTTCAATCACAGTAGCTCCTGAAGAGGAACGCAGAGCAAAGGAATTGGAAACCCTCCAATATCCTAAAGCTCCTAAGGAGGCAGCTACTCTGCCTATCCATGAAATTCTGCATAACGTGATGCTCAGAATGTGGGAGACACCTCTGACTACTTCTCCTCACTCTAGGAGACTAGATACTATGTATCGAGTCCCACCATGTTCTGGATTTCAGAAAACCCAGCTGCCACACCATTCAATGGTGGTGGAGTCAGCCATGCGTAGGATGAAAAGTTAAAAAGACATGCATCCAATCCTCCAGGACGTGAATGCAGGACTCTGGATGCTTTTGGACGCAGAACTTTTCAAGCTTCCATGCTTTCAGCTAGGATCAGCTCATATATCCTATATATGGGAATGTTCCTCAAAGAAATCACAGGAGACTTGGAACTTATCAGCCCATTTCTCCCAGATGATAAGAGACAAGACTTTCTTACTCTTGTTAAGCATGCTCAGGATGTCTCCAAGTTTGTCAATCGTGCAGCCTTTGACTGCTTCGAATGCATCAGCAGAACTGCTATTGCCATTGGCGCACGATGGATTGCCTGCCTACAGGCATCAGACTTGGAGACTTGTGTACAGGACAAGTTAAGCAACATTCCTTGCACGGGAGAGAATCTCTTCGGCAAGAACTGGCAGGAGAAGGCTAGCGAGTTAGATGCTGACAGTTCTACCTTAGATAGATTGTCAAAGTCTACAGCCACTCCAGCCAAAAGGAAGCCTTATAAAAAACACTCTTTTACCAAAAAGAGGAAGTTGTATCCTTCCTATACCCATCAGACTCAGACTCCAGGTCAGGTTGTCCTAAAGGGACAAACTAGACAACAAAAGAAACCAAAAGGCCCGAGTGCCCAACCAGTTCTCCAGGTTCAACCCCCTCAAGGGCTTTGACTCCTTCTTAGAGAGCTTTGCCTTCCTGCCTCTGAGGGGTCCTCAACCCCCCAATATTCCCGGCAGGTTATGCCACTTTGTCAACAGATGGCATCGGATAACAGCAGAAGATTGGACTTTGTCCATTGTAGGGGAGGGGTACAAACTTAATTTTCACAGCTTACCCCCTCCTACAATTCTAAAGCAGCTCAATTCACTAACCTCTGCAGACAATCTGCTAGATCACGAGGTCTCCACACTTCTTGCCCAAGGGACAATAGAGGAAGTACCCATTCTTCAACAGGGTGCAGGGTTCTACTCTCCCTATTTTCTTATTCCAAAGAAAACAGGGGGACACAGACCCATTCTAGACCTCAGAGAATTGAACAAATATCTGTTTCAAGAGAAATTCAAAATGATTTCTCTGGGAACTCTTCTGCCATACCTTCAAAGCCAGGACTGGCTTTGCTCTCTAGACTTAAAGGATGCATACACTCACATTCTTATCCATCCAGATCACAGGAAACATTTACGTTTCCTTTTCAGGGGAAGACATTTCCAGTACAGGGTTCTTCCTTTTGGTCTGGCTTCAGCACCAAGGGTATTCACAAAATGCATGGCAGTAGTAGCTGCATTTCTACAAACCCTGGGGATTTTTGTCTTTCCTTACTTAGACGACTGGCTCATCCGAGCCTCCACAGTGGCAGAGGCCAGCACTGCACTGTCTCGTGCAATGCGAGTCCTCCAATACTTGGGATTGGTAATAAACCTCCCGAAATCTCAACTAGTTCCTTCCCAATGCCTAGAATTCATAGAAGCCTGTCTGGATACCAGACAGGCTAGGGCTTTCCTTCCACAAGCCTGGTGTCTTCACATAATGCAGTTAGCTTCCCAAGCAGCAGGCAAATGCTTCCTCACTGCTCGGGAGCTGCTGCAGTTACTGGGACACATGGCATACACAGTTCATGTAGTCCCATATGCTCGCCTCCACATGCGAGCAGCTCAGTGGACCATCTCCACACAGTGGACACAGGCCACGGGTCATTTGTCGGACAAAATAACAATCTCTCAACAACTAATTTTGTCCCTCCAATGGTGGCAATCATTAGAAAATCTGACAGTAGGGTCTCCTTTCCATCAACCCCTCTTTCAGGCCACCCTAACAGATGCATCACAGGTGGGTTGGGGAGCACACCTGAATCATCTCTACCCAGGGCACCTGGACTCCACAGGAGGTTGGTTTACACATAAACCACCTGGAGTTAAGAGCAATTTATTTAGCTCTTCGAGTGTTCCATGCCCAGTTCAGCTACAAGACAGTCCTAGTCCAGACGGGCAATCGGGTAGCCATGTTCTAGGTGAACAAGCAGGGCGGGACCGGCTCTCTGTCCTTATGCAACGAAGCTTTACGACTATGGTCCCTCGCCAGAGAGCATCAAATTCACCTTCTAGTGGTATATCTTCCAGGCATTCAAAACCTTTGGGCAGACAAACTCAGTCGTACTGCTGCCTCACGAGTGGTCCCTCCACCTAGACCAGGTGGCAAAGATATTTCATCTCTGGGGCACTCCAGACATAGACCTCTTTGCAAGTCCACTGAATGCCAAACTTCCCGATTCTGTTCAAGGATTCCAGCGCACAACTGTCAGTCAAGGGATGCCTTCCTCCTTCACTGGGGTCAGGACTTCCTTTATGCCTTCCCACCAATTCCCCTCATCCCCAAGACACTCTTCAAACTTCAGAGAGACGGGTCGCATGATTCTCATAGCACCGCAATGGCCATGCCAAACGTGGTATTCCTTGCTTTTGTATCTCTCTCAAGCGGCACCTCTGGAGTTAGGGCATGCTCCAGATCTCCTTTCCCAGGATAGCGGGACGCTATGGCACCCGAATCCCCAGTCCCTGTACCTCACGGCCTGGTTGTTGAAGTCTTAGATCTCCAGGATTTCATCCTGTCCCAGCAGGTAAAGGATATCCTTCAGGCTTCTAGGAAACTTTCCACAAGAAGATCTTATGCCTTCAAGTGGAAACGTTTTACTATATAGTGCTCCAAGAAAGGATTAAACCCCCTGGTCATACACTTAGAATCGATACTAGAGTATCTCCTTCACTTATCGAATTCTGGGTTAAAGACCAGTTCAGTAAGAGTCCATCTTATTGCAATTGCAGCTTCTTATAAGCCTCTAAATAGACAACCAATTTCCTCTCATCTACTCCTGTTGTTGTTAAGTGCCGTCGAGTCGGAGTCGACTCATGGCGACCCTCTGGATAGCTATCCTAAATTGTGTTCGGTCTTCAGTCAGGCGGCTCATTGTTGACAGACTGGTACCCGTAGCTGCTGTTATTGTATCGATCCATCTCATTGCTGGCCTTCCTCTTTTGCGTTGACCTTCCATCTTGCCAAGCATAATGTCTTTCTCTAATGATCTCTCTCTTCGCATGATGTGTCCAAAGTATGAAAGTCGAAGTCTTGTCATCTGAGCTTCTAAAGAAAGCTTAGGTTTGATCTCCTCTAGTACCGACTGGTTTGTTCTTCGGGCAGTCCATGGTATACACAGTATTCGCCGCCAGCACCATAATTCAAAGGCATCAATTTTCTTCCTGTCTATCTTTTTCACTGTCCAGCTTTCACATCCATATGATGTTATTGAAAATACCATGGCTTGAACAAGTCGAATCTTTGTATGGAGAGAGACATCTCTGCTCTTGAGAATCTTATCTAGGTCTTTCATAGCCATTCTGCCAAGAGCAATGCGTCGTCTGATTTCTTGACTGCTTGTTGCTTCTTTATTAATAGTTGATCCAAGTAGGTTAAAGTTGTTCACAATTTCAATTTCTTCTCCTTCAACGATGAACCTGTTGATTATGCCAGTTGTCATGACCTTCGTCTTCTTTACATTAAGGTGCAGGCCCATTTTGAGACTATGTTCTTTGATTGTGAGAAGCAAATGTTTCAGATCATCTTCACTTTCAGCCAGTAATGTGGTATCAGCATAGCGAAGGTTGTTGAGCCTTCCAACAATCTTCACACCTCTGTTGTCTTCATACAATCCTGCTTCTCTGATGATTTGTTCTGCATATAAATTAAACAGGTAGGGGGAAAGTATGCAGCCTTGTCTTACACCTTTGCTTATTTTAAACCATTCTGTTTCTCCTTGTTCCGTTCAAACTGTTGCTTCTTGATCAATGTACAGATTGCTCAAGAGAACGATCAGGTGTTCTGGTATACCCATGCTTCTTAATGTGGCCCAGAGTTTCTCATGGTTTACACAGTCAAAAACCTTGCTATAATCGATAAAGCACAAATAAATATCCTCTTGGTATTCTTTAGTCTTTTCAAGGATCCATCTCACATCCGCAATGATGCCTCTCGTTCCTTGCCCTTTCCTGAACCCTGCTTGCACTTCAGGTAGTTCTTGTTCCAGGTATGGTTGTAGTCTCTTTTGAATAATCTTCAGTAGAATTTTGCTGGCATGTGGGATCAGAGCGATTGTGCGATAATTTCCACAGTCAGTTGGATCATCTTTCTTTAGTATTGGTATAAACACAGATCTTTTCCAGTCAGTTGGCCATGATGTTGTCTTCCATATTTCTTGGCAGAGCCTTGTGAGTACGGTAACAGCTGCATCAGGTTGCTGCAATACTTCTATGGGAATGCTATCAATGCCTGGTGCTTTGTTCTTTGATAAGGCTTTCGATGCTGCTTCAACTTCTTCTTTCATCACCAATGGTTCCGGATCATAAGGTACAGGTTGAAACGGCTGTTGGTCCACTTGATCTTTATCATATAAAAACTCTGTATATTCCTTCCACCTTTTCTTGATCTTCTCAGCATCATTCAACATAGAACCTTGAGCATCTTGTAACATTCCAATTCGAGGCTGGAACTTTTTCTTCTACTCCTATCAAGATTTATGCGAGGTCATCAAGCCACCACCGGTAGCATGGGATCTAAATCTAGTTCTCGGGCAGCTCGTGAAGCCGCCTTTTGAAACTCTAGCCACTACAGCCCTTATGTTTTTGACTTGGAAGGTCATCTTCCTGATTGCAATCACCTCTGCCCGTCGCATTATTGAATTGCAAGCTTTAGTGGCTGATCCGCCTTATACTAGATTTCATCATGATAAGGTTGTTCTTCTAGCTCACCCACACTTTATGCCAAAGGTGATTTCGCCTTTTCATTTAAACCAGTCAATTTATCTTCATGTATTTTTTCCGAGGCCTCACGCCTCTAACGCAGAAAGAAACCTTCATACTTTGGATTGTAAAAGAGCCTCAGCCTTTTACATTCAAAGAACACAGAAACATAGAAAGTCCTCTCAACTTTTTGTAGCTTTTGACCCTAGTCATTTGGGACTTCCAGTCTCCAAAATAACTTTATCTAAATGGATTGCCCAATGCATATCCTTTACTTATGAGAGTAAGGGTCTTCCTCTTCAGGACCATGTCACAGCTCACAACGTGAGAGCCATGGCAGCTTCTATGACTAATCTCCACTCTGTCTGTCGATGACATTTGTCGAGCAGCCACCTGGGCTTCAGTACATAACTTCACAGCCCACTACTGCCTAGATAAAGCCTCCTGTCGGGACGCCCTCTTTGGCCAAGCTGTTCTTCAAAATCTCTTTCAAACCTAAACCAACTCCTACCCACCAACCCTGGTGGGATGCCAGAGATCCATGGGAGTAAGGATTCTCACCTTTGTCAGTGGCACCTTCCTGAGGATATCTCCCTGGCATCTTCAGCTAGGGAGTCCCCCATATGTGAGGACTACATTCCTGCTTGTTCCTGGAGATAGCGTAGTTACTCACCTGTAACAAGTGATCTCTGGGAACAGCAGGAATTTAGTCCTCACAACCCACCCATCTCCCCTAGGAGTTCTCTCTCTCTCGGTCTCTTTCCTCTCTCCCTCTATCCTTTCACTCAGCTACAAACTTAACCGAAGAGGGACAGTTGAAAAGGGGGGAAGGCAGCGCACATATGCTGAGGGATGCTCCCAAAAGCGTTCCTATTGGCCGCTGGGGAGCGTTCCCGCGCAGGCTCCGTCGGTACCGACGATACCCATATGTGAGGACTAAATTTCTGCTGTTCCCGGAGATCACTTGTTACAGGTGAGTAACTACGCTATCTCCAGGAACAAGCAGGAATGAGTCTTCACATATGGGTACGTCGGTACCGACGGTGCCTGCGTGGGAACGCTCCCCAGCATCCAAAAAGAAAGGCTTTGGGAGCATCCCACATGCATGCGCGCTGCCTTCCCGCCCACTCACGTCCCTCTCATCAGTTTTCCGCGGAGCCGGCAGGACATATTCCTGTCACCGCAGAAAATTCTTCATTTTATTCTTAGTTTTTTGTGCTTGTGTCTGCATTCCCTCGACGCCACCGGTACCGTTGGTGCTTTTCTTTCTTTTTTCTAAAAAATTTCTTCTTTTCTTAAGAAATTTTTCCTTTTTAGTGTCTGACGGTTTCTAGGCCACTAGGCCTCTATCTTTCCGTTATGGAAAAGCCAGCCACTACCCTTAAGAAATGCTTTAAGTGTGGCGGTACAGATATATTTTCAGATACCCAAACTTGGTGTCTAAAAGGTTTGGGTCCTGACCAATCTCCAGGAACAAGCAGGAATGAGTCTTCACATATGGGTACGTCGGTACCGACGGAGCCTGCGCGGGAACGCTCCCCAGCTTCCCAAAAATGAAAGCTTTTGGGAGCATCCCACAGCGCCTGCGCGCTGCCTTCCCGCCTTTCCTAACTGCCTCTCCTCAGTTCTTTGCCGCGGAGCCAGCAGGTCGTGTTCCTGTCACCGCTGAGGAAGTTCTTTGTTTTATTTTATTTCTTTGGTCGCGCGTCTGCCTCCCCCGACTCGGACCGGTACCGCCGGTTTTTCTTTCTTTTCTTATAAAAAAACAACATATTTTTCCCTCACTTAGTGTGTTTTTCTCTTTTGGGCCTTAGGCTCCACAAGAAATTTTTCCTCATGGAAAAACCAGCCTCTGGGTTTAAAAAATGCACTAAGTGCAGCGGTACTATTTCTGTTACCGACACCCATGAAAGGTGTCTTAAATGTTTGGGTCCTGAACACTCCATTTCGGATTGTTCGTCCTGCTCTTTGATGTCTAAACGAGGTTTACAGAACCGAGCAGCCAAGCTCCATGTGCTGTTTCCCTCTGATGCAGCTTCAGTGGCATCGAGGTCTTCCAGTGCTTCCTCTTCCTCCCATGGATCTCAGGTAACCAAACATAAATCCAGCCTGTTCTCGAAGGGTAGATCTCCTTCCAAGCATCGAGATGCCTCCGGGCTTGCCCTCGAGGATTCCGCACCGGCAAAACAACCCCAGCGGGAAGCTCCGGCTTCCAAAGCTGCTCCTATGGGGTTACAGGTTGACATTGATGGCACGGCCTCGACCGATCACCTGTTAGAATGCTCTGGGGTACCGGCGCAACCTTCCGGTACCGAATTCCAAGCATTCATGGCGTCGATGGATCACAATGTTCTATCCATGCAGCATGCTATCACGGCCTTCATTCAAGCTGCGACGCCGCTGATACCACAACAAACCCCGTTGTTGGTATCGGCTCCGGTACCGGCACCGACTGCATCGACATCGACCAGGATGCTGACTGCAGCGGTTCCCTGTCCAGGGATGCTCATCGGTACCGAACCGGTACCAATGACGCCCGTTGTCGATACCGCTCGATACGCGTATCGAGCTTTAGAAGAGCACCCTAACAGGCGATACTTTGATTCCTCTGAAGATTCTGATACATCTGAGGAGTCTGCTGAAGTATCCATAGCCCTTCCTGAAGAGCCGCCTTCTCCAAAAAGAAGGATGTCTCCTCCAGAGGACTTGTCCTTTCAGGACTTCATAAGAGAAGTGGCTAAAGGACTTTCTATTTCAGTTACCTCTGAGTCAGAGCCTAGAGCTAAAAAATTGGATATTTTAGGTTATTCTAAGGCTCCTAAGGAGGCAGTCACCTTGCCAATTCATGAGATTCTTTATGAGCACATGATTGACTTATGGGAGACTCCTCTCACTATCTCTCCTCATTCTCGAAGATTGGACACTATGTACCGTGTTCCTCCTTGTCCTGTTTTCATAAAACACAGCTTCCTCACCATTCTATTGTGGTGCAGTCAGCTATGAAGAGGATAAAGAGTGCAAAAAGACACTCCTCTGCCCCTCCAGGAAGAGAATGCAGGACCTTGGATGCTTTTGGTAGGAAAATCTTCCAAGCCAGTATGCTCATTGGCAGAATCAACTCCTATAGTCTTTACATGGGTATGTTTCTGAAAGAAGTTGCAGATAAACTGCACACTTTCCTCCCTTTTCTTCCAGAGGATAAAAGGGAAGAATTCCTTATTTGGCTTAAGCATACTCAAGACATTTCAAAGTTTTCCAACCGTGCGGCTTTTGACTCCTTTGAAGGTGCCAGCAGAGCTTCGGCCATTGCCATAGCTGCTCGCAGAATTGCTTGGCTCGAAGCTTCTGATTAGAACCTTGGGTCCAAGATGGCTTAGGAAATCTTCCCTGTACAGGTGAAAACCTGTTTGGCAAAGAATGGCAAATAAAAGCCACTCAAATGGATGCAGAAAATTCTGCTCTGAATAGACTTTCAAAGTCAACCTCCATTCCTGCCAAGAAAAAACCTTTCAAGAAGTCTTTTTTCAAAAAGGGAAGATTCCCTTCTACTTCTGGCCAACAATCATCTACAAGTCGCTTTGCTACTAAGCGTCAGCAACCTAAACAGACCAGGCCTAAGTCTACAGGGGCTGCTGCAACTCAGCAGTCCAAACCTCCTCAGGGTTTTTGACGTGATGCTAGAGAACTTAGCCTTTCTGGCTCTAAAACAGCTAGAGCCTCTCACCATCCCAGGAAGGTTAGCTCATTTTGCTCCCAGATGGGAGCAAATTACAACGGAGCAGTGGACCCTCTCCATCATAAGGGAGGGCTACAAACTTCATTTCTCAAACCTTCCTCCTCACACCATGGTGAGACACTTCAATTCTCCAACATCTCTTCTCGACCTTCTAGGTCAGGAGGTGGCTACCCTTCTTGCCCAAGGGGCAATAGAAGAAGTACCTCTAATTCAACAAGGGTCAGGGTTTTACTCCCCCTATTTTCTCATCCCAAAGAAAACAGGGGGCTACAGACCCATATTAGATCTCAGGGAATTGAACAAATTTCTATGCAAAGAGAAATTCAAGATGCTTTCCCTGGGCACTCTCCTTCCATACCTTCAGAGTCAGGATTGGCTTTGTTCTCTAGATCTCAAGGATGCGTACACACATGTGCTCATCCATCCATCTCACAGAAGGTTCCTCCGTTTTCTTTTCCAAGGAAAGCATTACCAATACAGGGTGCTTCCTTTCGGTCTGGCCTCTGCTCCAAGAGTGTTCACCAAATGCATGGCAGTAGTAGCTGCCTTTCTACGCACTCTGGGAATATTTGTATTCCCATTCCTGGACGACTGGCTCATCCGAGCTCCATCTCAGTCAGAGGCCCAGACTTCCCTGGACCGCACAAGGCGCATTCTGCAGTATCTGGGACTTGTGATAAACCTCCCAAAGTCCCAGCTCTCCCCTACTCAGTCTCTAGAGTTCATAGGGGCCTGGTTAGACACTACCACTGCAAGGGCCTATCTCCCTCAGGCCCGTGGCCTACACCTAGTGCAGTTAGCCTCCCAGATTCAGTCAAAGAGCCATTTAACTGCCCGGGAGATGCTGCAACTGCTAGGCCACATGGCATCCACGGTGCATGTGGTCCCCTATGCTCGCCTTCACATGAGAGCAGCTCAGTGGACTCAAGCATCAGGGGCTCTGTCAGACAAAATAGTAACCTCCAGGCGCCTTTTTTGGTCTCTCCAGTGGTGGAAGTCCACCCAAAATCTGTTGCTGGGGTCCCCCTTTCAACAATTGTTGCCCCAGGCAACCCTCACAACAGATGCCTCCCAAACAGGTTGGGGAGCTCATCTACAAGACCTCTCCACTCAGGGCACTTGGTCTCCACAGGAGACCTTCATATCAACCACTTGGAGCTTCGAGCAGTTTTTCTAGCTCTCAGGGTCTTTCATACCCTGCTCAGCTACAAGACAGTCCTCATTCATACGGACAATCAAGTAGCCATGTTTTACATAAACAAGCAAGGAGGAACTGGCTCTCTGTCGCTTTGCAACGAAGCTTTAAGACTGTGGGCCTTCGCCAGAGAGCATCAAATCCAACTCCTGGCCGTATACCTCCCAGGAATCCAAAACTCTTGGGCAGACAGACTCAGTCGAGTTCTGCTTTCACACGAATGGTCCCTGCACATGGACCAGGTACTCAGAATCTTCCAAGAATGGGGAACCCCGGACATAGACCTCTTTGCAAGTCTGTGGAATGCCAAACTTCCCCGGTTCTGTTCCAGAATTCCGTGTCAGGGAGTTCAGGCCAAGGATGCCTTCCTCCTTCACTGGGGTCAAGGCTTCCTGTATGCCTTTCCACCCATTCCTTTGATTCCCAAGACTCTGTCCAAGCTCCAGAGGGATCAAGGATCTATGATCCTCATAGCTCCACGCTGGCCACGCCAAGTGTAGTACCCTCTACTTTTGCATCTCTCTCAAGCCCCCTCCCTGGACTTTGGAGCTGCTCCAGACCTTCTGTCCCAGGAGGAGGGGACTTTGTGGCACGCAAACCCCAAGTCCCTTCACCTCAGAGCTTGGTTACTGAAGGCCTAGACCTTCAGGATTGGAATCTTTCTCAGCAAGTGAAGGATATCCTCCATGCTTCCAGAAAACCTTCTACTAGACGTTCCTATGCTTTTAAATGGAAAAGGTTTTCCATTTGGTGTACTAAGAAGGGTCTTGACCCTCTAGCACTACCTTTGAATTCTCTATTGGAATATCTCCTGCATCTCTCCAATGCAGGCCTTAAGACAAATTCAGTAAGGGTCCATTTGAGTGCTATTGCAGCATCCCTTAAGCCTATCAATGGACAGCCTATTTCCTCTCATCCTCTTATTGCAAGATTCATGAGAGGCCTAACTTTAACTAAACCTCCCATTAGACCTCCTCCGGTGGCATGGGACTTAAATCTGGTTTTTGGTCAGCTTATGAAGCCACCTTTTGAACCCTTAGCCACCACCTCCTTGAAATTTCTTTCCTGGAAGGTTATTTTCCTCATTGCAGTCACCTCAGCTCGCCGCATCAGTGAACTGCAGGCTTTAGTGACTAATCCACCTTATACAAGGTTCCATCCTGATAAGGTAGTCCTTAGGACCAATCCACACTTTATGCCTAAAGTGGTCTCACCTTTTCATCTTAATCAAGAGGTCTATTTACCTGTCTTTTTTCGAGCTCCTCATGCATCAAGTGCAGAGAGGAATCTTCATACTCTGGATTGTAAGAGAGCTCTTGCCTTTTACTTACAAAGGACACAGCAACATAGAAAGTCTTCCCAGCTCTTTGTTGCTTTTGATCCCTCTCATTTGGGACTTCCAGTCTCTAAGAGGACACTGTCCAATTGGATTGCTCAGTGTATTTCTTTCGCCTACCAGTGTAAGAACCTTTCTCTGGAGAGCCATGTCACAGCTCATAATGTGAGGGCCATGGCCACCTCTATGGCTCATCTAAATTCTGTGTCCATCGATCAGATCTGTCGAGCGGCCACCTGGGCCTCGGTTCATACCTTCACAGCCCATTACTGCTTGGACAAGGACTCCTGCCGGGATGCCTTGTTTGGTCAGGCTGTTCTCAAACACCTGTTCCATTCTTAATCAACCCTACCCTCCTTTCCGGAATGGATGCCTGAGATCCATAGGAGGCGGTAGAGCCCTTTCCAGGGTCTCATAACCTTGGGGATCTCCCAGGCATCTCTAGCTAGGGAGTCCTCATATGTGAAGACTCATTCCTGCTTGTTCCTGGAGATAGCACAGTTACTTACCTGTAACAGGTGATCTCTGGGAACAGCAGGAATAAGTCTTCACAACCCACCCACCTCCCCTAGGAGTTGTATCTCTCTATCTTTCCTTTCCTCTCTCTCTCTTTGTCTCAGCTTTAAAACTCGAACTGAGGAGAGGCGGTTAGGAAAGGCGGGAAGGCAGCACGCAGGCGCTGTGGGATGCTCCCAAAAGCTTTCCTTTTTGGGAAGCTGGGGAGCGTTCCCACACAGGCTCCGTCGGTACCGACATACCCATATGTGAAGACTTATTCCTGCTGTTCCCAGAGATCACCTATTACAGGTAAGTAACTGTGCTTTACCCAGTTCACATCGCACTCAATGTTACCAGCTAGAATATCTCCACAGGATAAGGTAACCAAACAGAAGTCTGTAAAGACTAGCCAGTCCTCGAGTGGTAGATCTCCTTCCCAGTATCGAGATGGCTCTGGCCTTGCCGTCGAGGACATTTTGGCATTAAAGCCCCGGCAGGAGTTTTCGGGCTCCAAAGCATTAACGGGGCTTCAGGTTGTTCCCGGGGTTCTTACCTCGATGAACATACCTGGGCCATGCTCGGTGGTTGTGGCTGCTTCGAGCGGTACCGACACCCCGGCATCGGCTATGGTGATGGATGAAACACTTCTCACTGATGATCTCCAGGAACAAGCAGGAATGAGTCTTCACATATGGGTACGTCGGTACCGACGGAGCCTGCACGGGAATGCTCCCCAGCATCCAATCAGTAAGCTTTTGGGAGCATCCCTCGCGCCTGCGCGCTGACTTCCCGCCTTTCCCACTGCCTCTCCTCAGTTTTCGTTTTTCCGCGGAGCCGACAGGATGTCGTCCTGTTCACCGCAGAAACGTTTTTCTTTAAAATTCTTATTTCCTTGTTTTCTTGTGGTCGCGGCTGTTTCTCCCGCCGATATCGGTACCGCCGGTGCTTTATTCTTTTCTTTTCTAAACTTAGAGATATTTTTTCTCCTCAGTTTTTGTCTTAACGTTTTTGGGCCTACCAGGCCTCTCCAACATGGAGCCGCCTTCCCCTAAGAAGTGCCTTCACTGTGGAAACAACGTTTTCTTTTTAGACTCCAATGCTTGGTGTCTAACCTGTTTGGGTCCTGATCCTTTTTTCCCTGATCCATCAGGCTGTATTATTGGGAGAAGACCTTCCCTTTTTCGAGTTTCCCTCGATGCCGTTTTTCCTCCTGAGGTGAGGACACCGGTTTATTCTTCTCTCCAGGATCAGGTAACCCACAAACAGTCTGTTAAGACTAGCCAATTGTTAAAGGGTAAGTCTCATGCTCAGCATGATGACGGTTCCGGCCTTGCCCTCAAGACCCCATTGGCAATAAAAGCCCGGCGGTAGTCTTCGGGCTCCAAAGCATTCACGGGGTTTCAGGTTGTTCCTGGGGCTCACCCCTCACAGAACATACCTGAGCCGTGCTCGGGGGTGGTATCCGCTTCGAGCGGTACCGATAACCCGGCACCGGTGTCGAGTGGTCCACTCTTCACCAGGGATCGTCATCTGGTGTCCTCGGTACCTTCGGGGCCGATCGATACGACCCAGATTGACTTTCCTGCATCTTCGCCATGCTCGGGGTTGGTACCGGCTTCGAGCGGTACTGATACCCCGACATCGGCGCCGGTGTCGAGTGTTCCTCTCTTCACCAGGCATCGTCTTCGGACGTCCTCTGTACCTTCGGTACCGATTGATACGACTCCGATTGACTTTCCTGTATCGGCATCGCCGATACCACCACCAACGTCGGTACCTTCTCGACATGCATCGATAGACTCGCTCCCTTCGATGCCGAGTCTAGAATCGATATCCAGTCTAGATGATTTGGTACCGACGCGTTTCGGTACCGATCCGTATCGGTTCTGACTACGCAGTACCGAGGATATTCACCAAGGTTCTCTGGCTACCTCGGTACCGCTTCAGCAGCCCCAGATTACTGCTTCGATGACATTATTGTCTCTGATACCGGTATCGATGTCGATTCCTGCAGTTCCATCGGTGCCATCGATCCTTTCTATACCTAGCTTGGAATCGATACCGGGCACTGACAATGCAGTACTAACTGCCTCGAATCAGAACTGTCAGTATCACTGTCCATCTAGCAGGATTCTTTTTCTGCACCAGTCTACTATGTCTTCTGGTGCTCAGGCCGCACCTTCAACCTCAGCCTACCCAGGATTAGTTCCTATTGGAGATCCTTCTTTTCAGAAATTTCTCCTTGACATGGCAACCTTTCTTGCCATTCCTATTCCTGGCTCTACTCTTGCCCAAGATCCTGCAGAAAAGGAAAATATAATGCTTCCTTTACATCATTCTTTGCAGGATCTTCTGAGGATGTGGGAATCACCTTTAAAGGTTCCTTCGCCTTCTACAGCCATTAATGTTCTGTATCAGGTGCCTCCCTCTCCGGGATTTCAGAAAAACCAACTTCCACATCATTCCATTGTAGTGGAATCCGCAATGAGGAAGGTAAGAAGCAAGAAGAAGCATTCTTCTTATCCGCCAGGTCGTGCATCTAAAGCACTTGATGCCTTTGGACGTCAGACCTTCCAAACTTCTATGCTGGCTTCAAGAATTATTTCAGATATTTTTTATATGAGTCTGACACTTCGGGAGGTCACAGAGAAATTATCTCTTGTCCCCTTTTTTGTCAGAACCTAAAGCCACTGACTATTCCTTGCTTCTTAATCATAGCAGGAATATCTCTTAGTTTCTTTCTCGTGCTTCTCTAGACTCTTTTACGTCTGTTAGCAGATCCTCTGCTATTGCCATTGGCGCACGTCGGACAGCCTGGCTGCAAGCTTCAGACTTGAGCAGATGGGCACAACATACACTGGGTAATTCTCCCTGTACTGGAGAAAATCTCTTCAATAAAGAGGCTTTATGTCAGGTTGCTCATTGCTCCACTGACTTCCCTGGATCTGGAAACCATCCTAAGCCTTCTTTTAACCCAGGACGTAGGAAATGTCCTGCCAAACCTTCTTTCCCTAAGAAAAGAAGGTTTCTCACTTCTCCTGCCCATCCTCCAGATGTGCCCAAGCAAGGGACATCTCATCCTAGTCTGAAGTCTCCAAACTCTAGCCAGTCTAATCATAACCAGCAACCATAGGTTCCTGTATGTTGCAATCTACAGCTATCTTCTTAGCAGAAGTTTATTCTCAAACCCTATACTGGTTTTTTCCCTTTTCAGTATGCTAAGCTGTTAGGATATTTTTGTCCATGGGTTACAGAATTTATTTTATTTATTTATTTTATTTAACATTTTTTATATACCGCACTATTCATCATCAGTGCGGTTTACATTGAACAACAATATACCTGTCAATACATGACTGATCTAGGTTTACAGATAACAGGGAAGATTCTCCCCTTCTTACTATTACGAAGGGAGGTTACAACTATCCCATGATAGTTTCTGTCCCCACATGGACATCTTTTCCCTTCAGCTGACTTGCCATATGGTAAGTCATTTTCCAACCCCTCTCTTTCAGGGTTTCCCCTGCTTGAGTTGGTACCATACTGAAACACTTCTCTTTCATCCAGTGTAGATTTTTTGTTATCCTTCAATGCATGCTCTGAACAACTCATCAGACAGGGACGGGAATATCTCCGCTCCCTTTGCCGGTTTTCTCTCTGTATTTTTACAGGAGAATCCCCTCTGCTGTTTTGTTCAGCTGCTGTATATGCAGGAGTTCCAGTGATTACTTTTGTGCTCAATGCAAGCTACTTTCAACTATCTTGCATAATACTACTCACTGCAAGTTCTCTTTTTCTAGCCATATCCTTTCCTAGGATGTGGCAACACACCTGACTTCTGTCAGTTTTATCTTATAATTCTCCTGCACAATGCTCTCTGCAATCTTCAGAGAAGCTTTCTACTATGGGCCCTTGCTACAGAACATTGAACTTTGTCTCTGAGGGTTTTCTCCCATATAGTAGAAAAAGTTTATATAATCATTCCATGGCGTGAATGTCCAAGGAGTTCCCAATCTTGCAGGAATCTACCCCTTTTTTCCTTACAGCTTGGCATTATGCTTTTCTGCTCCACTTGGACAACGCATACTCCTTTAGTGTACATGATACCCCTGTGTCCCTTGCCTGGGTCATCCTGGTGTCTTAGTCTATGCGTTTTTTTGTCCTTTGGACATGTCAGAGTCCTAAAGTACTCCTGACGTGCTCTTGCCAGACTGCTATTACCCTCTGTTTTTTCACGCAACCATACTGGTTATTCCACTGAATTACATTCCTGCACCGCACAAATAGATTCTCTATATATCTTCAGGTGTTTTTTTTACCCCCTCATTATTAGATGAATCTTTTCCCATCACATTCCCCAGGTGAATGTTTTTGTGGGGCTCAGTTGCAGGCATGTATCCTCAGACTTATATTCATGTATGTATATGTCCTATACATACATATTTCTCTAGTCTGTGTGGGCATAAGTCATGCCCATCCATATATATATATATCACACATATCTAGACATATATGCTCATATATAGAGATATGTATGTCTCTCTCTCTCTCTCTCTCTCTCTCTCTATATATATATATATATATATATATATATATATATATACACACACACCCATTGGGAGATGTCCATAGGACACTAAGTATTACCTACTATCTCCCTAACTTTCTGTGCTATAAGGTTTTTCCCTTCTTAAGGGGTCCAGATAGTCCACTTGCCTATTCTCATACGGCTCAGTAAGTGGGAGCTATTCTACACAATATTATTGCTGTGATGTCAACAGCTTCTATTTTTGTTATAGATCTCCCTCTCTATGAAGTATCAAACTTTAATGTCTTCCTATCTCTTACCAGCCAGGAAAGACAGTGTACATCTTCAGTATTTCTGAGTACACTTCTGTTCTCCTTGGGAATAGGGGCTTTTTTCCATACCCCCTCTTCCCTTCAGGACTGAGCTAATTCTCCAGATCGGTCAGTCGTCTTCTTTTAGTCCCCAATGTTAATAACTCTGCACCTAAAAGAGTTTTCAGCTTTTTCCCATAAAGCTTTCCATTGAAGACCTGCCGTTCTTCTCCTACCCCAGTTGACACCTGGGTCACCTGCCCATTCCAGATTTGGAACTTCATCCTCACTGCTGTGAAGTTCCCTTGAGGATTCTGCTACTGCGTCTACAGTACACTCCATCACTGTTCTACTTCCTACAATACAGTAGGTAAGCTCTATATTGTACTAGTTCATTAAATTTTTTAATGATACTTGACCTACATTCTAAAGACTCTTTTTCTCTGTAGTCTTTAGATTCGCTGTTCCTCTACAGCTCTTCTCTATTCAACTCCTACCCCCCATCCCTCAGGGGATGCCGGGGATCCAGGTTTGAGAAATGCCGTCCTGTCCGAGGGATACGCATTTTATGGGATCTCCCCTGGCACCCACATCTAGGGAGTCCCCATATGTGATGACTCATTCCTGCTTGTTCCTGGAGATAGCACAGTTACTTACCTGTAACAGGTGATCTCTGGGAACAGCAGGAATTAGTCTTCACAACCCACCCACCTCCCCTAGGAGTTGTCTATCTCCTTTACTCTTTCTCTCCTTCTGTCTCAGCTATGAAACTCAACTGAGGAGAGGCAGTGGGAAAGGCGGGAAGTCAGCGCGCAGGCGTGAGGGATGCTCCCAAAAGCTTTCTGATTGGATGCTGGGGAGCATTCCCGTGCAAGCTCCGTCGGTACCGACGTACCCATATGTGAAGACTAATTCCTGCTGTTCCCTGTTACAGGTAAGTAACTGTGCTATCGCAGTCTAGCGCTCTTGGCTACTTCGGTATCGCTAGAGTTGCTGCAGACTGTTTCTCCAGTATTGGTACTGGTATCAACATGGGCATCGGTGTCGGTACCGTCCATGCTTGCTTCGACAGACTCGCTTCCTTCAATGCCGAGCCTGGAATCGATCCCTAGCATGGATGATTCGGTACCGACTCGTCTCGGTACCGACTTCAGGGGGGGGGGGGTACCGAAGACATCGCTTTAAGGAAAATCCGATGCTTCACCCT
The DNA here is from genome assembly GCA_033557465.1 of Ichthyophis bannanicus. NCBI lineage: Eukaryota > Metazoa > Chordata > Amphibia > Gymnophiona > Ichthyophiidae > Ichthyophis > Ichthyophis bannanicus. The sequence goes on along the minus strand of CM066032.1, from coordinate 1,825,500,745 downwards.
TTCAAGACTTCCGATACCGATGACTGGGATGAGTCCATTGGTACCAAGGCTGAATCTTCAACAAGTCTAGCTTTTACCCCTCATTTTAGAGGGTCCTCAGGGGAGATTTCTTTTCAAGCTTTTCTGCTTGATATGGCAAAGTTACTTGCCATTTCTATACCTGGTAAAGAATCCTTGCCAGGGGATTCAGAGACCCTGCAATCCCCCTGGCTTCCAAAGGAGTTGATCATGCTTCCTTTGCATCAGATCTTACAAAATCTACTTTTAAGGATGTGGGAAACTCCTTTAACGGTATCACCACATTCTGAGACACTTGACACTAGGTACAAGGTGCCACCTTCTCCAGGTTTTCAAAAGACTCAACTTCCTCATCATTCTATTGTTGTAGAATCAGCAATGAGGCGTGTTAAGAGTGCAAAGAAGCACTCTTCTTATCCACCAGGTCGTGAGTCTAGGACTTTAGTTGCCTTTGGACGTCGATGTTCCAGGCATCCATGCTTTCAGCAAGAATTATCTCATATATATTTTCTATATGGGATTATCTCTTGAAGAGGTCACAAAGAACTTAAAGCTTTTGAACCCTTTTCTTCAAGAACATACAAGAACAGACTATTTCTTAGAGACATTTTGAGCATGACTGACTAATAAGTTCCTTAATCGTGCTTCCCTGGACTGTTTTGAGTCTATTAGCAGAACCTCTGCTATAGCCATAGGGGCACGACGCATGGCCTGGCTCCAAGCTTCAGACTTGGACAAACAGGTACAAAAAAGGCTGGGAAATACTCCTTGTACTGGTGAAAATATCTTTAACAAGGATGCTTTATTCCAAGCTAATCAGTTAAACACTGATATTGTTGCTTTCAGAGGATTGTCAAAACTTTCCTCTAAGCCAGCTAGTAAAAAATCTCCTAAGAAACTTTACCCCTCTAAGGGAAAAAAGTTTTATTCATCTTCTACCCATCATGCAGATGTTTCCAAAGAAGGGCAACATCAAACCAGGCTAAGAAAATCAAAACCTCAACAGGTTCAATAAACCCAGCAGTCACAGGGTTTCTGATATTTTATTCATTAAATCTCTTTTTCCTGTTTGAGGTTTAGAACCGGTAACCTACTTCTTATCCACAGTAGCATCTACAGTTCATCTCATCCTTACTGAGATATCAGTGATTTCTCCAGGACCAAGCAGGAAGTCAGTACTCACATATGGGTGACGTCGGCGCCGACGGAGCCCTCGCGGAGCAATTTTCCCCAGCTTTCAAAGAAAGCCTTTGGGAATTGCAGCACGCATGCACGGTCCCCTTCCCGCCCAAGGGTGCCATCTTAGCCAGTCTTCTTTTTTCCGCGGAGCCCTACAGACGTGGTCTTCCAGTCCCCGCAAAAAAGTTGATTTTCTTCATTTATTTTCCATTTTTTCTTCGGTTCGACGCCGGTCTCTTTCCTGCCCGGACTCGCGACGCCGTTGCGAGTCCTTCTCTTATTTTTCTGATTTTTCTTGTCAGTTTCATTTTCGGTTTTTCGCTGGCAGTCCGGTCCTTTGACCTTGCAGGGGCCCTTTTTCCCCCGATGGCTGCCAGTGGCTTCAAAAGGTGTGACAGAAACATGTCTCTCACTGACACACATAATCATTGCCTCCGCTGCCTCGGCCCAGATCACGAGGAACTGATCTGTGGGGCCTGCAGCAAAATGTCCTCCAAAGCCTTACGGAGTCGGCGGCATCAGTGGGAAAGAATCTTCACAGATCCCATCCGACAGAGGTTCTCCCTCGGGGGATCATCATCGGAAGACGAAAGCCGCGAGGACGGCGTCGGTGGACGCTCCTGGTTCCGCGAGGGCCAGGTCGCATAGCCCCGATAGCCGTCCCGGGTCTTTGGAGCAGGATCGTCTCACGAAGCGACCTCGTCTGGAATCGGAATCGCCTGCTCGGGTAAGTCCTGTAGTCCTCGTGGACTCGCCTCCGAGGGGTCCGACTCAGGTTGACGGCCTTGGAGAGCAGACTGTCTGCCTTCATGGACCAGCAGCGGGCACTGATCGCTAGCCTCGCTGGCGCCTCTGCCCTGACTGCCGGGACGTCGACGTCTAAGTCGACCCCGGAGACCGAGCCGATCCTCGAGTCCATGCGGGCTCGAGTCGATCCGCGGTCGAGGTCTCCCTCGGCCTCCCGTTCGGGACCGAGGTCGTCGACGCCGACTCCCTCGGCGTCAGGGCGGCCGACTCCTACGCCCGCCCGACCCGACCCCACCGATTCCTCCTCGGAGTCGGCCTGGGAATCTGAAGTGGAAGAGTCACCTGATTCCTTTCGGACTCGGTGTGTCCCCTCGGACTTCCCTGAGTCCGAACCTCGGAAGCAGTCCCCCCCGGAGGATGCCCGGTTCTCGGACTTCGTCAGGGATATGGCCAAGGCTTTGGCCTTCCCTGCGGATCCCGAGGTGGAGCCTCGAGCCGAAGAGCTCGACGCCCTCCAGTATGACTCTCCAGCGAAGGAGCACTTTACTGTACCTGTTCCTCCCATGCTTGGAATCGGCCATGCATAGGCTCAAGAGCCAAAAGATGCACTCCTCGGTGCCTCCCGGCAGGGAGGCCCGCAACCTGGATGGCCTCGGTAAGAAGTGTTTCCAAGGCTCTATGTTTGCTTGTCGGGTCCAGACCTACCAGCTCTACATGGGCATGTACCTTAGAGACCTGGCTAAGGAGATAGCCGGATTCTCTGCTGGACTTTCCGAGGAACCTTTGCGGAGGTTCCTAGCCTTGTCCACTGGAATTCGAGAATGCTCCAAATTCATTTCTCGAGCAGCCTATGATAGCTTTGAAGCATCGGCTCGAGTGGCCGCAGCCGGCATCGGTGCCCACCGACAGGCTTGGCTTCAGTCGTCTGACCTTGAACCCTGGGTGCAGGACAAGTTGGTCGATGTCCCCTGCCGAGGTGAGAACCTATTTGGCAAGCCCATGGCTGAGAAGGCTTTGCAAATCGAGACGGAAACTCTCACCAGAACAAGGCTCTCTAGAAAGACCTCTGCCCCTTCCCAAAAGAAGAAGGGCTCGGGAAAAAAGTCCTTTTACCCGAGGAAGGGGACTGCCTATAAACACTACCCTCAGTATCAGGCCTCCTCAGCTCCCCAACAGGGTCAGCAGGCCAAGGGACGGGGTAACGGGTCCCGTAGGCAGCAAGCCCCCAAGCCTGCACCACCGGCCCCTGCTCAGCAGGGTGGGGGTTTTTGACTTCATCGACATAGCCTCTCCCCCTCAGCTGGTTTCTCCCAGCACAGGAGGCCGGCTGGTCCACTTTGCCCACAGGTGGTCCAGCATCACTTCAGATGCCTGGGTGCTTCAAGTCGTAAGAGAAGGCTATCTTCTCCACTTCCACCAGGTCCCTCCCTCCTATTTTCCGGGAGAGCCTCCATGACTCCCTCTGCACAGGGACTTACTCCTTCAGGAGTTAGCAAGTCTTCTTCAGGAACAGGCTGTGGAACCGGTGCCCCACCACCTGAGAGGTCAAGGCTTTTATTCCAGGTATTTCCTAATACCAAAAAGAACAGGAGGCCTCAGACCCATCCTGGACTTGCGCAATCTCAACAAGTTCCTCGTGAGGGAGAAGTTCAAGATGCTTACCCTTGGAATCCTTCTGCCCTACCTCCAGCAGGGAGATTGGCTATGCTCCTTGGATCTAAAGGATGCCTACACGCACATCCTCATCCACCCAAGCCACCGCCAATACCTAAGGTTTGTGGTGGCAGGAAATCATTACCAGTACAGAGTACTGCCCTTTGGCCTATCCTCCGCACCACGAGTCTTCACAAAATGTCTCGCGGTGGTGGCGGCTTATCTCCGGCTTCAGGGCCTCTGTCTTTCCTTACCTAGACGACTGGCTCATCAGAGCATCGTCCTCTCAAGAGGTCACACAAGCCACGCACCGCACTGTGACTCTTCTCCAGTACTTGGGCTTTGTCGTAAACTTCGCAAAGTCCACTTTGCTCCCCTCGCAAGATCTCGAGTTTATCGGCGCAAGATTGCACTCTCTTCAGGCGCAAGCTTTCCTGCCTCTCGACAGAGCTCAGCGGCTCATGGACCTAGCCGGCCGTTTTCGCAGCCAGTCCCTGGTCTCGGCCAGGCGCTTTCTGAGACTACTCGGCCATATGGCTTCCACCGTCCACGTGACCCCCAACGCCCGCCTGAATATGCGACCTGCTCAGTGGTGCCTTCGCAAGCAGTGGCAACAGGCCACGGGCGGCCTCGCCGACTTAGTGCAGATCTCCGGCCCGCTGGCCTCTTCTCTGCAGTGGTGGCTTCATCAGCCGAACCTGGTACTCGGAATGCCTTTTCAATCTCCTCCGCCTGCTCAAGTGCTGACGACCGATGCTTCTCTCCTGGGATGGGGAGCGCATTGCCAAGGGGCATGTACTCAAGGTCTCTGGACCTCGTGGGAGTCTGCGCAGCAGATCAACTTCCTGGAGCTCAGAGCAATCCATCTGGCTCTCAAGGCTTTCTCCCACCTGACTTCTCGCCGGTCCGTCCTTGTCCAGACGGACAATCAAGTTGCCATGTTCTACGTGAACAAACAGGGGGGCACGGGCTCCTTCCTTCTGTCGGGAAGCGCAGAAGCTCTGCTCTTGGGCCGTCAGCCGCGGCATTCTTCTCAAGGCAGTTTATCTCCCAGGCCAAGAAAATTGCTTGGCGGACAAACTCAGCAGGATCCTCCAGCCGCACGAGTGGCGCCTGGATCCCTTCGTAGTTCAGAAACCTTTTCTAAAGTGGGGCCTCCCCACGATAGATCTCTTTGCCATTCCTCTCAACCGGCAACTTCCTCGCTTCTGCTCTCGGCAGCCGCATCCCCTTCGAGTAGCGGCGGATGCTTTTCTGCTCTCATGGTCGAAAAGCCTTCTGTATGCCTTTCCTCCCATACCGCTAGTCTCTCGAACTCTTTTCAAGGTTCTCCGAGACAAAGCTTCCATGATCCTGATAGCTCCTCGCTGGCCCAGACAACCGTGGTTTCCACTCCTGCTGCAATTGGCGGTGGAGGATCCGTTCCCTCTGGGTTTTCAACCAGATCTCCTCACACAGGATCAGGGGTCCCTACTACACCCCAACCTCAGATCTCTACATCTGATGGCCTGGCTGCTGAAAGGGTAGTCCTTGCTCCCCTTCTACTGCCGGCAGAGGTGGAAGAGGTCGTCCTAGCTTCCCGGCGACCTTCTACCCGCAAATGCTACGCCCTTAAATGGCGTCGCTTTTCCGTTTGGTGTGCCCCGCAGTCTCAGGATCCCTTCTCCTGCTCGGTGTCAGTGATCTTGCAGTACTTGCTCTACCTCTCTAATCTGGGACTTAAGTCCAACTCCGTCAAAGTTCACCTCGGTGCTCTTTCAGCACATCATGTGCCGGTGGACGGCAGACCTCTTTCCAGCGACCCTCTCGTAGCGAGGTTTCTCCGAGGTCTCCTTCTCCTTAAACCACCTCTGCGCCCGCCAGCGCCTGACTGGGATCTGAATGTGGTTTTACAGCGGATCACCTGTCCGCCTTTTGAACCTATGGCTACCTGTTCTCTCCGTTTTCTTTCTTGGAAAACATTGTTCCTGATAGCCCTCACTTCCGCTAGACGCGTAAGTGAATTGCAGGCCCTTGTGTCTGATCCCCTTTACACTCGGTTCTACAAAAATAGGGTAGTCCTACGGACTCACCCAAAATTTCTTCCAAAAGTGGTCTCCCCTTTTCACATCAATCAGGAGGTGGTACTTCCGACCTTATTTCCCAGGCCACACTCCAGCCGAGCTGAAATGGTCCTGCATACCCTGGACTGTAGAAGGGCATTAAGCTTCTACCTTGACCGTACGCGAGAGCACCGTAAAGCTGCTCAGCTTTTTGTGTCTTTTGACCCCAATAAATTGGGGCTCCCGGTCTCCAAGCGTACTCTGTCCATCTGGGTTGCTGACTGTATCGCTTGGGCTTATGGGGCAGCCGGACTCTCGTTAGAAAGTCGAGTCACGGCTCACTGTGTTCGGGCGAAGGCTACGTCAGTGGCTTACCTCTGCTCTGTTCCGTTGGCAGACATCTGCCAGGCCGCTACTTGGTCTTCGAGCCAGACGTTTGCGGTCCATTACTGCCTTGAGAGGGAGTCCCGCAGGGACAGTGCTTTCGGACAGGCAGTTCTCCGAAATCTCTTCGAGGTTTGAGCAACTCCTACCCTCCATCCCGGATGGGGGCTACCGGTGGGTAATAATTCAGTGAAGATTCCTTCCTTCTGTACCGCTGAGCTAGAGGGAGCTCATTTTTGTGCTTAGGGTCTCCGGTAGCCTTGAGCTTGGGAGTCCCATATGTGAGGAGTGACTTCCTGCTTGGTCCTGGAGAAAGCGTAGTTACTCACCTGTAACAGGTGTTCTCCAGGAGCAGCAGGAATCAGTCCTCACAACCCTCCCTCCTCCCCTTGGAGTTGCAATCATCTGCTTAAGTTTTTTTACAAATTTTTATGCTATCTTTTAGCTATGTCATCAGACTGGCTAAGATGGCACCCTTGGGCGGGAAGGAGACCGCGCATGCGCGCTGCAATTCCCAAAGGCTTTCTTTGAAAGCTGGGGAAAATTGCTCCGCGAGGGCTCCGTCGGCGCCGATGTCACCCATATGTGAGGATTGATTCCTGCTGCTCCTGGAGAACACCTGTTACAGGTGAGTAACTACGCTACACTGACTCAATCCTCAACTCTAGACATGAATCTCTTGCCACAAGAGCAATCCATCCTTTTAGTTCCTAGAGCTATTGAGGACAATCATGCCTACAGGTAACAGGTTTCTTCTCTCCCTTTTGAATGATAGAGGAGTAACTAACAACAAGGTAGGCTATGCTCTTCACCTTGACAGTTTTCCTGTACGAGGATATCTCATAGTTTTGACTGCAAGGGGGGGCTTACCTTTTCAGGGACTTACCAAATTGTAAGTCTTCTCAACTCTGAATTACTTCTATCCCTCTTAGTCGAGACATTCAGTCTCTAAGAGTGATACTATTCAACTGGAGGGCTTACTTTTTAAGCCCATAGGACTTTCTTCTATACCTATTCCAGTAAGTGGTTTCCATACAGAGTTTTCTTCCCCTTTGCAATCTTCTCAAATTTTTCTTTTAAGGCAGCTTATCAGACATTAATTGAGTTTTACCACTGCTAATTATGTCTGTCGGTCCTTTTCCAATCTATAGGACCTAACTTTTTTCTGCTGCCTTAATAACAGATACTTCCAAGAGAGGTTTCAAAACCCACTTGGACAATTTATCATTACAGGCAACCGGCCTGTCTACTATTCTTAGCCATCTTCAATTCTTTTTGGCTCCCACAGAATAAATTAGGTTGCACACTGGCAATTACACAGCCAGATCTCTTTAAGCAACCTACAACATGCTCTCTGCAATTATACAAAAAAGCTCTGCAACTATGGGCCTTTGCCAGAGAGCGTCAGAGCCATTCCTAGTAGGTAACTTCCAGATGGTTAAAAAGGCTTTGCCCAGTCATGCCCCTACATGACTGTTTTTTTTATGTCCTACTCTTACCATCTTCCTTAAAATTTCCTTTTAAGGAAAAGGAACCAGGGCTTAGACCACGTGAAAGCATAAAGAATTGCTCAATTCCCTGGGTTGTTCCACATCTCCAGTGGAATTTTTACAACAGGGATGCATTCCTTTTCACTGCAGTCGGTCCTTGTCTAGTGCATTCCTTCTAATTTCCAATACTTCATTGAAGCTTATGCTGAACAAAGAACGCATGATACTCATATTGTCCTCATAGAGGAGCAAACATTGTATCCCCTTATATTGCGTCTTCTTCTCCAGCTACTACACTGAAGTTATAGAAGGATCCAGACTTGTTGTCTTAAGACTAAGGATCCACTTGTAACCAGAAAGAGATTCTCTATCCATAGTCCCAAGCAGGTCTTACCCCTTCTTGTTCAGTGAATCTCTCTCTCTCTCTCTCTCTCTCTCTCTCTCTCTCACTCTCACTCTCACTCTCACTCTCACTCTCACTCTCACTCTCACTCTCACTCTCACTCTCACTCTAGATAGATAGATAGATAGATAGATATACATCCATCTCTCTCTATATATATATATATCTGACTCTGAAAGATTTGTTGCTGTTCCAGCATACCATAAGGTTCTAAATGGACAACCAGTGTCTATGGTAATTAGAAACTACCTTTTACTGTAACCTTTTAGGTTACGTTACATCTGAAGCTCTCCATGAAAAGACATTTTCCTAAGTGACACCACTTAGGGAAGACATCACTGATCTTCAAGAAATTGGAGGCTACACCGCCTACTACAAATCTTTCCAAACAGATTTATCTCCTCTCTTTCCTAGAGCCTTATTCTGCTCCAGGGACAAAGAGCTTTAAACTTTGGCCTACAGAAGTTTTAGCTTTTTCTCCAAAGTTCAACCTCGTTAGACTCCCCCAGTTTTATCTTCTGGGATTAGTTCAAGCCATTAAGGCTTCTGACCTCTACCTGTATTGCAAAATTTATTTTTCTCTACTTCACAGTGAGGTATTTTCTTTGAGGATAATCTACTGGCTCTCAGCAGAAGACCCATGTCAAGCTGTTCCACAGCACACCCTTTTTAATTCAACTCCTACCCTCTATCCCTTGGATGCCTGAGGTTCTGGGAAATAGCATGGCCCATCCATTAGATTTGCAACATGCTGGCACCTCCTCCAGGCATCTCTAGCTTGGGAGTCCCCATATGTGAAGACTCATTCCTGCTTGTTTCTGTAGATAGCACAGTTACTTACCTGTAACAGGTGATCTCTGGGAACAGCAGGAATAAGTCTTCACAACCCACCCACCTCCCCTAGGAGTTGTTCTCTATCTCTCTCTCCCCCCCCTTTGGCTAATTCCCTCCTTCGGTCTCAACTACAAACCCAACTGATGAGAGGGAAGTGAATGGGCGGGAAGGCAGCGCGCATGCGTGTGGGATGCTCCCAAAGGCTTTCTTTTTGGACGCTGGGGAGTGTTCCCGCGCAGGCTCCGTCGGTACCGACGTACCCATATGTGAAGACTTATTCCTGCTGTTCCCAGAGATCACCTGTTACAGGTAAGTAACTGTGCTTTACTGGAGCAAGATACAAAACGGTGTTTTTTTTAGAAAAAGGGTCAGCTATGAATTCTTTAGCTAATTGGATAAGTGATACAGTTTCAATTGTGGAAGACATCGCTTCCATCATTTGCAAAAAAACATTTTGTCTCTAAACAACATCATCTTTTCTCAAGAATAATTATTTTTAAAGAGAGAATGTAGATCTTTGGAAAGGAAATGGATAAAATCTTATAAAACTGCTGATAGACAAAACTGGCAAATTATGTATAAAAGATACAAAGCGGCCATTCGTCAAGCGCTCAAACAGTATTTTTTTTATTTTTATTTATTTAACATTTTTTATATACCGCACTATTCATCATCAGTGCGGTTTACAATAAACAACAATATACCTGTCAATACATGACTGATCTAGGTTTACAGATAACAGGGAAGATAAACTGGGTGTGAACTGGGGATAACTATCTACATAATTATATATACATGAATAGGTTAATATAATTGTGACTGCTTCTTTACAGCCTCGATCCCTGTTTAAAATAGCTTTCTCTTTAATAAGGGACAAAATTAAGTTAAAACCAGCTCCAACTTTATCAGTTCAACAATTCGCGGATTATTTTAAACAAAAACTAGAAAATGTACAAAATAGTTTTGATAAAGGACAGATAAATTTAGACGTTTTCTGGAAATTTTTAAATGATAGGACTCTGGATAATGCTGCAAAGTGTCCCCAGTCCTTGCAGATGGGTGGCCGATGCCTTCATCTCCTAATCTAATCTAATTTAACACAATTTTATATATTGCAATGATCCCATACCAAATAGTGGTTCTACGAGGTTACAGGAAAGAAAAAACACATCCATATAAGAAAACCATTAAGTCTGATTAAACCACCATGTTTTCAATCTTTTTCAAAATTGAGGAAGAGAAGAGGTATGTTTCAAATATTTGGTCAATTCAGACTAATACTGGGCCGCCAAATAAGGAATGGTGTGCCTAAAACATAATTTTAAATAAACACCACTACAAGGTAGATACAGTAAGGTGCTAATAGATTGTAAGCACTTAGATTTACAAGTCATTAACGGAAGTAATAACAATGGAAGATATTCTGGAACAAAATAGTTAAAGAATTTGTATAAAAACATAAACTTAAAACGAATCAGTTAGTGATCTTTAATCAGTGTAATTTATGTAGCAGAGGGGTTATTTTAGTATACCGGGATTTGCCAAAAATGAGGCGAGCACAGTGTATCAATCATCTGTAATAGTCTAATCTGAAATTGAGAACAGTTCAGAAATAATTTCTATAATCTAAATATGACAAGTCATCTGGCGGCAACCTGATTGGTTTTGCTGATGTAGAGAAAGAAGCGGCAGGTCTTAGCTACAAGCTGGATTTGAGCGGAGAAAGAGAGAGAGGTGTCAGATAACCCCTAGATTGCGGGCCGAAGGAACAGGAAGGATAGTAGATCCATCCACATGGATAGAGAGAGAGGGAAGTGGGGGGAGGAGTTAGGTGGAAAGACAAGGAGTTCAGTCTCGGCCATGTTCAATTTCAATCGGCAATGAGACATCCAGGCAGCGATGTCCAAAAGACAGGCAGAGATCTTGGACTGGGTTGCCGGAGAAATATTAAGTGTAGAAAGGTAGATTTGGGAGTCATCGGCATAGAGATGGTACTGAAAGCCATGGGAGGAGATAAGCGCGCTAAGGCCTTGGGTATAGAGAGAGAAGAGGAGGGGGCCCAAGACAGATCCCTGGGGTACACCTACATGGAGTGGGGTAGGGGAGGAGGAAGAGCCACCAGAGCACATACTGAATGAGCGATGGGAGAGGTAGGTGGAGAACCAGGATAGTATGGAGTCCCTGAAGCCAAGCGAGGAGAGGAGGAGGTCGTAGTCAGTGGTGTCTAAAGGCAGTAGAAAGGTCAAGAAGGATGAGGATAGAATAGAGGCCCTTGGATTTAGTCAGGAACAAGTCGTTAGTGACTTTTGTGAGTGCTGTTTCAGTGGAATGTAGGGGACGGAAACCGGATTGAAGTGGGTCCAGGAGGGCCTGGGAGGTGAGGAAGTCGAGGCAGCGACACTGGACTGCTCGTTCTAATAGTTTGGATATGAAGGGAAGGAGGGAGATGGGTCGATAGAAGGGCATGTTGGGATCAAGTGAGGGTTTCTTGAGGAGGGGTGTGACAACAGCATGTTTGAAGTCAACGACAGTTGCAGTGGAGAGTGAAAGGTTGAGGATATGAGTGATGGAGGGGGCAATGGTGAGGGGGATGGAACGTAGGAGATGGGTGGGGATAGGGTCTGATGAACAGGTGGTGGGTTTGGAGGAGGACAGAAGGAGTGTGGTTTCTTCCTCAGAGATCGGAGGGAAGGAGGAGAGGGTGGCAGAGGGAGTATGGATGGGGGAGGAGAATTGGGGAGGAGGGGAGGTAGATGGGGGGTAGGGAATTGGAGGGTAATCTTGTGGATTTTGTCTTGGAAGTAGTCGGCTAGGGTTTGGGCAGAAAGGGAGGGGGCGGGGGGACCTTGAGGAAAGAATTGAGGGTAATAGAGACGGCGAGGATCAGAGGCAAGGGAGTTGGTCAGATGGATGTAGTAATCTTGTTTGGCAAGTGCTAAGACTGACTGGAAGGAGCCAAGCATGAATTTGAAGCGTAGAAGGTCTTCTGGGGAGCGGGATTTGGACCAAGCTTGTTCGGCAGAACGGGCGCAGATGCGTAGGTAACGGATTGTGGGTGAAAGCCAGGGTTGGGGAGTAGATTGTTTGACAGGATGTGGGGTGGGAGGGACAAGTGTGTCAAGGGCTGAGGATAATGTAGCATTGTATGAAGATAATGCCTCCTCAACGGACTTGAAGGATAAAATGGCGGAAAGATGGCGAGATGGTGGAGGAGAGAGTCAGGGGATCAATGTTATGAAGGTTTCTAAATAGGTTGGAGGAGACCGGACGAGGTTGGAATGGCGGAAGTTGAAGAGTAAATGTTAAGAGGTGATGGTCAGATGAGGGAAGGATTGATTTGCGGAAGTTTGAAGGAGAGGAGTTGGAGAAGAGTATTAGGTCAAGGCAGTGGCTGTGTAGATGTGTGGGGGCAGTGGAGCAAAGTTGGAGGTCCAACGAGGAGGTAAGAGCGAGGAACTTTGAGGCATGGGGGTCGGAGGGGTTGTTGATGTGAATGTTGAAATCGCCAAGAATAAGAGTGGGGGAGGAGGGATCCATAAAGGCAGAAAGCCAGGAGTCGAAGTCAGTGAGGAAGGTTGATTTGGATTTGTCCGGTGGGCGATAAATAACAGCTATTCGGAGGGGAAGTGGTGAGAGGAGGCGAATGGAGTGGACTTTGAAGGAGAAGGGGGGAGTGTGATTGGGGTGGCAGGAGGGGTCGGAATTGGCAGGAAGAAGAGAGTAGGTTGAGGTTTATGGGAGAACTGGTAGCCCCCATAGCAGAGAGAGGCAATGGATGCGGTGTCATCTGGGGGGAGCCAGGTCTTGGTCAAGGCAAGAAGGTGTGTAGGGCATTGGAGATAAAAAGGTCATGAATAAAAGGGGTTTTTTAATGACTGAGCATGTGTTCCATAGGGCACATGAAAAGGGGAGAGCGCGGAGGGGGGGAGGAGAGGGATATGGATAAGGTTGGACAAGTTACGTGTAGATTTCTTATTAGAGTAGCGTGGGGGTCTATTTCTAGGGTAATGCCGAGATTTAGAGGGAGCAGGGTGTGGGTGGGTGTGTCTGGGTGAGTGTGCTCCCCAAGAGGGACATGAGGGAGGGGAAATGAGGGGTAAATTGATGGTATCAGGTAGGTTATGTGAGGGATTATTTTTGGGGGTAGGGTTGGTGTTGATATCTATGGATAAGTGATTGTGGGATGAATGAGGTAGGGTGGAGGGAGGGAGGAGCGGGATATGGATGAGATTAGATAGGGAACGTGAGGAACATTTTTAGTGAGAAGGAAATCGGGGGGGGGGGGGGCCGGGTTGGGGTTGACATTACCCGATGAGAGAAGGAATATTAGAGAGCGAGGTATAGTGGAGATAGTACGGCGGAAGCGAGGGTGGGGGTTGCCTTAAAGAGAGGGGGGCCAGTTGAATGTGAGGGTTGGTGTGAAGAAGCTCAAGAGCAGGTACAAGGCTAGGGGGCAGAGTGGAGGGAGAAGTGAGGAAGGTAGGGGGAGGGGAGGGGTAAGAGGAGGGAGGATGTTGGTAGGAGGGGAGGCAGTTGGGGAGGATAATGAAGAGGATGACAGTGAGATGTGGGGCCATGGTAGTGGGCAGCAGGTCAGAGCAAGCAATGGGTAGCAAGTTCTAGGCAAACAACGGGTAGCAAGTGATCGGCAAACAAGCAGGCAATGGGTAGCAAGCAGAGGATAAGCAGTGGATAACAGTACTATGCAACAATGGGTGGCAGTACTATGCAACAATGGGTGGCAGTACTATGCAACAATGGGTGGCAGTACTATACAAACAATGGATAAGCAATGGATAACAGGTCTATGCAACAGTGGGTAGCAACACTATGCAAACAATGGGTAGCAGTTCTAAGCAACAATGGGTGGCAACAGTGTGCAAAACAATGGGTAGCAAAATCCGCCCCTTCCTCTCTGAACACACTACCAAAAAAACGCTTATCCTTAATCTCCTCTCGCCTCGATTACTGCAACCTACTCCTTGCTGGTCTTCCCGTGAGCCACCTCCTTCCCCTTTAATCTATACAAGATCGCGCTGCTCGACTAATCTTCTGCCAGCCTCGCCATGCCCATATTACTCCTCAAGTCACTTCACTGGCTCCCTGTCCAGTTCCGCATCCAATTCAAGCTTCTCCTACTGACCTATAAATGCATTCACTCTATGGCCCCTCAATACCTCTTCTCTCATCTCTCCCTACGTCCCCTCTCGAAATTTGCGCTCCTATCAATGCCTTTCACCCGCACCGCAAACTCCAGACTGCGCTCCTTTCACCTTGCTGCACCTTAAGCCTGCAACAGCCTACCTGCGTCTGTGCGCCAGGCATCCTGCCTGGCCCTCTTCAAATCCAGGTTGAAGACGCACCTCTTCACCGTTGCATTCAGATCCTGACTCCTTCCTCATCTTACCCTAACCCCCGTCAACGTTTATGACCAAACTACAGACCAAACTGTACCACACCGTACCTTGCGCAGAACTGACTAATGCTCTGTACTGTTCTAATTAATGTACTGTTCTGACTAGATTATAAGCTCCAATGAGCATGACTGACGGGCAGGGACTGTCTCTTGTATGTTGGCTACCTCTTGTAGTTTAGCTGTGCAGCACTGCGTGCATGGCGCTTTATAAGTGTTGAATAGTAGTAGTAGTAAGATGGTGCTTTGCACCACGATTGAAAATGTTCTATAGAAAAATAGCCCCTTAATCTACGCAATCGGCATAGTTTATAAAAGGTTTTAGAGACAATCAAACTTACATAGGTCTCAGATGTTAAATTTGTATCTATCAAAACCCCAAGAACTTTTGAGACCGGATCTAACTTCAGCCGTAATTGTGCCAAAGCACACAATAAAAAGAATCTGGTACAGCTTTATTATCATTAAAGCACATAACCTTTGTTTTTGAAATATTGACTTGTAAATGTAACTATTTTGCCCAAATTCTCAAATGTTCTTATAGCAGCATTAATAATTATATAAAAATCTTTAGAAGAGGACAAAGTCAACAGCAGTGAGATCATCTGCATAAGTATAAAGTTTTAAATTCAGTTACTCAAAAGCAGACCCTAAGGAAGTCATAATCAAATTAAATAGAATAAGTGACAACGGAGAACCCTGCGGGACCCTACAGCAAGCACTGTCTTGACCTAACTGCATCCAATATTTTACTTCAAGAAACCATGAAACCAATCATGCATTATATCATTTATCCCTATATACTCTAATAGGAGCTTTGGCACATCGTGGTCTGCTAGATCAAAAGCTGAACTCGGATCAAATTGCAGATGACCCTTTGCTAACGCAACATTTATATCAGACATTAAAACTCCTCATAACAGTTCGGTACTACAGGCTTTCCTAAACCCAAATTGATGTTCCTTCAAAATGTCAAATTGATCCAAATAGGAAATTAGTTGATTTGTGTCAAATTGATTCTGTAACCTTAATTAATAAGGGTATGTTAGCTATAGGGTGAAAATTAGTAAAGGAGGAGTGGCCTAGTGGTTAGGACATGGTACCTCAAACTGGTGGGCTGGGGATTCAAGTCCCACCTGGGGACAGCAATCTCAGGCCTGAGGTTTCTAGTCCTATAGGCACGCCTTGGGCAAGCCACTTAACCCTCCGTTGCCTCAAGTACACATAAATTGTGAGCCCTTTGGGGACAAGGGAATGTATCCCAGTACCTGTTTGTAGTGATTACATAATGTAAACAACTTTGATTGAAGGATAGGGCAGTATAGAAAACTGGTTAAATACATTTCAGCTAAACTCAGTTTCTTATCTTTAGGAATAGGTGTCAGAGTAATATCTCCCAGAATAGCTCTATAAATTCCTAGAGTCAACCGTAATTCTATAAAAACATGTCCTAAAATCTTGCAGTGCTTATATAAGAAAAAATAAGTAGGACAGTGATCTGCAAGTGAAAACTTTCTAGTGTGTTTGTTGAAAAGTGTATTTACCAATCTCCAGGAACAAGCAGGAATGTAGTCTTCACATATGGGTATCGTCGGTACCGACGGAGCCTGCGCGGGAACGTTCTCCAGCGTCCAATAGGAAAGCTTTTGGGAGTATCCCATAACGCCTGCGTGCTGCCTTCCCTCCTTTCTACCTCTCTCACTTCAGTTCTTTGTTTTCTGCGGAGCCAACAGGACATGTACCCTGTCACCGCAGAAAATGTATTCTTCTTTTGCTTTTTTGTGGTCGCGTCTGCCTTCACTCGACGCCTACCGGTACTGCCGATTCTCTTTTCTTTAAAAAAAAAAAAAAAAAAAAAAAAAAAGCTTTCTAGAAGAATTTTTTCTTTCAGGGGCCTCTCCCCTTTCGGTGCTAGGTGCCATTTTTGGCACTAGGCCCACTTTTCTTCAAACATGGAGAAGCCAGCTAGTGGTTTCAAGAAATGTTCTAACTGTGGCGGTACTATATCCGTCACCGACACCCATGATTGGTGCCTTAAATGTTTAGGTCCTGAACATTGTCCATTGGAGTGTCTCTCCTGCAGAAAGATGACCAAGAGGGGCCTGCAGAATAGAGCTGCAAAACTCAGTACCCTTTTTGCGGGAGATACAATGTCAGTTGCATCAACGTCTTCCAGAGCTTCATCTTCCTCCCATGGATCTCAGGTAACTAAATTTAAATTTAAGTCTTACAAGACTGGCCGGTCCTCAAAGGGTAGATCTTCTAAGCATCGAGATGCCACTGGTGTTGCCCTCAAGGAAAGTTCACCGGAAAAACAGCCCCGGCAGGAGTCTTCAGTCTCCAAAGCATTAACGGGGCTCCAGGATGTTCCAGATGCTTCCACCTCTGCAGAACTAGTGGTGCCATGTTCTGGGGTCGTGGCCACTTCCACCAGTACCGACACCCAGGCATCGGCAGGAGCAATGGATAAGAGAATCCTCGCTATCGAACGCAGTCTAACGACCCTCTTAGCAGCTTCAGTACTGCTAATGCCTCTACAGACGTTTCCACAGGTATCGGTACCGACATCGGTGCCGGTACTAAGTGCACCTGCCTCGGCAGGTATGCTTCCGCCCATGCCAAGCCTCAAGTCTATCTCAGGCATCAAAGGGCTGGTACCAAGACACCCTGATACCAACTTGGAGTGGTACCGTTACCGAGCGTTGAATGAACACCGGTCACCGAGATACTTTGAATCTTCCGATTCCGATGATTCTGATGACTCTACCGGTACTAGAACGATCCTACCAGAGGATCCAGCTCCTCCTCCTCAACGCAGAATGTCTCCTCCAGAAGACATGTCCTTCCAGGATTTCATACGTGATTTAGCCAAAGGTCTTTCAATCACGGTGATTCCAGAAAAGGAACCTAGGGCAGAAGAATTAAGAATTCTACAATATCCCATGGCTCCTAAGGCAGCAGTTACGCTTCCCATTCACAAGATATTACATGATCTTATGTTAAGGATGTGGGAAACTCCTTTAACGGTATCTCCACATTCCCGACGCCTCGATACCATGTACCGAGTGTCAAGCTGTCCTGGCTTTCAAAAAACTCAGTTACCACACCATTCAATGGTAGTGGAATCAGCCATGCGTAGAATTAAGAGTGCTAAAACGCATTCTTCTAATCCTCCAGGTTGAGAATCGAGGACACTCGATGCCTTTGGGCGTTGATGCTTCCAATCCTCCATGTTATCAGCCAAGATCAGTTCCTACATTCTTTATATGGGTATGTTCCTGGAAGAAGTCGCACGTGACTTAGAGCTCATGAGCCCTAATACATCTGAGGACAAAAGGGAAGATTTCCTTACCCTGGTCAAGCACGCCCAGAATGTCTCTAAATTCATGTATCGTGCAACCTTTGATTGCTTTGAATGCATAAGCAGAACCTCTGCTATCTCCATAGGTGCACGTCGTATTGCCTGGCTTCAGGCATCAGACTTATGTTTATGTTTATGTTTATTGTCTTGATTGACCGCCCTTCATTGGTAAGCAGAGCGGTTTACAAAATATATCTTCAGTACAGTGGGCACAAGGCCGGAAAAGGGAAAAGAAGTTACAATTCAGTAAAAGTAAAGAAACAAGGACAAGAGAAGAGGGTCAATAAAGGAAAAGGAAAGGCTAGGAGGGAGAGAGGTTGAAGGCAAGGGCGAAGAGGTGGGTTTTCAAAGCGTGCTTGAAAGTGGGGTGATGGGGCTCCAGGCGGAGAGTGGAGGGAAGGGAGTTCCAGAGGGACTTAAAGCAGTGGCTGCAAGACAAGCTGGGAAACATTCCTTGTACAGGAGAAAATCTCTTTAGCAAGGACTGGCAGGACAAGGCTAATCAGCTTGAATCTGAAAATATTACTTTGAACAGACTATCAAAGTTTACAGCCAACCCAGCAAAGAAAAAGTCATTCAAAAAACCCTGATCCACCTTATACAAGGTTCCATCATGACAAGGTAGTCCTTAGGACTCATCCACACTTTATGCCAAAGGTGGTCTCGCCTTTTCATCTGAACCAAGTGGTCTATCTACCTGTGTTTTTTCCAAGACCTCATGCATCAAATGCAGAGAGGAATCTTCATACCTTGGACTGTAAAAGAGCTTTAGCCTTTTACTTAAAAAGAACACAGCAACATAGAAAGTCCTCTCAACTCTTTGTTGCTTTTGATCCTTCTCACTTGGGACTTCCAGTCTCCAAGAGAACATTGTCTAATGGGATTGCTCAGTGTATTTATTTTGCCTATCAGAGTAAGAATCTTCCTCTGGAGGGCCATGTCACAGCTCACAATGTGAGAGCCATGGCAGCTTCAGTGGCTCACCTGCACTCTGTATCTGTCGACGACATCTGTCGAGCAGCCACTTGGGCCTCGGTTTATACCTTTACAGCCCATTACTGCTTGCTCAAGGACTCTCGCCGGGATACCTTGTTTGGTCAGGCTGTTCTTCAACACCTGTTCCATACCTAATCAACTCCTACCCACCATCCCTGGTTGGATGCCAGAGATCCATGGGGGGAAGTGGAGCCCTGTCACAGGGACACACAGCTTCTGGGGTCTCTCTCTGGCATCTAAAGCTAGGGTGTCCCCATATGTGAAGACTGCATTCCTGCTTGTTCCTGGAGATAACATAGTTACTCACCTGTAACAGGTGATCTCTGGGAACAGCAGGAATTTAGTCTTCACAACCCACCCACCTCCCCTAGGAGTTGTATCTCTCTATCTCTTTCTCTTTCCTTCTCTCTCTCTTTGTCTCAGCTTTAAACTCAACTGGAGAGAGGCAGTTGGGAAAGGCGGGAAAGCAGCACGCAGGCACTGTGGGATGCTCCCAAAAGCTTTCTAATTGGACGCTGGGGAGCATTCCCGCGCAGGCTCCGTCGGTACCGACGATACCCAGTGACAGAATTCAAAATGGCATGGGACAGACACAGTGGATCGCTTTACAGCAACAGGATAAAATCAAAATAAACTTAACTATCTAATTTCTCAACATACAGGGGTGTCCTACACGGAGCGGTGGGTTCACCCCTAAAATAAAGACATGGGGAGGGGTGGCCTGCACGGAACAGCAGGTGCACCTACTCTTGCCATCTTACTGGGCAGACTAGATGGACCATACTGGTCTTTATCTGCCGTCATTTACTGTTACTATGTTATGTGCACACGGTGCTGCAGTACTTACTCCACCTTTCGCAGGCTGGACTCAACTCCAACTCGGTACTCCTGAGCGCACTTTTGGCGTATCATCACTCCGTAGAGGGAAAACCTTTATCTCCAGGAACAAGCAGGAATAAGTCCTCACATATGGGTACGTCGGTACCGACGGAGCCTGCGCGGGAAAGCTCCCCAGCTTCCTAGAATGGAAGCTTTTGGGACCTCCCACTGCACATGCGCACTGCCTTCCCGCCTTCCTGAACAGCTCTCCTCAGTTTCTCTTTTTCCGCGGAGCCAGCAGGTCGTGTATCCTGTCACCGCTGAAGAAATTGTAGTTTTTTGTTTTGTTTCTTTAGACCGCGTACCTGCCTTCCCATACCGATACCGGTATCGCCGGTCTTCCTTTTTCTTTCTTGAAAAATTATTTTTCTTTTCTTTTATTTTTCAGCACTTGGTCACTTCAGTTAGGCCTTCAGGCCTACTTGGATTCTCCACATGGAGAAGCCAGCCCCTGGATTTAAGAAGTGTACCAAGTGTACTGCTGTAATATCAGTCACAGACACCCATGAATGGTGTCTTAAATGTTTGGGGCCTGACCACTCCATTCCGGACTGCCCTTCCTGCTCCCAAATGTCTAAGCGTGGGCTGCAGAACCGGGCCAACAAATTCCATGTGCTGTTTGCTTCAGAGAATCCAACATCACAGTCATCCCGGTCATCATCCCCGGATGGATCTCAGGTAACCAAACCTTCTGTGGGCAAGTCCTCAAAGAGCAAATCTCCTTCAAAGCATCGAGAGGCTCTTAGTTTTGAGGACCCTGCCCCAGCCAAACAGCCCCGGCGGGAGGTCCTACCTTCCAAAACGCCAATACAGGGGCTACAGGTTGACATCGATGGCACGGCCTCGACAGATCACCTGTTGGACTGCTCTGGGGTACCGGCCCATACCGGTACCGACATCCAGGCAGCCGTGGCGTCTATGGGCAATACTGTCCAATCCATGCAGCAAGCCGTCATGGCTTTCATTAAAGCTGCAACGCCATCGGTACCGCTTTCAGCGGTTCCGGGCCCGGTTCCGGTATCGTCCGCCATGCCGGAACCCAGGCCTTCCTCTTCTAAACGCAAATCGGTACCGTATGGGCTTTCGCTCCATACCGCTTCCATACCCGGTACGCCCGATGTCGATACCGATCGGTATGCGTATCGTGCGTTAGAGGAAACTAGACAATACACCGATTCCTCTGAGGATTTTGTCTCCTCTGATGAGTCTGCAGAGCTCTCCCTTGACCTTCCTGAGGAACCTTCTTCTCCAAAAAGGAGAATGTCTCCTCCAGAGGATTTGTCCTTTCAGGACTTTCTTTTAGAAATGGCTAAAGGCCTTTCTATCACTACTTCCTCTGAAAGGGAACCAAGGTCAAAAAGATTGGATATTTTAGGATACTCCAAGTCTCCTAAAGAAGCAGTTACTCTGCCTATCCATGAAATCCTTCAAGAACAATTGATGGATTTCTGGGAGAACCCTCTAACTCTGTCTCCTTATTCCCGTAGGTTGGACACCATGTATCGGGTCCCTCCGTCTCCTGGTTTTCAGAAAACTCAATTGCCTCACCACTCCATTGTGGTAAAGTCTGCAATGAAAAAGATCAAGAGTACTAAAAGGCACTCTTCTACACCTCCAGGAAGGGAATGTAAGACACTGGACTCTTTTGGTAGGAAAATCTTCCAGGCTAGTATGCTTATAGCCAGGATTAATTCCTACAGCCTCTATATGGGCATGTTCCTAGGGGAACTTGCCAAGAAAGTACGGCATTTTGCCTCCCTTATCCCTGAGGATAAACAGGAGGACTTCCTTTCTGTTGTGAAACAACTTTTAGATGTTTCTAAGTTCTCCAACAGAGCTGCCTTTGATTCCTTCGAAGGAGCCAGCAGAGCTTCTGGCATTGCTATTGCAGCCAGACGTCTGGCTTGGCTCCAGGCTTCTGATCTGGAACCCTGGGTTCTAGATGGCTTACGGAATCTGCCCTGTACAGGTGAGAACTTATTCGGTGCAGAGTGGCAAGTTAAGGCCACTCAAATGGATGCTGAAAATGCCACCTTAGAGAGACTTTCTAAGTCCACTTCTACTCCCACTAAGAAGAAGTCTTTCAAGAGGCCTTATTATAAGAAGGCCAGATATGCTTCCAATACTGGCCAGCAATCTTCTCAACCTCGTTTTGCGGCTAAACGTCAGCAAACGAAACAAGCAAGAGCAAAGCCTGCAGCAGCTACTACAGCTCAACAGGCTCCACCCCCTCAGGGGTTTTGACTTGCCCCTAGAGAACTTGCCATTCCTGGTTCTGGACCAACCAGAACCTCTCACCATACCTGGAAGGTTAGCTCACTTTGCTCCCAGATGGGAACAGATCACAACAGAGCAATGGACCCTCTCTATCATCCGAGAGGGTTACAAACTTCATTTCTCCAGCCTTCCTCCTCATCACATGGTGAGACCCTTCAATTCTCCATCTCCTCTCCTAGCCCTGTTGGATCAGGAGATCTCTTCTCTGCTTGCCCAAGGGGCCATAGAAGAGGTTCCTCTTCATCAACAGGGGTCAGGTTTCTACTCCCCCTATTTTCTCATTCCAAAGAAAACAGGGGGATTCAGACCAATCCTAGATCTGAGAGAATTGAACAAATTTCTGTACAAGGAGAAATTCAAAATGCTCTCTTTGGGCATTCTCCTTCCATACCTTCAGAGTCAGGACTGGCTTTGTTCTCTAGACCTACAGGATGCGTATACACATCTACTCATCCATCCATCCCACAGAAAATATCTTCGCTTTCTGTTCAGGGGAAGTCATTACCAATACAGAGTACTTCCCTTCGGTCTCGCCTCTACCCCAAGAGTCTTTACCAAATGCATGGCAGTCGTAGCCGCATTTCTCAGAAGCATGGGGATTTTCGTATTCCCATATCTGGACGACTGGCTCATTCGAGCTCCAACTCAGTCGCAGGCCCAGATTTCCCTAGACCGCACAAGGAGCCTTCTGCAGTATTTGGGACTGGTAATAAACCTCCCCAAGTCTCAACTCAGCCCTACTCAGTCTCTAGAATTCATACGGGCCCAGTTGGACACCACCACTGCAAGAGCCTACCTTCCACTGGTTCGGGGTCAACGTCTGCTGAGCTTGGCCTCCCAAGCCCAGTCCAGTACTCACCTGACAGCCAGGGAAATGCTACGCCTCCTGGGTCATATGGCCTCCACAGTACATGTGGTGCCCTACGCTCGTCTTCATCTGAGAGCAGCTCAATGGACCCTGGCCACCCAGTGGACTCAGGCGTTGGGAGCACTCTCAGACCAAATACAAACCTCAAACCGTCTGTCTTGGTCCCTCCATTGGTGGATATCCACCAAGAATCTGTTGTTGGGGGCTCCCTTTCAGCCCTTGCTACCCCAAGCAACCCTCACAACGGATGCCTCCCAATTGGGGTGGGGAGCCCATCTGCTAACTCTCTCCACTCAGGGCACTTGGTCTCCACAGGAGGCCACCCTTCATATCAACCTCCTGGAACTGCGAGCAATTTACCTTGCCCTCAAGGTCTTCCATACCCTCCTTGCCAACCTGACTGTCCTGGTTCAGACAGACAATCAGGTGGCCATGTTTTACATAAACAAACAAGGAGGGACGGGCTCTCTGTCGCTTTGCAACGAAGCTCTCAGATTATGGGCCTTCGCCAGAGAGCACCAAATTCATCTGCTAGCAGTGTACCTTCCAGGAGTTCAAAACTCTCGAGCAGACAGACTCAGTCGTGTTCTGCTACCACACGAGTGGTCCCTACATGTGGACCAGATAACCAGAATCTTTCAGGAATGGGGGACCCCGGACATAGACCTCTTTGCAAGTCCGTGGAATGCCAAACTTCCCCGGTTCTGTTCCAGGACTCCGTGTCAGGAAGCTCAGGCCACGGACGCCTTTCTCCTCCATTGGGGTCAGGCGTTCCTATATGCCTTTCCACCCATTCCGCTGATTCCCAAGACTCTGTTCAAACTCCAGAGAGATCACGGCTCTATGATCCTCATAGCTCCACGCTGGCCACGCCAAGTGTGGTTCCCTCTGCTTCTACAGCTCTCCCAGGGATCCTCCCTGGACTTAGGAGCTGCACCAGACCTTCTGTCTCAGGAGGACGGGACTTTGTGGCACCCAAACCCCAAATCCCTACATCTCCGAGCTTGGTTACTGAAGGCTTAAGTCTTCAAGACTTTAATCTTTCTCAACCTGTGAAAGATATCCTTCATGCCTCTAGGAAACCTTCCACGAGGCGGTCTTATGCTTTCAAATGGAAACGTTTTTCCATTTGGTGTGCTCAGCAGGGCCTTGACCCTCTGGCACTTCCTTTGAATTCCCTCTTAGACTATCTCCTGCATCTTTCCAATGCAGGCCTTAAGACGAATTCTGTAAGAGTCCATTTAAGTGCTATTTCAGCATCCCTGAAACCTGTAAATGGACAACCTATCTCCTCTCACCCTCTTGTTGCAAGATTCATGAGAGGCCTGACCCTCACTAAACCTCCCATCAGACCCCCCCCGGTCGCATGGGATTTGAATCTAGTGCTTGGTCAGCTTATGAAGCCACCTTTTGAGCCGTTATTTTCTACCTCCTTGAAATTTCTTTCCTGGAAGGTACTATTCCTAATTGCAGTCA
Source organism: Ichthyophis bannanicus (assembly GCA_033557465.1). Lineage (NCBI taxonomy): Eukaryota > Metazoa > Chordata > Amphibia > Gymnophiona > Ichthyophiidae > Ichthyophis > Ichthyophis bannanicus. The sequence goes on along the minus strand of CM066032.1, from coordinate 1,825,476,725 downwards.
CTTCCGCTCGTCGCATCAGCGAACTGCAAGCTCTAGTGGCTAATCCACCTTATACGAGATTTCATCATGACAAGGTGGTCCTTAGGACGAATCCCCACTTTATGCCTAAAGTGGTCTCCCCTTTTCATCTTAATCAAGAGGTATATCTACCTGTATTTTTTCCGGCTCCTCATGCCTCCAGTGCAGAGAGGAACCTTCATACTCTGGATTGTAAAAGAGCTCTAGCCTTTTACCTTAATAGGACTCAGCCACATCGAAAGTCTTCTCAACTTTTCGTGGCTTTTGATCCTTCACATTTGGGACTTCCAGTCTCCAAGCGTACACTTTCCAATTGGATTGCTCAGTGTATTTCCTTTGCTTACCAGAGTAAAAACATTCCTCTGGAAGGCCATGTCACAGCTCACAATGTGAGAGCCATGGCAACTTCTATGGCTCATCTGCACTCTGTTTCCATTGATCAGATCTGTCGAGCCGCTACCTGGGCCTCGGTTCATACCTTCACAGCCCATTACTGTTTGGACAAGGACTCCCGCCGGGATGCCTTGTTTGGCCAGGCTGTCCTCAAACACCTGTTCCATTCTTAGACAACTCCTGCCCACCTTCCCAGGATGGATGCCTGAGATCCATACGAAGATGGCGAACCTTGACAGGGGATCCCATGCATCTCAGCTAGGGAGTCCCCATATGTGAGGACTTATTCCTGCTTGTTCCTGGAGATAGCACAGTTACTTACCTGTAACAGGTGATCTCTGGGAACAGCAGGAATTAGTCCTCACAACCCACCCACCTCCCCTAGGAGTTGTATCTTTTATCTATCTATCTTCCTGTCCTCTCTCTATTGACTCAGCTATAAACTCGAAACTGAGGAGAGCTGTTCAGGAAGGCGGGAAGGCAGTGCGCATGTGCAGTGGGAGGTCCCAAAAGCTTCCATTCTAGGAAGCTGGGGAGCTTTCCCGCGCAGGCTCCGTCGGTACCGACGTACCCATATGTGAGGACTAATTCCTGCTGTTCCCAGAGATCACCTGTTACAGGTAAGTAACTGTGCTTTCTGCGCAGTCCCTCATTACCCGATTTATGCGGGGCCTTCTGCTTTCTAAGCCTCCCATCTGCCCACCCCCAATGGAATGCGATCTCAACATGGTTCTGATGCAGCTCACCAAGCCGCCTTTTGATCCCCTGGCAACCTGCCATTTACGTTATCTGTCCTGCTGGTGCTCACCTCTGCTTGTAGAGTCAGCAAGCTTCAGGCCTTGGTAGCTGAACTACCTTATACCAGGTTCTGCAAGAATAGGGTCATGCTTTGCACCCACCCTAAATTTCTTCCAAAGGTGGTATCAGCCTTCCACCTCAACAAGGAGGTGGTGTTTCTAACCTTCTTTCCACGGCCCCATGCCAGCAAGGTAGCAGCCATTCTCCATACTCTGGACTGTAAGAGGGGCCCTGTCCTTCTACCAGCAACATACTCAGGGCCATCAGAAAACCTTGCTGATTTTTGTTTCATATGACCGCAGTTGGCTGGAGGAGGTTGTTACCAAGTGGACCTTGTCCACCTGGGTGGCAGACTGCATCTCCTTTGCCCATGATCAGGCTGGGCTCTTGGAGTTCTGGGTCACAGCGCACATCATCGGGACTTTGGCGACCTCTGTTGCAAGCCCATGCTCTGGCCCTAGGGCAGACATCTGCCGGGCCGCCACCTGGTCCTTTGTTCACACCTTTGCAGCTCACTATTGCCTGGAGAGGGAGTCCCAATGGGACAGCGCCTTGGGCCAGGCCATACTCCATAATCTCTTCGGGATTTAGGCAACTCCTACCCTCCAACCCTTCTTGTTCAGGCTACCAAGCGATGGTTCTCCCTGGACATGGGAGTTCTAAGACTCGCTTATGGCTAGGCCATGTTTTTTCTATAGGTTCTTGGTGGCCTGTAGCTAGGGAGTGCCATATGTGAGAACTGACTGACTTCCTGCTTGTTCCTGGAGAAAGCATAGTTACTCACCTGTAACAGGTGTCTTTCTTTATCTTTATCTTTATTTAATAGATTTGATATACCGCCTTTAACAATAGCATAAGGCGGTTTACAATACAAGCAATCTTGGCTGCAGGAAAAGAAACATGGAAAAGAACGCCATTTAGTGAGTAGAAAAGGGATAGAAAAAAGAGCAGTAAGGATAGTAAAGAGTAAGCTGTAAAAACAGCGTAGTAGACGAGACAGGACGAACCTAACAAAGACAGACAATAGACAGACAACAACGGCAACAATAAAGCGGGGTGCGATTGACAAAAAAAACAAACACCAGGGCAGGATTGACGGAACAGTCGAACAAGCCACACAGCAGGTGGAACAAACCATGTGGAGGAACGCTAACAGGGAAACCAGCAGGGAGGCTGACTCAGGGCCTAATGAATAAACCAGGTAGACACAGAATGTTATGGCCCCTGAATAGGCTGCGAGCAGGTGGATGTGCTTGACTGGGAGGAGGTGAAAGAGGGGGGGGGGGGGGAGGTCAAAGGCTTGAGCAAAAAGATAAGTCTTTAGCATAGCCTTAAAGTGAGAGAAGGAGAGCTCAGTGCGGATAATATGTGGGAGGGAGTTCCATAAGGCGGGGCTAGCGAAGAAAAAGGCAGCGTGACGAGTCGATTCAAGGTGAGCCTGGGTTGGGGAAGGGAGAAAAAGACGGTTACTGTGGATAGAACGTAATAAGCAGGGGGTGAGTTGAAGAAAGATAAGGTCGGCTAGGTACTGGGGAGTGTTAGTGTAAAGAACTTTGTGGGTAATAATAAGAAACTTGTAAACATAGCGTGCCTTGATAGGAAGCCAGTGGAGGGAGAGCAAGCAGGGAGTGACATGGTCCCGAGGAGAGGAAAAGGTGAGAAGACGGGCGGCTGTATTTTGGATCAGCTGTAGCCTACGAAGTTGGTAGAGGGGAACGCCAGCGAGAAGGGAGTTGCAATAATCGAGACGGCTAACCACCAGAGAGACACCTAAGGTAGTAAGAGACGTAGAGGGCAGAAGAGAGCGGACAGCCCGGATTTTCCGAAGCTGATAGAAGGAGCTACGTACCACCCCCGAAATATGTTGGTGGAAAGATAGTGATGAGTCTAAGGTCACCCCGAGATAGCGATGCCAACGGAATAGGTGAATTCGACATTGAGGGTGACAGGGTGGGAAAAGGGGCACCGAAAGTGAACCAGATGGCTGCAGATTTAGATGGATTGACAATGAGGTAGTTGTCAGAGTACCATTGGGCAATAGAAGCTAAGCAGTTATTCAAGGGGGAAAGATCAGGAGCGACAGAGGACGTATGGTGAACCAGAAGAATGTCGTCAGCAAAGAAATAAGCGGATAAACCAGTTTGCTGTATAAGTAGTGCAAGTGGTGCGAGAAAAATATTGAAAAGGAGTGGAGCGAGGATAGACCCCTGGGGAACCCCACAGTGGAGAGGGAGGGGAGTGGAAGAGGAGGAGCCCGAGTGTACAGTGAAGGAACGGGAGGAAAGGAAAGAATGAAACCATCGATAAACCGTACCCTGGACCCCAAGGTCTGACAGTCGTGAAAGCAAGGTACGATGGTCAATGACATCGAAGGCAGCGGTGAGATCTAAGGAGACAGCAATGGAGATATTTCCTCTGTCGTGGGACCGGTGAAGTTCATTGAGGAGTGCCAAGAGGATTGTTTCCGTGCTGTGACCGGCTCTAAAACCGGACTGTCGGGGGTGTAGGGAAATAGTTGAATTGAGATGTGCAGTGAGTTGGTGGAAGGCGCATTTCTCGAGGATTTTGGACAGGAAAGGCAAGTTGGAGACCGGGCGCCAGAAGGGACAGCTGGGTCAAGAGTTGTCTTTTTAAGCAGAGGACGAACCAATGCATGCTTCCACGCAGAGGGGAAGCTTCCAGATGAAAAACTAGAATTCATGATGCAAAGAACAAAGGGAAGGAGTGTGAGAGAAGGATCCAGGAGCCAAGAAGACGGTAAGGGGTCAAGGGGACAGGTAGTCTTATGGGAAAGTGAAATAACTTTGGTCAATTCAGCTATGGTAACAGGGTGGAATTTGGACCAGGTATGGGAAAAAATAGGAGCAGAGAGAGAGGACTGAGGAGGGGCAAGAGTTGGGGAGGAAGGCGGAGGTGAGGGAGGAAGGGGACAAGGATCAAAAGTGGAACGAAGGGTAGAGATCTTGGTCGAAAAGAAAGAGGCAAGAGCCGTAGGGCTAGGAGCACTGGGTGGAGGGGATGAGGAAGGAACAGTAGAGGCTGAGGAGAGAGAGTTGAGAACACGATACAGCTGACGTGATGAATTTGAAGAGGTGGTAATAAGATTTGAATAAAAGGATTTCTTAGTGGATGTCAGGAGAGAGTGGTATGATTTACGGGCACTATGGAAAGTGGCGAGAGTAGCGGTGGAAGGATGCTTTCGCCACTGCCGGATGGCGTGACGGAGATAGGAGCGGTGTAAGAAGAGACCTGAATGGAACCAGGGATGGTGCGAAGGGGGGCGGGAAGAAACAGGCTGTAGGGGAGCAATGGAATCAAGGGTAGATAAGGTGGATGTCCAAAGGTCAGTTTGAGTGTCCAGGGGGAGAGATGGAAAAAGTGACTCCGCAGGGGGAAAGAGTTGCAGTGTTGCGGGGGTAAGATGCCGGGACAGGCGAGGGGGAAGGGGGGGGGTTTGAGAGGGATCCCGAGGCGGAAGAAAGGGAGAGGGAGAAGAGTAAGCAGTAATGGTCAGACCAAGGTAAGGAAAGGGCGGTGATATGGGCCGGTAGAAGAGGAAATGAGTCTGAGGTCAGAATCAGATCAAGGGTATGCCCAGAAGTATGCGTCGAGCAGGTCACATGTTGGGTGAAAGAAAGATCATCAAATAAAGAGGCAAGGGTTTTGTCCCGAAGTCGTGTTTGGGAGTGTAGATGAATATTAAAGTCTCCCAGGACAACTAGAGGAAAAGGTAGTAGAGCGACCTCGGATAAAACGAGAAGAAGAGAATCCCAGAGTTCTGCTTGTAGGGAAGGAGGAGCGTAAAGCAGTAGAAAATAAGTAGGTGCAGGGGAGGCAGTACGAAAAAGAAGAGACTCAGGGTATTGGGGGGGAGGTGAGACAAGGGGAAGGGACGTGCGGTGAATAACCGCCACCCCTCCCCCTACACGACGAAGGCGTGGGGCATGAAAGGCCGAATATCCAGGGGGGAGGCACTGATGGAGACCATCTTCCCCTGGCCGAAGCCAGGACTCCGTAAGGAAGAGGGCATCGAGTGAATGCTGTACGAGGAGGTCATGAATTAGGTGCGTCTTGGAACGCAAAGACCGGCAGTTTAACAGAGCGAGGGAAACTGTTAGCAAGGACAGACACAGCGAAGCGGGAGCAGAGTGCTGAGGGGAGGAGTAATGAGTGTTACCGGAGAGAAGATTCTGAGGGATACGAGAAAGCGCACCGTTCGCCGGCGGTATGAAAACTGGGGGACGGTGGCCCCACCATACGGGTATGGCAGACATCGAATTTGGCGCGAACAGAAAACGGGGGAACAAAATGGGATCTGGTAAGAAGTAAAATGCAGGAGGGGTAATAACACCGAAATTGCGAGGCGGTACCGACAGAACAGACCAGGGAAGGAGTGACAGAACAGTCAAGAGCCGAAAAAATGTAGAACCTGTAAGACAGCCGAGGCTGGAATGGCGCGAGACGTCAGCTGAGCCTGATAAGCCCCCGTCGCCTCCCCAAGGAACAGGGCCTGCTCCTTGTGCGCGCGGCCGCGGCGCGCGACGCCGCCGAGTTGACTTTTAAAGGGAGCAGTGTACCTGGACACTGACGTGGACGCGTTTCACACGTCCACGTCACCACAGGGAGGCGGAGCTGGCACAGAGAGGCAGGCTGACACAGACAACAGCAGCGGAGGGTCTGGACACTGACGTGGACAGCAGGCATCAGTCCTCACAAATCTCTCTTCCCCTTGGAGATGCTGTACAATTTGTCGTCATCTTTTGTCGGCCCTAGCTATGTCATCTGACTGAGTAAGATGGCACCCTTGGATGGTAAGGGGACCACACATACGTGGTGGCATCTCCCAAAGGCTTTCTTTGAAAGTCGGCGCTGATGTCACCCATATGTGAGGACTGATTCCTGTTGTCCCTGGTGAGTAACTGTGCTTTACTCAAGATGTGGTTGCATTATGGAGCATTAAAGAGGCATTGATAGTATGTTCTATTCTCCATTGCTTTCCTAATTTACAGCACACCATTTGTTTTATTCCTGGTTACAATCTAAGTTTATACCCAAGACAACAGAAGATGACGTGAGCAGTCTGATTTTAACTTTGGCTGGGCCCACTGATCTAACTCCTAGGTTGCAGTGCCACTCCATAATATTATGCAGCCTTGAATTTCAGATGTGATCATACTGATTCTGCTCAATTGAGGATCTAAGTACAGAGGTGTATCAGTCATATACTGCGCTCTTTGATTTCCGTGGCTCAAATTCAGTACACAATTATGTACTGTTTTGCTTTTAGTCATAGCTGCCCCACGTTTGACCATTTCTCAAGCTTCATTTAATCACTTCATTTTTCTACTCTATCCAACATGTGTCCCCCAAGAGATTTTGGAGAGAGTGTGTTTTTTCGGATATTAACTTCTCCATATCATCAGTTCTGAAAACTCTAAAAAGAACTCAACCTGAACTGATGCTAAGTGCTCTAATTTTTCTTCTTTCTTTAGGATGAATGCTACTATTTATTTAGTCTTATTTACCATGTTTCCGAGGATCAATGCAGTTTACATGGAACATAACGTCAACAATACATGGAATGATGTTACATTATTTACAAGGTGAAGCTAGAACAACATGGCGAAACAGCTCTTAGATTAACTTTTAGATGCAAGAATATGTAAGAAGATTAGGTTAACTCTGTAACTGTATATTTACAATATAAACAAAATGGTTTGGTAGGCATTTATGAATAATATAGCCTAGTGCTGAATAACTATCTTCCTTTGCTTATCAGTTGTAAACAGATTTTAGTACCCTACAGTCCATCCCAGAGCCTTCTCCTTATCTATAGACTGCCCCTGTTAGTGTCATGCTGAAATCTTGGTATATGAAATTTACTGATCACCTTTGATCTAAATCTTCGGTCAGCCAATGAAATGAATCAGACGGACTTGGCTAACATGATTTCTGTTAAGACCATGCTTCTTTGAATCATGCAGTGTTTAATATATGATGCTTCATTAACCTTTATTTTGGTAGCAACTTTACCAATTCACCCACTATTGTGCTCTGATTGCTTTGTAGTTAACCGTAAACGTTTACAGAGAGAATCTATGCCTATCTTCTTTCCTCTGGAACCACTCCTATTAAAGAATGACTAAACAGAGCCACAAATGGATCTATGAAAAATTTTCAATATTGAATTTAGCTCATACTCTTTCAGCAGTAGCTTTCAAGGCAAGTTACCCTCTAGTTTGCTAGCTATTTCTCTAACGCCAGAGGATTTATGATCTAAGTTTGTACCTGAAGTAATAGAGTTAAGTGACTTGCCCAAAGTCACAAGGAATGTGGTAAAGGATGTTTAAGAAGACTTTGCAGAGCCTCTGCATAACTACTAGCTTGATCTGTCTGATAGAGTATATTATATTATTTGACTGTTTTTATACCGCTTTTTACCAGGGCAAAGTGGTGTACATTACAACAACTGAGTTTTGCACATAACAGTGGAACTTAAATACATAATTAATTTTTTATTTACAACTGATTGTTATTTTAACAGTAGAACTTATATACAGTAGAAGTTACTTGTATGGAGAGGGATGGGGTAATTAATAGGGTTAACCGCCTGTTAGTCATGGGGAGGGGGGGATATGATTGGGAGATAGAACAGAAGGAGGGTTATTTTGAGCCAATGTATTCAGTGAAGAGGTGGGTTTTGAGTAGTTTCCTGAATGTGGACAGCTCATTTATCAATCAGAGTATGTCAGGAAGGGAGTTCCAGAGGGATGGCCCATATAGTTCAAAGGCTCTATTGCAGACATATTGGGAACAATTAGTTTTTTATTGAGATGTGTAGCATATTTATTGTGGTTTGTCTTTTTGTTCTGTTAGGGTTGGTGGAGTTCAATACTGTTTGTAGATCATAAGCGGATTGTTTGTTGAAGTAGAATCTTGTAGTGTATGTGGCTAAGTAATGGCAGCCAGTAGAGCTGTTTGAGAATCGGTATTATATGATCATTCTTAGATGTTCCTTGGATTATGCGTGCCACAGTATGCAGAGCAATACTCATCGGTATATGCATTCAAATCTGCAGATGGTTGAGATTCGACCTTTTCTCCTTCCTTCAGTGTGAATAAAGACTTGTCGAAAGTATATGGTCCATGTGAACTGTAATGTTTTTGCAACTTCGAGAACCACAGGCATGGCTACTTGAAAATGCAGTTTTTATGGAAAAATGTTACAGGCATTAGTGGATTTCAAACAAAGATCAGTGGTCTTCGCTTCAAGCCCTCACTCCCACCACTTGTAATCCACTCTTCACATCCAGGGAGGAGCACTTCAGTGTTTCATTGAGGAGACTACTTTTTCCTACAGAAAACTATCCTCCATTGCACTTGACCACAGCAGCAGTAGGTATTCTTGGATGGAAGCCAGCACAGAGTTGGCATAGGGTTTTAACTGATTCCAGGATTTATAGAGAATGTTCAAGTTCCTGTGCTAGAAAAGCTTCACATTGGAGGCATGTTAAAGTTTTACATGAACTATCAACCCCTGCTAATCCCAGACATTGACTAGTTAAAGGTTGCAGGTGGAGATTTCGGAAAATACTTCCTGATCGCCCCCAGAAATTATTTGCTTTTCTTCTTTTCATTAGTTCCTCCTTGTAGGGGAAGTATGGTCAAGCCTGTAGAACAGCAGAAGAGAGTGTAAGTATTAAAGACCAAGTTTTTCCTGATGCCCAAGAAAACTGGGAGATATCTTGCTATTAACCTAAGGGTCTTAGTTACCTGATTCCTGATCGTGTATCCAGTCTAGTCCCGGACCTCTGGGTTGCCCATCTCATACAGCAGCTTGGAGACTGAGAAAACTCCTCCTTTTATGATGTCACTGGTATATCCAACCAGGAGCCTCATCCTGTCACCAGTTACCTCAGTCTCCAAGCAGCTGGATGGATGGTGAGCCTGGAGGTCCGGGCTCACTGGAGAAACAATTAGGAATTTTGAAGAGAAATTTGAAAAGAATTTTAAACGAATTTTTAAAAGTATTAGAGTAGTCTTAAAGCCTTAGCAGAACCCCTTCTGCATTGGGGAGGACTGTGCCTTTAAGCTTGCAGTAGGCCATCTTTCAGCCTTTCCCCTCCTTCTTTTCCCCTAGCTCTGCTGGGCCGTCTTGTAGTGCGGGGCAGAGAGCTTCTCTGTTAAGGGGGACAGCTCCGGTTCACTGATTACCGAACAGTATGAACCGGAGCTGAGCGGAACTTTGCCAGTGTTTCCTCAGAAGTCTGCCTGATAGCATGCTGAACATTCTACCTTGTGAACCCTAGAGGCGGCGAATTCAGGCGGCTCGGAAATCGCGGCCTGGCCCCCCTTGCCTAATCGTCTTCAGAGCCGGTGAGAGGGGATGAGAAAGCACAGCACGACGAAAGGTATCTTGCTGTCTTTCCTTGCAGCTCAATAAAGGTAAGCGGGCCGGCCCGTGTCGGGTTGCTGCCACGACTTTTTTTTGGCGCTAACAGCTCTTGGGGCTCGGCCTCATGGCGGCGGCACGCTCAGGGCCACGTCGGGGGACGGTTCCCTGAGGGGTCTTATTTTAGGCGCAAAACCTTTGTTACAAGTCTCTGGATGCCGCGGTTTTGATTTTTAACACTTTATTTTCTCTAGTGCACATCAAGATTTATAGATATAGAACCAAAGGGCACAAGTGGTTGCTTTGGCCCACCTCTTTTTAGGCTCTTTGTTTTTGGCGCAGAGTCTGGCCCCAGTCGATTAGACATGCCATCCAAACCACAATGTATGGTTTGTGGAGCTAAAAAGAGCACAGACTCGGGTGTTTGCAAAACTTGTGTTAAGGGAAGCCTCTGTGCTGCAGTCACAGGGGGAGATGTCGGAGGCCGAGGAGACCGAGGCTGGGGCTTCGGCTGAGCAAACTCAGGAAGTGTCCATGGGAGAACCGGTGGCAGGGCCATCTTCTGGCCCAGACACTTTCCTCGCGGGGTTCTGTACCTTTGGGGCTGGCTTCCATTTTTTCCCAGGAGTTTGTGAATCTTCTCCAGCAAGCCATACTACATGACTGCTATCAAGGTAAGAGTGCAGCCAGCACCTCTTCAGCCAAGAGACTGGCGGCACCATTACAAGTAGATGAGTCTCCTCGAGGAGTTAAGATCCCGGGTCGAGGGGGAACTTGGTGATCAGTCAGTGGTTTCGGAGGGGCCACTGTCGGATGAGGAAGACATGAATTTGGAGGAAGAGTTGGAAGAAGGGGAGCTCTCAGAAAAGGAAGACCAGGCCAGAGTGGTCCGGGTGTTCAGAAGAGAAGAACTACCGGCACTCATCGTTGAGACCCTCAAGGTTCTAAATATGCCGGTACCCAGTTCAGCGGAGGACGCAGCCCTCGAAGATCCGTTATTACAGGTTTTTCGGAAGAGTCAGAGAGCGTTTCCGGTGCACAGGGTGTTTCACAAAATGATTCAAGAAGAGTGGAACGTCCCTGACGCTCCTCTGAAAGGGGCCAGAGTGATGAGTCAGCTTTATCCGTTAGTGGACCAGGATAGGGAGCTGTTTAAATTGCCCAAAGTGTGGACGCAGTCGTTTCTGCGTGACGAAAAAGACCACCATTCCCGTAGAGGGGAGTACGACACCTAAAGATGTTCAAGACAGGAAATTGGACGTTTTGTTGAGACAGATTTTTGATGTGAATGCCCTATCGCTCCAGGCAGCAATTTGCGGAGCTTGGGTGGCTAGAGCATGTCTGCGTTGGTCTCAGCGGGTGCCCGGTAAAGAGACCGACCTGTCGGGTGACGTGTCCAGGTTGGAATCGGGTGTGGCCTATTTAGCGGACATTCACTATGATCTTATGCGTGGGCTATCGAAGAGCATGGCATCGGCGGTAGCAGCAAGACGATACCTATGGTTGCGCAATTGGGCGGCGGATACCTCCTCTAAAGCTAGGCGTAGTAAAGTTCCCTTTAAGAGCTGTCTCTTGTTTGGGGAAGATTTAGAGAAGTTAGTTAAAGATTTGGGGGAATCCAAGGGCGGTAGATTGCCATAGGACAAGCCTAAGCCAGCTCGAACGATCCCTGCGTGCTGGGGGCAACAGCGAGATTTTCGCTGGTACCGGTCCCAGAGATTTACCGCAGGTCAGAGAGGTCGTTTTCCCAATAGAAATCGGGGGTTTTGGGGGGCAGGAAGGGGTTTTGGGCCTTCCTCCTCCACGTCGTTCAACTCCAGAAAATCACGAGATCAGGGGGACCCAGGCGCCCCTACCTCCCATGGGGGGGTGACTGCAGAATTTTTATTCTGCCTGGGTCCAAGTCACGTCAGATCATTGGGTTCTAGAGGTTATCCGAGAGGGCTATGCGCTAGAGTTGCTTCGACCAGTGCGAGACACCTTCGTGCTGTCCCCCAGCAGGTCCACCTCCAAATGCCGGGCTCTGCGGGAGACAGTACGGAGGCTAATAGATCTCAAAGCGATAGTTCTGGTACCACCAGACCAATGCGGCTCCGGTTGATACTCCATATACTTCGTGGTGCCGAAGAAGGATGGAGGTTTTCGGCCTATTCTAGATCTCAAAAGAGTGAATCGGTGCCTGCGGGTATCGCCCTTTTGCATGGAGATGCTGCGGTCAGTGATAGTGGCGGTACAAAAAGGGGAATTCCTTACGTCCCTCGATTTGTCACATTCCCATAAGAGCAGAACATCACAGATTTCTCAGATTCACAGTTCCTTTTGGGCATTTTCAGTTTCAAGTGCTGCCTTTCGGCCTAGCAACTACACCGCGGGTCTTCATAAAAGTCATGGTGGTGGAAGCGGCTGCATTGCGGAAGGAAGGAATACTCGTTCACCCTTACCTGGACGACTGGTTAATTCGGGCAAAGTCGAGAGCAGAGAGAGAGAGCAACGGCCAGAGTTGTGTCCTTCCTAGAAAGTCTCGGTTGGGTAGTCAACCTGGCAAAGAGTCGGCTGGTACCCTCTCAGAGTTTGGAGTACCTGGGAGCACGCTTCGACACCGTCATTGGGAAGGTCTTCCTGACAGCACAACGGCCTCGAGGTCTGCGAAACCTCCTGCGGAGATTCTTACTCTACAAAACGCCTTCGGCCTGGCACTACCTCCAACTGTTGGGCACCATGGCGGCGACCATAGAGACGGTGCCCTGGGCTCGAGTGCATATGAGGCCCTTGCAAAGAGCATTGCTTCGGCATTGGTCGCATCAGCGCGATTCTCTGTCTCGCAAGCTGCCTTGTTCGGCAGAGACGCATCAGGCTCTTAGGTGGTGGTTGCTTCCCGAATCCCTAGAGAACGGGAAAGGGTTGGAGACACCGGAATGGATACCTTTGATGACGGACGCCAGCCTTCTGGGCTGGGGGGCTCATTGTCAGGGAAGATTCGCGCAAGGGGAATGGACTTCTCAGGAGCAAACATGGCCAGTCATTCGGCTGGCGTTAAGAGCGGTGACTCTAGCCCTACAGGAGTTTCAGACTTCCCTCAGGGGAAAAGCAGTCCGAGTGTTTTCTGACAACGCGACGGCGGTGGCCTATGTCAACAAACAAGGGGGAACCCGCAGCGTCGCGCTAGAGTCTGAGGCCGAAGCGCTGTGCGAATGGTCCGAGGCGAATCTTGTGGATCTGTTGGCAGCACACGTAGCGGGAGTGGACAACGTGGAAGCCGATTTTCTCAGCAGAGTAAGAGTGGACCCGGGGGAATGGGTCTTGCACCCAGAGGTCTTCGCGATGTTGGTACGCCGCTGGGGCACTCCAGTCATGGACCTCATGGCCACTTTCAACTCGGCAAAGGTCAGTCGTTTCTTCAGCAGGCGCAAAGAAAGGATGTCCGAGGGCTTGGATGCCCTTATTCAAAGCTGGCCAGTGGGGCAGCCACTGTATGTCTTTCCGCCGTGGGTGTTGCTCGGCAGAGTGGTCCAAAGGATAGAGCACTACAGGGGGCAGGTAATTCTGATAGCACCGGACTGGCCACGTCATCCCTGGTACGGCGACCTAATAAGGTTTCTGGGGGCAAAACCCTGGCGTCTTCCCTCTCGAGCAGATCTGTTGTCGCAGGGTCCTCTACTAATGCCCCATGTGGATCGATTCTCACTTACGGCTTGGCTATTGAGAGGGCTCGGTTGAAATCCCGAGGGTATTCTGGGACGGTGATTTCCACCTTGCTGAAGGCTCGCAGGAGGTCTACGTCGCTGGCCTATGTTCGGATCTGGAGGGTATTCGAAGCTTGGTGCGTGGACAAACGTGAAGCGTTGAGATCCACCATCCCTCAAATCTTTCAGTTCCTGCTGAATGGTTTCGACAAGGGATTAGCTGCCAGGTTGCTCCGGGTGCAAGTTGCAGCTCTGGCATGTTATAGAGGTAAAATAGGAGGTCAGACCCTCAGTGGTCAAGCGGATGTCAAACGCTTCTTGCGAGAGGTGTCGCTACTTCGACCGCCTTTTAGACAGATCGTTCCTAACTGGAATCTGCCGTTTGTGTTGAAAGCGTTGGAACGTGAGCCTTTTGACCCCCTTTCGCGGGTGTCTATTAAAGACCTCACTCTGAAAGTAGTTTTTCTGATAGCTATCTGTTTGGCGAGAAGAGTTTCGGAATTGCAGGCGCTAGGCTGTAGGGAGCCCTACCTTTCGTTTGGTGCATCTAAGGTGGTCTTGCGGCTGGTGCTGGCGTTTCTTCCAAAGGTCGTTTCAGCGTTTCATCTTAACCAGGAGATTTCGTTACTGGTCTTGGGAGAGGCCGCAGGAGGTCCGGCGGAGAGGAAGTTGCATCTTTTGGATGTCCATCGGGCGTTAAAGTATCTTCAGCGGACAGCCGCTTTCTGCAAGTCCGACAGACGTTTTGTGCTCTTTGCGGGGGCCAAATAGGGGAGAAGCGGCGTCGAAGGCCTCTATTGCTCGGTGGATTAAGGAAACTATTGCGTCGGCGTACATCTTGAAAGGTAAACTGGTTCCGGAGGGGCTTAGGGCCCACTCCACCAGGTCACAGGCAACCTCTTGGGCTGAGGTTCGGCTGGTGCCATCGGTGGATATCTGTAAGGCAGCGACATGGTCGTCTTTGAATTCCTTCGTTAAGCACTATCGATTAGATGTTCAATCCGCGGAGGACGCCTCCTTTGGTTCAGCAGTAATTCAAGCTGGCTTATCGGGTCCCTCCCGTGGTTGAGTTCTTTCACTGCTCTGGTACTAACCCAGAGGTCCGGGACTAGACTGGATACACGATCAGGAAGATGAAATTAGACTTACCTGCTAATTGTGGTTCCTGGAGTGTAGCCAGTCTAGTCCCGTATCCCTCCCCAGTGGTTTTCTGCTGCCAATAGAAGTCTGATGTCCACGTGGTTTACAGGTAAGAAATGACTTCCTTTACGGGTCTTCGTTTTCCTGGGGGACGTGTTGTTTTCCTAGGGTATAACATTTACATCTGGATCTTTTCCCTTCAAAACAGGGAAGGAGGGGTCTCTGCATGCTTAAAGTCCATGTACGTTTGATGAGAACTTTGTTTTCCCTTGGTTACACGTTCTAGGTTCAGTTTGGTGTTTGTTACTAACTTTTGCAGTATATTCTTACTTGTTGCTCCGGTGAGTCTGCTTTGTCAATAGGGAACTGGTGACAGGATGAGGCTCCCGGTTGGATATACCAGTGACATCATAAAAGGAGGAGTTTTCTCAGTCTCCAAGCTGCTGTATGAGATGGGCAACCCAGAGGTCCGGGACTAGACTGGCTACACTCCAGGAACCACAATTAGCAGGTAAGTCTAATTTCATCTTTTCTGCTGGCAAATCAGGGGCACTTACTGTATCCAAAGCTGTGGTGTGGGGTCCACCTTAGTTCCAGGACTGCACAGTGGGGTGGGAGAGGGAAGAGAAGCCATTCTCTTCTCCCTGCCATCCCATGGCAGCAGCAATATCACTTACAAGCAGACAAATCACCAAAGAAATAAATAGTGATGCTTATTCACCACTGTAATATGCAAAATACAAAATTGGTTGTAAATTCCCAAATTGGACACGTTCCAATCACTAAATTGAAAATAACTTAATTGTTTCTACCTTTGTCTGACCATTTTTTCCTCATCTCGCTTATACACTCTGGTTTCTGCTTTTTCTAGCTGTCTTCCCTTAATACTGTTCAAAGTGTGCCCTGTCCATTTGTATGTCTTTTCTTACTTCCTGTCTTCACTTCCTCCCCTACATCCATCTCTGATATTCATATTTCATCTTTCTTCCATTTATTTTTCTGCTTTCGCTCCAATTTCATCCGTCCTCATCAATCAGTCCTTAGTCTCTCCCTTTTCTACTGCATCTACCTATAGTTTTCATCTCCCTTCACATATACTACTACTACTCCCACCACCTTTATTACTACTAATCATTTGTATAGTGCTGCAAGTTGTACGCAGCTCTGTGCACACAAATTTAAGACAATACATCCCTCCTATCCATTCCTCATCTTTCCCTTTTTCTCTACAACTCAACCTTTGCTCCATTTGCCTTCTACCTGCCTCTTGTTCAACCTCTCGCACTCTTCCCTTCTCCCTGCTCCATGTCCAGTATGTCACCTTCTCTTTGCTTTCCTCCCCCAGGTGTCCAACATCTCTTTACCTCCTCCCTCAGGTGTCCAGCACCTGTTATTGTTCACTGTCCTCCACCTCCCCCATACCAAGGCCAGCATATTCTTTCCACCCCATCCCATATCTACTATCCATCCTCTGCCTCCACCCTGTCTCCAGCATCTTCTCTTCATTCCTTGTTCATCTGTCCTCCACCCCATCCTGTATCAGCCTCTGCCTTTGTGCACTCGCTGCCCTCTGTCTACTATTGCCTCTTGCCCCCAGCCTACCACGTCCACTGCTCAATGTTTGTGGCACTGGCAGAAATTTAAAAAAAGAAAACCAAAGTATGACGTCTTTGTGATTCCTGCATGCTCGGAAGTCCTTTATGGTCCTGCTCTCCATGATGTGAAAAGCAGGAACAGGTTGATCAGGGCCTTCCAAGTCTACAGTTGCAGAAACATTTAGCAGTGGCAGTGATGATGGGGATGACACTGCCACAGCAGACCAGGCATAGTATCTCTGCTCCCACTACTGGAATCAGGGACAGGAGGTTACCAGAGGTAGCAGATGGGGGAAATGGGGCCCTGAAATCAGGGACAGTACCTGAAAATTGGGGACATCTGGTAACCCTAATCTTAAATCTTTAATCAAGATTTGTTCTTGAAGGACTACAAAAAGAGAATGTTACTTCTGGAGAGAGGTATGTGATTGTAAGTATTTACTTCTGGGAATTTTTACTAAAACTTGGTGAAAAAGGAATTCTTTAGATTAGAGCTGATTAATCTGTGAATCCAGTGTATTTGTTAAATCAGTCAGGACCTAGTATCAGCAAAGAGTTTTTAGTTAAATAAAAACTCAAGAGGTAGCTTTCAGTTTGTTTAAAACCCAGCAGAGAACTTCTAGTTTAAATGTAATACTCAGTCAGGGCCTAGTAGCAGCAAAGAGCTTTCAGTTTAAATGTAAAACACAGCAGAGAGCTTCTAGTTTAAATTTAATGCTCAGTCAGTGTTTGGTATCAGCAAAGAGCTTTAATTTAAATCAAATCAGAGTATAACGTAGCATAGATGGAAAATCATATATTTTGAGCAATAGATTATTTGTAGAGACCTTTACAAAGAGGCCTTCTAGATAGAGGGCAAGAGACCCGTGAAATTGTTTTAAATAGGTGTTAAAGCCATGTGACACATCAGAGGGACATTTTGAAAGACTCCATCTAACCAAGCAAGGGCTGTGTGAATCACCCAGGAAATTGGTCAGAGATTATCTTAAAAGCATTGGACAGGATACTGTGTAGCAGCCAGCCAGCCACCTAGACAAGAACTTAGATAGTGCTGGGGAGGAGTCTACTGTCTTGGTACATGTCAGTACCAATGACAGGAAAGTGTGGTAGGGAGATTCTGGAGGCTAAATTTAGGCTTTTAGGTAGGAAGTTGAAATTCAGAACTTCCAGGGTAGCATTCTCCGAAATGCTTCCCTTCTACGCACAGGACCCAAAAGGCAGGTGGAGCTCCGGAATCTCAATGCATGGTGGAGACAATGGTGCAAGGATGAGGGTTTTGGATTTGTTAGGAACTGGGGCACCTTCTGGGGAAAGAGGCTCTTCCGAAGGGATAGGCTCCACCCCTCCACTCCACACAAGTGCAGCCTCTTCAGCAAATGCTCGCCATTTCAGATCCCTCGACAAGGATGAGCTTACCAAAAGTGCACTCCCAGTACTCAATCAACCCTCAAATAACCTTGACGACTCGATCGCCAGATGGAATGACACGCTGAAGACATTTTCTCAACTACCTCCATCGCACAAAGCATCAACATCCAACAGACAACCAAGAAAAAGGAAACCAGACCCATGGTTTACTGCCAAATAGTCTCCCAGTGGAAGTGGTAGAGATGAGGACAGTAACTGAATTCAAAAAAGCATGGGACCAACACAGAGGATCTCTAAAGGTAAAAAGTGGACTGTTGTAGTTGTTGTTATGGAAGGACAGACTAGATAGGCCATGTGGTCTTTTTCTGTCATCATGTTTCTATGTTTCTATTAGATAAACTGAAGAGTAGCAAATCACCTGGGCTGGATGGTATACATCCAAGGGTGTTGAAAGAACTGAAATATGAGATTGCAGACCTGCTATTAGTAATCTGTGAACTATCCTTAAAATCATCTCTAATACCTGAAGATTAAAGGATCGCCAATGTAACACCAATTTTTAAAAAGGGTTCCAGGGGTGATCCGGGAAACTACAGACCGGTGAGCCTGACGTCAGTACCGGGGAAAAATGGTAGAAACCATTATAAAGAATAAAATTACTCAGCATGTAGATAGTCATGGCCTAATGGGAGACAGCCAACATGGCTTTAGACAAGGAAGATCTTGTCTTACTAATCTGTTATGTTTTTTTGAAGGAGTGAATAAACAGGTGGACAAAGGTGAGTCGGTTGATATTGTGTATCTGGACTTTCAGAAAGCCTTTGACAAGGTCCCTCATCAGAGACTTTTGGCAAAACTAAAGAGTCATGGGATAGGAGGCAGTGTACTATTGTGGATCAGGAACTGGTTAAAAGATAGAAAGCAGAGGGTAGGGCTAAATGGCCAATTTTCCCAATGGAGAAAGGTGAATAGTGGTGTACCTCAGGGATCTGTGCTGGGTCCGCTGCTTTTTGACATATTCATAAATGACCTGGAAAGTGGAATAACGAGTGAGGTTATCAAATTTGCAGATGAGAAAAAACTATTTAAAGTTGTTAAAACCCAAGAGGATTGTGGAAAATTGCAAGAGGATCTTGATACACTGGAAGACTGGGCATCAAAATGGCAGATGAAATTTAATGTGGACAAGTGCAAGGTTATGCACCTAGGGAAGAACAACCCAAACTATGGTTACACGATGCAAAGTTCCACATTAGGAATCACCACCCAGGAAAAAGATTTAGGGGTCATTGTGGATACCATGTTAAAACCCTGGGGCCAGTGTGCAGCGGCGGCCAAGAGAGCAAATAGAATGCTAGGTATGATAAGGAAAGGAATGGAAAATAAAACAAAAGATATTATAATGCCTCTATATCGTTCCATGGTGAGACCACACCTTGAATATTGTGTGCAATTCTGGTCGCCGTATCTTAAAAAGGATATAGCGATTTTAGAAAAGGTTCAGAGAAGAGCCACCAAAATGGTAAAGGGGATGGAAAGATACTCCTATGAAGAAAGGCTAAAAAGGTTAGGGCTCTTTAAACTGGAAAAGAGACGGCTGAGGGGAGATATGATAGAAGTCTATAAATTAATGAACGGAGTGGAACGGGTAAATGTAGATCAATTGTTTACCTTATCAGACTATAGAAAGACTAGGGGACATGCAATGAAGCTACAGGGTAAACTATTTAAGACTAATAAAAGAAAATATTTTTTCACTCAACGTGTAATCAAACTCTGGAATTTGTTACCGGAGGATGTAGTAAAGGCTGTTAGTGTAGCTGGGTTTAAAAAATGTTTGGACAAGTTCCTGGAGGAAAGGTCCATAAACCATTATTAAAAAGGGACACAGGATATCAATGCTTGACCCAGTACAAGCATTGTGGAACCTGTGTCTTTTGGGGAAACTGCTAGGTACTTGTAACCTGGATTGGCCACTGTTGGAAACAGGATACTGGGCTTGATGGACCTTGGTCTGACCCAGTATGGCATATCTTATGTTCTTATAACTCCATTGATTGACCTTTTCAATGCCTCGTTGGAGTCGGGAGTGGTGCCAAAGGACTGGAGAGAGGCTCATGTGGTGCCTTTACACAAAAGTGGAAGTAAGGATGTGGTTGAAAACTACAGGCCGGTTAGTTTAACTTTGGTGGTGAGTAAATTATTGGAAACGCCGCTGAAAGAGAAAATAGTGAGGTTTCTGGAGTCCAGCGGATTACAGGATCCGAGACAGCATGGATTCACCAGAGGCAGGTCTTGTCAGACAAATCTGATTGATTTCTTTGACTGGGTGACCAGGGAGTTGGACCGAGGGAGAGTTCTAGATGTGGTGTATTTAGATTTCAGAAAAGCCTTTGACATTGTTCCTCACAGGCGACTTATAAGCAAACTGAGCACCCTAGGGATGGACCCTAAAGTTACTGCTTGGGTTAAAAATTGGTTGGGTGGGAGGCGACAAAGAGTACAAGTAAATGGAGCTCACTCTGAGGAGAAGGATGTTACCAGTGGTGTGCCCCAGGGATCTGTCCTTGGTCCGATTCTTTTTAACATCTTTGTTAGTGATATAGCGGAAGAGCTTTCGGGTAAGGTTTGCCTCTTTGCAGATGATACCAAAATCTGCAATAGAATAGACACCCAGGAAGGTATAGATAACATGAGGAGGGATTTAGCTAAGCTTGAAGAATGGTCTAGAATTTGGCAGCTGGGATTTAATGTTAAAAAATGTAAGGTCATGCATTTGGGCTGCAGCAATCCAAGGGAGTAATACAGTATATGAGGTGAAGTACTTTTGTCCACTAAAGAAGAGTGGGACCTAGGCGTGGTTGTGTCTAATGATCTTAAAGTAGCTAGACAGGTAGAAAAGGCGACGGCAAAAGCTAGAAGGATGCTTGGGTGCATACGAAGAGGAATGGCTAGCAGAAAAAAGGAGGTGATAATGCCCCTGTATGTGTCTTTGGTGCGTCCTCATTTGGTGTATAGTGTGCAATTCTGGAGACCGCACCTTCAAAAGGATGTGAACAGGATGGAGTCGGTGCAGAGGGTGGCTACTAAAATGATTATTTTATATATTTATTTATTTATATTCTCTTATATACCGCACTATTCTGCATCAGTGCGGTTTACATTGAACAAACTGAAATTACATTGAACAGGGCATTATAACTTGGAGACAACTATTTTACAGGGAACATGGGCTATGGAGGGTTAAGTGGCTTGCCCAAGACCACAAGGAGCACCTGTGGGACTAGAAACCCCAGTCCTTCCGGCCCAAGGTTGCTGTCCTCTAGTAGGATTTGAACTTCCGGCCTGAAGTACCTTGCCCCAACCACTAGGCCACTCCTCCACTCCTAGTGGGCTTCATTATAAAGCATATGAGGACAGACTTAAGGATCTTAATATGTACACCTTAGAGGAAAGGCGGGATAGAGGTGATATGATTGAGATGTTTAAATACCTTCATGGCATAAATGTTCAGGGAGAGAGCCTCTTTCAATTGAAAGCAAGTTCTGCTACGAGGGGACATGGGATAAGGGTGAAGGGTGATAGATTCAGGAGTGATATGCGGAAATATTTCTTTATGGAAAGAGTAGTGGATCCATGGAATAGTCTCCCAGTGGAGGTGGTAGAGATGAGGACAGTAACTGAATTCAAAAAAGCATGGGACCAACACAGAGGATCTCTAAAGGTAAAAATTGGACTGTTGTAGTTGTTGATATGGAAGGACAGACTAGATAGGCCATGTGGTCTTTTTCTGTCATCATGTTTCTATGTTTCCATATACAACAAAATCAGGACCCTAAGGCACATAAGACTCATGTTAGCTCCTGACGACTTCAGAACAATTTTCCAGGCACTCGTAACACCACATTTTGACTATGCGAATGTCATTCTGCATGGCCTCCCCAAGAGCACCCTCAACCCATTACAACTTGCGATGAACGCGGCCGCACGCATGCTCTATGGTCTATCCAGAAGAGCCCACATCACACCCATTCTAAGGGACCTTCACTGGTTACCATTAAACTGCAGACTCACATACAAGGCACTACTCATTACATTCAAAGCTCTTAATATGATATCCCCCTCATCCCTCACAGCCCTCCTCACCCCAACCCCCAACAACAGGTCGAGAAGGACAGTAGCCACCAATACGTTGATTATCCCTATTGAGTCCACTAAGTGCACACAAGCAACCAGGAATAAGGCATTCGCTTTCTATGCCCCAAAGTGTTGGAATAACTTCCCACCAAGCATCAGATCAATCAGAGATCTCACACAATTCAGGAAAGCCCTCAAGCACCACCTATTCCTTCTATACTTTTCACAGCCAAATGCAACCCAGCCACATCCCACACCCCAACTCACCCATTTAGCGCCCAACACTTCACAAACCGAATAAGACTAACCGAACAACAGAACCATCCCATCAGGTACTTCAACATATGTTGATACTGATTATAATGATTAATGTAATAACCAAGAATGACAATAATGATGAATATAATAACTGAAGACCCAGCCCTAACCATTTAGTTTGGCCTATCATCGAACTTGTAAATAGTTACTCTGCTACAGTTGTGTGTGTTGAATGTGTAAATAGTTCACCCAGTTACAGATCCAAGTTCCTGTTCAATGTAGCACTAGGCATTTCTCATTGTTTCTTGCAAGAATTGTTAACTGTAAACCGCACTGATACTGAAGAGCGCGGTATAAAAAAGCTTTTAAATAAATAAATGGGACGGAATCAGGCTGCTGGTGTTAACCTTTAAAAAGGAGATATTTATTTATTTAACATTTCTTATATACCGCGCTTTTACCATCAGCGCGGTTTACATTGAACAAACATATACATACAGGGTAACTGTAGTGTATTTTACATTTAACAGGATTTGAAACTTGGAAGAACAGGGGTAACTATCTACAGTTATTCACATAGTCGAAAATCTCTGGTTATATGCATGGTGTGTGTATTTCCCTATGGAATCTACACCGGAAAGTAACTTGTGAATAGGTAGTGCTTGAGCCTTTTTCTGAATTGGGTTAAGCTGGTGATAGCTTTCAAGTCTGGTGGGAGGGCGTTCCAGGCTTTTGGGGCATAAATGCTGAAGGCTCTTTTAGATGTTGCCTTTGTGTATCTCGCTATTTCATTCGGGACAACTAGGGTGTTTATTGCTGAGGATCTTTTAATTCTATTGGTGGGTGAAGTGCGTAATAGTTCAGTGATTGATTGTTCAGGGCTTTGAAGGTCGTGATTATGATCTTATGTTGGATTCTGGCATGGGTCAGTAACCAGTGGAGTCTTTTCAGGATTGGTGTAATGTGGTCTGTCCTCGCTATTCCTTCCTTCTATGATAAAGATAGAGCAGCTTTTAAACTAGATAATAGGGGAGAGCCAACAGTCGCCCAAGAGCGCATGGTTTGGAACTATGTATCCTTAAAGGATACTTGCAGAAGATTGAAGTTAGGGCATATCAGCAGAGAGGTTTAAATAAAGACAGAAGTAGCTCTAATGCCCTTGAACAGAGCAGTCAGAATTTAATGGTTCCAAATTACCCCTGCCTACTGGTAGCTAGATGAATATGAATAAAACATAGCCTCTAAAATGCTTGTATGCAAATGCTAGAAGTCTAAAAAAAATAAGATGGGAGAGTTAGACTATATAGCACTAAATAAGAGGTTAGATATGATTGGTATCTCAGAGATATTGTGGAAGGAGGACAACCAGTGGGACACTGATACCCGGATACAAACTATATCATAATGATAGAGTAGATCAAATTGGTGGAGGTTTGCGCTCTGTGTTAGAGAGGGCATTGAGTCACAAAGAATTAGTTTTGCAGGAAACAAAATTCATTGTAGAATCTCTATGGATTGATTTCCATGTAAGAAGGGGAAGGCAATGGCAGTGGGGGGTGTACTATTGACCGCCTGGCCAGAATGAGCAAATGGATGATGAAATGCTCAAATCAGGGAAGCTAACAAGTTACAGCACAGTAATAATAATGGGTGATTTCAATTACCACGGTATCGACTGGGTCTGTGTTATGGCAGGACATGCTATGGAGATTAAGTTTCTAGATGAAGTAAATGACTGCTGCTTAGAGCTGCTGGTTCATGAACCGACCAGAGGGGGAAGCCATTTTAGACCTAGTCCTTAGTGTGGAACATAAGATCTGGTTCAAGAGATAAGGGTGTTAGGGCCACTTGGTAATAGTGATCATAGCATGATCGCATTAATAAATGGAGGGACAGTAAAGAAATCCACAGTACTATCTTTTAACTTTCAAAAAGGAGACTATGATAAAATGTGGAATATAGTTAAGAAAAGACTAAATGGAGCAGTTTGCAAGGTTAGATTTAAATCAAGCTTGGGTGGTGGTTAAAAATACTATCTTGGAAGCCCAGACCAGTTGTATTCCTTCCACGTTTCTTAAAGCATGGAAGTCCATAAAAACTGCCAGCATGGTTTAAAGGTGAGGTCAGAGAGGTTGTTGCCAAAAAAGCATCCTTCAGGAAATGGAAAAAGAGCTAAATGACGACAACTGGAAACGCAGGCACTGGCAAGTTAGATGCAAGGCATTGATTTTTTATTTATTTTATTTAGCTGTATTTATATCCTGCTTTTCACTGGGTTAAAGTGGTCAATTGAGGGATACATTTAACACGAGGGGATATGAGAGACATACGCTAATACTTACAGGGAACATGGGCAATGGAGGGTTAAGTGGCTTGCCCAAAACCACAAGGAGTGCCTATAGGACTTGAAAACCCAGTCCCTCCAGCCTGAGATTGCTGTCCCCAGGTGGGACTTGAACCCTGGGCCCTCCGGCCTGAAGTACCTTGTCCTAACCACTAGACCACTCCTCCCATAAGGCAGGCAAAGAGAGTTTGAGAAGAAGCTTGCTATGGAATCAAAAACGCATACTAAAGACTTTTTCAAGTACATTCGTAGCAAAAAACCCGTGAGTGTCAGTTGGACCATTAGATGATAGAGGGGTAAAAGGAGCACTAAGAAGGGAGAAGGCCATAGCAGAAAGACTGAATGCTTATGTCTTTACTGAGGAAGATGTAGGGATGTTACCCATGACTGAAATGGTATTTAATGGTGATACTGCGAAAGAATTGAAAGAAATATTGATACATCGTGAAGACGAATTACAACTATTTGCTAAACTGAAGAGTAGCAAATCACCTGGACTGGATGGTATACATCCAAGGGTATTGAAAGAACTGAAATATGAGATTGCAGACCTACTATTAGTAATCTTTCATTAAAATTATCTGTAATACCTGAAGACTGGAGAATGGCCAATGTAACTCCAGTTTTTAAAAAGACTTCTAGGGGTGATCTGTGAAATTGCAGACCGGTGAGCCTGATGTCAGTACCAGGGAAGATGGTAGAAACTATCATAAAGAACATAAATATTGAACATGTAGATAGTCATGGCTTAATGGGAGACGAGCAACATGGCTTTAGCCAAGTAAGGTCTTGTCTTACTAATCCGTTATGTTTTTTTGAAGGTGTGAATAAATAGGTAGACAGAGGTGAGTCGGTTGATAGAGGTATCTGGACTTTCTGAAAGCCTTTGACAAGGTCCCTTATGAGCGACTTTTAGCAAAATTAAAAAGCCATGGGATAGGAGGCAGTGTACTAAGGTGGATCAGTAACTGGTTAAAAGATAGAAAGCAAAAGATAGGGCTAAATGGCCCAGTTTTCCCAATGGAGAAAGGTGAATAGTGGAGCATCCCAAGGATTGTGCTGGGTCTCCTGCTTTTTAACATATTCATGAATTACCTGGAAACTGGAATAATGAATGAGGTTATCAAATTTGCAGATGAGACAAAACTATTTAAAGTTGTTAAAACCCATGAGGTTGTGAAAAATTGCAAGAGGATCTTGATAAATTGGAAGACTTCGGCATCTAAATGGCAGATGAAATTTAATGTGGACAAGTGCAAATTTATGCACCTAGGAAAGAAAAAACAAATTATGGTTACACGATGCAAGGTTTCACATTACGAACCACCACCCAGGAAAAAGATTTAGGCGTCATCATGGATAACATGTTGAAACCCTCTGCCCAGTGTGCAGCAGCGGCCAAGAGAGCAAATAGAATGCTAGGTATCATAAGCAAAGGAATGGAAAATAAAACAAAGGATATTATAATGCCTCTGTATCGTTCCATGGTGCGACCACACCTTGAATATTACCCCCTCCACACACACGCCCCAAGACGACATAAAAAGGAACTAAATTCCAACACCTACACCAATATCTGACCCACACAACACACACACCACACACTGTAAATATACATTTGTAAAAAGTTAGATGTGTTTGTTTTAATACCTACAAAGTTTATATTACTGTTCAATGTAAATAGTTGAATTCTATTGTTCTATGTAAAATGTATACAAACTGTGTACAAGACTGTTAACCTGTTATATGTAAACCGCCCTTGATCTCTGGAAGGGGCGGTATAAAAGAAATAGTTAAATAAATAAATAAATATTGTGTGCAATTTTAGTCGCCATATCTTAAAAAGGATATAGTATTATTAGAAAAGGTACAGAGAAGAGCCACCAAAATGGTAAAGGGGATGGAAGGGATACCCCTATGAAGAGAGACTAAAAAGGTTAGGGCTCTTCAACCTGGAAAAGTGGCGGCTGAGGGAAAATATAGAGGTCTGTAAATTAATGAATGAAATTGGTAAACATAGATCAATTGTTTACACCATCAAAATATAGAAAGACTAGGGAACATGCAATGAAGCTACAGGGTAACCTGTTTAAGACTAATGAGAGAAAATATTTTGTCACTCAACGTGAATTCAAACTCTGGAATTTGCTACCGGAGGATTTAGTGTAAAGGCTGTTAGTGTAGCTGGGTTTAAAATAGGTTTGGACAAGTTCCTGAAGGGAAGGCCCATAAACCATTATTAAAGAGGACCCGGAATATCCACTGCTTGCCCCAATACAAGCATTTATTTATTTGTAAAAATTTTTTATACCGCCCCTTCCAGAGATCAGAGGCGGTTTACAGAGAACTGGAAGATGATAATATTGACATTGAAGCATGGTAGAATCTGTCTTTTGGGGAAACTGCTAGGTACTTGTGACCTAGATTGGCCACTGTTGGAAACAGGATACTGGGCTTAATGGACTTTGGTCTGCCCCAGTATGGCATCTTATCTTCTTAATTCCCCTGGGCCTCTTAATTCTTTTTCTAATTAAGACAGACTGGCTATAGTGTCTATACCTCAGATACCTGCACGTACATGGAGATGTATCTAGTTCCTGTAGAGAAACACCATCTCTAGTACTGCATTCTGCTCTTTGGCCTGTCAGTGAGTCCTTATTTGTTCAAAAAGATAAACTGCGAACTCTACATATATCTATGCACAATTCCCTGTTTAACAGAATCTTTTAAAGAAATGGGCAGTCATAAATGAGCACAAGTCTACTTTTCACCATCTTATCAAATGGAATTTGAAGCCTTCCAATACATTATTTGGCCAAAATCCTTTCTCTCTACCAATAGAAACTACAGATTTTGTATAGTCCTGCTAGACCAGTCCAGACAAGCGAGTTGTGTCCCCCTACCAACAGATGTAGAGATAGAGGAAGCTTCCAGCATCAGCTTATGACGACATCATGCCATATCAGCCAGAACCCCTAAAGGGGCACCTTCAGTAATTCTCTTCTTCCAGCAGTTTTCACTTGGTGGATGCAAGTTTTCAGCTCTGTGAAAATCTGAGAGAATACAAGGAAGATTTCAGAGGAAAATATTCATTTTGCTCATGAGCAACCCTCCTTGCTGGTGGATTTCTCCCTGGAGATCAATGCTGGAGGCTCCATTAAGGTCACTCTTAAAATAGGTGCTCTTTTCACGTTCTGTAGGAGGGTAATTGGTTCAGCTTCCTGTTCTTACCTTCTTAAGGATGCATTGAGCAGCCCGAAGACTGGAGGAGGAGGAGTTTTGGAAGGATTCTAAAAGCCTCGCATAACCTCAGTGCCCCTCCCTCTCCTTCCCCCTGCTTTACCTCAGAGATCTGACAAGGACTCTTCAAAAGTATGTGACTGCAGGTATGGCGATAGGGGAACACTGAACCCAGCATGATTTTTACTTGCCATGGACTCCCCAGAGTTTTAATACCAAAGACTAAACCTATCTGGTTTTCTTTTGGGGGGGGGGGGCTCCCAACTTCATTTTTTCCCATGGCACTAAGTCAGGTTTGGGCCACTCAGGGCATCTGTTAGTTCGGCACTGATGTTTTTCTTGCCTTGCCTGATTCTGCATATTGTTTGCACTTCCCTTGCTTTATTGTGCCCTTTCAATGCCTCCCCTGGTGCTCATCAGTAGCACATGGTGTCTGTGCGACCCTTGTGCATACAGCTCTGTGCAATTTCTGCGTGCACAGCGCAACACGTCTGCTTAGCATGCTTTCAGACTGTTACCTTACTGCTTGTGGAAGTTCTTAAGCTACCTTAGAAGCTCTGCCTGGTCTGCAGAGAATCTCATCGTCGGATTCTAGTATCTGCTCTGTTTGCATGGATGCTTTGGATGCACCCTTAGAAAGCCCATCTCTCTTTGCAACTAGGAGACATGCATGCTCTGGCCTTAGCTTTGCTGCTGTTGGCAGTGGGCGTTACCTTGAAGGAGGAGGATGGTCAGGCCTACCTCTAGGAATCTATTAAACATGCATTCTTCTTTGAATGAAGTGATATTGACTGCATTCCCATATGTACCTTTTGTCAGCCAACTGTGGTCTTTCTTCTGTAAACATGAAACAAAAGTATTTGTTTAGCATTTCAGCTTTTTTCCTAATCAGACTACACAGTGTTCCTCAACATCTTTCATAAAATTCTACCTCTAGACTTCCTCCTCTCCCTGATATACTTGAAAGTCTTGTGCCCTCGCTTTACATCTTCAACCATTTTTTTTCTACCCATGCTTTTGCTATCCTTATTTATTTGCTTCCTTAAACTTTATCTGGTATCTTTTTCTGTGGTGGTGTACTTGCAGTTTTCTATATTTTGTGAATGCTGCTTTGTTTTTTTGTTTTTTTACACACATCAAATCTCATCCAAAAATATTTGAAAATAGAAAAACTTAGAAAACATTCCTCCTTATTACATCGATACATATACAGGGTCATTCTGAACCGCGAATAGCTGGGATGGATGTCCCATTGGGAAGTCCATCCCCCTCTATTCGGCCTCTTCTGCGTCCGCAGCTAATCTCCCCATACGAACAAGCTGTTTGTACGGGGAGGTGGTGTTAGGGCGGGCAGTGGACGTTCTGCAGACCCAGACATACAGGGCTGATTCTGATTTCTGAACTGTACATCCGGGGCCGGCAGCCTGGATGGAGGCTTATTCAATGTGGAGGTGGAATAAGTCCCCCTAGACATTGGGGGACAGGAGCTCTGGCCACAGGAGAAAGGTGAGGTGGCTGCAGTAGATTCCACGCAGCCTCACCCTGGCCATGGGAGGCCAGATCTGGGGTCGCACTGTGGGGAAAGGAGACAGTCGTCGGCAGCTGGGGATTGCGGCTCCTAAATGGAGCCGCAGTGCAATGGTTTCATGGCTCCATTCAAGAGCCTTGACTGAGTTAGCTGGGCAGTAGCCTGTACATTCAGGCTGATAGGAATCTGGTCCTGGCCTGCACATGCAGGCCTAGTCACAATTCTGATGCCGTAGGGGCTAGACTTGCCCTGCGGGATCAGAATCACGTCTACCCCTGTGCATCCGATTTTGATCTGGCGCACAGGGGCCTGGACATCCTGAATGGAATGACCTCTTAGTGATTTGTCAGACTTAGTGTTGTGTGACCCACCAGTTTCTTCAGAAGTAGATGAATATGTCAATGGTCTATTTTTATTTTAATACAAGCGGAAATGATTAAAAATTATCCACATTCTCAAACAGCATGTAAGAGCAGAAATGATCCTATATGCTACAGGTCTGTAGGGATATAGATCTGCAGTCCTGTACATTACAGTTCTGTAATGATCAAGGTTGACGAGCCATTTAAGCACTCCACCTGGTTCTCTATGCCAGATACATAGAAAGATTTTCCACCATGCCATGTTAAATTTGCATGTTGTAATGCACATGCACTCTTAAGCGAAAGAAGTAGAACCCCATCATTATGAGAACGCAGCTTTGTTTTGCATATTAATCAGTTAGTGATTTTGCCAACACTTTGCCAGGTCCTGTGTTGATAAAGGTGTAGAAGTCTTTCAGTCTTGATTATAAAAGTCATTGTCTTCTTTTAGGAGCTCACCCATGCTCTTAAAGTTTCTACTCAGTTTTATGTTTCTTTCGATGGGAGTAAGCCTGGACTTGATTGCATTGCCTATCATGTGGAAGCATGTTTTAACTCAAAATGAACAAGTTAACTCATGCCAGCTTATTTTGAGAGGTTTCCCTTTAAGCTACTCTGCTTTTGTTGAAACACTAATTCTTACTACAATACAGCAGAAAGTTAATTCTGGGATAGCTTTCTAAAAATATTGGTTATAGATAGATAGATAGATGAGAGAGAGTACTTTATTAATACTTAAACAATTTCGTCCTGGACAAATACTGTAGGATAAAGCAATCCGACATTCATCCATCCTCATCCAGTGCTAAGAATGGAATGTATGCTAGAGACATCGATCACATCTATGTCCTTACTCTCTTTGAAGCCAGAGGGAGCTTCAGACAGTCTGAGGTACTTCGACTTCCTCTTTGAGTCTGACTCGGATGGCTGAGTGACCAATGTGGAATCAGAGAACCCATCGGAGGGCAGGTCCCTTGAGATATCATTGGACCCCTCCCCTCCGCATGAATGGCTGTAGTTTCTTCTAGAGGATATGTCCTTTTAGGACTTCATGAGGGATATTTATTTATTTTATTAGCAATTATATACTGCCTTTTCCAGAGATTAAATGCAGTTTACAGAAAACTAAAAACAAAACCAGTTACATCGAACATTTCAAATAGTTACCATGTTTAATGTTATTTGCAAAGAGTGAGTTTTTGTGACTTTAACATGGGGATGTAGAGGGTGTTTTGGTGGTGTTTACAGAAGGTGCGCTATCTGCAGTACATGTGGTGTTTACAGAGCATATTCACTAGAGTGGTTGCAATCTTCCATTCACCACCAAAATCATCAAGATAGATCAGCAACAACTTCAGGACCACTTGGATGACGACAAAATACTGGACCCACAACAATATGGTTTCCGTCCATTCCACGGAGTCGAGACCCTCATGACATCATTAATGAACACCCTCATCAAGGGCACACAGACCAAGCACTCTGGATACGCTATGATGTTCCTGGACATATCAACAGCCTTTGACACCTTCTCCCACAACATCCTCCTACACAGACTCCAAGAAATTGGCATAAAAAATATCGTACTTCAGTGGTTACACTCCTACCTGAACAATAGACAACTAATCCGCACAAACTTAGCAACCTCCCCCCCCCCCCTTTCCAGCAACACCAGGGAGTACCCCAAGGATCCACACTATCCGCCATGCTCTTCAACATCTACCTACAACCACTCTGCTCAATCATACGTGCTCATAACATCAGCTACCACATCTATGCAGATGACATAATGCTCTATGGACCAATCACAACCAACAACCACCTATCAGACTGCTTCATAGAAGTCTCCAGCTGGCTACAAAGGAACAACCTATCCATCAACATAAAAAAAACAGAAGCCCTCATAGTAACCAAAGCCCCAAACGTCACCCCACCTACGCACCTCAACTTAGGAACCACACAAATACAAATTCAACCACACATAAAATACCTAGGAGTCATCATAGACCAAGCGCTCACACTCAAACAGATAAAAAAAACTACCGGAATGATATTCCACAAGGCTAAAACAGTGCAACGCCTAAGGCCCCTTATTGACCCAACAGGACTTCAGGACAGTTATGCAAGCTATGACGCTCCCCCACCTGGACTACTGCGATATAATTTACCAAGGACTGCCCACCACCCACACCAACCCACTGCGAACAACCTTAAATACCACAGCAAGAATTATCCAGAAGGCAAAAAAACAAGATCACATCACCCCAGTCCTGAGAGAACAGCACATACTCCCTCTCGAAGCAAGAATCAAATACAAATCTGCCCTACTTATCCATAAAGCCCTCTACCAAACTCAGACTTCCCAGCTCCGCACTCTATTGCCCCAACCCACCCACAACAGAACAACCAGACAAACCACCAACACCCTCACCATTCCCCACGAACGAACTAAATACAATCAACGGACCTGCAACAGAGCCTTCGAACCTGTACGCCCCATCCCTCTGGTACTCTCTACCAAGTCAAATCAGAAACAACGGAGATCCCTCAACATTCAGGAAACAACTAAAAACCATCCTTTTCCAGGACTACCTCAGACCAGAAACAAACATCCGTCACTAAATACTCCTCCAGACCTCATAACATACCCTCAGATCTATCTACTAAGAGTCTCATGTCCACTGTTTGTCCTTAATGTTTGTTCAGATCATTAATGTTGGCCCCCTGGTAACAGACACCCCCCCCCCCACCCTAAATTGATCAGTGTCCCCCGCCCTTCAATGTTAGGCTGCTTTGACCCAGTGAAAAGCGGGATATAAATACAGTTAAATAAAGAAATATTTACAGAGCATATTCACAAGTGTGGTTGCAATCAGAATTATATAGAAAGTGGAGGATCATCTACTTAGGGAGTATTAGGTAGGATGTTAGGATGGATCAATGTTGACTGGTTCTAATGTATTTCCGAAATGCTGCATGAATAGGTGTGTTAAGTTCCTTTCGGAATGTGGAGAGATCTTTGATAGCTCTCAGCTTATCGGGTAGGGGGTTCCAGAGTATGGGTGTAAAATACGAGAATGCTCTATTGCTAGTGATCCGGTTATTTTTAGGAAAGTCGGAGGGAAATGCCAGTGTATTCTGAGTGCACCCTTATCTGTCATACATCTGTTGGTTTGGCCATTGCCATCCCATTTAAACGAGATGGAGGATGAGCCCAGGGTGGAGGAGTTGGAGATTCTCCAGTACTCCCTGGCTCCTAAGGAAGCAGGTTGTGATGCCGGTGCACTGGATCCTACAAAGGCTGCAAATGAGGATGTAGGAGAAACCCCTTCACTGTGCCCTCCGTCAGTAGGAGGTTCGACTCAGTGTATCGGGTCCAAAAGAAGATTAAGAGCATCCAGACATATTCCTCGAAACCCCTGGGTAGGGAGGCTGTGACGTTGGACTCCTTCGGAAGGAGGTGCTTCCAGAACTCCATGCTCATGAAACCAGCTCTACATGCATGTTCCCTAACGGACGACATGCGTGATCTAGCAGACTTGTGTCCATTCCTCTGCAGAAGCTGGAGCATTTTCAAACCCTGATGGGCCATAGCAAAGACTGTTCGAAGTTCCTGGTCAGGGCGACATACGACACCATGGATAGTCTTTAGAGTGACAGCTGTGGTCATTGGAGCCCGTAGGCCCACCTAGCTTCAGTCTTCTCACCTGAAACAGTCTGTGCAAAATAAGCTTGTGGACGTACTGTGCTGGGGAGAGAACCTCTTTGGAGAACAGGTGGAGGAAAACACTAGTTTCATAGAGAAGCAACACATCACCCTCATCAAACTCTCCAGACGCACATCCGATCCCTATCACAGGAATTATCAAGGGGGAGGCCAGAAGAAGGCTTACTGCCCGCTTAAGCACAGGTACTTTCCCTGTCCTCTAGCCTCCCAGCAAAAGCTACAAGCTCGAGGCCCTCTGCATTGGGAGAAACCTCAAAACTGCCCTGAAACCCAAGTCGGGGGCGGGGTGACTGGTTTCTCCGGTGCATAGCCAATCTGCTGGTGATCACAATGGGAAACCCTCCATTGGGTGGATGGCTCTCTCTGACCACATATGGCCCCTCCTAACTTGGGTGCTACAAATAGTCCAAAGCTGCTACATGTTGCATGTCACCAAACTGCTACTTCATTGCCCCCAAGGGTGTTTTCCCTTGACCCTCTGCATCTAAACCACCTCCATGGGAAAATCTCTTCCTTTCTGGCCAGTCTTGCCATCACACCCATGCCTCAGGAGCAGATTGGATGGGGATTTTACTCCATGCTTGGGTGCATACGGAGAAGAATGGCTAGCAGAAAAAAGGAGGTAATAATGCCTCTGTATAAGTCTTTGGTGCGACCTCATTTGGAGTATAGTGTGCAATTCTGGAGACCGCACCTTCAAAAGGATGTGAACAGGATGGAGTCGGTGCAGAGGGTGGCTACTAAAATGATTAGTGGTCTTCATTATAAAGCATATGAGGAAAGACTGAAGGATCTTAATATGTACACCTTAGAGGAAAGGCGGGATAGAGGTGATATGATTGAGATGTTTAAATACCTCCGTGTATAAATGTTCAGGGAGAGAGCCTCTTTCAATTGAAAGCAAGTTCTGCTACGAGGGGACATGGAATGAGGGTGAAGGGAGATAGATTCAGCAGTGATAAGCGGAAATATTTCTTTACGGAAAGAGTAGTGGATCCATGGAATAGTCTCCCAGTGGAGGTGGTAGAGATGAGGACAGTAACTGAATTCAAAAAAGCATGGGACAAACACAGAGGATCTCTAAAGGTAAAAAGGGGACTGTTGTAGTTGTTATGGAAGGACGGACTAGATAGGCTATGTGGTCTTTTTCTGTCATATTTCTATGGTCCCCCAAGAAGACGGGGGGGGGGGGGGGTTCTTATCTTCAGAAGGATAATTGGATATGCTCCCTGAATCTAAAGGATACATATATCCAAATACCAATCCATCTCGCACACAGGAAATATCTCCGATTGGTCCTGAGTGGGTAGCACTTTCAGTACTGCATGTTACCTTTGGGCTGGCCTTGGAACCCCAGGTCTTCACAAAGTGCCTCGCAGTAATAGCCTATCACAGAACACCTAGAGATTTTTGTCTTCCCCTACCTCGAATACTGGCTCATAAAAAGCACCACTCCAGATGTAGTCCAGCATTCAACACAGTTGACCATCCAGGTGCTAAAACTGTTGGGTTTTGTGGTCAGTTTCCAAAATCCCATCTTCAGCCCACCCAACAACTAGAGTTCATAGGGGATCTCCTCGACATGACTCATGCAAAGGCCTTTCTCCATGACCAAGCAGGAAGTCAGTCCTCACATATGGGGTGACGTCGGCGCCGATGGAGCCCTCGCGGAGCAATTTCCCCAGCTTTCAAAGAAAGCCTTTGGGAATTGCAGCGCGCATGCGCGGTCCCCTTCCCACCCAAGGGTGCCATCTTGCTTCGTCTTCTTTTTTCCGCAGAGCCCTACAGACGCTGTTTGTGATCGCCGCAGAAAAAGTTGATTTTATTTTCTATTCTTTTCTTGGTTCGATGCCGGATCCTTTTCCCGCCCGGACCCGCTACGCTGGTATCGGGTCCGTTCTTTATTTTCTTTGTTTTTGTCCTTCGTGACTAGCATTCGCGCCATTTTTCTTTTTCACTGGCAGCCCTGTCTTTTGACCTCGCAGGGGCCCTTTTTCCCCCGATGGCTGCCAGCGGGTTTAAAAAGTGTGATCGGTGTAAGAAACTTATGTCTCTTACCGACACACACGACTGCTGCCTCCGCTGCCTCGGACCCGATCATGACCCGATGATCTGTGGTCCGTGTGGCAAGATGTCCTCAAAAGCGTTGAGTCGGCAGCATCAAAAAGAACGAATCTTCTCTGACTCCGCGTCTGACCAGGCCCGGACCTCGTCAGAGGCTTTGACGTCCCGGGACTCCGGTCCTGAGCATCGTCGGAGTTCCTCTGAGCGGGGGTCTCCTGCCCGGAAACATCATAGGAAGAAGAAACCTGCGAGGGCGGCATCAGTGGATGCACCTGGTTCCTCGAGGGCCAGGTC
The DNA here is from genome assembly GCA_033557465.1 of Ichthyophis bannanicus. NCBI lineage: Eukaryota > Metazoa > Chordata > Amphibia > Gymnophiona > Ichthyophiidae > Ichthyophis > Ichthyophis bannanicus. Next base: position 1,825,441,384 of record CM066032.1, on the reverse strand, counting down.
GCATAGCCCCGATAGCCGTCCCGGGTCCTTGGAGTCGGAGAGGCCTTCGAAACATCCTCATCTCGAGATGGAGTCTCCTGGACACGTGAGTACTGTAGTCCTCGTGGACTCGCCTCCAAAGGAGCCGACGTCGGGCCCGACGCCGTCGGGGCCCGAGTTGGGGGCTGCTGGGTCTCCTGAGCTCGGATTCAGGTTGACGGCCTTGGAGAGCAGTTTCGCTGCCTTCATGGACCAGCAGCGGGCATTGATCGCTGGCCTCGCCGGTGCATCTGCCCCGACCACCGGGATGTCGACGTCCAAGTCGACCCCGGAGACCGAGCCAATCCTCGAGTCCATGCGAGTTCGAGTCGATCCTCGGTCACGGTCTCCCTCGGCCTCCCGTTCGGGACCGAGGTCGTCGATGCCGACACCCTCGGCATCGGGGTGGAGGGCATCGCTGCTCTCCCGACCGGAGCCGTTCGATTCCTCCTCCGAGGAGTCAGCCTGGGAGACGGAGGACGAAGAGTCACCCAGTACTTTTCGGACTCGGTGCGTCCCATTGGATTCACCCGAGTCCGAACCTCGAAGACGGTCCCCCCCGGAGGACACCCGGTTCTCAGACTTCGTGTGGGATATGGCCAAGGCCTTGGCATTGCCCACTGATCTCGAGGAGGAGACGAAGAGCTCGATGCCCTCCAGTATGACTCTCCCCCAAAGGAGGCCTTTACTGTATCGGTTCCTCCGATACTGGAGCGACTACTCTTCCGCATGTGGGAGAGCCCGGCGTCGGCGCCGGTGTTAAGCAAGCGGGTCGATTCCATTTATCGAGTCCGCAAGAGCCCCGTGTTCCAAAAGGCACAACTACCGCACCATTCCATGGTGGTGGAATCGGCCATGCATCGGCTCGAGTCAGAAGATGCACTCCTCGGTGCCTCCCGGCCGGGAGGCCCGGAACCTGGATGCCCTTGGTAGGAAGTGCTTCCAGGGCTCTATGCTTGCTTGTCGAGTCCAGACCTACCAGCTCTACATGGGCATGTATCTCCGAGACCTGGCAAAAGAAATTGCCGGGTTCTCTGCTGGTCTCTCCAAGGAACCTTTGCAGAGGTTCCAGGCCTTGTCCACTGGTATTCGGGAGTGCTCGAAGTTTATCTCTCGAGCAGCCTACGATGGCTTCGAAGCATCAGCTCGAGTAGCCGGAGCCGGCATCGGTGCCTGCCGACAGGCTTGGCTTCAGTCATCCGACCTCGAGCCATGGGTACAGGACAAATTGGTCGATGTCCCCTGCAGAGGTGAAAACCTCTTTGGCAAGCCCATGGCTGAAAAGGCTGCACAGATCGAGACCTTGACTCTGACCAGGACTCGGCTGTCCAGGAAAACCTCTGCCCCTTCTCAGAAGAAGAAGGGCTCGGGGAAAAAGCCCTTTTACCCGAGGAAGGCGGCTGCCTATAAACACTACCCTCATTATTAGGCCTCAGCAGCTCCCCAACAGGGTCAGCAGGCCAAGGGACGGGGTAATGGGTCCCGTAGGCAGCAAGCCCACAACACCAGCCCCTGCTCAGCAGGGTGGGGATTTTTGACTCCGTCAGCATAGCCTCTTCCCCTCCGCTGGTTTCTCTCAGCACAGGAGGCCGGCTGGTCCACTTTGCCCACAGGTGGTCAGCCATCACATCAGATACCTGGGTGCTTCATATAGTTCAAAAAGGCTATCTTCTACACTTTCACCAGGTACCTCCCTCCTACTTTCCAGGGGAGCCTCCAAGACTCTCTCTGTACAGGGACTTACTTCTTCAGGAGTTGGCAAGTCTTCTTCAGGAACAGGCTGTGGAACCGGTGCCCCACCACCTGAGAGGTCACGGCTTTTATTCCAGGTACTTTCTGATACCAAAAAGAACAGAAGGCCTCAGACCCATCCTGGACTTGCGAAACCTCAACAAGTTCCTGGCAAGGGAAAAGTTCAAGATGCTTACCTTTGGAATCCTGCTGCCCTACCTCCAGCAGGGAGACTGGCTATGCTCCTTAGATCTAAAGGATGTCTATACTCACATCCTTATTCATCCAGACCACAGACAATATCTCAGGTTTGTTGTGGGAGGAAATCATTACCAGCACAGAGTACTGCCCTTTGGCCTATCCTCCGCCCCCAGGGTGTTCACCAAATGCCTAGCAGTGGTGGCGGCCTATCTAAGACTTCAAGGCCTTTTTGTGTTTCCATACCTGGACGACTGGCTCATAAGAGCCCAGTCTTCCCAAGAGGCCACTCAGGCCACTTAGGCCACTCATTGCACTGTGACTCTACTCCAGCACTTGAGATTTGTCATAAACTTCGAAAAGTCCACTTTGCTCCCCTCTCAAAATCTCGAATTCATAGGCGCAAGGTTGAACACACTTCAGGCGCGGGCCTTCCTGCCTCTAGAGAGGGCCCACAGGCTCATGGATCTCGCCAGCCTCTTTCACAGCAATTCCCTGGTCTCTGCCAGGCAATTTCTGAGACTGCTCGGCCATATTGCTTCCACGGTTCATGTGACCCCCAATGCCCGCCTGAACATGCGACTTGCTCAGTGGTGCCTACGCACTCAATGGCATCAATCCACGGGGAGAATGGCGAACTCAGTACAGGTATCCGACCTGCTGGTCTCTTCTCTGCGGTGGTGGCTTCATCTCCCAAACCTGGTGCTGGGAGTCGATTTTTAATCTCCTCCTCCTTCTCAGGTGCTGACAACCGATGCTTCTCTCCTGGGTTGGGGAGCACATTGCCAAGGGACATGTACTCAAGGCTCTGGACTCCTTGGGAGTCTGCTCAGCAGATAAACTTCCTGGAGCTCAGAGCCATCCGCCTAGCTCTGAGAGCCTTCTCCCACCTTACTTCTCACCAGTATTTGCTGGTCCAGACGGACAATCAAGTTGCAATGTTCTATGTGAACAAACAAGGCGGCACAGGCTCCTTCCTTCTCTGTCAGGAGGCACAAAAACTGTGCTCTTGGGCCGTCCTTCACGGCATCCTCCTCAAAGCTGTCTATCTCCCAGGTCAAGAAAATTACCTGGCAGACAAGCTGAGCAGGATCCTCCAACCACACGAGTGGAGATTAGACCCGTTGGTGGTTCAACGGATCTTTCTCAAGTGGGGTCTTCCCACCATGGATCTATTTGCCAGTCCTCTGAACCGGCAACTTCCCAGATTCTGCTCTCGACAACCACATCCTCTCAGAGTAGCGGCGGATGCTTTTCTGATTCCATGGTCCACAGGCCTTGTGTATGCCTTTCCTCCCATGCCACTAGTGTCTCGGATGCTCTTCAAGGTTCTCAGGGACAAGCCTCGAAGATCCTGGTGGCTCCCCGGTGGCCGAGGCAACCCTGGTTCCCGCTTTTGATGCAGCTGGCGGTGGACACTCCTCTTCCTCTGGGGTTTCAACCCGATCTCCTGTCACAGGATCAGGGGACTCTCCTACACCCCAACCTCCGGTCCCTTCATCTGATGGCCTGGCTGCTGAAAGGGTAGTCCTTGCTCCCCTCCTGCTGCCTCGGGAGGTGGAAGAGGTTGTCTTGGCCTCCAGGCGGCCCTCCACCCGGAGGTCCTACGCTCTTAAGTGGCGTCGGTTCTCCGTGTGGTGTGCTCAGCAGTCTGAGAATCCCTTCTCCTGCTTAGTGGCGGTGGTCTTGCAATATTTGCTTTACCTCTCCAATCTGGGCCTTAAGTCCAACTCTGTCAGGGTCCACCTCAGTGCTCTCTCTGCGCATCATGCACCGGTGGATGGCAGGCCTCTTTCCAACCACCCTTTGGTGGCTTGTTTTCTCCGAGGCCTCCTTCTGCTTAAGCCTCCTTTGCGTCCACCAGCCCCTGAGTGGGATCTGAATGTGGTCTTACAGCGGATTACTTGTCTGCCCTTTGAACCTATGGCTACCTGCCCTCTCCGTTTTTTTTCCTGGAAAACCTTGTTCTCCAGGACCAAGCAGGAAGTCAGTCCTCACATATGGGTGACGTCGGCGCCGATGGAGCCCTCGCGGAGCAATTTTCCCCAGCTTTCAAAGAAAGCCTTTGGGAATTGCAGCGCGCATGCGCGGTCGCCTTCCCGCCCAAGGGTGCCATCTTAGCCAGTCTTCTTTTTTCCGCGGAGCCCTACAGACGTACCCGTCGTGTCCCTGCGAAAAAGTTGATTTTTACTCATAATTCTCTCTTTTTTCCTTCGGTTCGACGCCGGTTTTTTTCCCGCCCGGACTCGCGACGCCGGTCACGAGTCCTCTTCTTCTTTTTCAGTTTTTCTAACTTAGTCAGTTTCGTTTTCGGTTTTTCCCTGGCAGCCCGGTCCTTTGACCTCGCCGGGGCCCTTTTTCCCCCGATGGCTGCCAGTGGTTTCAAGCGGTGTGGTCAGTGTGACCGAAATATGTCACTAACTGACACACACGACAATTGCCTCCGCTGCCTGGGCCCGGATCATGAGGAAATGATCTGTGGGCCCTGTGGCAAAATGTCCTTCAAAGCGTTGAGAAGTCGGCGGCATCAGCGGGATAGGATCTTCGCTGACCCCAGCCGTACCCGGACCTCGTCGGAGGCCTCCGCGTCCAGAGGTTCCAGCTCGGACCGTCGCCGGAGTTCCTCCGACAGGGGTTCTCCCTCCGGGGACCATCGACGGAAGGTGAAACCCGCGAGGGTGGCGTCGGTGGACGCTCCTGGCTCCGCGAGGGCCAGGTCGCATAGCCCCGATAGCCGTCCCGGGTCCTTGGAGAAGGAGCACCTCTCGAAGCGACCACGCCTGGAGTCGGAGCTGCCTGCTCGGGTAAGTCCTGTGGTCCTCCTGGACTCGCCTCCGAGACCGCCGACGTCGGGCCCGACGCCGTCGGGGCCCGAGTCGGGGGCTGCTGGGTCACCTGAGCTCGGACTCAGGTTGACGGCCTTAGAGAGCAGACTGTCTGCCTTCATGGACCAGCAGCGGGCACTGCTCGCTGGCCTCGCTGGCGCCGCTGGCCCGACCTCGGTGACGTCGACGTGTAAGTCGAGCCCGGTGACCGTGCCGATCCTCGAGTCCATGCGAACTCGAGTCGATCCTCGGTCGAGGTCACCCTCGGCCTCCCGTTCGGGACCGAGGTCGCCGACGCCGACTCCCTCGGCGTCGGGGCGGCAGGCGCCGCGCCCTGCCCGGGCCGACCCCACCGATTCCTCGTCGGAGTCGGTCTGGGAGTCTGAAGAGGAAGAGTCACCTGATTCTTTTCGGACTCGGTGTGTCCCCTCGGACTCACCTGAGTCCGAACCTCGGAAGCAGTCCCCCCGGAGGATGCCCGGTTCTCGGACTTCGTCAGGGATATGGCCAAGGCTTTGGCCTTCCCTGCGGATCCCGAGGAGGAGCCTCGAGCCGAAGAGCTCGACGCCCTCCAGTATGACTCTCCCGCCAGGGAACACTTTACTGTACCGGTTCCTCCCATGCTGGAACGACTACTCTTCCGCATGTGGGAGAGTCCGGGCTCCTCGCCGGTCCTGAGCAAGCGGGTCGATTCTATCTATCGAGTCCGCAAGAGCCCTGGCTTCCAAAAAGCACAGCTACCACACCATTCCATGGTAGTGGAATCGGCCATGCATCGTCTTAAGAGCCAGAAGATGCACTCCTCGGTGCCTCCTGGCAGGGAGGCCCGTAACCTGGATGGCCTTGGTAAGAAGTGTTTCCAGGGCTCTATGCTTGCGTGTCGTGTCCAGACCTACCAGCTATACATGGGCATGTATCTCTGGGATCTGGCTAAAGAGCTAGCCGGATTCTCCGCTGGTTTGTCCGAGGAACCCTTGCGGAGGTTCCTGGCCTTGTCCACTGGCATTCGGGAATGCTCAAAATTCATATCCCGAGCAGCCTATGATGGCTTTGAAGCATCGGCCCGAGTGGCCGCAGCTGGCATCGGTGCCCGCCGACAGGCTTGGCTTCAGTCGTCTGACCTTGAGCCCTGGGTGCAGGACAAGTTGGTCGATGTCCCCTGCCGAGGCAAAAACCTCTTTGGCAAGCCCATGGCTGAAAAGGCTGCACAAATCGAGACGGAGACTCTCACCAGGACTAGGCTTTCTAGGAAGACCTCCGCCCCTTCCCAGAAAAAGAAGGGCTCGGGAAAGAAGTCCTTTTACCCGAGAAAGGCGGCTGCCTACAAACAATACCCCCAATATCAGGCCCCTGCAGCTCCCCAACAGGGCCAGCAGGCCAAGGGACGGGGTAACGGGTCCCGTAGGCAGCAAGCCCCCAAGCCTGCACCACCAGCCCCTGCTCAGCAGGGTGGGGGCTTTTGACTCCTTAAGCATAGCCTCTCCCCCTCCGCTGGCTCCTCCCAGCACCGGAGGCCGGCTGGTTCACTTTGCCCACAGGTGGTCCAGCATCACTTCAGATGCCTGGGTGCTTCAAGTCGTAAGAGAAGGCTATCTTCTCCACTTCCACCAGGTCCCTCCCTCCTATTTTCCGGGAGAACCTCCACGACTCCCTCTGCACAGGGAATTACTCCTTCAGGAGTTAGCAGGTCTTCTACAGGAGCAGGCGGTGGAACCGGTGCCCCACCACCTGAGAGGTCAAGGCTTTTATTCCCGGTATTTTCTAGTACCAAAAAGGACGGGAGGCCTCCGACCCATCCTGGACTTGCGCAACCTCAACAGGTTCCTCGTGCGGGAAAAGTTCAAAATGCTTACCCTTGGAATCCTTCTGCCCTACCTCCAGCAGGGAGATTGGCTATGCTCCTTGGATCTAAAGGATGCCTACACGCACATCCTCATCCACCCAAGCCACCGCCAATACCTAAGGTTTGTGGTGGCAGGAAATCATTACCAGTACAGAGTACTGCCCTTTGGCCTGTCCTCCGCACCGCGAGTCTTCACAAAATGTCTCACGGTGGTGGCGGCCCATCTCCGGCTTCACGGCCTCTGTCTTCCCGTACCTCGACGACTGGCTCATCAGAGCAGCGTCCGCTCCGGAGGTCACCAACGCCACACGCCGCACGGTGACTCTTCTGCAGTACTTGGGCTTTGTTATAAACTTCGCAAAGTCCACTTTGCTCCCCTCACAGGATCTCGAGTTCATCGGCGCAAGGCTGCACACTCCTCAGGCACGAGCGTTCCTACCGCTCGACAGGGCTCAACGGCTCATGGACCTAGCCGACCGTTTTCGCAGCCAGCCCCTGGTCTCCGCCAGGCGCTTCCTGAGACTACTCGGCCATATGGCTTCCACCGTCCATGTGACCCCCAATGCCCGCCTGAATATGCGGCCTGCTCAATGGTGTCTTCGCCAGCAGTGGCAACAAGCCACAGGCGGCCTAGCAGACCTAGTGCGCGTCTCCGGCCCGCTGGCCTCATCTCTCCAGTGGTGGCTTCATCGGCCAAACCTGGTACTCGGCATGCCTTTTCAGTCACCTCAGCCGGCCCAGGTGCTGACAACAGATGCATCCCTCCTGGGCTGGGGAGCACATTGCCAAGGGGCACGTACTCAGGGTCTCTGGACCACGTGGGAGTCTGCTCAGCAGAACAACTTCCTGGAGCTCAGAGCGATCCGCCTGGCTCTCAAGGCCTTCTCCCACCTGACCTCTCACCGGTCCGTCCTTGTCCAGACGGACAATCAAGTTGCCATGTTCTACGTGAACAAGCAGGGGGGCACGGGCTCCTTCCTTCTCTGTCGGGAAGCACAGAAGCTCTGCTCTTGGGCCGTCAATCACGGCGTTCTTCTCAAGGCCGTTTATCTCCCAGGCCAAGAGAATTGCCTGGCGGACAAACTCAGCAGGATCCTCCAGCCGCACGAGTGGCGCCTGGATCCCTTGGTAGTTCAGAAGCTCTTTCTAAAGTGGGGCCTTCCCACGATGGATCTCTTTGCCAGCCCTCTCAACCGGCAACTTCCTCGCTTCTGCTCTCGTCAGCCACATCCCCTTCGAGTTGCGGCAGACGCTTTTCTACTCTCATGGTCGGAGAGCCTTCTGTACGCTTTTCCTCCCATCACGCTAGTCTCTCGGACTCTTTTCAAGGTCCTCCGAGACAAAGCCTTCATGATCCTGGTGGCCCCTCGCTGGCCCAGACAGCCATGGTTTCCACTCCTGCTGCAATTAGCGGTAGAGGATCCATTCCCTCTGGGGTTACAACCGGATCTCCTCACTCAGGATCAGGGGTCTCTGCTACACCCCAACCTCAGGTCTCTCAATCTAATGGCCTGGCTGCTGAGAGGGTAGTCCTTGCTCCCCTTCTCCTGCCGGCAGAGGTGGAAGAGGTCGTCCTAGCTTTTCGGCGACCTTCTACCCGCAAATGCTACGCCCTTAAATGGCGTCGCTTTTCCGTTTGGTGTACCCAACAGTCTCAGGATCCCTTCTCCTGCCCGGTGTCGGTGATCCTGCAGTACTTGCTATACCTCTCTAATCTGGGACTTAAGTCCAACTCCGTCAAAGTTCACCTTAGTGCTCTTTCAGCACATCATGTGCCGGTGGACGGCAGACCTCTTTCCAGTGACCCTCTTGTAGCGAGGTTTCTCCAAGGTCTCCTTCTGCTTAAACCACCTCTGCGCCCGCCAGCGCCTGACTGGGATCTGAATGTGGTTTTACAGCGGATCACCTGTCCGCCTTTTGAACCTATGGCTACCTGTTCTCTCCGTTTTCTTTCTTGGAAAACATTGTTCTTGATAGCCCTCACTTCGGCTAGACGCGTAAGTGAATTGCAGGCCCTCGTGTCTGATCCCCCTTACACTCGGTTCTACAAAAATAGGGTAGTCCTACGGACTCGCCCAAAATTTCTTCCAAAAGTGGTCTCCCCTTTTCACATCAATCAGGAGGTGGTACTTCCGACCTTCTTTCCCAGACCACACTCCAGCCGAGCTGAAACGGTCCTCCATACCCTGGACTGTAGAAGGGCATTGAACTTCTACCTTGACCGTATGCGGGAGCACCGTAAAGCTGCTCAGCTTTTTGTGTCTTTTGACCCCAATAAATTGGGGCTCCCGGTCTCCAAGCGTATTCTGTCCATCTGGGTTGCGGACTGTATCACTTGGGCTTATGGGGCAGCCGGACTCTCCTTGGAAGGTCGAGTCACGGCTCATTGCGTTCGGGCAAAGGCTACGTCAGTTGCTTACCTTCGCTCTGTTCCGCTGGCAGACATCTGCCGGGCCGCTACTTGGTCTTCGAGCCAGACTTTTGCGGTCCATTACTGTCTCGAGAGGGAGTCCCGCAGGGACAGTGCTTTCGGACAGGCAGTCCTCCGTAATCTCTTTGAGGTTTGAGCAACTCCTACCCTCCATCCCGGATGTGGGCTACCGGTGGGTAATAATTCAGCGAAACTTCCTTCCTCCTGTGCTGCTGAGCTAGAGGGAGCTCATTTTTGTGCTTAGGGTCTCCGGTAGCCTTAAGCTTGGGAGTCCCATATGTGAGGACTGACTTCCTGCTTGGTCCTGGAGAAAGCGTAGTTACTCACCTGTAACAGGTGTTCTCCAGGAGCAGCAGGAATCAGTCCTCACAACCCTCCCTCCTCCCCTTGGAGTTGCAATCATCTGCTTTAGTTTTTTTGCAAATTTTTATGCTGTCTTTTTTAGCTATGTCATCTGACTGGCTAAGATGGCACCCTTGGGCGGGAAGGCGACCGCGCATGCGCGCTGCAATTCCCAAAGGCTTTCTTTGAAAGCTGGGGAAAATTGCTCCGCGAGGGCTCCGTCGGCGCCGACGTCACCCATATGTGAGGACTGATTCCTGCTGCTCCTGGAGAACACCTGTTACAGGTGAGTAACTACGCTTTTTTGGTAGCCCTTACCTTGGCTAGGCGCGTTAGTGAACTGCAGGCACTAGTGTTTGATCCTCCTTACACTGGGTTCTACAGGAATAGGGTAGTCTTACGAACTCACCCTTAGTTTCTTCCAAAAGTGGTTTCTCCTTTTCATCTCAACCAGGAGGTGGTTCTTCCGACCTTCTTTCCCAGGCCGCACACCAGCCGGGCTGAAATGGTCCTGCATACCCTGGACTGTAGGAGGGCCTTGTCCTTTTACCTTGACCGTACGCGGGAGCAAAGGAGGTCTGTTCAGCTCTTCATTTCTTTTGACCCCAATAAATTGGGGCTACCTGTCTCCAAGCATACGTTGTCCATATGGGTCGCTGACTGTATCGCCTGGGCTTATGGGGCAGCCGGCCTCTCGTTGGAGGGTCGAGTCACAGCTTATCGTGTCAGGGCGAAGGCTGCGTCAGTGGCTCATCTCCACTCTGTTCCGTTGGCAGACATCTGCCAGGCTGCTACTTGGTCTTCAAGCCAGACTTTTGCGGCCCATTACTGCCTGGAGAGGGAGTCCCGCAGGGACAGTGCTTTCGGTCAGGCAGTCCTCCATAATCTCTTCGAGGTTTAGGCAACTCCTACCCTCCGGCCCTGGTGTTGGGCTACCGGTCGGGGGCGTTTTCAGAGAGGATTCCTTCCTTCTGTGCTACTGAGCTAGAGGGAACTCATTTTTCCGCTTGAGGTCTCCGGTAGCCTTAAGCTAGGGAGTCCCATATGTGAGGACTGACTTTCTGCTTGGTCCTGGAGAAAGAGTAGTTACTCACCTGTAACAGGTGTTCTCCAGGAGCAGCAGGAATCAGTCCTCACAACCCTCCCTCCTCCCCTTGGAGTTGCAGTCCTATCATTTTGTTTTTGCTAATTTTTTTGCTGTCTTTTAGCTATGTCATCAGACTGAGCAAGATGGCACCCTTGGGCGGGAAGGGGACCGCACATGCGCGCTGCAATTCCCAAAGGCTTTCTTTGAAAGCTGGGGAAATTGCTCCACGAGGGCTCCGTCGGCGCCGACGTCACCCCATATGTGAGGACTGATTCCTGCTGCTCCTGGAAAACACCTGTTACAGGTGAGTAACTACTCTTTCTCTGCTGGACCGTCTCCAGAGATTAACGACTTTGGTCTGCGATATCAGTTAGTTATTTGATATAACGCCTATGTAAAATGACTGGAAAGCTTGAATAAAGAAGTAACGCTTAAGCTGAGACTTGAAACAAGTGAAGGAAAGTTATCACCAAAGAACAAAAGGGAATGAATTCCATAGAGCAGAGGCAGCCACCCTAAAGAAGGAAGAACGGACCAGACGAAGACAGGGGAGAACTAAGAGATGCTGTGTGGCAGAGCGAAGAATGCGCAAATAAGTATAAGGTATCAAGAACTGAGACAGAAACAGAGGATTACCGGAATGAAGAGCGTGAAACGTCAAGGTGAGGAGTGAATCTGATGCGGAAAACAACCAGGAATCACTGTTCAGTAATGAAAAAAGGAGTCACACTTTCGAATCTATGAGAAAAATACAGAAGTTTTATGCAGTGTTTTGAATCAGCTGAAGACAGTGAAGTTGATATTGAGGATTAGCATAATCCAGATGAGTGATAACCAAGGAGATAATGAGCAAATGAGAAGACTTTGGGTCAAGGAATTTCTGAATAGAACGGATCTGGTGAAGAAGGAAAAAGCAATGTTGGACACAAGAAATGTGATGTGGAAATAAAAGGTGGCAATCAAAGGATGCACCAAGAATTTTGATAGCGTCCCAGAAAAGAATAAGGCTACTGTGAATAGACGGCACAGAAAGCAAGGGGGAAATTGCATTTCAAAAAAGCATAGCTGCAGTTTGAGGTGTTGAATTTGTGCAGCAAGCCAATCAGCAATATTAAGTTTGAGAGACTTGAGAGCCAACCGCAGTGGAATAGGTGGGAAAGCAAAAGAAGCTGCACATCGTCAGTGTAAATGAAGAAGGTGACATCTAAGAATTCAATCAGGGAAGCCAAAGGCACAAGGAAGATGTAGAGAATAGGGCTCAACAGAAAACTGCTTGTGGAATGCTGACTGTTTGGCCACATGGCCTCTATGGTGCACGTCACTCCCCTGGCTTGTCTGTCGATGAGACAAGCTCAGTGGATACGGAGTACTCGGTGGAAGCAGGCCACTGGAGAGCCTCCAGGACTGGGTGGTGGTCAGTGTGCCTCTTGTCTAGTTCCTGCATTGGTAGTTGGATCCGCAGAACCTGCTCAAGGGCCTCCATTTTCAGAACGCGCTTCCACAGAAGACACTGGCAATGGACTCATTTAAGCAGGGTTGGGGAGCACATCTAGATGGCCTCCACACTCGGAGTGTTTGGTCCAAACAGAAGAGCCTACACCAGATCACCAGATTATGAGCTATAGCGAATGCCCTTAGGACTTTCCTGAATCGCCTTACCAACCAGATTACATAAGAACATAATATATGCCATACTGGGTCAGACCAAGGTTCATCAAGCCCAGTATCCTGTTTCCAACAGTGGCCAATCTAGGTCATACGTACCTAGCAGTTTCCCCAAAAGACACAGGTTCCGCAATGCTTGTACTGGGTCAAGCATTGATATCCTGGGTCCCTTCTTATTGTTCTGATCCAGACAGACAATCAGGTCACGATGTACTACATAAGCAAGGGGGGGGGACACAGAGTTGTATCTCCTGTGCTAGCAGACAGTTTGATTGTGGAAGTTTGCTATCACTCATGGTATGGCGTTAAGGGCCACCTGTTTGCCAAGGGAGTCCATCTGGCTACATGAATGGATTCTGTATAGGGATGTCACAGCCTGCATTTTTCGGAAGTGGGGTACCCCCTTGATCGATCTGTTTGCCACTCAGCACAATGCCCAAGTGGATCAGTTCTGCTCCAGGGTCGCCTCGCACAGCAGGCTGGCTCTGGATGCTTTCCTCATGAATTGAGGGGGGGGGATGGTAATATGCATATTCTCCCATATCTCTCTTAGTGAAGATAGCTGAAGCTTGACAGATAGGGTCCATGATCCTCATTACACCATATTGACCCATGCAGCTGTGGTTTCCGCTTCTGCTTCAACTTTCCCAGTGGGATCCTCTGCGATTGGGCTCTGCCCTGGACCTTATATCTCAAGGTTGCAAAACAGTGCGACAAGGCAGTGGCAGAAGCCAGAAGGATGCTGGGTTGCATACAAAGAAGAATTACCAGCAGAAAGGAATAGCTACTAATGCCACTGTACAAGTCGCTGGTGAGGCCTTACTTGTAATATTGTGTTCACTTCCCCCCTCCCCCTCCTTCATTTTTCATTTTTATTTTTTGTTTTCGATATTCAAGCTTTTCTCCTCTGTTTTTTGTTTTGGATATTGTTATCACTTATTAAGTATTTTTGGTGCTCTTCTAGTGCATGTTAGTTTCTTTTTTAGACCTTTCAGTTATGTTTATTACTTTTTTATATGCTGTATTTTATATTTGTTTTTATGGCCATTAGTTTTTAAGCATACGATTTTATTTGTTTTTAAGTATCTCCAGAAACAAGCAGGAATGTAGTCTTCACATATGGGTATCATCGGTACCGATGGAGCCTGTGCGGGAACGCTCCCCAGCGTCCAATTAGAAAGCTTTTGGGAGCATCCCACAGCGCCTGCGTGCTGCCTTCCCGCCTTTCCCAACTCTCTCTCTCCAGTTCTTCGTTTTCTGCGGAGCCGGCAGGTCGCAATTCCTGTCACCGCAGAAAATATACCTTTTATTCTTCTTTTTTGTGGTCGCATCTGCCTTCCTTCGACGCTACACCGGTACCGCCGGTTCTTTCTTTCTTTTCCTTGTAAAAAAAAAAAATCTTTTCCTGGAGTCTTCCAGCTTTTTTCTCCTCTGGTGCCATGCGCCATTTTGGGCACTAGGCCCAACTTTCCTCTACAATGGAAAACCCACCTCGGGTTTTAAAAAATGTTCCAAGTGTGCCGGTACCATCTCCGTCACCGACACCCATGAGTGGTGCCTCAAATGTTTAGGTCCTGACCACTCTATCTCCGAGTGTGTTGCCTGTGGGGTGATGTCGAAGAGGGGTCGGCAAAACTGAGCTGCTAAACTTAGCACCCTTTTTCCCTCCGATGCAGCATCTGTGGCATCAACATCTTCCAGGGCTTCGTCTTCCTCCCATGGATCTCAGGTAACTAAACATAAATCTAGCCGGTCCTCAAAGGGTAGATCTCCTTCCAAGTATCGAGATGCCTCTGGCACACCGGCAAAATTGCCCCGGCAGGAGGCTTCAGCTTCCAAAACATCGGGGCTCCAGGATGTTCTCGAGGCCCCAACCTCGGCAGAATTACTGGTGCCATGCTCTGGGGTACCGGCCGCTCAGTCCGGTACCGATTCCCAGGCATCGGCGGCGTCGATAGACCAGAGATTCTTGGCTATTGAACGCAGTCTGGCGGCTCTTCTCTCAGCATCGATGCCCCCAAAACCACTTCAGACAATTCAACTGGTACCGGTACCGGGGCCAATTGCATCAATGTTGGCAGGGGGATTACCGGTACCGGCGCAGGCTATGCCTTCCGGTACTGACAAGTCAGTACCGGACCCTGTCGATACCGACTTCGATTGGTACCGGTATCGTGCGATGCACAATTACCCAGACAGGAGATAGTTTGAATCCTCCGAGTCTGAAGACTCTGACAGCTCTGTCGATACCAGAGTACTTCTTCCTGAGGATTCTTCCTCTTCTAAATGTAGGATGTCTCCTCCAGAGGATATATCCTTCCAGGATTTTATCCGGGATGTGGCTCGAGGTCTTTCCATCACAGTGGCTCCTGAAACAGAGCCTAGGGCAAAGGAACTGGAGATTTTACAGTATCCTAAAGCTCCCAAAGAGGCAGCTACTTTGCCTATTCATGAGATCTTGCATAATCTCATGCTAAGGATGTGGGAAACACCTCTCACCACTTCTCATTCTCGTAGGCTCGATACCATGTATCAAGTTCCTCCCTGTCCTAGATTTCAAAAAACTCAGCTGCCCCACCTTTCCATGGTGGTGGAATCAGCTATGAGAAGGATCAAGAGTGCAAAAAGACATGCATCTAATCCTCCGGGACGTGAATGTAGAACTCTTGATTTCTTTGGGCGTCGAACCTTCCAGGCCTCTATGCTTTCTGCCAAGATTAGTTCCTACATTTTATATATGGGAATGTTCCTTAAGGAAGTTACAGGAGATCTAGAGCTTATGAGCCCTCTCCTTCCTGATGATAAGAGACAAGATTATCTTGCACTTATCAAACATGCTCAGGATGTTTCCAAATTCATAAATCGTGCAGCTTTTGATTGTTTTGAGTGCATAAGCAGAACCTCTGCTATTGCCAAAGGCGCAAGTAGGATTGCCTGGCTCCAGGCATCTGACTTGGAACTTTGGGTACAGAACAAATTGGGGAATATTCCTTGCACTGGAGAGAATCTCTTTGGCAAAAATTGGCAAGAGAAAGCTAATGAGCTAGATGCTGATAATCTCACCTTGGATAGATTATCAAAATCTACAGCTGATCATGCAAAGAAAAAGCCCTACAAAAAAACATTCTTCACTAGAAAGAAGTTCTACCCCTCCTATACCTAACAAGGGCATCGTTCAGGTCAGTCTGCCCAAAAGGGTCAGCAGCAACCTAAACAAATCAAAACAAAGGCTGCTAAGCCTCAACCGGCTCAGCAGACTCAGCCTCCACAGGGGCTTTGACTCCCATCTAGAGAACTTTGTCTTCCTGGCCCTGAACGGGCCAGAGCCTTCCACCATTCCAGGAAGGTTATGTTATTTTGCACCCAGATGGGGGCAGATAACAGCAGAAAGTTGGACTCTGTCCATTGTAAGAGAGAGATACAAGCTTCACTTCCTCAGCATGCCCCCTCCTACAATGGTAAGACAGTTCAATTCTCAGACCTCTCTCAACTCCCAGTTAGATCATGAGGTCAGTCTGCTTCTTGCCCAAGGGGCAATAGAAGAGGTATCTATTCATCAACAAAGTACAGGGTTCTATTCCCCCTTTTTCCTTATCCCAAAGAAAACAGGAGGGCACAGACCCATTTTGGACCTCAGAGAATTGAACAAATTCCCGTTCAAAGAGAAATTCAAAATTATTTCTCTAGGAACTCTACTGCCATACCTTCAGAGTCAGGACTGGCTTTGTTCTCTAGATCTCAAGGATGCGTACACTCATGTTCTCATCCATCCAACTCACCAAAGATTTCTTCGCTTTCTATTTTAAGGGAAGCACTACCAATACAGAGTTCTTCCTTTTGGCCTGGCCTCGGCACCAAGGGTGTTCACAAAATGCATGGCTGTGGTGGCAGCATTTCTCCGCACCCTAAAAATATCCGTCTTCCCTTGGACAATTGGCTCATTCGAGCCCCATCAGAGCCAGAGGTCAGGATTTCCCTATCTCGCACAATGCGTATCCTCCAATATTTGGGACTTAAACTTCCCAAAATCCAACCTAGCTCCCACTCAGTCTCTAGAGTTCATAGGAGCCCTGCTGGATACCAGACAGACAAGGGCCTATCTTCCACAGTCCCGCTGCCTTCGCATTGTGCAGTTAGCTTCCCAAGCAATGCTAAAGTCTCACCTCACTGCTCGGGAAATGTTACAATTGCTAGTCCACATGACATCCACTGTGCATATGGTCCCTTATGCCCGCCTCCATATAAGGGCAGCCCAGTGGATTCTATCCACTCAATGGACTCAGGCGTCAGGTTGCCTGTCAGACAAAATAGCAACCTCAGATTCTTATGTTTATTTATTTAACATTTTTTATATACCGCGCTATTTGTCATCAGTGCGGTTTACATTAAAACATAACACTTGGTCAAAACGTTTGGCCGTCGTTTACATAGAACAGTTGTCTCTCTAATTGTGGCAGTCACCCCAGAATCTGTTGGTGGGGTCCCCTTTTCAGCAACCCCCACCCCAAGTAACTCTAACAGATGCCTCACAGGTAGGTTGGGGAGCCCATTTGCAAAGCCTCTCTACCCAGGGTACCTGGACTCCACAAGAGGCCTATCTACACGTCAATCTTCTAGAACTCAGAGCAATCTTTCTTGCTCTCCGAGTGTTTCACACCCAGCTCAGCTACAAAACTGTCCTAATTCAAACAGACAACCAGGTAGCCATGTTCTATGTGAACAAGCAGGGCGAAACAGGCTCTCTGTCGCTCTGCAACGAAGCTTTGCGACTTTGGGCCCTCGCCAGAGAGCATCAGATTCATCTCCTTGCAGTGTATCTTCCAGGCATTCAAAACTCTTGGGCAGACAGACTCAGTCGAGTTCTGTTTCCACACGAATGGTCTCTCCATGCAGACCAGGTGGCCAAAAGTTTCCAATTTTGGGGAACCCCGGACATAGACCTCTTTGCAAGTCCGCTGAATGCCAGACTTCCCCGGTTCTGTTCCAGAATTCCGGCTCAGGGTTGTCAGGCCAGGGATGCCTTCCTCCTCCATTGGGATCGGGACTTTCTGTATGCTTTCCCACCCATTCCCCTAATTCCCAGAACTTTATTCAAGCTTCAGAGAGACAGAGGCCATATGATTCTCATAGCCCCACATTGTCCACGACAACTGTGGTACCCTCTATTTTTACATCTCTCTCAAGCTCCATCTCTGGAGTTAGGATCTGCTCCAGATCTCCTATCCCAGGAGGACGGGATGCTGTGGCATCCCAGTCCCCAGTCTCTACATCTCAGGGCCTGGTTGCTGAAAGCCTAGAACTTCATGGTCTTAACCTTTCTCAGCAAGTGAAGGATAGCCTTTATGCTTCCAGGAAACCATGCACAAGACACTCTTATGCTTTCAAGTGGAAAAGGTTTACCATGGTGTTCGCAGAAGGGTCTTAACCCTCTTGCAATACCTCTGG